>CM062918.1:137784561-139034561 GCA_031878705.1 Tapirus indicus | reverse complement strand
AGATTCCAGATGTGTAGACGAGCTGCATGGACTGGTAGATCTTGAGGAAGGGCTGGAAGCCTGGAGGGGCAAGAAGGAGAAGGCACGTGAGGGGTGCTGAGTGGAGGGGGGAACGGCCCTCCCCATGGAGAACACCCCAGGCGGACTCACCTGTGCCTGGTTCAAAGGCCGGCAGCATGGGCACAAGTACATAGTGCAGGAAGAGGGGGCTGCTGTTCATTCTGATGGAGCCCGAAAGCAGACCACTGAAGTAGTTGATATACCTGGTGGGGGGCATATCAAGGAGAACATAAACCCCTTCCTCTGGAGGTCCCCTTGCATGATTTCAACCATGCCCACCCCCATCCACCCTTAGAAGGCCTGCCCTTCTCCTCAGCACTTCCCTCCATCTTCCAGCTCACCAGAACGTTCTTCCTAGCATCTAACCTCCATCCTTCATGCTGCCTCAAAGGTTTTGTACTTGCTGCCTCCTCTGCCTAGGGGCAGATCTCTGCCCAGACCTGATGCCCAAATCTCTGCCTTGCATTACAGAGGTGGCCCTGACTGTCCTGCAAGTCTCTCTTTACCACAAGACTCTGCTTTTTCCTCACAGCACTTGTCATCATCCAGAATGTCTATTTATTCATAGGTTTATTGCCTTCCACCCGCTAGAATGTCAGCTCCATGAGAGCAGGGACCTTGGTCTGAATTCTCAGCACTTGCACAGTGCCTGGCACACAGGACGTGCTCCACGAATGACAGAACCTTAGTCTTGGCAGCCATGAAGAGAGCTGCTCCTCTGTCCTCCCCCGCCCCAGGCTGCTCACCGGCGCTGGGAGGGCTGCAGGTCCGCCGCCACCTTGTCCTCGCAGAACTTCCGCATGGTAAGAGTAGCCAGTGCCTGGTCCGCCCTGGGGAGAGCAGGGCCAGTGCGGGGGATTAGGGGCTGGTCTCCATTCTGGTTTCCCACCCCTAAGCCCCAGGGGAGGGAGGAGAGGCGTGATCCCCCAAGTCTAGAGGAAGCCCCGAGTGGTGGTCAAGAGAACTAGAAATCCCACAAATGGTCACTTTACTAGTTGCTGGACCTCAGGCAATTGTTCCCTGAGTTTTAGTTTTCTCCTCTGTAAAATGGGACAATAAGACCATGTTATGGGCTGAATTGTGTCCCCCCAAAAGATATGTACCTCAGAATGTGACCTTATTTGGAAATAGGGTCGCTGCAGATGTAATTAGTTAAGATGTTATACTGGAGTAGGGTGGGCCCTTAATCCAATAGGATTGGTGTCCTTAGAAGAAGAGAAGAGACAGACACACAGACACACAGGAAGGCCATGTGATGACGGAGGCAGAGACTGGCGTGATGCCTCTGCAAGCCAAGGAGCACCAAGGACTGCTGGCCCCACCAGAGCTAGAAAGAGGCCAGGAAGGATTCCACCCCGAGTCTCAGAGGGAGTGTGGCCCTGCCAATGCCTCAGTTCTAGACTTCTAGCCTCCAGAACGGAGACAGTCAATTTCTGCTGTCTTAAGCCACTTAGTTTATGGCACTTTGTTACAGCAGCCCTAGGAAACTAATACAGATCATCTGCAGGAAACTGTGGTGACGCACAAGTGAGAAAAAGGGGGTGCAAAGGTCAAGTTTATAGTAAACAGCTCCCTGCACACAGAGGTGGGCGTCAGGGGGGACGGGCTCATCATGGGCAAGCTGGAGGAAGGGCCACTGGGGAAGGGGCCACTCAGGGCCGGGGAGCCTCACCCTGCAGAGATCTTGCTGTAGTGCATGTAGGCAGAGACGATGACCCCGAGCTTGCCCTTGCTCCCCTGAGGATAGGAGACAGGGATGGAGGGCCTGCTGGGGTCCCAGGCTGAGGGCACCGCGGCCCTGTGAACCTGAGGCCCCAGCCCACCTTGCAGTACAGGACAACCACGTGCTGCGGGTCAGCACTGAGCCATGTCTCCATGGCTTTGCAGATGGAGCACAGCTTGTCCAGGGGGGGCGCGTGCAGCTCAGGCCAGCCGAAGTCCTGGACCTGGGGGGTGCAGGGGTGGAACTGAGGGTGGGGGCCACGAATGAAGAGAGATGGGCGGGGGTGGAAAAGGGATAGGGTGTAGGGGTCTGGGGGCAAGGTCAGGGGCCAGGTGGCTGTCCACGACAGCCTGAACACTTTCCTCACCCGTGCAACGGGTTCATACCTGCGGCACCACGCTGTGGGGTGTCTCAAGTACTATGTCACTAGTGCTAAAGAGTGAAGTGGATGCCAACTGCTATTACTAATAATAAGGAGGCGGGGAGCTTCTGGGTGGAGCTGGTTCGGTTTCGCGGCTTTAATCCCCTCCTACCTTGGGGTTTAGGCGGGTCAGGTCATGTCTTTTCTCTGAAAGGTTGAAAAGCTGCAAGTAAAGGGGGGTTTTAGACGGAGTGACCTCAGACAGCGAAGCGCGCTGATGCGTGGAGGTAGCATCACTCGCTGTGACCCTAAGCAAGAAGTCCTCCAGAATGAGGAGGTAGCTAAGGCCGGGCCTAGCGGTGACTGCCCACACACTGCGCCCCCGGCCGGCTCCGGGCCCCGCCCTCGGGCCCCGCCCCCGCGGGTTTGACGTCAGGGAGCGGCCTGGCCTACCTGGAGCTCCCAGCCCTCTCATTGGCTGACCGCGGCAGGCCCCGCCCCTCACCAGGTACTTGTCGCGGTGCTTGGATTGCAGCACGTGAGCCAGCTCGCGCAGGTGGCCCCGGTGGCGCTGCTCGTCGGGCCGCGCGGGGAAGGCGGCGGCCAGGATCCGCTCGGTCACGTAGGTGAGGTCCAAGTCCCAGCGGCGCTCCATGAGCGGGTCCAGGCTGAAGCTCCTGGGGAGGAACGGAGGGCGGGCACCCGAGGGGGCTGGGCTGATGGAAGGGCGTCTGGCCGACTGTAGGGGAGCCCTCCGGGGTCCTGGGGGTGGGTGGGACCGCTGGGGGGCGCGGGGCTGCCGGAGAGCTTTGTTGGGGGGCGCTGCCCTGGGCTGAGGGGTGGGACCAGTGGAAAGGGCTCCTGTGGGACCACCCCGCGCCCTCACTCACCTGGGCAGGGTGCTGCGCTGCTTTGAGTGGTTCAGAGACTTGGTGGATCCCTGGTGGATGAGAAACTGTGTGTGAACATCTCTTTGGGTGACCTCACCCTAGGCTCCCCGCTCCAGAGTTCCATGAACTTTTGTCCTCCGAAGAAACCTAGGTTCTTACTCCCAGAGCGACCTGCTTCCGCCCCCTCCTCCAGCATCACCTTACCAGGTGCTCTATGCGCCTCACAGGGGCCGTGTTTCTCCGCTAGAGGGAGATGGGAAAGGAAAAGGGAGTGGTTAGGACCAGTCAGCCAGGGGGTCCCCGGGAGGGCATGCCAGTGTGCCTGTGTGGGCTGTACTAGGTGAGGGGAGAGGAGTCCTAGCCCCCCGCAGGCCCAAGAGAACAAGAAGAGCAGAGGGCTCATTTCTTCCCTCTCCCTCAGGATGCCCAATACCCACAGCAGTCCATGCAAGGTAACCTCCTGGGGCCCCTCTCTGTGGCCACCAGACCTCTGGACACCGCAGCCAGGTTCCTTCCTCCCCTGCCCCATCCCAGAGAACACTCACCAGCTCCACGGGAGGCAAGGCCTGACAGGACGAAGTCACCTGGAAGGAGACCCGAGTGAGGGGCTGAGCTCCTGGTGAAATGGGTTCTCCCGGGCTGGAGGATGGGGCCACCCCTCAGCTTCAGCAAGATGGTGGAGGGGCTGTCAGCAGATGGGCGCAGGCTCCAGCTGAGGTTCCTCTATATAAGGGAGCCTCCCTCCAGCCTCTCGGTCCCCCACCCCTGGGCCCCCCACTTGTTGCTCTTGGCTCCCAGCCCCCTGGCCACACAGACCCTCATTCATCCAGCTGCAGAGCAGGAGTTATATATAGAGGCATGCAGGCAGGCCATGGCCAGGGCCGGACACTGGCCTCTTTCACCGGGAGACCCCGCCCCTGGGCACACTGCTCCCTCCAGCCAGCTCCAAGGCCCTAGGACCCCCCGCACTGCAGGAGAAGGACCAGGGAACCTCCTCAGAGATGGGGCTGTCTCAGGTTCCCAGTGCACAGTGGGTACTATCTACAGCTTGTACCTTCTGCCCAGCCTTTTCAGGTCCTGGGACGAGACCCACCCAGGCATCCTGAGGACCCTTCCCCAGGCGGAAGGCACAGCCCATCCGGCTGCCCAGTCTCTGAAGTCCTGCTCCCCCACCTACCCACCCCACCCTTCCTCCTCCTCATTCTCCTCCTCTTCCCCACCCCCCATCCTCTCGCCAGCTGCAGCCTGGGCATAGCACCAAGACAAACGCCGCCTAGCTGTCCACCCGCCTGGGCCAGCCCTCCAGGGGGTGGAGTAGGGTGGGTCTTAAAGGGCCCAGTGCAGCACCCTCTCCCACCCCAGCAGGGGTTCCCCAATGATCAGAGGAGTGGAGTGTTGATGCTAGTGTGGCTGGAGAACCTGTTTCAGAGGAGGAAGGGACCCAGTTCCCCTCCCCCCATCAGGTACCCACCTTTGCTTCACATTTTCTGTGTGTCGCCACCTTGCAGACTAGAGGGGGATGAGGGGGGAGAGGGGTTAGCAGGGGCCTATTGGGGGCAGAAGGGGTGGCCCTCTCCCATCTCCCCAGACCCTGGAGCCAGAATTCAAGGGAAGCATATGGCAGTGGGGTACTACTGCCCAGGTGAGGGAGGGAGGTAGCCAGGGGTAATGTTCTAGGGTGGGTGGGGGTGAGGAGGAAGGGAGGGAGGGAAGCCCCCAGCCACAGGTCAGGGTGGGAAGGCGGTGGAGAGTATTGGTTGCTGGGGGTGTTTGTCATGGGGAGGAAGGGCTGTTTGGAGAGGAGGTGGCTGCCTCTTGGCCCCCGTTGCCCAGCCTAGGGGCAGCATGCACATTACGGTTTATGTCCTGTGAGTTGGCCGCTGGAGTTATGGAACACAGTGGTGCTGGGTAGAGGCTCTGAGTCACAGAACAGGGCGGCTCACCTCTGCACGAGACGCCCGTCCCATCGATGGTCACCTTACACACTGCACAGACCGGCGGCTTCTTCCGGAAAACCTTCTCCCGGAAGCTATGTGGCTCAGCTTTCCTAGGCTAGGGGTGGAGGGACAGACAGAGGTGTCAGTTCCCAGTGGGGCCATCTCTGGGACTGGGCGGGGGCCTTAACACGGCACCGGTTTCTTTCTTCCTCCATCCTGATAAAGCCCCCAAACTTGTAGGACGCACTTGACCACAGCTGTTTCCGGGCACTGTGTGGCCTTTCCTCGACAGTGTGTGCAATCTGGCCCCTTGCGTCACCCTAGGTGGGTCAGCTCCTCCCCAAGGGATCACTTAGGCCCCTCACGTGGCCCTGGTGTGTGATACCCTTGTGGTCACTGCCACCCCAGACCCTAGAGCTTTCCCCCTGGTGGGGGGTGCTCTCCGACTCTCCTCTATGAGAGTCCCTGTTTCTCCTCCCATCCTGCCCTCCCCAGATGGAGGCCCGTGTGCAGACGTGAATGTAGGATGTCAGTCACGCAGCACCAGACTGACCCGGCAGGAGTGGCCTCAGCCGGTCCTGCTCCCCTGGCTCAAGCCGTCCCCACGCTCCAGGCAGCTGACATGCCCTCCTCCCCCACTGTCAGAACAACATGTTTACTCATTGTGCATTGAGGCCCAGGCAGCAATTGTGTAAGGAGGGGGCGGCAGTGCTGGAGGGAGGCAGACAGAGGCATGACATTGGGGGAATAGTGAGCTACCTTGCTACTTCTGGATATAGTGAGTCACTTGAGGAGGTTCAAGTGGGATTCCAGAATTGCCTGGGGGAGGAGGTGGTGCTCTCTTGGGCCCCTCCCCACCCAGAGGTACAGTGAGGCAGGACGCTGGGATGCCCCCTCAGGTAGGCCAGGCCTACCTCAGACCCATCCCTCCCACTCTGGGTTCACTCCTGCCATCCTCTGTCTGGGGACCATTTGCCTCCTTCTCTTCCCCCTCTCCTACCCATTTTTCTCCTCTGGAGTTCAAGTTCCTGCCTCCCCCCTTCTATAGTATTGCTTCATGTTGCCCTGAGCTGCTTTTTTTGGAGTAAGCTGACAAAATGTGGGGGAAGGGAGTGATGGGCCTCCAGTCCCCCAGCCTGGGCCCCAGGCAGCACCTCTGGTCTCTTGTCTGTCCCTGAAGCAGCAACTGAACCCCTGGGCTGGGCCAATCTTGCCAGATCCACTAGGAGACTTGGGTTCATTCTGGCATTAACAGCACACACAGCTGATGTCAGTGGAAAGCAGAGCCCCGTGTCTAAAGCACTCCTGGGACCTAGCCACCTCCCTCCCTCCCTTCGCCACCCCCACCCTATTTCCTCCAAACTTCTCAGCTCAGGGAAGGGGCCTGATCTCTTAGCCCTGCCCTGGGGCTCCAGGACAGTACCTGGAAAGGTCCTACAATGGACTATATCTGGGTGCAGGTTTAGGGGGCCAGGATCCCCAGGGTTGGCCTGAGCTAGGGCAGGGAAGGTGACCGAGGAGCCAAAACGGACACCAGGTCCTGCTCTTGCCCAAACTTCTGCTCACGCCACAGCCCTGGCCACCCCAAAGGGGCAGAGGAATGAGGGCTGGGGGGCAGGGGGAGAAGGCTGAGGAAGCTGGAATTGGGAAAAGGGTCTGGCCTGCATCCTGGCCCCCTCCCCCACTGCCCACACCTCCACCCTTGCCCCTCCTCTGCCCATCTGGAGGGCACTCCTACCCTGCTGGTGGCCCGGCTGCTGTCCCTCCTCCCCAGAGCTCTGAGCAGCCTCTCCACAGGGCCGCTGGACTTCATGGTGTCCGGCCTGCACGGCTGGCTGGGGTGCTGACTGTGGGGCCCGAACAATGCTGGGGCCTGGCCCAGGGCTTCCTGGAAGCGGCCTGGCGGAGGCAGCCGCTTCCCCTGGGTGGAGGGTAGGCTGTCTGGCTGGTGTGAGGAGAAGCCCGGCCCTGGAAGTGGAGGGGAGTGCAGGCGGGAAGGGGGCAGGTCGCTGCTCCAGGAAGTGGTGGGGGGAGGATGTGGGGAAGGCCAGGAGATCAGATTCCCAGGATCTACCCTGCTGGGAGTGTCAGCCCAGGATCTTTTGCCCTCCACCCCACTGCTCTGGAGCTGCCCCTGCCCAGGGATCCACCCTATCCAGGGATCTATAGGGATCCTGAGATCCAGCCCCCGGTGGGGCGGGACAGGGGCGGGGTGGGAATTTAGGTCTCAGGGCAGGGCACAAGGGCCAGTGGAGAACACCGTGTCCCTGGCCAGGCCAGCCTCCCAGCCTGAACCCTCAGGCTCTCTGGGGACTTCCGGTGGGGAGGGAGGGGGAGCTGGGAATCGCTACCCTGACCAGCCCAGGATCTGGAGTGCATCCTGAGGGTCAGAGAAAACGGGTCTGGGGGCCAGTATCCTGACTCAGTTTCACTGGTTGTGAAGTACGAAAAGGAAACCAATGCACTGCCCACCCTCCCCCCTACCCATTGGAAGCCCAGATTCCAGCCAGAAGTATGCTCTGCCCACAGGAGTGATCCATTCTCCTGCCCCGGCCCATGTGAGGGCATGTGAGGCCCTTCTCCTGAGAGCCACCAGCTGCTCTGCTCCTGACACAGCCTCCACTCACCCGTTCCCTGGGCTGGTTTTAGCTAGACCTCAGCTCCTTAGCCACTCTTTGGAGCCTGCCACTTAGGCCCTCCTCCCCAGGCCCTGGAGCTGGACCCTCTCCCTCCCTGCCCCCCAGAGCCTGAGTACTACCTTCATGGCTCTCCTAGCTCTGCTCTCCTTCCTCAGCAGCTGTCACAAGGTCTGAGGACTGGACGGAGGCCCCCTCCCAACACATACTCCACCCCCTCCATGGGCCTCTGCCTCCCTCCCGGGAACATGGCCAACTTCCTGTCCCAGGAGTCAAGGGAAGGAGGTAGACTGGGGCCTTGAAAAGGGGGGAGTAATCTTCCAAAAGTATAAGGGGTTAATGGCCTGGAGGTCCTCAGCCCCTAGCTATGGACAGCAACCCCTTAGACCAGAGGAGCTGTCACTTGCAAGAATGTGTAAACATGCCCCCCTCATTTGCATGGTATTTACTGAATGTCCCAGAGCCTCAGGCAACTCCCCCAGCTCTGGGTTCTCCCACCCTGTCCTTAGACTTCCCTCTCCCGCCCTCTTGCCCATGGGGCTGTTCTAATCTTACCTTCTCTGGGATGAGCCCCCTATGGGAGCCCACTCAGGACTCTTCCCTGGACCTGCCTGGGCTGGGGCTTCTCCCTTGAAGCCCTAAGTCTGTCCCCAGGGTACCTTGGCCAGAGGACCATCTGTGTGGCAAAGCCTGGGCCCCTGGGCTGTAACTGGAGAGGGCAGTGGCTCTGCAGCCCATTCCCACCTCACCGGGCCTGACTGGGTCCCAGGACATTCCAGGCCCCTGGCCAGTGTGGGCAACTGGGCCTGGACTAGTCCAGTCCCCAGCCCTGCTGGGGGGAGGAGGGGCACTGGGGTGGGTGGGTGGGTGGCAGTGCCCTTTCTCTGCTCCTATTGCTTGACCAGGACCCCTCCAGCATGCTTCTTTCTACTCCTGCTGCCTCCAGAAGGGCTGAAAGTCCCCTCACCTGCAACAGGTCCCAAACATCCTTAGCCCCTCCGTCTTCTCCTCCGGGGATGGGGTTGGGGTGGGGGCTCACTAACCTCTGTGTTGGATGGGCAGGAAAGCATGGGTCCCTCCCCACCCAGTGGAACACCTCTGAGGGAAGATGGAGATGGCAGAGCGCTAATCCCTCAGCTGGTGCTAAGAGGAAAAGCAGCTCACTGGGGCAGGGCTGGGAAGACATGGCCAGACCCCCGAGGACCCTCGCCCTCCTCCTGCCTGGAACATTCCAGAGCCTGTCAGCCTCTCCCCTAGCCTGGCCCCCTCTCACTCCAAGCCTTGGGTTTGTTTGGAGAAACCCCTCCACCCACACTCCCCCTTCCTGGAAATAGCTGTGGTTGGATGAGAGGCTGGGAGCCCTGGCGCGGAGGAGGGGTGAGGCCCAGGGAAGGAGAGGGAGGAAAGGCGGGTATATGGGTATGCCTAATGGGATTTGGGGAATCGAAAGTAGCAGCAGAAGGGGCCAAGGAGTGGGACTGGAAACTCATCAGCCTCCTCTGTGCCCGCCCTCTGCCTCGGTTTCCCCAGATGTGAAGCGGAAAGGGAAAACCCTCACGCGCACTCTCCCGGGCCAGGGCCCGAGCCGGGCTGCCAGTTCCCGCCCAGGTCCGGCGCCTGCGCGGGGGTGCAACGTCGACCAGCCGCGCCTCGTGCGGGGGGCGCCGGACGAGTGCGTGGCTGGACGCAGCAGCGCCAGCCCGGGCGGCGTGTGCGCCCAGGACGCGCGAAAGCGTGGCGGCCCCTACCGAGTGTGACCGCGGGCCGCGCCCCCCCCCGTCACCTCCCCGGCCTCCAGCTGCCCCAGTTCGCCCCATCCCCGACCCCCAGCCCCGGCCCCAGCCCTGCGGCGTCCGCTCCGCTCCCCGCGCCCACTCGAGCCCCGGCGGCCCCGCGCCCCCTGGCGACCGCCCCCGGCACTGCCCGCCTGGCCGTGACGCACAGGCCGCCGCCCTCCCGCCCGGCGCGGCGCGGCGCGGCCACTCACCTGCGGGGGGCGCCCGGCGGGGCGGGGGCGCGGCGGCGGGGCGGGGCAGCAGCAGGGGGAGCCCCCGGGCCAGCCCATCCCGCCGGCCCGCGCCGAGCGGACGCGGAGGAGGCGGAGGAGGCGGGAGCGGGCGCGCCGCGCCGCCCTCGCCAGGGCTCCCGCCCGCTCCCGTCCCGCTCCCCGCGCCCGCCCTCTCCTCCCTCCCGCGCCGCTCCCCTCCCTCCTTCCCCGGCTCCAATCCCCACGTCCGCCCGCTCCCCGCCCCCTCGTCCTCCTGCGCCCGCTTCTCCTCCCCACCTTCGCCTGCGAACCCACGCTCACAAAGAGCCGAGAGGAGAGAGAAGCAGAGCCTGGCAGAGACCCTCGGAGACAGGGAGAGACTGAGAGATGGGGGAGAGATTTTGAGAGGCGGACATGGAGACACAGGGACAGGAAAATCTCTCAGCCCGGCCCCTCCACAGGAGTGTATTTGGGATTGCGCCTTGACCCCAAAGCCTGGCCTGGTGGGGGCTAGCGCCGCCTACTCACCCAGATTCAGAATGCGATACTAGGTGTCACTTGTGTCCCAAGTCTCTAGACACCCTTCCCTGGCCCTCTGCCGCACGGGAGACTGCTCGGGTGCCATCTATTCTCCCCAGAGGACTCATAGCAGAGGACCTCCACGTCAAGTTCAAACCCCACACCCCTGCCGCTCAGCAGCTCCAGTCAGCCCATGCATCACCCTGCTTTGGAGCTGGACAGTCATTCCCGCTCCCTAGGAGACTTAATATATATTGAGTCTTCCTCACATTTAACTCAAGTCCCAGACTTCCCAATGGAGATGGAAGTTCATTCTGTGGTCTAATCTCATTCACTTCTTTTGCAGTGTCTGGGCTTGGTACTGGATAGGAAATTCCCGGAATTGAGCTAATGGGCCACGCAGCTGGTTTGAGTTGTGCCACGCTGGGGGCGGGGGGGAGGTAGAGGGAAGGGGTGTCTTTCTAGACACTCTGAATCTATTCCCATTCCCAGATTCTCCAGTGTTCTTGAGTAGTGAACACTTCTGGAAATTTCTCCCTCCCTTACCCTCCCCTCTGGATTTTCCATGATGAAAACTGGCGGGGGTGGGGTGGGCATGGGAGTGGCAGAGGGGGCGAGGGCCGGATTCTGAGGAGCCAGTGCCCAGGGCTCAGTGCCCAAGCCTGCTCAAGGCAGCAGTACCACCAGCGCTGAAGCGCTAAGGCCCTCTGTCCCTCCGTCTCATCTCTCAACTGGGTCCTTTCTGTGCTCATCTTGCCTTTGGCAAAGGCTTGGAAGTCTGGTTCTGATTACCAGGGGGTGGAGCACCTGATTCCAATCTGGTGGCAGGGAAGAGGCTGTGAAGCAGCACATGGTGACAAAGTGGGTCCCCTAGAGACTGGGATTGGGGAGGGGTAGGTGTGGCTGGGACTGGGGAGCCTTGATCTTACTGCTCCTGGCTAAGTTGGTGTCCAACAGGCAGTCTCAGAGGTTGGAGCAGTGGTAGTCACTGGGGACTGGTGGAAGGGCTGGGGGGTTGGGAATGGAGTGGGGAGGGAAGAGGTAGGGAGGCACTGGGAGGAGGGGAGAGGCAGGAGTTTGGAGAAGACCTGAGGAGACAGTCGGGGATCAGAGGCTACTGGGGAAGGGGCAGGACTGAAGGTCATTCCATGTATTTTGGCAAGATTTGATTATGTAGTTGAGATATATGAGATTTGAAAATTTGTTCATTTCTTTGGAGCCCAGGGCTAGCTCTTCTAACATCTGGCCCTTCCAGAGTTCATTAGGGTCTTTGGCTGGGCCCTGGGATGCCTGCTAAGGGGGTAGGTTCTAATCTCTAAAGGTACCAAAGGAGAGATGGACTCAGAGAGAAGGCAATTGATTGGATCCCAGAGCAGTGGGCAGGGCTAAAGCCTCACATTCATGCTGGTATTGCTGTCCCTAAGAGGAACTTTTGAGATTCCAAGGAATTGGGAGAGGGTCATAAGACGGGTAGCTGAACTTTCAGCTCAGACTTGATTCCTGCTCTCAATGTGGGGACCAGGGGGCAAGGAGGCTGCAGGAGAGAAGCTGATGAGGAAAGGTGAGAGTGAAAAATTATACAGGTGGCGGCTTGGTGGGGGCAAAATAAACATGGGTGGCACATGGGCCCAGCCCGGCATCCCGATTACCAGCTGAGAGCAGTGGGAGCTTGAGAGGAAGAGGAAGGGAGAAGGCCAGTCTGAGGTTAGCAAAGGTGAACCAATTTCAGGAACACCCTCTGACCCTCCCTCCAGGCAGGTTTTCTTACCTTGACTATGCAGAGGGCAGCCCATCTTGGCACTGAAGGCTGAATGCCCTCCTCCATGGTCTGGAGTGATCCCATGCCTGTGACCGAGTGTGCTCAGATCCTTGGGGTGGGGGACCATTGGAGGAGGGCACTGAAAGTGTGGGCTGTCCTTGCTGCAGGAGCACTGGGTCAGAGGAACTTCCGTGGAGGGTCTGGGCGCTGGGAACCAGGAAGAGCGGGGGAAGGGGCAGAGCTGACTCCAGAGGCGGATCTCCTGGCTGAGGACAGAGGGTGTATTGTCCAGCTCGGAGGCTGCTGCAGCTGGGCGGGGAGCAGCACAGCTTGCTTCTTCCAAACTCCTTTTTGGTGAGGCCAGAGAGTGAGGGAAGGCGAGTCCCCCCTTCACTTGTGGCCCTGGTGGCTACAATGGTTGCTGGGAAACAAGGTTTCATTTGAGAAATAATGCTTTCCAGGAGCAGATGTGTAGCTCTCCCACTTCCTGAGAAACCAGATGCTACGAGCAAGCTTAGCACTTGAGGTGACACCCTCAGCACTAACTGGGACCCTCATTGCCTTGGGATTAGAGCCTCTGGACTGGAATACACATGGGACCCAGCCAGCCTAAAATGGACCCTTGTAAACTAAGATGCCATACCTGCACCCATTTGGTGGCACAAGGTTCACAGTAGGTTGAGTCAGGGCTGACCAGTCCTGGGATCCCTTTCTGCAGTTGGCCTGAGAGGGTCCATACATCCTTATGACTGCAAGATGGGGCGTACGAGTCCCTATCTTTCCCTTGAATTTAGAGTAGCCTCTTGGGGCTCAGTGCAGGGAGTCCCTTCTTCCCTACTCTTTCTGTGCCCAACCAACACGGGCCTCTTTCCAGTTAGCCTTTTCCACCTTTATCCTCCCTCCTTCCATCATCATTTACCCAGACCTCAATATTGCACAGTGAGGCCGGTTCCTGTGGTGGAGCTGCAGTGAGCTGGCACTGCCAGGCAGGGCCCACAGGCAGCTAGGCAGGGGCTTTTCCTCCCTAATAAGCCCACACAGAAAGGCCTTTGAATTGTTAGCACAGAGCCCCCTATCCCTCAACTTTGGAGATCAGTTCACTGGCAAGAAACTACCAGAGCAGCTGCTGCAATTGGCCCAGGAAAGCCAGTTGTGCAACTGCTCCCATTGCACTTCATATCTCCTCCCCCTTCCCCTTGGCTGGAGTCCCCAACACTGTCGACTGAAGTTTCCTGGGCTTTTTATGCACCACCCCCTTGTGAACTTAAGGATTCTCTGCCACTGTCCTAACCTCTTTCCTGCCTTGCAACAATGAGCAGTTCTGACCCTAGCTGTTTGGAAAATTCCAAGTCTGAGCTATGATTAAGAGAAAAGTGGCTTCAGTTGTAACCCAGACCAGCTTGTCAACTGAAGTCCATTCAGCCCATGAGGTGTAACCCAGGAGAGCAAGAGCAGCACCTCTCTGGACTGTCAGAGGGTGGGGGCTTATGGAGGTACGGCCCCCAGGACACGAGGATTTATCCTGAGCTCCCAGTTCACCTTAGTAACCAAGATAGGAAATGGACTGCAGGCTCGCTCCAACGGTATCAAGATTAACGCAAATCCCCAGTTCCTGGGCCTCAATAAAGATTCGCCCTGTAACCCCACACTCTGTACTTGCACAAAACACTATCCAATGCTCAGAGAACTTCCGAGATGGAGGTAGCAGACTGTCACTGGCAAGTCCAATAAAAAGCACTGGGAGTGTGGCGTGTACTGTCAAAGAATTTGAGCATTAAAATGAACTTTAAAGATCAGATTTATTTGGAGAAAACAAAAAACCCCACAACCCAAAGGATGGGATTTTACATCTCAAGACATCTCTCAGGTATTGTCTACAGATTACAAATCATTTTCATAGAAGATATTTTTGTACAAATTTTACATGTATTGAGGAGTGGGACATAAATCCCTGTTTGTTTCAACAGGGTGGCAGGGTAGGGGAGTAGGGAAAAAAGTTCTTTTGATACAACTATTTGGAAGGAGTAGACATGAAGAGGGCAAACCCTACCTTTTCATCATCTATAGCAAATGGCTTAAAAAAATCCTTTGAACCTTGGGCATCTCTAAAAGCCACTTCCTAGCTACTAGCCAATCCAAGCCAATTATTTAGTTACTTTGCCTGGTATGTCTTTTATGTCCATAAATGATTCGTTGTGCCCACTGCTGCAGCACTCATGAACCAACATGCCCGCGCACCTGGACAGAGTCTAACCTAGGACTGATGGGAAAAGGGCTTGCAAACAAGACCAAAGTGTCACTGCTATGTAGGTACCAATACTGCCCATAAGGACACCATCTCCCGAGCTGACAGTACAAAGGTGCGCATCCCAGCAGGCAAGCAACTGTGTTGCAAGAGAAACCTGGACCTTGTCAAAACAGTTCTCTCCATTATCACTTATTCTCTCAAGGGAAGCTAAAAAATCAAAAGCACACACATCGGTCTAGGCCACATTATAAATCTAAACACTGGTGTGGGATTTCAGTGGAGAAGGAAACTTGTTAAAAAAAAAAAAAAACAAACCAAAAACGCCCCAAACAATAACCCCAATCAAGGTTGTAAGAAAGGCTCCCGATTTAACTGTCCCTATTCATCCACCCTCACACCTAAGACCACTAATTCTAGAGTTTTCTGAGGTGTAAAAGGGGTCAAGGAAGCAGGAACAGGAATGGAGGGAAGGAGTGAGACTCAAAAGACAGGAAGGAGCCAAGATTTGCTTGAGAACAGCAGTGATTCCTCATTTGACAGCTCCCGGGGAGGATACAGAATGTCTAGATCAGCTATGGGACTTAACTAGCAGTTTTTTGGGAAGTAACAGGAAAACATGGCATGAGGAAGATAAGACAATGACAAAAGTCTCAATTTTTAAAGCTTCAAGATTTCAACAGAATGTGAATATATTGGAACTTTGAGAAAGGAGAGTATGTGAGAAAGGGCAAAACCAGGACACGTGAAAGACTTGGGAATCCCCACGACCCCCGAGTGCTTCCTGCTCCAGGAAGGAACTATTCGTGTGTTTACTGGAGGTCAGACCATTCCCCGATTACTGGTGCAAAATAATTCATCACCTCCCCAAAGCTGCTTTTCAAACCACGATTTTCCCACTTATTTTGGTCACCCAAGCAGTCCTACTTTTTAGTGGCCTGCAGACTCACTCCCGACTACCCCCCTGGGGGGTAAAAAAGAAGGAATTCCCCCTAGGCTGGCCCCAGTAACTCAGAATTAAATAAGAGGGGCTGGCAGCCTCCTGGAGACTAAAACAACTTGAGAGAAAACCTACCTTTCCAGGATGGAAAATTTATTCAGATGATGTTTGAGAATTCATATACATCACAACAGGATAGTAAGAATTAAAAGGTAGAAATCTCACTCTTCCTTATTCCTGCCCTACTGCCCGACTGGATTCCAGACGGTGATTCACTGTCATTGCCACTCTGCTAAACGGAGGCCCCTGGGCGCTCATCACTAGCAACTGCATGTGTCATAAAAATGCACCACTTTTCTGTTAAAAGCTGGACGTCTTTCTCTCTGGCTACATGGTGATTCTCCAGTTAGTTCAATACTTTAAAGGCTGCAGCAGCATGCAAAAGAATTTCATTTCGGTTTAAAAAAAAAAAAAAAAGTTAAGAAAGGTCTCCAGGAGATGGTGAGTTTTATTTTGTCTTGTCTGGATAGAGGTTTGATTTGATTTGCTCTTGAATGTTCCAGGGTGGAGAGAGACTAGGAGAAAGCACAGGATGTGTGGAGGTCTACTCGGTGTAATCTTCTCCCTCGTTTTCATCTTCACCGTCAATGGAGAGAGCAGCATACTTGCTTGCAGAACTGAACTTCTGTAACAGACAAGATTGATAAATAACCCAGGCCTTGAATTCTCATATTTGGCAAAGGGAGGTGATACTCTGGCCCACACCCACTCGCTTGCTCATTTTCCACTGGAGAGCAGCTAGGGAGAGGCGGCCAGAGGCACATGTGTTTTTTTTTTTTTTTTTTGTGGGGAAGACCAGCCCTGAGCTAACATCTGTTGCCACTCCTCCCCTTTTTGCTGAGGAAGACTGGCCCTGGGCTAACATCCGTGCCCATCTTCCTCTACTTTATATGGGACGCCGCCACGGCATGACTGACAGGCAGTGCGTCGGCGGGCGCCCAGGATCCGAACTCGCGAACCCTGGGCTGCCAAGCGCGGACTAAACCGCTACGCCACCGGGCGGCCCCGGCACATGTGTTCTTATCGAAGTCATACACCTTTTCTCCTGAAGAAGGGATGAGAGTAGTGAAAGGTAGCTACTCTAAATAAGCTTCTTTCATGATTTCAAACAAGCAGCAATGCCTTATTTCCAACCACTCTGTATGCAGCCCCAGATGCAATGGAGTTCAGTGGCAAAAGTGAGCTCAGACAAGTTGAGAGCAGGCCTCTGACACTTACGGAGGCTGGATTTTCTTCAGGTTTCTTTGGCTCAGGTGCAGATCGGGAGTCTTGATCCTTTTTGCCATCTTTCCTGCAGAGATGTAAGCGTAAAACCACATCTTCAGGAGGACTCTCCCAACACCCACAGGCAGTTTTGAGGCACTGAACAGGCACCTCCAGTCAACAGGCCTTGCTCTCTGGACATTTTATTTCTAGATTCTCAGAACTGTTAACTGTATTGGTTGACTTTAGTTTATTCACAGTAGGAAATCTGGCAATGCTTGGAGAACCAAAAACTTCTTAATTACAAAGACATATGGATCTAGCGTCAATGAAAGATCACAAATGATGAGAGAGAGAACACACATACCTATCTGACTCCTTCCAGTGGTCTCTGTTCCCTCCTTCTCCTGGACCACGGCTGGAGTTCCCACTTTGGCCTTTTGGGACACTCACCCCATCCACTTTATTTTCATCTGCTTGAGCAGAGACCAAAAATAAATTGAAGGCAAGTAAAATAATCACTCTCCCTCTCCTACATTTCCCTTAAGCTGGAGACAAGTGTGTCCATATGTACCCAAGGAAATGAAACCTCACCCCAACCCAGACTTCCTTCCTAAGTCCTTCTTCCCACGTCCTCTCTCTCTCTCTCACACACACGACCCACTAAAAAGTTCCACTGTGGGTTGACGCCACCATGAAAAGCAAACTGGAATTAAGGACTATGATGCTGTGCAGTGACCTTGGCCTTGCAGATGGTGACATTTCTAATCTGGATTGAGCATGTTAATTTCCTTCCGATTCTTTTTTTCTCCCCCCTTTCAAAGAGATGTTCTACCAGGAAAGGGCAGGGCTCCATGCTTTCTCGAAAGAGACCACTCCTGCCCTCTACTGGCAAGAAAAAGGCAGATAATCCAAGAACTTTTAACATAAAAACAAGTGCGAAATACACTGAAGTTCACTATTTCGTGACTCCTCCACAGGCTTTTTATTTAGCCCTCTATCTAGGTGAAAAACCTACTCCCCTTTTGGTTCTTACCTTTCCTTGCTGGCCCTTCCTCAGATGGTTGAGCTGGAACTCCTTTCCCCCCACCACTAGAAGGAAAACATAATCACACTCATCAGCTGTCTCAGGGAAAGAACAGATAAGAAGCTTATAATCATTCTTCAAGTGCAGTAGTAAGCTTTACAGAGAAGCAAAAATACATACTTAACATTAAAATACAAGAAAGACAACAACACAAGCAAGCATCTGAATACTCCCTAAGTGCCATGTCCTTTAGAATCATCACAGTCACACAAGGTTAATATTATTTTCTATTTTACAAGTGAGGATCCTAAGACTTAGAGAAGATAAGTGATTCCCCTCAAGGCCACACTGCCAAATTGAGGCAGTGGCGGGTTCTGATTCATAGTCTTTGCAGATTTTGAGCCATCAAAGTGACGTCAACCAGCTATCAAAACCCCAGAAAACTGAACATTTGGCTCTTATGAGCCAGCTCAAGCACACCACTGAATTGAACTAAGAGAGCAAAGTGGCATAACTTATAAGATGCTATATGAGGGCAACACCCCACATGGCACTTTCCATCATGATATCACAATATTGGAGTTTTTATAGCTAACCAACTGCTACATTTCCAAGCTGACTCACCTTGTAGGGGACTGTTGCTCTGTGTCTGAACTCTGAGAGCGAGCAGGAGGGTTAGAACTTCGCTTCACCCAAGCATTCTCCTTTGGTGGAGGGGCTGGCATTACCTTTAGAGGCTGTTCAGGTTTGGGAGGCTTAGAAGTTGGAGAGTGACAGTCTTCCTCCTTATTAAACGTTTCATTTTCTAGGGACTTCTCACTCTCTCTCCTTCGTGCATCTGTGAAGTCAGATTGGGAAGGTCAAATTATTAGAAAGTAGTATTGTACAGACATCTATTAGCATCTCAACAGAGTGGAAAACGGTCCACACCTCAAGTTTACTGCTTTCCACCATTATTTTTAAATACAGACCCTAATTTGGCTCCCAACAGATGAAATTATCCCTAAACCAGTGGTTTCCTAATGTCATGTTGAGAAAATGTTTTACTGAGAGAAATAGAAAAAAAACCCAGTCTCTAAGGATAGCCATCTGATCTTTCCTAGGAATGAGTGGGCATTCTTTATTTTAGGCTTATAGCCTTTCTGCGTTCTGTGTTGAAGCGTCTGTATTTGGAGAATGACGTGTGTGTGTTAAGGGGACCTATGATGTTAAGTCTCTGCATCACCGCAAACTCCAGGAGCCATCAATCAGCTTCAACTAAGAGGCTCAGCACACCCACACGCCATAACAAAATAGGATACAATCATATTTATACATTATGAACAACAGAACATATGTATTTTTTCCCCAAGGGCACCAAATGTCTCCTCAAAAGGAGCTTGTTTTGTCAGATTCTTTCTACATTTTAAGTGTAAGTTCTTCTAAAGTACAGATACAAATCAACCCAACCATTATACTCCTACCTGGCTACAAAAAAGCAGCATGTATCCTGCTAAGAGGCTACTCCAGTATGAATAATTTCCAGAAAACTTCTACAACACTTGGATGAATTTCCAAATCACCTCAGCCTTAAGCCATGTTCTGAAATGCTCAAGTACAAATCAATTTAGAGGTGGGAGGAGAAATCTTAAAGAACACTGGCTTACAATGAGGGAAGGGAGGTGTTATACTGAACCAGTTTCCAAGACACTAAACGTGACTGTGACCATCAGTAAGCTCATGAAGGAAGGAAAGATCAAGACCAGGACATCACTGCCTGAGAACACTGCTCCGGTCATGTACGACGTCAAGAAAGGTCGGCCCTGGAAGCAGCTCGTGAAGAGCTACAGGACCAGGACTGCTCTGAATAAACACAACTCGGAGATGTCAGAAAACGAAGGGACAATCTAACAGTCGAGTATACTCTTTAGTGGAAGATTATTAAACAGATCATTTAAGTCTCTCTGGTGCTCATTTCTTAGATGTTTCAGAGCAGACGTGAAACTCAATCAATCCACGCTAACCCAAATTGGGTCCAAGACTGAATTTAGCACCCTGAAGTCTCTGCATAACTTGGTTATGGGTAAGTGATGGAAAAAGGCAGGAATACGATACCCACCCTGGTCTGACTTACTTCTGGCAGACGGGGCTGAGGGCCCAGTCTGTGATGACTCACTCCCTGTCCTCGACCGCTCCCGCTCCTGTGTCTCTTCACTTCGCCAGCTTGGATGTCTGTATAAGAGAAATTTAACAAAATACATTATGTCCAGCTCAGTGAAGGCCTCCCTGGATTCGTGTTAATCCCTCAAGAACCATCACTTAGTAATTAATATTTTATCACACTTGCTTTACCTATGGGCGAGTGTGTGTGTCTGTTTCTCTTCCTCAAACCATCTGAAAGCTGCAGACATTAAGATACCCTGGCTCTAAATACTTCAGCAAGCATCAGCTAGGGTTAAGAATATTCTCCTACATAACCTACAACACTGCCTTCCCTTACAGGTAACACAATTCTGCAAGTCACTCAAAACTAGGTCTAGTTTATAGGTCCATATTTGATCCTTTTAATAATAAACACTTTTATAATTACTACTTTACTATCCTGAAATAAGTTAGATAATATAACGAACATACACGTAAGTAAAAACAAATGGAAAATAATTTACAGCCTGCACTTAATATAAGTGAAAACATTTTCTCTCTACTTTACCTAGTAATTTGAAGAAAGGTAAATCCACTCGCCTCACCATGGTGGCGTTTTACTCTATATACCAAAGCAGGGTTTGGCAAATTTTTCCTTAAAGGGCCAGATCAACTTTATTTATAAAAACAGGAACAGGCCATAATTTACTGACTCATGTAGTAAAATATCACCAGTTTACATTTGCTGCAGGTTAAGCTTAGGAGGCCTTCTGAAAATTGCGAGGGACAGGTGACAACTCTTCACTGGGCAAATCTGTCCCATCATATACTATTGCAGACTACCCAGCAGTCCCGGCCCATGCACACTAAATGCTAGTAACGCCAACAACGTCCATACAAATCTCCCAAGTGCCCCCTGGGGATGGAATGCCCTCATGAACCACCAGTGCATTCAGAGATGGGAAATCTGTAACTGAAGATACCCTCACCTCTCCCGAGGTCGTCGTTCTAGTTTTGGCTCATCCAGCTGTCGCTGCAATTTCTCCTGCTCCTTCTGTAGCCGCTCTTCCACTTCTCGTTCTCTAGCAGCTGTGTCAACAGGCTTTGCCCCTCCAAAGATAGAGGCTGCTCGACTGGACTGGGAGGTGCTAGCAGAGGAATCATCTTCCTTAGGAGTACTCCGAGGCTTTAGATTCAGTTTGGGTCTTTGGGGGGGACCTAAGTTAAATAAAACTCTAAGTAATACTTTTCAAAGTCATCAGAAGCTGATGGCTGAAAGCCAGATTCCCAGACTCAGCTCTTATGAAATGCTATACAGGATTCAGATTAGAGGCCTAGCCAACCCAGCAGACAAGGTAAGAAGGGAGACCCTTAGAAAATAGGTAGCTTAACTAGCCAAGTCTAATTCATCTTTCCACTAGCACATCCATAATGCACTACCAGACCGAAGGAAAGATTAAAATGGTAAAAATTTAAATGGTAAATTAATAATTTATCATGACTACTATTACCTGGGAAGAAATTTTCAATTATGATAATTATTGGATTCAAGTTATCTTGTTCAAAACTGTGTTCTGGAAGATGGATTGCTTCAGTAGGTTAAGCGCTCGTAACAATATGGCAGGGAAGACTAGTTCTTATACTCTTGTCTCTGTGTGTAATATAAATCTGATGGTGATTCATCGGGCAAAACACGCAACACTGAACATCCTAATGTAAAGTCTAAGGGAGTCAGATTTCTTCCCGGATCCAAGTTGTCAGAATATTTCAAGATAAACCTGAGTGTTTCAAGGAAGCTTTACTTCTCAAAATCAGTGTTTATCCTAAATATTTCAGATATACAAAAGATATAGAAGCCTATGTGTACCAACCACCTGGCTTAGGTAATAAAATGCTACAAACACCGCCGAAGCCTTATGAGTATTGTTCCTGATGACAGGCCTGGCCATCTTCTCATAACCAGTATGCTGAATTTGGTATTTATCCTTCTCATGCATTTCTGTATACTTTCACTATATATGTATGCATCTGCAAAGAGGATACTGTTTAGCAAGATGTAAATTTTCTATAAGGGTTTTAAACTTGGCAGTTTATATAACTTCCAAAATACAATTTTAATATGTGTAACTCTGTGATGGGATCATTACTTTCACTTTTATAGGGTAAAACGGGGGGTCAGAAAGAATAACTCATTTAGGTCATATAGCTAATATTGGGTGGACCAAAGAATATACTCTATATAATTTTTTTTTGCTGAGGAAGAGTTGTCCTGAGCTAATATCTGTTGCCAGTCTTCCTGTTTTGTATGTGAGTTGCCATCACATCATGGCCACTGACAGATGAATGGTGTACGTCCGCACCCAGGAACTGAACCCAGTCCCCTGAAGTGGAGGCATGCCGAATTTAACCACCAGGCCACCGGGGCTGGCCCAAGAATAAAATCTATATTATTGAAGCAACTCTACTGCTCCTCCCACTATGGTTCACAACACCCCTTTCTTCCTTTGATAATTTCATTTACCTACTCAACAAATAATCTGAGTACCTGTATTTCAGATACTGTGCTGATAAGGCCAGGAATATGATGGGGCAGTTTTCAGTTCCTGCCTGCAAGGAGCCCAATTTAGTGGGAGGGTCAGGGTAAAAAATACAGTATGCTAAGCTATACAAAACAGACTTACCTATATGCAAGTTCTAAGATTGAGACTAACTGTGTTTGAGGCCTGTGAAGGCCTCAAAGTGGTAACACTGAGTCTTGAAAGCTGGGCATGCACCTAACAGGGTAGATGTGGAAGGGATGAGAGACAACACTGAGAGGTGAACTCTAGTCAGTACAGTGAAGGCCCTTGTATGTTCGAGGTACAGACAAAGAGATATCTTTCAGGCCATGGAGGGACTAGGAATGATTTTTAAAAGGAGAATAATTTAAATCAGGTCTTGTTGCAGAAAGACAACATGGGCAGGGTGAAGAATGGAGGGAGGCAGGGAAATGTTTAAGTAATGTGGTGCAGCAATTAAGTCTGAACGAAGGTAGTGGAGTGACTGGAGACGGGGGCAGATCTTGGAGGGAGTTAGGGGTAAGATCACCAGGAAAAGAGTCAGGTGTGCAGCTCCCGGGGGAGGCAAGGAATGGTAAGAGGAAAAAGTCAAGAGTCAAGGAGGACTTGAGGATCACATCTGAGCCTCCACTGTTCTCACCAGTGAAGTGGAGATGATAACGGTACCCACACCAGATAGAATTCTTGGGATTAAATAATACTTGTATAAAAAGCACTTGGTACAAAGTCAGGGCTAACGGACATGTTAAAAGGCTAGGCTTGCTGTCTAAAAATAATTAAAGGGAAAAATTCTGAGCCAGATACCTTATTTTTTCAATGAAATCACTAAAGACATAACACAAATGGTGGCCATTTATTAATATTTTTTGAGAAATCAGATTTGTAACAATGTTTTATATAAATGTTATAATATTAGGGGCATAGTTTTAGAATAGGTGCACTGACATCTCACAATGAATGAATAAAATGGCACTGAAATCAGCAAGACTTGGTTTTTAACCCCACAGTGCCAATTACTGGCTATGAGACTGTTTGAGTCTCATTCCTTCACTTGAAAAATGGGGCTAACACCATCTATTTTAAGTGTAATTTACTAAGAGATCACGCCATAAGAATGTCTGGCAATGTTTTTTTCTTTTTCTATTTTGTTTATTCAATAACTTTAACTGAAAAATCTATATGCTAAGGCAGGTCAGAAAAATTAGACTTTGCTTTATTTCCATTATATCATTCTTATTCAATGCTCTTTCTACTATGCCCTGCTGCATCCTTTACAATGTGTAAATTCTATTTGTGCCCACTTACGGGGTTTGAAACGTAACTGAAAATTTTCCAATCAGTTTCTCCAGTAGTTTGCTTCTTTAATTAAGAAAAAAAAAAAAGATTACCTCTATCATCACGCCTATAATCATCCCGAGAGTAATCATCTCTGGAACTCCATGACCGATCATCTCGTCTGTCATATCTGTCTTCATAGCGGTCCCCGCCTCCTCTGTAGTCATCATCTCTACGGTACCCACTACCAAATGCTCTTCTGCCACTGCCTATCCTGGAATCATAGCCTGTAAATATATCCCAAATGGTGATCATCACGCTGGAGGAAAAAAAAAAAGGCAAGGAAGGAGCTCTTGAAAGAGAGCAATTAATAACTTAATTGTGTTTATAATGACCTCTATCATAGTCTCTGCTGCCTCGGTCATCATAGCGATCCCGGCCCCCATACCGATCCATATCCCGGCGTGGGCCATCACGATACCCATCCCGATAGCCATCGCGATATCGGTCTGAATCATAACGATCTCGATACTCTAGAGAGAAGAGAGACAGGTAATGTCATTCCTTTTTCTTTGACACCATTAATAGAAAGAAACGTGACAGCCCATTAGGTCTATTTGATTTCATGAGTCCACATTCACTGCTGTGTCTGTTTTTATAAAAATAAATCACATTATATCCAAAGTGGAAGAATTTGTATCGAATTAGTTTTCTTGGTATTTATTTGATTTAAAAAATTTTCTCTGGTGATTCAATAAACGCTGCTGTGCTAAGAATTTAGGAGGGAGTTAGGAGAGAAAAACCTCTATATATCCCACAATGAATTTCCAGGATTAAAGATTTAAATATTAAAAAATGCAAGCACAAAACACCAAAAGAAAATATAGCTGGACTCTTCCATGCTCGACAGCAAAGAACCAAAGACCACTTAAAAAGTTTAGCACGGGGAAATACACATACCACAAATAAGAGGCAAACAAAATGAGAAAAATGTATGTGGCGTATGACTACAGGTTAACTATTCCTTAAGCAACAAAAACTATAGTTAACAGGACAATGTTTTCTACCACCAAAATGGTAGAGAAAATAAACGATACAGCTTGTGTTGGCAAAGTTTAAGGGATCAAGTCAATTCCTGCACTGCTGATGAGTTTAAAACATAGGACAACCACTCTGAAAGTTGTTTCAAAACTATGCATTAAAGGTTTTAAATCATGTACATTCTCTAGGCCAACAACTCCATTTCTAGGAATTTACTCTGAGGAAGTACCTGGACATATTCTAAAGACACATGGACAAGGAGGTTTACTGCAATGTTGTTTATAATATTAAAACTGTTGAGTGCACAAGCTATAGATTAAATAAATCAGGGGGTACAAAGCAACCATTAAAAATTGAATGAGAAATGTATTTACTAAATGTGTTCAGGACACATTTGAAAAAAGTACGTTATCAACTGTATTTTATACGCATGCACAAATATCAGTATCAGAGGCCCCTAAATGCCAGAAACTTGTATAAAGGAAAGTAGCTCACGTGGCAAGCTGGAGAGTATATGTCATTTACAAAAGGGGGTGGTGGCTATTTAGCTTCAGCTGATTTGCTAGATCTTCCAATTTTCTGAGAGAAGCCAGGAACCCGAATTTTTAATGGAATACCTCAATTTCCAAACACGAACCAACTAATTAAAAAAAAACTTAAAAACATTTTGAGTAATAATTTATGTGTGTAGGCCAAACAGGGATCTTATTTTTATGACTAATTCCTTTTAAACAATGATTTCATTTTGGAAATATTTTGTCTATGTGAACATTCATTCACTCCTTGGTAGTTTCAATTTTGTAAATTAAAAGACATGCTAATGTTAATAAAACAATTATACACAGGAGACAAATCTAAAACAGAATTCAAAAAACAATCAGCCATGTGTTTTATTTTGAAATACATTTTCTGGAGAAGTTTTGGAGAACTTCTGGAGAGGCAGATAAACTCTATACTTGATTTTATTTAAATAATATTAAAATGATAATAAGCATGCAATCACTAAGAAAACACAGATGGATCCATAGTGAAGAAAAGCACATTAGTATGCTGTTACTAAGACAGTTAGCCAGGAAAGAAACAAGTGATTGCTGAGATTTTACAGTAATATTTACTATGATACCGCCCACCCAAAGGTGTCTTTTATAGGCCCAGTGCTTGGGACAGGAGTCTCTAACCTCTCGATAGGATCTGCGATCTCTAAAGTGTTGGCAGAGCTGACTCTGGGACCATAACCTCAAGTCTTACAAATCAGCAGCTTTGGATAACAACAGCACACTCACTCTTTCTTGTTATCCATCCTGCTTGCTCTAAATTCAAGGTTTCAGGTGAGAAAATAGTCATGTCCCTTGATTCAAAACAGGACCCTTGGTCTGATTGTCTGCTTTTTCTTTCAAGAGCCATTTCTTCCTGTTAACAACAGAACCTCCTGCATAAATGTTGAAGTGAAGCACCTCAGATAGTTCTCCCCAGGGCTTTGTCAGGTCACAGACTTGTGAAGTCAGACATAAACTCAGTTCCTTCTTCCTTCTCTTGCATTTCATCAGGTAAAGGAGGACTCTCAAATAGGAATTCTACCTCTTACTGCTTCCTCTATATTTGGTATAGAGCTCACTAGGTGTCTCACAAAATTATAATGTTTGTGAATTTAAGTTGTACTTTCCATTTCTTTTTACTTACAAAATATTTCAAACATACAGGAAAGTACAGAAGCGATTATAACAGACCTATGAACCTGTACCTAGGTTTACTGCATATCAATATTTTGCCATGTGTATTTCAATTTTTTAATTTAAAAGTAGTATGTTACAGAGGTAGCTAAAGGATTCTCTCCACCCTCCATCCACAATCACAAGGGTGGTTACATTACCATGCATATACTTTTACAACTTAGGTATTAATTAACACTATACGACAGTTTTCCAATTTTTACACATTTTTGCTTTTCCCCTCATAATAATAGGTTTCGAACTTTACAGAACAGTAGGTTCTTGTCATTTGAAAATAATTATAAGCAGTGTTGAGTCTTCATGTATTTCAATAAAGTTGCACAATTTTCTCCATAAAAGTTTTACAAAGCTTTTGTTGAATTTTGGCGGTGTATGTAAAAGTTGAAATTCACCCCAACTCCTACCCCACAAC
Source organism: Tapirus indicus (assembly GCA_031878705.1). Classification (NCBI taxonomy): domain Eukaryota; kingdom Metazoa; phylum Chordata; class Mammalia; order Perissodactyla; family Tapiridae; genus Tapirus; species Tapirus indicus. Next base: position 139,008,077 of record CM062918.1, on the reverse strand, counting down.
ATTCTCTAGTCCTCTTCTCTAAATTATATTTTCTTTATTTGCATATTGTTTCTCTCCTCCAGCATAAACAATGTCCAATGAGGACAAGACTTTTGTCTGTGTTGTTCACTACTATCTCCTGAGCTTAGAACAGTATTTGGCAAATGGTAGACACAGTTATTTCTGAAGTGAATGAATTTTATTTTAAAAAGTATCTTAAAAAATTACATTTTGATTGTTTGCTGCTAGCAAAGCAACCAATTTTTGTGTACTGCCCTGAGCCCAGCAATCCTGACGAACTCGTCAGTTCAAGTACCTTACTTTGTACCACCTGTTGGGTTTCTTTATAAAATTGTCTCTGAGAGAAACGTCCCTTCTATTCTATGTTTGATAAGGTTAAAAAAAATTAGGAATTTATCAAATTCTTTTTCTGCATCTATCAATTCTTTTGGATATTATCAAAAATTTTCCTATATCTACTGCCCCCACCTTTCTATTTGCTAACGTGATCATCTATACTAATACATTTGTCCTATTACAAAACAGCCCCCCAGAACACAGAAGAAACTAACTAGATAAAAATGGACTTACTGTCTCCAAAGCTATCATCACCTCTTCTAGGTGGGTAGTCATCAAAGCTGTCTGTGGCAGGACGGGCCCTCCAGTCTGTATCTGTTTTGTCAGAATCCCGATTTCTATCTCGGCCAAAAGAACGATCATCCCTGTCTACAGATATAAAAAATAAAAACTCACAAGTTAGCTCACAAAAACTTTTGCCCAAAACTTGTCACATGCATAGAACACCTCCCTCAGTATGCTGTATTTCTCTCTCATTATCACAGTGAAGCTGTGATGGGTCCCAGGTCCCATCAGTGCAGTCTTCAACTCAACCCAGTGGTTCATTTCCTCTCATTTACTCCCCTGGCTTAATGCTAATCTGTCTCTTCTGTACAAGCCAGGAGCCCCTGAAATAGACATGAATTAGGCCCCTCTGGTGTCCAATGTGCTTGCTAGGCACCTAATCTATTTATTACATATTTCAGGTTCGTCTAGATCAATTAGGGTTTCTCAATCTCAACACTACTGACATTCTGGGCTAAAGAATTCTTTGTTGTGGGGGCTGCCCTACACATTACAGGGTTCATCCCTGGATTCTACCTCTTAGATGGCAGTAGTACTCCCCACTGTGTGACAACCCAAATGTCTCTGAACATTGACAAATGTTCCCTGTGAGGAAAAATCCTCAGTTGAGAACTACTGCTTTGATTGAGGTAGGCCTACACTATCTACCTCTATTAAAATTTTCTGGGAAAGGGCACCTCTGCTTTGTCATCCTAGGACCATAACAAAGCAGGAAAATTTCTATCAGCTTTCTTACCTTTATCCTGTGCTTGATCAGCAACGTCCACTCGAATTCTCCTGTTACCTAGAGACTGAGAGCATAGGACCATATTAACCAACCTTTTGCCCCATTATGCACAAATCCCATGAGTGACCTTGAACGTCTGGGCATAGCGGAAGCACTGGGGGAAGGAAGATAAAGGAAAAACACTGTAATCTAGCCAACACTCCAATTTGTTGGCTAAAGAATCCTTTATAAAGACTTGAAAACTGAAATAACCCCTTAGAATTAACAAATTTAAGCTGGGATTAAATGACTGTCAGGTCAATTATCTTAGTATTTTTATAAAGTCAGATTTCACAGAATTAACTTTTTAACCATCAAAGGCAATTTGTCAAGTGTGATAAATTAAAAATAATCCTCACACAACTAGCTAAATAAAAGGCATGTTTGGGTCCAGAGCAATTATATTCATTCAAACATTTATGGAGCCCCTACCATGCACCAGCAAGGTTGCGTAAAGCATGTCTCTGTCTGTAACCTCGAGTTCTTTCACTCAGTATTACCTTTGGAGAAATCAGTTCCTCCAGAACACCCTCGACTTCCCTTTCCCACACCATCATTTGTATATTTTAAACCCAACTAGTTCTACTGCTGATTTTTCCTCATTTCATAGTAGAGTTGACAGTTGAAGAAAGATAATACCACCTTGATAAATATAAAGTAACTCAAGTCTGGGCGATGACAACATTTTACATAACAGCTAATCTAACAAACTTCACATAACAATTGTATGGTATTCTTTTTCTTATATAGACTGAAAAGTTAAAAATTAGTAATGTTAATAAAACCTAACAATGATCTGAGAAGAAAAACTCTGGAAAAATTTTAGCTTTTCATATATTTAACTAAATACATGAATTTTTATTCCTATTTGACATTTCCTTCAGATTATCATGGTGGTACTCAATTATGAGACAGGAAAAATATTTTAAGAGGTGTTGATTTCAGTCATGTCAAATGGCAGATATGGACCATAGAATTAGGACACAGATGGCAGTGGAAACTGCCTTCCTAACAATGAGGGGTTTCTGAAATTTAAAGAGAAAAAAGAGCCTTTTTTCTTCCCTGATATAATTAGTTTGATTTCTAAAGTCACTAGAGGTAAAAAAGCAATTCCTGGATTAGAAACTTCTATCACTAACAGGTAATTAAATGCTTTAATATCCCATTGGACTAGCCTAAGAATTGCTACAAGGCACCAATCAAATAATTGTATTATAGTCAGATTTCACCTTTTCCCCCTCATGTATGAACAGCTGAATCTCCTTTCCCTACCGAACCTCTAGTGTGTCTGGAGAGAAAAACACCTACGAACAATGTTAAAAGAAGGAGTGAATGTTTACTGTCATTCTCCTGTAAGAGATTCCTAGGAGCATGTACTACAAATGACATCCTAGCGAGAAATGTTTCCGTACCCTTTTAAAATGATCAAAAAACACCATTACTTTCCTGAAAATGAGATAATGCCTTTTAACACCAAACTGATTAACATGATTTTTGTTTGCCTTGATCTGGTCAGATTATTTTGAAAAAAGCAAAAGCCACGAGAGCTGAGGCTAAGCTGTGAGTGAATGAATGTGACATTCTATTCAAGACTTGGTGTGGTGGGTTTTTTCCACAATCTTCCCTCTACGTACCTCCCTGAATTTTTGGGGCCTGCTGAACTTGCTGAAGAAAGGTGTGCCTTGCTCGATGTTGAATGTTAAGTGTCACATTGTTAAATCTAGGCTTTTCTTTACAGATATTACGGGAATCTTTGAAATAGATTTGAAATCTTTAAAATACTGACCCAACCTAAAAAATACCAGTTTGATAAGCAAGATTTGTTAGCTCCCAACCCTCAAATCCCCCATCTCTATTTTCTTTACCTCTTCATTGAGGCTCAGGGCACTGAGCAAGGAATCCAGGTCCTCAAATTCAGCATAACCAAAACCTTTCAATCTCTCTGGATTGCTGGGTTCACGTGGTAAACGCACTGCACTGATCTGAAGGAGTAAAGAAGCAAAAGTTACTTCCCAATTCAATGTTCTTGTTCATTTGTCTTCTTTTGACCACTGTATATGCAATGAATTTCTCTGAAGAATACAGAGAAATTCCTGGTTGTCTCCAGGAGGGAAACTGGCGTAAAGGCACAGAGGAGAGACTTCACTGTATGCCCTGTCAAACTTTTTAAATTTGAATAATATCAATTTAACCTTTAAAAAAACCCAAGTTCAGTGTATTCCTTGTACCCCTGACTTTTGCCTCAGTCTACATTTCTAGTTTTTAGTTGTTTTTGATTTAAGAGCAACTGCCATTCCACAATTGGTTTATTTTAGTCATCTCTTTATACTTTTATTTTAGTTGGTTTTAACACCTATTTCCAATTCTTATCGCTCAGAAATTTGACTCAATTTTTGCCAAGAAGTTTTCTGGGCAGTATATTTTTCGGAGACCTTCACTTACCTGACAAATGTTGTCTTCATATATTAACAATAGCTTGGCTGAATCAAACACTGGATTGTAACCGCCCCCCACCCCTATTCTCTCTGCTGAATTCGAAGATGGCAAACCACTGAATTTTTACTTTTCGAAGTACAGGAAAAAGTTCACATTAACTTGGTTTTAATTTGAGGTTAACTTGTGTTTTCTAATTCTAAGTTTGCAGGATTCTTTCCTTTAGTTTCATAAAACATTCCTTGGCACTAATTTTTATTTTATTGTCTACAACAGGGTATGCATTCTTCATTTCCAATTTTAGAACCTTTTGCAAATACTTTAGACTAGTATTTTTGATGACTAGTATTTTAGATATCTTTTTGATGTCTTCCATGTTTGTTTCCTTACCCTTTTGATTAACTTACTCATTTCTTCAATATTTTGCATATATTCAAGTTTATCTTCTGCAACAGTGACTTGATACTGTACTCTGGCTCCTGAGATATAGTCCTGCTATAGTCTCCTTAGAAGTCTAGTTTAACTCATCTCATGAGTATAGCAGGAAAAGGAACAAAATATGAAAGGGCGAAGTAGCTACAGATCAGTTCTAGAGCATAAAGGTGAAAAGTCTAAACAGGCCAGAAGTTATTCAACATTCTACAGAAGAGGCCACTAGAGTGAGATAAAAAACAGGCCAGCATTCTAGTTGTACTGCATAGTTATACAGAAGGAAAGAGTTATATGGCAGTCAGAAACAATCCTATCAGAAAAGCCAATTACAAAGGCTGGTGTCCCATTGCAGAGAACAGGATCTAGGAAAGAAGTCAAAAAACACAGCAATAGTGAAGGAAGGAGCAGATTCTTAGAAGAAATATACTTTTTGATATCTTCTCACTGGCAAAGACTCTGGAGAAAAACCCAACAGAACTGGAAATTCTTTCCCATTTTCTCATTTTTTAAGTCCTAATTATTTTTTAATCAAAGTTTGGAAAAAGGACTTCTGAGCACCTCAATACTCACTTTTTCATTTTTCCGAATCTTCTAGATTACTGTTCCAAACATTTTGCTTTTCAAACAAGCCTATAAACACTGTAAATTCCATTATATGTGGCACCAAGCTCACAGAACCTTTAATAATAATCTTAGCAAACTTTGTTAACATAAACTACACATCTGCTCTGTTAAATGTATTCATATATTAAAATTAGAAAATAATTTTGATTAAGCCTGAATGTGATTAACAGAAAGGCTGAGTTCAAAGAAACTTTCTTCCCACTTTTCAACATTCAACTGGTTAGACCACCCTTAAGTTTCTTAATGAGAACGGGCATAGGTTTTTGAGAAATTCTGTTATCAATAGTGTATTGTTAATCCTGCCGGTAAGACTATCCAATTGGTGTCAGATGAGAACATTCTCAGCCAATGGCTAAACACCACTAAATCAATTACATACTCATCTCTTCCAAGTCTAGAGACAACCTCAGACTCTTCCTCAACATAGAAATTCAGAGACAGTCACTACCAATATGTTACCCTCCATATCTATTTAATTGACTATAACCTTTATACTCACATTTAACCCTCTAAAGAATTCCTTAATGGAGTCTTCTGTTACATCATAGGGCAGGTTCCCTAGAAAAGCAGTATAGGGTGGTGATTTGGGAAGACGGCTCCGGTCGATATTGGGTTCCCGAGCAGCCCGTGGAGCAGTGGGCAGGATGGACCGGTCAATTGGAGGTGCCCTATACACGTCATCATCATTACTGTGCCAAGTGGTTGAAACTAGGATAGAAAAGCAGACATAAGAAATTATAGGAAGCTTCCCTTACTGCCGTGGTGCCAAATACGAAATAGGCTGTATCTTATCTTTTTAACAACCCTGGGAGATTGTTTCCCATTCTACAGAAAATGAAACTCAGATTTCAGGAAGATTCAGTAGTTTGCCCAAGGTCACGCAGATGGTAGAGCAATAGATGGTAATCCTAGTAGAGCTAGGATTCAAACCTAGTCCCTCTCACTCCAAATGTATTTAACCACTACTGACTTCTCTCATATTCCTAACTTTTGGCTGGAGAAAGTGTTTTCTACATGGTTTATCCTCTCCGCCCCACCCCCCTTTTAAAAAAGAAAATCAAATTCTGCCCCTATAGCACTACTCATGAATTTGCACTTCAGGTATCAACACTTATGGAAAGTACAATCAATCTATGTGAATTTTTTTGGGGGGGGGTGGAGGAAGATTTGCCCTGAGCTAACATCTGTACTAATCTTCCTCTATTTGGATGTGGGTTGCTGCCACAGTGTGGCTGCCAATGAGTGGCGTAGGTCTGCATCTGGGAACTGAACGTGGGCCGCCGAAGTGGAGCACGCTGAACTTAACCACTAGGCCACGGGGCCAGCCCCTATGAAACTTCTTAATATGAAAATAGGTCACAAAAGAAAAAGCATTCTTCAGTCTGCAATGAAAGGTTTTAGGAAAAAAGCATGGGTGATCAGATTTACATCATACCCAATGATTATATAGCTCCTGCCTATTCTTGGCTACTCCTTGAAGTAGTCCAAATGATACCCCAACGACTCTTCTGTATTTTCCCGTTCCCATTCCTTTCCCTCAGACCATTTTCATTTACCCAGGGACACTGTGACTTCATACTAATAGCTCCTGGAACAAATTATTCCTTGACAGAGTACAAACAGCTTAGAGATTACACTGCGATATCACTTTATGAGGACATCATAGAATTTTAGACCTAAAAGGAAATAACCTAGGCTTTACTTTTCAAATGGAGAAAATGAGGCTTAAAAGGATAGTATCTTAAGACAAGTCTGTTAACTCAAGAGCCAGAACTGCCACTAAGCTCTTGAATCACTACTTCAGTCCCTATCACAAACTCTTAATAGCCTAAACCTAGAATTCTATAAAATACATAAACATAAGATTTCAGGTTCTATAAAATGAGTAAGTTCCTTTCAAATTACAAGTGTGAACCATTACTATGGAACGGTTTTGTCTAGAGATAATGAAAATTCCAAGCATGATGGCAAACAAAAGAAAAATTACCATCTCCTTCCAGGTCATCTGTTTCATCAGCCCAGCTGACTGGTTTGGGGACATAGGTGCTTCCTCCACCAGTCCCTCCATCCTCAGCCAGAAAGTCTGTTAGGGAGATAGTCTTCCCCTTCTTATTCTTCTTTTTTGCTGTTTTAAAAAGGCAAGAGAAAGACTACTCATCAATACTCAGGTATTCACAGAATTGTACAATGTACTATTGTTAAACATATTGATAAAGAAAGCAACATAAAGGTCCATCAGAAGATTGGACTATGCACATTTATATAAAGGAATACTATGTAGATATAAATAAGGAGAAAGCATAATATACTGGCACAGAAAGTCCAACGAGAAGTTAAAAAACATAAAAGCTGCAGAATACATATAATGTGAATCCCTTTTGTTTAAACACACATTAAGCTTATGTACAGAAAAGGGTCTAGAAGGATTTTCGACAGTGTCCCCTCTGGGGAGTTAAGACTGGGGTGGAGGCAATCTTTTATTTCCTACTATATTCACTCATAAATCTTTGAGATTTTTTTTTTGCTTTTTTGCTGAGGAAGATTTACCCTGAGCTAACATGCTCCAATCTTCCTCTTTCTGTATGTGAGCTGCTGCCACAGCATGGCCACTGACAGACAAGTGGTGCAGGTCTGCACCCAGGAACTGAACCCGGGCTGCTGAAGTGGAATGCACTGAACTTAACCACTAGGCCATCAGAGCTGTCCCTTGAGATTTTTAATTTAGCAACTACTTGTGTTCAAGACAGATTACTACATTTGATGCTCCTGATATACAAAGAAATAAAACAAAATCCCTACCCCTCATAACATATTCTGTATGAGACTTTCGAGGATTGTTTGATACTTGTTAAAAAAACCATGTGAGGTAGGAATCATTACTATCAATTTACAGAGAAGGAAACCAAGCAGCAGAGAGGTTAAATAACTATCCTAAAGTTACAGAGATATTAGATGGCATGGCTAGAATTAAACCCAGGGTTTTGGATACCAAGTCTAGGGCTCTTCTCACAGGAGCCCCAGCCTCTAAGAAGCTTGTTATTAGTTCTATAGCAGGTTATCATAACCATGGTAAAACATTATACCCACTGTCATTTGAAAGTATTCAAGTGGTAAGACTCATATACACAGTTGGATCTGTCCTCTAGAAAAAAAATTCTCTTCTTCCCTACCTTAACACCACATATGAAGATGAGATATGATACTAATGTGAAAACATAAGAAATCCCTAAGAGCCAAGACATCGAAATGTCTTCCATAGTTATGAAATCTTTAAGAATCTCCAAATGGCTCCATTTATAGTGGACTGACCTGGGCTCTTTAATTATCTAATCCTCAGAACTTCTTCAGAGATGGGCAGCAATCAGCAGCTAGTGCAGAAGAGCCCAAAGGACTAACTAAAGTTCTAGAACCGGCCTCCAAGAGTAGCCACTACGCGAGAAACAAACAGCTTTGTTGTAACAAAGATCAGTTCCACAGCTTTTACAATCATGAGGTCCTCCTCCACGTTCCAACTCTCATCTAGTTTTCAATCCAAGAGGACTAAGAATCTGCACCTTGATGTACTGTTTGCTTAAATGAAAGTTGTGCTCTCACTTGGTACCTGCCTTTCTTTTAAAATCCAACTTTCAGGATGACCAACTAAACATGACCTGTTTGCTATGAACGTTATAAACAGCCTCCTAGACACAGGAAGAACCTGAAGCATTACGGTCTCCATGTGCAAACCAGATGAAGTCAGCTGCATTAATACAGAAAAAAGATGGCCTTGAATGTGAAATTTCCATGCTTCTCCCAAGTGACTTAATACCAACCCTGCTCCAAAAGTATAATTTATGATCAATCAGATTATATTCTGGATCTATTCTAAGCTTTAAAAGAAAGCAGTTATCCAGAGGTTGGGTCCTATAGCACTGATATTGCTCTTAGCTCACATGCAGAAGCCCAGGATAAATTTTAGTAAGCTAATTTAAACAAGACATAAAGCATACCTTTATAGTGTAGAACACGTATAGTGTATAGGCTTATTTTAGTCTTTTCTATATTCTCTAACTAAAAAATAGTGTCTGGGACTATTATGATGCTAACTAGAGATCCTTACCCTCAGGGGGCTTAACCTAGTAGCATCAGCCTAATACCCAATTATTAACCTGTCTGGTCATTAGGAAAATAAAAATAGAACTGGTGGTCAGTCCACACAATGAGGTCAAGTTCAGCACAAGAATAAGAATTTGTTAAAGGTATCTCTTTCTCCTTTGTTCTGTATACAGACCTAATACCAAAACAGCAGAATCTGGAATTAACTTGCCCTTTTGTCTGATTTTGGATTAAATACTTTCTAGATCAGGGTTTCTCAATTTTCACCCCTTGACAAACAAATCTCACACTCTCCTTTAATATTATTTGAAATTTCAAAACAATAAACTAAATATTGTGGCTAAAAAAGTTAAAGCACTGTTAGTTTTAGAATGTCTGTTCAAATCATACACCTCCCTTTCCCTTCTGATTCTGTCACCGCCCCCTCCAAAAACTTCTGGTTGAGAAATCACTGTTGGATGACAAATGGTCTTTATTTAAAAAGACAGGCTAAAATTCTTTCACAAGATCTCTAACTTACGTTTCTGTAAACCTAGCAATATGAGCAATATATAATCACAATACAAGCAGCAGATTTAGAGGAACTAGCCTTAAAAAGTAAAACCAATAAACCTAAAGTGGGTGCCAATGTCTGCTCCACTCAATTTTATTCCAATAAGTGAGAAATGATGTTATCTAAATCTCCCATGCCCTTTGCTCCTCCAATATCTAGGCCCATTACATGTTTAGGATCTCAATAGTGTTCTCTTTTTTATAAGTACGTAAAGCATTGTTCAATGTTCCAGGTGAACTGGTCCAACTCAACTTTCTTTAAATCTTACATGAACTGGTTAAAAAGTTAAACCAATAACCTCATAAAACAAGACGGGTCCCAATTATTTAAGACCGAACCCGCACGGATTAAGGGGGAAAAAACATGTCCCAGAAATTTTATTAAATCCTCTGCCTGCTGCCTCAATTACAACTGTAATTTACTGAACAAGTACCAGGTACTTGTGAAATTCTTTATATACTCATATGGGGTTAAATAAAAGATCTTAAAAAGAAAGCATTTTTCAAAACTGAAGTTTACAAGTCCTTAAACAAGAGACAATACATTTGTGGCCTTCTTAATAAATAAAACAGGGTTTGTTATGATAAGTACAGAAATAAATATAATTAATCAGCTTAACTCTTAGAGTTTCTCAATTTCTGCACCACTGACATTTTAGGTGGAGTAATTCTTTGTTGTGGGGGTCTGTCCTGTGCATCGTAGGATGTTGAACAGCATCTCCAGCCTCTAGGTCAGACACCAGTAGCAAACTCCCTACCCCACTGTGACAACCAAAAATGCCTCCAGACATTGCCAAAATGTCCCCTGGTGGGTGAAACAAAATTGCCCACTGGATGAGAACCATTGTTCTTAGTGATGTTTTCACATCAAAAAAAGGATGAACAGAAGGGAATGGTAGCTAGCCCTCTACAAAGTACACTAGCAGAAGTGACTACAAGAAACCAAGTCTTCAGGATTATCAGGCTGCAGCATGTAAAAAAAATGCTTCCTTTATTTTTCTCAGAATGTTCTCCTGTTACCACTCCATTGCATTAGCAATAAAAGCACCAACTGACAGATACTGGAATGATAAAATCTACAGACTGGCTGCTAGTTCTTTATTTCAAAACAGCGGATATTTTAAAGTACTATAAACAATAAAGCTTATTTGTTGTACAATGCAGCCCTATTTCTGCATCTTTCTTAAACTAGTATCTCTTATTCAGGAAGGGGAATTCACGTAACATTTACCATTCAGATGAGGCTTTGTCAAAAATTAAATTTCTTAATTTTAGATCTTGCCAGACTAAGTCCCACTTATTTTATAGGGTTACCAACTCTTCTCAATGTTTTAGTAACTACAGGCTAAGAAAGCCAGAAAGTGTCATAAAAACTTGTACAAGATCATAGCAGCATTATTCATAATAGGCAAAAATTGGAAACAATCCAAATGCCCATCAACTGATGAATGGATAAATAAAATGGAGATGTCCATATAATGGATTTCGCAATGAAAGGGATGAGTACCCATACATCCTACAATATAGATGAACCCTGAAAACATGCTAAGTGAAACAAGCCAGTAACAAAAGTCCACATATTGTATGGCTCCGTTCATATGAAATGTTCAGATTAAGCATATTAAGAAACAGTAGATTAGCGGTGGGAGGGGGAGAGAGAAATGACTGCCAGTGAGTCAGGTGTTTCTTTTTGGGAAGTGAATCCGGCCAAATTCTCCAGAATTAAAAACCAATTAATGATTAACAAATGATTCCTTAAAGAAACAATATTGTATAAATGCAATCAATCCACCCAAATACCAGAGCGCCTAGAACTAGATTAATTATATTGCTGTTTAGAGCCCAGCCATGAAAAAATGTTTCATACAACACAATCCTCCTGATGCTGACAGACCTTGCCTTTACTGCGCTCTAGTTCAGCAGAGTAGAGAATCAAGACTAAGTCAGGACTAACAAGCTCCACCAACTCGTCCCCCTTGTGTTCAGCTGACCTCTCTTCTCTGCTCAGTTTTTTCATCGGACACAATCTGAGGAAAATGCCACCTTGCCCTTCCTTACCTCTCCACAAACACTCAATTTGATCATTTACATAAAAAAATAAAATAAAATAAGTGCTTAATACACATCATGCTAACCACTACACAAAGTACTTGGAGCTTCTCTGTAAGATAGGAGCTGTAAAAATTCAATAACGTGTTGCTTTGGGCATTTTCCTACCACTAGCACCACAGCAATATTATAAATCTAAGAAACTGACTTTGGTATGTACACTTGTACATGCACATACACTTAACTACAAGCACTTGGTTTCTAAAAAAAAAATCTCTGAAGTTAATTCTTTCCCCCACCATCATGAAAAGAGAATAAATTCTATGATGTTTTGAGATTAATGTGAAGTAGTAGGGTATTCTATCTCAAGCCATACATATGTGGTATGTGAATTATATCTCAAAGTATATACACTTTTTAAGGTGACATTACTTAGAAACACTGTTTTACCTTGACACTACTCTGTATTTGTACTTAAATTTTTATAAGGAGGTTTAGTGTTGGTCTTCTGAATCTGGGTATATTACTCCCGGAATAACAAATACATGGTAGAAGATGTGATTTGAAAATAGGTGATAATATGTGAACAGCACACAATGGCAACCATTGAAACTATTTTTAACTATAAGGGCCAGCATTTTATAAAAACCACCATTGGACACCATCCTGTCCCCATAAAAATAAACAAGATGCTACATATAATCGCATTTTGAAGTGTTATGCAAATGAAAGGCCTTGTGCGGGCATACATACACTATTTCCAATTTTAAAGCTCTTTGGTCTCAAAAAATGTTAACCTGTATCAAACACAGTTGATTCCCTACAGGTAGGGAGAGCAGATTCAATAGTCAGCTCTGGGACACTTTCAGTTCTTGAAGGTCAACAATGGGTCCCAGTGGATACTGGTACTGCTGCAGAGAATTTTTTGGTTTCATTTAACAGTAGAAGGGGCCTATGAAATTTTATCATGTACTTTCACTGAAAATATATAAGATCTATTTTCAGCAAGATATTAATATATACAAGTAGTATACTGAACATACACTGAGAATTTTAGTCTCATCAGTACAGCCACATCTGCAAATATTGGTCACTTGACAAAGTCAATGTGACTGGAAGATTCAATGTAGGGAAAGAAATTTGATAAATCCCAAATTCCTCAAGGGCAGACTGTCAGATGTAACCTTATGCTCAGATACTAGCACAGTGTCCCTTACACATACTACACAGGCTAAAAATATTTATGGAACTGAATTAAATGACATGAGGGCTTCCAAGCAAGTAGAGTCAATATCGAAGAACAGGTGAAGGGGAGAAAAAGTTAAGGAAATCCCTTTAACCAGTCCAATTTTCACTCAACTCTGGAAAATGAAGGATACGGATTGCTAACATATCTTCCACCCCTAAAAATCCCACAAAAGTTATGGAGAAAGGGAATACAGGCTTTTCACTAAATTATGAGACTAAGCCATCAAGATGGCAAATCCAGGCCAAATAAGTATTCTACTTCAGATGAAGCTTTTGGGGAGCATCCCAAACTTATGACGACGTGGAAGCCAACCCTGTTATTTCCAAGTCGATAATGGAAAAGAGTCAGGAGTCTTAAAGATTTCCACTGGCATAACAAAACTTTATCTTCCTCAGCCGGGAGATATCACCATCTGCTTACATTATCTCACAGAGGATCAAATGAGACAACATACATAGAGAGCTTGGTCAATTGTCAAGTGCTATGCCAACGAAGAGAATTATGTTCAAACGCACCTCAATTTCCGCAACATTTTCCAAAGACATACATAATCCTTAGTCTCCTAAGTAATAACAGAGAAGATACATTCTTGGTGAGAAGTGAGTGTCCAGAGATAGCAAGAGTTCAATAAATATTATGTAGAATGGAGAGTCATGCCAGGAAAAAGAAACTATATTCCCAAAACTAAAATCAACCTACAAAATGTTGCACAGCTCACTGGTGAGTCCATTAGAAATCCAAGTAGATTTGCACGTCAGTGACATTCCCTCCCCCGAAAAAAATCTAAAAAAGAAACCAACTCCAGCCACTAGTATTATTTTTAAAAGCACTCTCTAGTAGTTGTGCAATTATCTAAAAAAACAGAGAACTGAACTCTACCACTGGAGCTATCAGAATTCAACCAAAATGGAAGCTGTCAAGGGATTTGCTCTTGTTCCCCACTGCATCTCCAATACCGAGAACCGTATCTGGTATATAGTGTGCTCTCAGAAAGTATGTGTTGGTTAAAAAACAAAACAAGCCTAAAAGAAATCTGGGTCTCCACCCTTGCTTCCTGTCCGCCAACACGTGGGCGCACCGCACTGGGTTCCCCACCCCCACTTAACTCCAGTAGCTTCCACCTCCAAACCTAACACATTTATCCTTGGGGGAACATAGGGGCCGGGCCACACTCCAAAAGAAGAGCAGAAAGTGGAAGGACATAAAGGAAAGCAACACAAGCGCGGAACACCTTCCCATCTGGGCTCTCGCGCGTGCTTTTAAGGCGCGCCAGTCTCCGCTACCCTGGTATCTCCTACGGCGCACGCGCACCGCCGCCTTCCCCCGCCCCTCCACCGACTCGCGCTCACGTTCTAACTGACCCCCCCTTTAAGTCCCTGCCCCCCTTCCGTCCACAACGGCCTCGCGCCTCGGAGACCTGGTCTGGTGTGCACCCGTCCGCGCGCCAACCGCCTTCTCCTTTCCTCCACGCCTTCCCGCGGCACAGCGCTGCCCGTCTATGAAAAGGCCTCCCGCCTCCCGCAGATCTTTCTGCGCCTCCTGCACACTCCAACTCGAGCCGGAGCCCACCATTACTCCCCACTCCAACCTCGCGCACACGGGGTGAAGGGGGTGTAAGGGGGAGGGGAAGGCGTCCTTCCCCTCCCCCCAAAACATCCCGAGGCGATAACCTAACACGGCGAAGCCGCCAGCCTGCCGCAGCCCCCAAACCCGAAGGGAAGCCGTGCCGCCTGCTCCCCGACTCCAGGGAACCAGTGGATCAGGCTCAGAGAGTGGCTTCGGAGCCCGGTCCTTAGCCGCGCTCGGCCGCTCACTTACCTGAGGCCGCCATGTTGGGAGAGGGAGAGAGAACGCAAAGGACCCGGATGAGGCAATCACGTGATTATAGCGGGCGCGTCGGGCTAGGAGACGCGAAACTGGGAGGGGGCGGGGAGGTGAGGAGGGAGACAGGAGGCGGGGCGGCGCTGCTCTGGGTTCGTAAAGCAGCGCGAGGAGGTGGCGCGGCGTCCGACGGGAAGACCGGCGCGACATGTGGCTAAAGGGGTGGGGCCTGGGCTGTCGCGAAACTCTCGCGCTTTACGTAGGGCTACGCGCGGCCGAGGGGCAGGGTCTGAGACCAGGGCGGGGGCTCTGATGCGCAGGCTTCCGGCCGGTGGGGTGGGCGGAAGGGGCGGGGCCGCGCTCGCTGGTTCCAGTGCTCGGGCTCGGAATGCAGGCGGCTGGAACTCAGAACGGTGTGCCGCAATCGATTCTCTGGAAGGGAAGATTCTGAGTCTCTGTCTTCCTTTTTTTTTTCTTAATGTATAGAAACATCTGTGGTTTATTTACTAAGTTTCTTTTAAAGTCACTTTTCTGTTAAAGCGAAACAAGCCCAGTATCCTGCGTTAGGATCATTTAAATTGGGCATGTTTAGAAGGAATGAGCAAGTAACAAATGTTGAACACTTAATTGCCATGAGCTTTTACCTCGTTTAATCCATTTTACTGACTAGCTTCAGTCAAACTCAGGCCCTTATTTCACAGCCGAGTGCTATCCATGCTTCCTCTAGCTAATGCCACATTTTATCGTATTTTAGTATTTTGTTCAGTGAAAATTTTCATTGAGCACCCACCCTGTGTCGGGCACTGATACGGGCTTTTTTTGGGTACAAGAGATAACAAAACCGCCCCAAGGGACGTTATAGTCCAGTGAAGGAAAGACGGGCAATAAGCAGCGAATAAATCAAATATTAGAAATAAGCACTCCAGGGGCCGCCCGGTGGCGCAGCGGTTTAGTCCGCGCTTGGCAGCCCGGGGTTCGCGAGTTCGGATCCCGGGCGCCCGCCGACGCACTGCCTGTCAGCCATGCCGTGGCGGCGTCCCATATAAAAAGTGGAGGAAGATGGGCACAATGTTAGCTCAGGGCCAGTCTTCCTCAGCAAAAAAGGGGAGGATTGGCAACAGATGTTAGCTCAGGGCTTGTCTTCCCCACAAAAAAAAAAAAAAAAAAAGAAATAAGCACTCTGCAGGTAGTTAAGGTGATTTTGATAACAGGTGACTGGATGCGACTTTCGATTGCCTGGTCAGGGAAGGCCTCTGAGGAAGTGATATTTAAATTGAGATCTGAATTACAAATAGGCAGCCCCGTGAATGTCTTTAGGGAGAACTGGAGGAGAGGGCAGAGGATGTGCACTGAATCAAAAGCTCCAGGGTAGGAGGGTCTTGGCAAGTTGAGGAATTGAAAGGCTGGTAACTGGAGTATGGTGAGGTGGGGGAGAGTGGTACAAGATGAAGTTTGAGAGATAGGTAGGGGTTGGATCACGTGAGGCTTTGTAAACCAGGGTTGGAAGTTTGGAATTTCTTGCATGTGGGTTGGGGAAGCATAGAAGGATCTTAGGCAAGGGAATGTCTTAACTTGAAATAAAATCTTGGAAAGGACTACTTGGTTTCTTGATGTGTTACGTGAGTGTATATTTATGTAAAAGTTCATCACACAGTACAGTTAAGATTTGTGCACTTTGCTGTGTAGAAGTCATACTTGAATTTAAAAGCAACAAGATTACTCAGGCTACTGAATGGAGAGTGGATTATACAGATGCAATAATGGAAGAGAAAGACAGTTAAAAGCTTGTTGCTGCCCCATTATGACTTTTCAGGGACTCTAGGCGCTTTTGCACCCTTCTCCATAAAAACAATATTGAAAATTATATTTTATGATTGTGCTGGTATAAAGGCAAATGTATTAATATTATACATTGAACCATTTTCTTTGACTTAAATGTTTATTTTTTTCTTATGATTTAAAAATAAGCTAAAATGTTTTTGTGGGCCCCTAAAAGTATGGTGATGCTTAGGCCCTGAGCCTGCTGTGCCTAGTGGATAAATTGGCCCTGACTGCTGTAACCCTGGTGAGAGAAGATGATGGTTTAGATATGAGTGTAGAAATGGAAAGAGATAGATGCAGATATATTTTGGAAGCAGACTTGGTAACTGATTAGATGTGAAGGGCATGGGAGAGGGAGCCATTGAAGGTGACTCCCAAGTTTTTGGCATGAACCCCTGGGTGATGCCTTTTACTCAGAAGGCAAAGCCTGGGGCAGACCAGGTTTGGAAAGAGTGTGTGGGCTCTGTTTTAGCCATATTACATTGGAGACAGTTCCTAGTCTAGTGCTTCTCATATTTTAATGTGCTTACAGATCACCTGGGCAATCTGTTAAAAGTCAGATTCCAGTTCAGTATGACCGTGGTGAGGCCCAAGATTCTGTATTTCTTCTGGTTTGGATCATTAAAATGGAATGATATTGGAGAATTAAGAAAAAAAGCATTGACCATTGGAGAGGGTAGATTTCAGCAAGTTCAAAGAAAAGCCGGATAAGATAGGACCTGTGGGGTAGGCAGGGACTTTCAGTTACTAAGCACCTAGTATATCCCAGGGTAATACCAAGCACTTAACAAACTAGCTTATTTAGTCCTCACAATGGCCCTCTAAGGTTCGTATTATTAATCCTGTTTTTGGATAATGACTCTGAGGCTTGGAAACAATAAGTACCTTTCCCACGTGCACACAGCCAGCAAGTGGTAGAGCTGACTGTCTTATCAGGTCCACGTTCTTTCCAATTTCGCAGAGACTTCTTAAAGAATACTGGGGCCGGCCCCGTGGCTTAGTGGTTAAGTTCGCCGTGTTCCACTTTGGTGGCCTGGGTTTGCGGGTTGGGTTCCCGGTTGGGGAAGTACACCACTCGGCGGCGGCTGTGCTGTGGCGGCAACACAAAATAGAGGAAGATTGGCACAGACGTTAGCTCAAGGCGAATCTTCCTCAGCAAAATAAATAAATAAATAAAAATAAAGAAAACTTAAAATCACAAAATGAGTCTATGACAACCACTTTGTAGCATTTGTTCTGAGGAAATCCAGAAGAAAAAAACTGGTCATCATCCATTGCTGTATGACAAATTGCCCTACAACTTATTGCCATAAAACAACAGACATTTATTATCTCAGTTTCTGTGGGTCAGAAACTGGTTATTGAAAGTCGCTTGTCAAGTCCTGAGATTTGCATTTTCTCTTACCTTCATATCCTCTTTTCCATTTTCCTATTATTTCCCTTGTCATTTGTCACCCTGACCACTGTATCACTCTTCAGAGTCTTCCTGCCTGTAGTCTTTCCCTGCTTCAATACGTGTAGTAAGTAGCTACCGGATTTATTTTCCTGTAGCATAGGTCTGAACACATTCCCCTGCTGGCAAACCTTCCATGGTTCTGTGTGGCCGAGGCAGACGCTCCAGGCTGTGTATACTCCAGACCCAAATTACTGGTCCACACTTACTTCCTACTGTCCTCCCTCGTCTGCTACGTTCCAGCCATGTATGCCTGTGCTTTCCTAACTGAGTCTTTTTTTCCTTTGCTCTTCCCTCTGCCTGGAATCCTCTGTCCTCCTTCACTACCAAATGGGTCAACAATTAAATCTATCCTTCAAGGGCTCTTCAAACTCACTTTTTCTAGGAAGCTTTTTCTGAGCTTCTTCCTCTGAGCGCCGCCAGCAGCATGCCTGCACCTTCTTTTTGGCCCTTGTCACCTTCTTCCTTGAACTGCCTTCTCTCCTGATCTGTCAGCTCCCGGAGGGCAGCATCCATGTTGATATGTTTGTGCTTTCTGTGCATTAGGATCCAGAATGTTGTTGGTGCTTAGGGCATATTTGCTTGTGCTAAAGTCAGACTTGCAAAGAATTTACATTTATTAAGGAGGTTTTCAAGAAGTTATAATGCATATTGACTTATATGCCTGGATTCATTTAGTGTTCATTGCTGGAAAACAAAGTATATCACTGCTTTAAGGATGTGTATTTCTCCAAAATGAAAGTCTTTATCACTGAGTTTTGAATGTATAAAGTTGATTTTAAATGTATATCTAGATTAGGGGTTCTGTTTCTGGTATAGTAAATAAGTTCCCAGTGCATCAATCCTCTTGTAGATAACAACAGTAAACTCTGGGGGAAAAAAAAAACCCAAACATAACCCACCACTATCTAAAAGCTGTGGAACAAAGACAAGCAGATTTTGGATGGGAGTGGAAACTTGGAAAAAGGCGCTGACGTGGGGTTGTCCAGCCTGGTGTGGTCCAGAGTGGCTGAAGCTTTGCTCGAAAACCGGCCACATTTTTGCCATCAGGAAGGCATTGCCCAGGGCAGTGTCTGCTCTCAGAAAGTGAGGGGGGAATTCTGTAAAGAAGAGAGCCAGAGTTCTGGTGTCGACTCTGCCCAAGTCTCTGGCTGGTCCTTGAACCGTGAATGCATGAAGCAGGCTGCAAACAGTTCTGCTGAGCAAAGGAAAAAAAAAAAAAGAGCATTGAACTGAGATCTGAGCTGCTGTCTACCTCAAGTGAGAGAGTTTGCAGTTTGGGTCCTACCGGTTTAATTGCCTGCTAAAATAAAAACATGAACATCTTTGGAGGATGCATTAGTTTCCTGTTCCTGCTGTAAGAAATGATCACAAATGTAGTGGCCTAAAACAACACACATTTATTCTCTTACAGCTCTGGGTCAGAAGTCTGGAATCGGTCTCACTGGGCTAAAATCACAGTGTTGGCAGGACTAGGTTCCTTCTGGAGGCGCTGTAGGAGAATCTGTTTCCCTCCTTTTCCAGCTTCTCTGTAATGCTCACATTCCTTGACTCATGGTCCTCTTCCTCCGTTTTCAAAGCCAGAGACATTGGGTTGAATCCTTCATGTATTGATCACTCTGACTCTGACTTTTCTTCTGGCTCCCTCTTTCACTTTTAAGGACTTATGATCCATTGGGCCTGCCTGGATAATCCAGCATAATCTTCCTATTTTAAGGTCATCCAGTTAGCAACCTTAATTCCATCTGCAGCCTAATTTCCCTTTGTTATGTAATGTAACATATTCACAAGTTCTGGGGATTCATGTGGATGTCTTTGAGGGGGCCATTATTCTGCCTACCACAGAGGGACATAATAGAATCTAGAGTCTCCTCAATGTAACATTCACGATGTGCAGGACACAGTCAAAATTAATCAACATATGAAGAACAGGGAAAATGTGACCCATTCTCAGGGTATAAGACAGTCAGCAGAGGCCAACCTGGAGATGACCCAGATATTGAAATGATCAGGCAAGGACTTTAATGCAGCTATTATAACTGTGCCCATTGAGATAAAGTAAAATATACTTGTAATGAATGAAAAGGTAGGAAATCTCAGCAAAGAAATAGAAAACATAAAAAGAACCAAATGGAAATTTTAGAATTGAAAAATACAATATCTGAAATAAATTTCATGAGATAGGATTAAGAGCAGCATAGACGTGATAGGAAAGAGTCTCCATCCTTGAAGGTAGATCAATAGAGATGATCAAAAATGAATAAGAGAAGGAAAAAAGATTAGAAAAAAGTGAACAGAGCCTCAGGGACCTGTGGACAATATCAAAAGATATAACACATTATTGAAGTTTCAAAAGGAGAGAGGAGAGATGGGTTAGAAAAATATTTGAAGAAATAATACCCCCGAACTTCCCACATTTGGTTAGGATTGAAGAAGCTCAGCAAACTCTAAACAGCATAAATGTGAAGAGAACTGCGTTGACTTATCATAGTCAAAATGCTGAATACCAGCGATGACAAGAAAATCTTGAAAATGTTCAGAAAGAAGCGACACATCACATACAGGAGAGCAATAATTTGAATGGCCGTGGGCTTATCATAAACTGTGGAGGCCAGAAGACAGAGAAACACGATTTTTAAAGTACCAAAAGAAGAAAATTTGCCACTCTAGAATTCTTTATCCAAAGAAAATATCATTGGGCGATAAGAAAGAATGAAGTCCTGATACATGATACAACGTGGATGAACCTTGAAAACATTATGCTACGTGAAAGAAGCTGGTCACAAAACACCACATATTGCGTAATTCCATTTATATAAAATGTTCAGAATAGGCAAATATACAGAGACAAAAAGTATATTAGTGGCTGCCTAAGGCTGAGGGGGATGGAAGGAATGGGGAATGACTGCTAAAGAGTATGGGGTTTCTTTTTGGGGTGATGAAAATGTTCTGAAATTGATTGTGTTGATGGTTGCACAACTCTTGAACTTACTAAAATCCACTGAGTTGTACATTTTACGTGCATGAATTGTTTGGTGTGTGAATTATGTCTCAAAGCTGTTAAAAAAATGAAAGCAAAGTAAATACAAATGTAAAAAATAAATACAAATGAAAATTCAGATACAAGAAAACTAAGAGTTTGTTGTCAGTAGATCTACATTACAACGAAAGCTAAGGGAAGTTCTTCAGGCTGAGGGGAAATGATACCAAAAGGAAGTTCAGATCTTCAGGAAAGAATGGAGGGTATCAGAAATAGTGAATTGCTGTGTAACATAAAATACTTTTTTCCCTCTTAATTTCTTTAAAATACGTCTGACTGTTAAAAGCAAATATTAGAACATCATCTTGTGGGATTTATAATGTATTTAGATGTAATGCATATGTTATAACTATAGCATAAAGGATGATGGTTCTTCTATCTGAAGAGATACAATATTAACTCTAAGTAGGCCGTGAAGGTTAAGGATATATATTCTAACCTTAGAGCAAGCATTAAAAAAATAATGCAGGGGCCAGCCCAGTGGCATAGTGGTTAAGCTCACGCACTCTGCTTCAGTGTCCCAGGGTTTGCAGGTTTGGATCCTGGGCACGGACCTATGCACAGCTCATCAAGCCATGCTGTGGTGGCGTCCCATATATAAAGTAGAGGAAGACTGGCATAGATGTTAGCTCAGCGACAATTGTCTTCAAGCAAAAAGAGGAGGATTGGCAACAGATATTAGCTCAGGGCCAATCTTCCTCACCAAAAAAAAAGCAAAGAAGTACAGCTAAAAATCCAATAAATTAAATTGAGGGGGAATTCTAAAAATTATTTAAATAATCTAAAAAAAGGCAGAAAAGGAAGAACAGATAATAATTAGAAAATCCAGAAGGGAAAAATAAGATACAAAACAAGCACTTTTAAGAGACAGCACATAAACTGAGTCTTGCTGAATAACATTTTTTCGTGGTGATTCGTACTGTCCAGAGGCTAGTGGCACAGGTTTTCGTTGTAACTCCGTTCCAGTCAACTCTGCAGAACAGAGGTACTCAGAAGAAACACAGTGCAGGGGGAGGTGAAGTGAATAGAACACAGAAGAATTTTCTTGACTCTGAGGGATTTGAAATATGCAAATGGTGACACAAGAACATTTTTTTTTTTTTTTTTTGTGAGGAAGACCAGCCCTGAGCCAACATCCGTGCCCATCTTCCTCTACTTTATATGGGATGCCAGCACAGCAGGGCTGACAAGCAGTACGTCAGCAGGCGCCCGGGATCCGAACCCGCAAACCCCGGGCTGCCAAGTGCGAACTTAACCGCTGTGCCACCGGGCGGCCCCCACAAGAACATTTTGAATCCTCACCTCTGGAGGAGAAAAAGGCATCCCTTTGGGTTGCCTTGGGTGACTGCCCCCCCCCCATCCATGTGGGTTCTGTTCATGGCAGCTACCTTGGGGAGGAGAGGAGAGGCAGGAAGACACCTGCCAGTGTTGGGTTCTTTGGTGAGCTACTCCCTGGCAGCATTCTACAGGGTTCTCTCCCCAGCCCTCCGCTCTTTCTGCAGCAAAGGCTGCAAATGCCCGTGCCCCCAGGACCAGGCGGATAGTGTGAATGATTTAAGCAGCCTGGTAGGCATTGTGGCAAACTGCACGCAGAGCACATGCTCCCTGTGGCAGACATTTACTGCTCCCCCAATATCCATGAGCTCCCCATTTCTCACCCCCTGCTGGGGGCCATGTGACTAGTTCTGCCAAATGGACTGTCAGTGGAAATAACACGTGTCACGTCAGGTTGGAAGCACGTGAAAGCAACTATGAGCAGCTTGATCTGAACAGCTACTGCTCCCTGCTGATGTGACCATGGAGAACACAAGTTGAAATAGTAGATCCATAAAGTGATGGCAGCCTGGATCCCTGAGTCACTGCAGGGAGAAAAGCTGCCCTGGAGTGCTGCCCCCTTCACTCTGGAAGGAGAAACAAGTCTTCATCCTGTTAAGCCCCTTCCATTTTGGTATTGCAGCCTAGTCTACTCCACACACTTTCTTTAAAGGCAGCAACTCAGTGCAGACTCTTAACATCGAGTGAAATATGGGCCCAGTGTTGCCAGATCTTCCAGTTTTTACAAGATAAGCCAGAAATAAGGATTTTTTTTTGCTGAAATATTCCAACATTTAAAAGTGGACATTAATTCAAAATATTAGAATGCTGTGTAGCCAAAATAAAACATACCTGGGGGCCAGTTGAGCCCCTGGGCCGCTCGTTGCAACTTAGTACTTTACATTTTCTTCCTTAGTGACTCCTCACGAAGTTCCCAAAGCTTCTGTTGTCGCTCCTGTTCAAATGGGAGCAAAGACCATGTCTTTGTATCACAGCTCCTGGTGAGCTCAGCAGACCCTCCAACTCTGGGTTTCTAGCTTTGGCCTAAATTCTGGAGGCAGCTCCTGCGTGCTCCTGAAGCCATCGGTCCTACCTGGCTCCCGACTGCCTCCACCACATAAACACAAACTGTAAGGGGCCTAATGGTTCTTTCTCATGGCCTTGACCCAGATCTCCTTTTCTTAACAGATTTCATATTCAATCCAAACATGTCTTTACTGTTTCTGACCTAGTGATTTACTTTCTCATTTATGGCTTTGCATTGCCCTGGGTACCCGATGCTCAGTCCTGTTCCTCCATTAAACTTTTTTCTCTCTCAGTTATTTTACTCTTTGGACATTTGGATTCTGCCTCCCACTGCCGTGTGGTTTTGCCCTGGGCTAGTCCTGACTTTTCAATCCATCTCTTAGACATCTCAAATTCAACATGTCCCAAGTTGAACAAACTGATTTTTCTGTCCCAACTTTCCTATCTCTGTGAATGTTATTACTATCTTCTGAGTCACAGTCTCAAACCCTTAGTATCATATTAACCTCCCTTTCCAAAACCAACCCAATTCATTCATTGAGTATTCATACTGTGTGCCCTGTTCTAGGCACTGTGGATCCAATGGTGAACTAAAAAAAATCTGTACCCCCATGGAGCTTGCATTCTATTGGGAATAGACAGACAATAAACCATTAAATATATATCAGGTCAGATGGTGGTAAGTGCCATGGAGGAAAATAAAGCAAGGTAAAGGAGATGGGGGTGCCATGGTGGGGGAAGGGTGCTGTTTATAGCTGGTAGTCAAGGGGACTTGAGAAGAGATGAAGGAAGTGAGGGAGTGAGACTCACAGATGTCTGGGGAAGAGCATTGCAAAGGCAAAGCCCCCAAGGTGGAGGCCTGCCTGGCGTGCTTGAGGTCCAACAAGGAGACCACCGTGGCTGGAACTTGGCGAGCAAAGGAGAGGGTGGAGAGGTTGCCCACCTCTCCCCTGCTTCTCTTCTGCTCCATGCCCACTGCCTTTACTCTACTTATGACTCTCCTTTTCGTTCTAGACTGCTTCAGGATTTGCCCTGCTCCACTTCCTCTTCACCCAGTCTACACAGCACACAGTGCCTGGATTAACCTTCCTAAAACAGGGCTCTGTGATGGTTAATTTTATGTGTCAACTTAATTGTCCAGATAGCAGGTAAAACATTGTATTTCTGTGAGAGTATTTCTGGAAGAGATTAGCATTTGAATTGGTAGACTGAGTAAAGGTCACCTTCCCCAGCGCTGATGGGCATCATTCAATCCACTGAGGGCTTGAATAGAACAAGGCAGAAGGATGAATTCGCTCTCTCTGCTTGTGCTGAGACACCCATCTTCTCCTGACCTGAGATATGCTGCTTCTGGTTCTTGGGCGTTTGGACTCGGACCGAATTACACCACCAGCTTTCCTGGTTCTCCAGTTTGCGCACAGCAAATCACGGGACTTATCAGCTTCCATAATCACGTGAGCCAATTCCTGTAATAAATCTGTTATATATCCTATTGGTTCCGTTTTCTCTGAGGGATTCTGACTAATACTCATCCCATCTCTTTCCGAGGCACTACTGCCCAGCATTGGAAGCACTTCATAATCTGCCTTCAGCCGGCTTCTCCAACCTTGTCTGTCGCCCCCAACTTCTGCCGCGTCCAGAGCAGGTGCTGGGCTTCCCCACTGTTATTCACTGTTCTCTTCACCTGGAATAGCCTTACCTTCTCAGTCTTGCCAGATACTTTGCAGGAGAAGCCCTACCCACTCCAAGACGTCGTTCCAAGACTTCTTCTTGGCCCGGTCTCCTATTTGGTGGTGCAATTTGTTTATTTTATCCTAAGTAGACTGTAAACTCCAGGAGGTATTTTATACATGTTTGTTTTTCCTCTCCTCCTCCTTGTACCCTGTAAGTGTTCTTTTTGATGAGAATTTCTACTTGAGGAGTGTGGGTGGGCTTTTTCTTGCCCAAATCCAACCTTTGCCACCAAAAATGCCCTAGTTCCCACTTCCTGGGTTGGAGATTGTTAGTGAAAGGGTGGACTGCTGAGGACCTCAGCTGCAATGGCCACGTAGTGTTTCAATCCCGAACCCGACTCCGGACCCTGGCAGGAGAGCAGTCTGGGGTCATTCATGAGGACAGCCTTGTTGGACAGGAGCAGGCTCGAGTCCTCCCTCTCCTTCTCACTTACCAGTTCAGACTTTCTAATGTGGAAGTGTGCTCGAGAGACATTGAAGGCTCAACCCCTATAGTTAATTGTGTGCTCTTGCAGGTATTAATAAGACAGTAATTCACCTGGTCACTGTTAGTATTGTATGTCTGTGGATAAATGAGAAACGAACACAGAAGTACTGTCTAATAGACAAATCAAAGGTCAGTGCAACAGGGGACAGAGATAGGCGTGAACCCATCACAGAGCCTGGTCAAGTTATGCTCTTTCCCACCTTGACATTGCCCTGCCTGGGACAGTGTCCTCCCCTTTCTCTTTTCTTCTCCAAATCTTGCCCATCCTTCAAGGACCAGCTAAGACCACTCCTCCTCCAGGAAGCCTTCCTGGATGACTCCAGGCTCCATTAACCCGTTTTGAATACCAGGATTGATAACTTTTGCCACACTGTTGGGGGCTTAATGACGTACTTAAACTCTTTGCTGTTGTTTTGTGTCATTTCCCAACTAAATTCTAAGTCCTTTGAAGAAGAAGAATAACAATAAAGCAGCTAATATTTATTAAGCATTTATTCCTAGCCTGGTGCTGTGATAATGTATCTATATATTCTATATAATTTAATCTGCCCAACAACCCTATGGGGAGGTATTATTATTATTATTGCCATTTTTTACCTAGGGATACTGTGTTATAGGATAATTTTCAAAAAGGTAGAATAATGACTCACACAAACATGAAGTGAACACATCAAAGATTTTATCTAGGGCCGGCCCCATGGCCTAGTGGTTAAGTTTGTGTGCTCCACTTTGGTGGCCTGGGTTTGCAGGTTTGGATCCCGGGCATGGACCTACACCACTTGTCAGCCATGCTGTGGCAGCGACCCACATACAAAATAGAGGAAGATGGGCCCAGATGTTAGCTCAGGGCCCATCTTCCTTAGCCAAAAAAACACCAAAACAAACTTTATTTAACTCACTAATTAAAGAGGAAACTTGCAATTCGTTAAAATCAACTGACAGGAGAATCTGAAGAGCAGACATTTACCAGCAACAGGGATGCTGAACTAAATTTGCTAATAGGTACAAAACTAGTTAATATCCCATAGGTACTAAAAGGTGATATTTGGAATCATCTCTTTTACTGGCAGAAACCAATATTATGTCAGTGGACAGAGCCCATTTGTATTACTGTCAGTTTTTCCAACTTGCAGAGCTATCAATGAGCCTAATAAAAATAATCAAAGGTTATATGAACACGTTGATTCTCTTCTTGGTGTATCTGAAAATAAGGTCTTGAAGTACTATTAAGAGTCTTTAAAATAAACTTTTTATAAACCTAAAGAAAGATCAAATGTACAGACCCGTACAGAATCACATGACACTGAAGGGTCCCTAGACACAGCCCAGCGTTCCACTGAAAGGCTCAGTAATCTTGTGCTCATTTCAAAGTCTTTCACAATTTTTCCTGCATGGACTGGGTCTTCAAATTCTTCTGTACTTCAGTGTCTAGTACAATATCTAGTGCATGTTAGGTGTCTCATAAGTGCAGGCTGGTTAACTGAGGAAATTATTGACTGATGGATTATAAAGCTCGCAGTAGATTGAAAATCACGACCAACATATTTTGCATCTCCTTCATCAAGAGGTAGAATCCGTTTTCCTACTCCTTGAATCTGGAATTGCCTTGTGACATTCTTTGGCCAACGAATGTGTCAGAAGTGACAATGTGTGACTTCTGCAGCCTAGACTTCCAGAGACCTCGAAGCTCCCACTTTCACTCTCTTGGGACCTGCTGTTACCAGGTAAGAAACACAGGCTATTCTGCTGGAGAGCCACATGGAGGAGAACCGAGGCGCCCCGGCTGACAGCCCCAGCTAACTGCCTTATGTGTGAATGAGGCCATCTTGGACCATCCTGGTCCAGGTGACTGCAGCCATATGAGCAACTCCAGGTGAGCCCAGCAGAACTGCCCAGCTGAGCCCAGCTAAAGTTGCAGAGTTGTGAGCTAATAAATAGTTATTGTTTTAAGCCTCTACGTCTTGGGGTGTTTTGTTATGCAGCGATGCTCAACTGATGCAGTGCTGTCTGCAGTCATAGAATGTCAGCTGGGGGCAGGGGACAAGGCTTTATTCTTTGGGGATATAGGCTGCTCCCCATGATTGCATTTCCTGGCTCAGCTGTCCTGCACCCCACCTGGTTGGGCCCCCTGTGCTGCTCCTTGAAGGAAGTCTCCCTCCCTGGGTCTGTGATTTGGTCCCAAACCTTCTTGGTGCCCATGCAGCCCCTTTGACAGGCTCGTTATCTGCGCTGGGCTGGGACTCATAGAGAAGTGGGGTCAACCCTCTTCAGAAGAAGAGAGGCAGTGAACAAGCAACACTGTTCTACGAACTTCATGTGGGAACAAGGACGTGGGTGTCCACATTAAAGTGCAAAGTTGACTCTGTCATCAATATCCGCCTCCTCCCTCCTTGAATCATATGACACTTTTACTTTTCAAACGTCTTTCCGCTGAGCTTGTTGCAGTCCCAGCATAGCCCAGTGAGTTAGAAGGACGGGTGAGGAAATCAGGGGGTTTGCCCGGCACCGCACAGCAGCTTACTTGTGGGCCAGACCCCAGGCCTCCTGCGGAGTGCCCAGGGGCCCAGTGCTGGGGACTGCCTCGAGCAGCTTCCATGGGCAGCCCTTTCTCCCTGAGGGCTCTCAATCCAGAACATACATCCAGACATCCATACGGGCTCAGGGTGGCAGTGTGGTGTCAAGGGAAAGATCCAGGATCAGTTCTGTTAGCTCCATCAGCTGTGTGATCTCAAGCAGTCACTCAACCTCTCTAAGTCTCAGTTTCCTCATTTGTAAAATGGGATTAAAATTACATCTACCTATACATAAAAAACCTGGAAATACTGGGATAGGAGGAAGACTTACTTTTCATCCTATATCTTTTGTACTATTCTAATTTATAGGGGTGATTAATTTTATGTAAACAACTGGACTAAGAGATGCTCAGATCGCTGGTAAAAGATTATTTCTGGGTGTGTCTGTGAGGGTGTCTTTGGAAGAGACTGGCATTGAAATCAGTAGACTGAACAAAGGAGATCGCCCTCACCAATGCGGGTGGGCATCATCCAGTCACTGAGGGCCCGAATCAAACAAGAAGGTAGAGGAAGGGTGAATTCATTCTCTCTGCTGGAGCTGAGACATCCATTTCATCCTGCCCTCTGACATTCCTGCTCCTGATTCTTGGGCTTTTGGATTCAGATCAGGACTTACACCATTGGGTCCCTATCCTCAGGCTTTGGACTTAGATTGAATTACACCACTGACTTTCCTTGTTCTCCAGTTTGGAGACAGCAGATTGTGAGACTTCTTGGCCTCCATAACCACATGAGCCAATTTCCATTATAAATCTCCTCATATATATCTATATGTATCCTATTGGTTCTGTTTTTCTGGAGAACTCTGATTGATACAATAATCGTAGGGCAAACATTACTAATTCAATAACAATACTATTTAACCAAAAAATAAATTATTAGTTCATAATCATTCTAATTAGCCAATAAATTATATATCTAAAAAAATAAAATTATGTCTGTCTCCAGTGGCACATGTAGACACTCCCTCCTCTAAAGGACAAAATTGTTTTTAGAAAGACCCATATTTTCTGGATTCATTTTTCAGCTTTAGAACAATTAAAAAATATTGTTTAAAAAGATATTCAAATTCAGTAAAATGTTTCACGTATGAACAAAGGTTCACACTTACCAAGCAAAAAATTATACCTTGTAGTTTACACTGTCATTATTTTAAATTTTAAACACAACAATTCTAAATGTCCACACAGAATGGCAGAATTAGAGCAGCTCAAGTATGGTTTCCTTACAGCCACTGTGTGTGGTCCTTGTTTATTTCTCATCTACTGGTTAAACCCAGGAACAGCTATTACCACAAGGCCTGGCTGGGCCAGTGCTTGAGTGCTGGGCCAGTGCTTGAGTGCTCGGACAGTTCTGAACTGTTACAAACTTCTCCGAAAATGAACGAGTGTAGTGGAAAACACTGGCTCTTCACTACATATAGAATACTACGTTTATTAAAAGATAAGTGATGAAAGTGTGTTAACTTGAAGCTTACACATTTATTGTTAAAACTCAGCGGGAATCACAACAACTGTTTAGAACTTAGACCAACAAAAGATTGTCTCATAGAGTATTTTATCACTGACTTTGATTAGAGTTGCCCATGCATGGAGATAATAAAAACAGTTAGACTTTTGTCAATTTTATTGTCATTTTTAAATCCTCTACAGACAATGCGCCTCCTTATTGCCTAACTCAGGGTGGGCTCCCACAGCCCTGCCTTCCTTACAAGGTCCTTGTTAAAGATCCAGTGGGGTAATATTTTCAGGGGTCTCAAATTCAAATGCTGTCATGATTCAGAGGCAAATATGCAAAGCAGCGTAAGTCACAGAGAGTGGGGCCGACTGTGGAAGACCGAGGAGAGCATGCCCTGCCTAGAGGTCTTCACGGTCAGTTTTCCTTTCTGAGACGTGTCCGTGGGGTGGGCTGGCAGCTTGTGATGCCCATGACTAATAAACACTTCAATCTTAGTTCTGGGCTGACTTCCACTATGCCATTTGGCTTCACCCTAACCCCAGTTTCCTCTCCTGTAACATGGGGCCACTAATACTTACCTGTCTTGGGAAGCTTAGGGAACATTTACTTCCAATTCTAAGCAGGGTACCTGGCACACAGTAAGCACTCAAAGAGTGGTGGCTCTGTATAAAATAGTCAATAAATGGCAAAGCATTATAAAAATAGTAGGTGGTGTTATAAAGGACATAAAGACCAGGGTAGAAATACTGCCTTACTTTTAAACTAATTTCTAGATGGATACTGACTTATGTCGTAGGTAAGAAGAGAGTGAGAGACACGGGAGCCCTGGAGAAGTTGAGGGCTGAGGTGGGTGGGGTTTAGATGAGAAGTGAGTCTCCCGGCCCCTATGCATATGGAGTTGGCGGGGAGGAGAGGACGGACTGCAGGGATAGTGGTGTGGCTCTGCATGAGGGACAGAGGGGCAGTCCTATCCGGGGGTCCTCACAGTTCACCAGGGTGAGCATGCCGCCCACGGGAACATTTACAGTGCAAAATCACTTTAAAAATGGCCAGAGGGATGTTTGTTGCCGTTCAATTTACGACAGCAGAAAGCTAAAAGCAATGTAAATATCCCAAACTAGGGGACTGGGAAAATAGATTATGCTATATCTATTCATTGAGGGAATCTATTCAATCCTTAAAAATAATATTATTAGAATCTGTGTAAATGAATAGTTATTGACAGGGAAAGAAATTCCCATTATAGATGTTATGTGTAGAGAGATTACCAAACAGTGGGTACAATTCAATCTCACTTTTGTGAAACAAAAACAAGTGTATGTTGAAAGACCTCGAAGGATCCACACCAAGGTGTTAACAATGGTTCTCTCTAGATGGTGTGGTATTCTGGAGGTTTTAAAATTTTCTTATTTCTGTGCATCTGTGTTTCCTAATTTTTAACCATGAACACGTCTTGCTGTAGTAATAAGAAAAAAGCACATTTATTGTTTAAAGTGTGGTGAGAGTCAGATGGACAGAGGTCAACGATTGTGTTAACAGGACTGAGCTAATCTGGAAGAACGTCCAGTAGGAGGCGGATGGCTTTCCAGACAGGGTGAAGGAGGTGAGTTGTGTCGAGGGAGGGGCAGATGAGGGGCAGGACCAGGAAGCCTGGGATAGCTTGGGCACAAGGGAGATGTCAGGGGTTCAGGGTCCCACGCCTGACATTCATATTGCCAGTTCCTGGACTGCTGGATCATGGTCATTTGCCACTCTATGCACACTTATAGTATGGCCCTCCAGAATGAACTTCAACCATGAATGAGCTCTGGATGGGACTTTGTCCATCAGTGTCACTTGTGCTCCAAGAGGCCGTGATTCTATGAACTCTGCCCAAAGGGAAGGTTGAAAAGAAATTGGTGGTGAATGCAGAGGTAGAGAAGCCGACTATTAGCAGCTTTGGCCAGATGGTGGCGCTATAAGGCAGGAAATCAGAGCACAGCCTAGCAGTCCCGGGTTAGGTTGGAACCGCCGTCTGCACCTGGTAGGCCACCAGGGGGCAGAGGAAGGCCACGAGGCGGGCTGCTTCCACAGGGCCCGCTGGAGTCGCCAGTCTACAATGCCGTCAGCTGCCGTTCAATAAAATGGATCATTATAACAATGAAGTGCCAGGGACAAAACAGAATAACTCAAACAGGTGCAGACTTGAAACTAAATACTTAAAGGAACAGCTCAAGGAACCTCTCCAACCTCAGCCCTCAGCCCTCCCCTGCTCCCACCATACAGCTCCCTGCTCTAAGCCTCATCCTCCCACCAGGCCTTTCCTTCCCTCTCTCTGTCCTCCCTTCCCCCATATTCACTGACCGCCTGCTGGGTACCAGAGCGTTTAGCCAGAGCCCAGGACGGTAAGGGAAAATCCCTGAGGATGAGGTGGGAGGGAGCTAAGTGAGGGGGATACGTGTGTGTGGAGTGGAAGTGTCAAGTGTGACTGGCAGAGAGGACCACACTCAGGCCCTTGGGCTGAAGAAACGTGGCTGGTTAGAAGAACCAGGTGAAGCCCAGTGGGGCTGAAGGCTGGTCAACAAGGAGGAGACTGGAAAAGATGGGGCTGGAGAGAGTCGGGGGACTGACCATGTAGTTTGGGCATTTCTGAGACCATTGAAGGATTCCACTTAGATGAGGGACATGATGAGATTTATTTTTAAGGAAGATCATGCTGGATGGTGTGTGGAGGATAGCTAAGGGGTCGCTGATGGCCATGAAATGACCTGGTAAGGAGGTTATGTAGTACAGAGGAGAGATGGCTGCAGCCAGGACAAGGTGTGTAGATGGGAAGAAGGGAATAGATTTGGATATATTTTGGAAGCCGACTTCGTAATTCCTTAGATGCAGGAGGGGTGGGGTAAGAGAGAAGGAGGCGCCAAATACGATTCCCAGGTTTCAGGCATGAGAGATTGGGTGGATGATGTGTCAATAATTAAGAAGGAGCTGGTTGGGGGGCCTAAGATCAATAACTCAATTTTGAATTGGTTAAATTTAAGATGCCTAAGGACATCCAAAAGGAGGTATCAAGTAGAAAGTTCCGCAGACTGTTCAGGAGCTTGGAAGGAAGGTCTGGTTTGGACATCTCAATTTGGAAGTCTTTCGTGTATAGAAGATGCCGTTAAAGTCATGGCGATGGATGAGATTCCTCAGGGAAACAGCACATAGTGGTGAGAGAAGAAGGTCCAGGCCCAGCCCTGAGGAACATCAACATTTGTAGATCAGACAAAAGGGGATGAGCTGGAACAGAGACGGAGAAGCTACACCTGGAGGAAAACCTGATGTGAGGTGTCAAGGAGACCAGGGAAGGAGAATGTTTCAAGAAGGAGGGAGTGTATAGCTGCTGAAAGCCAAAAGGTCAAGGAATATAGGGACTGTCCAGTGTCCTCTGATTTTAACCATGTGGAGGCTCTGGGAACCTTGGCTAGGGCAGCTTCTGTGGGGCAATGGGAGGCCGGCCTGGAGGGGGCTGAGGAGTGAAGGGGGTGAGGAGGGGAGAACCTGTGAAGAGGAACAGAGAGCTGGGGAAGGAGCTGCAGGGACGAGCTCCTTGCTTAAGGTGAGCAACACCAGAATGTGTTTGAATGCTCATGGAAGGATCTAGCAGAGTGAGAGAGAAATCTGATGTAGGAGAGAGAGGAAGGTCAGCTGATGGCGTGCGGGAGGGGATGGGGTCCAGACTTTTGCTCAGGCTTTTCCCTTGGCCTGCAACGCCCTTCCTTGCCACCGTACAGCCCACTGACTCACCTTGTGCATCCTTTAAGGACCAGCTCAGACGTCCCTGCTCTGGACCGTCTACAATACAGTACTTTGCACCACTCAGCATGTTTGTAGCTGGATTGTAGCTTTTATTCTGAGGACAGAGACTCCCACAGAAGTGTCTGTACCCCAGCCCTTTTCTGACACACACATAGTAGGTCCTAATAAGAGATTTTGAATGGACCGCCGGATGGATGAATGGATGGTGTCAGCACTCTGGACATCAGACATCACGGTGGGGGGTCAGGGCGATGTGGGGCACGGCAGGCTGACTGAGAGAATCAGCTATTTCTCTCAGTGGTGATTTCTGATATTTTTTTCTCCAGGAGTGGGGTCTTGACAGTTCCCAGACCCTCTCACATTATCTCCCAAGGAATCTAGCTGGAAGGATCGGCCCCATTAGACAAAGAAACAGAAATGCATACAGGGAGAGCCTCTGCTCCCACCAGCCTGTCCACACAGTGAGCCCGGAGGTCAGACGTGAGGGGAGCAGGACTGGGGGTGGGGGTCAGGGGAGGCCTGCATTCCTTTCTCCCAGCACATACAGGGGTCCTCAGGTATTTTCTCATTAAGATGAGAAGAAGCAGCAGGGGCCTCTGGAATGTAAACAGCAGATAAGACCAGGGCCCCCTCCTCTCCAGGAAGCTTCCATTTTCTTTCTTCTAGGATGAATACCACATTCTTTCCCAGAACTAGTTTCTGCCTCCTTAGTCCCTGCAGTTTATCTTCTTCCCTGGCGGAAGGGGGGGGCACGGGGACCACGACGCTGACAATCGAGTTCTCCCCATGCCCCCTTCCTCCACCCTGGTCTCCATCTTTGGGTCTCTTTTTGCATCCTTACGGCTTCCTCATTTTATAGGGCCTGTGCTTCTGAACCTGGAAGGGGACCTCTCATTTCGATTATTATTTAGTCATTATATGGACATCTCTTGGGTTTGAGCTGGGGGTTATTGACCCCTGCTATGGGCTTCTCTACTCTGTCTCTTCTAGGACAGTAGAGCAGGTGCCATCACTGGATCAACACAACGTTCATTCCAGTAATCCATGCCAGCCAACATATGGGGCCAGGCATCCCAAGTACCAAAAGAACAATCTCGATGAGTGGTGCTAATAAGAGGTGTCCAGAGGACGAGAGGGCACCTGATGCGGGTGCCAGAGTTATGGGGAGGGCTTCAGGGAGGAGGTGTCATTTGTGCTGAGGGTTGAGGGAAGTGTGGGATGTAGGAAATAGGAGAGTGGGCTGGAGG
Source organism: Tapirus indicus (assembly GCA_031878705.1). Taxonomy (NCBI): domain Eukaryota; kingdom Metazoa; phylum Chordata; class Mammalia; order Perissodactyla; family Tapiridae; genus Tapirus; species Tapirus indicus. Next base: position 138,973,503 of record CM062918.1, on the reverse strand, counting down.
CGGCTTAGGAAACATTGTTTAGGATCAGTTCAGGTGGAGCAGAGGGTTTAGAGAAGGAGGAGATTGGAGAGTTAAGTAGAGACACAAATCTGGGGTTGGTGGGAGAGATGGAATGCGGGGATAAAGAGACCAGATTTTATTACTTTCAACAATGGGAAGCCGTTAAAGGTGTTTGCAGTCGGGGGAAGTGGTGAGGGGGGCAGATGTGGATTTAAAGATAATTCTGGAAGCAAAGTGTAGACTGTTGTTCGGGGTAGAGAGGTGAGGGTCCCATTCTGTCTTCTCTCTCCTGCTCCTCATCCTCAGATCTTGCTGCGGTCCCGGTGGGCCCAGAAGTACCTTGAGTGAAGATCCAGGATGGGTGGGACTGAGGGAGCCTGGAGAGACACTGTCCCCCATCTCCCAGCCCAGGGATTCTCTGGACCTTGGGTCCACGCTTGGCCAGAGTTCTATCCACGATGGAGCTTGGACCTTGAAGCCTTCCCTGCCTCCCAGGTAGCACAAGACAGGATGAACTGTTCTGGGCCAGAGGGCTGGCACCATCCAGGGAAGGGTTCTGTTCACCGTGTGCCACCACCTGGCTTCTCCCTGTCTTACCTCAGCCCTGCCCCAGGGAAGGTGGGAGTGGGGAAAGGAGAGGCAGAAGGCAGAAAGTCAAAAGCAAAGGGGATGGTTTGGAGCAAGCTCGCTGTGTCCGTGGGGACAGCCTGGAGGCTCAGTCCACCCACCAAGGCTCCCCAGAGTGCCTCGTTCTCTCCCTGGGACCCCAGACCCAGGCCTCACTGACCTCCATCCCTCCCCTCCTCCCCAGGAAGTCAGTTGCTGGGAAGAGAAGAGTCCACTGGAAAGCAGACTGCCCTGATTCCTGGGGTCTGGGAGAATGTCTCAGAGACAGGGGGATGGAGGCACTGACCTCTCTAGGATTGTTTCTGTGGGGACACTGGCTAGGCTGTCTTCCGCCCAGGGATGTCTCTCTGGGAATCTGGGACTGGGCCATTTGGAGCTGCTTTACCGGAAGGGAGAGAGAATGTTGAGCAACAGTGCTAGGGTCCCAGACCCTTGAGTTTTCATCCACCCCTCTCTTGGTCCCAGGTCAGGCCCCTGGCCCTTCTTCATGTCCTGGTTCCCCCCACCCATCCCATTTCTCCTTCAGGACAGGGCTGGAAAGGTGGGGGATGCTAGCCTCAACTCTGAGCTTGGTGCAGGGGTGCTGTCTGCAGGCCCTTCAGTCTCGGGTGCCTCTCTGTGGCTCAGGACCCAGAGATGCCTATTGTAATATATATATATTTGGCATGCTTCCAAATGTGGGGGAGGAGGAGGTATTTTTGTATGATTAAATGCCTCCACCTCGTGATCCCTGCCACCCCTCCAAAAATTGCCCCAGCTTTCCTTCTGGAAGGGGAGTTTTCCATGGACGAAGGTGGTTGACTCTCCAAGCCCTTACTCTGCTGCTCCCATCACCGCTCCCTGCCCCATCCTCCATCCACCTTCATTCTGCTCATCCTTACCCATCAGCACGATGCCCACCACCTCCAGGAAGCCCCTTCCCCGACCCGTCTTCCTTCTCTGTAATTCTTGGTGCACTCTCCTCTCTGGTGACGAGCAGAGCAACCCTGCTGGACCTCGGGCCCTTGTGGTTTCCTGTGGATGGGTCAGCTGGGTGTTTGCCCAGCCACACTTCACACCCCTCAAGGGCAGTGGCTGCATCTCCTCCTGGGCAAGGTGGGGGTGGGGGTGGGGAGAGAAGCTGGTGTGAGGGATCAGAGGGAGGAAAGAGGGGTGTGTGTGAGAGACAGAGAGAGACCGAGAGAACGGGGGCAGAAATGCCTAGCTGGAGAGGGGAGTAAGGACATGGACTCCCCCCCAACTCCCTGCTAGCCCTTGTCACTGCTAACACCACTAATTGTGTTCTGCTCTTTGGTGTGTAACTTGCACTTGGTGTATTATGTGCACAGGTGACTATAAGTTCCCCTCTCTTAACATGTCACGGGTATCACATCCAGGCGTCCCAGAGGATATTTCTGCTCTCCACCTAGGGTCCTTGGCCCCATGCCTCCTTGAGAACTGGGACTTGAGTTCCTGCCCCACTGTCTTCTAGACCTGCTGCAAAGATGGAATTAGATGGACCCACTTGGTAAGCTGGCAAACGCTCTCCTAGCACCAAGCCACTCTTGAGGTTGAGCTAATGGGATCTCAGATCCTCTGGGCGGCAGGGGACCGCACGGCCATGTGCTCTGACTCCCCGCCCAGTGCCCAAACCCAGGCTGCCTCGCTGGGATGACGATGAGGCGGGCAGCCCTCCTGGCCGTAGGAGAGCGCCTTAGAAAGTCCTTCGTCGCGCAGAAATCTGCCTCCTGTGGCTTCTACACTTCGGTCTGGCTGTATCTCTGGAAGTCACAAAGACTAGGTCTAGTTTCCCTTCTCCTCAAAGATGGTCCTTTAGATATTTGGCATCATAGAAAGTGAGAGGGAACTTAGAGGAGATTGAAGGCTAAATTGACTTTTTGCAGACGAGGAAAACTGGGCCCAGAGAGGAAAGAACCGTGTTAAATTTGAGCAGTGAGTCAGCCTGACCTGACCCAGGTCTCCTGATGGTGCCCAGGGCACCTTTCTCAACTCCCAAGCTTCCTTTTCTCCAGGCCAAACTCTCCTCTCCTCTGAAATCTTACTTTAATCTGCTCAGTACAATTTTGCTTTTAATTGTATGTACACGTTCTGTCTTTCCTTGAGTTCGCCCTGTAAATTACACATTGTCTTGCCCACAGGGGCCTAGAAATACTTCCTGGATGAAGGAACAGTCAAAGCAGCTGATACCCCTGGTTTCCTTAAGTGTGCTACCTGCTTCAGCTCCTGTCCTCCCCACCCTGTGCTCCCAGGCAGGTTCATGGAAATGATGAGGAAACCCGGGTGGGGAGATGGGTGTGTTGCTCAGGGCCTGGCCGCTGGAAGAGGTGAAGCAGCAGGTGTGGCCCTGGGCTGCTGCATGTTGTTAAAGCAGTGACACACTCACCAGTGTCCCCTGGGTAAATAGTCACTGCCTGAGCTGTCCAAGCCCCCCTGCCCCGTCTTGTCTTGCCGGGACCCTCCCAGCCATGTGCTCTGAGGGGCGGGCATTCAAGCTCCAAATCCACTCTGAGTTGAAGCCTGGGCTGGCGCTGCAAGCCCACACCCCTTCACCTAGCCCTGGGGTCCAGATGACTCCCAGCGTTCAGAATCTTTTAGATTTTAGAAAGGAAGTGTAGTCCTATGACGGATAGTAAGGAAAACCACAGTGGAGTTGAGGGAGCACCTGGAATCGTGGAATCAACACATTAATATCCTGTAATGAAATGTATGAATATTCACGTGAGCAGGATATATAAAAAGTAGCCCCGTGTCAGGTTTTGCATGGAAGTGAATTACAAAGAACTCTGGGTCTTTAGAGCTCTCTGGAGTTTGGAATTGTTGGATAAGGGATTGAACAACACAATACTGCCCTGTAAGGATGATTGTGTATTACTCGGCAGGAGCGTGAACAAGCCAGAGAACTGCTGGGAAGGGCTGGGTGGGGTGACAGAGGCCTAGAAGTGGGTGGCCCATGAGAGACAGCTCCAGGGCCCCCAGGAAGGCTTTGATTTGACCAGGGCTGTGACTGTTCAGCCACCATTAGCCCTGCCAACAGAAGGATCTGATAGCTCTAGGGAGCAGCATGTGGCCAGGCCGAGTGCCAGACAGAGCACCAAGTACCAAGGTGGGCAGCAGGCCTTTGAGACCCTGGCTGGGCAGAGCTGTGTTCTGCAGGCAGGATGTCACCTCCTTGGTGCAGCTGGAGGGTTGGCATCCTGGATAAGAGTTGGGACAAGATCCTTTTGTCAATGCTTTTGGCTCAGCTCAACCCCCACATATGCCCCTGCTGCTCCTGCCAGCTCAAGGTTATCTCCCTGGTGATGCACCGCCTGAGGCTTGGCAGGGGCCCACCCGTGCTCTCTTGCCTCTGCCACAGCCAAGAGCAGACTCAGATTCACTGGGACCCCATAAACACGTGTTTATTGAGTACCCACTATGTGTGAGGTATGCAGTTGAGCCTTGGCGACTGTGTTCTCATTATTCTCTCATCTGGAATGCATACCTCTCCCACTGCACGGGTCCAGGCACCGCTCAGGGTCACTTCTGCCATGAATCAGGGTTGCCATCCTCCCTCGAAACGCCTGTAGCATCTACTGCCCTGCCGTTCCTTGGCTCTGAATTCACCTCACGACCTTTCTTGTATCCTTGTCTTACATTTTGTTGCTCGAATTTTTGTTTGAACGCTCTGTGTTCTGCATCAGTTAGGGCTGAGAGCAAGGGTCTCCACCTGGCTCCAGCTATCCCCAAGGTAGCACCTGCCCCTCCTTCCTGGAACATGTGTGGAATGCGGGAGTGACCCCAGGGGGGTACTGTAAAGCCCTTCAAAGGAGAGGTGGAAAAGGGTGCCTGGGGCCCATAAACATTTGCACTGAGCATTCCTAAATGACAGCAAGATTTACAGTTTTAGCACCTTCCCATTACAAAGGCCGTTTAAGTGACCCAGGGAGGCTGTGTAATTTCTGTACCTGGGAAATTAAAAAAAGTGGTAGTGACTACCTTGCATGAACTTGGTATTCATTCCACATGCTTTAATATTCATTCAACAGCTTTTGTAACATAGAGGATTTTCCTTTGGCTAGGATGACTTAGGTTGGGGCCTGCTGGGAAGCCCTGGGGGTTTCTTAAAGTTGTGGGGGGTATTGAAGTGGGGCCACAGACTGAGGAAGTGCAACCATTCTCCCCCTCGGTTCTATTTCTTGGTACAAAGAGGCGCTACAGAGGGAGAAAGATGACTGGACAGCTGAACAGATCCTTCTGCTCTCCTCATTCCTCCTTGGCTTGGGTGTTCTGCACGCAGAGTCCCACCCTGGTAGGCTATTCACCCATTTATTTGTCCATTCATTCACCCATTCATTCAAATGCTAGTGAGAACTGATTGCTAAATTCAGGGATTTTGCTCCAGAATTAAACCACTAGTACCTTGAAATTGACCACAGTGGGAATATTTATACCATGGAAATTGGCACAAATGCTACAGGCCAGGGCCACTGTTCTTGTCTCAAAAACAAAAACACCCCCCATTGCTCATTGGTGACTTAACATGTGTTGGAACTGTGCTAAGGCCCAGGGGTACAATGGTGAGCCAAACAGCCTAGCCTCTGCCCACAGTCTAGGGAGCTGACAGTCTAGAACTGCACAGTCCAATATGGTAGCCATTAGCTGCGAGCCACAACTGTGACTATTTAAATGTAAATTAATTGAAATTAAATATAATCAAAAAATTATTTCCTCAGTCACACTAGCCATATTTCAAGTGCTCAAGTAGCCACATGTGATTAGTGGCTGCCATATTGGACAGCACAGATACGTATATTTCCCCTCACTGCAGAAAGTTCTATTGGATGCTCCCAGATGCAAGAGAAGGAGAAAAAGGAACGGGTAAGGCAGATGGGTCGTATATCCGGACCCAGACTAGACCTTCAAAACGACAGAGCCAAGCACTCTAGACTGTGGCTTTTAAACTTTTTTTGATTAAAATCCACAGTAATATATATAATCTCTTTCTCTCTCTATATATATATCTCAAGAGTCTCAAGAAACAGTATAATAGTATTCACCCTTACCACATGGGATGCACTCTGATCTAGTTTATTCTATCCTATTCTATTCATTTTATTAAAAGATATATCTATATGCTGGTTAGTCAACTCTTCTGCTCATACCCCTCAGTTTGAAAAATACTGCTTTAGACATTAGTGGGAGGTCTCCTCTCACACGCAGGTGAGGAAGGCTTCCTGGAAGAGAATGCAGTGGCTTTTGGAAGGAGAAGAGGGAAAGGAACGGTGTAAGCCTGACTAAGGGAACTAATCTGGGGTGGAACACATGGGCCACAAGGGGCTGAAATTCACTCTCCAAACCTTCAAAGCCTCTGCCTTCCCCCTCCCCCGCATCAGCTCCCCTTTCATCTGGCCTTGAGTGTAAATCATTAACTCTGGTGGTGGACACAAAGCAGGACTCACAGGCATGTGTGGGAGAGGCCTGGGGAGGCTCAGCAGTGTAAATGAATGTCTTCAGATTCCGAGGGGATGGGTGATGGAGAAGGGTCAGCCAGTCTGGCAGGGGCCCACTCAACCCTTTTGCCTGGGCTGGGGTGGAGTGGGGGAGAACCCTGTGTGCTTTAGGCCCAGGGCATTGCAATGCCTTAGAAGTTTACCGGAAATCCCTCCCCCCTCCCCCGTTTTTTTAAATCCAGTTTACCCTAAATCCCTCCTGCTGTGGCACCAGCCACTTTATCATGTTCTGATCAGGGCCTTCAGGAGAAACAGCCTCCCAGGACCCGAGGATCCCTGTAATTCTAATTCCTTGAGATGTGTCTGTGTAGAGGGCTGCTTTCCCAGCTCATCCCCGGGCAGGTGGGGCCGAGGCCAGCAGTGGAGCGAATCCTTACACAGTGCTTGGGACTCCTTCTGCACAGATTAGAATAACAATCACTCACACATGAAATCTTATGGAAGAGGGAGCTCTGTGTAGCCCTAGTGGGCAGAGCTGGCTCTAGAAAGTTAAAAGGAGGCAGATTTCAGCCTCTAGTAGACAGAGCAATAATGTTCTAGTAACTAGAGTGCCCAACGGAGACTGTGCTGTCTTTTTTTTTTTTTTTTTTTTTGTGGGGAAGACCAGCCCTGAGCTAACATCTGTTGCCAATCCTCCCCTTTTTGCTGAGGAAGACTGGCCCTGGGCTAACATCCGTGCCCATCTTCCTCCACTTTATATGGGAGGCCGCCACGGCATGACTGACAGGCAGTGCGTCGGCGGGCACCCGGGATCTGAACTCGCAAACACCGGGCTGCCAAGCGCGGACTAAACCGCTGCGCCACCGGGCGGCCCCTAGAGACTGTGCTGTCTTAAAGTCTTACATAGAGGCCGGATGTTAGGAGGGCCACAAAGAGATTCCTACCCCGAGAGGCCAAATTGGAACCATTCATTCATTCATTCGACACATATTTATTGACCACCTATCATGTGCACTGTGCTAGGGGCTGGGGTCACATCTGAGGATAAAGCAGACAAAAATCCCTAATCTCCTGGAGCTGACGTGGGTGGTGGGTGGGAGGAGTGGGGAGGATAAGCTTGGGTGACCTGGAAGGCCTCCTGTAATGTGAGGATTGTGGAATGTATGGAACTGTCTGGAACATCATGACTCACTTCCACCTGCATTATTTCAGGTAATCCTCACAAACAACCCTTAAAACAGTTAGGGCAGGCCAGGCCGGTGTCTTACATCTAGTAATAAATGTGTGCTCAAGAAAGGAATATCTTATTTCACTCATGGAAAAACAGGCCCAGAGGGTGGCTGGCTCAAGCTCGAGGAGGAGTGACAGAGCTGGGACAAGGATTCAGATTTTAGAGCTTTCCAGGTTTTCTCACTCTGGTGGGTGACCCAGACCAGGTGGGGCCAGAACAGCCCTCTCCTTACCTCCCTCCACGGAGGAGGGCTGGGCCTTTCCCCAGGGGTGGGAGAGGGGAGAGGCAGGTGGGACAGGGGGAGAGGATTAGCGGGGTGAGGGGGTCTGTGCACCACTCTTCTCCTTCCTGGTGACTCGTGAGCATAACCAGATTGTGACAGGCCTTCCAGAGAGGGAAGGGGCAGGGGCAATTATGGAACCTGGGAAGAGGACACCGGAATTCTGGAATCAACTACATGTAATAATATCAGGCCTATATAGCACTTACTGTGGGCTAGACAGAGTCCTAAGAGCTTTGCGTATGTTAATTCATTTAATCCTCCCAACAACCCCAAGATGCATGCACTCTTTTAGCCCTATTTTGGGAACAAGGAAACTAAGGCGCTGACAGTTAAAGAACCCATCCGCAGTCGCCAGGCTAGTGAGGGGCTCACGATGGTTTTGAGCCCGGGCTGTCTAGCTCGACGTCTTCCTCTCAGAGGCGCCGGCCTCGGCCACTCTAGGGTCGGAGCCGATCTTCTCTCCCCATCCCCCTCAGCGGGCACCTGGCCAGGCCGCTGCCCTGGCACCTGCCGCAGCCTCCTCAAATCTGACCACATCCGAGGCCGCATTCCTCGGCAGGCAGGCGGGGCTGAAGGGCCAAGAGGAACTGGAAGAACAAAACGAAGCTTTGTGTCGGGGTGGGATTCCCCTTGAAGTCACAGCCAAGATGGGAACGGGTGGGGGTGTGGGAGGAGCCGAGAGAAGGCGCCAGAGCCTGGGAGCGCGGGGAGTGCAGGGGAGGTGGGCTCAGCCAGAGAAGCGGGACCCGAGATCCCCAAAATTCTCCTTAAAGAACTCGCTCTGGAGCTGGGGCAGCTGCTCCCGGCTCCGCGCGGCCTGCCATCTCGGCTCATTTCCCGAGCAAACCGCGTGGGGAAGCCGCATTCCCGCCCGCGCCCTCCTTTCGCTTGGCTGCGTCCTCGTACCCTCGGGACGAGGCTGACAGTGGACCCGGGGGGCGCTACCGCCCCTTCCCCCCGCGCGCCCCCGGGGAGCCAGCGGGTGGCGCCTGGATGTCCCCAGCCCCGAGGGCTCAGGGCCGTCCGCCCGTCCCGCAGCCCCACCGAGGCTGGCCGACACCAGGGCAGGGCCTCCGTGCCTCCCGCCTGCGCTTCCCCAGCACCCCCCTAGCTGGAGGAGTCTCCTGGAGTCCAGTTTGTTCTGGGACTCCTGGGAGAACCCAGGGCGAGTCCCGGGGCGCCTGCAACCTCCCTCCAGTCTCCTAAAATAAGAAGGGAGAGCTCTTTCGTATCCTAACACTCAAGGGGAACAATCTCGGGTATGTGTGTGTGCATATTCAGGGTAAGAACTGAATATTAAAAAGCAACCCTAAATTTTTTGTTTTGGAAATAAATGCAAAACATTTTACATACTCATTTTTAAAAAACTAAACTTTTCGTTTTGAGATCGTTGTAGACTCACATGCAGTTGTGAGAAATAATACAGAAAGATCCCATGTAACCTTTACCCAGTTTCCCAAAGTGGTAACATCTTGCAAAACTCTAGTACTATATCACAGACAAGATAATGACATGGATAGTGTAAAGACACAAACCATTTCCGTCACAAGGTGTTGTCCTTGTGTGGCCACATGCACTTCCCTGTGGCCCCATCTCCTCCTTAACTCCCCAGGGCAATTACTAAACTGTTCTCCATTTCTATAATTTTGTCATTTCAGGAAGGTGAAAGAAATAAAATCATACAGTGTGTAACCTTTCCGGATCATAATTCCCTGAAGATTCATCCAGGCTGTTGCATGTATTAATAGTTCATTCCTTTTTATTGCTGAGTACTATTCTCCACATGCATGTACCCCAGTTCAACTATTTACCTGTTGTAGGACATCTGGATTGTTTCTAGTTTTTAGCTGTTAAGAAAAAAGTTGCTGGGGCCAGCCTGGTGGTGTAGTGGTTAAGGTCCCGCGCTCTGCTGAGACGGCTTGGGGTTTGCAGGTTTGGATCCTGGGCGCGGACCTAGGCACTGCTTGTCATACCATGCTGAGGCGGCGTCCCATATAAAGCAGAGGAAGATGGGTGCGGATGTTAGCCCAGGGCCAATCTTCCTCACATACACACAAAAGAATAAAGTTGCTTTTCCTGTACAGGTTCTTGTGTGAATACAAGTTTTTATTTCGCTAGGATCAGTGCCTGGGAGTGCAATTGCTGGGCTGCATGCTTAGATTTTTAAGGAATTGCCAAACTGTTTTCCAGAGTGTCTGTGCCATTTGACGTTCCTACCAGCAATGTATGAGTGATCCAGTTTCTCCACATCCACTGCAGCGTTTGGCGTCTATTTTTTATTTTATTCATTCTAATAGGTGTGTGATGATATCTCATTGTGAGATATCTCATTTGCTTTTCCCTAGTGGCTAGTGATGTTGAACATGTTTCCATGTGCTGATTTCCCACCTGTATCTCTTCTTCAGAGAAATATCTCTTCATGTCTTCTGCCCATTTTCTGGTTAGATTGTTTGTTTTTTATCCTTGAGTTTTGAGAGTTCTTTATATATTCTAGATACTAGTCTTTGTAGGATGTGTGGTTTGCAAATATTTTCTCCCAGTCTGTTGCTTGTCTTTTCATCCTCTTACAGCTTCTTTCACAGATTAAACATTTTTAATTTTCATGAAGTCCAGCTTATCAATTTTTATGGGTCATGTTGTTAATGTCAAGTCTAGGAACTCCGGCCCTAGAGCCCAGATTTTTCCTGCTTTTTTTCTTAAAGTTTTTTTTTTGTGTGTGTGAGCAAGATTAGCCCTGAGCTAACATCTGTTGCCAATCCTCTTTTTGCTGAGGAAGACTGGCCCTGGGCTAACATCCGTGCCCATCTTCCTCTACTTTATATGGGACGCTGCCACAGCATGGCTTGACAGGCGGTGCGTCTGTCCCCACCGGGGATCCGAACCTGCGAATCCCAGGCTGCTGAAGGGGAGCGAGCGAACTTAACCACTATGCCATGGGGCCGGCCCCTAAAGTTTTACAGTTTTATGTTTTACACTTACGTTTGTGATCAATTTTGAGTTAATTTTTGTATAAGGTGTGAGACTTAGGTGGAGATTGTTGTTGTCGTTTTTTTGTCTAAGGATGTCCAGTTGCTCCAGCACCACTTGTTGAAAAGGCTGTGTTTTCTCAGTTGACGCGCTTGGATGCTTTTGTCAAACATCAGTTGGGCATATTCGCGTGGCTCTATTTCTGGGTTTTCTGTGGTGTCCCGTTCATCTACGTGTCTATCCCTCCACCAAGACCACACAATCTAGATTATTGTAGGTATATAATAAGTCTTCAAATCATGTAGACTGATTTTTCCCACTTTCTCACGGTTGTTTTAGCTATTCTAGTTCCTTTGCTTTTCCATATAAATTTTAGAACGGTCTTGTCTATATCTACAAAAAAATCCCATGTCATTGCTGATATTGGTAATTTGTGTCTTCTCTCTTTTTTAAATTTGTCAGTCTTGCTAGAGGTTTGTCAATTTTATTTGTCTTTTCAAAGAAATAGCTCTTTGTTTCATTGGTTTTTTTTCTCTATTGTTTTTCTGTTTTCAATCTCATTGATTTCAGCTCTCATTATTTCATTTCTTCTGCTCGCTTAGGGTTTATTTTGCTGTTCTTTTCTGGGTTCTTGAGGTGAGAGCAGAGATTATTAATTTGAGGTTTTCCCTCTTTTCTAATATAAGCAGAAATTTCCCTCTCAACGCTGCTTTGTCTGTATCCCACAACTGTTGATATGTTGTAGTTTAATTTTCATTCAGTTCAATATATTTTTAAATTTCCTTTGCAAGTTCTTTCTTAATCCATGGATTCCTTAGAAGTGTGTTGTTTAGTTTCCAAGTGTTTGGAGATTTTCCTGTTATCTTTCTGTTGTTGATTTCTAGTTGGATTTTTTTTTGTGGTCGCGAATGCATTCTGTATGGTTTAAATTCTTTTCAATTTTTTGAGGTTTGTTTTATGGCTCAGGATATGGTCTATCTTGGTATATGTTCAGTGGGCACTTGAAAAGGATATGTATTCTGCTGTTGGTGGTGCAGTGCTTTATAAATGTCAATTAGATCCTATTGATTGATGGTGTTTTGGACTTCCTCTGTATGTTTGCTGATCTTCTGTCTAATTGTTCTATCAATTGTTAAGAGAGGGGTGTTGAAGTTTCCAACAATAACTGTGGATTTGTCTATTTCTCCTTTCAGTTCAATCAGTTTTTTAGTGCATGCACATTAAGGTTGAGATGTCTTCTTGGTAGACTGACTTTTTATCATTATATAATGTCTCTGGCAATTTTCTTTGCTCTGAAATCTACTTTATCTGATATTAATATCTGATACACTTCTGCTTTCTCTCAATTGATATTTTCTTCATATATCTTTTTTTTACCCTTTTACTTTCAACCTGCGTATATCATTGTATTTGAAGTGAGTTTCTTGTAGACAGCATATAGTTGGGTCATATTTTTTAATCCACTCTGCCAATATCTGTCTTTTAACTAGTGTATTTGTACCATTTAATGTAATTATTGTTATGTGAGGGCCTAAATCTGCCCTTTTATTTTTTGTTCTCTATTTGCTCTCTCTGTTTTTCATTTCTGTCTTTTTCCTGCCTTCCTATGGGTTGCTTAACAGCAATGTTTTTTAGAATTTTTTAGAATTCCATTTTGACTAATTGATAGTGTTTTTGAGTTATCTCTTTGTATGGCTTTTTAAATGGTACCTCTAGGTATTATATTACATATACATAACTTATCACAGTCTGCTGGTATCATCATTCACCAGTTTGAGGGACGTATGGAAACTTTACCTCTCTTTACGTCCCTTTGCCGTCCCCTGTTTACTGTGATTGTCTTAATTTTTTTTCTACATACGTTTAGAAACACATCAGACGGTGTTATAAGTTTTGCTTTGAATGTCAAACATAGTTTAGGAAACTCACGAGAAGGAAACTGTGTTATATTTATCCATATTTGTACTCTTTCTTCTTTTCTGCTGTTCCAAGTTTCCTTGGACGTAGAGCAATGGAATACTCCTATGTTGCTGGTGGGAATATAAAATGGCACAGCTACTTTGGAAACCAGTTTGGCAATATATATTTTTAATTATTTTATTGGGGTCATATTGGCTTACAACATTGTATACATTTCAGGTGTACATCACTATATTTCAGTTTCTGTACAGACTGCATTGTGTTCACCACCAACAGTCCAGTTTCTATCCGTCACCATACACGTGTGTCCCGTTACCCCTCTTGCCTTCTCCCCACTCACTTTGCCTCTGATAACCACTAATCTATTCTCCTTATCTATATGTTTGTTTATCTTCCACATATGAGTGATATCATACGGTGTTTGTTTTTCTCTGTCTGACTTATTTCACTTGACATAATACCCTTCAGGTCCATCTATGTTGTCACAAATGGCACAATTATGTCTTTTTATGGCTGAATAGTATTGCATTGTATCTATCTATCTATCTATCTATCTATATACACTATATCTTCTTTATCCATTCATCCGTTGGCAATTTTTAATAAAGATTACATACATTTACCATATGACCCAGCAACCTCACTCCTAGGTACTCAAGAGAAATGAAAATAACCCAAAAGAAATAAAATGAAAAATGGAATCACAAAAAATCCATATGTGAGTGTTTATAGCTGCTTTATTCGTAAATGCCCCAAACTGGAAACAATCCAAATGTTCTTCAACTGGTGAATGGAAAAACAAATGGTAGTACATCCATACAGTGAAATATTAATCAGCACTAAAAAGGAAGGAACTACTGTTAGGTGCAACAACATGGATGAATCTCAAATGCATTATGCTACATGAGAGAAGCCAGCCTCAAAAGGCTACATGTTGTGGGATTCCTTTTTTAGGACATTCTGGAAAAGGCAAAACTATAGAAAGAGAGAACAGATCAGTGACTGCCAGGGGACAGGAGTGGGAGGAGGGTTTCACATCCAAGGGGCAGGGTATCTTGACTGTGGTGATGGTTATATGACTCAATGCATTTGTAATGACTCATAGAGGCTGGCCCCATGGTCTAGTGGTTAAGTTTGGTGGCCTGGGTTTGGTTTCCGGCTGTGGACCTACACCACTCATCAGTGGCCATGCTGTGGTGGTGACTCACATACAAAAAAATAGAGGAAGATAGGCACAGATGTCAGCTCAGGGCGAATCTTCCTCAGCAAAACAACAAAAAAAAGCCTCCAAAAAACCCAAGCCTGTTCTTTGGGGCCAGCCTGGTGGTGTAGTGGTTAAATTTGTGTGCTCCACTTCAGTGGCCTGGGGTTTGCGGGTTCAGATCCCTGGCATGGACCTATGCACCACTCATCAAGCCATGCTATGGCGGTGTCCTGTGTATAAAGTAGAGGAAGATTGGCACAGATGTTAGCTCAGTGACAATCTTTCTCACCAAAAAAAAAAAAAAAGACTCATAGAACTGTACACCAAAAAGAGTGAATTTTACTGTATGTAAGTTAATAAATAAATTAAAAGTTTTTCTAATAGACACACTTATAAGGGAAAAATGAAAGATGACTTTAATAGACTGCCTACTTATTTTGGAACTAGCATTCTACGATCAGCTAATTACTGCCAAAGATTCCTGTGGGTCAGACCATTCTGATTATTGCTCTGACACTGTTGCCTTTTAAGGCACCACACCCACCTTGCCTCTGGTGATCAACTGCTGTCACCTGGCCTCTGCTGTGCTGGGATCCCATCAATGCTATCAAAATCAGGAAGCCCGTTTCCATGACAGCCCTTCCATCTTCATCCCTGAGCATGCAGAGAAAAATCAGCACAGCACTTTTTAAGAATGCTGTGCTGCTTTTCCCAGTATATTTCTCAATGCCTCAGTGAAGGGAATATCTCCTAGGCCCTTTCGGGGAAATTACTTGAGGGTGAGTGAGTGGATTGTACACGATAAATCTGCTCCAACATTCCTCTCTCCCTAAGTCTTTGGATTCCTTCTTCTGAATCATACAATAGGATTTCTGGTATCACAGCTTCATTTGTTGTACGCCATTACTGAGTCCAGGTTTTAGCCAATCAACTAAGGAGGGAGATAAGATCATTCCCGGCCGCTGGAGCCAGCACACTGAATTTGGAATCTCTGAACCGATATAAATAAATTCAGCCCAATCTAAAACTGTTTCTTCCTCTCTGGTTTAGCATTCTTCGAATCCAGCCCTACACATATTCCCCAAGTTTGTGTCTATGGAAACTAGCAAAATCTTTGCAGTTCTTCTGGCTTGTTAGTCTTCTCCTCTAGGGTTGGATTTTGTACTTGTCCCCCTAGTTATGGGTCTGAGGCACCCATTGCACGTTAACTACCTCAGGTGAGGCCCTTACAGAGTCTCCAAGCAAGCCAGGACCAGCCCATTATGCAGGGGAGGAGGGGCTGACCCTGCCAGCCAGCAAGAGTTAGCGGGGTCTAGGCGTTCAGAGTTCTCAGATATATCCCGAAGCCTCTGTGTCCGTTCTTAGGATTCCTCCTCAGCTCCCTGCCTTTCACATGAGACCTGGTTGCGGTTTCCACTGATGATGTAATTGAACAACCTGCAGGTCAGGCTTCAGCTCCGTCGGCCCTGTGACTACAGGAGTTGAGAGATTCATTTAGGAAGTCTTAGAAGCAGCTTGGGCCTCTTGAGCCAAGAATTTACACCTTGGAGCTTCTCATTTCCTTTCTTTAAGCTCCCCAGTGCAGCCAAAGCAGTCAGACTACCCCAGAGCCCGTGATCACCTTTCTCCCACCTTAACGGTCGATCTTCACAGCTGTGCAGTTTGCCAAGGCCTCACCTTCAGTCGGCCAGTCAGTCCACACAGCCCCAGGGGGTAAACTAAGTCACTGGCTTTGCCATTACATGTGGTAGCTGGGAGCTCACTGCCTTCAAACCCAGTCAAATCAGATGACAGTTCCCAGATCCCCTCCTGGAAGGTCTCATACTTGATTCTCGTCGCAGGACTCATAAACCACTCAAGCTGGTGGGGAATCAGAAGCCAACTGACCCCGTGGACACGCTCATCTGTGACCCAAGGATCTGGAAGCCACTACTGCCCCTCCTGGCACAGCTGCTTCTCAAACACACAAAGCAAATGGGTGGACACTGGACACTGCTCCAGAACAACTCAACAGCCCCATGACCAGGCATACTGGCTGAAACAGCCAAAGCAGCAGGGGGCGACTCTGTCTCACTTCCGCCTTCCGAATATCCTTTAACTGCACTAATTAGCGGAACATAATTCACATCCTAACTGCAAGGGTGTCTGGGAAATGTACTTTTTAGCTTTATGGCCTCTGAAGCAGAAAGGCATGAATTTGGAATGGGGCCAAGTGCCCATCCATTCCATCCACTACCTTTGGACTTTGCAGCAAGACTGCCTGGGTTTAAATTCTGGCTTTGCCATTTATTTAGCTGTGTGACCTTGAGAAAGTTAGTTCACCTCTCTGAGCATCAGGTTCTTCATCTATAAAATGAGGATTATAATACTATCCATCTCATAGGGAGGTTGTTAAGATTAAGTGAATTAAAATGTGTAAAGTGGTTAGCACAGTGCCTGACATAGAAAGCGCTCAATAAATGTTGGTTATTATTATTATAATTGCCAGTGATGCTATGATTCATTCAGGATGACACAAAGGTGAATAAAATAGGGTACATGCTTTCGAGGAATTTACAACCTCACTGGGGAGGTGACACATAAATAGCTAAGTATGCTGCAGGGCAAAAGGAGACAGAGGCAGTTGGAAAATGCAGTTCTGAAGCTCCAGGGAGACCAGGGCTGGAGATAAACACTGAGCTACCAGCTCAGAGGTGACAGGAGAGTCAAGGAATAAAAATAAGATCATCTGGGGAAAGGAAAGGCCCAGGACAGCCAAGAGGCCTATGTCAGAGGGCCAGTCAAGGATGCAGGGCGGGCCAAGGTGGCGGGACCAGGGGATGCAGTGGCATGGATGCGAAGAGCAGAAGGATTCAGGGTCGAGTGCCACAGGCTGAAAAGAGGAGCAGACAGGAGGATGTTGGACTCAGACTGGTGGTCTTTGAGGGGCTTCACTGGCAGGATGCAGGAGGGAAGGGGAGAAAGTTTGAGGTGAGGTAGATTGACAGTCCACCCTTTCCCAATCTGCTGTGGGCCCTGAGGGGACCTAAAGGCACACACAGGGGAAACCTAAATGTGAGGGGCAAGGGCAGGGGCAGGGGGATGCTCTTTATGCACCCCAGGCATGTTCCCTTCTGTTGCTGCTTCCCAGATATGCAAGTCTAACTCCTTCACCTCCTTCAGTTTTGACTCAAATGCCACCTTCTACTCAGACTGCCCAACTTAATATTGCAACCTGCTCCTCCCCTCCTGGTGGGCTAAATAATTACCTCCCTCCTGGAAGATGTCTATGTCCTTATCTCCAGAGGCCGTTACCTTGTATGGCCAAGGGAACTTGCAGCCGTGATTAAGTCAAGGATCTTGAGATGGGGAGATTATCTAGGTGGACCTGATGTCATCACAAAGAACCTTCTAAGAGGGATATAGGCGGGTCAGAGTCAGAGAAGAAGATGTGATGATGATGGAAGCAGAAGTCAGAGAAAGAAAGAGATTTGAAGACGTTATGCAGCTGGCTTTGAAGACAGCAGATGGGACCACGAGCCAAGGAATGCAGGTGGCCTCTAGAAGCTGGAAAAGGCAAGGAAATCGATTCCCTCCTAGAGCTTCTGGAAGGCTCACAGCCCTGCCAACACCTTGACTTTAGGACTTCTGACTTCCCCAACTGTAAGATAACAAATGTGTGGGGTTTTTTTTGTGTGTGTGTGAGGAAGATTAGCCCTGAGCTAACATCCGTGGCCAATCCTCCTCTTTTTGCTGAGGAAGACTGGCCCTGGGCTAACATCCGTGCCCATCTTCCTCTACTTTATATGGGACGCTGCCACAGCACAGCTGACAAGCAGTGCATCCGCAGGTGCCCGGGATCCGAACCCGCGAACCCTGGAGTGCCAAGCGCAAACTAAACTGCTGTGCCACCGGGCCGGCCCCAAATGTGTGTTGTTTTAAGCCACTAAGTTGATGGTTATTTGTTACAGCAGTGGTAGGAAACTGACATACCTCCCAACTCCTGATTCCCCACATCTTGCTCTGTGTTTCCCATAAATTTAGCTCTTCTCACATACTATATAATTTACTTATTGCATTTATCACCGTGGTCTTTCTCCATCTGCTGGAATGTACGCTCCACAAGAGCAAGGATTATTTGTCTGTTTTGTTCACCTCTGAATTCCCAGCTTATAGAACAGTTCTTGGCACATAGTAGGTGCTGAATAAATATTTGTTAAATGACTGATTGAATGAATGGGGTGGGACAAAAACAAAGATGGGTGCAACATTTCCTTCCCCGGAAGCCTGTAGGTTCTACCATTATAAAAGTTAACAAGAAAAAACTTTTGTATTTGATTAGTAACGTATCATTCAAAAGGTACGAAGGATCCACAATGGAAAGTAAGTCTCTCTCCCACCTTTGTTTCCCCTACACCAGTTTCTCTCCTCAGAGGCAATCATTAATTCCAGTTTATTGTGTGTCCTTCCAGAGATCTTTGCATGTACAAGGATATATACATACGAATACATATACATCTTTCTATGTTTGTGTCTATGTATATATATCCTTGTTGCCTTTTTAAAAAAAAAACGGCAGTATACAATACATGCTGTTCTGCACCTTCCAGTACCACTTATTAATTTAGTATCTGGGCTAGATTACACGTAGACGGGGGATGGATGAAATGGGACAGGTACAACATGGGACAGATGACTCCATATTACAACCTTGGAACTGCTAATTTTCCTCTTTGGCACTTGGGGGACAAAATGGGTCAGAGGTTTGCCCCAGAGGCCTCAGGCTTTTCCAGCAGTGTGCTGTTTAAAACAGGCCCCTCTGTGACCTGCATCAGGAGGGAAGGCCGTGGTGCTGACCCTGGGTACAGCTTGGGTCTGCCTCTCAACCTTGCCTGCCTATTGCAATCACCTAGGGAGCACATTTAACTTTTGCCCGGAGGCCTGGCCCCCTCCCCAGAACAACTGAATCAGAATCTGTGGAGATGGGACCTGGGCCTCGGTATCGTTTGTAAAACTCCCCTGGTGATTGGAATTGCAGCCAGGGCTGAGAAGCTCGGGTTAAGTTATAATACGTGGAGGAAAGAGCTTGGGACTGGGAATCTGGAGGTGTGGTTTCCTGCCTGAAGCTTCTAGCTCTGAGGCCTGGGACGAGTCATGTGATTTCTGTGACCTTCAGTGCCTACCTCTCTGAGCCAGGGCCAGTAATACCCACTGCCTCGCATACCTCGCAGGATTGTGATGAGGATCAAATGCATAAGCGCCCTGGGAACAGGGGGACGCTGTCTGATGGGAGGGGTAGCCGGTCACATCAGCTGCATCGTCTTGGGTTACCCCGACCAGCCTGCTCAGCGCCCCGGACTTGCAGCTTCACCCTCGGGCAGCTCTGCCTCCCATAACATTTGTGGGGGTCAGTCTATTCTCGGGCCTGTCCCTTGCCGTCCCACATCTGGTGGCTAGGCCATCTATCTCTCCTTTTTGGGGGCCCGAGAAAAGCTGGATTCCTCCTCACTAGATTCCAGTGATGGCCAGCCAAGGGCAGTGCAACCCTTTGCGGGGCTCATCAGACCTCTGGGGCGCTGTGTGGTCTGAGACAGCACGTTCAGTGTTGTACTTACACATTTGGAAGATGATGGGGCGGACAGGGCAAGGAAACTACTCGTACGATTGCTTTCCTAAGACAAATCTCAGAAAGTAAAGCTCAACCATCTTGCCCCGAAGATTCATCTCCTGCAGACTCCTGGGGAGTCAGAGGCAGGGAGACAGAGTAGGAGTCGGAGAGAGACCTGCAAGGAAGAGGTGGGGCGGGTGATTGTTATGTTTGTTCGGGGGAGGTGGGTTTAAGAAGGGTGAGAAACGTCTCGCCAGGGCAACTTGCTTTCAGGTAAGATGTTTTCCTCCAGGTAGTAGGCCCCGGGAACCCAGAGGCGGCAGAGTTCCCTGCCCACGGAAGCTCCAAGGGAGCCTCTTGAGTAGCTCGTGCTGAGACCTCGCTCAGGAAGAGCGGCCCTGGCTCCATTCACTGGGCGGCATCTCCTGACCCGTCTCCCTTCCCGTCCCACCCTGTCCCTCCCGGGGCTTCCCCACCCCACTCAAGGGCTGCCCATCCTGGCATTGTCCCCAGGGACAACGGGCCTCGAACGATGCTGTCTTGGGCTTTTCTCTACCAAGGACCCCTATGTTTTTAGAGATTGCACAGTAAACACACTGTATTTCTTAGGTGAAAACTCAGCTTTCCGTTTTAGTCAAAGGTTCATTATCCTAGGATCATCACGCATCATCTCTTCACGTTCCTGACCTTCCCCCTACAGTCCCCCTGGCTTGCTCTATCCCGGCCTGTAACACTCACCACCCGCGATCATGCTATATTGTGTTTATTACCTGTCTCCCGGCACCAGAATGTAGGCTCCATGAGGGGAGAGATTTTGTCTGTTTTGTTCACTGATGTATCCCTAGTGCCTAGAAGGGTGGCTGGTACCTAGCAGGTGCTCAGGACTTGCTGAAAGAATGACTAAGAATGCACATACTTTTGACCATTGAGCTGTGAGCTTCATGGGGTGGGGGCAATGCCCATTATGTTTACCCCAAATGTACTCAGTGCTGAGCACAGGGCCGGGCACAATGTGGGTACTTCATAAAGATTTGTTAATATGGTAGCCTAGCATACCATTTCTAGGAATTTATCCTACAGATAGGCACACTCAGTGCATATTAAGTACAGATATTAAGTGCATATGAGTTAATATTAATTGCAGCATTTTTGCAAAACAAAACTACTGGGGACCAAGACATCCATCACTAGAAGACCTGGGTTAAGTAAACTCATCCTCCACACACTGGAGCACTAGGCAGCTATGAAAAAGAATGAGATGTGTGATGTGCAGGAGATTAAATACAATAGCCCATTCTCCACCAAACAGGACAGTGTTTTGTTGCTGAGACCTGAAAATTAGTCTGAGGATCTTTCTAAAAAAATGATCCCAACGTCTTTCCTATACAGATGGAATAAGAAGTTTTGTATAAAATATCATATTTTGTATGATGTCTCTCCAACTAGATGGTTGACAAACAACTGAGGTGAGGGTTTAGAAAGCCCTAGATATCATTTCTCAAATTGGTCTGTTGACCGTGATTGGACGTTATACAAATCAAGGTTCTGATTTTTGGAAAGAATTTGGAGATAGTAATTGTTTTTCATTGCAGATTAAGAGCAGATTTATGTGATATGAACATTCAACTGGACAAGGGGTAGGAAAAATGTCATCAAAATAGTCACTAAAACAGGAAAGGTGACAATGCATAATCACTGGAGTTCTGTGCTTTTTTTCCCCCCCAGTATTGGACTAACAATTTCCTTTTGGTAAGTGGAATATGCATATGGATTTCAAATGAAGGTAGAAGAGATTCCAAATTTACTCATCTGGGTTAAAAAACAAAGAAGCTAGGTCTACACATACTGATTCAGAAAGGTGTCCAAGATACATTGTGAAGTGAAGAAAGCAGAGTTTAAGAAATCAAGGTGCAGAACGGTACGATCCTCCATATATAAAATAAAATGAAATGTGTTTGTATTTGTCTAGTTGAAGAAGCTATTT
Organism: Tapirus indicus; assembly: GCA_031878705.1. Lineage (NCBI taxonomy): Eukaryota > Metazoa > Chordata > Mammalia > Perissodactyla > Tapiridae > Tapirus > Tapirus indicus. The sequence goes on along the minus strand of CM062918.1, from coordinate 138,952,271 downwards.
TATGACGGTTACTTCTGGGGAGTGGGATGGGAAATATTTATTTCCTTCTTTACTTTTGGATTTTGTGCATGTTATTTTTATACTTTTAATAAAAAAATAAATTACCACCCTAATCAAAGCATATGATTAGTTTTAGACATCCATTTTTTTCACTACCAGATGACACACTTCTGATCAACAGCACAGAACTGTGACATTTCAGTTAGCTTTAAGGTGCTCATTGTTACCTAAGTGGATGCTTACTTGGGGGCACCACTTACCTGGATGGGAACCATTGGTGTAGACTATTCTTTCACCTGCAACGATCACATTTACTCCAATTCTAGCCAGACCTCTAGCACTCTAAAAATCATATCCCAACTGAGTGAATGAGCAGAGCCGAGACCATAGGTTTGGGGGCTTGGATGTGGGGGTGGGCTGGGGGAGAAGCTGCAGGTGGGAAGCATTGGGCAGTGGGTCAAGGATGCAGACTGGCGGGGATGGGGAGGGCCAGCTGTGTACTTTGGTCCCGCCTCTTCCTCTTTCCTTTGCCCTCCATCTTTGGCCCCCACTTCCTTCTCAGGCTCAGATTTCTGCTAAGGAGCACCTGTCAGACAGGGGCCTTAGGATCACCAGGGCTCTTCAAGGCTAAGACTCCACAATTCTGTCGTAGTTTTCCCCACTGCCCTGGCCCATCCCACCTACTGTTCCCTCCTCTTTCTCTGAGAAGGTGTTTCCAAGAACCCAGACCCTTCCTCTGCCCACTCCCCCACCATATGAAACCCCTGGGGTCAGAGGTGATTTCTGCCTGATCAGAGGCAGGACTATTGATCAGGGCATTTGCACACAGCATGAAAACAGCCAAGAGAGACACCAAGTGATGTCCAGTGACTTCTGAACTTTTTATTGGCCTCCTGCTCCCCAAAGGGTACCCTGCTTCTGTGGCCTCAACGCCTCAGGACTTTGGTGTCATTGGTCTCAGACACCACTTTGCCGTCCACAATCCTGCGGGTGGTGGTCTTCTGGATGGTTTGTATGGAACTGCTGTCCAGGGCGTCACCAAGACTGTAACAAAAGACCAAGCCCTGGTTATAAATAGCCCAGCACAGTAGAAGGGAGACAGGAAAGTGGAGGAAGAAAGCCTGCCTTTATCTCCAAGTTCCCCTTTATTCCTCCATAAAAGGGAAACCCAAGGCCAGCCGCCATTCCTACTCTAAGCATGGCTAGAGGCAAACCTCAGTCCATCCTCTTCTCCAGGAGGGAACCTCTGTAACTGTTACTCCCTGGGAGACACAGGGGCATGCACAGTGCTCAGTGGATCCCCAGGAGCAGGCACATGGGGGGCTTACAAAAGCTCAGGAGGAGAAGTGATTTCTTGTGTGGGTGGGAGCAGAGCCCCACTTACTTGAAGTCCTCCCCGTCTTCCAGCAGGCGGCGGTAGGTGGCGATCTCAGCCTCCAGCTTGACCTTGATGTTCAGCAGGGCCTCGTACTCTTGGGTCTGGCGTTGCCCCTCTGCCCGGGTCTGGGCCAGCTCGGACTCCAGGTGCAGCAGAACCCCGTTGAGCTGCTCCATCTGCATGGCGTAGCGGGCCTCCACTTCCCTCAGGTTGTTCTCCAAGCTGGCCTTCTGCAGGGGCACAGGGAGGAGGGCCGGGTGAGCTGAGATAGAGTGAAGGGAGAGTCTCTGCGACTTTCAGCAGAGCGGTCCAGAACCCAGGGATGCTCGTTCCTTCACTCTTTGAAACTTTTTTGAGCACCTACTGTGTGCCAGGTCCTAAGGTAGTGGTAGGGGCAGTGGGTAGTACAAGGAGAAACGCTTTCTGAGTGAAAGGAACTTGATGGAGGGGTAGGATTTGGGCTGGGACAGGAGTGGGCCTGAGGCCGACAGAGGTCAGGGGCCAAGAGTAGTTGGGGCAGATGAAGTGAGGGCTCTCACCAGATTTCTCATCGAGTCCAGGTCGATCTCCAAGGACTGGGCCGTACGTCTCAGCTCCACGAGCGTCGTCTCGGCAGCTCCTATCTCAGCGGTCTGCGAGGTGACCACTGTGGTGCTCTCCTCAATCTGCATGGTGGGAATGGTCCTTAGGGCCCTCCTTCTGTCTGCCTCCCTCCCACACCCTCAGGCCTCGGTGCCTAGCTTGGCATCCATCCCTTCCCCTCGTGCACCTGCTGAGACCAGTACTTGTCCAGCTCCTCTCGGTTCTTCTGAGCCAGCGCGTCGTACTGGGCCCGGATGTCGGCCATGATCTTGCTGAGGTCCTGAGATTTGGGGGCATCCAACTCCACGGTCAATCCAGAGTTGGCAATCTGGTTCTGTAGACCCTTTACCTCCTAAAGGAGAGAGGGACAAAAGTGAGGAGGGGCTCGGGGTCAGTGCTCAGTGAGGCTCTTCATCCGTGACCACCTCTTCTAGGAGGTGCGTGGGATCGGTGGGAGAAGAGAACCGAGGAAACTCTTGGCTTTACACTCCGGGCCATGCCAGTCCAGGGCTTTCTACTCCAGATGGGTACAATGCCACCTACTCACTGCCATGTCTGTCACTCACAGGTGGTTTCTCTCTCCTCACTTCACCCTGTCCCTCCACCTACCCTCCTTCCACAAATCCGCTCCTTAGACCTTCTCCCAGGAAGCCCTGCCAGCTCCACCTGCCCTCACTCCTCCATCGCCCCTCATTCCTAGAGCTAGCGGCATCTGCCTGTCCTCATCTCACTCTCTCACCCATGTCCTCTTGACCTCATCATGCTACAATGCAAGTGACCCACTGAGCATGGTAACAGTCAGATTAAGAAGAGCCCAGGCTGGAAGTTGTAGACTTTCCTGCAAGGCTACTTGCAGGTGGCCTGCCCATCAATTTCCCACCAAGACTTGTCTTGGCCTCTGGTTCCTGGCCTGGCCAGTGGCCCCTGCTTGCCTCCTCATGGTTCTTCTTCATGAAGAGCAGCTCCTCCTTGAGAGCCTCGATCTCTGTCTCCAGCTGCAGCCGAGTGATATTGGTGTCATCAATGACCTTGCGGAGCCCATGGATGTCACTCTCCACAGACTGGCGCATTGCCAGCTCCGTCTCATACCTGTGGGAATGGAGGTGATCAGAGGGGCCCCATCTCTGATCCAGAAACTTCTCAACCTGTGCCACCTTCTAAGAGCAGCACGGTGCCCACTGCAAACCAGCAACCTGAGTCAGGAATCAGGTGGTAATCCTCTGACTACCGTTCTTGGCACTTGGGGGACAGTGATCTTAAACTGGGTTACATGAATGAATAAATTGATGGAGTTTAACTCTTAACAATCCAGCTCCACCCCCAACTGAACAAGATCCCACTGTGAGCACCAACCTGACCCAGCCCCGGGAACAGACCATTCTTAGCTCCAACCCCAGCCCCTTGGCCCCCCAGCCTTACTTGACTCTGAAGTCATCAGCAGCAAGACGGGCATTGTCAATCTGCAGAACGATTCGGGCATTATCCACAGAATTTGCAAAGATCTGGGGGGATGTAGAGAGAGGTTGCTCCATGACTGGAAGTCAATGATGGAGTGGGCTGAGTGTGTAGAAGGTGTTATGTGTCTCAGTGGAAACTTCCCGGTCCCAGGAATAGCCAGAGGCTCTCCTTGTACCCTTATCCCCTTCTACCTCTGCCTGTCACACTGTTCCCTCCTTTCCTGGAGTCCCAAATCCCAGCGCTCTGCTGCCCCTCCTTTCAGGCCTCTGCTGGCCAGCCTGCTCAGAAGTGAGCAGCGACTAACAAGTCCTTTCTCTGGTCCTCTACGGGTATTTTTCCCTAGTGCACCTGCTCACCGCCCCCCACCTGGATTGGCCCCTCCCACAGGTAGGCCTCCCGTTTACTCCTAGATGACTCAGCCTTAGCTACATCCGTTTAACCCTCCAGCTGTCCCCACTCGCTTAACCCTCTGACTGTCCCCACTTGGCCAGAAGCCAGAGTGTCTAGGTCCTCTTTATGGGCCTTGCCTCACCTCCTTCCACACGACGTCTGCTTCCTCTGCAAAGCTCATATTTCCCGGTCCCACTATCTCCTGGGAAAGGACCCTCCCATGCCCAGTCACCACCCTTGGGGTCCCAGGGGCCAGGAGTGTATATGGAAATCCAGGGCATTCCTAACCCCCTCCCCAGGGAGTAGGGGGTGGGTAGAGATAGCAAGGGGGAAGGAGTCAATGCCCCCCCTTATTAAAATTCCTATCTTTGGGGGAGGGGAGGAAGAGGTAAGAGAGTGGAAAATCGGCGGGTCAAACATGGCTGGGAGCTGGGGCTGCTCCCTCCGTGCCCCTTACCTGAGCCTTCAGCTCCTCGATGGTCTTGAGGTAATGCCCCCAGTCTCTGACCTGGGGTCCCTTCTTCTCTAGGTGTTCCCGGATCTTGCTCTCCAGTCTCCGATTTTCAGTCTCCAGGCTCCTCACCCTCTCCAGGTAGGAGGCCAGGCGGTCATTCAGCTCTTGCATGGTCTCCTTCTCACCCTGGATGCCCCCTATGCCCGCCAGACCCCCGGCCATCCCCGCGGCCAGGCCCCCGGACCCCCAGGTGCCCCGAAAGCTGGAGGAGCGGGACACGGAGATCCGGGAGCCAGAGCCCCCGGCGCCTGCATAGACGCTGGCCGCGCTGCTGACCGGCCGGACCCGGTGGCTGGGCGACTGCACGGAGCCCAGGGACCGGTAGTTGGTGGAGAAGGTGGAGCGGGTGGTGAAGCTCATGCTGTCCGCGCAGGAAAGCGAGAGGCCGGGACTCAGGTTCGGGCCGCGGAGGGGGCCAGGTCGGTGACTCCAGTTATACGGCCAGGCGACGGGGTGGGGACCAGCCGGGAAGCCCCGCCCCCGGAGTCGGGAGGGTGGCCTGGGCCACAGGTGGGCCGCGGGGGCGGTCTCCCGCCCTCGGTTCCCGACCCTCGCCGGCCTGCCCCCGCCCCCTCAGCACTGCCTTACCAAGGCCACCGTCGACCCTCCAGAAAGGGCAAGGGCAGCAGCTGGTTACAGGGCAGGAAATGACGTTATTTCTACCCCCTCCCCGAGGTAGAGGAGCTGCTGGCAGGTTGAGAATTTGGGGGTTTCGGGGGATGAGCGAGTGGAGTCTGGAGTGAGTCCCGGTACCTGTCCTCAGCTGCAGCCCAGGTCCCCACCTGCAGAGGGGATCTTGGAGGGGGGGGATCCTGGAACCCCAGGAATCCTGGGAAAGAAAGTTGGGGGCTGGAGAAGAGGAAGAGAAACTCAATCCCGAGCCTAAAATCTGCTGGTTTACACACTCCACCCCCACCACGCCTGGTGCCTACCCGCACGTGTTCACTAGCTCACACTCACGCCCGTTGTATTGTGTGTGGTGGAATACGCACAAATACATTCACTCACCAAATAGATTCAGAATCCTGAGAACAAACTCACTCTCTGAACCTCCGCCATCTTCCCTTCCCCTCAACTCGCTCCGTGGAGGCCTGGCCTCCATGGAACACTTGGTGATTGGAACAGGGGACATGTCGCCACATCTGCACAGTGTGTGTCAGCGGTACCTACACCCTTGGGTAAACAGGTACTCCCGGTGCCCTTCCACCTCCACAGATGTTCGTTGGGCACTTCCTGTGCATCAGGCCCTGTTCTAGCTGCTGGGAGGACGGAGAGAATAAGAGATGGAACTCCCTCATGGAGATTGTAATGTGTCCCACAAGGTGGGGGCCTAAGAGGACAGACACACACAACTAGAAACATTCTAGCTGAGATTCAGCCCTGGTGGCCAGCCCCCTCCCCCTCCTTACTAGGACTTTTCTCCAGGCCCCCTCCTTCTCCTGCCTCTCCTCTTAAAGCTTTCTGGATCCCAAATCTGTCCCAGGAGGGCTGCCTCCTCCAGGAAGCTCAGGTCGGGAGATGGGTGAGAAAGCTGGAGGTAGGGGAGTTCCCACTGCTCCCTCCATTCCTGTGCCTGAATGAAGTGGGGGAACCTGGAGGTACTGGGCCTTCAAGTCTGTCACCCTCAGCAGCTCGTTTGTCTGGCAAGGCCTGGCATTACACACTTGTCTGTGCTCTTTGCTCTGGAGTGGACCTATCGATTCTTACTGAGCTGCCACCTGAACTGAAGAGGTGGGGCAGGCAGGAGAGCAGGTCTGGAGGGGAGGGGGCCCTGGAGTAGCCTGGCCAGTGGACCTGCGGGGGCGCTGTGGGGGGGCGGCGCAGCTCAGATGAGGGGCTTGGCCCTGGATTGTCGCAGGCCTGCCACCTTCTGGTGGGGAAAGCCCCACAGTACTCAATGGGAGCTGTCCAGGGGCAGGTCAGGGCCTGCTGAAGGCCAAAAGGCAAATGGGATGCAAAATAGCACGCAAATGAATGCCCACTCGTTTTGCATGGAAGGTTTCTGGGAGATTAGAAGTGCAGGCCGTGAAAGGGGTTTCTCCTGCTTCCACCTTCATATTCCGTCACTGGGTTCCAGAACTGTCATGCTGTGCAGAATTGCACAAGAAGGTCTACAGATTAAACACGTGATGTGTTGCCTTTGCTGTTTTTGCTAAGCTTGAAGTCAGCCGATTTGGGTACTTTGCTAGCTGTGTGAACTTGGGGAAGTCACTTAATTCTGAACTTCAGTTTCTTCGCTTGTAAAGGAGAATAATAAAGCCTGTCCAGTCTGTCTCCTTGGGTGGCAGTGGATGTGAGTGTTAATTATCACTTGCTCTTTCATTGAACAAATACTAATTACCTCCTGCAGAGCGTCTCCAATACATCCAGGAGGGCAGAGGTGGGGGGTCCATTTAATTGTAAAGAGGGCTCAATGATAGAAGGTCTCTCTCTAAGTCACTTAATACCCCTGGGGAACTTTGAATTCCACCAGGGGTCAGTCCCAGATCCCAAGATTCTTTTTTTTTTTTTTTTTTTTTTTGTGGGGAAGACCAGCCCTGAGCTAACATCTGTTGCCAATCCTCCCCTTTTTGCTGAGGAAGACTGGCCCTGGGCTAACATCCGTGCCCATCTTCCTCCACTTTATTTGGGACGCCACCACGGCGTGGCTGACAGGCAGTGCGTCGGCGGGCGCCCAGGATCCGAACTCGCGAACCCTGGGCTGCCAAGTGCGAACTAAATTGCTGCACCACCGGCCGGCCCCCCAGATCCCAAGATTCTTACCCAAGCTCCTTCCCAGATCCTTCTCTGGTCCCTGCCCCACTCTGACTGCTCGAGACCTTTTGGGGCCTGTGGAGGCTCAATCCGAGGCTCAGTCTGGGGGCAGAAGGGGGAGAGCTGCCAACTGGGTCTTATCTCCCATAGCTGATGTCAGTGGCCACGATGTCAGTGGCCACATTCCTGACCTCTTGCAGCATGGGGCAAATACCAACCTCAGGCTTCCAGCACCAGCCTGCCCTTTTCTACTACGGCCCGATTTCTCTGTTGTTCCGGGCCTTTCACTCCATCTGAGAGCCTCTGGGAGAGCTGGGGAGAGGTGTGTGAGGGGGTAGTTTCAGCTTCCAGATTCCCAGCACTGGGGCTCTGGGTGGGGGTGGGAGGCGAGGTGGAAAGGGGAGTGGGTGACTGTGAGGCCCTCCTGGGAGAGGGCGGAGCAGGAGGGGCCCTGGTGAGAGGCAAAGACAAAGCCACCGTGAAAAGACTCAGCAGACGGGGTCCTGTGGGGGGGAAATAGTTCCCCGCCCCCCATCCTGCCCTGCATTCCGGTGTCCTGCTGAGGGAGAGCAGGGAACCTGAGAGGCAGGTTTAACCTGTGAGTAAACTCAGAGATGACCCTGATAAGGGTGGGTTGGCCCTCCCTCCCCCTCCCCACATTCTCCCACGGAGGGCTGGAGCCGGTGGCCCTGGGGAAGCCAGATGGTGGGAGATTAGGGGATTAGGGAGGGTTGAGAGGGCCTGGGGTCCTTCAGATTTTGCTTTATCACTTAGGCTGGAAATTTCTTGCTCAACTTGGAGGAGGGAGGTGTTCAGAATAGCAACTGAGGTGTGAGGATGGAGGTTTATTGCACAGACAGGGATGGGCGGATTCCCATCATCTTTGAAGGATTGGGAGTGACTCCAGAAGTGTGAGTGTGTGTTGGAGGAAGTGAGAGGTCCCTGTGGTGGGGAGGGTTGGAGACAGCAAGGTGGGTGAGAGGATGGCCTGGAGGGCTCCCTTCAGTGGACAGCCCAGCCTCCTGCAGGAGGACCCCAAGGCTTCTGAGTGAGAGGCAGAGCCTTAGAGGAAGGGAACAGAAGGATGGAGGGATGGGGTGGGCCCGAGGGAAAGCATCCTGGGGCAGGGTGGGAATCCCTCATTCCAAGCCCTGCATCTGGCATGTGGTGGTGGGGGCTCTGTGAATGATTATGATTTAAGTAATTAATGAAAGAGGGGTGCTGAGAGAGCCTGCAGGACCAACGAGTGTGGTTAGGTAGGCTGCAGAGGCAGGTGGGATGGTGGGGGTTGCAGCCAGGTTGGGTGCAGGACCCAGTCCAAATCTCTCAAGACTTTGGGAATTTCTCTGGAGGTGCCCCCGTCCCATTAGGAGGCCCTGGTTGGGCCGGCCTGGTGGTTGAGTTTGCTCACTCCGCTTCGGGGACCCAGGGTTCACGGGTTCGGATCCTGGGTGAGGACAGATGTACCACTTGTTAAGCCATGCTGTGGCAGCGTCCCATATAAAGTAGAGAAAGATGGGCACAAATGTTAGCCCAGGGCCAGTCTTCCTCAGCAAAAAGAGGAGGATTGGCAATGGACGTTAGCTCAGGGCTTGTCTTCCTCACACACACAAAAAGGAGGCCCTGGCACTGCCTGTCCAGTGTGGAGTGGAGGAGGGGTTCTGAGGCCTTGGGCTGGGCCCTTTCCCCAGGGCTGGGAGGGTCAAAGAATGCTCTGGAACTTTTATATTGTTGCTTCAGTTGGATTTGAATCCAAGGGGATAAAGGAAGGAAAGATCAGTGCTGAGGTGCACATGGCTGCCCAGGAATCTTCAGTGTTGAAGCTCAGAGAGGATTCCTGGGAATCTGGCCCTTCTGTGAGCCCCCTTAGTTCCCTGGGCCTCCCTGCAGCCTTCTCTGGCACAGCCAGCTCTCGCCCACCAGGGTGGCCTCTCGCGTTCTTTTGACCCCTCCCCTCTGGCGTTCCTAGTCTCTCCTCAGGTACAACCCTGATACTCCAGTGCCTCCCCCAGCCTGTCACCTCTTTCCCAGCTGCCGAGAGATGGGTGGGGCGCAGGGATGAGGCAGTTGGTGTCAGAAGACCTGGAATCAAGGTCCCACTGCGGGCTGGGTGATCTTGGTCTCCTTGGCTGTAGAATAAGGATCATAGTTATAGCTACTCCGAGACTTTTCCTGAGGATTGAATGAGAAATCTGCCTGGAAGAGCTTCGGCACCTGAGAAGCCAGTTAATTTCCTTTCTTACCTGGTTTGCCCCATCTACTCCTTTTCTTCCCAGCCCCTCATTTTGCCCTCACTACCCTCCAGCCTCCTGCTTCCTGCTCATCACTATTTCTCTCCTTTCAACCTGGGCGCGGTATCACTCTGTCAGTCTCTCTCACGTGGGCTTTGGACTTGGCAGATCTACCAGCAGTGTTTGGGGAACCTGTCCTGTGAGCAGCTGAAAAAGCAAAACTACAGCTTGGGAGAGGCCTAGGGTAGGGGATGCAGCTTACAGGGCCAAGGCCAGCCCTCAGGGCCTTTGTCCAAACTGGAAACAGGCAGCCTTCTCCTTGTCTCCTTGGCCTGGTGCCCTTGTGCACTGACCAACCAGCACAGCCAGATGTGGTGGCCCCGCCTGGAGCCACCCACCTAGAGGAACTGGGGGAAACCCTGGTGTGGGCAAGATGGCCTAAGGAAAAGGATCAGACAAAAGAAGTGAACAGAGTCTACACAGAGGGACCCAAGGCAAGAAGAGGAGAATGAGAGAGAGGGAAAAGAGAGGAGAAAGGATAGGAGGCCTAGACTCCTGCCAGCTCCCGGGAAGAGACCAGGAGAGAGAGATGTCATGAAAGCCAAGGAGAAGGAGTTTGAAGGGAGGGCAGTCCACAGGGAGAGCAAGGAGGCCGAGGACAAGAAGAACCCTTCCAGTAAAGCGACGGAGACCAAGCCAGGGGTTGGAAGGCTGAGGAGTGAGTGGTTAGTGACAAAGTAGAGGCAGAGCATAGACTTTCAGGAAGTTTTTCAGGGAAAGGAAGGAGGAAATGGGATGACATTCTATTGTAGGTGGCAAGGTTGATGGAAGGTTTCCTTAGAATCGGGCAGTTCAGCAAGGCTGGTCAACAATTAACAAGCAATAGCAATAACGTGTCACTGGTGCCATGCCAGGGCAAGTCCAGGGAACAATGGAAGCCCATGGCAGCAACTGCCAACTTTGCCTAAGATACTGGGGGAAGTGCCATTTAAGCTGAAACCTGGAAGGTGATAGTTCTAGTAGGTGGCAGAGCTGGGATTTGACAGATGTCACCCCTACGTGCTCCTGCCTCTCTACCAATGCAAAGAGTGGGACAGAGGCAGGAGGAGACTGAGGCACACGTGGTGAGATCCATGGTCTACTGTGTCAACTCAGGGGCAAAGGAGTCTAGGCTTGAAACACTGCTGCAATGACAGACTCTGGGGGCGGGCTGAGGGGGAAGCAAGGACAGCCAGAAGAGCTCAGTGGAAAAGGAGGAGTCCAGGGACTGAGAGCTGACATGACGAGTGGCAGCAGCTGTATGGAAGACAAGGGAGCCTGGGGCGTGGCACGCCACAGAGGGGATTCTCAGAGTCTGGGGGCAGAGCAGGTGATGTTGTCTGAGGGTGGCTGAAGGTGCTGAAAATCACGGACTTCAGGATCTCAAAGGAACGAGGGGTGGGAAAAGAGCATAGATTATGGAGTCGGATGGATCCTAGCTCTGCTGTTAGCCTGCTGAGTGACCTGGGTCAAGTCAGGTGCCCAAGTTAGTGAGAGTCTCTGAGCTTCACTTTCCTCATCCGTTGTTGCAGAAGCTAAATGTGCACGAGAGGACCTGGAGCGTAGCAGGTGCTCTTCAAGGGAGCTCCCCTGCCTCCTTCTGGAAGAATCATCCACAGGGAGGTTCACGTCTCTGTTTGGTTTGGTTTCACGGTGAGCTGGGAATACAAAAATGAAAAATACACAATAGTAATCAAGGGGATGATTGTGAGAGGAGACAGATAAGTAGGCAAACAAAATACAGTGTGATCGCTGTGAGGGGTTCTAGAGTACTGTCAGTCGAGGGAATCACTCACCCATTCATTAACTATTTGTAAGGCACCTGCTATGTGCCAGTCATGTTCTAGGCTCTGGGGATACAGCAAAGAAAAGCCAGACAAAGTTGATGCTTTTGTGGGTTCACATCCTAGGTATTGAAGGATTGGGGTCATAGAGAACATCATGGAGGAGAGAATGCTTGGGCAGGGTTTCAGAAAATGAATAAGAACTTGCTAGGGAGGCAAGGGGTCAAGGAGAAGACTTTCCAGATAGAATGATTGACATTGTGACCTGTCACAGCATCCAATAGATCTGAGTTTCAGATCTGTATCTCCTGCTGGGCCCTGGATCTTACCCCCAGTTAGAGGTTTCGAAGACATCTTAAACTTATCAGATCTAAGGCTGAACCTATGATCTTCCTGCCTCTGTTTTTTTTCCTGCTTTTTAAAAATTCAGATTTATTGAGGTATGATTTGCATACAGTAACAGTCAGGTATGTTATACCTTTTTAGGTATACAGCTCAGTGGGTTTTGACAAACGGATACAGTTGTAGAGCTGCTAACATAAATCAAGATATAAAATGTTTTAATCACCTCAAGAAGTCCCATTATAGTCCTTTATAGTCAATTGCCCTCAGCCACTCCCAGCTCTGGGAACTACTGATCTGTCCCTGTAGTTTTTCCTTTTTCAGAGTGGCGTATACATTGAATCACGCAGTCTGTAGTCTGTTGTGTCTGGCTTCTTTCACTTAGCATAATGCTTTTGTGTTTCATTCATGTTATTGCACGTATCAGTTGTTCGTTCCTTTTTATTGCTATATAGTATTCCATTGTATAGAAGTACAGCAGTTTGTTTATCCATTCTCCAGTACATGGATATTTGAGTTGTTTCCAGTTTTTAGTAATGATGAATAAAGCTGTTGTAAACATTTGTGTACAGGTCTTTTTGTAGATATATGTTTTCATTTCTCTTGGATAAAATATCCAGGAATGGGATGCTGGGTTGTATGATAAGTGTATGTTTAACTTTATAAGAAACTACCAAACTGTTTTCTAGAGTAGCCATACGATTTTGCATTCCTACCAGTAATGTATGAGAGTTCCAGTCACTCTGCATCCTCACCAGCACTTTGTATTGTCTGTCTTTTTTTTTTTTTTTTTAATTATAGCTTTTCTAGTGGTATCTTATTGTGGTTTTAGTTTGTATTTTCATAATGACTAATGATGAGCATCTTTTCATGTGCTTTTGTTGCTATCTGTATCTGTTCTTTGATGAAGTGTCCAAATCTTTTGCCCACTTAAAAATATGGGGTTGTCTGTTTTTTTATTATTAAATTTTAAGAGCTTTTTTTTTGGTGAGGAAGATTAGCCCTGAGCTAACATCTGTTGCCAATCCTCCTCTTTTTGCTGAGGAAGATTGGCCCTGGCTAACATCTGTGCCCATCTTCCTCTACTTTATATGTGGGATGCCTAACACAGCATGGCTTGATATGTGATGTGTAGGTCCATATGCAGGATCTGGACCTGTGAACCCCAGGCTGCTGAAGGGGAGCGTGCAAACTTAACCATTACACCACCAGGCTGGCCCCATAGAGTTTTTTATGTATCTAGATTTAAGTTCTTCATCATATGTGTGATTTACAACTATTTTTTCCCAGTCTGTTGTTATCTTTCCATTCTCTTAATGGTGTCTTTTGAAGAGAAGTTATTCATTTTAAGAAATCTAATTTATCAAGTTTTTATTTTGCAGATCATGCTTTGGTGCTGTATTTGAGAAATCTTTGCCTATCTCAAAGTCACAAAGATTTTTTTCTATTTTCTTTTAGAAGTTTTATGGTTTAGGTTTTACATTTTGGCTTATGATTCATTTGAGTTAATATGTTTGGCAAATATTTTCTCCTAATCTGTGGCTTATCTTTGTATTTTCTTAATAATGTCTTTAGAAGAAACAAAGTTTTAAATTTTGGTAAAATTCTATTATCAAATTTTTCTTTTATGGCTTGTGTTTTTTGTGTTCTATGTAAGAAATCTTTATCTAACACAAGATCACTGAGGTTTTTTATGTTTTCTTCTAGAAGTTGTATAGTTTTAGGTTTTACATTTTGAGTTGATTCTTGTCTATGATGTGAATGACGTATGGGTTGAGGTTAATTTTCCTTTTTTTTTTTCATGAAGATGTCCGATTGTTCCAGCACTATTTGTTGAAAAGACTATTCTTTCTGCAGTGATTTACCGTGATACCATTGTGTGAGTCTATTTCTAGATTCTATTATGTTCCATTGATGGGTGTTCTATCCTTATTCTGCAACCTCTCTGTCTGTGTTACTGCAGCTTTGTGGCAAGTCTTGAAACCAGGTAGTGTGAGTTCTCCAACTTTCTGCTTCTTTTTCAAAAGTGTTTTGGCTAATTCCTTTGAGAACAGGAACAAGACAAGGGTGCCCACTCTCGCCACTCTTATTCAACATAGTACTGGAGGTTTTGGCCAGAGCAATTAGGCAAGAAAAAGGAATAAAAAGACTCCAAATAGGTAATGAAACTCCCACTATTTGCAGATGACATGATTTTCTATATAGAAAACCCTAAAGAATCCATTGGAAAACTACTAGAAATAATCAACAACTACAGCAAACTTGCAGGGTGTAAAATCAACTTACAAAAATCAGTTGCATTTCTATATGCTAATAACAAACTAACAAAAAGAGAACTCAAAAAGACAATCCCATTTATAATCGCAACAAAAAGAATAAAATATCTGGGAATAAATTTAACCAAGGAGGTGAAAGAGCTATACAATGAAAACTGTAAGACACTATTGAAAGAAATCGATGATGACATAAAGAAATGGAAAAAAAAAATCCCATGAACATGGATTGGAAGAATAAACATAGTTAAAATGTCCATACTACCTAAAGCAATCTACAGATTCAATGCAATCCCAATCAGAATTCCAATGACATTCTTCATGGAAATAGAACAAAGAATACTAAAATTCATATGGAGCAACAAAAGACCCTGAATAGCTAAAGCCATCCTGAGAAAAAAGAACAAAGCTGGAGGACTCACAATCCCTGACTTCAAAATACACTACAAAGTTATAGTAATCAAAACAGCATGGTACTGGTACAAGAATAGACACACAGATCAATGGAACAGAAATGAAAGCACAGAAATAAACCACACACCTATGGACAGCTCATCTTCCACAAAGGAGCTAAGAACATACAACGGAGAAAGGAAAGTCTCTTCAATAAGTGGTGCTGGGAAAATCGGACAGCCACATGCAAAAGAAGGAAAGTAGACCATCTTCTATTGCCACACACAAAAATTAACTCAAAATGGATCAAAGACCTGAAAGTGAGACCTGAAACTATAAAACTCCTGGAAGAAAATATAGGCAGTACGCTGACATCAGTCATAAAGGGAGCCTTTTGGATTCCATGTCTACTCGGACAAGAGAAACAAAAGAAAAAAATAAGCAAGTGGGACTTCACCAGATTACAGAGCTTCTACAAGGCAAATGAAACCAGGATCGAAATGAATAGACAGCCCACCAGCTGGGAGAAAATATTTGCAAATCATGTATCTGACAAGGGATTAATCTCCATAATATATAAAGAACTCACACAACTGAACAACAAAAAACCAAACAACCCAATCAAAAAATGGACGGAGGATATGAACAGACATTTTTCCAAGGAAGATATACAAATTGCCAACAGGCACATGAAAAAATGTTCAACATCACTAATCATCAGAGAAATGCAAGTCAAAACTATGCTATCACCTTACACCCATTAGAATGGCTATAATCACCAAGACAAAAAACAACAAATGTTGGAGAGGTTGTGGAGAAACGGGAACCCTAATTCACTGCTGGTGGGAATGCAAACTGGTGCAACTTTTATGGAAAACAGTATGGAGATTCCTCAAAAAATGAAAAATAGAAATACCTTATGATCCAGCTATCCCACTATTGGGGATCTATGCAATGAACAATCAACAATCAACAATCCAAAGAGGCTTATGCACCCCTATGTTCATTTCAGTATTATTCACTATAGCCGAGAAGTGGAAGCAACCCAAGTGTTCCTTGACTGATGATTGGATAAAGAAGATGTGGTATATATATACACAATGGAATACTACTCAGCCATAAAAAAGACAAAATTGTCCCATTCGCAACAACATGAATGGACGTGGAGGGTATTATGTTAAGTGAAATAAGCCAGAGAGGGAAAGACAAACACTGCATGATTTCACACATATGTAGAATATAAACTAACACATGGACAGAGAGAACTGTTTGGTGGTTACCAGGGACAAGGCGGTGGGGGGTGGGCACAAGGGGTGAAGGGATGAATTCATATGGTTACTGACAAACAATAATGTACAACTAAACTTCACAATGTTATAAACTATTAAGACATCATTAAAAAATTGTTTTGGCTATTCTAGGCCCTTTGGCTTTTTGCATAAATTTTTTGAATCAGTTTGTTGATCTCTAAGTAAAAGCTGACTGGGATTTTGATTGGGACTGCAGTAATTTATAAATCAATTCAGAGAGTGAATTAGCAACTTAATATTGAGTCTTCCAACCCATAAACTTGGTATATCTCTCCATTCATATAGATCTTCTTTAATTTCTCTCATTAATGTTTTGTGGTTTTCAGCACACAAATCTTGCACTTATTTTGTTTGATTGGAAGGTATTTTATGTTTTAAATCTGATTGTAAATGATGTTGTGTTTTCCATTTCTAATTGTTCATTGCTAGTATATAGAAATATAGTTGATTTTTGTATATCGATCATTTATCCTGCAACCTTGCTAAACTCTCTTATTAGTTCTAGTGGCATTTTTGTAGATTCTTTGAGATTTTCTACATACGATATCATTTCTTTTGTGAATAAAGGCATCTTTATTTCTTCTTTTCCAATCTGTATGCCTTTTATTTCTTTTTCTTGACATTGTACTGACTAACACCTCCAGTACAATGTTGACTAGAAGTGGTGAGAGCAGACATCTTTGCTTGGTTTCTGATCTTGTGGAGAAAGCATTCACTCCTTCACTATTAAAAATGATGTTAGCTGTAGGTTTTCTGTAGATGCTTGTCATCAGGTTGAGGAAATTCCCTTCTATTCATAGTTTGTTGAGAGTCCTTAATCATGAAATGGATGTTGAATTTTGTGGAATATTTTTTCTGCATCAATTGAGATCACATATGATTTTTCATATTTAAGCTATTAAAAATTAATTACATTGATTTCAAATATTGAAGCAACCTTGTGTTCCTGGGAGAAAGCCCATTTGATTATGATATATTGTTCTTCTTATTTATTGCTGGATTTGATTTGTTAATATTTTAGTAAGAATTTTTGCATTGATGTTCATAGAAGATATTGGTCTATAGGATATGTAATCTTTAATGTCTACAGGATCTGTAATGATATTCCCTCTTTCATTGCTGGTATTGGTAGTTTGTGTTTTCTCTTTCTCTCTCTCTTTTTCTCTTTTCCCTAGCTTGAGGTTTATCGATATTTTTGATCTCTTCAAAGAATCAGCTTTTGGTTTCATTGCTTTTTCTACTGTTTTTCTGTTTTTAAGGTCATTGATTTCTGCTCTTATGCTTATTATTTCTGGCCTTCTGCTTGCTTCTTGCTTTGGTTTTAATTTACTTTTCTTTTTCTAGTTTCTTAACTTGGAAGCTTAGATTTTTATTTCAAGGATTTTTTAAAATATAAACGTTTAATGCTATAAATTTCCCTCTAATTACTGCTTTATCTGTGTCCCAAAATGTTTAATTAATTTAAAATATTTTCTAAATTCCCTGTGATTTTTTCTTTTATCAATGTTATTTAGAAATATGTGGTTTAATTCCCAAATATTTGGAGATTTTTCCAGACATCATTTTGTTATTGATTTCTAGTTTAATCCTCTTATGGTCAGAGAATGTATATTGTATGATTTCATTTCTTTTAAATTTGTTTAGGCTTGTTTTTTGACCCAGAATACGGTCTATCTTGATGAATGTTCCAGGCACACTTGAAAAGAATGTGTATTCTGCTGTTGTGGTGTGAGACTTTATATGTATCAATTACATCACACTTGTTGATGGTGTTGTTCAGGTCTTCTGTATCTTGACTGGCTTTCTGTCTATTTGTCTTATTAATTACTGAGAAAAGAATGCTGAAGTCTCCAAGTATAATTTTGGGTTTGTCTATTTCTCCTTTCAGTTCTATCAATTTCTGTTTTATGTTTTAAAATATTCTGTTGTTGGGAGCATACTTATTTAGGATTGTTATATCTTCCTGATGAATTGGCCCCTTTATCGTTATGTAATGTTCCTCTTTATCCCAGATATATTCCTTGTTCTGAAGTCCATTTTATCTGATGTGATGTGACTCTCTTTGATTTTCCCCTTCTCAGGGAATGGCATCACCATCCAAGGAGGTGTGTAGAGTAGAATCTGGGTTGTCATTCTCAACACCTCCCGCCTCCACCACCATATCAACCTGTAATCAAATCCTGTCCATTTTACCTCCTAAATGACTCTTGAATCTTTCGACAATTCTCTACTCTACAATCATCACCCTAGTCCAAGTTATCAATGTTTTGTCTCTTGCTTGGCCTACTCTATTAGTTTACTAACTGATATCCTTGAATCCACCCTGGCCTAATCTGCTCTCCACACTGCAAGCAGGCAGGATTTAAAAAACCTACACATACACAAATGAAGTCACCCCTCTAAATCTAATTAGATCTTATTAGGTCCTATTATTCATAGGGTAAAGACCCAAAACCTTGAGGTGGCTGACAAGGCCCTGCATGGTCTGGCCCTCCCTCCCTCCAGTCTCCTCCTGGATCTTTTCTCTCTCTTAATATGGCTACACTGGCCTTCTTTCTGTTTGTGGAACATGTCATATTCCTACTTACCCAGGGCCTTTGCACACACAATTCCCTATATCTAGATCATTCTCTTCCCCTTACCACAGCCTCTTCTATTAACTTACTCATCCTTCATATCTCGTTCAAGTATTGCTTCCTCAGGAAGTTTCCCTAACTCCTTCAAATTTAGGTCAGGTTCCTTTGTAATATACTTTCCTAGGATCATGTTTCTTTCATTACATAATTTATAGCAGTTTACATTTACATCTTTATTAGTGTGATTATTAGGTTACTGTCTTTCTCGCCAACTAGATTGTAAACTCCAGGGGCCATGTCTACTTTGCTCACCATTGTGTTCTTAGTGTCTCCACTTGTTAGGTGCTCAGTAAATATTTTTTGAATATATGGGGAGCCAATGGGTAGCAGAGAAAGGGAAGAGCAGAAGATGACGTGGGAAAGGTTGGTCAGGGTCAGGTCAAAAAGGGCCTTGTAGGCTGTGAAGAGTTTGCACTTCCCTGGTTCTCAGCTTTCTTTTGCACCAGATGCCCTGGGGAATGTGTTAAGAATGCATGTGTCAGGTACCACCCCACACCTGCGGAATAATACTCTTTGGGGTTGGGGTCTGGGGCTCTGTTTATAACAAGTTCCCTAGGAAAGCACCAAAGGCTGAGGGCTGTTATTTCAGGATCTGGGGAGACACTGAAGCTTGAAGCAGGGAAGTGTCATGATCAGAATTGCATTTTGGCAAGACCATTCCAGCTGGATGTCTTGGAAAGATACGAAGGGACAAGACTGAGATTACTGCAGTCAGCTAGGTAAGTGATAACGAATACCCAAACTAGGGGAGAATCAGTGGAAATACAGGCAACAAAATAGATTCAAGGGCAATCTAGAAGTTAGAGTTGGCAGATCTTGGCATCTACTTGAATATAAGGGGGAAGAAGAAGTAAGAATAACAACAACAATAACTAAGAATTATTGAGCCCCTATGATGTGCCAGGTACGATTCTACATGCTTTACACGTATCATGTTGTTTAGTCTCATAACAACCACATAAGGCAGGTTGGAGGACCGTCCCTGGGAGGTCAGGTGACACCCAGGTTTTTTGCTTTGGAGGCAGTGATGCTGCCCAGTGACAGGGATCACGAGAGGAAGTGAGGCCAGGAGGAAGGTGTTAGATAATGACTTCAGTTTGGAACCTACGACGTTGAGACTTGGGTGAGATGTCTAGGCGGCGATTGGAAACCCGGGTCTGCAGCTCTCCTGGGAGTCTGAAGATGTTGGTCCAGGAGCCATCATCCCTGGGAGTGGTTGGGATTGGACAGAAGAGGTTGAGGCACAATCCTGGGGATCCTAACATTCAAGGCCGAGGCTCTTAATCTGACCTCTGCGGATGGGTTTCCCGAGTACCTAAGCCCCTTGTGTTCTAGGGGAGATGCTGGCAATCTGTGATTGTGCCTTAGAGTCCCAAAGGGGTGCACGGCCCACCAAAAAGATTAAGGATTACAGATACAAGTGGTGGATAGATAAAGAGGATTCAGGAACGAAGACTGGAAAGAAGTGGCCAGAGAGATAGTAAGAAATTCAGAAGGAGATGTCAGGAGGCCAAGGAAATAGTCTTTCAAGAAAGAGGGAGTGGTCGGTGGTGTCCAGTCCAATATTGCAGGGCGGTCAGATAAGAGAACGCTTGAAAACAGTCTAACAAATTTGACTATTAGTTGATCACGAGTGGTTTTAATCATTTCCACGGATAGTGGCTGGGATGCGGGTAGGTAGGATGAGGTGAGAATTGAGAATGAATATGGTCTTTTCTGTAGGGAAGAGGAGAGAGGGGGTCAAGGGTCAAGGATGATTTCCCTCCCTCCCTTCTTTCCCTTTTTTCCTCCTTCTTTTCTTTTTTTTAAGGAAGAAGGGACTTGCACATGGATACAGGAAGAGGTGAAAAATCCCTCCCCGGGGGATGCAGGACCAGAAGGAGAAGCCATTTAATGGAGCAAGTTCAGAGCGCAGGTGGAAGGCCTGGCCCTGAGCGCAGGGGGTGTCTCTCTACCTCCAAGGAAAGGTCGGGGTGGGAGTGAATGCAGACAACAGCTGAGGGACGCATTGTGAGGACGGGGGTGGCAGCCATGGAGGCCCCTTTCGGCTCCAAGAGTTTATAAAGAGGGGAAGTGACTGTCACACTGGGTGAGGAGACACCCTCTTCTGCTCTGAAGGCTTCACTGTCTTTTTCTTAGTCTGGAACACCCATCTCCTTATATTCTTCCTTGTCCTCCTCCAGGAAGCCTTCCTTGACTGACACCTCCACTCTGCCTCTTCCCAGCAGCTGTCTCAGCTCCCCATTTCTTCTTTGCCCCAGCACCAAGGCCAACAGCTCCCCCCGGTACACTCTGTCTGTCTCTGGCCTCTGGATAGAAAGCTCATGGAAGGGGGTGGGGAGGGGATGCGAACACATGTGCATCTGTAAAATGGGTGGCCTTTCCATTAGGACTGCCCTTCCCTGGCTCTCAAGACAGGCTCTGCCCACAAGAGGGTGCTCGGCCAGAGAAGGCCTGGCTAGCATGTTTTCGGCAGCCGGCCCAGTTATCAGGCTGGCAGCAGGGCCCTGGCTGGGACCTTTGCTCCCTGTCCTGATGGCCCTGGCCTTCGTTGCCATGGCTGCCTCTTAGTTTGGGATAAACAGAACTCTTTCCTCTCCTGTCCAGCTTACTGACACCTAAGTGTATCCTCAGGGAGTGGCTGGAATTTTAAGTGTCCAGGTGCCCTCCCTGCCCAGCCCCCAAGGCACAAGGATGTTGAGTCACTAAATTTAGGCCCCATTGCACTCCCTCGTTGTTCTCCAGCTGGCCCTGCTGCTCCCTCCTCTCCACCTCCATCCTCCTGGAATTGGGGAGGCATGGAGAAAGGCTGGGACTCACTTGGTCTGTCACCCTGGGTGGTGGGGTGTGAGGAGGAGCCTTTCTGTCCTGGATTGCCTCCTTCGGACTATTTCCGGTCTGTGGAGACCCTCCTGAGGCCCAGGTGCAACCCTGGAATTAATGAGAACAAATCACAGCTTCTTTCCTCCCTTATCTTCTGGATCCTGTAAAAGTGGGGGAGAGGAAATATGCATCAGAGTGGAGAAGGGGACTCATCTGGATAGAAGTGAATCATAGAATCATTCATTCATTCATTCATTCATTCCGTGAATGGGAGCTGGTTGCTGAGGGAGAGAAACACCTGTAAGACACGACCCTGCTTCTGACGGAGGTGCCTCGGTGCTGGTGTGAGGGCCTTGGACTTAGAATTCGGGGACCCTTGTCTGAGCGCCGACCACCACTTGCTGGACAAGTTATTTCTCTGGGCTTGGGGGTCCTCATCTGTAAGTAAAGATGGAGATCCTGAACCCCCAAGGTCATTGTGAGGATCCGGTGAGACCCACGCGGAAACTGCCTCATTAGCCGATGTTCGATGCATGTTAGGCTGCTGTGGCTCAGGTTTACAATCAGGGAGGGGTGCCCCGGCTGGTGTAACCCAGCCCAGGGGTGTAACAAAGGCCGCTCTTGGGGTCTCTGTGGGAGCGGCCACTTGCGGCCATGGTGACTGGGGCGGGCTGCGTGGGAGGTGCCTGGTGCGAGATTCTCATTCAGTAAATGTTTGCGGAATGAACCGGCGCGCTGGAGCCAGGGCCTGCAGGGGAGTAAGGTTTCAGCAGGTGTGGGTGACGGGGAGGTGCCGCGGGAGGGAAGGGCACATCCCTGGGGCTGGGGCGGGGAGGCGGCTAATGCCAGGTGGGGAAGGCTCAGCTCAGTTGCCAGATGAGGGGTTTGACCTTTATTCTCAAGGCAACGGGAAGCTCCGAGCTGGGGAGCGACAGGATCAAAATGGTGTTTCTAGATCAGTCTGGCTGGGCACCAGCAGAGGACATTGTGGAGCACAGTGAGTGGGGGAAGCGGAGGGAGACAGGGACGGAGGGGCAGAGGAAGAGTGTGTAAGTGTCCAGGAGCCTCAGGGCAAGCAATGACGTCACCTCCCCCTCCACTCTGCCGAGGGGCCTGGGGCCATTCACACAAGCACTTCTCCGAGGCTGTCTCACCTGCCTTCAAGAAGGCGGAGGGAACATCACTGGGAGGGGGAGAATTTCTCAGGGACACGGAGAACAAGGGGAACACTGCCTCCTTTCTCCTCCTCCTCGGCTGGACCCGGGGCCCAGCTCAGAGCAATAGGATGGGAGCGGGGAGGAGGACAGGGCTGGAACAAGGACCCGAGTCCCTGGGTTTTCTGGGTCCCGCTCCTGGCCTCTAAGAGAGAGGGTGAGTTAACCGTAGTTTTTAAATCTAGAGAAGTAGTTAATGGTGGCAGAAAGGGCAAGAAGCCATTAGGCCCCAGGAGGACCCACGAACCCTAGAGCACAGGACCAGCGGGCTCATTGAGAAGACGGTGTTGTCCTAACTTTCCTGGAGGGAACTTTCTGGCCTGCGGCTGGCTGGTAGTAATGCGAGACCCTTAGCCCTTGTTGGGAACCCGTCACCCTGATGCTCTCTTCTCCCCCTTTGCTCCCATCTCATTTCCGATGGACCACACACCCTGGAGTGACTCAGGTATGCTGCCCAGGCCCACAATCCCCCCAGCCCCCAGCCCTGACTCAGCCTGAGCTCCTGGGAACTCGGAGATAGGTATCCTAGCTCTCCGGAGGTGGGGAGATAAGGTTTATGGCCGGACAGGCTCATTCTCTGTGAGGTGGTCAGTTGTGCAAACACCCCTCCAGCTGCATTCCTCCCCGACCCTGCCTTACTCAGTCTTTTCCAGGAATTGCAGACCCTTTTCGGAAACTGCTCAGCACCTCCTCCCCTGGACGTTATCTCCTCATGTCCTGGCCTTGTTCCACGCTTGCCCCACTGAGGCCTGCCCCTCCCACGCTGCCCCTCCCACGCTCTCTTCTTCCTTGGCTCCTGGGCAGGCCTGACCAGGTCCAGCTCTGAGTGAGGAGAGATCCAGCACAGCTCCTTTTTCAAAGAAGCATCCTCCCTTCTCTAGTCACTCATTTCTACTCCTTGGGTTAGCCAGTCCATCCTTCAGTCTACCCTTTTGCTCCCTTTCAATGCTTAGTGAAGGAGAGGATGCTGTTATGTTCCCTGGCTGTTACTGCAGTGGGAGGGAGATAGGGAGACCCCAGTTGAGGGTGTGCTTCATCACAGGGCCCTGTAACTGAGGGAGGGAGATGAAAGACAGGTGGAAGGAGAAGAGTTTGTAGTTTTTTCCCCATTGCAGTAGGAGTCCCATACAGGCACTTTACAGGGGGCAAAGAGAATCTCTTATTAACATTATCACCATATAATTTATTTTATATATGAGAGAACAAAAGCTGAGAGCCCAAATCAAGCATGACTTCAAGTTTAATGCTTTCTCCACTACATTGCAATCACTTTTCGAAGTTTTAAATTCAAAAAGTTCTAAAAACTGGGGCCCGCGCAGTGGCATAGCAGTTAAGTTCTTGTGCTCCACTTTGGCGGCCCGGGGTTCACAGGTTTGGGTCCTGGGCGCAGACAGATGCACCTCTTGTCAAGCCATCCTGTGGCGGTGTGCTGTATAAAGTAGAGGAAGATGGGCACGAATGTTAGCCCAGGGCCAGTCTTCCTCAGCAAAAAGGAGGAAGATTGTCAACGGATGTTAGCTCAGGGCTAGTCTTCCTCACACACACACACAAAAAATCCAAAAAGTTCTAAAAAGCAAATTAATTTAAATGTCATTAATAATAAAACATAGTTTCAAGGAATTTTAGAAATAAATGGTACTGCTCCTTTATTATACAGATGAAACAACTGTAGCTCAGAGAGGGGAAGTGACTTGTCCAATATCACACAGCAATTTAGAGACTGAGTTGAGACTAGAACACAGGTTATTTGATTCCCAAATTTATGTTTTCCTGCTACTCCACATTGTTCTAAGAATTGTTTAATCAATTTTGAAAATGAAAATTAATTTTCATTTCATTTCATTATAATCGCAACTCCCAGAGTACTTTGGAGGTGGCGTTAGGAATTTGCAGAAGTGAAAGGACCTGAGGGTGTGCCAGCTCTCAGGACGAGTGCCAAGGGTGGAGAGCTGGGAGGTCAGCTCCCGAGCCAGCCAGCGCTCAGCTGCCCTGGAATTCCTGGGTCTCCCCAGATCAGCAGGGCAACTTCTGCAGGCCTTCTGGAAGCATCTTCCTTTATCAGAGGCGCTGGCTGATGAGAGCCAAGGCGTTCTTGCTGGCCTGGAGAATCCGCATTCCTGTCTCTGGCTCCTCTCAGCCTCTCTCTGGCTAGACCCAGAGGACCAGGAAGACTAACGCTGGGTTTGGAGTTGGAAGAGTTGGGCTGAATTCTGATCTAGGGACCTCCGTGCAGGGTGACCTTAGGAAATGCACTGAAAGTTTCTGAGCTTCCGCATCCTAATCTGAAAAATGAGGCCATTTGTACTTTCCTCGTAGGTTTAATTGCTAGGATTAAATGGGGTTATAAAAAGTCTATGGTGCAGGGAGTGCCTGGCGAGGGTGCTATCTTGGAGGGGTAGGCAGAGAGGGAGGGTGAGGCGGTGAGGCACGGCTCTGGAGCAGACAGGGTCCAGTTCTACCTCTCCCACTTGCTACTGCTTGAGTGCAAGCTATGCGGAACCTTGAGGCTGTTTCCTCAGCTCTAAAATGGAGATAATGTTTGTTTCATAGTTTCTGTAAGGATTTTAAGGAGTGATTACCGCCTTAAGGGAACTCCCAGGCCATTGGGGGTGCCTGGACCCATGCCCAACTCTGGGAGACCAAGTCAGAGCTAGGGATGCTCCGTCAGAGCATCCAGGCTGGAGGGCTCGGGGGAGAAGCCTGGTAAGGAAAGTCTGGGAGGGCTTCCTGAAGGAGGTCTTTGAAGTGGAGCCAGGCTGGAGGGACAGAGAGAGGAGGAGGGCCCCTGGTCTGGTGAACTGCGTAACAGAGAGAGAGTTGGTGTAGGAGCTGGCTGCCAAGTGGAACAGGGTCAGACCGTGGATGGGGAGGGGCGGCTGGGGGTAGAGGGTTAGCATGGCTGGACGTGGAAGCCATGGGAGCCGTGGGGTCCATGGGTCCAGGACGAGGCCGGGGGAGTTTGACTTCTGTAGCTGGACACTTCTGAGCCAGCACTGGTCTGGGATGGAAATGGCCTTCTCCCTGGGTGGGGCTTTCTCTCCTCTGCCTCCCATGTTCTGGAGGCTGCTTCTGCTGCTCAAGCTTCTCTTAGTTTCCCGGAGATGATCACCTGGGAAACCTGAGGAGGCAAGGAAGGAGTCGGCGTGGCCTTGGGGGACAGATGGGCTCAGCCTGGAATTCTGTTGGGAGCATAGAGACACACACTGAATTGTGTTGCCATGGGAGCTTGCCTAACACTTCCCTGAGGCTAAACTGGCCCTGGCTGGCCCAGGCCCAGCCCATTTTCACCTTCCAGGTCAGTAGACTTGCGGTAAGACCTACAAACGGGTCACTGTGTCCCGCTTTGGGGTTATCTCAGCCCCTAGAGACGAGGGAATCCGGGAGATGGGTGGATTATCGGGTGGTAGGTAGCAGGGCTTCCCTTGACCTGAGCTGCTTTCCCTTCTCCCTCTCATTTTCTCTCTTATAGACACACACATGTGCACACATACATGCGCACACATGTATACACACACACAATGGCACAGGCTGAGTCAATCATTTGTGATTTTATTCATCATATGTTGATGGAATGCCTGCCAGGCACTTTCTAATGCTGTAGATATGGTAGTTAACAAGACAGTCAAGGTCCCTGTCCTCATGGAACTTTCCTTCTGGTGGGGAGAGGTCCCCTAAGTCTGTCCGAATCCCTAAGGTAGGAGAGGTAATTTAGATGTTCAGCAAATATTAACTGAAGGAGTATAATATATATTTTTTTGGATTGTTAAGTAAAATAAGAAAAATATTTTTGGGTCATTTCTTCTGGGTTATCCACATGACCGCTCCCCCTGATGGAGATAACTGGACGCTGACTCTATAAGTGAACCTCACTGGAGGAAGAGCATGCTCAGGCTTTGGACTGACCCAGTTGAGGTCAAGTCTTGAAGGATTTTTAGTTTCCCTATCTGTGTAACGGGGGTAATATTACCTTCCTCACGGATTATTTTAGGGTTACGGATAATATACGTAAGAGATCTGACACTTTGATACTTAGTGGGAACCCCACAAATGAGAGCTGCCATCACTGTCACCATCTTTCCCACCACTGCCACCACCACCACCGCCATCATGGTCGGCAGGGACAGGCGGCCTGGGTTGCGAGCTGGGTAAGGGAAGGGGTTATCAATAGGCAGGGCTCAGTTTGCATGGCTAGCTCCCTAGAAATTGGATATGCAGGCTTCTGTTTTGCATGGTGGCAGATTTTTGCATGTTACCCCTTTATTACTGTCCTAGAGACTCCCTCTACAGCCCCCCATTGCCACCTCCCTCTAGTTACCCTCAACCCTCCTGAGCCAGCGCTCTCTCCCACCTGAGCACCTACCGTGGGCTGGGCAGGCCCTGCAGAGGACACAAAGAGGCACGAGACACTGCTTCATCCTGCTAGGGGAACAGAAGGACTTAAATTCTTACAAGATGAATGTGTCAAAGCTGTGCGAACACGAGTGCCATGGGGGTTGGGGGGTCTTGAAGACGATGAAGGGATGGGGGAAGCTGCATGGAGGAAGGCTTTAGGAAAGGCAGCGGGACAAGCAGGGAGGGGTGGTGAGAGTCAGGCTAACACTGATCAAAGGCCTACAACTGCCAGCACGGTCCCCTTATCTAATGTTCATCTCGGTCCTCTTAGGAGGTTATTGTCTGCATTTTCAGCAGAGGAAAAGGAACCTTTGAGAAATGAAGTAATTTGCCCAACTTCACACAGTTAGGAAGTGGCTCCCGAATTCTTCTGATTGCATTCACTATCCTCGGCTTTCAGCCACGCCTGGATGAGGAGCAGAACGGGCACAGGTATGCTCAGTCCCACCAGCAGACGGGGCTCCGATTCCAGCTCTTCCCTTCACAGCTGCGTGCACTTGGGCACTTCCCAGCCCTGCCTGGCACGGTCTTTACGGGTTTAAATGAGGTGAAGTGTGCAGTGCACATAGTCGGCCCTCAGGCCGTGTTTCTGAGGCTCAGGTCCCCTTGACCTTCTGCTTGAACCCTTCCTCATGCAGGGGAAGCCACAACCTCCCAATGACGCCCCAGATTCCAAGCTCCAAGTTTTGGGAAGTCCTCGGTTCTAGTTGCATCCGTTGGGCCATGCCAATGAACGTCCCCTCTTCCTCCTGGCAGTCCCTATCTCTTCTCCAGGACTCACACTCCCAGCTCCTGCAGCTGTGTCTCTGCGGAGCGTGGTTCCCGTTCCTTTCCCTATCCCAGACACCTCCTTGCATCACCTCTCATTTGTCCAGGTCCCTCCTAAGAGTCAGACAAAAGCCAAACACTGTTCCCAAGGCGGGGCACGATTAGCGGGGAGAAAATGGGCTCTCCCACACTTGCATCTGCTGCCGAGGACCAGGGCGGGTTTATGGCGGCCTCTTCGTGCTGTTGCCAGAGTGAAGGTGCGCACGCTTGCACGCCTGTGTGATGAACAAAGGTAAGGAGGCAGTTGCGTGTCCGGGGGAGGGTCTACTCATCCCCTCTGCCACATCTATGCTGGGCCAGCACCCTGCAAGGTGGAGGCTGGCACAGAGGTGGGAACCAGACAGAGACACTCGAGGACCCTGCCCTGTCCGCCACGAGCTGTGTCCGATGCTGGTAGGATGAATGCGATGGCAGGGTGGGTCCAGCGGCTCATAGCACATGGACGCACCAATCTGGCTGGAGGAGAAGGTGCTAGGGTTCGGCGGGAGCTACTGGAAGTACATCTTTGTTACCCTCTCACTTCCCTTCACCTTGGACTCAGCCATGCTATCAACAACTGCATCCTGTTGGTTCTTTCTTCTTACAGTAGGTTGCCTCCACCCTGTCTTCCCCCGCCACTGCTCTGCCATGCCACACGCCTCCTCCCTCACGGCTTGCAGTGGCTCCCTTCCTACTCCCCTGCCTCCTGTTTTTGCCCCTACCGCCTGATCTACATATCCCAGCCCGCTTAATCTTCCTACAGCGCCGCTTTAACCATGTCACCTTCCTGTCCCCACACCTTCACTGGCACCTGTGACCTACAGGATAAACTCTGTCTGGCCTTTGCAACCCTCAATCTCACCCGACTCCTCACCACCCAGCCTTCCTCCTCCATTCCATAGGAATCCTGTTCCCAACCAACGACTTGTTGCATTTCCAGATCTTTCCATTCTTTTCTAAGCTCAATTTGATCAAGCCAAAACCCATTTAAAATAGCTCTTCCCTCCCTCTGAAGTCCTATAGCATATGTCTTAATCACTCATTTATCTGAAATCAAAATTTTGTTGATAATGTATAGAAGGTAGACTTTGGCCAGGCGATATTTTTATTTATACAAGGGCTCAGTGTGGACACTGATATCTTTATACTCCTGCCACCCTCTCCATTTCCACCTCCTCCTCTGTGTACATTCGGGTTAGTGTAGGTAGTGAACATCTGTTGTTTTTACCTGTCTGCATCTCTTCCTCTTCTTGTGCCCAATCGCCTTTCTGCCCCTCTTCTATATAGTTTGGGTGGGGTTGACCACCCCTCTCCAGAGGCTGGGCACATGATCTGGTCTGGTCAAATTTACAGTATTCTGGGGGCCGGCCCTGTGTTCTAGTGGTTAAGTTCCTTGAGCTCTGCTTCAGCTGCCCCGGTTCGGTTCCTGGGTGCGGACCTACACCACTCATTGGCGGCCACGCTGTGGCAGCATCACACATACAAAATAGAGGAAGACGAGCACAGATGTTAGCTCAGGGCCAATCTTCCTCAGCTGAAAAAAAAAATTACAGTATTCTAGTGCCTTGGCTGCAGTAACTGGTTCTGGGTGAGCATGTGACCTGCCAGCCCAATGAAAGCCAGCCTTGGAACTTTAGCTGGAAGGACTGGGAAAGAGGTGCTTCCTTGGTCATCATCCTTGCTGCCAGAAGGAAGCTAACACACACGAACACAGAGTCAAGAGATGTAGAGAAACACGGCCGTGATGCCACCACCAAGCCTCTTATCCGGCGATGCCAAAAGCCAAATGAGCCCCTGCACTTACCAGTTGTGTGAGCAAATAAATCATCTCTTATGCTTAAGCCTATTTGAGTTGTGTCTCGGTCACTTGTGATCAAAAGTCCTGAGCAATAAAGGGTGACCGTGTGTTTGGGTTTGGACGGCATGGCTGTGCGTGCATGGGTACATGTGCGATGTGCATTGAAGAGTGGCGTGGACGTGGCTATGATGGGTGGGCGAGATGAGGGGTAGCATGTTCACGGGAGGGCGACGTGTGTGTGTATGTGGTGTGTGTGTGGAGGAGAACCAACAAGCTGTGAGGGCACGTGTGGGCGGGGAGGCGATGTGTGGCTGTGTGCACACAGGGGGTGGGCATGTGAAGGGTTGGTTGGTTGTTCTGGCAGAGCACCCGGCTCCTGCGTGTCTTGAAGACAGGGGCTGAGCTTTGTGTTTATATGGACCCCGGGGAGAACCCAGCAGGTACTCAGAAAATTCTGCTTATCATCCTCCTCCTCTACCCTTTGGAGAAAATCCTCAGTTTTCAGATGGAAGCTGAATTCCTTAGAATCTTTGAGAGATATAGAGAATCACAAAACTTTTGTTGATATTGGCAGGGGTGTCAGAGATATCAGAGGCTGTTTAGACCAACCCCTCCTATCAGAGGAGGAAACTGAGACCCAGACAGGTATGAATTGTTGGGGCACAGCCATATTTCAACCAGACTGGGTCATTGTTCCTTCTGCTCCAGCAGGTAGGGACAGGGGTGGGCAGGGCTGGCCTTGGGGTGGCTCCCTTTTGAGGAGAACCCCCACTCAGTCATGCCTCTCCATGGGCTGTGGTTGCATTTATGGTGGGTGATTAACCTCAGGCTGGGTATTTATGGCTTCCAGCTCTGATAGGTGCCCTTGATCCCTGAGCCACCCCAAGGTGGGCTGGGCCTTCGCTGCTTGTGCCCCATTCCTTCTTGTTCCTCCCTCAGCAACTCACTTCACCAAAACACCTGGTCTCCCCAAGCCAGAGCTTCCCAGCCAGGATGCCCGGACACATTAGCTGTGCCCAGAGTGGGCTATAACCGTGCAATGCATTGGGCCCATCAGCTCTCCAAGTGACCAGATGAGGCCTGGGGCGGCCATAGCCTCTGGCCTGACCACATCTGGTTCCAAGCAGACCTTTTCGTTTGCCCCAGGCTGCCATACACAAATCATTGTTTCGTGGAGGCCATGACCCATGACCGTGGGAAAGTTTGGGAATGGTTTAAGCAGTGGCCATATGTCCGGGTGGGGTGGGATGAGATCTGGAGAGCAGGAGAACACCTCTCAGAGGACCATGCCTCGCCCATGGCTTTTCACAACCCCACCAGTGTTGCGCGACTTTGTCTTCTGTACCAGGTGTGGAAGGATCGCTGCCCCTGTTTACCAGGAAAGCAAGAAAGAGGCCCCTCTCCTCACCCGGGGGCTGCGGGGGGTGCCTGGCTGCTGTGTTAGAGTGGGCCCTGACCTGGAACTCTTGGGCAAGTTCGAGATATTAGGGAACTCAAAGGATCTTGTCCAATCCCACGTGATATGGGTTTTTAAGTGGGGGGCCTGGGGGATGTTTCTTAGACCACGATGGGCTCCCCTTTACAAGCAGAGCCCTAGATTTTTCTGAGGAACTGGGGCTGGGGGGAGGGGGCTGAAAAATGAGGACTCAGAAGTTTCATCCCAGGCAAGACTGACTGAGGCAGCACGGAGGTGAGGGGCTCACCTCGGCATCCTTCCCTTCCCTGTGAGTCCTCCTGCCTCCTCGGGGACCCTCGGACCCAGTGCTGGCCCTCCGCTCCTCTTCCCATCAAAGTGTCCACTTCTTTCAGGCCCTGCCCCTGCTAGTGCCACTTTGCTGACCCGAGGACAGTCTCTTGGCTGTCAAACTGCGCACTGCTACGCTTGTTCCCCATCCTGGTACCGGAGCTGGAGAAGGAGCCACACCGCTTGTGCCCTCGGGCGTGTTTCTTAACCTTACCTGGTAAAAACGGTGATTATGGCACCCTCTTTATAGTGTTCTTATGAAGATTAAGTGAATTAATATTTGTAAGGCATTTTTTCCATCCCACGTGACTATTATTATTGCAGTAGTAGCATAAGTGGCATTAGGTGTCTATCTGTCTCCCCCAACATACAGGGAAGGCCATTAGGGACCCAGTTCCCTCAGAGCCTTCCCAGCTCTATATATGTGCCCAGTATATAGTCAGCCACCGATATACTGAATTAATGACTAAGGGCCCCTAATGGTCACTCTTCAACAGGGACCTTCAGGACACACCTTGCCTTGGCCAAAGGAGGCTTCCACCTGTACCTAACTGATGTGAAAGGAACCAGAAAGCTATTTCTCTAAACTTTTTAGGCTAGTGCCTGATAAGCAAATGAGTGGATGAATGAATGAATGGATGAATAAAACCAGGAGGGAATAAAGGCTGTGGGTCCCTGCCCCCACTCCCCACCTTGGTCCTCAGGTGGCCGGGCAGGAAATCCAGAACAACAGACCTCTGAACAATGGCTCCATTGCCAAGCAGCCCAGGCCCTGGTAACTCTCAGGGCTGGGGGGTGGGGCTGGGGCTGGGGGGAGGGGGCTGAGCTGCCTCGTGCACTCCCGTCTGGTTACCTGAACACATCTTTAGAAAGCTTCTTTCCTGCAGTGGAGCTGTGGGGGGCCTGTGTGACTCCTTCGTTAGGGCTCCTCCAGGGACTCCTCCCCCCAGGGAAGCATTCTCCAGGGACTCCCTGCCTTCCACTTCCCATCACCGCCAGGAGTGGGACAAGTTCGGGTCATCTCTCAGTCTCTGTCTTGGTCCCCGGCCAGCATGGTGGAGTGTCAGGCTCTGGGGACTGGCCACTCTCTGTTTTCCTCCCCGAGGAGTGGACACATCATCCCTTCCAGGCGGGGACCCTGCAGTGCTCTGGGCGAGGGCTCGGCCTCTTTCCTCTGCAGAGGAACAGTGTGTTCTTGGAGGTCTTGGCCGTGGGATCACAGCTAAAGCTTTGTGCTCAACCCTGGCTGCGCAGAGGAAGCTTTCAAAAAACGCTGACAGAGTGCAGCCTGGGGGATTTTGGTGTGCGTGCTCCAGACAGAGAACCTGAGTTAAGGGGAAGAACTCCAACAACCCAACCACAACTGGATCCTCCTACCTAGGCTTGACTGCCCATCCGATGGGCGGCCCCTTCCAGTTCGGTACGCGTGGAGGTGAAGGTGTGAGGATGTGCAGGTGGGCGGGAGACCTCATCGTCTCCAGGCTCGTGGGCTTATGTCTCTTTTTCTCTGCAATAGGGCTCACCTTGCCACCCTTCTCCCCATGCTCGCTCTCTCCCACATCTCCTATCAAAATCAAAATTTCAACTTAGAGA
The DNA here is from genome assembly GCA_031878705.1 of Tapirus indicus. Classification (NCBI taxonomy): domain Eukaryota; kingdom Metazoa; phylum Chordata; class Mammalia; order Perissodactyla; family Tapiridae; genus Tapirus; species Tapirus indicus. The sequence continues at coordinate 138,919,816 of CM062918.1, read as the reverse complement.
ACACGCGTGGATGTCTCATCTTCCATGTGTAAAGCTCCATGGTGGTGGGACGTGGATCAAAGGCTCTCAGACTGGGGAGGATTTGGAATTTCTAGTCCAGCCCCTGCCTGACATAGGAATCCTCCTACAGTGAGCCCAGCAGACAGCTGGTAAGCAAGCCTCGGTCTCAAGACTTCTAGGGGCAAGAGCTTGCTGCTTCTCTGGGCAGTCCATTCCCATTCCTGCTGGCTTTAATCATCCGAGCCACCATTTATCATGAAGAAAAACAGTCACCACTTACTGAGCATTGGCCATGAACAATTTTGGCCTTGAGGCACATGGCACAAAAACCAGTAATCAAATCAACTTTATTATTCATGATGTGGCTCAGTAGAGAGTGTTCCCACCATCTGGGGCTTCCTACTTAAACTAATTGTTCTTGCTGCCTTGGTGTTAAATTCAGCTATTTCAATGCCAACCATAAGATTTTTAAAGTGATTTCAGTGCTTTGGGGACACTGCCCTGGTTACTGCTTAGAGGCAGGGGACCTCTTTACCTTCTGCATCTAAACAAATGCTTCCTTCCTATCCCCTGATCCCCATGCTGGCCCACAAATTCCCCACTTTATATATGTGGGCTGAGTTATGCTTTCGGGTGTTTATTTTTATAACAGCTTTTTTGAGCTGTAATTCACATACAACACACAATTCAACCATTGAAAGTGTACAATTCACTGATTTTATAGGCTTGTGTAACCCACCGCCATGGAATTTAGAACATTTACATCACCCCAAAAAGAAACCCCAGACTTTTTAGCAATCACCTCCATTCGCCCCAGCCTGGAGGTGGTTCAGCAACCACAAATCTACTTTCTCTCTCTATGGATGTGCCCATTCTGGACATTTCCTATAAATAGAATCATGCAGTACGTGGCCTTCTGTGACCAGCTTCCTTCGCTAATGTTTTCAAGGTTCATCCACGTTGTAGCTTGTAGCAGGACTTCCTTCCTTTTTCCTGAGAATAATATACCATCCTGCGGCTAGGCCACATTTTGTTGACCCGTTCACAGCTGGTGGACACTTGGGTTGTGTCCGTTTTGGCTCTTGTGAATAGTGCTGTCGCGAATGTGTGTCTGTGTTATCAGTCCCGATCACCAAGAGGAACTTGTTCAGACCCTCTTTTCTGATGATTGCGAGTGATGTAATGACAACAGTTACCCTGTCCACCCACCTCTGCTCTCAGCCTTGACACAGCTGCCCAGGGCTTCAGGGCCTCCTCAGGGTCATTCTGCACCATCGCCATGGTGGGGGGAGGGGAGGGACGGGACACGGACACGAAGACCCATGGGACAGAGGGTGGGTGTCTCCTCCTCTCTCCTGCTCTCCAGGAAAGGCAGCTGGGGCAAAGTCATCTGGGTCGGGCACAGCCTCACAGACACTTTCCCTTCTGTTGGGCGGGCAGCAGCGTGCAGACCGCAGCGGCCAGAGACAGCCTTACAAGGAGTTGTACCTGCAGGCCGCCCCAGGCCGGTTTTCTCTTCCCTCACCACTTGGCCTTAGTCCCGGGGCCTTCCCCTTCTGCCTCCACCCTGGAATCCCAGGCAAGGGCCATTGGAGTGGAAGGCTCTGGCTTCCCTTCTTGCACTGAGGCTGAGCTTGGGGCATTGGGGGAGGGGTTGGCTGGGGTCTCTGGGCAATAGGGAGCTGACAAACGAGATGCCAACACTTCTGGCCCTGGATTGTTGTGGGCTGCCCTACAGCCTGACGATCACAGGGTCCCTTGTAGCCCCCTTTGTCCTCACCTTAAACAAAAGGCACTCCTGGAACCAGGGAACTAGGAGGGCGGGGGCGGAGGGGGCTGAGATTTCAGGGAGAGTTCTGGGTTGCTGTGCTTAGGACTTCAGGTCCCTCCCCTCCTCTGGGGTGGCCCACGTCCACCCCACAAAGTATGGGGGAGGGGAAGAAGTGCGGAGCGGGCTGTGCTCCCTCCCCAGGGCTGCGCTCCTTCCCCAGGGCTGCCATACCTGTTTGACCAGCCCCTCCCTCTCTCCTTCCGCCTTCTCTGTCTCGGGTTTGGCATAGAGCCATAACCTCCCTTCAGTCTCTGGAAGGAGAAGTTTCTCTACCCTGCTAGGGGTGGGTGTTTGTTGGGCAGGGGGTGGCATGCATTCAAATCTCTCTTTGAAAAATTAAGCATTGTTTAAAGGGGCCAGAAGAGGGCCTGGTGCAAACAGGTACTAACTGGATTTCCCTCGGCTTGGTTTAGCATGTCAGGACACCAGAGCCTGGGGAGGGAGGGGAGAGAGGGATGTGGTCATTGTATGCCCTCTGGGAGCCTCTGGATTTGTCTCTCTGGAAGGGACTTCAAAGTATGTCCTTGTGTGTGTGTGTGTGGTGTGTGTGTGGTGTGAGGGGAGCTTGCCTGTGTGCCTGTCTTTTTGGATTTACGTCTGTCCCCTGAGGAGGGGGCTCCTGTGTCTCTCTGTCCCTCTGGGTAGGGGTCCACATGCCTGTCCTGGGAGCCAGGAGTCTCTGCTGGAGAAGGATGGGGAGGAATCCGTACATGTGCCCTCCTGGTAGGTGTGCAGTCCTAGCACCCCCTTCCCTGGGGTGGGGGCTGTGGGCTGCCTGCCCCACTTCCCTGGGGGATCTGGGTGTGTGGCACCTGTTGGTCTCTCTAGTTAAGAGTCATCCATTCTCCACTTCATGCCCTGCAGGATCTTTTAGACAATCCAGCCTCAGCCATCAGGTAATTGCAGCTGGAATCTCTGCCCCGGGGACCCAAACCTCCTGCCTTCTACCCACAGCCTGCCCCACCCGGCAGCCTAGGCCTGGGCTGTCTCGCTCAGCTCACCATTCTCCAACCTTCTGCAGGTGCGTGCTGTGCCCCAGCCTGCTCTCCTGACTCATTCTGATAATGGGTTCAGGGAGACAGGTGCAGGGACTCTTTCTTCTTCTCCTCTGGGGGCCTGGGAAGAGAAGGAGGGCCCGTGGCTGCAGACTGACTCACCATCAGTGCCCCCCCCTTCCACCCCTCCCCACACAGTCCTGCCTCCCTTTCTGTGATCCACTCCCTGGGAACTATGGAAACGTCTCCCCCAAGGAGCAGTGAGAACAATGAAGACCCCTGACAACATGGCTCCCCTCTCTCCTGAGCTGCCCCCGCCCCTCTACCTCCTTGGCCCTGTTCTTCATTCTCTGTGCCCTTCAGCAAGGCCCACTGTGTTCGGCCTGGCCCCAGGAATCCTGTGATCTTGGGAGGAGAGGAGAGCACCGGGATGTGCCTGGGAAAAGTGCTGTGTTGGATCTCACTTTATTGTGCACCGATAGACCCAGAGGGAAGACAGCCAGTGTGTGTGTGCGCGCGTGCGTGCGTGTATGTGTTCGTTCGTTCATTCATTCCACAAATATTTACCCAGCCCCTCTTGGCAATGCCCCAGGTGCTGAGGGTTCAGCAGTAACAGAGGAGAGCCTAGGCAAATGGTTGACCTCAGTTCAAGGATTTGGAACCCAGGTGCCTTGTCCTCCAGCGTGGGAAGACCTTCATAATTGCTCAGGGGAGAGAAGAATATGGGATGGTGTCTTTGGGGTGTCAGCTGCTCAGAGGAGACCCAAATGCCAGGGATCCCTTTCCTGCTAGGCTTCCGAGTCCTTGTGTTTATTTCCCACAGGAGGAAAGGAGACAAGACCCAGGAGTCAGGGTTGCAATGGCTGGGTGACCCCGGACATGACTCTTTGTTACAGGGAGCTTGTGCAAGGCCTGCAGGTTCCTGCCAGTTTCACATTCATTGAATTGCTCATTCTTGGGCTTCTGGGGTGGCGCTGGAATTGGCTCCTGGGTGGGAGCAGCTCTCTGCTGCCCCCACCAGAGTTCCGCCTGTAGGTGGCAGGTGTCGGGTTAGGCCCGGCCCCCTCAGGGCCTAGCCACTCAGGTACGAGGCCGATCCCCTCCCCTCGGGCTGGGCTCTCTTTTATAAAGGGCCATCCTGGGGCGCTGTCCCCCACCTAGAAGCAGCGTCTTCGCTCCTTCTCGAATCTCCGTCTGGTTCGGCCTACTCGCCTCCACTGCAACCTCCACCATGTCCATAAGGATGACCCAGAAGTCCTACAAGGTGTCCACCTCCGGCCCCCGGACCTTCAGCAGCCGCTCGTACACGAGCGCACCGGGCGCCCGCATCAGCTCCTCGACCTTCTCCCGGGTGGGCAGCAGCGGCAGCAGCTTCCGGAGCGGCCTGGGCAGCGGCATGAGTCTGGTTGGGGGCTACGGCGGGGTCGGGGGTGCAGGGGGCATCACCGCTGTCACAGTGAACCAGAGCCTGCTGAACCCCATTAAGCTGGAGGTGGACCCCAACATCCAGGCCGTGCGCACTCAGGAGAAGGAGCAGATCAAGACCCTCAACAACAAGTTTGCCTCCTTCATCGACAAGGTGAGGGCTCCCCCTGCGTGGCTGGCTGCGACCCGGGCCAGACGAGGCTCCGCGCCCTTTCTCTTGGTCGCCCCGTCGATGGGCACATCCCACTGGCGTCCTGTTGGGCCCCACCACTCCGCAGCGCTCTCCCTTCCGACCTGTGACTACTTCGTTCCGTGCACTGTGGTTTGGGCTGGCGCGGGGATGGGGAGAGGGTCTGGGCGGCTCTGACTCCCTCCCTCCCTCCCCCATCTCGCCCCAACCCGGTTCTGACGTCTGGGAACCTTTCAGCCTGGAAGAGCCCCAGCGCCCAGCTGTCGGGTGGGAGGGGACACCCATCCTCCAGGTTCACCTTTCCCCCCAGCACCGCCCCTAGGGCTTCTCGAAGTTGCCCCTGTGCTTTTTTTTTTTTTTTAAATGGGGTTTGATAGGATTCTGGGAGAAGGAAGCGGGTGTCTTGATTCAGACGAGCAAATATTGATTGAGGCCTGTGGCGCCCCAGGGCCCGAGTGTGGGGGCACCACGGTGAGTCAGAACTTGGCCCCTGCCCCGGGAGCCTGTAGTGTGGGCGGGCCGCGCGGGGGTGAGGGCCGAGGCCGCTGTCTTGGGGACGCGCTCCTCTACCCGGGGAGCTCTGAGCGTCTGGGATTGGTGGGGTGTGTCGAGGTGGGGTGGGGTGGGGTGGGGGGACATCAAGGGCTGGTCTCAGGAAAGGCCATGAAGGATTCAAAGTCTGCGGGCGTTGGACACCCCGCCCGGGTTTCATGTCCGGTTAAACCCCAGAGTTTACGGCTTCAGATAACGCCTCTGTGCGCCAACGCCCCTCTCCCCCTCGGCCCCTGTCCCTTTCACCCTTCCCTCCCCGGCTCCGCCCCAACGGCCTGGCTCCACTTCCCCAGAGCAGGCGCCAGGCCGGGTTTTGCAGCCTTGGGGGGTGTGTCGCCTCCGGGGCCCTGGGGGCCCAGCGCGCCCGAGGATTGGGCCCCTCCCCGCTGACTGGCTCCTGGGCGGCATTGTGGGAACGGAAGGAGGGAAATCCTGGGGTAGATTGCCGCCCTTAGGAATCGGAGCCCCTAGGAAGCCGGCCCTTCCCTGTTCTTTGGGGAGGAGGGCTTGCTCGATCCTCGGCTCTAAGCGCCCTTGGCTGGACTTCTTGACTGCCTTCTGCTAGCTCTGGGGTTCTCCCAGAGAGTGGTTAAGCACAGGCTCTGAGTCCGAATTCCTGGTTCCCAGTGATCTGCCCCTTCCTTTGGTGGCTCCCTTGCTAAATCCGGCTTCCTCATCTAGAAAATGGGCAGGATAATCCCTAAATCACAGAGGTTTGCTGATTCAAGCATATAATGTATGTAAAGAGCTTAGCAGTGCTTGGCCCATAGTAAGCAGTCCATTAAGGCTAAGTGTTATAATCACATTTTTTATAATTTTGGAGCAGAATGACCTGGGGAAGAAAGAGATTTACAGAGGGATTTGTTGCATCTGGGCTGGACCCTTAGATTTCTCTTCTAAGTCTCCCCAATCTAAAAAATGTTAGGACTTTGGGTTGATTAAGAAAAATGTGTTCCTCTGTTTGGAACCAGTCTATTATTCTTTTTAAAAATTTCCCTCTAACGTGCCTTAATTTCATCCAAGTATCTGGATTCCTTGAGCCCAAGGAGCCCAGGACCTTTGTGTCTGGGGCAGGAGGACAGGGTTGTGGATTCAGGGGTGGGGTGGGGTGGGCAGATGCTCTGCCATGCTGGACAGTCTCACAGGGAGTGCTGCGGGGAGGAGGCAGTCTTCAGTTTGCAGGCAGATCTGCCTTGTCTCTTGCTTCTTCCCTGGAGAAGAGTGACTTCTGCACAGCGGTGGGGCTCCTGAAAGGGCCCGCCTGAGTTCCCCTAGGCCACTGCAGGGTTGAGGACACCCAGGCTCAGAGAGGGGAAGCAACTGAGGTTGTGCAGCACAGGTTAGTAGCAGTGTTCACCAAAACCTAGGTCTTCTGGCCAATGCTCTCCAGGTCGGAGGGCTAAAGTTTCCCTATCATCTGTGTGAGTCCCTCAAAGCCGCTCCAAAAAAAAATGATGATGATAATATTATTTGATATGAACAATCGACATTTTCTTTTTCAATCTTATATAAAGTGTTAATCAAAACTTGGCTATTTTTATTGATCTGTAATATACAATCTAAGTAAATAAGACCTATTTGTTCTGCAAACAGAGCTTCAACATAACTCTCTCCCAGCTGTCCCCTTCCAATCCCGCCTCCCTCCCCCCCAGCTAGAGGGACGTCTCCCTCCCCCACTCACCATGCTATCTCTCTTAGGTCATAGGTGATCCTCCCAGAATAGTCCCTGGGTTCTGGAGACCCCAATGCTTGGGGAATGGGTTAGGGGAGAAGACAATGCTTGCTTCCTCCCAGACTCTGAGCCTGATGTGGACCTTTTTGCTCCTTCCTCCCTCATGCAGGTGCGGCACCTGGAACAGCAGAACAAGATTCTGGAGACCAAATGGGGTCTCCTGCAGCAGCAGAAGACGGCTCGGAGCAACATGGACAACATGTTTGAGAGCTACATCAACAATCTTCGGCGGCAGCTGGACACGCTGGGCCAGGAGAAGCTGAAGCTGGAGGTGGAGCTCGGCAACATGCAGGGGCTGGTGGAGGACTTCAAGAATAAGTGAGCCATCCTCCTCCCCACCGCCACCCACCCGACTGAAGTCATCCTGCCCTGCCCCACCCCTAGAGGCCTAAGACCCTAACGGCCCTCTGCTTGTTGGGCAATGCAGTCCTATACCATTAGGGTGACCATATGACTAAGTTTTCTCAGGACAGTCTAGGTTTATGCCCATTGTCCCAGCATAATTGCTAATGCACTCACCCCCTTTCAATCTCAGAACTGCCTAGATTTGGCCAACAAGTTATGTGTTAATGTTTGTGTAGTAAACCTATGGTGAGAGAGACAGGTAGCCGGCAGGCCTCTGTGGTATACATACAGCCCTGGCCCCTATTTATTCCTTACCCCTGATTTCCAGCACACCCCAGAAAGTTCTGTCTGAGGGCTCATGTCAGTTCCTGTTACTAAGCCTCCTACTATGCCTGATCCAGTGTGTATTCCTGGATTTGGAGAGAGAGCTCCTGCTCCAGGCCTCCCCACTGGCTGATGATAGCGTAGGGTACGGGTTGGGGGAGAGTAGCTGTCAGGGGCAGAAGGACCAGCCCAGCCCTCTCATATCTTGCATCTCCATCAGCGGAATTTTCTAGATATTCTTGCCCCCCTCCAAAGACCCAGGCAACCTCACCTTTGCCTTCATCCTCTGATTGGAAGTCTTTCCTCACCAGGTACGAGGATGAGATCAACAAGCGCACAGAGATGGAGAATGACTTTGTCCTCATCAAGAAGGTGAGGGGTCCCTGCCCCACCAGACCCTGGAGGCTGGGCCTAGACTCGGACTCGGAGGCTTTCTGGGTTCTGGCCCTCAGCGTTTTGAATGGGACAACACTGGGATGCCTCTAGGTGAATAGCATGGAAAGGTAGACAAGGACAGAAAGGTAGTTAGGTGCATTTGGACAGAACTCTGGACATTGGTGTTGGGACATGGTTAAGAAAATGGAGCAGTGGAATTGGAGGTCTGGTCTTAGAAGGCTTCTTGCAGGAGGAGGAAGAGCAGGAGGAGGGAGAGGGGGAGGAGGAGGGGGAGGAGGGCTGCAGGAAGCCGAGGTAAAGGTGTTTGGGCTGGGGATGCAGGGGTGATGGGCAGAGGCTGGGCTGGAGGATCAAGCCACAAAGTGAGGTGGGGAAGGTCATTAGCTGGAAGGTTCTAAGTCCAGGCCGTTGGGTGCCCCTGGGTTGGGGCCGGGCATGGGCACTCAGCTCAGACTCCCCCTCCCCCGCCCCCCAGGATGTGGATGAAGCTTACATGAACAAGGTAGAGCTGGAGTCCCGCCTGGAGGGACTGACTGACGAGATCAACTTCTTCAGGCAGCTGTATGAAGAGGTATGTTCTTGGGGCTGGAGACTGAGGTCCCCCAGCCCTATCAGGGGCTGCTCCCAGCCCCCAGCGCACCAACAAACAAGGGCCCACTGTTGGATAATTACAGCTACCAGTATTAACCCAGCAGCAATGTCCTATACGTTCTGTCCCCCTGCATGAGGCAGGTTTAGTACCCCACTGCACAGATGAGAAAATGGGCTCAGAGAACTGAAATAGCCTGCCCCAGGTCATCACACAGAATGGAGACTCAGTTGCAACTCTGTCTCCAGAGCCTTTGTCCTGAATCTTTGGGCCGAATGGGGGCCCTCCGTGGGCTCAGTATTGGTAGCTGAGAGTGTGGAAGGGCTCTGCCCCTCTGGGTCCTCACCCAAAGCAGGGTGTCCTTTTATCCTGCCCCGTTTCATCTTTGCTGCCCTCCAGGTTCCAGGTCTCTGACCCGTCTTCCTTCTTCAGGAACTCTGCCATCTCCTCTGTGACTGTCCCCTTGTCTGGTCCCCTTAGGAAGGCCCTTCTGCAAAGGGGGTTCCTCGTGTGCAGGGACAGGGCCTTACAACCTCCCCTCCTCACTGCAGGAGATCCGGGAGCTGCAGTCCCAGATCTCGGACACGTCCGTGGTGCTGTCCATGGACAACAACCGCTCCCTGGACCTGGACGGCATCATTGCCGAGGTCAAGGCCCAGTACGAGGACATCGCCAACCGCAGCCGGGCCGAGGCTGAGTTCATGTACCAGACCAAGGTGAGGAGCAGCGGCTCTAGGCTGGCCCTTCCCTCCTGGCCGGTTCTGCGCCCTAGTCCGTGAGGAGGGAGCAGGAGTTCAGACTGCACTCTGCCTGCTGTGAGCTGGGGCTGCCGAGCGGGTGCTGGGGAGAAGGGATGTCCCTGTGCTCGCAGGTCTGGAAGAAGGCCGTCAGTGGTGTGTGTGGAGGGGGTGGGATGGCCTGGGCCCCGGTGACTCGGCTATGAGGGCACCTCAGGTTCTGAGGGGTCCCCTCTGGAGCCTCACTCGTCATCTCACACCCGCAGTACGAGGAGCTGCAGATACTGGCTGGGAAGCACGGGGACGACCTCCGTCGCACGAAGACGGAGATTTCCGAGATGAACCGGAACATCAACCGAATCCAGGCTGAAATTGATGCCCTCAAAGGCCAGGTACGGGCTGGAGAGGGGGTGCGAGAGGATCCATGGACACGTCTGGGTGAGGGGAGATAATGCAGGACGGAGGGAGGGGTCTGGGGGTCAGGGAAGGCATCCTAGACCAGAGTTCGGGAGTTGGAGGGGCAGCTCCGTCCAGCTTCTCAGACTGCTCCTGGGAGGCTGAGGGGTGCTGAGGAGGTCCCTGGGGCCATGGCAGGGGTCAAACGGGGCTGGGCAGGTAGGTTGGGGTCCAGGATGAGTCCCCAAGCCTGCTTTATTTTACCTATCTTATGTATCAGGGTAAGATTGGGCTCTGCTGCTTTAAGGAAGTCTAGAAAGCAGGGATCTAGTCCAGTTGGGGTGGGGTAATACCTTAGAGTGTCCCAGGTGAGGAGTTTGTGCAGGGAAGTGCCTAGAAGCTGCTCATATTTCCCCATTTCCCTTCCTGAACCTCACCGGTAGCATTTTCTTTGAGTTGGATGGAGTTAGTTAGTCTAAGTCAGGGAGGGGGTCCCTAAAGGAGGGGAAAGGGAGGGTGGGCACAGGGGGAGGAGGCAACCAGACTCTGCTCTACCTGCTTACCTGTCCCCTCCCCCCACAGAGGGCTTCCCTGGAGGCCGCCATCGCTGATGCCGAGCAGCGCGGGGAGCTGGCCATCAAGGATGCTCAGGCCAAGGTGGCCGAGCTGGAGGCCGCTCTGAAAACGGCCAAGCAGGACATGGCGCGGCAGCTGCGTGAGTACCAGGAGCTCATGAACGTCAAGCTGGCCCTGGACGTGGAGATCGCCACCTACCGCAAGCTGCTGGAGGGCGAGGAGAGCCGGTGGGTGTGGGGTCTCTGACTGGCCCCCCTGCCCCATCCCTGGGACTTGGGGTGGGGAGGGGCGGGACCTGTTGTCCTGGGACAGGGCCAGGAATTGGTCCTGACGTCCCTTGTGTCCTCTGGGTACAGGCTGGAATCTGGGTTACAGAACTTGAGCATCCATACCAAGACCACCAGCGGTTACTCAGGTGAGTGTCCTGGCCCTGGGCCGCAGGGCAGAAGGGCAGGGACCTTCTACACAGCCCCTATACATTGCCCTCTCGTAGAGCTGAGGAAGCTGGGGCCCAGTTAATGTCTTGTCCAAGGTCACATAGCTAATATCAAAGCTGTCTCACCCTGCTCCTTGTTTCCCCCAACAGCCCTCGAGTAGTGACCCAGGGCACTTCCCACACCTGGGGACTGGGTAGGGAGTGGCAGGGAGAGGGGGGCCCGGACCCTGATGTGTGCACGGGCTCCTGCGCTCATGTGGCTGCCTCTGTCCCTGACCAGGTGGGCTGAGCTCGTCGACCTTCGGGGGCCTCACAAGCCCTGGCTTCGGCTATGGCCTGAGCTCCTTCCAGTCCAGCCTTGGCTCTGGCGGGGGCCCCGGCTCCTTCAGCCGCGTCGGCTCCTCCAAGGCAGTGGTTGTGAAGAAGATCGAGACCCGCGATGGGAAGCTGGTGTCCGAGTCGTCCGATATCCTGCCCAAGTGAACGGCCGCTGCGGTCCCTCCCAGCCTCCCCTCCTGTGGCCGCCCCGGAGGCTCTGGGGCGGGGAGCTGCACAGCGGAGCCTGGGGAACAGGAGTCCTACCTGGGGCTCAGCCCCAGTCCTCAGCCCACCCTTGGGGGGTCTACTGCCTGGGCCCCGCTTTCCACGCCCCCAACTAAAAGCCAATTCAAGTGTCTTTTCCAAAATAAAGCCTCAGCTGGCTCTGCCAACCCTCCTTGCCGTGTGCAGCCCTTGTCCATGGGTTGGGAGAGAGGTGGTCAGGAGGCCTTTTCCTGGGACTCAGAAGCTGGGGGGGCCTGGGAAGTGGGGGGCACTGGGGAGGAAATTCTGGCCTTCTCCAGACTGTTCTCAGAGAGGCTTCTTTGCTGACGGCTGGTCGATGCCTTGGTCATTAACGTGCTCTCAAATACCCCGCGTCATTTTATCTGCAGCAAACCCTGTAAGGTGGGCGGAGGGGTTGGCGGTGGTAGGATCAGGAGAGAGTTTCGTCTGGCACAGGAGGAGGTCAGCATCAGGTCTACGTGCAGATAAGGAAAGCCAGCCTCCGGGAGACTAACTGGCCTAAGTACAAAGTAGCAGATCTGGGATTTGAACCCAGGACTGTCCAGTTCTCAAGCCTGTGCTGCTCCTCAGCCAGGCCCATGGTGCTTCCTTGGTGACCAGAGATGGCTTTTTACCATCGTCATCCCTCTGCAGCTGGGGACCGAGGAGTCCTGGTTTGCTTACCCTTTAAAGGCCCAGAGACCATTCTGAGCGACTGGGCGTGTCACACCCACAGTTTCTGAAGCCAAGACAGTATAGCACTCGGCATCGAAGAGGGGCTCTTCCCCGCTCCTCTCACAGCCCCACCCACCCTGCATTGCCCCTCGCCACCCGCTTTCTCCCCTTTTACATGCAGTTCATGTCATATACAGGGCCGAGTCTGTGAGGGCGTGTGCGTTCTGTGTTTGCACGTGGAGGGTGTGCTGTGTGTATATGGGTGTGTATAGGTTCCGGGAAGCGTGTAAAAGGGTTCGCCCATCTTTGTTGGAACACAGTCTCCAGGGGTTAGGGCAGGAGCAGAGGTTTTGGACACAGCTGGGTGCAGTGGTACATCTCTGGCACTCGGCCCCACTGCCACCACCACGGGGTCCAGGCAGACACGTGGGCCCCTCAGCACTGGACTAAATGTGGGCAGGCCCTTACTCAGCACGGCTGAGAAGGGGGCATTTTCAGACTTTCCGAAATACCGAGGGAGAACAAGCACGTGCAGAGGGTACGGTGGTAGGGACAGTCTGGTGCAGGATGCTCCAGTTCCTGCCCCGCTGTGGGGTGTCCAGGGCTTCTGTCCCTGGGCCCTTGGCTTCCCAGGCCCTGGGCTCCCACCGGAGGGCCGGTCTCACTACCTCCCTAGCTACCCACCTCAGTGGAGCTGCCTCCAGATGGAGCCCAGGTGTTCTGCCTCCCCCACCCTGCCCCACCCAGTGGGGACAGGGCCAGGGTTCTGGACTCTGTCACGAGAAAGGACTTCACTCTTTGGTGATAAAACTAACAGCACCATTATCTAGAGAAGTGGGTCTCTAACTATTTGGCAGCGGCTCCCAGGAAGAAATTCACTTTTATCACGCCCTACAAACATTTGTATTATATTTTTATATATATAACTGAAATAAAAACATTCATAAAACCATACGGCCTTCCACCCTCTGTCCGTGTGTGACCAACCCTCTTAGCAGGTCCTGGGAGTCAGGAGCATGGTGTTAGAGCCCAGGGCAGGTGTGGCACCCGGCAAGAGGGACTTCTTGCCCACTGAGGCCGCAAGTCAATATTTTCCATTGTGCCCGCCTGATCCTCCCAGCCCCCTGCCTTGTCAGGCCCCGCCCCCAGTCGGTGGGCGTGCTGGAGGCAGCCAAGGGCCCCACCGATGGTCTGGAGTTTCCACACCTTGGTGTTTGCTCTGGGAAAGGCAGGCAAGCTCCAGGGAGAATTCCCTTTCCCTCCCTCCCTCCTTCCTTTCCAGGGTATTGTGTCCCTACTGTGTGACCCAGGACACTCAGCATTCAGGCGACTCCATTCCATTTACCTTTCAGCATCGAAACAAATATAAGAGCTGGACATCCAATTCTCATTTAGATGAGGAAACTGAGGAGGGATGGAAGCTGACACATCTTAGTACCTACCTGACGGCAGATCTTGTGCTTCATCACATTTCAACCCTCCAGTGATCCTGTGAGGCAGGATTTAAAATCCTCATTTTACATCCGTAGACTTTGCATGAGGTTACACTGTAAGCGACAGAAGTGGTGTCCTGAGGCTTGCTTGGGCTGGTGCTTTTTGACAATATAAGATTTTTATCATATGTACACATGTCATACATAGCTCAAAAATTTTAACCTTGTTTTTATTTTTGAATAGGTAATAAATGTCCTTTGTATACAACTCTAAAGTACAAAAGGACCTCCTTTCTCACCAGTCACCCAGTTTCTCTCCCAGAAGTTAGCTAATGTTACCTGTTTCTTGTAATTCATGTCGGGTAGAGTTTATGTATGTATAATTCCTTAGGTACATACACGTATACATGTAGCCTTACCTTTCACAAAGGGTATCACACTATATGTGGTGTTATATGGCTTGCTTTGACATTCACTCAGCACCTGTTCCTTCCATATCAGCATGTAAGTTGCTGCCTTATCCTTCTTCACAGCTGCATAATATTCCACATAAGGATGTGTCACAATTTATTTAACCAGTCCTCAACTGGTGGGTCTTTTCAATCTTCTGCTATGACAACAACGTTACAGTTAATAACCTTGGATACATGTCATATCACACATAGTGAGGGTATCTGAATAATTTCTGGAATTACTGAGTCAAAGTGTATGTACATTTAAAATTTTTTTTCTTTTTTTGGTGAGGAAGATTCACCCTGAGCTCACATCTGTGCCAATCTTCCTCTATTTTGTATGTGGGGTGCCTTCACAGCATGGCTGATGAGTGGAGTAGGTCCACGCCCAGGACTCAAACCCACGAACCCGGGCTGCCAAAGCAGAGCAAGCAGAACTTTAACCACTCGGCCACGGGGCCGGCCCCATCCGTTAAAATTTTTGAGAGACATTAAAAAAGTTTGTTTTCTTATGGGTCTGAATTTTAGTTTCTAGAAAATCCACGTGTAGAAGGCCCACGTTTGACTGTTCCAGAGCACCAGGCGTTATTCCCCACCTCTCTCCCCTCCAGGAATGAAATGGAAATGAGTCTTCCAGGCATTTGGGGCCACTCTTCATACATTGTCATTCCAAGGTTTTGCCCTGACTGCCCAAGGGGATCTGGGCTAAGATGGTCCACGCTCACCTTAGAGGGGGGATTCTAAAGGGGGTTCAGGATGAGGGCCAAACAGTCTAGAGTGTAAGGGTGGGAACGGAGGAGGCCACCGAGAGCAGCACCCTGTGAAGAAGGGGAGGGAGGGAGGGGGACCCGCATGGTTGAGCATGGCTGGGGGTCCCGGGCCAGCCGCTGCACTGCCCCTTTGCACAGCTTGGTGGGGATTAGTTGCTTTGTCTATTCAGCATCTCTTCCCCTCTGGTAACAGAATGCTTCCCCCACGTCCTCTTTTCAGGAACTGTCTTCCCTGTTCCCAGCCCGTGGTTCTGGGGCGGCCTGCCAGTCACAGCCCCTCTCCTCTGGGCCCAGGGGTGGGGGAGGGAGCCAGGCTTGGTCAGTCACAGGCCCTTTGCTCTTTTCTTGCTGAGATATAACATAAATGCAATAAAATGCAGAAAGTGTCCGATGGATTTCTACTCACGTTCACACCTGTCACATGCAACATTTCCTGCGTCACAGAAGATTCCCTTGGGCCGCTTGCCAGAGCACACTTTAAAAAATACAAATCAGGGCCGGCCCTGTGGCCTAGTGGTTAAGTTTGGCACGCGCCGCTTCAGTGGCCCGGGTTCAGGTCTTGGGCGCGGACCTACACCACTTGTTGGTGGCCACGCCGTGGCGGCGACCCACATAGAAAATACAGGAAGACTGGCACAGATGTTTGCTCAGGGCGAATCTTCTTCAGGAAAAAAAACAAATCAGATTCTGTTACTCTCCTACTTAAAGCCCCCCATGGTGACACCGAGGATAAAGCCCCAAGTCCTGCCCTGGCCCACAGGCTGGGCCTGCTGGGCCTCCGCCCACCTCCTGGGCATCCTCCCCGCCACACCATTCCGTGCTCTCTGACTCAGTGGTGCTGGCTTTTCAGCGCTTGGCTTACATCACATTTCCTCTGCCCAGGGCCATTGCACATGCCGCTCTGCTTGCCCGGAAGACGCTGCCTTCTCTGTGCACCCCTAGGAGCTTCCCAGGCGTTCTTGAGAGCGCGGCTCAGATGTGGCTCCCGCCGGAAAGCCCTCCAGACACCCACAGGCTGGGCGGGCATTTCTACAAGTTCTCAAATATCCTGTATTACCTCCTCATAGCTTATTCATCCGTCTGCAGTGGTGTGTAATTAATGTCAGCCTTGCCTGATAGGCCGGAAGCCCCCTGGGGGCAGGGACCACACCACGGATTCTTCAGTACCTAGTAGGACGCCAGGCACACAGTAGGTGGTCAATAAAAATTATGCAATAAAAGAATGAATGAACCACTTCCATATTGATGTCATCTATTTATTTTTTTGTTTTCCGCCACTTTCATCCTTTTAAACGGCTTCCTTTTGGGGAAGACAGGTCAACTTTTTGAGGCCTAGTCCAGAAACAGTTGATGTACTGTTTTTTTAAAACATCTCCCTGCAAAGTGGCCCCACCCCATGTCGGCAACAGGCAGCCCGTGGTAAGTTCCTGGGAAGGGAGGGGTGGAAAGAGCAGAGTCAGGGCTGAGCTTGGCTCAGATGTGCCTCGCCGTGTGTGCCTGGCGCCTGGAGGGTGGGGAGGATGGCAGAGGGGAATACAAAGACACCCAAGACAAGGCCCTTCACCTCATACTACTTCCCGCTCACCTGGGAAAACAATACACAGCCCAGAAAAGCCAGCTTCCTTTGTTCAGTCATTCAGCAAACGTTCATTGGTCACCTGGGGTGAGCCAGACACTATTAGGTGCAAGGTGGAAGAAGGACTGGACGCTTGGCACATGGCAAGGTGAGGAGTCACTGTGCATGATGCACTCCAGTGGTGATCTAGTGCAGCATTCACTGCTGTGGTCCCCCAATCCTGTTTTTCCTCTTTTCCTCAGTAATTAGAACCCTACTGTTTAGTTGGGCACATAGCTACTTGTGCCAAACTTGGAATAAAAACTTGGAATACTACTTGGAATAAAGACTACATTTTCCTGCCTTCTTTGCAGTTAGCTGTGGCCATGTGACAAAGGGATAGAAGTGGAATTGGAGGGTGCAACTTCTGAGAAGTGTCCTTAAAAGGGAGAGAGTGAGAGTCGCTTCTTTCACCCCTCCTTTCTGCTGGCAGGAATGCATATGTAATGGCTGCAGTTCAGCAGCTATCTTGCACCATGAGGCAACCCGGGGAATAGAAGCCTCCCTTGGCAGAGCAAAGGAGAGATGGGTCCTGGGCCCATGGTACTGTGGGATGCCATGATTTTAGATTATTTCCATATGTCTAGAAATTGAGAGAGAAATAAACGGCTGTCTGGATTGAGCCACAGTTATTTTGGGTTTTTCTTACTCCCAGCTGAAGCTAATCCTAATACAGTGAGCACATTAGCCTATCTCAGGGGTGTAGCTGCCACAGGAGCCTGGAGGATGAGCAAAGAGAGCGCCACCTGGGGTAAGCAAGCTGGCTTCCAACCCCTGCCCTGCATCCCGCTCTTGACTCGCTCTGGGATGTTTGGGAAATCCCTGACCTCTCTGGCCCTCAGTCCCCTCTTCTCAAACAAAGAGACGGTGGACTCTGTGGTTGCTAAGATATCTTCTAGCTCTGCCATTTTATCTTTTAGACATTTTGGTGGGTCCTGGGGCCTGAAATGCTGAGCTGAGAAATTTGTACTTGATCTCAGCAGCAGCAGAGTCACTGGAGACTTTTTTGGGGGGCGGGGCGAGGAAGTGAATTGATGCAGTGCTGTAGAAGACGAATCTGGCATCTCCTGATCGGGCTATGTGACTAAAGGGTGCTGGGGGAGGGCCAGAGACCTGGGTGGACAGTGGCTCTGCCACTCACCGGCCTGTGACCTTGGGCATGCTGCTTCCTCGCTCTGAACTTCAGTTTGCTGCCAGTGACATGGGGACAGTCAACACCATCTCAGGGTGGTTGTGAGGATGGAAGGGATGACGCACGTGAAGGTGTCCTGTGAACCACACATGGAGCCGCGTACTCCTTCCCTCAGGGGCCCGATCACCATGACTTCTGTCTCCGTCTCCCCTCTGGTCTCCTGCCCACCCCAGGGCACCACACTCACTCCCTGTAAGACCAGGGAGCCTCCAGCCGCAGCAGGGGCTGGAAAGAAGGCCCCCCCCCCCCGTCCCCTCCTGCCTCCCTTCAGGTGTTTTCTTCCTCCCTTCTGCACTGGGCTTCCTGATTTTCAAAGAGCTTACAAAGGCTCCACCTCGTTTGATGCCCCCATGCTCTCTGTGCGGAAGGAAGGTTCCCTTCTCATTTTCTAGGTGCGGGACAAGGCCCGAGGCCCGGGGAGGGGAAGTCACTTGCTCCGGGTTGCCTGATCTTCTGGTGGCAGAGCTTGGATCAGAACAAGGGGTTTTAAACCTTTTTCCAGATTATTTTACCTGCCCAGACCCTTTCAACCTAGGGGGAAGTTGCAGGATTAGAGGAGAGGACCGAGGAGGGGACCGTGCTGGTGGGCACGCCCTGGGGTCGGGGAGAGAACAGAACAACTTCATCTCCTTGGGGCCCATAGGTCACTTTACCTGGGCTCCAGGCGCCCCCTGGAGGGCATTATCGGGAGTGCCCAGCCAGACGCCTTCCCCTCTGTAGCCTGCTCCTGGCTTCTGGATGTTTCCTTCCAGCTACTGGCCTACCCTTGGGGCTTATTGGCACACTGAGAATGTCAGCAACTTGGAGATTTGTTTTGGTTTAGGAGGTCAAAATTCAAATGCCCATAGCAGCCAGACAGCTAAGGTAAACGAGGAAAGTGGGTCTGGGGTAAGAAACGGGATAAACACACACTGTTTGCACGTGAAAAATGCTGGAATATTCTTCCTGTTCACAAAGAATTGTGCTTTCCACTGTCTTTTTTGAAACATGTTGGGCTTTCATTCTCCCAGTTAGATTGAAAGATGAGCACGGGGACGGTTTAATTTTCTTTTTCTCTCTATCGTAAGATGGCCCAAGTATAGACACATCTGACACTCAGCTTCATTGTTGGTACAGTAAAAGGGAATAGTGAGGACTACGGCAAAGCAGACTTACTTATAATACCTGGGCCAGAGGCAGCCCTGCCACGGGGCCCTTGTTTTAGCAGGCCCTGCTCTGTCACCCTCTGGCTCTGCCCCTCTCCCCTGGTGAGGAATCCAAGGAGCCAGAGGAGTGTGCCCACCCAGACAGCACCTGTGTCTCCCCGTCCTGTCCGGACGGCCCTGAGCTCCTTTCAGGAACTGCTTGGGCTTCTTCCCTGGGCCCCGCTCCTGCATCCCACTAGTCCTGAGAGTGGCCACTGGATGGCTGATTGGGGCTGAGGGAGTGTCTAGGGCTGCTGTGTCCAATCAGGCAACCGCTGGACATGTGGCTGTTGAGGACTTGTGCTGTCAGCATAGAATACACATCAGACCCTGAAGACAGTATGAGAAAAAAATGAATATAAAATATTAATAATTTTTAATATTGATTATCTGTTGAAATAGGTTTTGGATATATTGGGTTAAGTACATAGACTCAAAATTAATCCCACCTATTTCTTTTTACTTTATGAATGTGGCTACTAGAAAATTTAAAATTCCATATGCGGCTTGCATTTGTAGCTCACATTGTGTTTCTATTGGGCTGGTACAGCTGGCCCTCGGAAGAGTTGTCGGGGTGTCCACAGGCTTGTGTGTGAGGCCCCTCCAAGGGTGGGACGGGGTGCAGGATGGAGCTGGGGTCAGAAAAGGAGGGGAGCTGTGGGCCTCCTTTTGCACCTTTTCCTGGCTCCGCAGGTGTTGGGGCCAGGCCCGGGGCAGCCTCTTGACTCAGCCCCTTCCCACCCAGGGTGTCCAGAAATTTTGACTTTGCAACAGAAATCAGAAAATTTTACAGGAAATCTGATTTTTAAAAGTCGAGAGCTAATTTAAATGTTTAGAAAAAACACTGTCCTGGCCAAGACTACACAATCCACAGAAAACCTATCTTTGGGCTCTGGTTCCAAGTAGGGAGACTGAGGCAGAGAGACGAGGCTTGACTCGGTTCCCCCAGCAGAGGAGCCTGTGCAGCACAGAAGGGGTTGCAAAATCTCGGACCCCAGCCCCCGCCTCCATCTGCCAGAATCTGAGAGCCCAGTGTTGGTGTTAGGGGGCAGTGCAGTGGTGGGGATCCGAGGGACATAGAAGCGCAGAAACCTGGGGAGCCCTGGATTTTCATCTTTCCCCGCAGCCTGCTGCTCAGCCTGTCTGGACCTCTGAAGGAGAGGCGGTAAGACCCGGCTTTGTCCAGGGAAGGAGGTTGGATTTGAGCAAACAGGAGGTATGCCAGGTGTCCACTGGGGAGCAGCAGAGGAGCAGGGAAGAAGAGGCCAGCTGGCAGGCCTGCGGCATCCTCCCCATTCTGGAAGCCACACCTGGGAGGCTTCTGGGTTGCAGGCCACCACTAGCCCACAGGGTGCTTTTCTGCAAATCAGAGGAAACTCCCATCTTCCCGGGGGATGCAGCCCTGGGCCAGGGCATGGCTTGGTGAGTGGCGCTTGGGGTAGATTTTAGTCCCCATCCACCTATGCCCTGCCTACCTTGCAACCCAGGGGCCATTGTGGTGGTGGTGGTGGGGAGCTGGGGGCTGAGGGCACTGAGGAGCTGAGTGGGGCAGCCTTGTTCCTGCAGGTGTGTGTCCTCGGCTACGCTGCACGGGAGCTCCAGGGGAGCGGCCGCAGGGGCTCCCCTAGAGGGCGCCACACTGCCAGGTGCTAGCTGCTGGCTCCCGCCGTTCCGGCAGGTGGCGGACTCTGCCGGACTCCGGGCTCCAGGCTCCGTCAGCAGAGACTGTGAGGCCAGGGTGGGAGGACTGTGCTGACGAGGGGCTGGCAGGGGAAGCTGGGGAGGGGGGCGGGGGTGGGCAGGACCCAGGAGGTCAGCGCAGCAGGCGTCGGAGGGAGAGTTCCTGGCTCTGGGAGAGAGGACCCCCTCATCAGAACGCAGCAGCACAGACGCCCGGGACCCTGTTGTTCTGGAGGCTGAGAGGGAAGTCAGTGAGCGTCTGGGCAGAGCCAGGCTGCGAACTTGGGAGGCTTTCCTCCCGGTCGGTCGGTGCTCCTGCCTCCACAGCACTCCTCCGGCGACATTCTCATCATGTCACACCGGCCCAAGTCCTTTCCTTGGAGACACCCAAGCCCCTGAGCTTGGCACTCAAGGCCCTAACTGAAGGCCACCTCTACAGCTCCCCCCGCATCCCCTCCACTCCAGCCGCTGGGCTTCTTGAGGTTCCCGGGGCAGCCACACCCCTCACCCTTTCAGGCGCGGTGTGCTCTCCGCCTGCTCCTGCTCCGCTGCTTCTCCTGCCCCGCTCATCTGACGAACGTTTAGTCGTCCCAACTTAGGATGTTACCTCCTCTGTGAGACCCCCCCCAACCCTTCGGAGGCTGGGCTCCCCACGCCCCCGTACCTGGCCACAAGGCCCTTTTCATGCACTGCAGTCTCCTCCAGCGGGTGGCGAACTTGGTGAGGGCTGAGTCGGCCTGGAACGCAGGCTGTAGCCGCGTGCCTGGCACAGAGCAGAGGACAGGAAATCTCTGCTGTTTAAATGAAAGGAAAGCCTGACCCCCCACCTCCCCCCAGCTGCAGGCTCACCACCACAGAGGGAAGACAGGAGGGGAGCCCTGTGTGAGCTTGCATGTGTGTACATGAGCATGTGTATCACACGTGTGTGAATGTGTGTACGCGTGTGCATGTGAGCATTTGTGCATGTGTGTATGTCTGTGTGTATGTGTGCATGTGTACACGCCTGTGTGTACGTGCATGTGTGTGCAAGTGTGTGTGGTAAGTGCACACATGGAGGGCCTCCGGCGGCAGAGACAAGGATAATCCGCGTGGGAGGGTGTACGTGCACAGGCTCTGACGTGCTCAGACGGGCTCAGACTGCTCGCATGGGCCGGGAGAGGCATGGAGCTCTGTAGGAGGTGGGGGTTTACTTTTTAACAACTCCTTTCATTGAAGTGTAACATACACACAGAGAAGTGCTTGTAAGGACACAGCTTGGCGAGTTTTCACACACTGCACACGCCGGGCTACCAGCACCCGGATCGAGAAAGAACAAGGCCAGCCCTGGAGGCCCATGGCGGTTTTAGAAGTCCGTTGCCTGACTCTCAAGCTGGGAGGGGGAGGGACAGAGGGGCAGTGGGAGGAGGGAGTCTGGTGGCCTCCAGACCTCTGCCTGCCTCCCCTCCGGGGCCTGGGCCTCCCCAGCGTTGCTCTGGGAGCTTCACTGCTTTTTGAACCCAGGCCCTATCCTGCTGCCTCTGCTACCACGTTGTCACCCCCAGGAGGAGCCCAGGGCTCCTCTTCCGCAGTCCTCCTTAGGTGCCATGGGCTGCCTATGGCCCTCTGCTCCAGTCAGCCATTGGCCAGTCTTGCTTTTCTTCCCCATGCCCGAGGAGCTGGTCTGTGAGAGGGCCTGGCTTCTGGGGTGACATCCCCCTGCCCTCTGCCCCAGCCAGGCTGTCATAGCTCCAGAATAGGGACAGAGCAGCAGTAAAATGAAGCCCACCCCAATGTCCTGGACCTTCGAACACAAGAGGGGGTGCAGAGACTTCCCCCTAGAGCCGGGCACTCCTGGGGCAGAGCTGGCATGTCCGTTTGGGACAATTATAAACACCTAGTGATGCTCTGCAGCTCTGTGTGACCGGACACGCACAGGGCACTGTTTTTGACTGTGTCTATTTTACAGAGATGGCACGAAACCCTGTGTGTGATGGGGGTTTGTGACTGGTGGTGCTGGGACCCTGGCTGTGGTGTGCTGGGAGAGGTGGGCTGAGTGGTTGTGTGTGCAGGGAGGAGTGCTGGTCGTGTGTGTGGGCTGGAAAGCCTGTGTATAGGGACAGCTGTCTGTGGGTTAGGGGACAGTGTGCGCAGAGTTGTAGCTCTGGGTGTGTTTGCTCAGTGCAATCAGGAAGTTATCCATTAGTGCGAGACCCAATATTGGCGAGGAGGGGTCAATCTGAAGAAATAGAAGGGACCAGGGGGTGGGCTGTCCCTTCCCCCTAGGGTCTTGCCAGCCGGCCCCTCCCCTTGGCCCCCAGCTCAGGGGATCAGGCATCCAGCCCACTGCCTGCAGAAACGGGCTAGGTGGAGCCCAGGCTGGGGCCCAGATGCTGAGATGGCAGGCCCAGGAGGAGGGGGTGGGGCTGGCGACGTGCCAGAGCGGCAGCCAGCCCCACCGGGCACCCTGCCCCGTGCTGAGCTGGCAGCTGGCGCTGGGAGCAGGCGGGGCCCACCCGAGCAGGCCGGGGCAGGCAGGGCAGGGTCTGTCTCAGGCCAGGGAGGGGATGGAGATGGCGGGGCAAGCCTGGGCCTTGTTTTGCCAAGAAGGAAGGTCGAGGGGAGTGGTGCGTGCTGGGGGGATTCCTTCTGTGATAGGGGAGGTGTGTCTGTGCACACCGACTCCTGTTATTGTGCGTGTGTGTGATTTGCATATGCATTCGTGTTCCTCTCTTGTCGTGTGCATGTATCCACGGGTCTGTGTGAGGGCCCTGAGTGGTTTTGTGTGTGTGTGGGCATGTTTGTGTGTGGGTCTTGCACGGATGTGTTTGTGGGAAGGCTGTGCGCCTGCATGACTGCTGTGTGTGCACCCACGTCGGAAGGGCCTATGTGGCTTCTGTATGTTGTGTGTGTGGAAGACATCTATGAGAGTCAGCGCGAGCTTTCCGCAGAGCGTGTGTGTGTGTGTGTGCATGTCCTGTGTGTGCGTGTGAGCAGTTCAGGGCCTGGGCCCACAGAGCAGAGGGGCAATGGTTGGTGACAGCCTGTCTGGGGTGAGTGGGTGTGTGGAGGGGAGAGTCTGGACTTCCTCGGTTGGGCTTGGCCGGGCCCTGGGACAATTTGTTCCTGCAACACATCCACATGTTCTCCCACTCCCCATTACCCCCTTTCTGGTGGTTCTGACGGTGTGTGTGTGTCATGGCCCACAAACCATTGTGAGTCTGTGTGTAACCTCTCCACTGACTCCTTATATGTGTTTGTGTTTGCATCAGTTGTGCAGCCTGTGACACATGCATGTGTAAGTGTGGCACACACTTCTGTGTCTGTGTGTGTAATGACCCCCACAAACCACTGGGTATCTGCATTTGTGTGGGTCCCAGGGCCACTGTGCATGTTTGTGTGTCCTGGGAAGTGTGTGGGTCGAACTGACAGCATCCCTGCTCAGCCCTCTCCCTGCTGGGGACCTGGCACACACATCCCGTCGCCTCCTCCAAAGCCCACAGGTGCTGACACTCAGCTTCTTTTGGCTCCCTCCCTGGCCCCACCCTACTCCTCCACACAGCCCTCAGGGACCCTCCCTTGGGGTGGGAAACCCTGGGTGAAGTGGAGAACTGGGCCTCCCTGAGGAGTCGGGGCTTCCCCCCAAGTTTGCTTTGTACAATGGGGCCAGGTGGGGGCCACCACCAGCTCGGGGGTTCAGGGAGCAGCCACAGCCAGTGGAAAGAGTGTATGTTTTAGAGCCAGACAGACCTGGGTTCAAATTCAGACCCTCACGTACTGTGCCTGTGTGACCTTGGTCGGGTCACCCCTCTGTGCCTCAGTTTCTCTTCTGTTTTTGGAGCTGCTGTGTGAAGCAACAGCTGAGATGAACATGAAGCTCCGAGCACTGGGCTTGGCTGTCTCTGGACAAATGTGGGTCCTTTTCTTTTCAAGGGATCTCTGTGCGATCTTGCAGGAAGGGGCCACAGAGTTGGAGGGGGCGCCTTAAGTGCAATCTGCAGGGTGGCGTCTGGGCTCTGACCTTCGGGGGCCCTGCGGTGTGGAGGTGGGGAGAGGCAGAGCCTGGGTACTCTGCCAATGTAGCCCCTAACAGGCCCGTCCTGGCCTCTCTGAGGCCCAGGCCCTGCACCGTCTCAGACAGAGGCACAGAGAGGGCATCACAGGGTGTTGGAAGGGGGTGCGGGTGCAGAGATGATCTTGAAATGATGGTCACGGAGTGACCCCCCCAGATGGACCAATATACAGTCTCCAAAAGACCAGAGTCCGTGGGCTGGACTCACAAAGATCCAGAAGAGGGAGACAGAGACACCCCCGGAAGGACAGACATACAGCTTCCCATTTCAGAGGATCAGAAGCCCCCACCACGCCAAGGACAGACACTCAGATCCCCCAGAAGAACAGACACCGGATTGTCGCCCCCCCACCAAGGGCCTAATTGTCCCAGAAGGATGGACACACTTTCTCCACCCCTGCCCCCCGCCCCTGGGGAGGACGCCAACAGGCGGCAGGCAGGCCCGCTCCCCTGCTGAGTCAGGCTGTCCCGGCTTAGAGGGGTGGGTCTTGGGTGGAAGCAGCTGGGCGCTCGTCCAGTCCAAGGGTGGAGTGGAAGGTGAGTCACCGAACCGGGCCCAGCCGGAGCCGCCCTGGGCCCCTGGCAGCCGTGGGAGCGCTGGGGCTCAGCCAATCAGCGGCTGCCACTCGGCCTACTGCTCTGGCCCCGCCCCCGCTGCTTCCAGTTCCCAGGGCTCCCCTGCAGCCTGAGCGACCCCTGACCTGGCACTCAGCCAGATCGCAAGGTCGCTGCCCCTGGAGGAAGGCTGTAGGGGACGGAGCGCGAGACTCTCAGGGAAGGGAGCTCCCAGCCAAGGGATCACTCCTCTCCCAGGGGGCCCCCTCCCTGTCCTCCCACCTGCTGGTTAGGGGCAAGGGTGGCTCTGCCGGTGACAGGCGAGATTGCCTCCCTCTTGCTGCCCTCTGACCTCTTTCCAGATGGTCTCTGCAGGGCACTCAGCCCCTCCTGGAAGGGGACAGACAGCCCTTGTTTTCCAGGCTCTGGGACTGTGCTGGATTCACAGTCCAGCACATTCAGTCCAGGGATTCACAAATGCCCAGACGGCTGGGCATTTCCTGCAGCTGTCTCTGTGGCAGAAGTTCTCTGTCCAGTCGGCTGTGCCACACGCTCTCTTGTCCGCTTCAGAAAATACAGTCACTATTCTTGGGAAGGTCATTCTTTCTAAGGCTCTGGTGACCCAGCTCCTGAGCCTGGCCAGGGCCTGGACCTTGACACAGACAGACACGTAGATATGCAGAGATTCACCTGAGCAGGTACAGGTCGTGCAGACACACAGACACACACAGACGGGCGTGCAGAAGTTATGCCAGATTCTCCTCTATATGAGAGCACACAGACATTTTCAGCATGGGAGGCAAGTGTCCCAGCTCTTATTAACTAGTGTCCCTTACTAGTTATCTGACTTGGGGTCGTTTATCGAATTCCTCTGACTGTTTCCCTATCTGTAAAATGGGCAGAATACCTTCCTTACAGGGGGCTGTGAGGATTAGAGGAAATTACAGCTGGAAAGTGCCTGGCCCATTGTAACGACTCAATAAATGGTAGCTAGGAGGATCTCCCGGGCCCATATGCATATGTCCACACAAACACACTTGTGGACATACACTGACACACACACCAAACCTCAGACATGAACACATAGACAAGAACCAGGTGTGTTTGCATATAGATACACAGACACAAACAGCACCCCCAAGGAAAACAGCAGCCCCCGCAGCAACCATAAATGCGGGTTTTACTGCCCAGGGTGTGATGGGAACAGCTAGCCCAGCTGGGCAGGGGGCGGAGGCCTTGGCGTCGGGCGGTGCCGCTCTGCCCGGCTCCCACTCAGCCCCAGGGAGAGGACGCTTTCGTTCTTCCAACACACCCCGCTCTGTCCCCGGAGAGCAGTCACCCCATCCTTTCTCCACTGTCACCTGATATCAGGCCCCACCCTCTCCCAACAGCCTGAGCCCCAGGGTGGGGTCCCCCAAGGATCTTGGCCTCATGTGATTGGTGGGGGCATGATGGCCTGGCTTTCTGGGGAGGGCTTCGGGGTCAGCAGGGCAGCCCTGTCCCCATCACTTCTCTGGGCTGGTGTATTCTGGAGGGTTGTGGTTGTGGGGATTTGGTTGCTGGGTCCTGGAAGCAGTGAGTGGGGGACCACCTGCAGCTGGGGAAACCCCTCTGGGCTCAGATCCCCCTGGCTCCAGACGGGTTTCAGGCAGCTGCCCTCTACTTTCTGTCTTATTTTTATTGTGGTAAGAACACTTAATATGAGCTCTACCCTCTTAACAAATTTTTGCGTGTGCACTGTAGTACTGTGAACTGCAGGCAGAGTGTCGTGCAGCAGCCTTCTAGAACTTACCGTGCACGACTGAGCCACCCTCCCCTTTGCCTTGTGCCCCCACCCCCAGCTCTTGTGTGACCCCCACCCCTCCCCAGAGCTGGGGACATTTGAAAAAGGCTCTCCTCTCTCAGGGGAGCTAGAAGGAATCCCCGCCCCAGCTCTGGAGTGAGGGTCCTTTCCTGGGAAGCCGTGGCCACAGCACCTGCTCTTCCACTTAGTGGCTTCCCATTGCCCCAGAGCCCCCTCCCCTGTCAGCACATTAGGGTACTGGACAGTCCTAGTACCATAGGCTGTTGGGGCTTGAAGGGACCCCCAAGGTTACTGAGTCAAAATCCGAGATGGAGGGCCCCGTGGCTGAGGTCACACAGTGATTCTGTAGAAGCAGCAGTGGGATTGAGGCTGGGGCTCCTGCCTCTTCATCTGAGTCTCGGTCCTCCAGACCCTCACCCCCATTTCCAATTTCACAGTGAGCAGGTCTGCGCCCTCCCGTGGCCCTCTGTCCTAGGAGCTGGGGTTGGAGACTAGAGCAAGGAGGGGACTCAGGCCCTGTCTTCTGGAACTCTGACCTGATGGGGGAGGAGGCTGTCAGATCCAGGGAACAGAGGGCACATGCTGTAGATGGGACCTGAGCACACCAGACCAGAAGGGGCACACAGGCTCTGGGAGGCTTATGAGGCAGCTGCCTGGAGAGGGTTCTGAGGGAGAGGAGGGACACGGACAAGTCCAGGGGGTGGCGGTCTTGAGGGAAGATGGATGAGGCTAGCTCTGTTGCCTTCATGGAGTAAGCTTGCTGCTTGCCACCCTGGGGACTAGGGGTCTGGAAATTGGCCATGGGGGACCAGGTGACTCTTTGCTGCAAATGTTAGGTACAATGGCCAGAGGGAGGCCTGAATGTACTACCCGGGCCTGGACCTGGGTGTAATGTCCTATAGTGTAACCTCCAGAGCTGGATATGGTCACTTTCAGGGGCTGGTCCCTCTGCGGGAACTGGGGGAAAGAGGATGTTTCCACCAATGCCTGGCCAACCTCCACTCGCCTGCTGCAGAACAACTCAATCCAAGCTTCCCAGAGGCTCGCTGGCTCTTGAGTGTGGCTGTGTCCTGCCAATGGGTCTTCAGAGGCCTGGGAAGGCTTCTCAACTGCCCAGGCCTTCAACAGACCCCTTCTTTTCCTGCTCTCACATTTCCTGCCCCCTTCTGCCCCCTTCTGCCCCCAGGGCCTGGATGAGCCAGAAGGGTGGGGCTCCCAGTTGGCAAGAGCCAATTTTGCTGGCTAGGAGTTTTTCAGGGTGCTAATTAAAAGGAGCCACCCAGAGAGAATGACTTCACTTGTTCACACACACACCTTCCTGCTCTGCCCTCTCCTCTGCCCCCATTCACACGCCCAGCCAAGGCAGGGGCGGTGGTGGAGGGGCCCGACGGGAAAGCAGGGGCTGTGAGCAGACCAAGTGACAACAAGCAAACTGCAGGCTCAGAGCGTTTTTGACATTTTTTTCTCAAGTCGAATGTTGCAGTCGCAGCATTTTCCCTGCTGTCCCCTCCCAGCTGAACTGGATGGGCAGAACCAATCTGGATGGGAAGGGACCGAGGTGTCTCCCAGGGGCCCCAGGTAGCCCCACGACGGTGGGAAATCCTCCCGTGGCCTGCCCTCCATCCGGCCGCTGCAGCCCTGGGGGTGAGGCCCCAGCTGGAGAGGCCCGGGTGGGTCCACCTTCAGGACAGGTGTGAGGTTCCCCCACTTCTTCACAATCCTTTCTCTTCCCTAAATTCTTCCAAAAGTAAAACCACGATCCCTCCTGGTGCAGGGCTGCAGGAGGGGGTGTGATGCCCAAGGTGGGCGCTGGTGCAGATCCAGGGGTGTTCAGAGGGGTGTTGCTGACAGCCCAGAGCTGCAGATACTCCTGCTCTGGTGCTTGCTACAGTCCACGCCAACCACCGGTCTTCCGTCAGGACCTGGGGGGACTACCCCCAGACTCTGTGGTGCCCGGAGCAGCAGGCGCATGGGAGGCCAAGGCGCTGGCTGGCTGGGCTCCACGTGCCCCGGGAGGAGTCCGTGCTTGCCTGTTCCTCCCCGTCCATCCTGGGAACGCCCTGCAGGGGTCGCCCTAAGCCAGGCTTCCCACCGGGACCGAAGTGCAGGCCCTCCTCAGAGGCAGAGTCCCATCTCAGACCCCCCGCCCCTAACTCGGGCTCTCCTGTCCCTCCGGGGTCCTCCAGCCCTCAGGAGTCTAGGAAAGGCCACTAGGAAGGGACAGAGACAGCGTGGGGCCCAGAGGCTCTGAAGTGAGAGGAGTGACAAGTGTCGGTGGCCAGACAGAGCATATCAAATGAGCCTGGCTAGCCGCTGGGCCAGAGCTGGAGGGTGTTAGGGCCCAGGACCCTCTCTGCAGCCCTGGGGGGTGGTTTGTAGGTGTCAGGATCCCATCTCTGCAGCCCCCTCCCTCCAAGTAACCAACTGCCAGGCACGTGCTAACTGCTTCAGACACCTCACTTAATTGTCACCATAACCCACTGGCAGGGACATTATCCTCATTTATACGTGGCTCCCAAGCTCCTTTTCCCTCACATATTGCCAGGTAGGCCACAAATCTCCCCACTTCTTCACAATCCTCTCTCTTCCCTAAATTCTTCCAAAAATAAAACCAGATCCCTGTTGCTGCGGGGCTGCGGGGTTGGGGGTGGGGGGTGTGGACTTGAGTGGAATGTAACAGGACCCCGGCCCCAGCCTCTGGAGAGCAGGGTCCTCTGAGGGCTCCTGACAGCGGGGACTCTGGTCTGCCATTCAGCACAGAAAGACTCCTGGGGGTCAGGCGTGGGAGAGGACTCTGAAGAAGTCATTTCGAGCACCCTGCCTCTGTGGGGCTGCCTCTCCCTGCCTGGCCTGGGTCCCCCTGACCCA
This sequence comes from Tapirus indicus, assembly GCA_031878705.1. Classification (NCBI taxonomy): domain Eukaryota; kingdom Metazoa; phylum Chordata; class Mammalia; order Perissodactyla; family Tapiridae; genus Tapirus; species Tapirus indicus. Next base: position 138,890,473 of record CM062918.1, on the reverse strand, counting down.
GCCCCACTGCCCCTTTGCTGTCCTTTCCTCAGTAGTGTCAGTCTGACTTCAGTCCCCTTGCTGCTGCACCAGCCCGTTACCCTGGTGGTGGGCCAGGCTTTCCAAGGAACCGCTAAAGAAGATTTTGATGCAGTTTCTGTACCTCCCTCTTGCAAAAGGCCTTCAGGAAGCCTGTGGGACCACGGGTGACACTCGTCACTTGCCTGGAGTAGAGTCCCAGAGAGAGAGGGCCTGTGGAACTGAAGCTCTCCTTCCCTTGGGTTTCTGACCCCCGTTCTCCCTGGCACCTGGCTGGGCCTAGGGAAACTGGGCGGGGGCCGAGGTGGGGCTGGGTGAGGTTTGCCCTGTCTGCTCCTTCAAATGCTCTGCCCCAGCCCTGCCCTCCACCTCCCCCCATGGCACTCTTAATCCCAATTCCTGCCTCCATGTACTCCTCCGTTCACCCTGCCTGCTGTCTCTCCCAGCTCCCACTCCCTCCCTGCCCCTGCCCATCTCCTCCCTCCTGAATCTTCAGCCAGGCGCCCCCTTCTCCAGGCCTGCCCCTCTGGGCACCTGGGCTGGTCTCTCCAGGGTCCCACTGGGTTTCTCTTCCCCACAGGCCTGGGGACTTGAGTGCCCCTCCCTGTTGCTGGGAATGAGGCGGCTCGAGGAATGAAGCCCTGGCACATTCCAGAGTCTGGAGGTGCTCAGTGCCAGCACCCGGGCTCCTTGGGGTCTGAGACTCCTGGCCCAGCAGGGGCTATGGGGCAGATGGCCCAGGCCTCCTTGGGGTAGTGATGGCCCAGGGGGACAGGTATTTTGGGGGCTTGGCCACCAGGCCTCAATTCTACTATCTCCACTCCCCACTCTCTGCCCTGCTGCGTGTGCCCGCCCTCCCCGCCCAGGTGCCGCAGAGGCTGCGTCCCCTCCTCATCCCGTCTTTCCGCCACACAACAATCTCTGCTCCTTGTGTCCTGAGGCCCCTCCATGCTCCCCTCCTCTGGAAGTCTTTGCCAACTGCCCCAGCCCACCGTCCCCCTGGTTGTTCCGTCTGGTCTGGGCATGTCCCTGTCTTTCTTTGGATCCCCCGTCCCCCCCCACTGGAGGGGGAAGAACAGAGGCGCCGACGCCTCCTGAGAACAGAGAGGTAGGTGCAGGCATAGACTGAGAAAGGGTCCAGGCTTTACAGACAGACCTGGGTTCAAATCCCGGCTCTGCCGCCACCGGTTGTGTGATATAGGACGAGTTATTTCATCTGACCGAGCCTCAGTTTCCCCATTTGTAAAATGGGGTTAATTAGAGGGACAATATATAAAGTATCTGGCATGTGGTAGTTGTGTATTAAGTGACAATTATTCTGAATACATATAATAGTATTAATAATTGAGACGACTTCCTGGAAGAGAGGTTTTTCTCTGGAACTCCTAAGTGAAAGGAAGGACTCCTCTTGCTGGCCGGCCCCTGCCTCCGAGTGGCCCTTCTCTCTGAGACACCCTCCCCACCCAGTCCTCTATGGTGATTTTGCCTTCTTAGGAGAGGTGGGGTGTAGGGGTGTGGGGGTTTGGGGGGGAATGCCTGCCTCCTGGGAGGGGGTTGGTCGTGGACTCTGAAGCTGCCCCCCCCACCAGGCCCTGGTTCCCCTCTGGCAGGGAGCTACCAGCTCCCCCCCTCGCCCCTGCCCCGGGGCCTGCCCAGGCAGGTAGGCAGGGTGCTATCCGAGCCTGCAGAGGGGCTTAAGCTTTCCCGTCAGCAGCTGGGAGCTGCCTGAGCCTCGAGTGGGAGGTGGGAGGCGAGGGGTGGGTCCTGCGGCCTGAGCAGTTCCGCGGGGGTGGGGGTGCAGGGCGGGTCGGTGGGCGCTGGTTTCCTTCCCGAGTTTCCATCAGTGGGGCGGGTTTAAGGCTGGGCTCTGTTGAGCTAGCAGCTTTTCTCTGGGAAACTCGAAAGCTTTGGGGAGAGAAAAACATCCAGGCGGTTCCATGTCAAGCCAGGGGCACTGCCCCCTCGTCGTGGGGGAATTTTGTCTCTGATGAAGCCCCCTGTCCAAGAGATGAGTGCCTGGGGTGGGGCTGGGGATCGTGGACATTCACACACACACCTGCACCCTGTACCCTCTCTCGCACTCGCACACCCTTACACACTGATGTACACAAGTGTCTACGATACACATTCACAGAAGCCATGTTCACACTCCCACCCTTTCACATACACAACTAGCTTACACATTCACACAAACGGAACTTTCCCAGTTCCTGCACTTTTACTTGTACACACATATATGGTCCCGCGTGATCATATACGATCTCTGCACATTCACACTCGTTGCCCCACATTCATGTCAAGCTCCCACAGTACACGCCCCACATGTATTCACACACGTTTGCACACATGTCCCTACTGTCTCTTTTGCCCCAGGAGGTCAGAAGGGACGGCTGTCTTCAGGTGACAGTGAGAGCAAGAGGTGCCCCAGGAAAGCCAGCCTTTAGTCTGTCAGGCCTGCTGGTGAGTGGGGGCTCAGAAGAAAAGAATACTAATCAAAGCTGAGGCTTGGTGGACACCACCCTGCACTCAGCTGTTCTGAGCACCCGACACGTATCATCTTGTTTGATGCACATAGAAACCCTATGAAACAGGAGTTATTATCCCTTTATTATACTCTCGAATGCAGAGGCACAGAGAGGCTAAGTCACCTGCCTGAGGCCACACAGCTGGTCAGTAGTGGAGACAGTATCTGAACCCAGGCAGTCCGTGCTCTTGACCACCACCCATAGGCCCTCTCTCCCGATCCTCAGCCTTGCTCTTGGGCTCTACCCAAGGCATCTCCAGGATCCCAGGGCCAGCTGGGACTTCTCAAAAGCTAGAAAAACTCCCAGGAATCATCTGTGCTTTAGGTCCCCATTTGTGGGCCTGTTTGGGGCAGCTGGCCTTATACCCCCATCAGGCACAGAGAGGCGGTGACAGAGAAGGGTCTTCGGGAGATGGTGATCGGCCCCTGCTTCTGTTCCACATGTTGCTGCAGGGCTGGCTCCTGCCCCGCTCCCAGGCCCCCTTCCCGTTGCGAGAGCCCCGGCCGCCTGCAGGGGGAGTCAAGAGCGGGAGCGGAATGCCGGGAATGCGTCTGTGCCCTGGAAAATCCTGGGACGAAGTCCAGGACCAGGACTGGGTCAAACTGCACTGGCAGCAAGCGGCTGCCTGGCTCCCTTGGGCTGCGTGCGCATGCGTGCGTGCGCGACGTAAGGCGGGGCTTGAGCAAGGGTCCTCTCTCCTCCGGGAGAGACGTCAGTGAACCTGGGGAAAAGCCCTGGGCATGCGCCAGGGACCCTTTGAGCCGTTCGCAGTAATCTAAGGGCGTATTTATTGACGCAGACGGGGAAACCGGCTACCAATTCATATGTGTAATATGATCCCGCTTCTGGGAAATACATATTTATGTGAATACATGGTGCTTCCACTGCAGTAGACTACCGCGCTTCCTAGACATATGGATATGCTCCTAGGCTCGCGCATCTACGGAATCGTGAAACGCAAACTCCATAAGGGCAGGGCTTTTTATCTGCTTTGTTACTGCTTGATCCCCAGCGCTAGAACAGTCCCTGGCACAAGAAAGTGTCCAATAAATATGGATTGAATGAATAATGACAAACATTTACCTATGGAAAAGTCTGGAAGGTTATACACACAATGTTAATAGTAACTACTTCTAGGTGGTAGTATTTTGGATTTTTTTTTTCTAGTTGTATTTTGTTACCTGTTGTTTCACATTTTTCAACAATGAGTTTGTATTATTTGGATAAAGAAAAGACGTGCCAGAGGCTTGGGATCTTCCTCTTCCACATTTTAAAAGAACAGGCCTAGACTTGAAGAAGCCAGGCTGTGGGGGGATCTGCCCCCTCCACCCCAGACTCATCGTCTTCCTGCCCGGTCGTCTCCTCTCTCTGCCCCCTCCCTGCCCACAGCTCTGCTGGCTCAGCTCCCAGGCTCTCATGTCCCCTCAGCAGGCACAGTCGTCGGAACAATGGATGGGCTGACTCAGGAGTGCGGAGAGGGCCCTGGGCAGCACGGGCGCCCTCCCCACCTGCCAGGCCAGGCCAGCAAGCAGGTGCCTCCGGGCCAAGAGGAGCTGGGCTGACGTTGCAGCAGGAAGCAGTGAGGTTAGATCTGAGGACTTCCTGATGGTAGTACGTGTCTGGAGCGGGTCAGGAGGTCACAGACCTCACAGGTTTCTTTTCCTGGCGGGCGGCAGGTGCCTCCTTCTTATCTGGAGGGGATTAGTCATTGTATCCGAAGCACACAGCACAGTGCTTGGTGCTGAGTACTGCCCAGGAAATGTGATGGGTGGATGATGGCATTCACGAGCTTGTTGGGATGGTGGGCGTGGCTGGGTGGGGTTTGGGGTCCTCTTCTATGGGTCTCTATCCTAGTCTCAAGGCTGTCTGTAGTGCAGGATGAAATGAGTCCTGGCTTAGTGGGTGCTAGTCCCATCCTTGCTGTGTGCCGTAGGCAGGTTGCTTTCCCTCTCTGGGCCTTAGTTTCTTGTGCCGTGAAACAAGGTCTCTCTGCTCTCACATTCTACAACAACTGGCAGGTGTTATGCATGCGTAGGGCGTTTTTGCTGCTGGGTTGCTCTCCCGTTGTGCACTACTGTGGTCTTCTTAACTAGAGTCTACACTCCCCAGGGGCGGGCACGCAGTCTGCCCTGTCTCTGTCGGCACACACGGGCTGGCCCATGGCAAGCCTGCGATCAGGACCTCCCGCCTTGTCTACACTCAGCATGCTGCTGTCTGCTCTCCCTGGCCCAGCTGACCTTCCCCTCCCTGGACCCAACCGGGGGTCCCTGTCCTTGTCACTGTCCGGACTCAGTGGTTACATGGAGGAGGGGGCCAAGGCGCCTCCTTTTGGGGAGTGGGTGGGCTGCAGGGCAGAGCACGCATCAGTGGGTTTAGGGATTCGATTAGATATTAGGAGAATTCCCTGACTCTCAGGATAGAGTGGGAGAAGTCCTCACTCTCCGCTTCCCTTTCCCGACCCTGCTTTCATGACTTTTCTCTTCTGGAAAAGCTTCCCAGGCTAACCTCTGTTCCCCACCCCCAGTGCTGACAGCTAACGCTGCTTCTGGTTCTGGTCGTATTTCTTGGGTTTGGGTGTGTTCGGGTGTGGGACCACCTCCTCCATCAGAGGGTTTCTCAAGCTCTTTTTGGACAATGATCCCTAGTAAGGAATTCATTTTATGGCACAGTTCTGTACACGCTTACACAGACACTCACATATGGAATAAAATTTCATGGTGCGATATTCCTCTCACCACCTGTGATGCACTCTGGTCGAGACCCATTAAATTGATTTCACGACCCACTCCTGGGTTGTAACTTGCAGTTTTGAAAATACTGTTCTCTCAGACTGAAGTTGCTTGGGGATGGGGGCAGAAGAGTCAACCCCCACCCTTATGTCCCCTCTCCCGGGCACAGTGGGAGGATGCTGGTGGGAGGGGCTGAGGGGCAGAGAGCTGCTCCAGGGAATCCCCCTGCCCCATCTCCCAGGCCAGGAGTTCCTACTGGGGCCTTGACTTTATTTTCCCAGGTGGTAGGAATCCTGGGAACTTTCCCCTAGAAGTTGCCCCATGGGCCTTTCACCCTCTGGCATGTGGGGAGACTGTACTTAGTAACATGCCTCCTAAATATTTGGCAGAGCAGAAGCAGTCGCTAGCGGAAGGGTGCCCAACCGGCTGAGCCTGATTGGGTCAGAACGGCGGTGGCTGCAGGCTGAGCCCCGATCGGCAAGTCTGGACTCTCGACTCAGGTTTTCTGGTCTGAACACTTCCCTCTTCCCTCTCCGCCCAGCCCTCTGCCCTCTCCCAGGTACTATCAGTTTGCCCCCAGATGTGTGCTCTGGGCTCCCACAGTCTCCCCACCACGGAAGCCTCCCCCTTCCTCACCCCCGGCTGATGGTGTGCTGAAGTCAGCTCTGGCAAACCCGGAACAGATGATCGTTCCCAATTCTGCAGTCAGTGACCTCGCGCTGCTAGCTTGAAATCAGCCACGGTGGGAGTATTGACAGCCCGGACATGGCAAACACGACAACACAGAGATGTGTCCCCCAACCCACAGGGAGGCAGTTCTTACATGACAGCACACTGCTGCCTGGCCCTGAAGCCACGAGCCCCTCCCTGGGCTCTCCCCGCAGCCCCCGCAGAGGGGAAGTTTCTGGTCCTTTGTCGAATAAGGAAACACATCCATATACATATTGTCCGAAGGGGCCTCAGAGGGTGCTGTGGTGTCCTGGAAAAGACTACAGGATAAGTTAGAAGATCTAGGTTCTCGTTGACTTGGCCTCTTTTCGTCTTCGAGATCTTGGGCAATGCTTTTGTTTCTGTGTCTGTAGAGTGAACAGCAATAATGCCCGCTTCTCAGATTGTGGTGCGGATTGAAGACGAAGGCTCTCGAAGGCTCAGCGTAGTCCTGGCACTCGGTCCTCGATGGAACTTTTACAAGTGCTCTGTAAAACACGGTCACGTTATACCTGTGAAGGGCTTGTTATCCCACAGTGAGAGTTTGGCATTGTCCCTCGCTGCTCACCCTCCACCCGGGACTTGGAGACAGACATTAACATCCTGAACTCCCAGGCCAAGCTTTGCAAATCCCTTCTCTCCAAGGCCTCTGTCGTGGGAATGCCCTTCCCGTGGGTGTGGGGGCCTCATTACCCGGGCATGGAAGGGCTACGGAGGCAGCAGCTTGGCTCGCCTGGGGGGCACCCCTTTCTTGTTAATAAGCCTGTTCTCTGGATGGGTGCCACCGTCCTTCATTGCCAGTGCAGTGAGGAGGGTAGGGGCCACCTGCCCCCAGCCCGGCAGGCAGGAGGGTACAGGACAGAGAATCCTGGAGCGAGTGTGCTCTGCCTGGCCTGGTGCAGAGTGAGGGGCAGTCTCTGTCACCTCCTCCCTCCTCTCTCCTGCCCCAACAGGCCAAGAGAGGTGTAATTCCAGGCGTGAGTGAAATCTGCCACCTCTGCAGGGTGCCCTCCATCCTTGCCCTCACCGGCTTTGGGGCGACTTGGAACCTTCCAGCTTTGGTGCGGCCAACAGGATCGGGGCTGATCTGTGTTACCTAGAGGGTCCTGTGCAAGCTGTCGGCACATGGACGAGCGCTTTACATTTTAATAGTTACGTTTTATTAGAATATGAATTAGAAAAGTTAGAACTAGCACTCGAAAGCCACAATTTCAAGGATATTATTGCTGAGGGTCAGGATAAGAAAAAAGTGGATTGATTTAGATTTGATTTAAAGAAAAATATGAAGTCTGTAACAGCACCCGTGCAATGATGATACGGCGCCACGGTGGAGGTGAAATGCCAGGGACTGGTGTTCGGGATATTTGGAATCTTCTGGGTTGGAATTTGGCGTGTATTTCTCAGCTGCAAGGGCTGAATGGAGGGATGGTTCCCTGGTGCCTGGATCAGGGGACTTCCTCAGCTGTCCGTGGTGGAGAGGGAGGCTGACCAAAGGCGGACGCGGGACATTAGAGCCCTTTCTGTCCCTTTCCCCTCAAACAACATGACGGTACCATCCCCTTCGCTGCCCTGGGAAGGTCGGGAAGACCCGAATGAGTGTGGGCCGCCCAGCCTCACCTCGACCCCAGGAGGTGACTGTCATTTCTCCCGAACGTGCCAGTAAGATCGCCTGCTGCCGCTGCTTCAGGAAGACCCCACGGCCCCCACAACACCGTGCACACGTCTACAGTGGCGCCTCCGACACTGCACTGCACTTACTGGTTTTCACATAGATTTTCTGCCCCTCCTCCCCACCCCTGCCAGATTGCAAATCCCTCGAAGGTAGGGACTTTTATTAATCTTTATTAACCTGGGCTACCTGGTGTCTGGCACCTGGTGGTGCTTAATTAATGTTGATAACAGATGATTGTTGAGGAATGAGTTTCACTTTAGGATCTGCTGTGCGACCTTGGGCAAGTTGTTTCACCTCTCTGGGCTTCAGTTGGCTAAGGTGTCCTTCAACACTGACATTCCTGGGTCTCCGAGAGCACAGCGTAGTGGTTAAGTGCCAAGACTCTGGAGGCCCACTACCTGTGTTCAGGTCCTGGCTCTGCTGCTTACTAGCTGTGTAGCCTTGGGCAAATTGTTTGTTCTCTCTGTGCCTCAGTTTCCCCTTCTGTAAGATGGTAATAATAATAGTACCTACGTCATAGGGTGTTAGGATTAAATGCTTAATATATGTAATGTTCTTGGAATGGGGCCTGGCAGGCAGCCCACATTATAGTTTTATTGTAGGATAACGTAGCTCACTGACAAGATTGTCTTGATAGTTTCGTAGATCAGACAGAGGCTATCTGGAATTCAGTGAGAGATTTGATACATTTTCTGAAGTCCTTGCAGACAAGATGGGAAAAATGGTGTCTGAATGAAAGTACAGCTGGACAGATTCCCAAACAGCTGAGCACAAAACCCAAAGGACATACACTGGGAGGATATAAAACTGCAGAGGGAGGGAGGGTTTCTAGTGGCGAGCCGCAGGGCTCTGTCCTTGCTTTCCTCCAAGACCATGCCACCGGGTCAAGGTGGAAAGAGGAATCCCCACTATTACCCCATCACGCTGACCTGCCCCGGGGCAGTCCTCTCAGATTAGCCCCCAGTCTGCACTCACATGTGTATCCTCCACGGGACTGTATGTGCTTTCAGGGTGGGGTGGGCCTCATCCATCTCGTATCTCCTGTATCCTTTAGCTCAGTGCTCAGGCCACAGTAGGAACTCAATAATCACACACACGCACAAACACACACACACAAGACCTTGTTTCTCGAATGTACGCCTGCTCCCAGCCCTGGGTGGGCAGTGACGAGCACTCTGGAGAACAGAATCACAAGTCACCAGGATCTCCGGAGCTTGGAAGGTGGAAGGAAATCAACACGATGAAGTGGAATGGGGATTCATTCATCTAAGAACTATTATCGAGCACCTGCCGTCTGCCGGGCACCGTTGTCAGTGCGGAGGATACAGAAGTGAGGACGGAGACAAAGTCCTGCCTCATGGAGCTCACGTCCTGGTGCAGGGAGACTGACGAACAAAACGAGTAAGGACAACACCTGCCCTGTTAGGCAGCGACAGGGGCTAAGTGGAAAGAAAGAAAGCAGGCCGGGGATGGGATGACCACCCTTCAGAGGAGAGGTGGCCTCGGTACTGCAGTTTGGTTTAGGGCACCAGGGAAGGTGAGGTCTGTGGGAATCTGGGGAGGAGCTTTCTAGGGAGGGGGAACAGCAGGTGCAAAGGCCCTGGGATGCGAGTGTTGGAGCCCTTCGAGAATAAATTAGGGGGTAAACCATGCTAGGCCTCTTCCGTGCTCTATACTTTTCTCTCCTTATCATAATTGCAATTAAATACTTGTCTAATGACCTGTTCAGTGTCTATTTCTCTACTAGACTCTAAGCTTTCTTGGTGCAGAGGTTGGGCCTTGGTCTTTGCTAAATTCCTAAGTCTCAGCACAGGCCCTGGCACACGGTAAGGGCTCCATCATATTTTGTTGAGTTGAGAATAAATGGCTTTGGATCAAAAAAACCAACTGCACAAGCATAACAGGCTTGTGAGCAATTTGAGAGAAATAGGTTGAGGAGCAGTGGCTGTGCCGGGGGAACTTAGGGTGGGGCAGTTAGAGGGGGCCCACGGGGAGCCACAAGAAGCTGTGGGCTTCCCGACGGCGGGACCAGATGAGCGGGGCTGCAGAGCATGAATGTGGCTGAGGACGGTTAATCCAGAGCAGGGGGTCTAACCCGTTAGACGTAATCCGTCAAGGCTGGACTTGCTGTGAAGTCCGTGATTCGAGCCGTTTGCACCTTTGCTGCAGCGTGAGTTGGAGTCCCTTTGTTCCCTTTGCGTTCAGGGCAAATCACTGAGCCGGTGAGGGATCTATCAAATCTCCAAACCATTTCATCATTCTCTCCATCACTGTGTGATCCTTTTTTTTAAATAGGGGAAAACATATCTTACAGCAACATTTGAGAACCTGGGGATTCAAGAAGGTCCCTGGGTGTCACTGTCATGAATGAGAATTAATCTCTTAAAACAAGTACTTATTGATGATTAGTGTATGCCACACCCCAAGCTGGGTGGAGTGGTGGACAAGACAGATGTTGTGGAGATGTTATGATCAAGGGTTTAGGGGGCTGCTCCATGGGGCCATGGTCTGGGGGCGGGGGTCCTGGCTCCAGCCTGATCAGCTGCGTGGGTGGCCTTGAGCAAGTCCCTCAGACCACAGAGTGATGGGTCAAGGCAGGCTTAGAGGTCATCTGGTGCAATCTCTTAGGTTACTCAAGGGTTCACAGTCTCTACACCACACCCTACACCCTATGGGGCCTCAGAGTCCTTATGTGTAAAATGAGGGCATTGGAGCAGATGACAATGAAGCTCACTCCAGCTCTAATGTTCTATCATATTACAAACATGGGGAAGTTCGAGGCGATGGATTCGGCCCCATCCCAAGTGTGACCTCTGCCCTCAACCCGTAATTCCAGAGGTGGGGAGGGGTGGTAGAGTCCAGTCCACGGAGTTCTTTCTCAAGCACATTCGTGGAGCCCACAAGGAAGGCACCTGGCCCTCCTTGCTTTGCAAAGTGGTCCCCAGCGGGGAGGGCTTGGAGGCGGGTCCTCAGTGGGATTCAATCCATTTCCCAGATTTTCTTTCTAGGCTCTAGAGCTGCTCCATGCTGCCTCCTCTCTCCTCGGAGCACCTGAATCTCTGCTTGGATCTTCTCTCTCCTTTTCTCTTCCTCACCTGGTCCCACTGTCCTTCGATCCCTTTGTTCTTGCTGCCAAAGGTCTGGCCTCTTCTTCTCCTTGGGGTCATCTGTCGTTCAGTTTTGTTCAGGGGTGCTACTGGATGAGCTAGGGGAAGGAGGAAGGGGCTTCTAATCCTCTGGAGGGAGGGGAGACTGGCTCGCCTTGTTTTCTGGCCTGGGGCGGAGTGTCTGGGGTGGTTCGTGTTGCTCGGCCTGACTTCCTCATACGTCTCCCTTGAGTGTTGATTACGTTGAGTCTCTGTTGGTCCTTGTTTGAGTTGCATTATCAGAGGCCCCAGTGTCCTAGCTTCAGGGTGCACCAGGCTTTAGGAAAGGGTGGGAGGCAGGGAGAGAAAATAGCCTTTCCACCGTGTAAAGAAGAAATTTTAGAAATTTCTAAAAATCAGAGCTGCTCAATCCTGCTCGCCAGCAGTGGAGGAGTTTCAGCAGAATTGTCCGGATGCCTCCTAGCAGCGGTCCTGCACTGGGCAGGAGGCTCGGTGAACACTAGACGAACCCTGGGCTCCTCCACTTAGCAGACTCTCAGGACAGAGACAGAATCGATCCTGTGGGGAACCCCAAAGCTCTTGTTTCTTGCTCCCAGTTCCCCAAGTGAGTGCGTTTCTAAATGCACATTTTATTTCAGAGTCTGAGTGCCTCTGATTTGTAACCTGACTCATGCAGCGCTTGACCTGGGGGGTGGGCCTGGTGGTGTGTTTGTGGAATTAGCAGGGACACGGCTGGGCTCAGAAACACTCTGTCTGGTGCGATCCTGGATGGAGATGCCTGGTTTGAGTGGGGTGGCGCCTTACGGATGATTGCTGGGTTGGGCAAGAGGAGGGACTTGGACACCCTGTTCTTCGGTTGCATTTCCAAATCCTGGAGTGTCTTTTAGCCAACGATGTTTTTTAGCCAACACCTCTATTAACCTTCCAGCTTCTCCCAGTGCTGCAAAGTGCCTTCCTTCTCCAACCCTTATAGATAGACTCTCTCTTGGGAAGCTTCGTTCTCCCCTGTCCAGGATCTCCAGGGCACTCAGATGCTCTATCTGAACCCCCTCCATCTTCTTCTCCCCTTGAACATCTCTTCTTTCTTCCCCATCTCCTTCTCCAGGAAGTTTTTCTTGAATGACCCTCTTTGACTTTGCTCAGGCCGTCCCTCCCCATCCCCCAGCACTGAAGGCCAGGTCTCTGGCTGTTTCCTTGTCTTCAGGACGTGCCCATCTCTCCCGCCAGCCTGGGAGCTCCGAGGGCAGGGTCTGGTTGTCCTTCTTCCTTGGGCTCTGCACGTGTCGGGCACCTGTTCTCCAGGCGTGTCAGAATAAGTCAGCTGGAGCCAGTGACAGACACAGTCAGGCCAAGAGCATCTTGCTCTCCAAGGCCCAGCCCAGGCACGGGAGGGGATAAAAGTCTCGTGCCGGGGCCTCGGGGCAGGAACTCACACACCTTGACGATCCTCTGTCTGTCCGCAGCTGTGTGACCGTGGTCTCTGCCATGTCTCTCTCCCCGTGCCGGGCCCAGAGGGGCTTCAGTGCTCGTTCAGCTTGTTCCGCTCGCTTGGGGGGCCGTGGCAGGGCCGGCCTCAGCAGCAGGAGCCTCAGTTCCTTCGGGGGCAGCCGAGGAGGCTCTCGTGGGAGGGCCTGGGGGTCGAGGGGAAGGCTGGGGGTGCGGTTGGGGGAGGGGACTGGTGGGCCTGGGCTTTCCCTGTGCCCTCCGGGGGGCATCCGGGAAGTGACCGTCAACCAGAATCTGCTGACCCCACTGAAGATTGAGATCGACCCCCAGTTCCAGGTGGTGCGGACTCAGGAGACCCAAGAGATCCGAACCCTCAACAATCAGTTTGCTTCCTTCATTGACAAGGTGAGGGTCAACTCAGCGGAGCCCCTCTCTCTGAGCCTCCCTCGGGGCAAGTGTTCTCGATGACTTGGGAATGGGGAAGTCTGGTCTCCTACTACTTTTCTAATTACTTCTGCCGCAAGGAAGTCTCTCCTGTGGTCTAACTGGAGTATCTCTGGTTATGCCAAGGCCCTGCTATTCCACGGTTGGGGCTCGGAAGCAGAGAACAGGGGCCAGCAGTGGGAAGACCCTTCCCCGGTAGTCCTTCTGACCGTTTTGATGTGTTCAGAGTCTCGTGGACGGGCATGAGGCTGCCCTTGCCCAGGCTTGGTTGGGAGGCAGGGGGTAGGTGGGCTGAGTGGAGCGTCCCTGAGGCTTTACTTTCCAGAGGCTGTGCCCAGGGAGTCCCCCAGGAGCCTCAGGGCCCTCTGCTTGTGCTTCAGGTGAGGTTCCTGGAGCAGCAGAACAAGGTCCTGGAGACCAAGTGGGGCCTCCTGCAGCAGCTGGGGGTGAGTGACGGCCCACAGGGCCTGGAGTCTTTCTTTGAGGCCTACCTGGCCCAGCTCAGGAAGCGGCTGGAGCAGCTCCAGAGAGGACGAGGGGCCCTGGACGCCGAGCTGAAGTCCTGCCAGGACCAAGAGGAGGAGTACAAGGGCAAGTAAGCAAATGGCAGTCCCCCGTGGGGCCCAGGTGGGGCCTGGGAGGGCTGGGGGCTGTCAACCAGAGGGCCCCACATGCTGAGCTCCCAGAGACACATGACTGGGCCCCCTCCATCCCCTCCGCATCCCCATTCCCTCTGACTGTGCCTGTCCATCTGGGCACCCCACCTGCTGCCGGTTGGAGGTCCCATGGCCCCTGATGCCCAGGTCTGGAGAGCCCGGACTCTGCTGGCCCCAGCTCTGAGGCCCCTGTTTCTGGTCAGGGCTGGGAGGGGCTGTTTTAAACAACACCTCAGTGGGTTTTTTCTCGACAAATTCCTGTTGAGCAGGCTGTGGGCTGAAGTGACTCAGATGCTCTCTGCTCTCAGGGGTGGAAGGGAATCCACTCAGTGGGACCATCCCCAGGCTGCAGCCTGACTCACAGCTGGGCTGCCGTTCCGGGCTCCCCACCGGGGTCACGTGTGGTGTGCAGACAGCCTGGAGCAGCTGGAGCCTCGGGTCTGGTGACTGAGCAAGGGGTCGCTGTGTGGCCTTGGGCAAGTCGCTTCACTTCTCCCAGCCTCAGTTTCCACATCTGTAAACTGAGAAAATGTCACCTGCCCTTCTGACCTCCCAGAATCATTGGGAGGATGGGGTGGGCCCTGGAGGAAGCCCAGGAGGGGGCCAGGAGACCTGGCTTTTGGGACCGCTTAGCCACCTAACCATCTCTGACTTGGGCAAGTCATATAATCTCTCTGAGTAAACCGCCTGCTCCAGTGGATGATTAGTAAGTGAGAAAGGGTGTTTGTGCCTTACAAATGTGAAGTCAAGTGGCTTTATGTCATTAAGGGGACATGGGCTGAAAGAGTGGAGAGGGGTGGAGCTAGGACAGACGAAAACTTCCTGGTAGGGAGGTAGAGGAGCGGCCAGTCGTGGTCCTGCTTGGGAGCATCTAAAGGCAAGAGTGGCCTTTCCAGGGAGTCGTGCGTGGAGGAGGGCTCTGATCTCCGCATCTCGGGCACCGTGCCTCTGGTTTATTTGGCAGGTATGAGCAGGAGGCCCACAAGCGCGCCACGGTCGAGAATGACTTTGTGGTTCTCAAAAAGGTGAGGGTTGGGTCAGCTGCTGCATGTGGATCCTGAGCACTCATAGTGCACAGAGCCCAGTGCTCGCTGGGAGGGCAGCGGTGGGGGATCCTAATGCAGGACACCCAAGCATGCTTCCTGCTGGGGCCCCGGGGGAAATGGGGCATCCACCTAGACACAGGGACCCAGGGAAAGCTCTGACTGAGGGCCCACGTGGTGAGCTCTGGGTGTCACTGTGGGAGAGGGTGAGGAGGGAGTGGAAGAAGCAGAACTGGTTAGGATGAATCAGGGAAGGCTTCCTGAAGGTGGTGTGGGTCAGTGTCAGGCAAAAGAGAGAGCAGGGCAGGGCGGGGCTTGAGGAGGAAGGAGCGGGTCCCCGGAGATGGCAGTGGGTGGGTGTTGGGCAGTGTGTGAACAGAACCTCTGAGCCAGAGTGGGGCTTGCAGAGAGAAAGTGGGAGATACATGGTCTCTGTCTCCCTGTCCCCAGGATGTAGACGGGGTTTTCCTGAGCAAGATGGAGTTGGAAGGCAAGCTGGAGGCTCTGAGAGAGTACATCTGCTTCCTGAGGCGTCTGTATGAACAAGTGAGGCCCTGCCAAGGGCGAGAGGGAGTGAGGGAGGGGACACGGTGGACAGGCTCCCTCTGGCTGCAGTGGGAGTGGCCAGGGGTGAAGCCTTGTTAGGGTGACTTAGATCCCAGTCATTCAGTCATTTGAAAAACAATTGCTGAGAATTTACCATGTAATGGCTAGGAACCGGGGTGACACCAGTGAATAACCAGACAAAAATCATGAAGCTTGCTTTTTTGGGAGACAGACACAAACCCACAGACCTAATAACTAAGCAAATGATACAGTGTGTTAGAAGGAGATAAACTCTACGGAGAAAAGGAAAGTCAGAGTAGGGAAAGGAGGATGGGGGGGCAGGGCAGGGGGCACTTTCAAATAGGGTGGTCGGGGGCTTTATTTAGAAGGCAAACTTTGAGCAAAGATTTGAAAGAGGTGAGGAGGTGAGGAAGTTAGCCACGCAGGTGGGCATCCGGGATTCCAGGCCGAGGGAGGGCCCAGCCGGGGGCGCTGGTGTCTCTGAGGAGACGCAAGGAGCCCACTGTGGCTGGAGTGACGAGAGGTCAGAGGAGTGATGGGGACCAGCTGATTTTGGGCCTTGCAGGCCGCTTTCCTTTAATGTCCCAGCTGCAAGGGTCATTGGAGATCACCTCCTACAAGCCTCATTTTTCAGATGAGGAGACAGCCCCACAGAGGGCTGGGACTGCTCAACGCCACCTAGCGCTAAAGACAGCTGTCCTCCTGCCTCTGGGGGGACAGGGAGCCGGGGGCGGGTGGACACTGAGTCAGTCTTCCTCGTAGGAGCTGGGCCAGTTCCAGACCCAGGCGGGTGACACGTCCGTGGTGCTGTCCATGGACAACAACCGCTGCCTGGACTTCAGCGGCATCATCGCCGAGGTCCGTGCCCGATACGAGGAGATCGCCCAGACCAGCAAAGCGGAGGCCGAGGCGCTGTACCAGACCAAGGTGCCGGGGTGGGGGCAGCAGCAGGCTGTAAGAGGCTGGGTCTCCATGCCCATGCCCCAGCTGGTCGTCCACCTCGGTCCCATCGGGGCAGTACTGATGACCTCCCTGAAGCTCCAGGGCTGGGCGGGCACGACCGTCTCCCCTCTCCAGGAGGGAGGCACCGCAGGGACCGTGGGACAGAAGCCTGGACTTCTGCAGGCGCACCCCACCATGTCCCGGTCTCAGCCTTCCCCCGCATTCCAGATGAAGGTGTCAGGAGGCAAAGAATGGGGACGTGGTCTTGGGGTCAAAGGGTCCTCTCAACTAATGGTATCACCTCTGTGCCCCTCAGTACCAGGAGCTTCAGGCGTCTGCCCAGCTTCATGGGGACAGCATGAAGGAAACCAAAGTCCAGCTCTCTCAGCTACAACAGGAGATTCAGAGGCTGCAGAGTCAGATTGAGAACCTCAAGAAGCAGGTAAGGGTCCCAGAGCCCCCCAAACCCTCCCTCTTACTGCCTTTGTGCCGGGGTCACCGCCAGGTTTGTGTGAAACCTTGGTAACTGGCTGGAGCTTTGGACAATTTGGGGTGGAGAGAACCTTAAGCCCCATTTAAGGGGAGTTCAGCCTTCCACCTATGACTTCTAGCCTGCTCGGGTGCTGCACCGAACAACTCCAGGGGGCGCTGCATTCCACCTTCAGATGTGCATCTTGCTTTCAGCTCCTTGGGGAGAGCGTTAATTCATCTCTTTTCTTATCTCTTCTTTTGACTCTTATTCCTCAAGCCCGGCAGGTACTCTAAGGTCGGGCGCTGAATTTCCTGGTCCCTGTTGGGGAGGGTGAGAGCCAGGACCTCAGTGAGCAGGCAGGTTGGGCAGCAGAGTGGGGGGCTGAGCCTTCCTTACTCAGATGCTTTGCGCGGATCAGAGGTGATGCTGTTGGTGCCTGGCGTGGGAAGGAGCAGCAGAGATGGACGGAGAGGACAGCACGGGCATGAGGTGGTTTCCTGCTCCTCTTGAGACCTCACTTCTCCATGTGAAGGATCACAGATGCTTACGTTTTTAAGTATCTTTGCACTCACTTTCCCCAAACCCAAAGAATGGGCTTTGGGATCAACAGAGGGTTGAGAGTTGAGACCGCAGAGCCAGGCCGTTTCCTCAAGCACTTCAGCCTGACCCCAAGTCACACGTGGCCCATCCACTCCCACACAGGGCCCTCCTGGAATGTTCTTGGAGCACAGATCACTCAAAGCCCAGACTCAGTCTCCAACCCTCCCTCCTGCTCTCCTTTGGAGTGTGATGCGGGGCCCGAGACGAAGGTGACCAGGCCCTAAAACTCAGTTTATGGCCACAGTGTTTCGCCCACACACTAGGAACCTTGCTTTGGAATTCCCGGGTGTCTGTTAGGATGCAGATTCCTGGGCCTCCTGCCAGAACGAGGGAGTCAGAGTCCTAAGGGTGGGGCCCAGAAACCTGCTTTCAGACTAAGTTCCCCCAGGTGACCGTGAACACGTGGATTCCCTCAACCAAGCAGCCAGGACTTAGGAGTGTTACTGTGGCCCCATATCTGGGACCCTCCCACAGAGCAAGGCGCCTTTTCCGCGAGAATCCCCCTGTGACAGGCCCCTGTCACTCCTCCTGTCATGCACGAGTGTGACGAACTGGGCTCCTCTGTGCCTGGCCCGGGCAGAGCCCCGGGGGCTACAGTAGAAGCGGTGGAGTGGACGTCAGCGGTCCCGGGTTAGGGTCCCCGCCCTGCCTCTCACTGTCTTTCTGAGCCTCAGTTTCTTCATCTGTAGAACGGAGGTGATGGTCGCCATCCGCAGGGGCTTGTGTGGGGATAGAATGATGAAAGCCTTTAGGGAGTGCCTTCTTTCCTGAACCAAACATGAGGGGAATCCACTGGTTGGTCCATTAGACAGGGATGTTGTCTTTCCTCTACGAGTTTTCTGTGGGGGAGAGGCAAGTACAGACTGTATTTTTCAAACCAAAAATTGAGGCACCTGGTTTGACATACCCTTACGACAGGACAAAGTACTTGAAATGGGGCTGTTCTAAAAAAATCAAGCACCGTGGTGGCCTTCAAGATGAGACTTGTAGCTAATGACCCTACAGGACAGGAAGAGCTTTAAGTACCCTGAGAGAGAAAAGGACCTTGGTAAGGGGCTAAGGGTTGGGGTGGGAAGACATAGGGGCAGACCCCTGAGGAGGTGGCAGAGGGGCTGCTGTAACAAAGGCCACAAGGCCAGTGGCTTGAAACAGCAGAAGTTTGCTCTCTCAGTTTTGGAGGCTAGAAGTCTGAAATCAGGTGTTGGTGGGCCGTGCTCCCTCTGAAGGAGCGAGGCGGGGGATCCTTCCCCGCCTCTTCCTGGCCTCTGGAGGCTCCAGGAATTCCTTGGCGTTCCTTGTCTTGTTGCTGCCTTGCTCCAGTCTCTGCCTCCTTGTTCACATGGCGTTGTCTCTGTGTCTGTCTGTGTCCTCTCGTCTTACTCTATGGGCATCAATCATTGCATATAACATGATATAATCTTGAGATCCTTAGCTACATCTACAAAGACACTATTTCCAAATAAGATCACATTCTGAAGTTCTAGGTGGACATGACATTTTGGGGACACTATTCAACCCGCTATGGGAGTTAAGGAAGCAGAAGAGGCACTACTTTCCCGTACAATGAGAGGGGCCGGGGGTGGCCACGAGAGCTTACGAGATTCTGGTCCACCCCAGCCTGGAAGTTATACCCACAGTAGGTGCTTTGGGAGGCTGTGCTGGGCTTACAGCCACTTTCTCTCTCATTTCTACCTTTGTCCCAGAATGCCAACCTGCAGGCTGCCGTCGCCGACGCCGAGCATCGTGGGGAGCTGGCCATCAAGGATGCTCAGACCAAGCTGGACGAGCTGGAGGCCGCTCTGAGAACGGCCAAGCAGAACATGGCGCGGCTGCTGCGCGACTACCAGGAGCTGATGAGCACGAAGCTGGCCCTGGACGTGGAGATCGCCACCTACCGCAGGCTGCTGGAGGGCGAGGAGAGCAGGTGGGGACCTGGGAATACGCAACTGAGGCTGGGGTGGGAGAGGAGGATGGAAGCCGACACAGCCTCTCCCTGCCGAGGGGGATTCTGAGAGGTTTCCTGACACGCTGAGCCACTGAGGGCAACCTGTTCTGCTGGGAGGGGTTTTAAACTGGGGACTGTGGATTTTATCTGCTGAGAGCGTGGGTGAGCTGCTCCAAGTGGCTTCAAAGCAGCTGGGGACGCATTCTTTGCAGCCTTTCTTAGAGTTTCCTCCTCCCGTCCTCTCTCCCCCAGGATGTCCGGGGAATGCACCAGCCAGGTCACTATCTGTGAGTATCGGGGGACTTTGGGAGAGGGGTCCCCATGGAGGCCGAGGACCCTGCTGTGACCCTGGTGCATTTCTTGGCAGCCGTGGGAGGAGGCAGCGCTGTGTCTGGAGGAGCTGGTAGTGGTCAGGTGGGCACTTGTGGACTCGGAGGCGGGAAAGGCGGCTTTGGGTCCAGCTGCTCCAGCATCGTGACCGGAGGCTCCAACGTTGTCCTGGGCTCTGGGTGGGGCCCTGTTTCGGGCTCCGGCTCTGTGTCCGTCTCCAGCTCTGGCTCCCGCACCATCCTGAAGCAGACGGTTGAGTCAAGTCTGAAGACGTCCGTCACATACTGAGTAACCAGGCAGACGCTTGCCACCCCCGCCTTCCTGAGCCCTCTCAGCCCTGCTCCCACCCCAGGACCCCCATCCTTGCATCCCAGTTCTGTGTCCACTGCCCACAGCCCAAGCCAGCCCACAGGGGACTCTGCAAAAGTCAATAAAGTCACGCTTGCCTGCTGTTCTGAATGCTCACTCAGTCTGGCCTTGCTCTGCTTACTGATGTGCGTCTCATTTGTCTGCTGTCCGCCCCAAGCCAAGGTGCACTGTGCCCCGTCCTCCAGCCAACAGGCCTCATCCTTTCCTCTCTTGGCAGCCTTCAGGCTGAGCTGGGAAAACTCCTCATTGGGCTTGGCCAGACTGTGTCTCCATCCCAAGCAGTATCCTTTGTGGGGAGGGAAGAAGCCTGAGGCCCACTGACCAGAGCCTGAAGGCTGGAACCAAGGGGCGCCCCCCTTGTCCTCTTCACCCTCCTCTGGGCCTCCATTTCTCTCGCTCCCCTGTGAAATGAAGCAGCACCCCTGGGATGGATCTTCCTTCCTGTCTCCCTCCCTCCCACAAATTTTACTGGGTGCACACCATACTTGAGGCACCGTGCCGGGACTGGGGCTACTCTGGCAAGCAATATGAAACCTGTCCTGCCCTCCTAATGGGTTCAGTCTCTCTCATCCCTTCTGTTTCTGGTGTCTCCAGGATAACCCTCCCACCCACGAGAGCCAGACCTTCCTTCTTGGAGCCCTTGGCCTCCGGGGACAGAGGCTGGCTTCCTGTGTCTAATTCAGGCACCCCGGATTGGGAAATGGGGATTTGTGGGAGGTCCTTTTGTGTCCTCTCCCTTCTCCCAGTCCCCTCCCAGTGATGTCCCGGCTCCAGCTCTATCCAGGGTGGCAAGCCTGGGTCCTGTCACCTCACCCCCACCTCTCATCTCTGAGCTTTAACCTGACCCTTCTCCTGGACAGTGGTGCCCTGGGCAGGTTAGTGATTCAGCACTGATGCTGAGCCATAGCCTTACACTTGTGTTCAAAGGGCACTCAGAGGAGAGGCTGAAGCGCAGAGACTGGGGTTAGCTGTGGCAATAGACAGCTTCTCTGCCACTCCTTCCAGCAATTCAGCTCTGCCCCCAGGCTTGCACACCTCACTTGGGGTAACAGAAGTTGTGCAGCTGCCTGGCCCACTCTCCTCAGAAGGCAGTTTGTGGTCGTTCGGGTACGTCCTATGGGCAGCTCACTCCTCATCCCAGTCAGCTCATCAAGGGATTCCTCCCAACCTCCAGGATGTGCTCTGGAATGCCCTTCATCTCCTCCATTGCCACTGACGCTTTTACTATCCCTTGTAGCTTGTTCCCTGGCTAACTGCCCGTAATAGGCTCTCTTCCTGACCCAGGATAGCCCCTTCCTCCCTGCTCCTCCTTCTTCCCAAGTCTGCACCAGATCTTCCTCCTCCTGGAAACTGCCCTAACTCCCCAAGTCTGAATGTCCAGACCCTTGCTGTCTCGGCACAGCCTGGCTGCACCTGTTGCTGTCCTGGGCTCATTTCTGTCTGGTTCTGGTCTGGGACCCAGCTTCTCTATTAGCCTGGGAATTCTGGGCAGGTTCTTCTTCGCAGAACAGGGATCAGCAGCTCAGCGTGTGCTGGGGGGCTCTGATGGGGACTTGGGACCGGAGCTGTGCCCCATCCCCCTTACCCCTTGGCTCTTGTCCCATCACTGGGCCTGTCTGAACGTGAGGCTGGAAGCTTCTCCTCCTTCCCTCTTCTGCAGGAAGCTCTGCGGGAAGCCAGCAGTGTGGGCATTAGGCCAGGCGCTGGAGGGTGAGCAGGGTCACTTCCCCCACCCCCAGCAGCCACCTCAGCTTCTGCACTGCCCTTTCCTCTTCTCACTCTCCATCTGGGGCAACTCCAAACTCCATGGCCCGGGCTGCAGGAGGTCACACCATCCCCCCCAGTTCTAGGGAACGTCAGCCCTTTTCTCAAACCATGGATGTCTCCATCAAAAGTATCCACGGAGGATTTTCAGTGCTCTGTGAGGAGACACGAGTGGGTGAGCACATGGCCCTGGGGCCAGAATTCCTGGGCTTGAGTCCCAGGTCTGCCGTTTGCTCTTCGTGTGGCTTTGACCAAGTTACTTGACCTCTCTGTGCTTCAGTTTCCTCATCTGTGAAAAGACAATAATAATGCCTACCTCACAGGGCTGTGTGGGGATGGTACCCTTCAGGATCCCAGAAGGAAACAAATTCACCTGAGATTAGTTCAATAAAGTGGACTTTAATGAAAGGATTGCTTACAGGGGTGGGTGTGGCTGAGGGAACAGACACAGGATGGAGAGGCCAGAGACTGGCAGCCGTGGGAAGCCGTTCCCACCTTCCCACCCCAGAACTAGGGGGCCAATCTCTGGTTTGTCCAAGGGAGAGGGGTTTTCTGGGATGTGGGGCTTTCAGTGCTAAACCGGGACAGTCTTGGGAAAATCAGGATAAGGTGGTCGTCCTGTGTAGGGCTGAAGAGACGGAAGGGAGACACGGAGTGAGGAGATGATAGAGTTGTGGAAACTGTGTGTGTGTGGGAATCACCTGGAAGAAGCTGTGATCACAGAGGAATGCGGCCACCGCTGACACAGAGGGGGAGCCGGGGAAGCAATACCTGCCCTCCCTTCCTCCCTCCCTCCCTCCCTCCCTGATCTCCTGCTGGTGCCTCCCCTTGGAAGCCAGAGAGCAAGAGAGCAGCCCACAGGGGTCGAGGAGATTGGTGAATGGATCTGGGGCAGGAAGGATGCAAACGGAGTGTGCCCAGAGTGGAGAATAAACACTTTATTGGCATGGAAAGTGTCTGCCATACAGTAAGTGCTCAGTAAATGTCGACTATAATAATCATGACTCTTAGGTTAGAAAGCCCCACCCTGTACGTGGACTCCTGTTCTCTTCACCCCTCTGTCTTGCTCAGCACCCACCTGGCCTGTGTTGGGTGCTCAGTTGGCGCCATCAGTGGTCTTGCCTCTGAGCCATTCCATCACCTCTGCTCTTGTGTCCCGCTGCAGGGAGGGACCATAGAGGCCCTCGGACTGAGCTGCAGAGGGTGGAGGAAACTGCCCCTCTTTGGCTGCAGAAAGGAGATCTGAGTTGGGGTGTGCTGTGTGAAAGCAGAGTGGGGAGTCAGGGCCGGAGGAGGCACAGTGGCTCCCATGCTCCATCTGGGCTGGGACTGGTGAGGTCCTGCCTGGGTAGGAGGGAAGTTGTTTCTGAGCAGTAACCGTGAGGGCAGGCCTGGGTTGCCTGCGTGGCTGTTATCAGCGCCAGGTCAATATGTGTGGATGTCAGTCTCCGGGGAGGGTTGGAACGTGTATTTACAGCCGACTGTACTCCCACCACCAGGCCGGACCACGTGCCTGACTTAGAGGGCTGACATCACTCGGGCCCACTCGCGACCAGCTGTCTCTCCCTCCATACCCCCGTGGGGACAGATAAGGGAGGCTGAGAAAGTGATCGCAGCCTCGGGGACAAGAGACAAAGATCAGTGGGAAGTGATGGTGGCTTAGTCCTGGGATCATAGGCCAGCGCTTTGCTTTTTGAAAGGAATTCTCTGGCGGGCCCTGCTTATAAGTGGAGACAAGGTGGCTCAGAGAGGTTGAGAGTTGCCCAAGGACACACAGCTCAGTGGGGATTCATCTCCCAGCTGGCTCCCCCGAAGGCCTGGTAACCTAGCAGCGAGGACCATCTCCTGGGCGTTGAGGGACTAGTTCTGTGAGTGCCCCTCACCCCACCCCTGTGGGAGCTAGGTTCAACTTCTTCATGCTGCTGGGAGCCACTTCCAGCCTCCCAGTGGCCCTAGGAGAGAATCCCACAGCCTCCTCTGGACCTGGAGTGGGCCTGCTCTCCTCTTGCCTTTCTTGGGTTGTGGAAGTGGTCCTACATCCTCTCCTTTGGGATCCTGGGGACTGATGACAGCTGTGTGAGGAGCACAGCAAGTGCTGTCCCTGCTCTGTCCCTCAGGAAAGGCTCCTCTCAGGGCCCTTTCTCTTGCTGGAAGCCGAAGTGGGTGAGGAGGGACAATTTCAAAGGTACCTCCTCAACTCTCCCTTGCTCCCCACAGTTGACTGACATTTGATGGCCCCAAGTCTTCCCTTGGGCTGTAGCCTGAGGTGAGTGGGCGCAGAGGGGACTCTGTCAGGTGATTTGAGGAACCCCTGGCCCCTTCTGAATCGAGCATTGGGCTCCTTGTGGGCTGTGAAGATGGGAATGTTGGGGTTCCCTGGGCCTCTTGGGCTTTTAACACACACACTTCTTGGATCGGTACCTATGTCCAGCCAGGATGGGATGTGTCCTCCGCCTACCTCCAGCTCCCTCCAAAGTGGCTGGGCCTCTCTTCAGCCCCCAGAAGAGTGTGCTTGGCCCCCTCACCTCCCTGGCTTCAGGGCACTGCCTGAGGAGCCCAGGCCTTCTCTGTCCTCCTCCAGCAGGGCAGGGATCAGGACATCCCTCTTTCTGTCCTCCTCTGCCCAGCACAGGGTCTCCGCCCAGCAGACAGTCAGCCAGTGTGTGACAGAAGAGCAGCCCACCCACACCCCCACTCTGTCACCTGTGCCCACCACCCTGGGCCTGTTAGAAGCAATGAGGCCGTGGGCTGGGAGGGTGGGACTGGAGCAGGCCTGGGTACTCTCTCCACAGCCCATTGCCCAATGCTCCCTCCCTCACCACCTTCACAGCCTGGGCCCTGGGGCCTTGGCTTACGACAGGGCCCTGGGACAAACTCCGCAGAACAGAGCCCCATTGATGGCGGCCACCAGGGCTGGGCGGGAGGAGAGCAAGCCAGCCCCCGGCTGGTGGGGTGGCCGTGGGAGCCCTTATCATCCTGTTCCAAGTCAGGAGAGCCGCGGGGGAAGAAGGTGGCATCCTGCCCCAGACAGCTCGGCTCAGCCCCAGCTCTGGAGCACAGGTGAAAACTGGGAGCAGCCCCTCCCTCCCGCTGGGAGAGAGGGGACTTCCCTGGCCCACAGGGCCCCTCCCTCTCCTCCTGGGGTGATGGGGCAGGAGTGTCTGGAGCCAAGGAGCCAGCCCAGTTGGGAAAAGATAAAAAGCCTGTGAGTGGGCCGGCAGCTCAGTGCGTTCCCTCCCGCTCTCTCAGCCTGCGCTGCGGCCCCTCTGACAGCCATGAAGTCCTCTGTGTCTCGGCAGACGTTCTCCACCAAAGGGGGCTTCAGCTCCAACTCTGCCAGTGGAGGGGGTGGGTCCCGGGCCCGCACCAGCTTCAGCTCGGTGACGGTGTCCCGGAGCAGTGGCAGTGGTGGGGGGGCCCGCTGTGGCCCCAGCACTGGCAGCTTCGGCAGCCGGAGCCTCCACAACTTGGGGGGCAGCAAGAGCATCTCGGTCAGCGTGGCTGGAGCTGCCTCGTCAGGGCGGGCCCTGGGAGGCTTCGGCTTTGGCAGCAGGGCCTATACAGGCCTGGGGGCTGGCAGGCAGACGTTCGGGCCTGTCTGTCCCCCTGGAGGCATCCAGGAGGTCACTGTCAACCAGAGCCTGCTGACCCCCCTCAATGTGGAGATAGACCCGGAGATCCAGCGGGTGCGCACCCAGGAGCGGGAGCAGATCAAGACCCTCAACAATAAGTTCGCCTCCTTCATCGACAAGGTGGGCAGAGGTGGAAGGAGGCAGGGAGGGGCCCTTGCGCTAGGAGCAGGGGTCTAAGAGAGGGTGGGCTGGGCGGAGGCTGTTGTAGCCCATGTGCACCAGGGGTGGAGGGGGCGAGGGGAGGTAAGGGGGTTGATGGAATGACTTTTGGAGCTCTTCTGGCCTGAGCCTGGGACACCCAGACGTGGATGGCTGGAGACAGTCTTCTGGATCTTTCCTGTAATTGCCTGGGTGAATCTCGAGTCTACTCACCAGGCTTATTGGACAAGCCCCCCGATGGTGTTGCAGCCTTTCCTATTAGTCACTGATATGATTACCCAGCAGCCTTATTGCACAATCAAATAGTGGATTGTCCTCAGTGCTCCTCTGAGTGGGGTGACCCTATTGCCTCTTGTCCTTTTACAGCTGGGGAAACTGGCTCAAGTTTCAAACAAGTTACCCAAGGAGCTCTGTCTGTCCCCTGTTCTCAGTCTTGGAGGAGGCCTAAGGACAAAGATGTGTTCAGGACACCAAGGGGGGAGTCTTAGGGGAAGTCTCCTTTTTGCTTCTCCAATTCCTCCTCGCTGTTCCAGCCAAGAAGCTCAGTCTGGGGTGGACAATGGGGAGGGTGGTCACCAGGTCACCACCACCTGGGGCTTGGAGTTTGGTCTCTCCCAGATTGGGAGCGTTCCGACTCCTTCCCTGGCCTCCAGGCTGACCGGGCAGCTCTTGTACTGTTCTCTGGCATTTCCAGGTCCATTTTGCTGCATTGTCACCTCCACCCTGAGACCCCAGGCAGTGGGACCATGATGGGGACAATCCTGGTGGATGACCATACCTTGGTTCAGTGATCTGTGGGTTCCCAAAGGACATTCACGTCCTCTATCTCATGTGATACCCACAGTATCCCACGAGGAATCAGAATAGGTGATATTGTGTCCAGTTTTAAGAAGAAAAAACCAAGGTCTAGACGGTCAAGTGATTTGCTCAGGTTCATACAGGTACTTGGAGGCAGAGGTGGGCTTGGGGCTCAGATTTGTGGGCCCCATGGTCCTCGGCACTAAGAGAGCTTGTCATTGCTCATGGCAGGTGCACCTGCTGTGTGGTTCCCGGGCTGTGTGACTGTGGGCTGGGGCTGCTGTGGAGGTGGGACCTGGCGAAACCGGCAGGGGTGAAGCAAGCCATTCCGCCCACCTCCTCACCTTCTCCCCTACTGACTTTTGGTGCTTCTGTGGGACTGTCCCAGAGGTCAAACAAGCCAAAACCGCTCTCAGGCTCTCAGAATCATGGCCTGGTTGCTGGAGGCCTGAGAGGTTGTCTGTGTCTGGCATCTTAGAACCCTGGCTGGCAGAGAACCTCCCCAGGGGGCCTGTTAAACCCACACCATCGGCCCCCTTCTCAGTCTATAGAGATAGGGCTGGGCACCCATATTAAAATTTTTTGTTAAATAAAATGTCAAATTTACAGAAAAGTTGCAAGAATGGTACAACATATTCCTATATATTCTTTTGCCCAGATTCACCAATTTTTAACATTTGGTCACGTTTGCTTTCTTTCTCTCTCTCTTTCTCTGTATATGTGTATACGTATATATTTGTGTGTGTATATATATACTCACGTACACTATACATGCACCTGCATTTTTAACAGTTGATTTTGTTGTAGAATCAGGGTTCAGAAACATTGATCTGGTCCAGTTTCCCCAGGACAAGTGAGAAAGGGAGACCCAGAGAGAAGTGACTTGACCGTCACCAACTGGAAAATAACTGAGCTGGGGCTTTTATGTTTATTAACCGTTTAGAGTCTTGTCTTAGGATTGGACTGTTTCCAGCAAGGATTGCTCCCTCAGGAACTCTTCCCGCCAGCAAGGCGTAGGCCTGCACTGCCCCGTGATGTCCTGACTGGGGACGGATGTGACGGTGGGCCCTGTCCTTGGTCCCTCCTGGGGTCAGGGATGGCGCCAGCCCACCCTTCTTGCTCTGGCTCAGGTGCGGTTCCTGGAGCAGCAGAACAAGGTGCTGGAGACCAAGTGGGCGCTGCTGCAGGAGCAGGGCCAGAACTTGGGTGTCTGCAGGAACAACCTGGAACCTCTCTTTGAGAGCTACCTGGGCAACCTGCGGAGGCAGCTGGACAACCTCCAGAGCGAGCGGGGGAGGCTGGGCTTGGAGCTGAGGAACGTGCAGGATCAGGTGGAGGACTTCAAGAACAAGTGAGGAGGGCAGGGGGCTAGGGCCATATCTGGAGGGGAGGGGACAGCGTGGGAAATCTCCCAGGAGAGCGCCACTCCATTCCCAGGGTCCTGGGACCCACCTGGGGGAGTGTACAGACAGAGCTGCTTTCCCTGGGTGCTAAGGCTCTGCCATTGCCTTGTGAACTGTCTCATTGCGTACGGTTCGTAATTTAAAAGCTCTTTATTATAAGGTAGGGAGAATAGTGTAATGAACCTTGATGTTCTCGTTACCCAGCTTTACTATCAGCTCAGAGCCAGTCTTGTTCCATTCATATCCGTACTCACTTCCCCTCCTCCCTCATTGTCTTGAGGCAAATCCCAGCCATCAGATCGTGTCATTCACACATATTTTACTGGATATATTAACACAGTTCATCTGCATAACTTGACATAGTAGAACATAAACACAATGCCATAATCACACCCAAAACTTTTAAAACAGTAATTCCTCCATATTGTCAAATATCCAGTCAGTTTTGAGTTTCCAATTGTCCCATAAATGTCGTAAATTTTAAAAATACAGTTTGTTTGAATCAAGATCCAAATAAGGTTCACATGTTATGACTGGGTGACATGTATATTTATAATTTTCACAACTTTTCCAGTAACTTGCCCCTGGCAATTTCTAAACCTTAAAGTGTCAGCAAAAGCAGTTGGAGAGAGTTAGTTGTTTCAAACGACATCCTGTTGTTGAAAGTGAATGCAGAGGTTAACCGCTGTTGACACATGCTCACCTGTCCCTATAAAGCCCGCTAAGCGCTCTGATACAGAGGTGGCTGCTCTTGATTGCCATATTATTGCACAAATTCTGGGCCCATTTCCTCAAAAGGGGGCAGGGAGGAATATTTAGAGACTGCACTTCAAGTTTCTTCAAGGGCTGGCTGCATGACAGAACTGCTCCCCAAAGGTCTTCTCGGCCAATATGAGACCTATCAGGGCTTCCTTAAAGCCAAGAGGGTCCAATGCCTTAAAAGGCAGAACTTGGCTGAGCCCGGCCTGAGTCTTCCCTGTGTAACAGGTACGAGGATGAAATCAACAAGCGCACTGCCGCGGAGAACGAGTTCGTGGTGCTCAAGAAGGTGAGCAGGGGCAGAGAGTGGGGGCAGGTGGTCTTTTGGCTGCCAGGGTGCTGGGCTGACTCAGAGACGCGAGAGCCCTGGGGGCTGAGCCTCTGCCCTGCTCTCCCTCGCCCCCAGGATGTGGACGCCGCGTACATGGGCCGAATGGATCTGCATGGCAAAGTGGGCGTCTTGAGCGAGGAGCTCGACTTCCTGAATCATCTCTACGACTTGGTGAGATGGCCAGTGGACAGGGATAATTTCATACAGCATTGGGGATTCCCCTGGAGGGCTGATCTGAATTCACCAGTGCAGTTATTGATAGAAGACACAATCTGGACCTTTAATTAACACTGGCTTCCATGTATTAAGTGCTTAATGATGGGCTAGGCACCGGGCTAAGCTTTTTACATAATTTTCTCAGCAACTTCATACTATAGGTCCTATTATTGTCTCCATTTTATAGTCAGAGACACCGCGGCTCAGAGTAACTTGCCCATTGTCACATAGCTAGTTAGAGGCAGTGATGGAATTAAAACCTGGTTCTTAGATTTCAAAGTCTGACTCTTGCTTCTGTGTTATACTGTTTCCCTTCTCGCCCAGTTTGTATTGGAGCAAGGGATGGAGGAGCAGAGGTGGGCAGAGAGGGGGGACTGAGATTCCAGGTTGGAGCAGGAGCTGAGGTGTGGCTAGTGGGTAGATCACAGAATCTAGGAGGGGTTCCAGGAAATAAGGGGGCTTTGAAGATGAGGGTGAAAGGGTTGAACTCAACATGAGTGGATCATAGAATCATAGACTCTTAGACTTGGTAGGGACCTCAAGGTCAGCCTTTCACTCGGTACAAGAGCCCTTCCTCGAATATCCCTGATGGGGGATCATGTAGCCTCTACTTGAACACTTCTAGTGGCAGGGAGCTCACTGTTTTTTAGGGCAGGCATTCCCATTGTTGAACAACTTCTTTAGAAAGCTGACTTGAGTCTTCTTCCTATGACTTCCGCTCTTAACTGGCCCTGATTCTGCCCTCTGGGCCGCACATATCCAACTATCTTCCATGTCACAACCTTTCATATGACAACCCTTTAGGGGTCAGGATGATTGGGGCTGACATCTGTGGCATGTGAAGGAGTTCAGGAGACAGGGTTCTTGGTCTAGAACTCAGAAAATAGGGGTGGGAAGAGAGGTTACTGATCCAGACTTTTATTCATGCAGCCTAATATTGATCTAGAAACCATTTCACAATGTTTGCTCCTTAAAAACCCTCTGGATTTTTTCATATGAACACTTTTAAGTGAGACATGCATCCACTCTCCTCCAACCTCCTGCATTTGGGCAGTTGAGTTTTTGAAACTGAATGCAAGAGTTGATGATTCCCTTTTTTCCTATGAAATATTCTGTGGTTTCCTCCCATTGTTTTAGGTCACTGTGGGCACTTTGCAACTTGATTCTCCTGTCTGTATATTGGAGATGCCAACTAGATAACTGGATAGATCAGTGATGCCCCAGCTTAGGGTTATCTGCAGACCTGACACAATTTCAGTTTAGTTATTTGATAACATTTCAGTGTAAATCATTGATAAGTGTGTTAAGGCAGACAGGGACAAGAACAGAGTCCTAATCCAAGCATAGGTCTTCGATGGTGCCTTCCCACCGGGCTGACCTCACTCCACTAATCAATAATTTGTGGGTCAAGTGGCTCAGCTACTTTCAAATCCAACTAACCATACCATCATCTGGCCCTCATTTTTCTGTCATATTTTCAAGAATGTGTGAAAGTCTTGCTCAAAAACATCCATGGCAGTCCTTAGCAGTTGGGTAATACAACCACAGAAGAAAATGAAATCCATTTGGTTTGACTTTTCCTTTGGGAAGTCTTGCCGACTCCATGCCTCTTGCACACATTTTATAATTCATTCTAGAGGTTCACAGGAGATTGACATTAAGTTTAACTTGGAGAAGTCTAAATCTCATCTCTTTAAAAATGAGGACATTTGCTGTGTCTGGGGTTCTGGAACCTCTCCTACCCTCCCTATTTCTCAAGGATCACCAGGGATGTTCATCTTTTTGGCAATCCTCCTGGCCTCCCAGGATATGCTCCTCTGGCCTGGAGGAGCCAAGACCTCTCATAGCCTCTGTGTCTGTCTTGATTTTGATAATTGTTCTCCTTGTTGGAAAAGAGGCAAATGACATAGCAGTTGAATTATTGGCTTTTCCTGGGTTTTCTATAGGGTTAGCCCAGTGCTGCTCCCTTCTTCTCACCTTGAGCTTATCTAACAGCTCCTGTCCATTGGCCTTAGCATTTCCCTGGCTCATTCTTGGCTGTGTTGCTCTCCTTCCAACATCTCTGCATGCCCCATCATGATGGAGCTTGTTGGGGAATGTTCTGTGCCATCATGCTGATTTCTTAGGTGCCTCCCCAGTTTCTTCTTTCCTGGGATCCTTGACAGTCATTCATCATTTGGGACTTCCTCATTCTTCTCTTTTAGGTTCTTTTCTCTTTTAGGCCAGATCAAGGGTGCCTACCCCGCTCTTTTCTGAATGGATAGGAATTGGCTTTCCTACCTTCTCAGGCACACGTCTGGCATACCCAGCATTCCTTTCCTGTGCTCTTCCTGTTCATTTAACTGAGTACACTCCACACAGCAACAGGAGGACAAGTCCCTGCTTTGGGGGGCCTGTAGTCTTGTGCTGGCTTACCATGTGGTGAGAGCCACGTTGGGACAGGAACAAGGAGCATGGAGCAGGCTGTGGCTGACATTTCCTGGGAGGGCTGGGGGAGCTTCAGAGGAGATAGCATTGGAGTTGGATTTTGAAGGAAGGGTGGGACTTCTAAAGGAAGAGCAGGAAGGGCCTGCTGGTCGGCCGCAGTGATGTCACTGTGCAGTGATGGAGGCATCAGAGCACGGTGCACTATGGGAGCAGCAGGTGGGCTGGGCATCAGCGTGTGGGAGAATTAGGTGAAGAAGGGGACAGGAAATGTGAGCTAGGGACCCAGTCGGGGTCACTTCCTATCAAAGTTCCTCATCACCTATCTGTGCCTTCTTAGCGGTAAGACTGCAGGCCAGAGCAACCGTTCCTGTGTGCATATCAGCTGTGATGACCAATACGGCACTCGGTAACAGACGTCACAGTCTGCCTTTGGTTGAGCCAGAGCTCAAGGAGATCCGGAGGGCCAACCACCAATCCTTGGCATCTCACAGGGCAGGAAAGCAGCCTCAAGGCCTCCCTCTAGTCTGTGGGGTCCCTGTGGGATCCCTTGCTCCAGTGACATCACTGGCCTCTCTGGCTCCCCCATGCCCAGGTGCTCTCCACTCTCTCTTCCCCTCAGGGTCCCCAGTGTCCCTTTAATCCACAGAGCTTTCCCCCCTCCACTTGAATTCGCTCCATTTCTTTGGAAAGCTCAACATTTTTATCTTCTTGTTCTAGCAAGATGACCCTTATCCATTCTTGGTGGTATCCAGTAGATAGTTTTGCCTCCTTGTTTTAAAAATTCCAGGTTGATTTTCCTCAGGACCACGCTCTGGCATGGGACTGTAGAGGGACCCTGAGCTGGAGAGGGTGAGGGGTGACGCTGCAAGATGATGCTGGCAGTGTTGTCGTGGTGGGGAAGAAGATAATGCCCGGCTGTGACAAAATGATGTTATCTATAGCAAATATGCCTCACGGGCACCTTGACTGACCTTCAGAGAAGTCTGGGCAAATAATGCATTCTTCTGAGCACCCACCATGGGCTACACATGGATCTGAGCCCTCCCATAAACCGCATGGGGAGGGTATTATCATGGCCATTTTACAGAAGGGGGGACTGAGGCATCATGAGGCTTAGTGACTACCTGTCCCACAGCTGGTGAATGTCAGGCTGGGGACTTGAACTTTGTCTGTCTCCAGAGCTCCTGTCTTTCCACTAAACTGCAAATGTTTCAGTGATTGGATTTCTGTCCCTACCCTCCACTCCCAACGCATTCCACCTTTTAAAAGACAACCTAATGTAATAAATCTCTGTCAGTATGGACATTGGTTTGGCTTTGGTAGTTCTCTCTCTCTTTATTTCTGTCTGTCTTACGTTAGTCTGTGTCATCTCAGGTTCTGGTGTCAGACTGCCCGGGTTCGAGGCTTAGTTTGTGTTTTGGGCCAGTTACTCCTTGTGCTATTGGAAAAGGGCATGTAATGAATTAGTACCTGCCAGGTGCTAACAGTGCCTGACCACAGGAATGCCCCGTGAACGTGAACGAGGGCTGTTGTTGTTACTCCCTCTCTGTCTGTTATAATCCCGTTGGCTGCAGTGAAGGGCCCATGTGTGAGAAAAGCTGGAGGCAGGACCAGAATGTGTTGGAAGGTGTTGACTTTTAGAGGGAAGATTTTCTCCCCTTTGTGAGCCGCTGAGGGGCACTGAGTGGATGAGTGATTGATTGGAGCTGGGGTTTGGGGCAGAAGAACCGTGGGAAACAGAGGCAGAGTCCACTGGAAGCCGAGGCAGTCATGACCTAGCGATGGAGCTGGTCTCCAAGCCAGAACACAGAAGCAAACCTGCCATTCACGGCACCGTTACATGCCTGTTCATGTGTGAAAGCTGACGGTCCTAGAGACACAGGGAGCGTCTGTGAACATCACCATGTCTGTAACTATCAGTGTATTCTAGAGGAAACCACTTGGGCTTTGTCCTTCAACTGACTGGTTCCATTCACTCAGACTGGATGACCTTGGATCTGGTGACCTTGGAAGTGTCACTTCTCTTCTCCAAGACTCTTTCCTCTCCTGCCTATGTCAGGACCGCTGTGAGTGGTGGTGCAGGTTGTTAACTGGCTGGGGGGAGAGTGGGGTTCAAATCAGGCCCATGCTCAGCTCCTCAGGCCCCGGGACGGGCTGCCTCCACCCAGAGGGGAGCCTTTTCACAATTTGCACAAAAGCATCCTGTGGGTGGCTGTGGCTCTGCCTGCCTGCCTCACAGGTACTCTGAGGATTAAAGGGACTAGCAAAGGTGGTGGCTCAGGGCCTGGCACCAGCCTGAGTGCTCCTTGTTAATCTCTTAGAAGTCTGCAGATCCACGAAAAGAAATGAAGTCCATAAAAACGGGAGCCCATTTCACAGTTGGGAGACTGAGGCCTTTCCTTGCAGTCGTAGCTTCCTTCTAGGCTGGAGACTGGGGAAGAGCACAGGCCTCCTGATCTCACCTGGAGACCCCTGTCCTTCATCCCTCTGCTGCCTCCCAGGGGCCTGGGGCAGGGACGCTGGTGGTAGCTGTTTCTGTTTTTTGTAGGAGCTGAGCCAAGTAGAGACCCATGTGTCTGACACCAATGTCATCCTCTCCATGGACAACAATCGCAACCTTGACCTGGACAGCATCATCGCCGAGGTCAAGGCCCAGTACGAGCTGATTGCCCAGAGGAGCAGGGCTGAGGCCGAGGCCTGGTACCAGACCAAGGTGAGAAGAATGGCTGGCTCAGGTGTGTGGGCTGGGACTGGACACAAACCTTCCCCCATTGTGAGAGGCCTAGGCCACTGGGCTCCTTGGAGGCCCGGGGCCGGACACACCCAGCCTTCACAGGGGCCTCTAGCTGTGAGAGTGGGCCCGGGGGCCAGTGGTCACCCACGTGGGCCTGGAACCATCTGACAGCTCACTGCCACTTCTTTGGCCTCCAGTACGAGGAGCTGCAGGTGACAGCTGGGAAGCATGGGGACAACCTGCGGGACACCAAGAACGAGATTGCTGAGCTCACTCGCACTGTCCAGAGGCTGCAGAGTGAGGTGGATGCAGCCAAGAAGCAGGTGAGCCTCTGGTTGGGGGCCTGAGGGTTAGGCCTGGGTGTTGGCACAGGTGTGGGGGCTTCTCCTTGTCATGCTGGGGGGTGAGACCTGCTCTTCTCCTGATGGTTGGGACACACTCAGATGCTGGGCCATCGAGAGCAACACGCTCCTTTTACAGGAGGGGAAATCGAGGCTCGGAGAAGGGAAAGGACTTGTCCAAGGTCACACAGCACATTAGTGGTAGAGCATGTGGGACGACATCCTCCAAGGAGATTGAACATATCTCCAGGAGGTCAGAGCAAGTGGCTGAGGGTTCAAGGGTCCAGGTTGCGGCTACTGACTCCATCTAGGTCGTGGCTAAAAAGCGTGGGCTCTTCTTCAGGTTGGGTTGAAGCATTTGGTTAATGGTGAGGTTGTATTATTTATTTTATCTCTTTTGAGGCACTGGGCTGAGCTGCAGCAGGGGGGACTAAGATTAGACTCAGTAAGAACTTTCCCAGTGGTGCTACATGATCTTGCTTGTGTAATAGCATGTCCTCTCTCAGATGAATATTTCTGCTTTCCTTCTTTCCCAGTGGGTTGGGGTTGGGGGGTGGGGCTAGGGATGGTGACGCTTGGCTTCAGGTCAGATAGATGGATGCCATGACCCTGGCGAGTGTTCCCAACACCCCTCATCCTCGGGGCAGTGCCAGCAGCTGCAGACTGCCATCGTGGAAGCGGAGCAGCGTGGGGAGCTGGCGTTAAAGGATGCTCAGAAGAAGCTTGGGGACCTGGACACGGCCCTGCACCAGGCCAAGGAGGACCTGGCCCGGCTGCTGCGTGACTACCAGGCCCTCATGAACGTCAAGCTGGCCCTGGACGTGGAGATCGCCACCTACAGGAAGCTGCTGGAGAGCGAGGAGAGCAGGTGGTGGCCCCTTCTGCTCTGATGCAGAGGGCTTTCCAGCTCTGCCCTGTGGGAGGGCCCATGTGGTCGGCTCTGGGGCCGGGGCCATGGGGATAAGAGAGGAACCAGGGAGCTGGGCTCCTAATGCTCCCACTTGTGTTCACTGCCTCTGCTGTGCATCTCCTTGGTTGGCACAAGCATCAGTAATCCTTGTGGTGGCTGGCAGCCCAATAGGAGCGAGGCTTCCTCTTCCAACACCAGATTCCACCACCAGTGGAAGCTTCGAAGGAAATTCATCACCTCTGTCTCCACGAGATGTAGAGAAAGTCACCTTAGCCAGAAACTGGGCAGCTCTGCTTTGGCGTGGGCTTTGTTTCCCATCCCACTGGAGCAGAGATGCTGTCCATGGCCGGCATGTGGAGGGCAGGGAGGGCACGAGGGGGGCAGTGACACAGCCTGCTGCAGCTCTACTTTCTCTGCTGCACTGGCCTTAGGAACTGCTGGAGGGACCACCAGGCCCAGCGTAGCTACATGCACATACTTCTCTTGTCCCCTGGTCTTAGCCTGCGGTCCCTGGTCCTCGAGAGTTGACCCACTGAGTTGATCCACTGTAAAGGCAGAGAGAGGGAGGGAGAGGGTTTTTGCTTGGACTCCTGGGACTACTGACCCTTCTCCTGGCCTTTCTGTTTCCCCAGGATGTCTGGAGAATGTCCCAGTGCAGTCAGCATCTGTGAGTATTTTGCTGCCCCGCCCAGGGCCCTGCCCCAGTCCTCTGCTTAGTCCACTCAATCTGTCCTCGGCCTAAGGCGCACGTTCTCTCCACTTGAGCCCCTGGATACAGATTCAGGGGTCCGAGAGAATGAGCTTCCTGCCCCAGCTCTGTCTCCGTTTCCCATGGCTCCGCCGCATGATTTCGTTCCCGTCCCTCACTGACTTCTGGACTCCCAGGCCTCTCCTGGCGTGACTGCCCTGCCTCACCCGGGCCCTTTGCCTTGCAGCGGTGACCGGCAGTTCCACGACCGTGTGCGGAGGCGGCGCGGCCGGCTTCGGGGGTGGCACCTCCCGGGGCGGGTGCGGGGGGGGCAGCAAGGGCGGCTTTAGCAGCAGTGTGGGCTACGGCGCTGCCAAGGGGGGGCCCGCCTCTGGGGGCGCCTCCATGCTGCGGAAGACCGCCCAGGTCAAGGCGTCCGGCTGGAGGTGTTAGCCGCGAGCCTGGCCCGACGGCCCCGACATCCTCTCCCCGCTCCCTTCACCCCACCCCGCTGTCCTCCCTCCCTGCCCCCTCAGGAGTGGGAACCCCCAGGGCCACAGACCCAGTGTGTTTGCATGCCACACTCTCATGTGACGTGTGATCTGCATTCTGGGAGGCGCTCAGATCTACCCGGGTTTTCTCCTTGGTGCTGCACTGGGATGGGAGGGGAGGTTACGGCCACCAGCTTGAGTGATGTGTTTGGGTGATTCGAGGGTGACCTTTGACCACTGAGAGGAGGCTGGATTTCCCAGGCCATCTAGGCCTCCCTCACTTCCTCTGCTCTGAGCTCAGGGCAGGCTGGGGGAAGTGGGGGGAGGTCGGATGTGGTCCCCAAAGGCCCTTCAACCTCCCCAGTCTCCCCATCCTTGAACCTACCCATACCCCCCTCCCCTGTCTCTGCTTTTGATGTGTCTCAATAAATGGCAACTGCAGCTAGCTGTCTGTGGCTCCGGTCTGTCCTGCCTGGGGAGCTGAAATTGTCACCTGATTAACCCCTGATGAGGCAGCAAGAGGTTGAGGCAGTGACAACCACATGCTCACTATGCCCCAATCACCATGCTAAGAGCACGTCAGCCTAATACCATCAGCACGCTAGGCCTCAGCTCTTACTCTCTCCCTTGCAGGGTGCACAGGAGAAGGCTCGAGGGAATATGTAAATTGTACTGAGCAGCTGCCTATTACCCAGCCCATTCTACTGAGTCCTCTGCTAACTCTGTGGGGCAGGCAGTATGGTTTTTCAGTGGAGAGATCTTGAGCCTCAGAACTAGGCAGACTTGGGTTTAAATCCCAGCTCTGCCAATTACTAGCTGTGTGACCTTGGGAAAGTTACTTGACTTCTCTGAGCTCCAGTTTCCTCCTTCATAAAAGCAAGGTATGATGAGAACATGTGTCAAGCATCTGGCTTATGAGGGTCTTGACAAGAATCAGTCCCCTTTGCTTCCCTTCCCCCTGGCTTCTGGTTTCCCAGCTCATCATCTAGGAGTCAGATGATTTTTGTCTCAGCCCTCACATCCAGTCATCAATAAAAATCCACATTTTCCCAACAACAGTAGAATACATATTTGTCTCAAGTGCTCAGGGAACATTCTCCAGGATAGATCATATGTTAGGCCTCAGACAAGTCTTACCAAATTCAAGAAGATTGAAAACATACCAAGTATCTCCGAGACCACAGTGACATGAAACTAGAAATTAGTACCAGGAGGAAAACTGGAAAACTCATGAATACATGGAGGTTAAACAGCACTCTCCTGAACAATCAATGAATGAAAGAAGAAGTTAAAACGGAAAGAAAAAAGTATCTTGAGACAAATGAAAATGCAAAAATAACATACCAAAACTTACGGGATGCCACAAAAGCTGTTCTAAGAGAGAAGTTGAAGCTATAAATGCACACTTCAAGAAAATAGGAAGGGGCCGCCCGGTGGCGCAGCGGTTTAGTCCGCGCTTGGCAGCCCGGGGTTCACAAGTTCGGATCCCGGGCGCCCGCCGACGCACTGCCTGTCAGCCATGCCGTGGCGGCGTCCCATATAAAGTGGAGGAAGATGGGCACGGATGTTAGCCCAGGGCCAGTCTTCCTCAGCAAAAAGAGGAGGATTAGCAATGGATGTTAGCTCAGGGCTGGTCTTCCTCACCAAAAAAAAAAAAAAAAAAAAAGAAAATAGGAAGATCTTGAATAAAAAAGCTAACTTTACACCTAAATGAACTAGAAGAAGAAGAACAAACTAAGCCCAAATTTAGCAGAAGGGAGGAAATAATAACGATTAGAGCAGAAATAAGCGAAATAGAAAACAGGAAAACAATAGAAAAGATTAACCAAACTAAGAGTTGGTTCTTTGAAAAAATCAACAAAATTGACAAACCTTTAGCTAGGCTAACCAAGGAAAAAAGAGAGAGGACCCACATTAACAAAATTATAAATGAAGGAGGAAATGTTACAACTGATACCACAGAAATACAAAATATCATAAGAAGTTACTGTGAACAAGCATACACCAACAAACTGGACAACCTAGAAGAAATGGATAAATTCCTAGAAGCATACAAGCTCTCAACACTGAACCAGGAAGAAAGAGAAAATCTGAACAGACCAATTACTAGTAAGGAGATGGAATCAGTAATCAAAAATCTCTCAGTGGAAAAAAAAACTAGGACCAGATGGCTTCAGGGGCGAATTCTACTAAACATTTAAAGAAGAATTAACACCAATCCTTCTCAAACTCTTCCAAAAAATGAAAGAGAAGGGACTACTCCCAAACTCATTTGACAAGGCCAGCATTACCCTGATATCAAAGCCAGATAAGGACACTACAAGAAAAGAAAACTACAAGCCAATATCCCTGATGAATATAGATGCAAAAATTCTCAGCAAAATACTAGCAAACTGAATTCAGCAGCACATTAAAGGGATTATACACCACGATCAAGTGGGATTCACCCTTGGGATGCAAGGATGGTTCAACATAATAAATCAATAAAGGTGGTCCATCACATTAATAGAATGAAAGATAAAAATCACCATCTTAATAGATGCAAACAAATGTCAGGAATAAGACAAGGATGCCCGCTCTCACCACTCCTATTCAGCATAGTACTGGAAGTCCTAGCCAGAGCAACTGGGGAAGAAAAAGAAATAAAAGCCACCAGAATTGGAAGGGAAGAAGTAAAATTGTCTCCATTTGCAGATGACATGATTTTATACATAGAAAATCGTAAAGACTCCACCAAATTACTGTTAGATCTAGTCAATGAATTCAGTAAAGTGGCAGGATACAAAATCAGTGTACAAAATTCAGTAGTGTTTCTATACATTAACAATGAATTACCTGAAAGAGAAATAAAGAAAATGATCCCATTTACAATGTCATCAAAAACAATAAAATACTTGGGAATAAATGTAAACAAGAATGTGAAAGACCTCTACTCTGAAAACTATAAGACATTGATGAAAGAAATCAATGAAGAAACAAATAAATGGAAAAATATCCCGTGTTCATGGATTGGAAGAATTGATATTGTTAAAATGTTCATACTACCCAAAGTCATCTATAGATTTAATGCAATCCTTATCAAGATTCTAATAGCATTTTTTATAAAAGTAGAAAAAATAATCCTAAAATTCCTATATAACTACAAAAGATCCCAAATAGCAAAAGCAAACCTGAGGAAAAAAAAAAAAAAAAAAAAAAACAAAGCTGGAGGCATCACACTTCCTGATTCCAAACTATATTATAAAGCTATAGTAATCAAAACCATATGGTACTGGCATAAAAACAGACACAGAGATCAACAAAAAAGAATCAGGAGCCCAGAAATAAACTAATGCAAAAATAGTCAACTAATATTTGACAAAGGCGCCAAGAATACTCAATGGAGAAATGACAGTCTCTTCAATAAATGGTGCTGGGGAAATTGGATATCCACATGTGAAAGAATGAAACTATCATACACCACTCACAAAAATTAATTCTTTAATGGATTAAAGACTTAAACATAAGATCTGACACCATAAAACTCCTAGAAGTAAACACAATGAAAAGCCTTCTTGACATGGGTCTTGGCAATGATTTTTGGGATATGACACCTAAAGCATGAGCAACAAAATAAAAAATAAACAAGTGGGACTACATCAAACTAAAAGGAAATGATCAGCGAAATGAAAAGGCAATTTATGGAACAGGAGAAAATATTTGCAAATTATACATATGATAAGGGGTTAATAATCCAAATATGTAAAGAATTCATACAACTCAAAAGCAAAAAACCAAATAATCCAATCAAAAAATGGGTAAAGGACCTGAATAGATGTTTCCCCGAAGAAGATAATCAAATGGTCAACAGGTACATGAAAAGGTGTTCCACATCACTGATCATCGGGCAAATGCAGATCAAAACCACAGTGAGACATTGCCTCTCATCTGAGAAAATGGCTATCTTCAAAAAGAAAAGTGAAAACAAGGGCTGGCGAGGATGTGGAGAAAAGGGGCCCCTTGTGCCACTGTTGGTGGGGATGCAAAATGGTGCAGCCATCATGGAAAAGAGTCTGGAGGCTCCTCAAAAAATTAAAAATTGAACTACTAGATGATCCAGCAATTCCACTTCTGGGTATATATCTAAAGGAAACAAAATCACTATGTTGAAGAAATATCTATGAAGAAATACCCACCCCCTACCACACAACTACAATGGAATACTATTCAGCCACAAAAAGAAGGAAATTCTGCCGTTTATGACAACATGGATGGACCTTGAGGGCATAATGCTCAATGAAATGTCAGACAGAGAAAGACAAATACTGTATGATCTCACTTATACATGGAATCTACAAAATAACTCATAGAAGAAGAGATCAGATTTGTGGTTACCTGAGGTGGGGGGTGGGGGAATTGGAGGAAGGGAGTCAAAAGGCACAAACTTCCATTTATAAGATACATACGTTCTGGGGGTGTCATGTACAACATGACGACTATACAGTGATGCGCCGCATAACAAGGTTTCGGTCCACGATGGACCCCATATACGACGGTGGCCCCATAAGATTATAATGGAGCCTAGGTGTGTAGTAGGCTCCACCATCCAGGTGTGTGTCAGCGCACTCTGTGATGTTTGCACAACGACACACTTCTCAGAACATATGCCCATCGTTTGGCGGTGCGTGACTGTAGTTAACAACGCTGTATGGTATAGTTGAAAGCTGTTAAGAGAG
Source organism: Tapirus indicus (assembly GCA_031878705.1). Classification (NCBI taxonomy): domain Eukaryota; kingdom Metazoa; phylum Chordata; class Mammalia; order Perissodactyla; family Tapiridae; genus Tapirus; species Tapirus indicus. The sequence goes on along the minus strand of CM062918.1, from coordinate 138,849,532 downwards.
TAAATCCTAAAAGTTCTCATCACAAGGAAAAAAAAATTTTTGTAACTATGTGAGGTGATGGACGTTAACTAAACTTTTTTTGGTGATCATTTCGCAACATCTACGTATGTCAAGTCATTATGCTGCACGCCTTAAACTTATGCAGTCTCATAGATCCATTATACCTCAGTAAAACTGGAAAAAATCCACATTTTAATTGAACTTTGTGGTTCACAAATACATTACTTTGCCTGTGACCTTCACAGCAGTCCTAGAATTCAGTGCGGGGCACAGGATACCCCATTTTACAGGTGAGGCAATTAAGGCTCCCGGAAGTTAACTTTCACACCTGCAGCTGTGGAGCTGGTCAGTGGTGTCCAGGGCCACTGACTGCAGGCCGAGTCCTTTCTCCACAGAAGCCACCTCCCTCCCACCCCTATCTTATTGAGCCTTCCTCCACCACGTCTCTCGGAGTCACCCCTTTCCCCTTCATCCCCACGGCTCCCGACTCTGAGCCTGGACCCCACACCTCAGTCTACACCCAAGTAATTCCCACCTGGCTGACCTCCCAGTCCTGCACCCCCCACACCCCAGAACCTGCTGCCAGCTCCGTGGGCCTGAGTCAAGGCTATCACAGGGCCCTCCCCTCCTTGGGAATCCTTGGAGCTCCTGGTGGAACGAACCCTTCTTGATGTCCCCTCCACTCTGAGCCTCGTCACTCAGTCCTCCTCGAAAGAGCCCAGACATGCCTCGTGGAAGCAACCACCTGGGTTATGGGATGCCAGCCGAGGGATTTGAGCCAAACCCTAAACCACAGCTTAGGAACACAAGGGCTGATTTGGCAAAATCTGCTCCATCTCACCAACCTGGGTGGTCCCCAGAGGCAGTCACATTTTCAGAGTGAGGCTCCTGTTCTGGGGGGATGCAGCGTAGACCCCCAACCGTATGGGAAGAATAGCTAATGTTTACCCGGTGCTTCCCATGTGCCTGCACTGCTGCCAACCCTCTAACTGTTCATTCTTCACAATGGCCTAGGAGAGACGTACAAGTACCGTTTCCATCTTGCAGATGAGGCGATTGAGGCACAGAGAGGTCAAGTAACTTGTCTAAGTTCACACAGCTAGTAAGCAGCAGAGCTGGGCGTGGACTCCAAGCAGTCTGGTTCCAGAGCCCCAGTGCCTAACAACTGGGTTAGGCTGCTTTTATAGAAAAAGAAACTGAGAAGCCCGGGGCACTGGAGCTGGAAGGGCTTTGGATGCAATCTAGTCCCAACTTTTCATTTTACAGGTGAGAACGCTGGGGCTGAGAGAGGGGAAGAACTTGCTAATGGCAGAATAAAACAAACAAACAAACAGTTACATCAAAATTGTATTTAGGGCTAAACTAAATAGAGACAGTTTTGATTATCATGGGATAAAACTCAGAGACAATATCGCGGGCCAGGAAGATCCACTAACAACGCGTTCCTTAGAAACACTCGGAGGCTGGGAATGGCCTGGACACTGGGGTTTCCACACTTGGTTCCTGGAGCCTGAGGACCCCAGGGGCTGCTCTCAGGGGGCAGCGGGGAGGCCAGCAGGTGAGGAGGCTCGTGGACCCCTCCTCTCACCCATCAGAGCATCTCTCCTTTCATCTGTTTTACAGTTGGGCCGCACCCTCTCACTGGGCCCCTTCCCGAAATGCTGACTGGTCCTTTTTCTGCAGAATCTCTGATCCCCACTTTGGCTCTCGCTCCCCAAAGAGTGACTCAGGCCCAGCGGGGTGGCCAAAGCCGGGTGACCGAACCGGGTGAGGGCATGGACCCGGCCTGGGAGGGCGGGGTGCTTTCCCACACCACACACCGGGTTTGGGGCTGAGAGAGGAAACAGCCCTCCGGATCCCATAATCCCAGGGCTGAATGCGAGGGCTCGCTTCCCTCACCCAGAAAGCCCTAAGCAAACACTCCCTCCCGCCCCTGCTCCACACCCCTGTCAGCTGCTCATCCCTCTTTGACACGATTCGGAAGAGCTGCCAGATGAGGAAGGGTCACAGAGGACAAGAGCGGGAGCTGTGGGGCTGGGGTGGGACCAGCTTTGAGCTCTTGCTGCCAGGTCGAGTCACCTTGTCCAACCCCCCGCCTCTGGCCCAGGTGGGCAGGAGGCATCTTTCCATTTTTAGGGGAAGAAACTCTCCTCTTTGCCTGTCTCACTTGAGGGTAGAAGCTCTCTTGCCCGAGAAGTTCTTCCTTACGTCTCCTCGTGCTATAGTTTGAGGATTTTGTAAGCTTCTGGCAATTCTGACTTAGGCCACAGGATATAGCTCTAGCTTAGAACTTTCTTCCTGTTTCGTTTGGGTTTATTATAGGGTTTGTAATTAAGTTAATTTGGATTTAGTAAATTGGAGGACTCAGAATTGGCCCCTCAGGACAGTGCCATACCTCACTGGGTACTTTTAAGGACAGGGCCACATAAACCAAACAGCCAATCATGTGACAAAACAAGGACAGAAGGAGCCGAGACACCTCTGCAGAACATGCAGCATGCTGGCCAGGACCCCGTTGCTGCTCTGCTGGACCATAAGCTACGGGTCTGTATAAGTTGCTGTGTGTTTTTTTCTGCAGGTATTGTGTGGGGCAGAGTCACTGATATAAAGCATTGTGGTGTAGAGGTTAAGGTTGCAATCTTTGAAGTCAGACAGGACTGGCCTCCCACCTCCACCACTTCCTAGCTGTGTGATCTCAGGCAAGTTCCATAACCTCTTTGAGCCTCAATGTCTGCAGCTCTAAAGTGAGCATCGCAACACCTCTTTTGCAGGGTTGTTGTGAGGAATGGAACTGTTATAAGAAAATCATGTCCAGCACATAATGGCAGCTCTAAACGAGAGTTCCTCTACCTGAAAAGCACTATGGCCTCTCCGTCATCTTACTTGTCCCAGGGATGGTGTGTGCCTCAATTTAGAGTGAACAAGAAGTACCTCAACTGAGGCTCAACAGTCTAGGGGCCCCACAAAATAAGATTGTATATTAAATATTATTTCCCCCCAAATCCCTTCCACCCCCGCTTGCCTTTTGTTTTGGGCACCGAACACAAGTGGACACAACTCTAGGTACAACACACCATGTCATTTTCTCCTGGTCCTGGAGTGTCACAGTCACAGACCACAAGATACGATGACATGTCATGAGCCACCTGGGGGCTCTGTGGAGGCAACCCCTCCTCCCCGCCCACAGAAGTCCTCAGTAAACCCCAGGGGAGCGAGTAGGAGGTGCGGGTGGGGCAGCCAGGGCTGAGCTCTGGGCCGTCACTCAGGCTGCCATCCTGGCGACCCTCCTAGCTCCTCTCTCGGTGGGAGAGCAGACACTCAGACCTCAGCTCCCCCAGGGGGTGGCCCCAGGTCTCCTCTGCTCCTGCACCTACAGCCCAGTGACTTGGAGTAGCTCCGCCTTCCTTCCCAGCCGGGCCCACCCTGGGGTCAGGGTGGAAATCGCTAGAGCCTGGGACTCTGGTGTCCTCAGAGCCCCTTGACCCGGCTCAGTCAGGTCGGCTCAGGTGCTCAGTTCTGGACCAACCGCTGCACAAATTAGGCAAATTAACTTCCTACTTCTCCAGAGAGGCCACAGAGGGCAGAGCCTTTGGGACCAGACTGATGTGGGTTCAAGTCCTGGCTCCACCACACGCTCCTGTGTGACCCCGGGCGCTACTTTACCTCCCCGAGCTACCAAGTCGTCATTTGTGAGTGTGGCTGTGATCCCGACTCCCAGAACTTTCGGGAAGAGGAAGTGATAACGTGTAGATAAAGCGTCCAGCACAGGGCCTGCACAGAGTTGGCACTCGAGAAAGACCCACTGAAAGGATGAGCAAAGATCAACGCCGCCCCTGTAGGAGATGGTCCTGGCTCCAGAATGCTCCTACTACAGGTGGGCGGACCATCCTCGGGCTTTCTCCCGTGCACCTCTGATGGAGCCAGGGCCTCCTATCCTCACTGTCACGTACATAGAGGCCGCTGGGCAGGAGCAGGGAGAGCTCAGCAGAGCCCAGGTGGGTGAGACAGAGAGTGGGGTGTAGATGAGAGGAGAGGTAAGAGGAGGCAGGGAGAGGGGAGGAGGGTGGAGGTGGGGAGAGAGGAGGAGTTGGCGGAGGAGAGAGCTCCAAGCCAGCCCAACCTTCCCTGCAGCCCTGTCCCCGAGGCGGGATCCCCTGACCACCTTCTTCTCACCCCGTGGGCCCCACCCCCTCTCTTTGCATGGAGGGAGCGGTTCACTTCTGCTGTGGTCAGCTTTCATCCGGACAGGGGCAGCTCAGGCCTGTGAGAGTTACCCAGGCCTTGATCGCTGCTGTTTCCGGGATTTGGAATAGCAGTCTCAAGAGGGATTGAGGAGGGGGGTTGCAGAGTCATCTCATTTCTCCTTGTGAGTGGTGGTGGCAAACCCAGTCAGGAAAAGAATGAATGCTTGCTGACCTACTATGTGCCAGGCACTGTAGGCCCATCGTCTCATTACCTGTGTGGCAGGTGTCCCATTTTATAGATGAGAGGAGGGGTTGAATGGGTTCAGAGAGGTTAGGTGACCTGCCCAAGACTGCACAGCTAGTTAGTGGCAACAGGTCGGATTTGAACACCGATCTGTTGCATTCAGTGGGGAAGAATTTAAGTTAGGGCTTAAAACTAGGATTTTGCATCTGAAAACATTGCTCTGAGAAGGGGCTCTTAGGTTTCGCCATCCTGCCAAAGGGGTCTCCAGCACCAAAAATGTTACAAACTCCTGCCCCGAATGCTGGGTTATGGGAAAACAGAACACGCTCCGTCCTGTGGACCCGGCCAACAGCTGGTCAGCAAGTGGAGCAGCTGGGTGTGCACAGTGAGGACCAGTCAGGAGAATGCTGACCTAGAATCCTGCAAACACAGAGCCCAACGGAGGCTGGAGGAGGAACGTGCGTCCTGCGGCCGGAGGCAGAGGGTCAGCGTTTTATCAGGGCAGGTTTTCCCTCCTCCCACCTCTGTCTACTCAGTCCCTAGCCCCACGCTGGGCACGTGGTGGGTTCTCGGTGACTGTGTGTCAAGCTGAGGTGCGTCATGCTCCGGGTTTGGAAGGCTGTACAGCTGTAACATGGACAACCCCTTTCGTATGTGTACTCGGGCCCAAGGCTCACGGAAGAATAGTGATGATGATAACACAGGTGTACGTGCAGCTTCTGACAGTTTACAAAGCACCTCGTTAATCGTGATCTCACTGCATCCTGACAGGAGGAGAAGGTAAATATTTGTATTATTTTCAGTTTATGGGTGAAGCAACCAAGCCTCATACAGTGACCAGCTCCAGGTCTGCAGGGCTGGGCAGGGGCAGGCCGTGCACTTGAACCCAGGCCCTCGTGTTCCAAAGTCTGTGCAGTGAGAGGTCGTCTTGTCTGGAGCGGGGAGGCCGCTGGGAGGCCGGTGAGCTGGAAGTGCAGTGGGTGGGAGCTTGGAGGGCTGGGTCCAGGCAGGGGCCATGATCCGGGAGGCCCCGGGGCACTGGTTCAGGTTCTCCTGGAGCGGGGTGTGCTGGGATCCAGTAACTTGTGCCCTCCGAATGACTTCTGTAGGTGTGTTTGGTGACATGCTCGGCAGGCGCAAGAAGGATGGGCCAGTGCCAAAGGCCAAGCCCAGAGATGTTTCAGATTTTTCCCTTTATGCCCCTGCAACCAAGCCCTGCTGCTCCCGCACATATAAGGGACCCAGGCTAGGGCTGTGGCATTCACGGGCCTGGCCTCTCTCGCTTCTCTCTGACAACTCCGAGCTCGCTCTGCTCTCTCCAGCCATGATCGCCAGACAGCAGTGTGTCCGCGGCGGGTCCCGGGGCTTTAGCGGTAGCTCGGCCATCGTAGGTGGGGGCAAGAGGACAGCTTTCAGCTCACTCTCCGTGTCTGGGGGCACGGGCCGCTCCTGCTCCGGGGGCTTCGGCAGCAGGAGCCTCTACAGCCTCGGGGGGAACAAGAGCATCTCCATCAGCGTGGCTGGGGCCCGGCAAGGCGCCGGCTTTGGGGCTGCAGGAGGTTTTGGGGCCGGCAGCTTTGGTGCTGGATTCGGTGCCGGCAGCTTTGGTGCTGGATTCGGGGGCTCCTTCAGTGGACGGGGTGGTGCTGGCTTCCCCGTCTGCCCTGCTGGGGGGATTCAGGAGGTCACCATCAACCAGAGTCTGTTGACCCCACTCCATGTGGAGATCGACCCTGAGATCCAGAAGGTCCGGACTGAGGAGCGGGAGCAGATCAAGACCCTCAACAACAAGTTCGCCTCCTTCATTGACAAGGTGAGCTGTCCACTTGGCCAGACAAGATGGTAGAAGCCAGGGTTCCCGTGTCCTGGGATCTCAGATCTGTGCCTGCCACGGACGTTGGGAAAATCATTGAACCTTTCTGGGTTTCCATGTATCCAGCTGTTAAAGGGGACTCATTACTCTGAGTCTTTCTCTTTTGTCCCATGGTTGGTGGGCAGATAGGCTGCTCAAAGCAGTTCACTATTTGGGCTTCCTAGATGTGCTGTGTGTTCCTGGGCAAATAACTCAACTTTTCTGGTCCAGTCACCTCAGCTATAAAGTGGGTTCATTCTTTCCCTGCTTTTTCTCAGATTTTGGTTTTGAAAATAACATGGTTAATAATTTAATAATTAACCAATAATTAATTATAGTTAATATAATAATTTAACTGTTGGCACTTCTGTTGTTGGAACAGAAGAAAACCAGGCTGGTTTTCCAAACAGGGACTGACTCCAATGGCAGATTCTAGGTCCCAACAGGACCTTAAAAGGTCCTCGCTTTCATCCTTCTGAGTCTGGGCAAAATTGCTCATTTTTCTGGGTCTGTTTGAAGAGAGGAGTGGACGGATCTCTCCTTTTCTTTTGTAGTCAGACTTCCTTTTCCATGCAAAGTCTAGAGATTCAAGTCCTTTAAGCTGAGTTACAGTCAAAGATGATGGATGATGGCAGGCAGATCAGCCCCAGAGAGCTGTCAGCCAAAGATGAACTAGTGAACGGACGGGAGTACACACTTGGTCAAGGATGCCCTGTTCTCTTGGCACTGAAGTCTCAGTCGTCTTAGATGTACGGGGCAAGAATGAACGGTCTTGGAGTAGATTGAGTGGGAATGTTTGCTCTTCTTGCTGGTTTGAATAACCCCGTAGTAGCTCAAGGAGGCTGTATTGTGACTCTAGGACACACAGTTGTAAAAGCGGGACTAAAAGTTTGGTGCTTCTTTGTCTCACTTCCCCTCATTCCCTGTTTTGTGTTCAAACTGTGATCAGTCACCCTCACCTGCTTTCCTGTCGATTCTGAAGCACGTGGGGAAATGTCACGCTCCGCCGCTGCCTGGGTTCATCGGGCTCGATCTTCTCACAGAGAGAGGGGAAGTTCAGGGAAGTTCCCCTGCATGACTGAGTCTAGCTGAGACTCAGACCCTGTCTAGGGCCTTGACCTGAAACAGCCACACTCAGTTGTGCGCAGGTTCCCAGGGACACGCTGGGCCCACTCACACGTAAGCTTATTTAGAAAGTCTGCAGTGAATTTATCCCCTCCGCCTTGGTTCAGGATCACTTTGAATGCAAGGCCTCAGGCTGTGCTTGCATCTTCGAATTTTATTTTATTTGTCGTTTGTTTCGTAGAAGTTCAATGTTCTTCTCAGCAACTCGCCACAGGGCCTCTGGATCCCTCTGGGGGAATTTTCTTGCTGCACCGTCGGGCCCTGCTGCTCTGGCTGAGCTCTGTTCCCTGCAGCCCACACGGCCCATTTGCTGCTATGGGCTCACGAGCGGGGCCACGGTGTTGACCCCAGTGGGTGGTGCCTGGAGTTGTGACATGGTGGCCCTGCTCGGGTAGCTCTTGGGCCACCTGGTTGGCTTGGATTGACTGGGCTGCTGTCGGCCTTGGCCAGCCCTCCTGCCAAAGCTTCAGGCCCTCACCATTTGGTCGGTGCCTTTTTAAAACACAGGTGCGGTTCTTAGAGCAACAGAACAAGGTCCTGGAGACCAAGTGGAACCTCCTCCAGCAGCAGACGACCACCACGTCCAGCAAAAACCTGGAGCCCTTCTTTGAGGCCTACCTCAGTGCCCTGAGGAAGCAGGTGGATACCTTGGCCAATGACAAAGGACGCCTGCAGTCTGAGCTGAAGACCACGCAGGACAGCGTGGAGGACTTCAAGACCAAGTACGAGGGAAGGAAGGAGGGGACACCACCCCACAAATCTGCTCTGCCATGCCCTGGGCTCTCTGGGGTCCTCTCCAGTCACTCAGAATCCCAGACTCTGAAGATATCCCAAAGGGGTCAGGAAGGTCCTCTAGTTTGTTCCTCTGCATCTACATGGTCACATTTGAATGGGATGAAGTCTAGTAATCCTAAATTGCCCCAAACATGAAATGAGTGATACATTCAGGGAGCTGGGCTTGCCATCTACAAACAAGACTAGAAACCAAACAGATGAAAAGCAGTATAGCATGGTCAGAAGAGTACAGGTTGTAGAACCAGTGGACCTGGTTTGAATACGGATTCCTCCATTTACTAGCTGTGTGATCTTGGGTTAGTTGCTTAACCTCTCTGAATTTCAGTTTTCTTATCTTTAAAATGGGGATAATAGTCCCATCTTATAGTGAGAATTAAATGAAGTTAAATGAGGTAGAGAAGGCGCTTAGCATAATGCTGGACATATAATGAACATTTGATCCATAGTATCTCTTATTATGCTCACTATGGAATGGGGCTGAGAAAATTCCAAACCTTTCTTTTAATTCACTCCCACAGGAAACAAAGAGAACTGGAGTGTAGGCAACAGTCCTGAGAATTTAATCCACCACATGGCCCAAATGACAGGCCTTCTGTGGAAATGAAATCAACCAAATCATTGCTGGTTCCCCTCCTCACATCTTCTCTCTTGAAAACAGTCCTTTTAAGGTTTGGTTTCCACTTCTCTGAATAAGCAAGGGTCTAGACTGGTACCTCATACACTAATTATTCAATAAATGCAGGTTGAATGAGTATCCGTATGAACATGGGGAAACGTAGCCAAGTAACTGGATATTTCCAAATGGTTAGAGGTCTGACAACCAGCAGTAGAGAGCTGAGGAACACTACTCACTGTGGGGCTTTTGCTTTTTCCTCTCCACCCCCACCCCCAGGTATGAAGATGAGATCAACAAGCGCACAGCCGCTGAGAATGACTTTGTGGTCCTTAAGAAGGTAAGAGAGGAAGGAGGGTGGGGGTGCTGTGAGGGACCCCTGCCCTAGGGGGTGGTCTTCGACTTGAATCAAGGGTTTGCCCATCTCTGCCTCATCTTCGCCCCACTTGGTACCTTCCAGATCTAACTGAACCAGTCCTAAGGAATTAAGTTTGGGAAAAAAGCCCATGTGGATAATTAACTTCCATGTCTGCAGAGGGCTTTCGGGGAAGAATACGTCAAATGATCAGTCCCTCCCCACCTCACCTGGTGCTGAGAAGCCTCTCCCAGATGCTGCTGAGAACACCTTAATGTGTCACTTAACACCCCCTGCCCCCTATTGTGGCTCCCGTCCCTTGTCTCCTGTCCTCCCTCCTCCTCTGCAGGACGTGGACGCCGCCTACATGAACAAGGTGGAGCTGGAGGCCAAGGTGGACGCCCTGAATGACGAGATCAACTTCCTGCGGGCCTTCTATGCTGCGGTGAGGACTCCATCCCTCCATTCAGGGAAGGGAATCCTCCATCTGTGAGGCCGCTGGTTAGAGCTCCTAGTTCTTTGAGAGGACTCAGCTCCCTCACCTCAGGGCAGTGGGCTCTCTGCAAGGCCAGGGAGAGATTCGACTGAGAGGGTCTCAAAACCAGACATTGTCTTAGAAGAGGTGATTAGATCTAAAGATTGCATGGGATGGAATTTATTGCCAACTAGTATTTCTCTAGTGAGATGGATCCATTCCATTCCCTTCCACCCAACATACCGCGCGCCCACTGACATGGAAGTGACACAAAGTTCCCAGGGAGCTCCCTAGCACTGCAGACTACAACCACTGCTTTTCTGTCTTGAGATGTTACCAACCACTTGATTTTGACGTAGAAGTTTGCCCCTCCTCTCTTCTCTACACATTGGGAAGGCCAGCTCTGCTTCTGTCTGAGCCAGTGGCATGGCCATTTCCACGATGATAGCAAATTTCTGGATTAGGGAAGGCTCTCTAGGAGGCCTGATGTGAGGCATTTTCCCCTCAGGAGCTGTCCCAGATGCAGAGCCACGTCAGTGACACGTCCGTGGTCCTGTCCATGGACAACAACCGGGACCTGGACCTGGACAGCATCATCGCCGAGGTCAAGGCCCAGTACGAGGAGATCGCGCAGAGGAGCAAGGCTGAGGCCGAGGCGCTGTACCAGACCAAGGTGTGTGCTGGGGATCTCTCAAGAGGTGGGAGTGGCTTCCGGGGCTCTGCTTTTGATGTCTGTGAGCAGGAGATCATCAGCTCGAGCCCAAGAGAGGTCAGAGATGAACGGATTCTTCCGGGCATCACTGATCCTCGTCTGATTTGAGATTATGTGATGTCTTGTATTATCCCTGCCACCTGTGGCTATTCTTGCCGAGTTCACTTGAGAATAGACCCTACCCAAACACCCCTGACCCCCGGGTCCCTGTGTCTCCTGGGAATTAGGTCCAGCAGCTTCAGACCTCAGTTGACCTGCATGGTGACAACCTGAAGAACACCAAGAATGAGATTTCAGAGCTCAACAGGTTGATTCAGAGGCTGCGGGCCGAGATCGAGAATGTCAAGAAGCAGGTAGGTGTCACCTCCTTCCAGCCGCAATCCAGGGCCGGGGCCTAAGGCAGATGTCTGCAGAGCAGACAAGCAGATAAGATATCAGGCTAGAAGATCCTGAACTTGCCTGCAAGGGATCTGTAGCTCTTTGCATAGGCCATACCTAGATCTTCCCAGCAATACCCTAGTTAACATGACATGAACCCCACTAGTTAAGGTTTCTTGGCTCTTTTTCATTGGTTTTTGCTTATGTTTATCTAATCAGTCTGGTGGGGGGATTGGTGGACCCTGGCTAGAGTGAATGAAATGCATAAGAGTCAGGGAAGGTGGGGAGAAGGACAGATAGAATCCTGACATCTTGACTGAAGCAAAGCTGCTACAGGAGAGGGGACAGACGTAGAGGTGTTGTCAGCAGGACACTGATGTTTCTTGTCATACGCCCTTGTCTACAGTGCCAGACTCTGCAGGCGTCCGTGGCTGATGCAGAGCAGCGTGGGGAGCTGGCCCTGAAAGATGCCTACAGCAAGCGCACAGAGCTGGAGGCCGCCCTGCAGAAGGCCAAGGAGGAGCTGGCCCGGATACTGCGGGAGTACCAGGACCTCTTGAGCGTGAAGCTGGCCCTGGACATCGAGATCGCCACCTACCGCAAGCTGCTGGAGGGCGAGGAGTGCCGGTGAGTGGGGGGAGGGGATGGCCGGGTGGGAGCATGAGGAATGGAGAGGCCCGGGGCCATGGCAGGTCCAGGGCACCTCTGCTGGGCCACTTGCTTCAGTGCTGCACTGGTGCGTTACGAACCAGGACAGTGTTAGCTAACGGGTTCCCACGCAAGCCTTAAATCTGGCTGCTTAAAGATGGGAAAGGTGTTGACACTTGCTTATTGAATGAAGTGTGTCTCCGGGCTTGCTGGGGCTCACTGCTCTTTCTGCCCCCACAGAATGTCTGGAGAATGCCAGAGTGCCGTGAGCATCTGTAAGTACCTGCTGCCCCTGCTGTGGCCGTTCGTTCATCCTGGTTTGGACTGAGACTCCTGGTGGCCGGCACTGTTGGAACAACCGTGTCCTTTGCCTCTCTCCCACAGCCGTGGTCGGCGGTGCTGCCAGCGCAGGGGGCATCGGCGGGGGATTGGGAAGTAGCGCCGGGTTTGGCCTGGGCAGTGGCTTTGGCTCTGGCTCCGGAAGTGGCTTTGGGTTTGGTGTTGGTGTCGGAGGCAGTTCTGGCAGCAAGACCATCTCTACCACCACCTTCACCAAGAGATCCCACCGATAGAGAAGACGAGGTTTCTGCAGCCCCCTGGGCCCAGCACGGCCCAACCCTGGTGTCTCTGTGCTTCCTTCACCCTGCCTCCACCTTCCCTTTCTGGGGCTTGTCTTACCAGTGTCACCTCAGTGCCGGGGCGTGGACTCTGCCCTCTTGGAGTTTGGTAGCTTCTTCTCGATTTGGGCTTGGTGACCCACCTGGAATGGGAGGGGTGTCAGCTGACTCTTCACCTCCATGGACAGAGGAGAACACAACCAGGAGCTTCATCTCCAGAATTATCAGGGTCACATACGTCCCCTCCCAGCCCAGTGCTGTCTCCTACTAGATCCCGGATGTCCCTCTGCACCAGGAGCAAACTCCTCCATCACTTGGCAGAAACTGGCCCTGCAAGGTCAGGACAAGGACCACTCAGAGTCCCATCAACTCTCCTCCTTCCTGTCCATCTTTGGGTGAATCTTCAATAAACCGCTTTTGTCATTCACTCTGAGCAATTGTCCTTGTTCTTTGGGGAGAAGTATCCAGAATTCAAGTGAAAGTGAAAGAGGCTGGGGCCTGAGGGATCTGTCTGTACAGATCAAGGTCATGGGCTAATTTCTCAAGTCTCATTCTAAGTTGCTCAGATTATTGAGGGAGAAGTGCAGTGTGTGGAGCCTGAAGGCTGCCTGCAGAGCAGGTGCACAGACTTAACACACCAACAATTACACAAAGACGGCCCACTGCAGGCAATCGGGGTGGGGGTGCATCTCAATGCTGAGCCCACATGAACCTGGAGGGAAGGGGTCCAGGTGGGGAGGTGTGGGGCGTAGGGCAGGTGCGAGGACAGGCAGTTGAGGGGAGAGTGGGGGAGGTGAGGCGGGTCTTTTGGAGCAGTCGAGGGTGAAACTGACTGACTGGGGCCAGCCCTGGAGATTCTGGCTGGCGAAACGCAGAAGGGGGTGAGGACAGTCAGAGGTGGGGATCTGGATGTAGCCTCTGTGGACACCCTGTTTCTCTACTGGGCTGATTCCACAATACCTGGATGGAGCAGCACAGTCTTCCCTTCTTCAGAGAAAGACTGCACAGCTCCTCGTGTGCAGCCTGACCTAAATCCCTCCTGCTACAGGGCACAGTACACTCCTTCCCTTGGCCTCCCAACTGGTGCCTCCCACCCTTGACTGCCAGAGAGTTCATTCAAACTCTTACCCCTCCGGGGCAGTGCTCATGGGGCCCTTATTGTGTGCAGACAGAAGGGCACACCATTTGCCCAAGACCAGTCCCTGCCCACGGGGCCTTTGCACGGACCCTGAGGGAGACTCAGGGCAGCAGGTGCAGAGCAGCCAAGGGTTAATCCCAGGGGCTTGTGAGGGGCCTTTTACCAGGAGCAGCCGCTCCCTGGGCTGGATGGCTCCCTCCTTCACAAGCTCCGCGGTAATCTCCCCATTGTCTTGGGGCTCACCCCGTGTGTCAGAACAGGAAGTCTTTGACTTCTTCCCATCACTGCACCCTTCTGCTGGGAAAATGCTGAATTGGCTCTTTTCTGAGTTTCTGGTGTGGGGAGAAGGAGCCGAGGGTTGGAAGCAGGGGAGGGGCTTCTCAAATTCACCCACCAGGAAGTTGCAGGTTGTGATGCACCGCACTGAGAAGGTGGGGGCAGGTTAATGAATTTCTCACACCCTCTGAGCAAGCGAAGGGTGGGAGTAGCCAGCCTGAGTGGCACTGATGGGTCTCTTGGGGCTTCTTCAGTTGAATTTAATGATTTACACACAAAGTCAGGTTGTAGATTATACATGTGCACGTGATCTTAGAATAAACGTGTTTGTATTTATAGGCAAGTGGCCACATGAGTGTGTTTGTTTTCTATTTGTATAAGAAGAATCCAGTTTTACATAAAAGAAGAAAAACCTTCATGTTGGCCTCTGTTTCCAGAACAGTCCAGGGGAGTGGAGGATCCTGGCCATGATCACAGGTTTGGAGGTGGCTGGCTAGTCAAAGCGGATTATCTGGGGGAAAATTCACTTCTGAGATAATAGGCACCCCCCTTCTCCTGGATCCTTTGCATTGGATTCTGGCCAGCTCTTTGTGTTCGGGGCAACTATGGAGACACAGGTTGCATTACCCGCCCCTTGGGAGGCCCCGTGCCCTAGGCCCCCCCACCCAGTGCTTTACCTCGAGCTTTCCTGAAATCACTCCTCACTTCGTAATGGCCCAACTGTGGGTTGGCAGAGCTTTAATTAAATTGATTTGGTTCTTCTGTCCTGACCCCCACTCTCCAAGCTCTGGACTTCCAGCCTTGGCTGCAACCTCACCCGTGATTTGGCCCAGGCTCCTGGCTTCTAAGCAATGCCCCTATTTGCATAGGTCCTTCCCCCTTTACTGAGACCCTCTGGTCTGGGTCCAGCCTTCTCAGTTTCAGAAAATTCTTGCTTCCACTTCTGAAGTCTCCTTCCCTTGTTGCTAATAAAAACAGAAGGATATAGCAAAGAGGGGTTTATTTAGTGTTGTCCCATTGTGGGATTCTGATTTAGCTTACTTTGGATTCTAAGAACAGGGGACCTCAGAATAAAGCATGTCCACTACCATGTCTTGGGTGGATGGTCAAGATTTAGTGCGACAGCTATCTAGGGAAGTAATTGAGGCAGCTGTGCCCCCTTTGTGACCCCCTCAGGGCATGGTAATAGTGGGGCCAGCCCAGGATAAATGGAAGGCATAGGCTGAGGGAAGAAGCCGTTTTTGCTGTGTTGAAGGTAGAGATTGAACAGTCATCTCTTTGTCCCTTGGGGAGAAGACTGAGAGTGTAGGGCTGGGGCCATGAGGGCCTTGGTGGTAGTAGGAGCCCCAGAACTCAGGCTAATTGCTGCCCATGTTTTCCTAGTTGACTTTGGGTCAAGGTAAAATTGTTCTGCACCTTCAGTTTTTTCACTTGAAATGTTGTGAACTTGACTTTCAAGAATTCAGAAGAGAAGCTGGATGAGCTAGGAAGAGATTTTCTGGAGAAAGGATTTTGATTGCCATTTTCCATTCACCTATCCATCATCCACCATCCATCCATCCACCATCCATCATCCACTATCCAACCATCCATCCATCCATCCACCCACCATCCATCCATCCACCATCCACCATCCATCCATCCACCATCTACCATCCACCATCCACCATCCACCCATCCACCCATTCATCCATTCATCCATTCATCCATCTACCATCCAACATCCATCCATCCAGCATCCATTCATCCATCCACTCATTTCTTACCCTTTGAATTCTTTAAGGGCAGGGACCATGCTTTATTCATCTTGAAATTTCAGGGCCACTGTGCTTACCACACAGTAAATGTTTAACAAATGTTGATTGAATGAATGAACAGATGTTTATTGAGTGCCTAGTCTGTTCCAGGCAGTGTTCTAATAAGAATTAGACTCTGCTTTCAAGGAGTTTTCAATCTAGATGATAATGTCTAGATAAACACATGTACATAAATGACTTGGTAACCAGATAGATAGATAAATGCTCTTGGGAGTTACAAACAAAGCAAGGGGAGTCCAGAGGAGCGTGAAAATACTTCTGGTTTTGGGTGAGGGGGGTGGCAATCACAGGAAGCTTCATGCAGGAGGTGGCAATTAAGTGGGGTCTGGAAGGACAGGTAGGCCTGGGTGCTGGAGATGGGGCCGGGGGTGAGGGGGCAGTGATCTGACAGGGCAGGACTCTAATCTCTAAGAAGAAGTCTCCTCTTCCAGGAAGTCTCCCTGGGGCAGCTCCACCCTGTTGGCTCCCCCTGTTGCTGTGTCTCCCTTAGGCCTCCTCAGGCCTCATTCTGATCACACTCCCGTCCCTGAGGGGCTGCAGCATTTCTGTCATCAGACTGACAGCCCCTCTGCCTGCAAATCCACTGTCTAAGAGGCTCAGCTGGACAAGCGTTACAGCAGGGTCCTTGTCCCTGGGGAGGGTGTAGTTAAATGTGAATATGTGCACGTGTGTATGGGATTGTTGGGGAGGCAGACATGTTAAACACAGATTTTCCATACTCTCAGGAGAGTGTTAAGAGCAATGGTAGACATGAACACCAAGGCTCTGGAAGCACACGGGAGAAGCATTTACTTTTGCTGAGGGATTCAAGGAAGGCTCCCTGGAGGAGGTGACACCTGAGATAAATCTTGAAGCCTGAGAAGGAGTCAGTCAGGTGAAAGGGGTGTGGACCTGGAGTTGGGGTGAGGAGTGTTGGGGAGAAGGGTGATCTAGGCAGCAAGAATACCAGAGTAAAGGCAGGGAAGTGTGGCACAGCGCAGTGTGTGTACGAACCCAGAGCAGCTTAGCATCACTCAAGATTAAGGGCAGGGAGTGGTGGGGGGAGGCTGGAGAGGCAGGTTGAGGCCAGGCTGTGGAGGACCACGGCTTGGCCCATTGTCCAATTGGCTTGGGGCCTGGGCTTCATGTTCCAAGTTAGACAAGCTCAGAACGAGGCGTGTCTAAGAGAAATAGCTCCGAAGGAGATGAGGAGGGAACTCTGGGCCACCTGCCTTTGGGTGTGGCCTTTAGGCTCATGATGTGCTCTGGACTCCTGTCTGGGGACTGCCACGTCTGCACTCCACTCCCCTCCACGCAGCTGTAATGCCCAGCCTTGCAACCACTCTGCCTCTTCTTCCACTCTGTTCGCTGTGAGGGAGTGTCCAGGGACTATGGTTGTTATCATTGCTCTGCCTCCTGGCAGAATCGTCTTCCCCACATGGTATTTGTTCCTTCAGTATTTGTTGTGCACCTTCCACATGCCCGGGGCTGTGACTCACTGTGTCCAAATGTCCTTAGATCACTACCCCCTTTACTCAGATGTCTGCACGCCTCGCTCCTTCACTGAGTTCAGATTTCTGCTCAGGTCCACTTAGACCACCCTCTATGAAATGGCCCCCCTTGTCGTGTCCACCCTCCTTTTCCTGCTGCATTTATTTCATAGCATCCTCCACCACCTGACATAACTTGCATTGATTTCTTTAATGTCTGCCCCCCACTGGCAGGTGAGCTCTAGAACAGCAGGGACTTCACCTGTTTTGTCCACCACTGCATTCCTGGTGCCCAGAACCGTGCTTGGTAAACAGTAAGTGCTCAATAAGTGTTCATTGCGTGAATAGAGAGAGCCAGGGCAGGCTGATCAGGTCTGATGCTTTGCATCTGTGGAAGCAGAAGAACAAGTCAAGAATATGATGGAGAAAGTGGGGTGCTTGGGAGGTCACAGGAGCAATTAATTCATTGAATTAAACTGTGATTTTTCCAGAGCAACAGAAGTGGCCCTATTCTCATGTTAGGACAGAAGCACTTCCAAAGTGACACCAAATGACAAATATAAAATAATAGCTAACGTTTCCTGAGTCCTAATTATGTCCAGGTACCATTCTTAGTGTTTGTCACACATTATTTAATTCACTTCCCACAACAGCTATGGAAGATTAATCTGCTATTATTTTCGTTTTACAGATGAGGAAACTTCAGCTTGGGGAGGTTTAGTAACTTGTCCAAGGTCGCACAAGCAAGCAAGCAAGAGGCAGAGGCAGGATTCAAAGCCAGGACTGCCTGATGCACATGAGTAAAGCCCAGGTCTTACCCCCAGGCAGGACTGATGTGAGCCAGCAGTTAAAGAAGGGGATAGAATCTTAACCTGCGTTGAAAGAAGCACGGCGTCCACATCACAGACAGTAAGGGGCCTCCTGGTAGTTTTGGTGCACATGACTCCACCTCTGAATATTGTATCTTAATTAGGCATCGCGATTTTAAAGGTACATTGACAGAATGGAGTGAAGAGTCCTGGAAACCATGTGGACTGAAGATGCGAGGAGCAGCTACATATATTTAACCTGGAGAACAGTTTCTGGAAATTCAACAGTACTTTCTAATATTGGAAGAGTCATCACACAGTAGCCAGGGAAGTCTGTGTGAACTACTCTGGAAGGCCAGACCAGAGCAAACTCGTTTCAGTTCGGGTTACATCCATTGAAGGCCTGCCAGACCAGATGCTGATGGACACAAAGCCAAGGAGGACGTGTGGTGACAGCACTGAGAGGGTTACAGCCCAGGGGGAGTCTCAGCTGGGGACCGCGGAGCCCTGTCTAAGGGACTGAGCCGTCCACCAGTGGAGGAGCCTGTTGGCTCAAAGGCCTCAGTGAGGGTGGTGGTGTGTTACTGCAGGTGTTCCAAGGATCCAAACGTGCACAAATGTGTAGGCTGAATAACTAGTATGTGTTTCACATGTATGTATTACCTTTTCCAAACATGTGATTATAAAATGCAATTCTATTTCAAAGTGTTGTTGAATTCACAGTAAAAATATATGTTCTCAAAGGATACTGAAAGAATAAGTTCTGACATATGTGAAGGTCTATGTAATTTTTTGACGTTAAAAGGGGCCTCCAGGTCCAGAGAGGGGTGGGCGCTGTGGCGATGGCAGACAGGCTTGCGAGGCCCCTGCCAACCCGAACGTCACTGATCCCATGAAGAGGAGTCAGGCTCCCCCTGGAGCAGAAGGCATGAAAGCCAGATCCCAGAAGACCTTCCTCGGGTCAGGGTGGTGCCTTGCTGGCCTGGGCAAGCCAGAAGATTTGATGAATTGCCTTCCACGGGGATCCTGAAGAGTAAGTAGCAGAGCCCGGGTGGGGGGTCAGCCTCGAGGTAGAGCTCCTAGCTGCAGCCCCTGTGAGACTGTGATTTTATACATTGTGACACAGTGACTCACTCTTTTCTCCAGGGAGAAAGTACTTAGGACACTTAGTTAAGCTCCACATAATCCAGGTGTTGGAGCTGAGTGTAAGCCAACTCTGTTTTCTCAAAATATTTGTTGGGTCCCTCAAGTCCAGAGGGCTGGGTGGGACCATCAAGAATTTCCACTCACCGATTGCTTCCTCCTCTTCCAGCATTTGTATTGCTCACAACTCTCCAATCAGAATTGGCATTCCAGTTGTGCTAACGTACTCCCAAACCTTGTTTCAAACTCCTGTTCCCTCCTGGGCAATGTCCTTTCTGCAATCCCGGCTGAAGAATAAGGATGGATAAAGCCCTTCTTCCCACTCCTTTCACCATCTGTTGGGGAGATTCCAGATCTAGGACTTGCTGATGACAATGGTGGCTGTGACTTTGCTTCTCAAAAATTCTTCTCCAAGTTAATTCCCTCTGAAGGAACGACAAATATGACTCAGAATCAGTGGGCTCTGGCAGTGGCTAGTATCTGCTTCAGTGGGAGCAGTAAGGCATCCTGATTCACTCTGGATTCAAGAACTCCCAGAGACCCATTGCCCTGGACTTCAGGCCCCACACCTGGCCATGCAGAGCCTCATCCTGTCTGACACAAAAGGCAGGCCCTCCGTCCTGTTCTCGTCCACTTCCCTTACATCTTCTCTACAATCCCTTTCTGCTCTAGCCAGGCCTATCTCATCACTGTATTGATCAGGGCTCATACTTGCAAGTATGAA
This sequence comes from Tapirus indicus, assembly GCA_031878705.1. Lineage (NCBI taxonomy): Eukaryota > Metazoa > Chordata > Mammalia > Perissodactyla > Tapiridae > Tapirus > Tapirus indicus. The sequence goes on along the minus strand of CM062918.1, from coordinate 138,830,158 downwards.
CATCCATTCTGTCTAGTGTAAACTGAACATAATTTACTAAAGGACATTGTTGCTCATGCATCTCTGGAAGCTCTGCAGCCTGGAACCATGCCAGTGACACCTGCGGCTGCTCTGGTGAAAATATCGTGACCACTGCTGCTGGACCTGTGATGCTTGGGGCGAAGTGACGAATCTCCACCTCTGCCCGTGGAGACCCATTTGTCCCCATCATTGCTCTCTCCAGAAAGATCAATTGCTCTCTCCATGGTCATCTCCTTACATTGTCTACATCAGAATCCAAGTCTCACAAGGGTCTATCTCATTGGAAGATTCTAGGCCACAGGCCTGGTCTCGAGCTGCAAAGGGGTCTGGGAATGTGTTTTCTGGATTTTATCCTAGGAAGGGAGGGATCACAATGTGGGAAATGGCCAAAACATAGGAAAGGTGTTCAAGGATGTTGTGTAGCTGCAAATGACGAAAGTCTGCTGCGGTCTCCACTTCCTGAATCCAACTGAGCTCGTTTTCAATGCTGAGCCTTGGCTCATAACCCCCCCGGGCTGCAATGCCTTTCCTTCTGTGCAGCCAAATCCTGTTCTCCTCAGAAACTTTGGCTCATGTCTCTTCATAAAGCCTCTGTGTGATTCCACTTTCTCAGTGTTGTTCTGATTCTCTGTGCTCTCCCAGTGCTTACAACACAGCACTTAGTTTCACACCGTCTTTATTGTTGGGCTTGTCTTGGTTGTGAGCCAATGGTTTGAAAACCATTCTCTCTACCACAGGCGACCGAGAGAGTCGATGCTCAGTGAACACTCCTTGTATTTATCGGCTGATTTCTCTCTGTCGGGCTGGAAGCTGAGGCCTGCTTCCTCTTGCCCCAAGTCGTGAAGTGGATTTGATTTCCATCTGTCTAATCCTGAGCTGTGCTCATGCTCCCTGTGGGGCCTCAGTGCATAACTTGCGAACAGAATCATCGTTTTATTGGATCGATTCTTTTGACAGGTGTGAAAATTGAAATTCTCTGTGTGACTTGCAAACAAAAATCGTTCAAAAGAATAGTGAACACTGATTGAAAACTTCATCGTGCTAGGTGCAGTCTAGGCACGACTGACTCTATGAGAGAGGTGCCATGAATAACTTAATTCTATAGATGAGGAAACTGAGGCACAGAATGGGCACAGAATGGTTAAAGAACTTGCTCATGGACATGCAGTGACAAAGCTGAAATTTAACAATTGGGTCTGTTTGGCTCCAAAGTGCAGACTTTTAGATATTAAGGGAAAAAATATGGCCTAATATTTGTGATACGTTTCTTGAAACACCTGACAGAGATTTCATTCATCCAGCTATGTTCCTGTGATATCCAGAGGGGCAGAGACGACTGACCATCTTTATTGGTAAATGATGCTGAAACACAGGGAATTTAAACAGCCTTGGTCACGGTTAGTCACAGGGAGGAGCTGGTCCAGCTCTGTGTTTGGTTCATTTTTAAAACTCTGGTTCCTCTGAGGGAGCAAAGACGAGGAGGGTGTCTGTGTGTGGCCATCTCTGGGCCCTGAGCTAATTTCACACGCCAGGAAGCCTGGGCAGCAGTTGTGGAAGATCAGGGGTAGGAGTCAGACAAGCCGGATAGAAGTCCCAGGCCTGGGCTGGGGAGATTATGTGACCTCAAATGCCCAGTCAGCTCCAAGTTGGTTCTGTGATTGATTGATTCTTGATCCTGTTTTTCTAGATTTTTTTTCACTGGCGGGGGGGAGCTGATACACTCTGCACGTCCGTGTTCTTAATTCTGAACACCAAATTTGAGAGGTCTGGATTTCTCATGTTAAGATAATCTCAGTTAACTAGGGCTACCTCATTAATGGGATTTGAACTAGCTTTTGATCAGTTTTATTTGGCTGTAATCCAGTATAAAGGCTTAATTCATTAGTTAATTCACTGACTGATTCATTCATTCATTCAATCAACCAACCTTTATGAGCATCTATTATTGGAAAAGCACTGTGCTGAGAACCAAGGGGTCCAGTGTATGAACAAAACTGTAAACTTCTGGAAGGTTTCCGGCTTCATTCTGGGAAGGCGCCAGGATGTCGCTTAGCCTCGAAGTCACGAGTTGGGGAAGGAAGGACAAAATGGGAGAACAAGGCCACCGAAGAAAGTGTTACTTCTTCTGCACTTGGGCCATCCCCAACCCTGCCTGGTGAGCCATGACGAATCCCATGTCCCTTCCTCCTTCCCCCCATTCCAAGGAGGCTCCTGCCGAGGCCACACAGGCCACGCCCTTGGCAGGGCCTAGGAAGCAGCAGAGAGAAGGCAGCAGGGCCTGTCCTGGGGAGATAAGCGGCTCACCTGGCAGGCTCCAGAGCTGTGCAGAAAGGCTTTTCTCTTGGGCGAGCCAAGCCCAGTCCCTAAGCCTCTGAAAAACACCAGGCTGGCAGATTCTCAGGCTTTCAGAGTCAGACACGTAGGGCAGTGCTGCCAGGTCGCCTCCTGAGTCTGGGGGCGGGGTGGTGGCATTTGGATACAGAGGCCACGACTTCACAGGGGCACACCCCTCTACCAGAGAAGGGTCCCACAGGGGCCCCGTGTCTCTTGTTCCCGACCGCGTCTCCAGGGGCTCGCCCAGTGCCTGGCACAAGTTAGGCAAGCTGTAACTATTTGCTGAATTGGTGGGAGAATTGATGTTTGAATTTCCAGTTCCCTGGGACTCGGGCTGAACCCCGAGAAGCACCAAAACTGCGGGGAGCAAGAAAGGAAGCCTTAGAGATGCCCAATATGTGGAATCGTGTATAGTTTCTCTGGAAAGTTTTCAAAACAAACACACACTTGGCATGTTGAATTTTGCTAATGTCTCATCAAAGTGCATAGGTGCTAACTGCCCTTTTTCTCAGAAGACAGTTGTGAACCCAAATGCCACTGCCCCCGAACTACAGCATGGGATAGAAGAGGAACCCAAGACAGATTCACGATGGTTCTGGGCTTTGTTTCCAAGAAAGGAGGAAGAGAGGTCATCACTTCACCCCCAAACCCGGCATGGGGCTGGGCATGTAGTGGGCACTCAGTGACCATGTGCTGACTGTGGAGTGAATCGTGCCAGCCCTTCTCTTGAGATACTTCTGAGTCCTTGTGTGGGCTTCACTGTCTCTACCACCCAGACAACCCACCTTCCACTCCATCTTTTCCAAAGCCAAGCCCAGCTCCGCAGGGCCAGGGGCAGCTGACAGGCAGAGAGACGGCTGCTGAGCATCTGACATGGATGAGCGTGCCTCCTGGGTCCTGCCAGGCACAGCTAGGAGGTGGCCATGCCCAAGCATTTGGGCAACGCCAGGCACCACCCCCTGCCAGGTAAGCCTGCCACCTTAGCACTTTCACCATTTCAGATTATTTTCAAGGTGTGTTTAGTAGCCTGGAACAAACTTATTGCCTTGGAGGCAAACCCAACCCATGACTATTTGGGATTAATTATCTCTCCTTCATTTGAGCCCAGCAGCCTCCTAGATGTATATAAAGGGATTTATTCTGCACAGGTCTTCAGTTCCCTTCCCTCTTCCTCTGACTTTCAGTGTCTCTGCTTAACTCTCACACTTTTCCTTTATCGAGTTTTCTCATCATGAGCAGACAAGTCTCCAAGACATCTGGTGGCGGGAGCCAGGGCTTCTCTGGCCGCTCGGCCGTGGTCTCTGGCAGCAGCAGGATGAGCTGTGTCGCCCGCTCTGGGGGAGCCGGCGGAGGGGCTTGTGGGTTCCGGAGTGGAGCAGGCGGCTTTGGCAGTCGCAGCCTCTACAACCTGGGTGGCAACAAGAGCATCTCCATCAGCGTGGCTGGTGGCTCCCGGGCTGGTGGCTTTGGGGGAGGACGTAGCAGCTGTGGCAGTGGCTTTGGGGGTGGCTATGGAGGTGGCTTTGGTGGTGGTTTTGGTGGTGGCAGAGGAATAGGAGGTGGCTTTGGAGGGGCTGGTGGCTTCAGTGGAGCTGGTGGTTTTGGTGGAGCTGGTGGCTTTGGAGGGGCTGGTGGCTTTGGTGGAGCTGGTGGTTTTGGTGGAGCTGGTGGCTTTGGTGGGCTTGGTGGCTTTGGTGGGCCCGGTGGCTTTGGTGGGCCTGGTGGCTTTGGCCCTGGTGGCTTCCCTGGGGGAATCCAGGAAGTGACTGTCAACCAGAGCCTCCTGCAGCCCCTCAATGTGGAGATCGACCCCCAGATTGGGCAAGTAAAGGCTCAGGAGCGGGAGCAGATCAAGACCCTCAACAACAAGTTCGCCTCCTTCATCGACAAGGTGATGAAGCTCTGCCTGGGCCCCCATTCCTAGGCTGGGACTTTGAGTTTGACATTTAGACACGGTGTTTAGGATCAATCCTGGGCCAGCCAGGCTGCAGGGGGAGGGGTCAGGCAGAGCTCTAGGGTCTAGGATGATGTTCAGGGCTGATGAGCTTGTCCATATGGTCATGTGAGTAAGAAAGACAATGGTCTCCTATTTGGACCCGGACGAGCCCAAGTCCTGATCATCTGACCCTCTGCTCATGTCTCCCACCTGTGTCCCTATCTAGATCTATGTTGGTGGCTGGCAGCACACGGCAAGGGCAAAGAAGGGTCTGACTCGGGACTGGGGGCTTTTCACACATGAGCTGCCCTCTGAGGCTTTCCAGGAGGCCTGCTCCCTCCACATCGCTATGCCAGGCAAAGGAAGTGGATGCCCCAGGGAAGGGATTAAAGAGGCTTCCGTGGAACCTAAGTCCAAGGGGTTGTGGAGAAGCCAGCAGCTTAGTCTGCACCCTAATCAGCCCAGTCAGGAACAGAAGGGTGCATGGTGACCTCCAGACCAGGATGGCTCACACTGCTGTCTCTCTCGGGCCACGCCGATCATGGCATTCCAATCTGTATCAGTTCCCAGTGATTCACTTCCTTTGAAGGGCTGAGTGTCAGCGGGGCCTTAGATGGAAACCATGCTGCTGGGGTGTAAGTACATTTTTGCAGAGTGTACTGTGTTTCTGGAAGTTGAGATAGTCATGAAATCCCCAGGATCACCAAGGGGTCATCTTTTCAACTCTCCTGCTTCCAGGCAGGGGTTACTTCTTGTTTCCACACCCGTCTCTCCTCCTTTTGAAATTTTCCAAACCATGCAGCATCTTTAGTGGCCTGACTGATGGGACCGTCTGACTGTATCCTCTCCAGTCGCAGTAGGAGCATATCTTCACATCCTTTCTAGGGCTTTGTGCTGGGAGATGGGGGGATACAGACATCCAGTCCTACCTGGCCAAGGCCCCCCCGCTTCTCTGCTACGAGTGTTGCCTGATGTTTCTTCCCCCAATGTATTGCAGGTGCGGTTCCTGGAGCAACAGAACAAGGTCCTGGAGACCAAGTGGCACCTGCTCCAGCAGCAGGGCACAAATTCCACCACAGGCACCAACAACCTGGAGCCTCTTTTTGAAGCCTATATCAACTCCCAGCGGGGCTACCTGGACAGCATCCTGGGGGAGAGAGGCCGCCTGGACTCAGAGCTGAGGAACATGCAGGACCTGGTGGAGGACTTCAAGAAGAAGTGAGCGATGGAGGCACGAGTGGGAAGATGCCATGGGCTACCTGTCTTGGAGTCCTGGCCCTGACTGCATTCCCCCTGCCCGCTGGGCAGGGGTGTCACTTAGCCTAGTTCCCTCTCCTTACTTCACGGAGGACAGCTTAATTCATGAGCTTCCCCTTCCCCTTCCTTCCTCAAGGACGGCCCTTTACAAATAAAGTTATGGCACATGGGATGAGTTGAGAGTTGAGGAGGCACTTCCTCTGAGCCGGGCTGGGGAAGATCCTGGTTCTAGGATCTGAAGGATCTGGGACAACTCATGGTGTGGTGACCAACTGTCCCCATTTGCTTGCGACTGAGGGGTTTCTCAGGGGGCTGGACTTTCAGTGCCAAACCCGGGACAGTCTGCCTGAACAAATTGGAATGGTTGGTCCTCCTAACCAATAGGGGGACAGTAAAGAAGATGTGTTCATCTAAGACGGGTGGGAGTGGGACAGAGGGTGGAAGAGATGAGCTTTCAGAGTTACAGAGAACAGTGGTGTTCACAACTACCTCAAAACCCAAACTCAGCTATTTCTTTTTAACTCTTACAGATATGAGGATGAAATCAACAAGCGTACAGCTGCTGAGAATGACTTTGTGACCCTGAAGAAGGTAAGGGTTCCGTGTGAGGGTCCGGGGCTTGTAGGCACAGGTGTCCGGCTGGGTTGGGGAAATCTCCTGACTCCACTCCCATGGAGCCGCCAAGTTCAGGCAGTTGAAGTGAAAAACAGAACCAGGTGCATCTTAGTCTGGAAAGATCCCTGAAAGAGTTAGTCTGTTCACTTTTAGGTTTTGAGTAGGATTGAACTTAAGCCATCGCAATGAGATGTGAATCACTCCCTTGTGTGGAGACCAGCCTCGGACAAGGACCGAGCAGTCACCAGGCCTGGTCCTCCTGACTCTGTCCTGCTACACTTGCAGTTTGTTGTTTGTTCCTTGGAGGAATAAGGCCTTAACGCTTCTACCTTCTCAGGACGTTGATGCTGCCTACATGAACAAGGTGGAGCTTCAGGCCAAGGTGGACTCCCTTAGTGATGAGATCAACTTCCTGAGGACCCTCTATGATATGGTGAGGCTGTTTCCTACTAAGAGGGGGAGAGAGGGAGGGAGGGAGAGATGTTGTCACATTTGAGGCTGGGCATTCTGGTGTCTAGGGCCCAGGAAGACTGAGCCTAGAGATAAGGCCTCTTGTTGGGGCTCCACAGGATGGGCTGCAGACACGGGGTTCTCTGGGGGGCTGGGAGGCATGGTGTGGCAGACGCATAATCACAGCTGAGTCAGTGAATGGGTCTGTGGATCAGGAGTCTCTTGTTGCAGAGGCCCCGACAGTAAACAGGCCCTTCTGTGTTGGCAGGAGCTGTCTCAGATGCAGAGCCACGTCAGCGACACGTCCGTGGTCCTCTCCATGGACAACAACCGCTTCCTGGACCTGGACAGCATCATCGCCGAGGTCCGCGCCCAGTACGAGGAGATCGCGCAGAGGAGCAAGGCCGAGGCCGAGGCGCTGTACCAGACCAAGGTGGGAGCAAGGCACCTCTCAGAGGACCGTTGAGGGTCTCAGAGAGGCTGTGGCCTATGGGACTGCTGGGTGGTGAGTCCCTAGTGGTCACTGGGTGGACCCCTCTCGGTCCTACTCTCTGGAGACATCCCTCTAATGGTGGTACAATTGCAGAAAGTACTGCCCCTACCAGGCCACACGGGACTGCTTCTAGCTGGCTTGGGGGCGGCAGGGTGGGAGAATTTCCTCCCACGACAACCCAGATGTTCTCTTCCCTGCTGCCTCAGAGGTGTTCCTGCTGAAACAGAATTCAATATCATTTTAACCAATGTTTACTAAGCACCTCAAGGTTAGGTGGTTGATGTTAGGGACAGAGAAACTAACACTCCATCTTCCCTTTTGTTCTCCAGTTGGGAGAGCTGCAGACCACGGCCGGCAGGCACGGGGACGACCTGAAAAGCACCAAGAGTGAGATCTCGGAGCTCAACAGGATGATCCAGAGGCTGCGGGCCGAGATCGAGAACGTCAAGAAGCAGGTGGGATGGCGATGGATGCTGGTGCCTGGACAGACCAGCGAGGAGTGGGGGCTAGGATCTCAGGACTCCTAGTCCAGAATGGACTTCTGGGGTCATCTGAGGCAGCATTGGCTTCCAGAGAGTTCAAAGACCAAGCCAGTCTAGATGGCTGGTATTTCCTGTGGGGGAAATCTCATCATGGATGAAGACAAGATAGAGGTGCTAGGGAAGGGGTGATGGAGCCCGATTTTAAGATGCTTGCTATGGGATAATCTATTGTAAGACCCAGAGAGCCTGGGACCCTGCTACTGGGCTCATCCCTTCTCCTACCTCCCTCTGCCCCAGAACGCCAACCTGCAGACTGCCATTGCGGAAGCTGAGCAGCGTGGGGAGATGGCCCTCAAGGACGCCAATGCCAAGCTCCAAGAGCTGCAGGCTGCCCTACAGCAGGCCAAGGATGACCTGGCCCGGCTGCTACGTGACTACCAGGAGCTGATGAACGTCAAGCTGGCCCTGGACGTGGAGATCGCCACCTACCGCAAGCTGCTGGAGGGCGAGGAGTGCAGGTGGGTCTCCAATTCCATCTCCCCCTGTTCCCTGACCCAAGTCACATGTTGAGGGCCAGATAAGTGAGCAAGTAAATGGGGATGGAGGCCTGTGTATAGAGAGAGGTCCCCCCTTCCATAGGCCTTACAGAGAAGCACTTGCCTTTACAGGCCACCCTCTCCACAGGTAGCCAAAGTGCATGTGCAACCAGTACACACTGGGGCTCTGTGATGGCCCATAGAAGGGTGGAGAAAGGGTACTGATCTGCCAGGCTTCTGAATCCAGTTCTGGTCACTATTCTTCACCTTCATCCACGGACTTGTTGGAAATCTGCTTTGCGCTGGAGCCATCTTTCTCTTGCTTTCTCACACAGGATGTCCGGAGAATGCCCGAGCGCCGTCAGCATCTGTAAGTAGCCCAAGTGGCCATGACAAGAACGGATTCTGAAATATCTAGACTAACACAGGGCAGTAGCGACTAATTTAAGAAATATTTCTATGGAAGTTGGAGGGATTTTCTGGGGTGGAAGGGGCAGCAGATATGCTTTTATACTTATTCTGGGTTCCCGGCACTATTAATAGGTCTATATGGTGGATAGGGAATACCCAACAGGAAGCTTGTTAATGGGTGGAGGAATTCTGGATAATCTCTCAACCGTTGACCTATGTAGAAGGAACCACTGGAAAATTCATAATGACTTAACACTACGGGAGTGAACACCTTATGACCTTAGAATGTGTCCCAACGATCATCAGGCGCAAATCTGCCTTGATGGCCTCCCAGTCCTCCGGGGCCCCGGGGATCATTAATTATGGTACAGGGGGTGGGCGCCGGCGCTGATCGCTGCGCTGTCCTCTTCCCTGCAGCCGTGGTCAGCAGCAGCAACACCACGTCGGCCTCGGCAGGCGGTGGCTTTGGCGTGGGAGGGGGCGCAGGCGGCGCAGGCGGCGGCTTCGGCCGGGCAGGCGGCGGAGGCTTCGGCGGCTTCGGCGGCGGCAGCGGATTTGGCGGCGGCAGCGGATTTGGCGGCGGCAGTGGCTTCGGTGGCGGCAGCGGCGGCTTCGGTGGCAGCAGCGGATTTGGCGGCGGCAGCGGATTCGGCGGCGGCAGTGGCTTCAGCGGCGGCAGCAGCTTTGGCTCTGGCTCCGGGGGTCGCAGCGGGGTCAGTGGCGGAGGCTTCAGCTCGGGCAGCAGCCGGGGCGGCAGCGTCAAGTTCTCCCAGTCCACCCAGCGCTCCTCCAGATAAAGGACGCGCCCGGGCACCGCAGCCACCCAGCGCCTCGCGTCCGCATCAGCTCCATCACTCCGACGTCAGCCAACCCTCAGCGCCAGTCCCCACCCCCACCCCACCCCCTGCGGGGGCCACTCTTTGGGGCTAGAAGATGGGGCCCCTTGCTGCTCCTCCATCCGGATCCCTGGCCAAGCACAGTCGTGAGAATTTCAGGCGCCTCTCTGGCTCCCGCCTGTGCTTGTGATCGTCCAGGTGTGGCCTCAGCCACCACCTTCTGCTGCCCTAGGGTTCCCCTCCCTGGGTGGAATGGTCACCACAGTTCTGATGTATGTAACACGCAGGCCCCTCTGCCCATCCATTCTGTCGCCAATAAAGTGCATTGTGTTTCACATCAGGCCCCTGAGTCCTCTCTGGACGCCTTTCTCCCCACTGGGCTGACTTCTCTCATCCTCTCGGCTTGAGCTGTGCTGTCCCCAGAACAGCTTGTCCTCTTCCTCTGAAAGCAAGGCAGTTACTCCCTACTGCCCATTGCATGGGATCTAAATGGGCAAGAGCTGATTGTTCATTTATTCCTGGAGCGCTGGGGGAGGGTGGGGGCACACTCCAGGAAGCTGTGTGGCCTCACAGTTCTTATGGGGGAAGGCGGGACCACGCAGAGTTCCATCTCCTCCTTGCCTTCTCTCGTTTGGGGGAACTAAGAGAGCCTTGAGTTGCTGAAGGGCTTGGGGACAGAGGATTTCTTTCGTTGGTGCTGGTCTCTGCTCCAGCTGACATCCTGAAAGCTTTCCACCACTGAGGTGCACCTGGGAAGTAGTGAGCAGCTAGAACCTGCAGGGATTTCCTGAAACCACCTGTCTCCAAGTCTGACCCGCAGAACCCCAGTCCGTTGGGGAGCTCTGCAAAAAACGGTTCTGTGTCCATTGAATCTTCCCTCTTTGGAGCACATATTAGAGGTTCTGAGAAGTCTTGTAGCAAAGAATACCTGTTAGCTCTCTTTAATTCAGCATTTTCCATAGAGGCCCCCCTTCCTGGTAAACAGCTATTAACACCCTTCAGAAAACGTCCAGCGCCTGAGCACTGTCTGCATGCACTCTGGGCCCCCAGGTGTGTGTGCCAGCCAGGGATGCTCCTGGCGTCTGCCCTACACGAGGAATTCCTGATAAAGTGCCAGTTGGCCATAGGGGCGCTGCCTGGAAGGTTGTGGCTGGAAGGGACTCAGGTGCGAGGAGTCCAAGAACTTCATTTGCCAAAGAGAAGACTGAAGCTCAGAGGTGGAGTGGCTGGCGTAGGGCCGAATAGCATCCGAGGGTCTGGGCAGGGAGTGCACCCAAGTGGCCCGAATCTGGAGCTCCTTCCACGGTCCACACTGCTCCGAGGCTGAGCTGCTGCCCTCCAGGCATGGCCGGCGGCCTGGGGACCCGGAGAAGTCAGGTGATGGAGGAGAAACATTTAGCCAGGCCAGGCAGGGGAAGCAGTATTTCTGTCTTAGACCAAAGCTGAATTTATCTCAGAGAAGGGGAATGACCGTTAAATGAACAAAGAAAACAGCAACTGGGGCTTGAAGAGATTCGTGTGGAAGTCCTGTGGCCGTGTGTGACAGCAATACAGTGCTGTGTCCATCCTGATCTCCCGAGAAGCTCTCTGAAGGGGTGGGATTTCATAGCTGTTGCCTCATTTTGGGGCAGAAAGGTGCCTTTTCTGGTTGTATCCCTCTGTGGAAAAGGAATGGGAGAGATAGGAGGGGAGACTCCATGTCTGACCCAGCTCCGAGGGTTGGCCCCATGGGAATGTGCCAGGCCAGTTACGGGGAGGCTGCTTCACCAGGGACAGAGGCATCATTCACGAATTCCTTCCTCAACCAGCCCTCATTGACTGTTTACTCTCTGGCACTGGGCTAAATGTTGGAGACGCATCAGGGAGCAGAAGTAAGGTGTTGCCCCTGTTCTCCTGTCAATAAGGGAGCCCAACAGCAACAAAAAGGTAAACAAACAAAATAGCTTCAAGTTGTGACAAGTGTATGAAAGAAAGAAACCAGGGGCTGTACAGGAGAAATGACAGGATGTGTTAATGGCTTGGGTGTGAGGGGAAGGGAGAGGGAAGATTCAACTGTGATACCCAGTTTCCCAGCACGAGCAGTTGGGTGGCTGGTAATGGCAGGTATCCAGGTGAGAGGAGGAGGGGGTGGGATGGGTCTGAGGAGGGACTTCAGGAGCTTCGCTTTAGACGAGTGTGAGCTGCTCACGAGACAGCCGAGCGGACATGTCCAGACTACAGCTGGAGATGTGAGTGTGTGTTCAGAAGGGAGGTCTGTCGGGGCTGGAGACTCGCATTTGGACATGATCAGCAGGAGGACGAGGGTGGTTCTAAAGCTGTGGGAACTGATGAGTTCTCCCAGAGGGAGGGAAGAGAAGAGCGCCCAGGCTGAGCTCCAAGGAAGCCCAGCATTTAGAGTCAGGGAGAGGACAGTCACCCAGGCAGGTGAGCCTGGTCCAAGTCTTCCAGAATGCTCCATCTGAGAAGTCAAGGTTTCCAAGCCCAGAACAGGCCCAGCCTTCCTTGGGACACTCCACTGGTCTGAAGGTTCATGTTTGGACAGTGGCCTCTTTCCTGTGCCGCTCCTCCCTATGCCCTAACCTATGCCCACTGGCCCTCGTTCATCCTGTGGGGTTTACAGGAGACCCCCACTACCTAAGTAGCCCTCTAGCGGTGGTGGTGGGAATCCAGGCAGCTTCTTAAAGGAGAGAAGCCAGGGGTAGCCTGGCTCAGGAGGACTGGTTCCATGAAGAGGGTTATTTCTTGGAGGTGTCATTGTCCCAGAAAAATGGCCAGGCAGGTGAACTTGGTGCCAGGGCCTGAGAACGAAGGAGTATCCGTGCTTGGCTGGATGTTCTCAGCCTGGCCCTGACCATTTCCAATCCAGGCGGAAAACACCTCCGGGGAACTTTACCTGATTCTCACTGCTCCTCCTCTTCCCTTCATCTCATCATCTACAGAATTTCTTTGTGAAATTCTATGTTGATTTTTCAAGTGTTCTTAAGTCGCTGGGCTTGCGTTTGGTTTCTTGTACTTGACTAGACTTTTCATTCTTTAGGTTGGGAGCCAGTTGGCACTGTGCTGCCCATTCTTTTCCTATCCTCTATGGCATGTTTCTTTGTCCACATGGGGAACTCACAGAGATTGGTGAATAATGCTGACATGTGTGCCTGGGCCCTAAACTGGGATTTGGAGCCATTGGTCAATGGTCAAGTATTTCTTTTGCTCTCTCTGCTTTGATCCACATCTCTCTTCCTTAGGTGTGAAGTGGTGCATCCTCTTGTGGTGACACAACTTCCTTCTCCCCACCCAACTCCCAGCCCCATCCATTCCTCTCTGCCTACTCCCCTCCTGTGCCCTCCACTCCCACCCCTAATTGGAAAGAATGCTCAAAAAAGCACCCTTCTGTTCTAAGAGCTGTTGACTCATTGGTTCACACATCCCTTGAGGTTAAGGAGACCAAGATCTGTTTCTAGATTTCAGATTATTTCCTTCTATCTCCTTCTGGGATGCAGGCGACAGGCAAGAGCAAGTATCAAGAGTGATGGTGACACAGCCACAAAAGGCTTAGTTAAGGAAATCAGGGAATTGTTTCCCACAAGAATCTGCCTGTGGATAATCCAGAATCCAGACTTGACTGCTGATGCTCAAGGTTTACATATGAAGTTTTGGGTAATCTGTAGGTAAATCTCTAAATGGCTTTTCTCTGTTTTGCCTCAAGCTGGGTGGGGTTTTTGTTAGCCAATCATCAGAAATCTCATCCTTTGGGATCTGGGCAGCCCCTTTTCTCTGCCTTCTCAGCAGTGTAGCCCAGGTACATTCTCTCTGTGCTGCCAAGACCGGGAGTGTGGACACTTGCAGTAATCTTGGGATGACTGGGAAAAACTCGCTTAAGTTCTGAAAACACTTCCTCACATATTTTATCTATATCCTTTACGAGCCCTTCAAGGATGAAACTCTGTTGTGCCTAAGACCAAGTTAATCACCTCTGATACTTCCAGCCCAGGCTGAAGACGGAAGGCTGGTTGGTTCTCCCAGGGAATCCCTGATGGAGGTATGGTGGGAGCAAGCTGATGGCCTCGAAATCCATGGACATCACCAAATGGTGACAGGTTCATCAACTCCTGGAGAAGACAGGGGCAGGAAAGGATGATGGCAATAAAGTAGTGATTCTCATGGGGGCAATTCCACCCTCCCCCAAGGGAACACATAGCAATGTCTGGTCACAACTGGAGACGTGCTACTGGCATCTAGAGGGCGGAGGCCTGGTTGATACTAACATCCTACAATGCACAGGACAGGCCCCATGATGAAGAATTATCCAGCCTAAAAGGTCAATAGAGATGCTGTTGAGAAACCCTGCACCTAAGCAAGAGGTCATCTCATTGACCCCTCTTTGGGAAGGGCTCCTTGGCTGGGGTGATATTGGTTATAGGGGAGCTGGATAGAGACCATTTTGAATTTGAGGGAAGTAGACATTTTTAGAAGTTGGTTTGTTTCAACATGGAAATGCCCTTTTATTCTGGGCAAAGACATAGGAAACAAGCCAGGCACACTGTGGCCTTATGTGGGGACTTCAAGACCTGTGCCAATGGCCTGGGAGGTGCTTGCAGTTCTGGGACAAACTCGGGTGTTTTATGCATCTGTGCCTTTGAAAAACTGTTCTCCTTGCCAGAAATCCTCATTCCACCTTCAGTGACTTGACCAGCCTGACTTCTCATTGAAGATCACTCAGGTCACTGCCTCCCGAAAGCTTTCCTTGGCTGCCACACAGCACTGGGTATCTGTTTGTGCCCCCATTGGACTGGTTAACCCTTTTTATCACTTGCCATCTTACAGTAAAATGACTAGTTTCAGTGTCTGTTCTCCATACTAGAATGGAAGCTACTTGAAGGGACAGAAGTGCCTTCTCCATCTTTGTGGCTCTCCATGACCAGCACACACCTGGCACATAGTAGTCACCATCAATTCCACTGAACTAATGAGCTGCTTGAAAAGGATAGAGTGGCTCTTAAGCGCCATTGCTGTCCTGACATATTTAACAAAAACAACACGATTAAACAACTAACATTCGTTTGGGACTTACCGGCGCAAGTCATATCCCGGGCATTTTGCACATGTCATCTCATTTAATCCTCACAACCATCGGCGAAGGCAGGTAGTAATTATCCTCATTTTCCAGATGAGGAAACTAGGGCTTAGGAGGCAGAGTAACATGTCTGCCACCAGCAATGCAAGTGGCAGATCTGGGCCTCAAATCCAAAGCCTGCACTCGTAACCATTGTGCTATGCTGCCCAACGAGGCTGGCTGGCTTCTCGGCCTCCTGGATGCCCGCTCCTCTACCAGCTCTGGAGTGTGGTGTAACAACTCTCTGGAGTCTTGAGGAGCCAGAAACAAAACCTGAAGTTCCCATGTGAGCAGGAGAGGTTTCTCCAGGTTTCTGAGTCCCTGTGAGGGTGGGCAGGTCCACCTTCAACTCTGGAGAGTTCTGATCCCCGGCGGAGAAGCCAGAGAGATGGATTGGGGGAAATCCCTTGATAATGATGGGTGCTTCTCTTTGATGCCACACAGGAACTTGTAAGGTTTAAAACTGTTTTCAATAACACAAGTTGATGTGTCCAGGCCCATCTCATCTGTCCATCACATTCTATGGGTGGGTTCTTTAAATGTCAAAGTAGACTTGTCACTCTGGGATGGTGTATTTGACTTGCCGAAGCCCACAAAGTAAACATGATCCGTGAATCTACGACAGGCTTTGGAGTTGGATAGTCTGATTAAAGTCCCAGCTCGGTCAGCTAATTGACTTGGGATAAGTTAGTGAACCTCACTAAGCCTGTGTCCTCATCTGTAAAATGTGAATGAAAATTCTGACCTTGTAGAGTTTTTATGACAATTAGAGATGATACTTGTAAACAGCCTAATTCAGTGCCTGGTATTTGGCAGGCACTCAATCAATGTTAGCCTTTTTTATATTCTTTTCACAGACAGGCGAAAGGAGTAAAGATTTGAAAGGAAATTATTTTCACTAGATCACAGTCTCCACGTTCTGGGAAGTATGCACTAGCTCGATAAATACTTGTGGATTGATGGTTGCATTACTGATGAGCCTCTGTAGTGGGGACTGCCTTGGCCAGGCAGGGAAGAATGGCTTTTCTGTACGCGCAACACAAATGCTGTAATTCCTTGCAATTTTAGGAAAAATTTATCAGACTTCAATGCTGCCTTGACCCTAAACTGGGCTACCCCTTAGAGCTCCTCCCTTTCCTTCAGCCTCCAAATCGACAACTTCCTGGAGCTTTTTGTACATGGACATCATCATCACAACGGCTGCCTTATGCTGAGCACCTGCTCTGTGTAAGGGCTTTCCAACACTACCTCCCACAGTCCTCACTGCAGCCCAATGAGGAGCCCATGCTAATCCCAATTGACAGAACAGAAAACTGAGGCCAGAGGGTAAAACGACTTGCTGGAGGCCATGTGACTGGAGAGTGGCGAGCTGGGATTTGAACACAGGCCTAACTCCAAGGCCTCCATGTTTTCCGCTTCTCCAAGTGCAAGGAAAGAGAGGGAGGAGGTGCTGTCATTTGAGTTCCAGAAAATCCAGCATGCCAGTGAAAAAGGATGACGCCCCTTTCCCGTAGTGCCTCTTCAGGGAAGATCAATGGCTTTCAGAAAGACCCAGCAAGATCCACGGCTGGTGAGAAATATATGTTGACAGGAGGATTGGTCCTCAGATCCCTTCTCCATTTTCCAGCACCCCCGGGCCCTTCTCCCAGCTTCTTCAACCCGCAGTCCTTAGTCTGCTCTCAGCTCCCTCTGTCTCGTTTGGAGCAAATGCTCCCTCTTCAGAGATGAGGCAAGTCTCCTTGACCTTAACCTTAACCCCCTGCCTGCTCTATCTGCACATTCTTATCCAGTCTGGATGGGTAGCTGGACTGGTGTTTCTCCAAGTCTATTCAACAGCGTGTTAATAGGAGTTAAGATAGAAAGATTTTGTTGTTAAGTTTGTTTGGGAAGCTGTGATTAAACAAAAGTAGAAAGATTCTTTTCTACAGGACTTCTCAGGGCTTTTAATATGCTAATGAGCTTTATTAAGACCCCAAGAGAAAGCTATAGAATTTTCATTTCCCAAATTTGTTTGACCAGAGACTCTTTCTATAAAGGCTGTTTTGGGGGGTAGAATTCTATATCTAGTAGCAGCAGACAAGCCCTGGGAGAGAAGTTAGTACAAGATAAGGATTTAGAGGTGAGTTGAGGAGTATTTTAATCAAGTCTGGAGAGAAGACTTGAATTAGAATAAATTGTGATTGCTGACAGTTAAGACTTAATTAACTGCACTTAGATGTTTACTTCTTTATCAAGCTTTAGCTCTAAAGGGAGATAGCTCTATATGGTAATATGTTCTTACTGTTCATTGGTTAAATAAAGTTATTTCAGTAGTAAGTTTTTATTTTAAAATGGTAAAAAGGAGAGAACAATGATAATTCTTAGTCCAGGGGCAGCATATCCAGAACGAATGTTCATTTTTCTTTTTTGGGGGAACAAACTAATGATTATCTTGAAAATTGGATCTGTGAATCCACATGTATAAAGGGGCATGTAACTATCATCCCTCATCTTCAGCAGCTCCTGGGTGGGGAGCCATGTCTGCTCATTTTGACTTTCGTTACGTGTAGGACTGTCTCATGATTTATTCCTCCACTCAGCTCTTAAGCATTCTCACTGCAGTTGAATACCAGAGAACAATTTGGTTAGAGGGAAGAACTCTGCTTGTGACAATTGTCCTATTTTATAGGTGAGGAAATAATGATCCACAGTGCTCAGCCTCTTGGCAACCTTTATACAGAAGGTTCTGGCAGGCAAGGGATTAGAACTCAGAATGCTGGCAACAGTAGATGCCACTGCTCTAAAAGATCCTGCAGTGAATAAGAGAAATATTGCCGAGGATGCTAAATCTGGATATCTCCAGCAATTTCAGTCAACTGCTGAGAAAACAGCTCCAACCTGCTAAATAAGGTGATGCTTTGGCAAGCTCGGGAGATGTGGATTAGGGGAACCCAACCCTAACCTGAGCTTTGTGATCTGCCCATCGCCTCTCTCTGTCACTCTTCTCCAGCATATGCCAGCGGGGCAGAGAGGAGCCACACTTATGAGGCTGCCATCTGCTGCTTCAGCGCTGGAGCCAAGGGAGGGGAAGGGAAGTGGAGACACTGATGGCAGTCCTTGCTTGTGTTGGGCGGTCACCTGGGGCTTCAGGTGAGCCTGGCTCAGCTTTCTTCCCAGGGAGGGCCTTTGACCTTCTGCTTTTAAAGAAATTCCAAAGAGTATGAATAAAGACCTCACCAGGAAGGATTGGCCTTCAGTTGATGAGTGGAGTAAATGTCTCAAAGAAGAACCCAACACAGAATCCCCTTTATGGAGTGTCTATGGTGGGTAATATTGAGTTAAAAATCCAAACATTTGATGCTGGATACTACATAAATCTCAAAACAATGCTGCAACTGGGGTAGAATCTTCATTTTACAAATGAGGAAAGAGAGACTTAAAGAAGTCAAGTATCTTGCCCAAGGTCACTACACAGCGAGAGGTAGACCAGGAATTTGAATCCAGGTCTTCTGACATCCCTGATGACAGGTTTTCTGTCAGATCACAGTTACCTTACCCTTGTGGGGCATTTTGTAATTTTTGAATTACATTTTATTTTCATTTACATTTTATCCTGTGAGGCTCACCACAAACCAATGAGGTGGGAAGGGATTTGACAGAGTAGAACACAGGCTTAGCATGTGAAATCACGGCCCAAGGTCACCCAGCCCAAACCCATCCTAGCAGAGGTCTTGTCTCTTCTATCCCAGCTTCGTTTTCTTACTCTCCACTCACACTCAGCTTCCTTTCCCAAGTGTCCTTTGGTGAGTTTCTCAGGGGTGCAAAGTTGTCTTGAGAATAGCTGAGGTCAAACACAAATTATTCCCTTCTCCCATGTCCCCTAAGAGAGCACTAGCAGTAGCTAAACGTACAGTGATTCCCATGTGTCAAGCACTGTATTAAGCATTTTATATTATTTAACTTGTTTAAAGCACATGACAACCCTCTGAAGTACCTGCTATTATCATCCCCACTTTACAGTTGAGGAAACCAAGACACATTAAAGTGAAGTAACTTGTTCAAGGTCAAAGAGCTAGTGAGAGGCAGAGCTGGGATTCTGACCAGGCAGACCGGCTCTAGACAAGCCGCAGAGAATGGAGAATTAGCTGTGGAGCACTTGAGGTTCGTCAGGGTCTTTCAGACCAATCCTCAGCCCCAGGCTGGCTTGTCTGGAGACCATCCCAGAAAGTCAGAGTGCTCGCTGCCAATTCGACTGGATTTCTGGAGATATATCAACCACCTATTTCTTGGGGAGTCTAGAATCACTCTCTCCTGTTCCTGTCATCCCCTGTGAAGTCCCATATGTAGATAAAAACCTGAGAAGTGGCTCTTGTCATGTGTGGTGTGGTTGGGTGTGGAGGTGGGTTGGCATGGGGTTGGGGGACAGCCGAGCTGTCAGAAGTTAGAGTAGTAATGCACTGGTGGACCCACTCCACCATCAATGGCCCTCCATTCCCCGGACTCTCCGGGCCCAGATGGAACGCTCAGAGTCTAGACCAGGGCTTCGCAAACTTCCCTGATCACAAAGATTACCTAAGAGGGCTTATGGAAAATATAGACACTCAAGCGCTTTCTCTGAAGATTTTCCTTCCATAAGACTGGGGTGGGACCTGGGTCTAGATACTTATATTCTTAGACACTGGTCATCAGTCAGTTAACACACATTTGTCGTGTGCATACCCTATGCTAGAAGCTGGAGATTCAGACTGAGTAGGACTCAGTCCCTTCCCTCAACGAGCTCAGGGCCTAGAGGGGGACTGACAAATAAACAGACAAGTATACTTTAAGTCAGGGCCGTGGTGGGAAAAGCACAGGTTGTGGTGGGAACAGGAGGGGGTATGTAACCCAGGCCAGGTGGTGGAGCAGGGAGGAGATCCTAAGGCCATCAGGTCTGACTCAGCACACACTCTTATCCTAACATGAATGGGGTCTTTGAGCTGACTCCATCAGCCAACTGGAGGGTCCCCACATTCTGTCCTCTCTCGCTTCTGGATCCAGAAATCACCTGCTGTTGGTCTAGGATGGTGGTGGAGGGACTTGGTCTGAGTCTCCTCCCCTATACGTGACCCCTTCCACTTCCCAAGCCTCACACTTGTCTGCTTCATAAATGACCCTCACTTTTCCCAGGGAACACATTTTATCTCCATTAAACTCCATTTAGGTTCTTTCCCATGAGCAGCATTTCTCAGCTCAAATGACAGGCTGGCTTAGGTGGATGCCTTTGGCTAAGGTGTCAGAGTAGACCCTGTGGGGTGGGAGCACCTCTCACCCCCCTCTCCTCCCCCTAAGCCCTCCTCTGCATATTTCTCTAAAGAAGTGGGCACAAATGACATGTCACTGGACTGTGGCATTCTGGCATTACAGGGAGGGACCCAGCCCATTTGGGAGAGGGTGTCTGGTCCTCACCCCTGTGTCATGGAGTTCAGTGGCTCTTAGTTCCTTGGTGTCAAAATCCAATTCATCCTGCTGAATTGGTGCTGTTTGAGTTCCCTAAGACCCTTGAGGAAATCACAAGAAGGGAGGGAGGACAGCTCCAGTCTTTTGTCAACTGAGTCAAGTTTGGGTGATTAAGCTAAGAAAAGCAAAGTCATTTTGGTCCAGAGGATTATTTTTGAGGTGTGTTGGGAACGTAGAAGTAACTTATTGCCTGGGAGGCAAACCAAACCCAAGATGACTCTCAGGTAATTGCTTCCCTCTCCTTCTGCCAAGCCAAACTCCTTGGTATATAAAGGCCAGTCTCCTGTCATCCCCATCCTCTGTCTTCATCCCTCTCAGCTCTTGCTAAGTGATTGCTAGCTCACCTCCAAGCTCTCTCATCATGAACAGACAAATCTGCAAGAAATCTTTCAGTGGCGGGAGCCAGGGCTTCTCTGGCCACTCGGCCGTGGTCTCCGGCAGCAGCAGGATGAGCTGTGTCGCCCGCTCTGGGGGAGCCGGCGGAGGGGCCTGTGGGTTCCGGAGTGGAGCAGGTGGCTTTGGCAGTCGCAGCCTCTACAACCTGGGTGGCAACAAGAGCATCTCCATCAGCGTGGCTGGTGGCTCCCGGGCTGGTGGCTTTGGGGGAGGACGTAGCAGCTGTGGCAGTGGCTTTGGGGGTAGCTATGGAGGTGGCTTTGGTGGTGGCAGAGGAATAGGAGGTGGCTTTGGAGGGGCTGGTGGCTTTGGTGGAGCTGGTGGTTTTGGTGGAGCTGGTGGCTTTGGTGGGCTTGGTGGCTTTGGTGGGCCCGGTGGCTTTGGTGGGCCTGGTGGCTTTGGCCCTGGTGGCTTCCCTGGGGGAATCCAGGAAGTGACTGTCAACCAGAGCCTCCTGCAGCCCCTCAACGTGGAGATCGACCCCCAGATTGGGCAAGTAAAGGCTCAGGAGCGGGAGCAGATCAAGACCCTCAACAACAAGTTCGCCTCCTTCATCGACAAGGTGAGGGCAAAGCCCAGAGGTGTTGTGGAGGATTTGGGTCATCCAGGGGGTTGTATAGGAAGATGCCAGTGGGATCTGCCAGGCTTGGAGGCAGGGGTGCCAGCTTCTTGTCCTGGGTTGACCTTGGCCTCTACAGGACAGTGAGCATGCCTCTCTTCCGGCCCTGATTTCCCCAGATGTGAAATGGGGGAAGGATTTCACCTTCTGATTTCCTTCTAGGGATAGGACCAGGGAAAATGAGGTGAGGGCCCAAACATGCTCTTAGTTCTTTTTAAGAATGGGGCCTTAGCCATGAAATTGTTACAGTTAACTTTAGTTACCCTTAAAAAGCAATTGCTTGATGATCTAAACTAGTTGGTAATCAACTTGCGTTAGAACAAATCTTGGGCCTGCCTCTCAATGATGAGTAGTGGCAGCTGACTTACCTTCTGAATAATGCTGTGCTTCAGCCGATATTAAATCGAGTTGTCCATGCTGGGGCAAGGAAGGAAGGGTGTGATGGGTCTGGGGGAATGAGGCTGGAATTTGGAGTTAAACCTAGGTCAGCTCTAAGCCGAGTAACTGTACGGGGAAACAACTAAGGAAAAGTCAGACCTCATCGACTGTTTTCACTGTCTGTAGGGAGGGGAAAACATTTTTACTTAAAAAACAATTCTAAATAACTTTATTCACACTGACCTCCTTTAGTTGTGTTCTGAAGGATCCCAATAGACTAGAGCAGTGCTGGGTTTGACTCTTAGCTTTGCTACCTAATAGCCACGTCACTTTGGGCAGCTTGAGCTCTTTGAGACTCAGTTTCCTTATCTACAAAATGGGGATAATGACACCTCCTTTATAGAGGTTGTGAGGACTAAATGAGACAGAATATGTGGAAATAGTAGGTACAGACTCAGCACTCAACATCTTCTCACTCTCCCTTTTCTAAATTCTCATCCTTCCCAAATTCCCAAAAAACAGGCGATTGCAGGTTGAAGAACGGGGTTCATTTTCCACATTTCTACCCTTTGGGATGGGTGGCCCCACCTGCCCAACTCAAGAGGCTGACTCCTCTTTTTCCTCCCCCGATGCAGGTGCGGTTCCTGGAGCAGCAGAACAAGGTTCTGGAGACGAAGTGGAATCTGCTCCAGCAGCAGGGCACGGGCTCCAGCTCGGGGCCCCAAAATCTGGAGCCTTTCTTTGAATCCTACATCAGCTTCCTGCGCAGGCAGTTGGATTTGGTTCTGGGGGAGAGAGGGAACCTGGAAGGAGAGCTGAAGAACATGCAGGACCTGGTGGAAGACTTCAAAAAGAAGTGAGGGCCCCAACTGGGGAGTTTCCCCTTCTGGAGGATTAGCAGGGAGGCGTGGCCCCAATTTGGAATTTCAACTGTGCCCAACTGCACCTTCAGTCAGTACTCTTGGGTGGATTTATTGAGTGAGGCATGACCAAGCAGAGGGGGGTGAGGGGGTGGGGACTGATACTTCTAGGTGGCTGATTATGACATATTTTTCAGAAGGACAAGGGAGTCTTCCCAGAGTTTAAAGCTCTTTAGGATGGGGAGCCGTCCACACTTTACTGTACAGAGGAATCACCTTGGAAGCTTGTCAAAATGCATCTTCCTGTGCTCCAGTCCTAGATATTCTGAATCCGTAGGTGTGGGGCGGGTCCCAGGAGTCAGTGCTCCACGGCTGCCAGGGATTCCGGGCAGACAGGTCAGGACCACACTTTGTAAACTACTCTTTCCATGTGTCCAGTCCCATCCCATTTCTGCAGCTTCAGTCAGCCTCCTCCTGCATGTTTGGGGTTGTGGTTGATACTCTTTGAGGTCTGTGAGAGGTAAAGAGGGCCTCTCAAGGTGGGGAGGGAGCTCCAGACATCCCTGGGGGTCAGGGGCCATAGGGATGGGCACGCCTGTTCTGGGGGGGCCCCATTCCAACTCAGCTGCACAAACCCGCTGGGCACCCGCTTTGTGGCAGGCTCTGTGCTGGGTTCTGGGGATCCAGTGGCAACTCAGATTTACATTGCCCAGAAACCTCTTTTCTTCTAGAATCATTCCATTTTTCAATCTTCATGAAACCCAAACTTTTGGTTAGAGATTTCAGTCATTAATAGGCATGAAGACATGAGTTGATTCTTATCACAAAATCCTATAAGAAGCAACTCTAATTAATGAAAAGAGAAACAGAGAAAATGGAGGCAGCAACTCCCAGCCTGAGCAAATACTTCTCTGGGTCTCACATGCGCATGTTGTGCTTTGAGAAGTCTGTCAGAGCCAGGCAAGTAGCTGGACTCCTTGAAGTCTTCCCCCATCCTGCCCACCCACACCTCAGCCTGTCCCTGGGACCTAGAGGAGGAGGGTGAGGTAGTAACTTGAGCTCTGAATGGCCTCTAGGTAGGACTGGCTACATAATTTTGGGGGCTCAGTGCAAAAGGAAAGTGCGCGGCCCTTGTTAAAAAACTAAGACTTTCAAGATGGCGCCAGCAGAGCGTTAAACCGAGTGTGAGGACCTTCCGGGCCCAGGGCCCTGTGTAACCTGCAGGCCACACGCCCATGAAGCTGGTCCTGTCTCTGGGTGAGGAGATTCTGCATGAGTGCTTGGGATTCTCATCTTTTTTTTTTCACTTCTGAAACGTCACTGTCCATATATGTGCCTCTTTCTGTCCCAGGTATGAAGATGAGATCAACAAACGCACTGCAGCAGAGAATGAGTTTGTGGGGCTCAAGAAGGTAAGCAAGTTGGGATGAGCAGCTCAAGCTCCCTTTCTGGGCACTGCCCCCATGGCGAGAGAGCACTGTGCTGTGTGTGCGCCTTACACTTTTCCTCATGTTTTTGGAAATGAGGTGTTTGATGAAGGAAGCTGCTCTGAGTACACTGCTGGGGGGGAAGACAGCTTACAACGTGACTCATGAGCTGATTAGTAACGTGAACTAAAAACAAACATTTTATGTAGAGCATTAATCAAGGTTTTCAGCCTACAAATGTACCCTGGATGTTATTAATAAGAACAATCAACAAATACTTGTGGCTTGTTTAAACCAGTTATCATAAAGATGAAGTAGTGAGAAGAACACCTTCATTTCTATTCAGGAGGTTGGGTTTTCGGTACCAAATAACCAAAGTGACATATTAGATAAATGTGATTTTTCTACCCTTGCTTCATGCTGGCTAATATGGTTTATATTTTGTTAAAGAATTGGGGTTTGATTGGTCAAAGCGATGAAAAGGAAGAAAAACCACTTTTTCTTTCTTTTAAAAGGGAAGGTGAGAAGTCACAATTAGGAGGAGGGACAGGGGAGGGACAAAGAGAAGAGATGAAGACTTAGGAAAGAGCTGAGGGTGGTGGGAGAGCTGAGGGTCATTCTTTCGGGTTTCTGACCACCCTCCTGCCCTCGTCCTCCCCAGGAAGTGGATGCAGCCTATGTGAACAAGGTGGAGCTGCAGGCCAAGGCGGACAGCCTGACAGATGAACTCAACTTCCTGAGGACCCTCTATGAGATGGTGATTCCTTGGTTGACAAGCTCCAGAGCCTTCCTGTCTGTATCTTCCCAGACATGCTTCCCAAGTGGAACTTTCAGGAACGGTCAAGTGGCAGAACACTCACAAAACCAGCAACAAGGCTCAGAACTCAGCTCCGCCCCAACCGGGAAATGCTGACTTAGCTCCCCCAGCCTGCATAGACCTGGCCCACAGGGCCAGGGTCCCTCTCTGTCGTCAGCCCACTTTGTTGTATATCTTCCCTCTGGCTCCTATACCAGCATCACGGCAGTGCCTTCAGAGTCCTCCTCCCTACTGCAGTCCCATGGAAACCCACACAGTAGGGCTCACTGGCTGATGCTTTCAGGCTGACACCTGATTATATTTGTGCATTTCCTTTTTCCTTTCGCTTTGTTGCCTGGCATCCTTTAGGTTGTAGCTAGGCCTGAAATGCAAGCTTATTTTTCTAACTGTCCCATTCCTGGCCCCATCGCTGGGGTAGCTCTACTAGTAGAAGATTCTTGAATTTCTTCATTCCCTGTATCCCCTGGGGCCAGGGGATGGGGAAAGTGACCATCCATGTTCCCCACAGGAGCTGTCCCAGATGCAGAGCCACATCAGTGACACGTCCGTGGTCCTCTCCATGGACAACAACCGGGACCTGGACCTGGACAGCATCATTGCTGAGGTCAAGGCCCAGTACGAGGAGATCGCGCAGAGGAGCAAGGCCGAGGCCGAGGCGTTGTACCAGACCAAGGTGGGAGCCCTCCCCTTGTCCCAGTACTCTGCTCTTAGGTCCTACTGACCCTCATCAGGAATGCTCCAGCACTTTGCAAAGCCACGTTGATCGCTTTCTCCTGTCAGCTTGGGGAGCTGCAGACCACGGCCGGCAGGCATGGGGACGACCTGAAGAGCACCAGGAGCGAGATCTCGGAGCTCAACAGGGTGATCCAGAGGCTGCGGGCCGAGATCGAGAGCGTCAAGAAGCAGGTGGGTCTGGGCTTAATGGAGAGATCCTGGAGGTCTTCTGGGCCCCAGGGGAAGGAGAAGCAATAGCTGTGCTTCTGCCGCATGCTTTTTCTGTCCTCTCATGGTCTCATGTGTGGGATGGCATAGTCTCTGGGACACTCCATTCCCCAGATGTTCCTCCTGGAGGCTGGGCTTCTTGGAAGGCTCCCTAAGGAGAGACAGTTGCCCATTCTGGTTTGCCCAGCATATCTTGCAACTGTAGGGGTGGCCTTAAACACTCAGCTCTCAGTAGCATCTGCCCTCAGTGAGCTACTTATCACACACTTCACATAACCTCTATGGCTAAGTCGTATCACCGGAATGAAGTGATGAGGCAAGGGAGTTTTTAATTTTTTAAAAAAATTTTTGGTGAGGAAGATTGGCCAACATGAGCTAACATCCATGCCAATCTCCCTCTATTTTTTTAATGTGGGATGCTGCCACAGCATGGTTTGATGAGCAGTGTGCAGGTCTGCACCCGGGATCTGAACCCATGAACCCTGGGCCGCCAAAGTGGAGCATGCGAACCCAAACACTATGCCACCAGGCCGGCCCCAAGGAAATTTTTTACTAGTCTTAAAAAAAGGACTACTGACCAGACCACTACTACTTTTACCAGCAAATCAGTGTTCCTTTTCTTGATGAGACATGAGTTAATTTTGATGGGCCAAAGATGAATGAACCAATTGCAAAGCTGACCTCTGTTTTCCGAGCATGCTCCATTGGATTTCTAAGGAAGGGGAGTGAGGGATGATGGATGGGGAAGAGATCTCTCAGAAAAGATCAGCTTTTTGTTTCCTGGTCACTATGCTAGTTGGTCTCCCACCTCCCCCTGCCCCAGAACACCAACCTTCAGGCAGCCATTGCGGAAGCTGAGCAGCGTGGGGAGATGGCCCTCAAGGATGCCAATGCCAAGCTCCAAGACTTGCAGGCTGCCCTACAGCAGGCCAAGGATGACCTGGCCCGGCTGCTGCGTGACTACCAGGAGCTGATGAACGTCAAGCTGGCCCTGGACGTGGAGATCGCCACCTACCGCAAGCTGCTGGAGGGCGAGGAGTGCAGGTGAAGGGCCGAGGGGTCAGCATTCTCCCATATGATGTTAGAGTGAGCTTTGACAATGAAGAAAGAGGGCAAGATGGTAAGGAGAGGATAACTCAGACAAAGGCTAACGAATCTCCTCAATGACAGAGTTTAGGTTTCAAGCCCCACTGTTTTTTGTCAATCAAGATCATCCAATTCTCCCGTTTACTATGGACATCAATATGGTATTACACACCTCTGTTGATCCTTACTGTGTGCAATGTGTAAGGTGCTTTGGGGTTATGACAAAAGTTATAGTGTTGTCCTCTGGAACTTTCTGAGATGACGAAAATGTTCTATATCTGTGCTCATACAATAGCCATTAGCCACTTGAGCACTTGGAATGTGGCTAGTGCAATAAAGAAACCGAGTTTTACATTTAATTTAATTTTAATAAATTTAAATAGCTGTATGTGGCTAGTGGTTACCATACTGGACAGCTTAGTGTAGACAGTACTGCAACCCCCCACCCCTGAGGCTGAGTCCCTATGGAGAGGTGGCTGATACACACACACTCCCGAAAAATAACACAATATCAAGCAGCAGATAAGGGCTCAGTGAGTGGATAGCAAATGCCAAAGGAGGGTCAAGAACGGAGAGATCTTCCTGCTGACCGGCTGCTCCACGCATCCCGTGTTCGGAGCCTCTCTCCTCAGGCAGCTCCCAATCTGATGGAGGAAGCAGAAGTCAAGTGTGAGAAGGAAACTTAAGGATTTCTTATGAGTCTCTGTGAAAAGGAGTGAGAGTGAAGACGGCGCTTTGCGTGGTGGGAGTCGTGGGATGAGGAGGGAGTGGTCGACACCAGCGGGGCCCACACTGGCAAGGTGCGCAGGCACATTCATGTCTGCTGATGTGTGGACATGCCCGCCCCGTGAACAAGAGCGAGGCACGGGGAGATGGGCGGTGTGGGTAGGACATTTTCAAATTCATCATGTGCTGAGTGTCAGCCTCTCATTTTACCCATCATCATCATCGTCATCATTGCCACCCCAGGAGGGCTCACTGGGGAAGGCTTCCTGGAAGAGAAAAGTCAATAAAAAAGCCAAAGCTGGGTGGAGAATGGGGAAGGGCATGTATTCTAAGGTGGGGAGACGGTCTCAGCAGGGGAGGAGAGGTAAGGATGCGCTAATTAAGTGGGGGTTGGGTGACGACTAGTTTGCCCGGAATAGATGATCTGGGAGCTAAGGGAGAGAGGGTGGGAAGATGGAGAAGCGGAGTGTGGTTGGTGAAGCTTCTGGGCGCCTCAGCCCCCTGAAGCAGCCCTCTTTCCTGGGGAGACCTGGTCATGGAAACAGACCTGGAGTAGCCTTTCTTCCCCCGGGAGCTTGACCCCTAGTAGGGCACATGGGAGGACACAGCTCCCAAGGTTATGAATCTTCACTCTTTGGCTAATGACTCATTGCAGAAATAATCCACATCTCCTTCTCTCCTTTTTAGGATGTCTGGAGAGTGTCAGAGTGCTGTGAGCATTTGTAAGTAGCTCTTCAAAAACTTTCTCCCTGGGTTGTAAAAAGGGCAACGAGAAACATCCCCACTGACCAAACTGCAGGCAGAAGAGCCTGACTAGTGAAGGGAGGCCGGGCCACCACACAGTGTCTAGGCTCTCAGGCCATGGCCACGCGCTCTGCCCTTGCTGTGAACCGGCAAACTCTCGGGCCAAAGCTAAAACCTCTGTGGTCTTGGGGAGTTCCCTCAGTTGGAGAGCCAGAAATTTCTGTGAATATTGCTGGCTCTTGTTCCTGGGAAAGGGCACCAGAGGACCAGGCCACTCTCATTGTTTACCAACTAAGGCTCAGAGAAGTTGAGCATCTTTCTCTAAGTCACACAGCCAGGAAGGGTGGAGCTGAGATACAGACCCAGACCTTCAGCCTTAACTGAGTGCCTGTTCTCCTGCAGCTGTGGTCAGCAACGTCACCAGCACAAGTGGCAGCTCAGGTGGAAGCCGTGGAGGCTTTGGAGGGGCCAGTGGCAGCAGCGGTGGCTACAGAGGCAGCAGCAGCAGCAGCAGAGGCAGCAGTGGTGGCTATGGAGGAATCAGTGGTGGCAGAAGCAGTGGCTATGGAGGGGTCAGCAGTGGCAGCAGCAGTGGCTATGGTGGGGTCACTGGTGGCAGCAGTGGGGGCAGGGGCAGCAGCGGAAGCTACCAGAGTGGCAGCAGTGGAAGCAGGCTAAGCAGTGGAGGCAGCAGCTCGGGGAGCCAGAGTGGAATCGGCTCCAGCTCTGGCAGCATCCAGCCCTCTGGAGGCAGTGGCTATAGGGCTGGCAGTGGAGGCAGCACCAGTGTCCGCTTCTCCCAGACCACCAGCTCAAGCCAGCACAGCTCCAAGTGATCCTCCGGGCCCAGACCTCCATGCCTACCTGCTTCCCTCTCAGCCTGCAACAGCACTTCCCACTCTCTGCTTGGCATCAGCGACTGCCAACCTCATCCTCGCTTCTTCTCAAGTTCCCTGGAGAAGGGGCTGAACTTCTTCCTGGTTCCTCCATCCACAAGGCCTCTCCTGGGCCAGGGAGGTCCAGCTGCTACTCTGGGGTGATGATGCCCCTCGATGAGCCCCTGTGATGGCCCCTGACATTGGACAGCAACATCTGAGCCCAAACCAGTGTGGGCCTCCCCAGCCTGGCCTGTTCCCGCTCTGGCCCATCTGCCTCTCTCACTGGGAGTTGATGGTCTGAAGCCTGAGAGGGCAGTGCAGCGTGGCCAGTGCTGGAGGGCGGATGGTCAAGATCTCTGGACTGTTGGTTCCCAGGGTGCCCTCCTCACATCCAGGCATCATATCCTGACTTACCTCCGTCCCTTAATTCCCTGAGCTGTGGATTCTCTGGTGATGATTATGTTGCACTTTTTTCTGGAATAAATTGCACTGTATTTCACGCTCTGGTGTTTGGCTTCCATTCAAAGAGTCACAGGATAAATGGAGGCCCAAGAGTGGGGGGAAATCAGGTGTGGATGGTGGTCTCCCAGAAGTTCAGTAGTGGGCATAAAGGACACTGAATAGTCTTGGCTTCTCCTTTATCCATTTGGGTTCTTGAGATAGGTCTGCCCAAGGGTATTTATGTTGCTTAAGTGGGGACACCTCACTCCCAAGGAGGTCTTCCCATCCATCCTCCTGCCTCTGAGCAGGCCTCCAGGATCCAGTCATGGAAGAAAAGGGTCTTTCAGTTCACCGAGGGAACAGATTCCACTGGGACTTCAGCTCCTTTGCTCCATTCCTCATGCTGGCCAGACACAGCAAATCCTCTTTCTGCAAACAGAGCTCCTGGGTTCTGAAGGGGTCAGTACATAACATTCTCTTTTCCCTGACCAGGTTCTGTGCCAATTAAAAAATAAGACAAAAGAATGAGCGAATGGAGAGCCCATATTGCCTCTATTACCAACAAAGAAGATCCAGGAGAATGTGACTTATACCTCAGGTGGAATGGGTTTCCTATTACAGGACCTCAGGATTAGGCCAGATTTCCCACCTGGGCAGAAGCAGCAAAAGGCCATCATGGCCTTCCTTATGGGGTCAGACCCCTCACGGTAGATAGGAGAGCAGAACATGAGCTTGCCATGGACAGCCAGATCCTAAGAGATGGAG
Source organism: Tapirus indicus (assembly GCA_031878705.1). Taxonomy (NCBI): domain Eukaryota; kingdom Metazoa; phylum Chordata; class Mammalia; order Perissodactyla; family Tapiridae; genus Tapirus; species Tapirus indicus. The sequence goes on along the minus strand of CM062918.1, from coordinate 138,800,126 downwards.
GGGCAGAGCTATGCCTGCCCAATTCTTTGTTCCAAGCTCACCCATCAGGTAAGAGAGAGGGCAGGAGTGCTGCATTAGTGAAGCTCATTCCACATGGATGTAAAATTAGGAATGGGGAAGACACATGCCTGCCCTTACACCAACATTCCCCAGCTGTTCTCAGAAAGCTGAATCCCAAACCCAGGGAGGATGGGGTGATGAGACAGCCATGAGAGAAACCAGGGAAACCGAGACTTCAGTGGAGAAGACAATTAGAGTCTCTGTTCCTTTCCCCACCCACCAAACCAGTCCCATCTGCATGCCTCTGAGCATGGTAAAATTATGATTTGTAAGTCACTGTAGATCATGCATTACCCTCCCCCACCCCCCAGAAGTCATATCAAAGCTGGACTAATGAGAGGGCATCTGTACATTTGTCTGAGGGTCCAAGGAGAGTGCCAGGACCTGGCTTCCATGTTCTTGAGCCCGATCTGATCTCCAAAGTATAGCAGCCCTGGTCCAAGACTTGGAGAAGCAGACATTTCAAAGTTCCTACACTTGCAAGTTCAATAAATCCTTGCCCATCTTTTCAAGGCCTACAGGCAGGAGGTAGACCCCTTTCCCATTTACCCTTGGTACAGCTCTGGGTACTTTAGGAGCAGGCCAGGCTGTTCTGAATTGCTGCTCTTACTGGCCTTTTAGAGACATTACAAGAAATGTAACCAAACCATAGAAAACTCTAGATGCTCTGCTCCTTGTGTCGCCTAACTGGGAAGAGGCTGACTGTCCTGGATTAACCCAGATTCTCATTTGATTGAATCAGCAGGGTTTGGGGACGGCCACTCAGTCTCTTTATCCATCTACTCCCTGTGTGGAGAGCTTGGTCCTGAGTGCTGTCTCAGGGCCCTGCATAGGGTGTAGGGCACTCAGTGAAAGTTTGGTGGTTAATTGAAAGAATGAATAACAATGAATAAAGAGAGCAAGACCTTCCTCCCCCCAGCCTGAAAGGAAGATAGGATAGGTCACACGCCAAGGCAGGATGGAGCTGAAAGTTGGCAGTCAGAGCCTAGCACCCTCTTGTGAACTCTTGTGAGGAGAGATGGTGGACGGGGCTGCCAAGGGAGGTAGTGAAAGACTGAATTTTGGGAAGGGATCAATCAAGGCAGGTTGGAGAGGAAGCCTGGAGCAGGCCTGGGAAGGGGAGAGAGTCTGAGCAACATGAAGGAAGGCTACAGGGCAGACAGCCAGACCAAGTCCCAGAAGAATTCCAGGACTAGCACCATGTCCCATGTTCTTGATACATGGGGACTAAACCACATGCCAGTGGAGCAGGGAAGCGTCCAGGGTGAGGGCATCATGTCTGAGGTCAGAGAGAATGGAATATTTCTAAGTTTATGGGAGGCTGGCAATCCTGATCTTTCTGAGCCTTAAAAAATCCCTCAAATCCATCTCCCATCTAATGAAAGAGCTGGGGCAGCTCTTCGCCTTTGAAGGCAGCCAGGGTATGTAGAGGAGATATACACCCATGTGGAATGGTCAGAGTGGTGACAGGAGCCTCCCTAAACTGATAGTTGAAATCCTACAAGCTATGTCTCCAGGGTTAAACAATCCATCTCCTAGTGGAAACTGCTTCTTTATTCTCCATCCTTTAGCTTTTATCCTTTATCCTTCACTCTTCTCTCTCTCCTTATAAAGATCTTACCCTAGATTATAAAAGCAACACATACTAGAGCAAAAATGCATAAAATTTAGCAAAGTGAAAAAGAAAAGAAAGATCATCTATAATTCCACCACCCTGTGCCATTTTCTTATGTGTTTCCATGTGCACACACACGTATATACAAAGAGAGAGGTACATGTAAATATATCATATTTTACAGAGTAGGGTCTTACAGTGCATACTGATTTATAACCTGATTTTTCACTTAATCTGTTGTGGAATTTATTCATTTACTCATTCAACAACTAGATTGAGTGCCTACCATTTTCTAGACCACTGCCAGGCCCAGAAATAGAGCAGAGAATACATACAGTCTTTGCCCTCATGGAGTTTACAGTTTAGTTGGGAAGAAATTTACCAAATAACATCTTTCTATAACAACAAATATAGATGGAGATCATCATTTTCTTTTCCAGTGCAGATTCCTATTTTTACTTAAAAAAATCAAAGGTATACATTGGGCATTAAACTACTAATTTTTTTCCTTCTTTCTATAAGGGTGACATACATGTTTTCTGTTTAGTAACGTTCAACTAAATCTTTTACCAAACCAAAGCCAGAGAGAGGACCATTAAAGTTCTTTACTACCGTGTCTCACTCAGGCTGAGTTAGACCAGTGAAACACCATTCTGACAAAGAAGAATAGGTTGGAAGTGTAGAGCTTGTAGAATTACATCTTTACCAAACTCACCCCCATCCCAACCAGAACCTAACAAACTGACTTATATAGAAAGCAAACCTGCACAAATACACTTAATATGCTATAAGAAAAGGATACCTTTTAGTCTATTTCCAGCATATAGTGTATATTCATTGGTGTCCAGTAAAACAGTAACTCCAATGAAGAACGTATTTTTGCCTTCATAGCACTAACAACTAAAAAGTACAACCATTTAATACTTAGACCTTTAAATGGGTAATCATTGAAATTCTAAGATTAAATCTACTAGATTAGCCCAAGTGGTCATCTATAAAAATGATTCTGAAAAAAAAAAAGCTTCTCTTGAAATAGTGGGACTACATGAGGACTAGAAGACAAAGATAAAAGAATTGCAAGCCCAAGGTGAGGAGTTGATTTTTCACATGTAGCTTTTGGGTAAAGGACATCTTTATTCTCACAGCCAAGACTGGTTCTAATTTCCCCATAATGGTGGGCAGAAAATAGGAGTTTCAGACATCTGAAGACAGGGGCAGCCGTTTTAACACCCTAGCTAAGCACTCCCAAATAGTCAAAAACTCCACACAGGTGGGCCAGTGGGTTTGAAGCACTGAAACTCTTACCCAAGTGAAAGAGCTGTGAGCACTTGGGAGATTGACACAAAGCCTGCCTGTGGCATTTGGCACAGGGAGGGTTTGTGATGGTGTTATTCTACTCTGTTGACACAAGAACCTGTATGTTGTGGGGAGGAGGCCTTCCAGGTCGAATGCTTGACACAGTCGTGTCCTAGAGCAGTCTAACTCTCAGAAGTACCTGAGAGAGGTGTGTACTTTGGCAGGAGTACTAGTTACTGAATACAAGAAGATGTTTCAGGAAAAGCAGAAGTCTGGGGAGGGGCAGGTAATTATCTTCTCCTCAACCCATCAATACTTAACATTAACAAAGAGCTGCAGAACAGAGCCAGCCTTTCCAAGAGGTATTCTGTCATCACGAGCAGAAGCTTCTCCCAGCCTATGGGGGCCAGGATGTTCAGAAGGCTCCTCTTGCCTGGAAGAGGGAGCTAGTGCTGCTGACTGTTCTGGGAAGCTGGCACAGAAGATGGTTTGCATAACGAAGTCACCACTAAACCACTGCTTAAGTCCAGTCCCCGGCCTTCTTTTTCTGCTCTAGAGTCCAGAAACATCTCTTTAAATGCCACAAAGTCCGTAAATGTGAGCAGCATGTCGAATATGTCATCAGCCACTTCATCTTTACGGTGCTTCAACGTTGTCGTGAAAGCCGCCATGTTGAATCCGGGAATCCACTCCAGCAGCTCCTCCTCAATATACTTTTCTACCAGAGAAAGATATTCATTAAAAATGGGTGTGTAGGTGAGTTTATTCTCTTCTGTGTCTTCAAACTCCTGGTAGTATTTGTCCATGAAATTTCTCTGCAGTACCTGGGACTGGGCATCCACGATGATGTCCTCAATGGATCCCACTACAGCATCAAATTCGGCTTTAGAGGCGGAAGAGACGGACCGCGCGAAGCTCTCTTCCTCCAAGACTTCCGTCACTTCCTCCGCATCCATCCCCGTGTGGGCGAGTGGCCCGGTGGCCTCCCATCAGCCTGGGGCCCAGCCGAGTCTGCGCCTGCCTGCACTCTGGGGCCTCCACCTCTGCCTGGCCACTCTGCACCTGGCCCCTAATACTGACCTTCAGGAGCCACCCCCTACCTGCCGTCACCATGGCCGAGATCATCATTCTTAATGACTTCACAATATTCCACTGTATGGATGTAGCACATTTTGATGCATATGTTGTTTCTGCCTTTTTCACTATAATAAGCATTGCTGCAGCAAACACAGGTCTTTGAACACTTTTCCTATTCATTCTTTAAGGTAACCTCCAGATGTGGAATTGCTAGTCCACTTTAAAATTTTGATTTATATTGTTAAACTGCTGTCCAGAAAGAGTGTACCAATTGATACTTTCACAAGTAATGTCTAAGGCTTCCTGTTTTGCCAGTCTTATGAACCTTTGTGGCATTCTCTTTAATTTTTGACAGTTTTCTAGGTTTGATTTTTATTTCTTTGATTATTAATGAGGTTGAGCATTATAAATATGTTTATTAGCTATTTAATTTTCATTTTCTGTAAACTGTCTCTTCATTTGTTTAGTCCATTTTCTCTTTGGCTGGTCATTTTGTTTTTCTTATTAACCTTCTCGTCTGAGGTAAGGACTCCAACAGCACTTAAGCCACGCAGGAGTCCAGAACCCCGGCAACATTCATAACAGGGCCAGAATTAGTGCCCCGCCGGGATGCTGAGAATAGCTGTGGTGGGGCAAGGAAGAAAGAACCCAGCCTAGGGAGAGTTCAGAGAGGGCTAACAGGATGCCAGGGAAGTGGGGCCAAGTTGTGGGGAGGCATCACCTCCAAAATCATGTCTGCAGTGGTAGATGAGATGGTGGAGTAGGGAGAGGCTAAGAGAGAAACAGAAGCAGGATGAGCCCAGAAGGGATTAGGGGTCCGAAGTGGATGGCTCCACCCCTAATCCTGCCTCATTCACCCCCTTAGAGTGTTGACCCTAAGAGCACTCCCAGTACATTTCCTGCCCACAAATCTCCATCTCAGAGTCTGTTTCCTGGGAACCTGACCTGAGACAGGCGTAGAGGCAGCAGCCAGCTGGCTGCTGGACTGGGATTTGGATATTTGGATGGGGAGGACGCCTCTCTTCTGGTAAGAGCTCGTATCCTGGGGAGAGTGAAGAAGACCCAGAGATCCTTGAAGACCCTGGAGGTGAAGGACCAAGGGCAGTGGGAAGCCCATGGCATACACCAAAGAATTCATCAGAAAATTCTGCAGGGATTGGGAGGGAAGTGGGCTTCCCTGGCTTGCTGCTATCTGATAACCAGAACCCTTGCTGGGCACATTCAGAGAAGCTGAGCGGTGGCGGTGGCAGGGACTGGTGTGCTAGTTGGGTCAGTATCCCTGGCCACACTTTTGCCTTCTCTGTCCATTCTGTCCATTCTTTCTCCCACTGGCTCAGTTTCTGATGACCCCACTTTGGTGCTGAAGGTCACTGAGGCAATGACCCCTGTTAGCTGATCCTGGGCTGACAGAGACAAAATCCTAAGCATTTTCCTTGCCTCCAGGCTGTTAGGGCTGACCTCCCCCAATCCACCCTTACCAGCAATGGGGGAGAGCAATCAGCAAGTGCACGCATTCGAGCTCCTTTCTCACTCCCACTGTTAAGACTAGTCACTGGTTGTTTCAAGGCAGGCATTCTGCCTTGTTAAAGGTGAGGTTACTCACAGCAAGGCCAACACAGTCCACATTTGAATGCCCATAAATTTATTTCATGCTCTTTTTGCCCTGAGAAACTGGTAATTAAGATGCGAGGTCTTAGTGGGCCAACAATAATCCTTTGTGATGGAAGTACAAAGAAAGCCCAGGACTTGAGCATTTCTAACAGTTCTTTTCAGCTTTGCATAATTATTGCTGTTCAGTTGGAATTAAGTACAGTTTTTAACATAGGGCATCAGTCTGCCCAACTTCCCCAACCACACATGGCTGATGCCCCTGAGTCTTCTGATTGTAACCCCGGCTTCACCCACCACACACCTAGGTACACATACATGTATTCACACCCACACACCAACCTGTTGAAAACAGAGAAGCACTAAACAGCAACAGCAGCAACAACAACAACACAACACACACACACACACACACACACACACACACACACACACTTCGGAGAATGAGGACCCTGGTGATAAGAGGGTATGTGTTTGGTTGCTATGTGAGAGATGATTTTCTGTTATTGTGCATAAGGATGACGCTGTTAGCTAAGAGCTAATGTGTCCCGAGTACTTGTTATATACCAGGACCTGTTCTGAAATAATTTAACCCTCACAACAACTCTATGAAGTAGATACTATTGTTGTCCTCATCTTATTGATGGAAACCAAGGCACGGTGTGTTGAACAACTTCCCAAAGGTCATGTAACCAGGAGTGGGAGAGCCAGAATTTGAACTCAGGCAGTTTTACTGCAACATGATTTGACTGACCCCAAGGTCAGTGAGATCCAAGGGAAGAGAAGGTTTTCTAGTAGCGGATTCTTCTCACCCCAAGGCTTGTGATGTCCAGTTCTGGTGTTCCAAGGTCTTCTTGGCCTCTCCGGTCTTTTTGTGAGTTAGAAACATTGTCCACTCTGTGCGGACACAGCTCCGCAGGACATGGCTTGGCAAAGGATGACACTTTGTGTAAAGTAAAAGGTGCCTGTGCTCTGCATGGACACAGCCCATGCCACAGCACACAGCTTGGTGACCAGGGTATGGGCTGGATTTTAGCTGTCTTTGACAATCTTGGCCTGGAACTCTTGTGCAGGACACAACATGCATAACTGTACATAACAACAGCAGACCTGGAGGTTTTGTTTCGGAGCCCTGAGGTCTGGAGAGGAGGGGAACTGTCTCTAATCTTTTGTTGACCCTCTTTGTTTCCCAGCCTCTGTAGCTGGCCTGCCTATATACTCTTCCATGCAGAGTTGGCACCGCCCTTCTAGAACACATGCAATGGGCATTTAGATAGGCAGATGTGACTGAGAAGCCCATTCTCTTTGCAGTTGTGGTCAACCACTTTTCCATCAGCAAGAATATTAGTGCTGGGGACAGCAGCAGCAGCAGCAGCAGCAGTGGCGACAGGGGCAACAGAGGTAGCCAGGGCATCCAAAGGGACAGCAAGTCCACAACTGTTGGGAAAGACACCCAGTCCAGAAGCACAAGAATCTTCAGAGTCCCAGACTCAGCAGTTCATCCTCCTCCTCCTTGGCTGGGGTTGTGCAGACCACCACCAGCAGTGACCAGCACTCTTGCATCAAATACTGAGACTGGGACCTGATATACGAAGCAGAAGCTCCCCCAGCCCTACTCTGCAATTGATCCTCACTCCCCAGAGTTGGTGACACTATAATCTCACCCTCTCGGAGGCTCAAAGCCAAGAAGGGGGCCCAGGTAGACATTGTCAAGTTAGGAGTTTGTCCCTGGGCCCACCATCCACTCCACTATTGTCTTTGGTTCCCTTGTATATAAGTTCTGCCTGGCTTCCTCTCAGCTCTCTGTTTTTTCTTCTTCATTAAACTGCAGTGTGTTATGATGCATTTGGCTCTGTGAGTTTTGTAGAATAATAGCGACCCATGTTTCCTGAATCAGAGGGCAACACACTGGAAATGTGGCCTGCAGGAGGATATGTTAGCAGTTACGTGTGGAGTGAGTGACAGATGAGGAGAGAATGGGGATGCTGAGGGAATCTTTGGGGCTAAGCCAACTGGGTCAGATTTTACAATTGGCCCAACTGCCACAATCTGTTTCACTCTTTCTGGATCCATCCCAGGGCAGGCCATACCCTGGGGCTGGCACACTCCTCATACTGGCTTCAGTGGTCCTTGCCAAGAGTTCCAAAGGGCTCAGCGACAGTCAATTGACTAACTGCAGTGCACAGCCTGAGTCACCTAAAGGGGCAGTCTTTCCTTACCTCCCCCCTTGGGGCTTTAGGCCAGGGTGGTGGGAGAACGTGGCCAAGAGCTGCCCCTATATCCTCATTCCCTATGACTCAGTGGCAGTCACCCGTCTCCCCAGCAAGACTTTGTCTACAGCATTCTACTTCCCTTTCTCCCCACATCCTGAGATTTCAAGGTTCTGGAAAATCAATAAATGAAGCAAAGTTTTATTTAGTAATTACCACCTGCCCAGATATTTTTCCAAGAATTTCACATATAACTCACTGAAGCTTCACAATGACCCTAAGAGGTAGGTATGATTATCCTCATCTTACAGATGAGGAAAAGGAGGCACAGAGGTAAGGTCACACTGTGTTAAGGGCCACAGTTAGCAAGTGGTAGAGCCAGGGTTTGAACACGGGTGGTTGGACTGCAGAATCCATGCTTGTAACTTCCATGCTATACTGATAACACACGTGTAGTTTGTTTCTCCGCGGTAGGTCTGGGAGGTGGGCTGTCTCTAGTCTCCAGTGGCAGAGGCTCACTTCCCTGCTCTGTCCTTGGTGCTGAAATCTGGTCCAGATGCCTGGGCGACTCCTCTTTCAGGAGTCTGACGCTCACCATTGCTCCCTCCAAACTCGACCTCTTGTGGTCCCTACTTTAGCTCTAATTACTTGCATTTGCCCACAGACTTCCTGCCTAAGATCAAGTAAACATTTGGTCCACAGCTCAACTTTAAAATAGGTCTAGACTTTGTCCATTTTGTTGTGTTCTCTTTAAAACCAAGACTAAAAAAATTTTTCTTTGGTCTCTCTCAAAGTCTTTATGGATAATAAAACTTATGTATATTATCATGTTTTCCTTTTTGCCTCAGCTGCTATGGAGCGTTTGTCATTGGGTGATTAGAATATTTGCTTCCTCTTTTACCATGGATTATTATTTTTAATTTAGCTCCCTTAGTATTTGGATGAGAGGGATATAAAAATAAAGAAAATTAAGAAACTAGTCTTGTCTTGATTGAGGCTAGGCTCATGCTGAGCAACATTGGAAACTGGGCACTCACAGAGAGAGAGAGTGATTTAAAATATTAGCTATTATTATTCACTAAAGTGGTAATGAAAATAATATCTGCCTCTCAGGGATGTTTCAAGGAATATATGAAATAATATATGTAAAAAGCACTTTATAAAATGCAGATATTCATACAGATACTGTACTATGTGTATGCAAATTTTGATTATCAACTAGATTATACACTCTTTAAAGAGAGGGACTATGTCATATATCGTTCATGTGTTGCATAATACTGGACAGAAGATGTACACTCCATAAGCACTTCTTGACTGATGGACCGATTAAAGGATACAATGCATGCTAGAGCTTGACACAGCTCCTATAACAAGATAAGTACTCAATAAATGGGAGATATTACCATCATTATTTCTAGGGTTACCACTGTTAATTGATTTTTGAGGAATCAGACTCTCAAGGCTAGAAATGACTGTGGAGGTCATCAGGAGGAGCCCCCTTTAGATACTGGAGTCCTCTCTAAAACACCATCCACAATTGGTGGTCCACCCTCCTATGGTGGGTAACCCTTTTCTCTCACAGAGGATGCTAAGCTGAGTCCTATCTCATAAACTCCACTCATTGGTCCAAGCTTTTTCCTCTGTGACTATAGGGAGCAAATCCCCTCGTGCATGAGTCTACAAACGTTTGAGGATGTTTCCCTTTATCAGATTCCTTCTCCAGGTGGAACACTTGTGTTCCCGCCTCTGCTTTGGGGTGCCCCCTGCCATCCTGGGTGCTCCCATAGACGTCCTCTGAGTCTAGAACTCAACTCAACTCTCCAAGTGAGGCCTGCTTAGCCCAGGAAAGGAGTGGGCACAAGAATTCTCTCTGTGCAGCCTCTGATCTTTCAGGTGAGTTTGGCAGCCCCTTCCTGCTGCTGACTCGAGCTGGCACCATTTTACATAAGCCATTGTGAAACTGTGTGTCCCCATGCTGAACTGTACAGCTGACTTGTTTGAATACACGTGTAGGGTTTTAATTTACATTAATCTCTGTTGAATCTGTCTTGTTGCATTTGGCTCAAGCTCCAAACTGTCATATTATTCTTGAATTCTGATCCTGCCACTCAACTTACTTGTCACTCTTACTAGTTTCAGGCCAGTTATAAATTTGAGCTATATGCAAAGATCACTTGGGTGGACTAGAAAGAAAAATCTCTACTTAAAGCAAAAACTGCTTATTTATAATAGAGAAGAAAGGTGTTATATTTAGTTTCAGGACAAGTAGCTCCTTAAAAATCTTTTTATTATGGAAAATGTCAAATAAATAAATATAAAAGTAGGGGGAATAGTGTAATGAAAGCCTCTGTACCCATCACCCAGCTTAACAGTCAACTCGTTATCTTGTTTCACTTCTACTCCACACACACCCAATTCATCATGGGGTGAAGCAAATCTTAGACATCATGTCATTTTATTCATAAATACTTTTGTAAGTTTCTTTAAATGATAAGGACTCTTTAAATAATATCACCATAATACCATTATCACTCTTAATAGGATAAACATTAGTTCTTTAATATGATCAAATATCCAGACCTAGTTCACATTTCCCATAATGTGTCATGAATGCTTTTGTTAAAATCACTTCTTTGAATCAGGGTCTAAATAAAGTTCATGCACTGCAATTGGTTCATATGTACAGATTCCCATCCTTCTTTTTCATTCCTTGTAATTTGTTTGTTGAACTCGGTCATTTTTTTGTAGGGTTATTGTCCTGCCGAGTTCGTGTCCACCCCACCCCGTCATATTGTTCAACATATTCCTCTTTCCTTTGTCTATATTTTTAATTATCATACATTAAAAGGGATGTCTTTGGGTGTACAATTCTGTAAACTTTAACAATTATACATTTATAGACTCGTGAAGCCACCACAACGATCAGGGTATAAAAGAATGTCATCAGTCCCCAAAATTCCCTTGTGTTGTTCTTTTATAGTCACATGCTCCATCCACCTCTGACTTCAGGCAGCCACTGATCTGCTCTCTGTCACTGTAGTTTTGTTTTTTTTTGGAATCTCATATAAACGAATCAGACAGTAGGTAACCTTTTGAGATTGACGCTTTCACTCAGCAAAATGTCTTTGAGATTCGTCCCAGTCGTTGCGTGTATCAGTAGTTTGCTCCTGTCTCTCACTGAGAGTATCCCATTGTATTGACGACCTACTGACTAGTGGACTCTTTTGCTTAACACAGTATAGCGAGATTCATCCAACACCAGTTGCGAGGCTGTGGATCATTTTTGCTCTTTAGTGCTCCATCGTGTGACTAAGCTTCAATTTATTTACAACTCTGCTACTGATGGATGTGGGATTCCATTCTAGTTTTCAGCTGTTATGAGCAATGCTGCAATGAATATTCTAGTCCATGTCCTTTGGTAAACACAAGTATGCACTCAACAGCTCGTGTCTATCTAGCAGTGGGATTGCTGGGTCCATTGGGTACGGGTATGTTCAGCTAGAGTAGATAGTCCAAACAGTTCCCCAGGCAGCCATCCTAGCTGTGTAGGAGAGTTCTGGGTGCTCTGATTCTTGTTGACACTTGGTATTTTCTTTCTTTTCTATTTTATCCTTTTTGGAGGGAGTACTATTGTATATCTTTGAGGTTTTAATTTGCATGTCCCATAACGGCTAATGATGTTGAGCTCCTTTCATATGTTTGTTGGCTGTTTGGAGAGCCTCTTCTGTGCTGTCTTCTGCCCATTTTTCTATTGGGTGGGTTGTCCGTCTTTTTCTTGTTAATTTATAGGGGTTCTTTATATATGTTCATATATATATGTTCTGAATATGAGTCCTTTGTGGGATATATGAATATTTTCTCCCACTCTGTGGGTTGCTTTTTCACTCTTTAATGGAGATTTTTGGTAAAGTTACTTAATTTTATAAATTCATCATATTTTTCTTTTGTGTGGTGCTCTGGTATCCTGTACTCTGCTCTATACTCTAAGGTTATGAAGACATTCTCTGGTGTCTTCTAAAAGGTTTCCTCTTTTACCTTTCACATGCAGATCTGCAGCTGACTTTTGTGCCTGTTTTTTTCCCACATACATCAAATTGGGGGTTCTTCAACACTTTAATTATTAAGAGACAGATGTCCATCTGGTTAATCTTGGTTGGGAGCACACAGGGGTTGCTTTTTTGCTTTCTGTATGATTGAAATATTTTATAATTAAAAATAAAATGAAAATATTTAAGATTGGCATTCCCCTGGGTTCCTTCTTTGATCTACTGTTCTTTTCGTGCTGCATATTCTTCTCAGGCGAGTTTGCATACTCCCATTCTGTTCATCCTTTTATTTAAATTTCAGCGAGCATCGATTCAGTCCCTGTGCCGTGAGGTTGCTGGCTACAGAGATGAATAGAACATGGCTGTCCCCTTAAGGGACTTATGGTCCAGTGTATGTAGGGACAAATAAACGGAGTAAAGTTCCTTGGAACAGCTATTCCAAAGAACAGTTCAGAACTCAGGTTATCTTCAACAGGAATGTTCTGTTTTTCCTATCTCTTTTTTCTGCCCCATTTTAAAATCAGCTTTATTGAGGCATAATTTGTATACAATAACAATGACCCATTTTCAGAGTACATTTCACTGAATTCTGACAAATATATATACTCGTGTAACTACAACCACAATCAAAACATAGGACATCTTTGAAAATGCTCTCTCACGTCCCTTTGCAATCTACCACCCACCAGCCCTCAGGCCCAGGCTGGGGCTTGCTTTCTGTCACTAGAGGTTAGTTTTGCCTCTTCTAGAATTTCGTATGAGTGGAATCATACAGAATATATTCTTTTTGTGTCTGGCTTCCTTCGCTCATCATGATGTTTTTGAGACCCAGCAGATATATGTGTTGTGAATATTTTGCCGCGGGCTGTGTTTGCCTTTTCTTGTTCTCAGCCATGTGTTTTGAAGCTCCCTGCCCCGTTAGTCACTCCGGGGGGTGCTTCGTAATCATCAGCATTTGCCCCTGCATCCAAAGGTTGAAGGCTTGGCCCAGCCTCTTAGACTAGATGAAATTCTATGTCTGGTCTGAAGCAGAACTGGCATCTTCCTCTTGTTCTCCCAGACTTTCTTAAAATGGTGGAATTTTCCTCCTTTCATAAAGTTGTTTATGTTATAGGAATTAGTCCATCAGAATGAAAGCAATCTGGAGCTTTAAAAAAATACCGGCGCCTGGGTCATTTTTGTTAAGATTCTGATCTGGAGGTCAAGAGTGGGGCTTGAGGATCTGGATTTTCACAGGCTGCCTAGTGGTCCTGATGTGCAGTCAGCACCGAGGGTCACTGCCGTCAGTGAAGTCCCCATTCTGCAGCATAGCACAGAGAGACCATCATAATCAGTTTCAGCCCACACCTTCAACTCCTCACCTGTCATCTGTGCTTCTCTTCCATGTTCCCTATTCTGCAAGCCCGTGGGATCTCTCACCAACACTCTCTGCTCATCCATATTTGAAATGTTCTCCTCTCTACCAGGGGTGCTTTTCTCCTATTGTCCACCCACTGGGCCCACTCCTACTCATCCCTCAATACCCCACTCAAAATTACCAATTCTGTGATGCCTTCCATAGCCTTTCTTCATCTTATGCCCATAATACTTTGTTTGATCTGCTGTCAAAAACACTGACGCCAATATGCTCTAAGGAGTTATTTACATGACTGACCACTCTTTCAGCACAGCTGTGAGCTTCTCCAGATCACGGACACTGTCATGTGCATCATCGTGTTCCTATTGGCTAGCCTGGTGTCTGACACAAATAGGTGCTCAGCAAGTGACTGCTGAGAGAATGAATGAATGAACCTTCGGAGAGATGACTGAATGGATAGTGGTCCATGTTGTATCCCTCGGAGGGAGCGAAGTCCTAGGGGAAACAAGGGCTGGACACCCCTGCCTGGGTCCTCTGAACATTGTGCCTGACCCTCACTCCCTCCTCAAATTTTCATGCCTCTTGGCAGAAAGCAGAGTCAATGGGTAGGCTGGGACAGCATCTACCTTCTGACTACATCAGTCTTCAAACCTAGTTCATGCTTAATGCTCTTGTCATTTTCATTTGGGGTCACAGGTTGTATGAAAGTATTTTGTCTGTGAGTCACAAGAGGGTGTGTGTCTGTATGTGATGTGTTTGCCTCTTTGTCTGTCAGGTCAGATAAGTGAAGGGCTGTAAGGAGTTGGAGACACTCCACAAATGTCAGATACTATTAAGTGTTGGCATGTATGCTTGTGAGGCTGTGGCTTGGCTTTTTGGGGCAGCCAAGAACTTCCTGAGTTGTACAAGGCTGGCTGGCTTCTGGGGGGAATGGGGGCTGTCCCAGGTATGGGGCCTGCCCTTCAAGGGCTTCCACACCAGTTGAGGGGACGACAGATGTCCTCGTTTGACTTAAGGACATGGTAGGGGCAATGGGTGTCCCAGGAACTGTAGGACAAGAGAGCTCAATGGGCCAGACTGGTCACACAAGGCATCATGGTGGGGCTTGGCTGCTTGCTGGTTCCAAAATGATGGGTCAGTTTGGGGTGTAAGGGAAAAGGGGAGAGGGGTCTCAAGTCAGAGGACTCTCATGATCCCTAGGGAGAGCCAGCCAGAAGAGGTCAGCACAGTGGCCAGCACAGAGAGGTGCTCAGAAAGTGGTGGCTGGGGGATGGATGAGGGAGAGGGCAGAGGAACTTCTCACGAGGGCCTCCTTTAGAGGCTGCGGGGAGACAAAGGTCACTGGCTGTGAACTGATTAGTGTCATGGTGGTTCATGGCTCCGGACTGCGGCCCATCAACTTGCAAAATCAGGACCACGATCCTGCCCAGGAAGGAGTGAGATGGTGCAGCACAGACCATGTCCTCTGTTGGGGAAACAGATGCAAAGTGCCCTCCTGGTGACAACACCTGGACCTATTTCACACTCTGTTTTCATCTGGCAGTTCCCGAACATGAGCAAATACGAGTCAATGGTTCAAAGTCAGGGCTTGTTCCGTGAGCTGAGCTCTGGGCAGGAACAGACGCAGAATGCCCCGTGGGCCCACCCAGGGAGCCTTTTCTAGAGGCCTCTTGCGTGTCTACTCCATAAGCATGGGCTCCAGATTGGACAGAACTGAATTGGAGGCCTGGCTCTGCCACTTGCTGTCTGAGGCCCTTGGACGAGTGATCTAACTTCTGAGCCCTTGTTTTCCTCGTCTGTCAAATGGAGCTGCGAACACTTCCCTGTAGGGATGCTGTGAGGGCTGGATGGGAGAGGTCTGTAGAGAGTTCATTACAGAGCCCGCCACCAGGCCAGCCTCTCATGACCTGTCTTTCTGCCGCTATTACGATCCCTCAGTTAGCACAGTGCTCTGCTCTTCAGTTACAAAGCCCTTTACTGTACTTAAGTCACCTGACTCTCCCAGCCACTCTGCTCAGTAGGCAGAGCTGAAGTGTAAAAGCTCTGTTTTGGGCCGGCCCAGTGGCACAGCAGTTTAGTCCGCGCTTTGGCAGCCCGGGGTTCATGGGTTTGGATCCTGGGCGCCTGCCGACGCACTGCTTGTCAGCCATGCTGCGGCGGCGTCCCATATAAAGTAGAGGCAGATGGGCACAGATGTTAGCCCAGGGCAGTCTTCCTTAGCAAAAAGAGGAAGATTAGCAATGGATGTTAGCTCAGGGCTGGTCTTCCTCACCAAAAAAAGAAAAAGAAAAGCTCTGCTTTATGACTAGCTAAATGGAGGTTCAGAGGGATCTGCAGCCTAGAACCAGGGCCTCCTGCTTCTGTCCGGGGTGCCTTCCATGGCACTGCTCTGATGCCTTCTAAGGTGGGAGGGTCTGGGCACTTTGAGGAGGCTGTCTCACCCCTTGGGGGCCCTCTCCTGCAAGGCTGAGCCAAGTTCAAGGCTGCAGTTGCCGGGCCCAAGACCTTCTTTCCTGGTTCCAGATGCCATGAGGCTGGTCCCTCTCGGGGAGTCTCAGCTCCGAGCTCACCTGGTGTTGAAGAGCAGCCTTCTCTCTGACTGCAGACCGCAGAGCAGCAGCCTGCCCAGGAAACCAGAGCTGAGTCCCTCCCCCTCCCCACCCCATCCCTGCCAAGGCCTCCTGGCCCAGTGTCCCCCATCTCCACATAGCTGGACATGTTTCTCCCTCCTCGGCTCCTTCCCAGCTCCCCTCAGCCCACCTGCTGTCCCCGGCCCAGCATCCTCTGCCAGCTGCTGTGCAGTGTGTCACAAGCCTGTCCTTAGCCCTGAGTGCCCTATTTCCCAGAGAAGCTGGGGCTGCCTACGGGCTGAAGCGATTGCTCCCGTACCTCCCGGATTCCCCCAGTGAGGATTCAGCTTTCCCAGAGCAGAGGGGGCCATCGTCATGGCACCAGCCTGGGAGGCATAGCCACGGCCACGGAGAGGAGGGGTGCAGGGCCTGTGTCTCTCCTGGGACCCCTGTGCCCTCACTAATTCCAGTGGTGATGACTCCTAGCCAGCCCTGCACCCTGTTTCTCTCCTTAAGAGACAATGGAGGTGAGCGGCTGGGCTTTTATAGTCTGAGGTGTGGGGGATTAGCAGCGGGACTTGCCAGGAAGAAGAGATTTGGGATGGGCCCTCATTAGAGTCCTAAACTTTCACCCCATTCTCTTTGGAATTTGCTCTTGATGTTTAAAACGCAAAACGACTTCTCAGCATATTCAAACCAGGCCAGGTCTGGGGCCGCCCGGTGGCGCAGCGGTTTAGTCCGCGCTTGGCAGCCTGGGGTTCGCAGGTTCGGATCCCGGGCGCCCGCCGACGCACTGCCTGTCAGCCATGCCGTGGCGGCGTCCCATATAAAGTAGAGGAAGATGGGCACGATGTTAGCCCAGGGCCAGTCTTCCTCGGCAAAAAGAGGAGGATTGGATGGATGTTAGCTCAGGGCTGGTCTTCCTCAAAAAAAACCAGGTCAGGTCTTTGGCAACTGTCAAGGGGTGGAAACCAGGTAATTGTTTTGCAGTGTTTCCCATTAATAATAAGGATCTGAAAAAATCGTACTTGGGGGCAGGAGGACAGTGTGGGACATTTCCTCGTTTGCTCCCAAGGCTTCTTTGGACGAAGGCACCAGCCACAATTGGAACCCAAAGCAGTGTTTGGACTTTGGAGTCAGGATCAGCCTTGCATATAAGCAGAGAGAGCGGCTTCGTGTGTTGTGTTGCTAAAGTCTCCCTCCCCAGCCCCTACCACCAAACCCCCTCCGTCCACTTTCCCCAGGATGACCCTATCCTCAGCATCATGGATGTCAGCGGGCTGAGATGGTGGAGGCAACGAGACTGGAACCCTGCCCCCTGGTGCCCCTTTCTCCCCTCCCACACCTCCTTTGACCCCTGGGCCTCAGTAGGTCCACTGTGAGCCCCTGCTCAAGTCCAGAACCTTCAGAGGAGGAGGCTGAGGCCCAGCAAGGAGGAGACTCAGGTGGCGGCTGAGTTGGGACAGGACCTGGGCGGCCTAACTCTCAGTCTGTGCCTCTATTGGGACCCAGCTGCTGTATGTTGGTTTCTCAGATTAGCAAGATGCTCTGAGCAAGAATCCGGGCCTTGGAGGAATGGGGCAGGCCCCTGGGTGTTGAAGGTGGCAAGGACAGCCATGCCCACCTGCAACATGAAGGGCTTCATGGGGTAGAGGGAGCTGGGCAGGGAGCCAGGATGAGAGTGTGTCCACGTGTGTGTGGCTTTGTGAATATGTGTACCTGCATGTGTGCATTAGTGTGAATGCACGGTGTGTGTGCTGTTTTGCTTCTCTCTCCGTACGTAGAAAGTCTGGTCGCCTGAGGATGCTGAATTCTGGGGGAGGCAGAGCTGGGTCAGGCAGACCTCTACTTGGCCACATTTTCTTGGCCCACTTTACTTGGGCGTCTTTGTGACTTTGTGTGCTTGAAGGAAACAGAAGCACATTTTTGGGGAACTGCTCTAAGGTTTGATGGGTCACTGGTTTAAACTGGCCTTCCCCCCAGTTAGCTTGCAAGGGAGTGATTTCCCTGCAACTGGTTTAAAGTGCAGGTGCTGAGCAGCCAGAGGTAAGGGGGTGAACCAAGGGGAGGGGTGAGATA
Organism: Tapirus indicus; assembly: GCA_031878705.1. Lineage (NCBI taxonomy): Eukaryota > Metazoa > Chordata > Mammalia > Perissodactyla > Tapiridae > Tapirus > Tapirus indicus. The sequence goes on along the minus strand of CM062918.1, from coordinate 138,782,205 downwards.
AACGAAGGAGGACTCCTGCAGGAGCGTGTATCTGGGGACATGGGGGACAGGTTGGCAGAGGAAAGGGAAGGGTCACATAGAGGAGCGTGGCCTCTGTAGAGACTCATTTTCCAGAGAGCATCCTGGGTTTCACTGTCAGGAGCGGAGTCATCAAGACTGGTGTTTGCTGAAGGGAATCAGGAGGCAGGTGTTATAAGTGACCAATGTCCACACCACGCATGACAATTTACAGAAAACTTTCTCATACACTCTCCTCTCAAATCTTAGGAATAGCCATCATTCTTTTTTTTTTTAAACTTTAATGGTGATAAGAAAAGGGAAATCAGCAGATTAAATGGGACTTCTGTAAAAGTTATGAATTTTAGTCAACAACATGTCCCGGAAAAAGAATGAGAGGCAAGTACACAATAGGATAGTGGAAAATACTGGTAATATTGTCCCAAGAATTTGGAGCACAGAGTCAAAAGAAATCTGAAACTTTTGATTCTAATACAGAATAAAGAATAATGTAAAGAATTTTAGGGAAAAATCTACTCCTAGATCATGATGTGTTTGGAAGGAACTAACCCTACAGTATACATCATGATGATAAATAGAAAGATATTTCAGAAAACTTGTGATGGGAGAGAGCCTTCACTTGCATATGGTCTGAGTCAAGTTAAATGGCCACTTCCCAGCTGCAGAATGGAGGTTATTTACAGCTATCATTCTTAAATTTTCCTGGGGAAAAATCCAAACTTCCTGGATGGTGCAGGTGACATCTCGCAGGTGAGCTGAGGGAAGGAGGCCTTGGAAATCCTGGATTCATTTCCTAACGTGACCTTGGAAGAGGAAAGGCCAGTGGTCTCTCTGGTCTGGATCAGGTGGTCTACACCCTCTTCCCACCGGATTGGCCTTTCCCTTCCCCACAGGCCCCCCTCCCCATGTGCTCCCTCCCTCCCACAGTCCTTGGCTGTGGTCTTTACTTCCTCTCAGTCCACTGCATGTCCCTGTCCTTCTCAGACCGATCTGTCTCTCCTCCTGACCCCAGTTCTCCCTCCAAGGCTCTGTGGTTGAGAACTCGTCCTGTTGTGTGTTTCATAAGTGCACCTTCTCCTCCCAGGATGGCAAGAGGCCCAGAGGCAGCTGTTGCACCTTCTCCGACTTCTGCATCTTCCTTCTCCTTATCGATCTTTCTCCTTCTTCTCCCTTCTCCCCCAAGGTCCTCACGGGGCTCCCACCCATCCTGTAAATTGCTGGGGCTGCATGGGCTGGTAGAGTGGCCAGGGGGACACAGGAGAGGTAGAGAAATGCTGACCTGTCACTCCCAGGATGGGAGCATAAGCCTCTCAGGGATTAGGGGCTGTGTCCAGCCCTGCAGGATGGCCCCTTTCCCAATTTCAGCTTATTTCAGGTGAGTAACCCTGGGAGAACAAAGCAGTTTGGAAATTTGGGGTGATTACCAAGGTGTGTTGCGCATTTTGGACTCAACCTTTTGCTGCCAGGCAAACCAAAGCTGATAATACCTCAATTAGTTGGCTGGCACCCTCAGCCAGCCAAGCTCCCCGGCCCTATATAGGGGCCACCCTCGGCCCAGAACTGCAGCAGCTCTCTGAGTTTCCTCCAGCCTTCTGAGCCCATCCTTCCTGTGGAACACCTCGCTGTCCACCATGAGTCGCCAGGCCAGCTCCAGTCAGCAATCCTGCAGGTCTTCCAGTGGGGGCCGCTGCCAGGGCTTCAGCGGCCGCTCGGCCGGGGTGTCGGGCCAGAGCCGGATCAGCTCCACCAGGTCCTCCTCAGCCTCCCGCTCTGGCGGGGGCGGCGGCGGGTCTGCTGCCTGTGCTCTGATGGGAGGAGGTTTCGGCAGCAGGAGTCTCTACAACCTCGGGGGGAACAAGAAGATCTCCATCAGCGTGGCTGGAGGCGGCAGCAGGGCTGGCGGGTTCGGGGGGGCCAGTGGGGGATATTTAGGAGGCAGCAGTTTTGGAGGTGGTGGAAGAGGGATGGGTGGGGGCTTTGGTGGAAGAGCTGGGGGCTTCGGTGGAAGAGTGGGGGCTTTGGAGGAGGAGCCATGGGTTTTGGTGGAGGGCCTGGTGGCTTTGGTGGCCTTGGTGGCTTTGGTGGACCTGGTGGCTTTGGTGGCCTTGGAGGCTTTGGTGGCCCTGGTGGTCCAGGTGGCTTCCCTGGGGGAATCCAGGAAGTGACTGTCAACCAGAGCCTCCTGCAGCCCCTCAACGTGGAGATCGACCCCCAGATTGGGCAAGTAAAGGCCCAGGAGCGGGAGCAGATCAAGACCCTCAACAACAAGTTCGCCTCCTTCATCGACAAGGTGAGCCCATCTTGAGACTGCTGGACAGTGAGAAAATCTGGCCTCCCCAGGTTGGTCTCTTTTTCCTCTCCTCCTTATGAATCTGAGGGAGGACTTGCCAGTTTATCCTGGACCTTAATCCCTCTGTGGCATGTCAGCCGGTGGTGGACCTGCTGAACAGAGCAGCAGATGATGAAGAAATCTCAGTTCCTTACTGGATGCCCCCTCCACATGCCCATGACTGCGTTCATCAGAGGCACTGTCGGGATTATTCGTTGCCATCATGGAGGTCCCTTCACTGTTGCCTTTTGAAATCCAAACATGGAATTCCTTCTCTAACCCAGGAGACTTGTGAGTGGCTCCTCTTTGAAAGAGAGGCTAACTCTGCCGAAGCTGGATTTGTGTCTGAGAGATGAGTTAATCTGCCATCAGCCTAAGGAGAGAGATGCAGAGGGTTTTGGGGAGGTGGGACGTGGCAGGGGTGAGGGGTACCTCCTCCTAGATGGTTCTTGCAGGAAGACCTCAGTGTGAGTCTGTGGATGTTGAGGCCACTGGACATTTGTATATGCATGTATGTGTGCAAGCCAGGCTGAAGAGATGTTTTATAGGGTTTTCTGTGCTCTGGATATTCCATGCAAGGGACACTATGACAATTGTTGTGGTGACTAGAGGGTATTTAGGTTTGGGTGGCTGCTAACAGAGGGTTTCAGCAGCACTGTTGAGTACGATGCATGTGGAGATCTTTTTGTGACCCTGGCTTAATATTAAGTCCTAAAGAAAGGGTTTGTAGGGACTCTTTGGGGGTCCCATTACCATACATAAGTGTTCTGGGCAAAGCTGAAGGAGATGAAGTTGGTCTTAACACTGGAATATCAGATTTTTGCAGAGGTGAAGCTCTTGAAAGTCAAGTGACCCGCTAGTTCCCAGCGGACACCTGGATATCTAGATAAATTATTCACAGAAAGGTAGAAAATGATGTGAAAATGCTGCTCCTCCATAGAAGGGGATTTCACCACCCAAGGCCTTCTCAGAAGCAGCTGTCATCATCCTTAAAGGGGGATTCCCAGATCTTGGGGTCCTAATGTCCAGCACAAGGCCTGGAGTATGTTTGGTGCTCTGCAAATCGTTTGGTGAATGGCTGGTTGATTGATATACAGTTGGCCCGCTTATACAGTTTGCCTTGAACTTGTGTACAGAAATGTTTTGTAGCAAATGAACGTTTGAGACATCTTCAGCCAGTGGTTCAGTTTAAATGCATCTGAGCCCTGCATTTAACCAGGCTCGGCAGAGGGGGCTGACCCTTGGTGCACGCGGCCCGTTGTTCCTGGGACAGGGCTGCCTGGGAGCCATTTCTCTACCAGTTTCTCTATTTCCCACCTCAGTGCAGTACCCAGATGTACTGTAAACCTCTTCCTGTAGACTACATCTGCTGTAGGATGTTGGACTCCTATTTGTTGAGACTGAGGAATGAATAAATGAATGAATGATATCGCGGGAAGATCGTTGAGCCTAGGTATTAGGAAACCCCAGTTCTGTTTTGTTACTAACTTGTTGTGTGACCCTGATTATCTCTGGTCTCCGGTTCCTTATCTGTGCGGTAGGGCTCTACGTACCCTGTGGTACACCAACGCTGCTGTCCACATGGGGTTAGCACTAAACTATTGCAGCGTGCAAAATGCAGCCCTGCAGGAGAGACGCGGAGACCCTGGGACTTTGTTTCTGGGGAAGTGGGAGCCGCCATGATTGGGGGTGGCCCCAACAGCCACTTGAGGCTCTTGTTGTTGGGTGGCAGGTGCGGTTCCTGGAACAGCAGAACAAGGTCCTGGAGACCAAGTGGAGCCTCCTGCAGGAGCAGAGCACCGGTTCTAACACCAACAACCAGAACCTGGAGCCATTTTTTGAGAACTACATCAGCAGCCTCAAGGACTTCCTGGGCGGGCTGCACACGGAGAAGAACAAGCTGCAAGAGGAGCTGAGGAGCATGGAGGAGCTGGTGGAGGACTTCAAGAAGAAGTGTGTGTCACCTGGGAGGGCACGGGGGGCTGGAGGGCGGAAGGGGCAGATGACAGGGGCCTGGGCTCCAGTTTACTCTGTTCCAGCTGGCGGCCAGCTTGTAGGAATTTATCCCCACTCTCTCTGACTTTCAATATCCCAGTCTTTTTTTTTTTTTGGAGGAAGACTGGCCCTGAGCTAACATGCGTGCCCATCTTCCTCTACTTTATATGGGACGCCACCACAGTGTGGCTTGACGAGTGGTGCGTCGGTCCGTGCCTGGGTTCTGAACCTGTGAATCCTGGGCTGCCAAAGTGGAGCGTGTGAACTTAACCACTATGCCATCGGGCCGGCCCCACAATAACCGTCTTTGATGCAGTGGCTCATGGCTTTTGTGGGGCAGAAACCCTTTTGGGAATTTAATGAAAGATAATTCTGGGGGGGGTTCCAAGACACCCTGAAGCTTATCCATGAACTTTATAGACTCAGATAAGCCCCTCTATCCTCCTTGGACTAGATCACCTCCAAGTCCCCCTCCAAATATGAAGTTTATTTCCCCCGTTAATAGGCTTCTAAATGAGAAGCCACTTACTTTACAGTTCAGAGCACAGACTCTGGAGTCCATGTGCCCTGGTCAAGCCTCCTTCTGCCACGTATCAGCTCTGTGATCTTAGGCAAGTTCCTCAGCTTCTCTGTGCCTTAGTCTCCTCACCTGTAAAATGGAGATAGTGATAGCATTTACCCTATTGGTTGCAATGAGGATTGAATGAGTTAATGCAGCACAGTTCATGGAGCAGGACCCAGCACATTCTTAGTGACCCATTCTTGGTTTGCATTAATTCAATAAGTATCCACTGAGAGCCCAGGGCTACTGTTCTTGCTGTACACAGAGTTGGCACCAGGCACTTCCCCGGAAGCTCCTGGCAGCTCAGCCATCTCCCTTTGGTCATGTAATAGTTTTTTAAAAATCCAGATTTCTCCAGGAAGCCTTTTAGGATTAATCAGAATAGAACCCCAGTAGAAGGGGATTCTACTCCAGTGCCCAGTAATTGCCATCTCCCTTGTTAAGTGGTTTCTGGCACATGGTGGGTGCTCAGTAAAGTCTGTTGAGTGAACTGGGTCTCCCCAGGACTCCGAAGGCTGCGCATTGCCACGACGCAGGCCCTGGGCTAAACTGGCGGGACAAGAAGCCCTGAGTCAGTGTTACTTGTGGGAAGTGCTCTGGGGCCTTGGGGATGTCCCCGAGAAGTGGACCAGAAAGTGACTCTTTTCTCACAGGTATGAAGAGGAGATCAACAAGCGCACGGCTGCAGAGAACGACTTTGTTGTCCTCAAGAAGGTGATGGGTCCTCCCCCCATGTCCCACCCCAAAGCCCCGCTAAACAGAGTGGTTTGAAGGCTGAGGGGAGGCAGAAGTTTAGTCCTGCTAATCTGAGGGTCTCCTTTAGGCCATGTGGGTGAGGGCCAGGGCCAGAGAGGGTGCTCCCTGAGGAGCCTCCCCTGGAGGAGGGTCTGAAGGGTCCACCAGTCTTCGCCATGTTGCTTTCTGATGGGCATGTGGGTTTATGAATCTGACTAGGCCTTGAGCAGTGATTAGAAAGTGGACAAAGAGAAGAAATAGGATTTTTTTTTCAGGAGTGTATTCCTAGGAGCTATGTGAAGACAGCCTTTGAGTGTTGCAAATTTAGGTTCTCCCTCACACCCTCCACAGAAATTCTCCTCACCCAGTCTCAGCATAGCAGCCCTAGCCACAGCCCACGTCCTTCCTCTCACCCTCATAGTCTCCCTTGCTCTTCTCTGATCGATAGTCACCAGCCCAGCCTGCAAAATAGCCAGTTTAGTAATGTTCGGACACGTCTGCCTGTGCCTGGGTGGGCGTCTCATCTCCCCTGAGTGGGGCTCCTGAGGGGCAGCCCCCCGCGGCCCCTTCCTCTGGCTCCTTCCCTCAGTGCCCCGGACTAGGCTGAGCCCACAGGGTAGAGAGGACAGTGATTGAATTCTCTCTCAGGATGTCGACGCTGCCTACATGACCAAAGTGGAGCTGGAGGCCAAGGTGGACAGTGCGACAGATGAGATCAACTTCCTGAAGGCCCTCTTCGATGCCGTAAGCCTGCTTCTCACCTCTGAGCCTCGTGACCCCCTGCCATCCATCTCCTGGAGGGGAAGGTGTCAGAGGCTGACCAGTGGGAGCTTGAGTCGTGTCTGCCCTTCTGACAAAAGTGACCCCTTCCCACCTGTCCCTCAGTCAGTCCTGAGCCCTCCCTCCAGGGAGCCCAGGGGTGGGTCTGCTCAGGAGTGGCCACGTCTGCCTGGCTCTGCAGGAGCTGTCCCAGATGCAGTCAGACACCAGTGACACGTCCGTGGTCCTCTCCATGGACAACAACCGGGACCTGGACCTGGACAGCATCATCGCCGAGGTCCGCGCCCAGTACGAGGAGATCGCCCAGAGGAGCAAGGCCGAGGCCGAGGCGCTGTACCAGACCAAGGTGGGCGACACCATCATGCAGCTTCAGAGAATCCTGTCTCCCCATCAACCTAGCTGGGCGAGCCATCTGGGAGGGCAGACCCTGCCTCCGAGTCATTCTTCTCTACCTCTCCAGCATGGCAGCTCCCACCTTCCCACTGGTCCGGTCTTACTAACAGACATCCCCCTTCCTAATCAGAGAGCTCTGACCTGCTCTAACCCAGTGCTTCTCAACAGGAGGAGAAGGTGTGACTTCCTCCCAGGAGACATTTACCAATGCGTGCAGACAATTTAGGTTGTCACATCTGGGAGTGGAGGGGGGGCGGAGCTGCTGGAGTCTAGTGGGTAGAGGCCAAGGATGCTGCTAAACATTCTATAATGCATGTGATCCTTTCCCCAAATGCAAAATTATCCTGCCCAAAATGCCAGCACTGCCAAGGTTGAGAAATCCTTAACCCAGCTCCCTCTGGCTGCACCCCCTTCATTGTTCCATCTCTCTTCCACCAACCTGGCTCTTGTTGTGTGCTTCTGATCTGGTCACACTGAGGGGTTGAAGCCAGTGTCCGGAAGGAAGTGTGGGGAGGGAGAGGGAGATCGAGCGAGGTTAGACTACAGACACGAGGAATTCTGTGCTTGAATGGGGCATAGCTGGCCCTTACACATCTGATGTTTCTGGCTTTTCTGCCCGAGAAAGTATAGCCTGCTCGTTCAGAAGATGGCTCCTGCATCTGACGTGTTTGTATTCAAGTCCCAGCACCATCACTCACTAGCGGGACGCGCGTAGCCATGGTCCTCGAGCCATCTGTCTTCAGTTTTCCCGGTCATACAATGGAGATCAGAATGCCTTCCTCACCAGGTCATTGTGAGGTTTAAAGAGAGAAAGCATAGGGTCTGGGGCAAGTGAGTGTCAACAGACAGCAGCTATTGTGCTAGAAGACAGGTCCCCCAATGCAGAGGAGAGACCACCTGGTTCCTCCAACTGGGCGACCTTGCACGAGTCACACAGCTGTGTTTGGGTTTTCCTGTTTGTGACATGAGGGGTTGGGTTAGGGGACCTGCTGGCTCCTGAGAGTGTGCCTTCTTTCTGCACACAGCTGGGAGAGCTGCAGACCACGGCCGGCAGGCACGGGGACGACCTGAAGAGCATCAAGAGTGAGATCTCGGAGCTCAACAGGATGATCCAGAGGCTGCGGGCCGAGATTGAGAGCGTCAAGAAGCAGGTGGGAAGGAGGAGGAAGGGCATGTGTCCAAGACTGTGGGTGATGCTTGCACCACAAAACTCCGGGCTCAGCACTCATTGCTGTGATGTCATGCCCCAGACCCATGCACGCCAATATCGATGGGGGGCGGTTCTGGGCCAGGTCCTCAACAAAGGCTGTCATGTAGACCCAGGTCCTGCCTCCATGGACACTGAAGGCTGATGTGGGCCAGAGATACTGAGCACAGACATGATTAGGGAGGTCAGGGAAAGAAGCTGATTGTGTGAAGACTGAATTGGGAGAGTAGCCAAGGAAGCCCACATCTAGATGGGCTAGGGCAGAGAGAAAGTCTCTCTGATAATTCAGGAAGACTTCCTGGAGGAGGGAGGCTTTCAGAAGATGCTCCATTTCTTACCATGAAAAAGGAGAGAGGGACAGGAAGAGTCTGACTCCTCCTGAGCTGGGCTAGGTCCTTGAGGCCTGATGTTGCTAATCCCACTCCTTGACGTGCTAAGACCTAGATCGAGGTCCAGGCTTTAACCTCCGTGGGCTGTAGTGCCCTCATCAGCCCAACGTGAGGTGACCCACGTGGAAGCCCCAGGCACAGGGCAGGCCCTCAGTGAGTGCCACTTGAATCTAAATTGGACTCTTGGCCCTCAACCCTCAGAACGCCAACCTGCAGACGGCCATTGCGGATGCAGAGCAGCACGGGGAAGTGGCCCTCAAGGATGCCAATGCCAAGCTTCAGGACCTCAAGGCTGCCCTGCAGCAGGCCAAGCAGGACATGGCCCGGCTGCTGAAGGAGTACCAGGAGCTGATGAATGTCAAGTTGGCCCTGGACGTGGAGATCGCCACCTACCGGACCCTCCTGGAGGGCGAGGAGTGCAGGTCAGTGGGAGTCCCTCTGGTTCTCAGGAGGCCCAGAGGCCTGGTGGCTTTCCTGCCTGAGCCCGCTGCCAGGCACCACGTGTGCACGGGCACCCTGCTGGAGGCGGCAGTAGCCCTCGGCAGGGCAGGCCTCCTCCTTTTAAGGACCTCGAGACGCTGCCAGACCTCCAGGAGAGCTTGTGCTTTCCGTACAGTAGTGATACCATCAGCACCTTCTCTCCTGTAGATGCCCCCACCCTTTGTGTCTCATGTGTTAGCTGTAAAACACAAGTCTGCAAAGAGGAGGAGCCATAGGCATAAACATTATTTCTAGGCCATTTCTCTATTGCCTTAATTGTGGGTTTCTGAAGAGTGGGTTCCTGTAGGCTGGCATCTGGGTACAGGGCTCTGGCCCACGTGGGTTCAAATAATATTTATTGAATAAAGAGGATCCTGAGGAGTGGGGAGAGGATGGGTAGGCCCAGGAATGATCCTCCGCTCTGTTATTCTCTGGGAGAACCTTAGTGGAAAGGGTAACAATTTAAGACCTGCCTTACCCAGTAGAAAGAGGAACGCATGTCACGATTTTTCGAGCACCTATTCATCCCATTTCTTACTGTCGGCATCAATTAGGAAGGAGGTGGAGGACCAAGGCTTTCATTGCTGTTGACCTAAGCAACGTGCATTTAGGGAAGGGAGGATCTGGCACAGACGGCTAACTTTGGGGTCTGGTCTTCCCGCAGGATGTCTGGAGAGTTCCAGAGCTCCGTGAGCATCGGTGAGTGCCGGGCCCTTTCTCTGGGAAGGCGCTGGACGTTTGGAATAATGTTTCTCAAACTGTGGGCCCGTGCTGGTGCGAGATTATTCTATGTGCAGGCTGGGCCGTGGCCGGGTAATCCCGAGGCCCTCGGTCCCAGAGGGGCCAATCTTCCTCCTCTTCTTGAGGCCTGCCCTCCCCACCGCCCGCGGAGTCTCAGTGGGCGTTACCCCGGGGAAGACCGGTGGGCAGAGGGACTGTGGGCTGGAGGGGAGGGCGCGCCTGGCAGACTCCGCAGAGGCTGCCTGACTCCAAACGCTCTTTGCAGAGATGGTCCACAACACCAGCAGCAGCAGCGGCGGCGCCCTGGGAGGAGGGGCCCTGGGAGGAGGAGCTGGCGGCCGCGGAGGCTGGGGCAGCCGGGGCCTGGGCAGCGGGGCCAGCCGCGGGGGCCTGGGGAGCGGGGGCCTGGGCAGCGGGGCCAGCCGCGGAGGCTCAGGTGGGAGCTCCACCGTGCGCGGGAGCTTCTCCAGTTCCAGTGGCTCGTGCGCCGTCAGCGGGGGCGGCGGCAGCAGCTCGGTCCGTGTCTCCCAAAGCTCCTCCCAGAGCCAGCAGTCCCGCCACAAATTCTGAACCGGGCGCCCCAGGTGTGCCCGGATCCCCAGCCCTCTTCACCCGCCAGCACACCCCACTTCTGCGCGTTATTCCCCATCCCCGTGGGACCATCTCCCAACGCACATTCTGACTTGCGCCCTGGAGCCCCACCTTCCCGGATGACTGGCATCGCAGCCCAAAATTTCCTAGGAAGGATGATCGGGCTGAAAAACCATCAACCCTCACCAGGCAGGGCCGAGGGGCAGTGCCCAGGACCTGGGCCATGCCACCGCCCCGGCTCCGCAGGTGTCCCCACCCCAGCCGCATGTCTCACTGCCATATGGGGAGGCCCTAGCTGGCCCTGCACACACCCCACCCTTGTAGCCAGGGGCCTCCTGGTCCCCACCTCCTACTGGTGCTTAGATTTCCATGATCGCTGCTTGACCCTTCTGGGCTCCAGGAGAAGAATTCTCTGTTCTGTATCTTCAATAAACTGCATGTTTCAGACACAGTGGTAGAATTTTCATTCTGGGTTCTAAGGTAATTGGGTCTCACCTCCACGGCGAGTGGGTCACCTACAGTCCCTTTCACACACCGAGCTCTGGCCTGAACCTGAAAGGACACCCTTGGGAGAAAGTTCTGAGAGTTCCCCGGGCTGGAGGGGCAGGATCTTTTTATCCACTGGACACTCTGGATGACACAGATCAACTTCCTTAACTGATGATTTTGAATTCATAAAAACATTACATTTGAAAAAAGTTGTAGTGTGGATTTCTTTGCTTTTCAGTAATTCCAAATATGTCTGAAATTGTCCAGTAATTATAGCTACTCATAATCAAATGAGTTGCTGATAGTGAAAAATTTTCAAAAGCAATGACAAAAATTCAAATGTTTTATAGCAAAAAATTATATATGCCGAGGGTATATTTTAACGTGTTTGATATGATGTGGGGTGGAACCTTCAAATATGAAGAGTTATGAGAGTCCACAAAGAACTTGGAATGGCCCCATGACAGGGCACCCCCACCCCTAACCCAGACACAGCATGGAATCAAGGCAGATCCAGGCGTCCATGGATAGAATACATACAGGGCCAGGGAGGCCCCTCTCAAACCAGGGACATCAGGTGGGAGAAGCAAAATAAAAGGTGGATAAACCACTGTGTACGTGCATATCTTCTTTATAAAGCACGGTCCTTGTTAGCATAAAGGATAAACAGAAAGGATGCGCCTACGGTCATCACAGAAACTCTTAGCTAACTATACACACAGCTGCAAGAGAGCCCAGTGCTCTTCAGGCTAGAAAAACGCAACAGACAACTGCAGCTTTGACAGAGAATGTTCTAGCTCTAGAGTGAAAAGCTGACCTGGAATTCAGGGAGAGGGAAGCCTGGGGACTCTCCCACTGCAGCCTGCACTCAGAGGGCTGCACCCTCACCTCTCAGAAGCAAACCCACCATTGGCCGCCACCCCCACGCCCCTACCCCCACCCCCTCACACCCCCCAAACTGCCCCCCCAGGGGTGAATGCAGCGCTGAGAGAATTGCCTTTATCCTAAAGACACAAGACATGCTTTTGACTTGTTTCAAACTTACCAAGAAATTGCCACATTCCTTTAAGTAGATGATTAAAGAAAGGCTTTTCTGCATCTTTTGTAAGATTTACAACATATCATGGGGCCATATTTTCTTGCTCACAATAACTTTCTGATTTGTTAAGGGAAGGTGGATAGAAAATACAGTTTGGTTAAAGAAATTTGTGTCTACGGCAGCAACACAATCATCGCTAAAATCACGCTCTCTTGTGGTCTGCCTGGCACTCTGCCTGCAGCTTCGTAGGAAGTAACTCACCGAATCTTTACAGAGGTAGGAGTATTATTACCTCCCCTTACAAATGAGGAAAGTGAGGCACAGAGAGGTTCATGAGCTTATCTGGGGCCATACGACTAGTAGTGGTGGAGCCAGGATTCAAACTCCAGCAGCTTAACCCCAAAGCTTCCCGAAACTACCTCGTGAAGCAGAGTCACCCAGCACAGCGGAGTCAGGCTGCCTGGTGTGATCTGGGTCCACCACTTTGTGCAACTGGCAAGCTGCCTGAACCCCACCCCACCCCCCGCTAAATCTCCTCAGTAAAATGTGGTTGTGCAGGCTGAATGATGTCATCTGTTTAACTCCTGGCACATTGTAAGAGCTCAAAAAAGTGTCATTACTATTTATGGCCATTTCAGGAGCCCAGCTATTCCTTAGATGGAGGGAATGATGATAAATAGTTAATTCCTTGTGTTTGTTTAACACTCTAATCTCTCCCACCATGGGCAAGGTGAGACCGGATCTGGGAATCTCCCACAGGTTTTGTATTCTCCCCAGGGATCTGGGAATCTGATCCCCGCCCCACCACTAACCTGCCCTGGAACCTTGGGTCTGTCTCGTCTCCCTCTTTGATCCAGTATAGAGAAGCATCGTCTGCCCAGACAACCCCAGGTCCCCGCTGGGGCCTCGCAGTTTCTTTTGGAATTCAATCCGAGTCTAACCTGCATCCTTGTTTTCCTTTGGGCCCACACCTGTGCAGCTGCTCCCTTTGCCTCAGAGACGAGCGGGAGTTGCCAGCTGAATAAATGGGTGTATAAATAGTCATGACTTCCAGCATGCTGGATGGAAGAGTTTAATACGCCTGGAACAATGTTATTTCTGGACTATGACCATGAGATGTGCAGGGCCACTCTGAGACCTCGTGCAGGCTTCTGGCCCAAGAACACCTGTTGGTTTGATGAGAGAGAGACTGCCTGACCTTTAGTTTCCAGGAGGGCCCTGGGATTCTAGTCCAAAGGATATCAGAGGTGGGGTCCTGGCTGGTTTGGGGCCTGTGGAGGAGATTGAAGGCTTAATTGTTGCCCCAGACACCCACCCTAACCCAGAAATCAGGAAAAGGGTTCACCAGGGGCGTTTCTGTGTGCCCAGCACCCCCTTCCCACCTCGTAGGCAGAGCCTGTTGGAGCTGGGAGGTGGGGCCCCCATCTTGCCATCTCTCCCAGGCTGCAGGAGCGCAGAGGCTGTTGGAAGTTCTCATAGGTTCCCATTCTTTCTTGGATTGGGAGAATACCCAAGCTCTAGTTCTAGCTGCACCACCAACTTTCCCCTGTGACCTTGACCAAGTCCTTTCCTCTCTTTGTACCTCTTTCCTTCTCGTAAAATGAAGGCACTGGGTTGATAGTCTCTGTCACCTGTCTAGGTCTGCCACTGTTATGCAGGGAGAATAGTGGTCTGAGGGTGTGGGAAGCCAAGGCTAGTACTTCGATTCAGTCCCAGGACTCTGCTGTCTCTGATCCCTGTCACATCACTGCCTTCCTCTACTGCCCAGGGGTCCAAAAGCTCTCATTTCAAGATGAAAGGCCTCCACATGTACACCAGGGCTGCAGTTCTCACCTCCTTCCCGAGTGGAGGCTGGTGAGTGAAATTCTCTGTCCCTCCCTTTCTCTGCACAAGGGGCCCCGCCTCTGTCCCCATGCCCCTGCTACACTTCTGAGCTCCCCTGTTATATCCACCTCCAGACTCAGGAGATGCAGGGTGCCATGGAGAGCCCCTGCCAGTCACACCAGCAACTCCTCTCAGACCCTGCCTCTGGCTGCTGCCCGAGACTGCGATCTGGTGGCTGATAACCTCCCCGGGCCTCACCCTCTTGGCAACCCTGGGTTTCAGTACCTGAGAGATGAGCAGGGCAGGCTGGAGCCCTCAACTGACTTCCCCCTTCCTTTTAAGGAGACACTGGTGGCAGGTGGGGAGAGATGCGGAGAGGAGGAAGGGGACCCGTCTCTCCAAAGACGCCATCTCCTCTGCAGTCCACGTGGGTGCACAGACGGAGTGCGTGGGTTCAAATCTCCATTCCACCACTTTCATCTGTGTGTTCTTGGACAGGTTACTTTATCCCTCCCAGGCTCCTTTTCCCCTTCTGTAAAATGAGGATAATAATTATAATACCTTCCTCATAATGGTGGCTTTTAGATTTAAGGAGACTGTCTATGTTATAGACCTAGCACAGTGCGTGAGCCCACTGGGAGCACTCCCTGAGAGGTTAACTATTATTATGATCATTATTAGTCTGTTGTCCTTGGACCGAATGGAATCGCAATAGACCATTTCATTCATCCTTCTGTTTCCTCCAGGACAGTGGTGTTCAAACTTGTCTGCCCACTAAAACCACCAGGAACCTTTTAAAAATTCCACAGCCCAGCCTACACCCACACCAGTGACATCTCTAGGGGTGGGCCCAGGCACACGTGGTTTTTGAAGCTCTTTAGGTGATTCCAATACATAGCAAGTTTGGAAACCACTGCCCTATGCCATCCAACCAGTTGAGAGGTTTCCTTTAGGGATGGCAATTTGTCCTAGAAGCCTCATCCACCATCTGACACGGACCTGAGGTTAAGTGTCTCCTTTGGACAAGTAAAATGTCTCATGCTTCATTTTAAGCCAATTTTCTGTTTTGAGGGAGTAGAGAATAGCTGTCACCCTATACCAGAGGCTCTGTTAGTGATATTAGCTGGGCACCCTGCCCCCAGCCCTTCAAGGGAGTGACAGCAGCTCACCAGGGGCCACCAGCTGACAGGAGATGGACTGGGGCATTGGCATTGGATGCTGGCATCTGGTCACAGCCGGAGACCAAAAGTCTTCCTAAATTCTGCTGTCTGGAGCTTCCTCTTTTATTTTATCACAATTTAATAATTCCCCATATTCAGCAAGAAGGTAAACATAAACCCGGGTGAGCTTCCTATTTACTCAGTTGGCAATAGAGACATATGTGAAGGGGTTAATTACATGCGTCCTTCATAACAGGGGGTGAAAGTGAGTGATGCAAAAAAGTCTGGCAGCAGGTGAGAGAGAGGTGGGCTCACGTGGTCTAGAGTCTTCAGGGAAGGCTACCTGGAGGTGGCGGGGGAAGGAGCCCCGCTTGTATGACTCTGGAGTTTCCAATGGGCTCTTCCGTATTTGATCTCAGCTGCTCATTATAGCCCCCCGTGAAGCTGGTACTATTATCCTTCTTATAAGGCCAGGAAACTGAGGCTTGAGGAGTTAAGCATCTCTCCAAGCCACGGGGCTGGGAAGGGGCAGA
The DNA here is from genome assembly GCA_031878705.1 of Tapirus indicus. Classification (NCBI taxonomy): domain Eukaryota; kingdom Metazoa; phylum Chordata; class Mammalia; order Perissodactyla; family Tapiridae; genus Tapirus; species Tapirus indicus. Next base: position 138,766,940 of record CM062918.1, on the reverse strand, counting down.
GCCAGGATTGAAATCCAGGTTTTGGGATGCCCAACCCAAGGATCTTTCCCCACACGACCGCCGCTTCCTGCCTGGGACCTACGTCCCTTCTCCAGACACCCTCGTCCTCGGGTTTCTCTGTCTCTTCTCCCTGCCTCTTCCTGACTCAGAATCCTTTCCTCCAGGCAACTCTCTCCCGCTGACACAACCCAATGCCTAGCTCCACTGCCCTTTCTTTCCTCTGGCTCTACTGGCTTTCTCCTCATGTCTCTTGTGCTCCAGGGGCTTCCCTCTCCTACCAAGAGCTCCCCGTGGGGGTAGGGTCAGGACTAGGGCCGTGCAGACCGGAGGTACCGGGACTAGGGTGGCGACTGTCCTGACTTGCCCAGGACTGTCCTGGTTTAAGCACCGAAATTCAAGGCAAAGTGGGGCAGTTGGTCATCCCACCAGGATCTGAGAGTAGCTATATTTATGCCTGTTTAGTGTATTATACTGTCCTGTACTTTTCCACATGCTTACAGCATTGACTCCTTGAGAAATAGATACTCTGATTCCTTTAAGTATCTGAGGCTCCAGCTTGGGCAACTTGCTTAAGATCACAGGCCAGTAATAGCAGGGCTGGGAGCTGAAACCAGCTCTTGTGACTGTATATTACACGCTCACTTTCTCTTCTGTCCCACAGTGTCTGCTGGAGATGGTGCACTAAACACCTCCCAGGCAGAGAGGAAGGCGTGGAGGCTGGAGGCTGCCCACAGAGCTCCTCCCAGGCCGAGGAGGCCTGCTTCTCACCACTGCTCCCCGACGGCTCTCTTGTTCTTTCCCACCACCTGCCTCTCCCTACCTCCACAGCTATTGGCAGCCATGATTTCAGCCCCGGCTTTTGCAAAAATATTTACTTATTGCGCAAATACAAAAGAAAAGAACATCCAAAATATGAGGAAGAAAACCTCCTACAATCCTTAATAAATCAATTCACTTTCTACGCTACTTTTTAAGCCTGCCTTCTCTGCATTCTCCTTTTTTACGAGTTCATAGCCAAGACACCACTGTGTATTTATCTTCCTCCATTCAACATTGTATCAAAAGCGTTTTCTAATGCGCTGCCTGATCTCCATGATGATAATTTTAAATAATTGTATCCAAGTGGGTAAGCCATCATTTAGCCATTTTCCTGAGTCTGGAGTGTCTTTCCTCCAAGTTTTATTATTATTATTATTAAGTCTTGGATGAAAGCCACCATCTATTCGAGTCCAGAGGGCAAACACACATTCTTGTTGGCTGACACTGATGCTTGTTGAATGAGCTTCGCCTGTGCTTGCTGTCTGGGACAGTGCCTCCCAGAATGTGGGCCCACACACCAGCATGGGTCCATGGGCACTTCGTTACGGTTTAAGAGGAGATAAATGCAGAATTTAAGAATAACTATTTAGGGACATAATTAAAATTCTTTTTCCTTTTAGCAATAAAACAATTTTTTTTTTTTTGGTGAGGAAGATTGACCCTGAGCTAACATCTGCGCCAATCTTCCTCTATTTTTCTATGTGGGACACCGCCACAGCATGGCTTGACGAGCAGCATATAGGTCCATGCTGGGGATCTGAATCTGCGAACCCTGGGCTGTCAAAGCGGAGTGTATGAACCTAGCCACTATGCCACTGGGCCAGCCCTAGCAATGGAACGATTTTATATCTATTGAATCTAAAAATAAAAAATTGGGGCTTGCATTTTGTGTATCTTTAAAAAATCTCCTTTTAAGGGTAATTCATTTTATTCTATTGTAGCTTTGGTCTACAGCAGATCGGAAATGAAAAGAAAGAAAAAAGAGAGAGAGATTTCACAATAGTTTGCCTCTTGGTCTAGAAGACAATATTAGGTCCTGGTTGATGCTCAGGGAATCTCCACCCACAGACCTTAGTGCTCAGGACCTTGTCTGTCTTGTATTTGCGGAGACTGAGGCATATAGAGGAGCCAAATGTGGGCAGTCTTGTGTAGAGGCCCCTGGCTTTCCCTTGCACTCAATGACCACAAAACTGTTTTCATGTGATTAAAATTTGGGGTGTGCCTTGTGATGATAACAGTGGGGAGCAGAAGCAGGGTGTGGGGAGGTCAGAACAAGACTTTTGCCCCACCAGGATAATGCTATGGCAACAGATGTCTCCACCCTCGTCCCAGCTGTGGTCCCAAGACAGGTAGACAACCCCCAGCTTTGCCCCAGATCTCCCGGGCACACCCCAAAACAAACAACTCAATGGCGGAGTTGTTCCTTTCTTAGGAAGATATCAACGAATGATTTGGAGGAAACTGTACATGAGTTTCTAAACCTGATCCTGAGAGATTATTGCACTCTGATCTCTGAACGGTGAGAGATGAGTGATAAATGATCAAGTTGGGGAAGTTTGTCTACAACGCAATTCCTGCAACTCATAGGTGTGAAGTTTTAAAGAGATGTTGCTGGCAGGCAAACCAAACATAAATACTCCCCTCCCAGGATTCGGAAGGTGCCCGGCCCAGAGAGTGCCTGTATATATAGAGACTGAGCCAGAGCTCTTGCCAAAGGAGTTGTAGCTCCTTCCGCCCCTGGTCTCTGCCTCCTTCCAGCTGGGCCCTTTCTCCCGCCTGCTTCTCTGGACGTCCCAGGAACCATGAGCCGCCAGTTTAGTTCTCAGTCAGCATTTAGCTCAAGGAGCAGGCGGAGTTACGGCGCTGGCTCTTCCTCAGGCTCTGGTGGTGGGCGTCGGGCTGTGCGGTCTGTGTGCTGGGCCCGAGGGAGGTGTGGCGGCGGTGGGTACGGGAGCCATGCAAGGGGGTTTGGTTCCAGGAGCCTCCACAATCTGGGTGGCAGCAAAAGCATCTCCATTAACCTAGTGGGGAGAAGCACCAGTGGTTTCTGCCAGGGTGAGGGAGCAGGAGGGGGATTTGGAGGGGGCAGAAACTTTGGGGGTGGTGGTTTTGGGGCTGGTGGCTTTGGAGGTGGTCGCTTTGGGGGTGGTGGTTTTGGAGGTGGCGGCTATGGAGGAGGTGGTTTTGGGGGTGCTGGGTTTGGGAGTAGCAGTTTTGGGCTTGGGGGCTTTGGTCCTTCTTGTCCTCCGGGGGGGATCCAAGAGGTGACCATTAACCAGAGCCTCCTACAGCCACTTCACCTGGAGGTGGACCCTGAAATTCAAAGGGTCAAGACCCAGGAGCGGGAGCAGATCATGGTTCTCAACAACAAGTTTGCCTCCTTCATCGACAAGGTGAGTACCTCAGGGGCAGGCAGAGTCTCTGGTCTCTGACCAAATGACTGAGAGGGCCTTGTGCCCTGCCTCCTCTTACCACACAGTGCTGACTCAGTTTGGTGATGACAGTCACTTCCAGATGTATGTTCTGGGACCATAAGAAAGCATTTACCTAATTTAGGCCTCAGTTTTACTTACTGAAGGAATTTATCTCTAACTATTCCTTTTGGTAGGAAAGTAGATAAGAGGAGTGAAAATACCAAACAGACAAAATACATCGTGTAGTAACTTCATTCTTATTCATCATTATTCACTTTCTATCCACCCATCCATCCAACCACTCACCCATCCACCTACCTATCCATCCACCCATTCACCCATCCATCCACCCACCCACACATCCACCCATCCATCCGTCCACCCGTCCATCTATCTATATATCCACCTACCTATGCAGGCAGCCCACAAATATTTACTAATAGACACCATGCCAGGTGCTATAGGGTGGCTAGGACACAGATCCTGCCCTCAAGGAGCTGCAGATCTAAGGACAGAGGATTTTAACAGTGTGAGGGAAGTGTGTTAATAGGGATAGTCTTCTCTGGGCCATGGTAGTTCAAAGGAGGGTACAAGGGCTCTGCCTGCCAAGTTCAGGGACCTCAGGTCTGACATGGGTCTTGGAGGTGGAGAAAGAGTCAAATAGGTTCTCAGGGCACAGGAAATTTCCAGGCAGAGGGACCAGGAGGCACAAAAGTTTGACACTTATAGGGAATTTCAAATGGTTAAAATACCTGGAGAAAATGGTATAACAGAGGAAAGAGGAGAGAAGTGGAGATGAAGCTGCAGAGGCAGGGCAGGAGAAGCGGGTGGGCACAGTGTGGGAGAGCCAAGGTGAGTGCCTGGTGGGTACCGCTGAGGGCTACAGTTAATAGCATACTGTGTAGGATTCTGTCTGAGTTCCTTGCTTTAGCTCATCCAGGGCCAAGCATGGGCCAGATGGAGCCAAGGAAGCCCCTCCCTGCAGCTCCCCGATTAAACCTCAGATCAGGTCTGGTTCAGGTCCACGTCACCAAGCAGAGGTTGGTGAAAGAACTGGGATAAAGACCTTCCTTCAGCATTGCCTTTCGTCCAGAGGGGGAGGCACAGTGGCTGCTGAGGCTCCCCAGAAAGTACTTTGTCTTCGGGAATGCCGTGGGAAGCACCCTGGAGCACAACGGCCCTGGATGCTCAGTGACTTTCCCTCAGTTCCCACAGGAGTTCTGTGTTGAGGCCGGAGCTTGACCTGTGGTCTGACTGCAGAGTAGCCATGGCCAAAGTCCGCCATTGGGTGTGCACCTGGCCTCTGATATCTGGGCAAGTGCTGGGGATGGGACAGAGTGTGTGAGCTGGAGGAGGAGGGGTGAGAACGAGTGTTGAGGCCCAGAGATAGCCGAAGGAGTTCAGTGGAGCAAAGTGCTTCTGGCTACTTCTGATCATCTTGGATGGGAAGTTTGGCTGAACATCATCACACCTCAGACGCAGGCAGGAATGGGAAGCTCGACCGGAACAAGGAGGTGACAGGGGAAGGAGACACCATTGGGAGGTCAAGGCTAGGCCGAGGGAGGAGCAGGGAGAAGGGAGGTTGGGGGCCAGTGAAATGGCCAAGGGCTGCTGGCAGCTGATCTGAGACTCTCATCTGAGTGTGGTTCCGCCATTAGCAGGACGTCTGTTCAGTTTGACAGCATGGGGCTGTGTGGGCAGAGGCCAACATACAGGTGACTGTGGCTTCCTGTCCTTCCCTAAAGGCATGGTCTGTGATGACCATGAGGACAGGGTCCTCATCCCGGAGGCTCTGGCCTGGCTGGAAGGGAGAGGTTTCTATGGCAGTGATTCTGACCCTAGTTTCTGATCTGGTCTTCCTGCTTTCATCCTGAATCCCGTACAGCCTATTGTCCTCACCACCTTTAAAACATATACATGACTCCTCCATTGGAATCCTCTGCTGGCTTCTTGTCTCAGTTGGAATAAACGCCAAGATCCTATAAGGCCCTCCGTGATCTGGCCCTCCAACCCCCAGCTGCTAACCCCTGGCTTGCAGTTGTGAGAATTAGGCAACGTTGCCACCACTGGGTGGAACAACTCTCAAGCTGCAAGGTTTAGTGAGCAGAGTGAGGGCTGGAATAACTCCCCAGGGGACAAACTCCATGCAGTGACCCTGCACACCCACTCTGCCTCCTCTCCTGCTTCCTGCTTGCTTACCAGCACACTATGGCATTGCATCTTCCAGCATCCCAGACATGGTCCTGCCTCAGGGCCTTTGCACTTGCCATTCCCTCTGTTTGGAACTCCTCCTCCAAAGAGTGGTCCAGCCTCCCCTCTCCCCTCCTTCAGGTCTTTGCTCACATGCCACTGTCTCAGTGAGGCCTTCCCTGCTCTCCTCCACATCAGCATCCCTACCCCCCAGCCCTGTGTTACTTTTCTCCATAGCCCCTGCAGCCATTTGACACACTGAGTATTCCACAGGTTCATTTCTTTACAGTAGTCTCTCCAGATAGAAGGTAAACTCCTGGAAAGCAGTTTTGTCTGTTTTGTTTATAGTTGAATCTCCGGCACCCAGAATAGCATCTGGCACATGGCAATTGCTCAATAAACACGTGTTGAAGGGAAAACTGAGTCAGTCCTTCCGGTGTCAGGCTCGGACCCTCAGAGAGTGGGAACGGAGACAAAGGCCTTTTTAGAATCGATGACAGAAGAAAGAGACCTCAGGAAGGAAAGGGAGGGTCCAGCTCTTCCCATGGGGACACTGGCCTGGCTTGTTCAGCTGAACTCGAGTCTTCTATGCCAGGGTAGTGAGTGGCCTGGGTCGTCTATACCAGCAGGCAATTCCAAAGCCCTTAGCATTTCCTTAGTCCATGACATTTATGAACTGTCGTCCCTGCTTTGGGCAATGTGTGTCCATGGGTCTCAGCACCCTGTGTCCACTGGAGAATAGAAAGGCATGGGCCTGCCTTCCTGGCGCTCACACCCCAGCGGGGGAGAGACAAGCTAAAACAACGCCAAAAGAAAGAGTGCAAATCACGACAGATGCTATGGGGGAAGCACGGGGGTTAGGAAGGGGAGACACCAGGGGGTGCCACCTTATGGAGATCTAAGGGTGAATGGGAGTTAGCCAGGCAAAGAGCTGGGGTGAGCTGGCTGCGTGGCTGGACTGTACTGAGTTGGGGGGGGCACGCGAGGCCAAGTGGGGAGCGCTTTTCCCAGTAAGAAGGTCAGCTCAGTAGGATGCTAAGTTTCATCCGTGTTATCTGAGCTTCCCCTGGTACTGTCAGTGGGACACAGCCCAGGAGCGTTTTGGGGGACCTGGGGAAAAATCACAATGCCTTCCAATGATTTTTCTAGTCGCTAAATCCCATTCAAGTTGCCTGGCACTCCCTGAAGCCAGCCTCTGCCTTTGCAGTCTGAGTGGCCTGACGAGGACCACGTGTCTTTGGCTGAGATCCTGAGATACTGTGCACGGAGCAGAGCACCCAGCGTGGTTCAACCGCCCCCTCGTTGCCTGACATGGAGTTTCCCTTGAGACCATAAGATTCTTTCTTTTGGTTCCCACAACACAGAGCAGAGGGCTGTGAACGAGTGTCTGATCCATCTCTCCACTCCCGGGGAGTCCCGTGCTGACAGAGTGAAAATGGGCCAGGCGGCAGGAGCTCCTCACGGGGCTGTTACCAGCTGTGCTGACAAACCTGGGAGAGCGGGTTGCCTTCTCTCCTGCTTTGGTAAAGCTCGCAAAAATGAGTCATGGGAAATAGTGTTCTTTGTGCACATTTCCCAGCCTAGAGTCAGAACTCAAAGACAGTTAGCAAGGGCTGGCCCCTCAGATGGGGGGGTCTCAAAGGCTGGGGATCCTGGGCACCCTCCTCAGTGCCACATTGTAGGGGAGTGTCTTCAAGGTTCTGTCTGACAGCACAAAGCACTGGGTTTGCCCCCATACACAGCTCCCAGATGGATTCTGGAGGGGATGTGTGTGTGTGTGTGTATGTGTGCGCACACGCGTACCTGAGCAAAGCATAGAGGCATCCATTGTCTTCACCCAAGGCATGGGAGGGGAAGCTCCAACTGTAGGCAGAGGGTCGATCACTATTATACGAAGGACAGTCCGTGCACTTGGTCCGCACTGCCAGCCGGCTCTCCGGACTCGGCACCTGACCTTTGTGTCCACAGTTTTGGGGCAAGAGGTAGTGAGAATATAGGGTGATGCCCACCCCCCATTCTCTGTCCTAATGAAGGGCATAGCAACGTGGGTATTTCCCAAACGCTAGGCAACCCCGAAGTCCTTGCTTTGGGGCACTAGGATGCATTACACAACATTATAAAAATGAGAGCATTTGCTTTTTAAATTCTGTCTGGGTTAGAAAAGCATTTAAATGAGGTGACCTTCCTGGGAAATATACTGGCAGGCAGCGGAGGTGGTGGGCCTGCAGGGTAGGGACACTCAGGCAAGTTTGCTCAGGAATCAGTTCAGTATTCTAAGCCAGATTGTTCCTTCCCTCCCCTGGTGTTCTGCTGTCCTCAGTCGCATGAGGCATTTCCACCACACAGACAGATGAGCCCTGGCTGTGTTAGCGCTTCAGAGGCTCTGATCATCACTCCCTTCTGTTGGCGTGACGAGCTGGGTGCGGGAGTGACAGCTCTATGATGGATGTGGTCGTAGCTGAAGGAGACAGGGCACTCAGCTGGAAGGGACTTTTACCTCCTGCCCCAGAGCTGGCTTAGCATAATTTCAGGCAGGTTGACCTTACAGCCATTGGTCAACCATCAGAAACCACACTGTGTTCGTGTGTCCTGGTCCCGGAGAAGGGGAAGCTCTCTGACCCCTAGTGGGGCCATCCTGATTCTGAGGTCTGGTTATGCTGTGGGGCTGCCCATCCTCCTCCCTGTGGGGGAGCTTCCTGGACCCACGGCCACGGTCATGAACTTGGAGTTCTCTTGCTTTTAGGTGCGATTCCTGGAGCAGCAGAATCAGGTGTTGCGAATGAAGTGGGAGCTCCTGCAGCAGGTAGACACGTCGACCCGGACCAACAACCTGGAGCCCGTCTTGGAGAAATACATCGGTGAACTGCGGAGGCAGGTGGATTTTCTCAACACGGAGCAGACGCGCCAGAACACAGAGATCAGGAGCATACAGGACGCTGTAGGGGACTACAAGAACAGGTGAGGCTCCAGGCAGGGCAGAGGGCTCAGGGAGAAGCGCGGCAGGGAACGCATTCACGGGGCGAGACATTTGCTTCAGTGTTGACGTGCAAGGGGTGGTGGGACCAGGGCCACCAGGCGCAGCCATGCAGGCTCTGCTCTGCACAACTGCAGGGGGTGCCATTCTGCATAAGGTGGCCCTGGTAGGATGCTATTGCCAGTCACCTCTCAACTGTATTGGGTGGGGAGGTGTAGACTGGCTTCACGGATGTCGGAACGAGACAAGCCTGAGTTCCAGCGTGGGCTCTGCCACTTTCTGGCTGCCTGCAGTTCGTCTCTCTAAGCCTTTAGCTTTCACATTAGTAAAGTGGGGATAGTAAGTACCCTCCTCGTTGGATCGTTGTGAGGGGTGGATCCGTGGCTCTCAAACTTCGGTGTGTACCAATTTGTTAAAATCAGATTGATCCAGTAGGTCTGGGAGAGGGCCAGAGGGTTTGCATTTCTAATGTTTCCAAGTGGTGCTGATGTGGTGGACTGGGAACCACACTTTGAGAACCACTGGTGTAGATGCAATTATTTTTAGTAAGTTGTCAGGCGGCGTCTGCACATACCAGCACTCAATAAGCACTAACTGTTATTAATAATAATGGTGGGGTGACAGGACTTGTCTAATTCTCGATCAGCTGCTCCTGCATTGTGCAGGCACCTGAGGGGCCTCTCCCTCTCCACGCTGGGGTTGCAGGGTGCTGCTGTTAACATCACCTTGACACGCTTACTGCGTCGGGCCAGTAGAGGTTCAGGTATGTGTGAGTCGACAAGGCAGAAATGAAATTGGCATTGAAGGTGTTGGGGGACAAAATTACAGGTGAAATTTTTTTCCCTTAAAAAAATTTAGTAAAAGTGCTTGCTACTTTATGTTCTCAATTAAAAAAATGGTTGAGCGGGACAAATTTACAAAGGTAAAACAAAAAAAGGACATTTGGGGGGCATTCTATGTGGCTCTGAGTTTTGCACGTTGGGTCATTGTCCCCTCTGTTGACCTGGAGAACCAGGAGCTGGCTCCACCTGCTTGTCAGTGAGAGCAGCAGGCCCTGGCAGGGGGCAGTCAGAGTCCAGGACAGTAAAAGTTTGGGGAATTCCGAGCCTCCCACTGTGAGGAGAAATCTCGAGGAGCCAAGGTCAGCCCCTGCAGCCTGTCTGTTTCTCGTGTCTCCCTGCAGATATGAGGAAGAAATTAACCGGAGGACCAGCAGTGAGAACGATTTTGTCGTCCTGAAGAAGGTGAGGGATGGGGGTGTCCTGAGGGGGACTGTCAGCCCTGGAGGCTGAGCAGAGTGAGGAATTCCTGTGGGTGCTGTGTGACTGAGGGATGGACAGGGTGCCCTCGGGGGCCGGTTTGAGTGTGTTGCCCAAATGCTGGGGCCCCTACACTGAAGGGGAGAGTCTGAAAGTGATGCTAACGTGAATCTTTAGGAATCCTTGAAGTTTTCTCTCTCCAGGGTCCTGAAAGCGAAATTGAATTAATGGACAGATTTTGCGTGTCCGTTGTGTGTGGCCTTGGGACCTGGGGAGGAACCTGGGGAGGGACCTGGAGTGTTGTGTGTGACTGACCAAGGTGAGGAGCTTGGTGTCACACTTCCTTCTGGCCAGGAAAGTCAGGGTTTTCAGGTCCCTTATTTGAGTGAGGTGAGGAAAGTTGCAGGCAAGGGAGTAAACCCAGAGAAGCTTTGCCACTTGCCCGGGCCCCCCTGCCAGCTGGTGGCAGGCAGTGCCTGGCAATAAAGTCAGACGGTCTCTACTCGCTGTTCAGGACGTGGATGCTGCTTACTTGAGCAAAGTGGACCTGCAGTCCAAGGTGGATGTTCTGTTTGGGGAGGTCAATTTCCTGAAATACTTATTTCAGACGGTGAGTTCACTCCTCAAGAGAAACCCTTCTCTTTTCTCACATCTCACAAGGGGTGTGGGGTCCCCGGTCACTTCAACTCTGTGGGCCTGGAGTCAGCCATCCTGTCCACCCCCAGCACTCGGGATTCCTGGGTGGGAGGCTGAAGATGGGAGGCAGGGCGAGGCCCGAGGTAGGAGAAGGTGAAGCTGTTCCTGCTTCCATCTGGGAAATGAGGTTAACACCCGGGACATACAGGGGCGAAACCAACCAGAAATCTCCATTAGTGCTGGGAAGTTGATGAGGCTATTAGGGACTCTGAAGGAGAGGGCAGTGTGGATTAGAAGGATGAAGATGAAGACTGCAGCAGTGAGGGGTAATCTGCTCCTACCGCCCCTGGTGCTACTGTCACTCGTGTCTAACTGGGGGGCACCTGCAGTGGGCCAGATGCTGTGTGAGGAGCTTTACCACATCTTGGGCGCCTCCATCCCACAGATGAGAGAACCGAGGCACAGAGGGATTCAGTTACTTGCTCAGTCACCCAGCCAGTCAATGGTAGAGCCCAGACTCAACAGTGAGGGTGAGCGGCTGCACAAGTGGAGTCCGTTCTACTGCCTCTGAGAGCTCATGTAGTTTCGAGGAGCAGGTCTGCCTGTCAGTGGGTCGTGGCCAAGCCAGACAAAGGCAGGACACAGGGCACAGGAGAGGCCTGGTGGGCAGGTGGTGTCTACGAGGGCTGAGTCCAGGCTCCTTTCTTCTCCCTGGAGGCTAGGCCTGGCTGCCTTTAGCTTTAATTAAGGTACCTTTCAGTGCACAACAACGATTCAAAGAACTTTCCCCCAAGACTCCCATCTGGCCCAGGTTCCTGGCTTCCCCAGAGAGCCTTGAAGGGGCAGTAGAGGGACTGAGGCTCCAGGAGGAGAGCGGAAGGACTCAGCCTGTGCCCCTTGCCTCGCAGGAGCTGTCCCAGATGCAGACTCACATCAGCGACACCAACGTCATCCTGTCCATGGACAACAACCGCTCCCTGGACCTGGACGGCATCATCGACGCGGTGCGGACCCAGTACGAGGAGATCGCCCAGAGGAGCAAGGCCGAGGCCGAGGTGCTGTACCAGACCAGGGTGAGCACGGCCGCTCCCCGCCCAGACTCGGAACCCAAACCCTGACACGCCTCCCGGGACTTGTCTTGTCTTTCTCTTATTTCTAAAGAAAAACATGTTTGTCACAGAACATTCAGAAATTACAGGTAAAGATGGCTCATATCCCACAACCACTATTAACACGTCAGTGTATTTTCCACTAGTTCTTTGTAGCCAACATTGATCAAAAACTCATATGCCCCAGGCAGCACACTAAAAGCTTTATACATATTATTTCATTTACTCCTTACCACAACCCTACAAGGGAAGGGTTTCATTGTCCCTATTTTATAGATGACAGAGTATGAGATTACCTAATTTCTCTAAGGTCTTGTGGCTGGTAAGCGGCAGAGACAGAACTTAATTAAACTCAGGTGTGCTGTCTAGAAATCCCCTGTTCTCAACCACTGTAATGTTTTTTATTCTTATTTTTTCATAATAGTATCTTTTAAAATACAGTTTTGTACTTTTCTCTTTCACTTATCACTCATGAATGCTTTTCTGTGACATTGAATATTCTATGTCATTTTCAGTAGCAGCATGGTGTTCCACGGTAAGAACATTCCCTCACTCAGATAAACATCTTTCTAGCTGTCTTTGGGTACATCTTGGTTACTTCTTTAACATAAATGGACCTGGATCTTTTGGGAGGGTGAAGACTCTGTAATTAAGGGTCAAAGGCCCGTCACTAAATTCTGAGCACCTGGCACTTGAGATCTGCTTTGTGGATTACCTGGGGCCAACTCCAACCCCAGCTGGCCTCTGTCCCACCGCCCTGCAGGCAGGTGGACTGAGTGGCATGGATTTCAGCATCACACTGGGGAGGAGGATGGTCCACAGTGAAAACATCAGAACGCAGAGTTTCCCTTGAGCCAACCCTCACTTTTGCTTCCTTTGGAGTCATGGCCATGGGTAGAGTTCCTACTGTTGGGGCCGTGTAGACACAGGAACAGAGACAGAGAGGGAAATGCAAATAATTGTGGAGCTGAGGGCCTCTGAGGAAATGAGGTCCTGACAGCCAGGAAAATCATTCTGGAAAGGGCAGGAGGAATATGGTGGGGTGGAAAAAGTGAGGGGTCCCAGTGCCGGTAAGGGCCAGAGCGAAGGCTTAGATGTGGGGAAAAGGAGGTAAAAAGGGCATCCAGAAGCAGGTCTGTTTGTCTGGGATGTGAGTCTGGCCCGAGACTGGCGGGGATGAGGGAGGCGTGATATAGATGTGCGTGTGTGTGCACGCACATGTGTGTGTGCATGTGTGTGTGGTGTCACAGCTCAGACGGGGGAGGTTTGGTTCAGGTGTGAGTGTGTGTGTGTGGGGGAGATCACAGCTCTAGGGGGGCTTACTCCAGGAACTTTCCCGGGGGACAGGGAGAGCAGCCTTGGACAGGGTCTGGGAGGGCAGACCCACTCCTTCCTGCCGGGGCTCACGGTGAGCAGCAGGCTGACCACGATGCTGCCTTTGACCCTCAGTACCAGGAGCTCCAGCTCACGGTGGGAAGACATGGCGACGAGCTGAAGAACAGCAGGATGGAGATTGCTGAGCTCAACCGCACCATCCAGAGGCTGCAGACAGAGATCAGCAACCTCAAGAAGCAGGTGAGATGGGCGCTCAGGGCGGGCTGACCAGACACTCCGCCTCCCACCCTGCCGGCCGGGGCTCCTGACACTCAGCCCCCGCATGGTTCTTCCCCGCGACCGTGTCTTGAGCAGGTTGACCAGATGCACACAGCCATTTCCGATGCAGAGGAGAGAGGAGAGGAGGCCCTCCAGGACGCACAGCAGAAGCTGCAGAATATGGAGGAGGCCCTGCAGCAGTCCAAGGAGGAGCTGGCCCGGCTGCTGCGTGACTACCAGGCGCTGCTGGGAGCCAAGCTGTCGCTGGATGTGGAGATCGCCACCTATCGCAAGCTTCTGGAGGGCGAGGAGAGCAGGTGGGCCATGTTTCCTGGGCCAAGGCACAGCGTGCACCCCTGGAGCAGTGGGGCTGACTATTTGGAGAGAAGACAATCCTAGCTCTTCTGGGAAGATTGGTAGCCCAGGGTGAGCAGACACCTTCAGGCAGAAGCAGAGGATGTATGAGTTGGCAGGGTCATTGTCATCAATCTCCTGCCTCCAAGCAGGACGTCCCTAACCCCAACCTAAGCCATTGCAGCCAGGTGGTGACCCCCCAGCGCTAAAAGTCTTCAAGAAAATGCTAAAATCCCCTCTGGCCTCACTGGCTCCCTGACCTCTCTGCCCGTGCACACATGTCCCTAAAGCCTGGGGACAGCTCTCGCTTCACCGTCACTGCTCCTGATGTCTCCAGGCTGCTGCCAGCCTTCAGGCTTTGGAGGTCTGGCTGATGAGTGTGCGTTGGTTTACAGGATGTCAGGAGAGCTGCAGAACCACATGAGCATCTGTGAGTAGCAGAGCCCAGGAGAAGGGCTGGTTGGTGCTGGGTGGAGGGAGGCCCGGGAAGGTTGGCCTGCAGGGAACTGGCAGTGAGCATTTTAGCTTCCAGTCCTACACAAGGAAAAACAAGTGAGCAAACACTGCTACAAAGCCTGGAGGAATTTGCTGAAATAAATTGTTAGATTTTAGTTCTTTATCTTAATTTTTATGATGCCAGATAACCAGCAGGGACTCAGAACTCTTTGGGGTATATCAATAATGAAAATCGTCAGGATGTCATGACATCCCTTTGTAGTAAGAAGAATACTTTAAAAATGGGAATACTTTCGTCCAATCTATCTTTTTGTAAGTCAGATGCTGCCAGTGATGAAGGACGGGAGGAGGCTGCCACGAGGGGGGTGCAGGCGGCTCCCCGCGCCCAGTCCTTCTGACCCCTGCTTGGGCTGCTCTTTCCCCCACAGCTGTGCAGAGCAGCCAGGTGTCCATCAGCGGCGGCGGCGGCGGCGGCCGAGGCTCTGCAGGTTACAGCTCTGGAAGTTACAGCGGCGGATACGGCGGTGGCAGCTCCCGCGGAGGCGGTGGAGGCTACGGAGGGGGCTACGGCGGGGGCGGAGGAGGTGGTTATGGGAGCGGCGGCAGCAAAGGCAGCAGCAAGTACCGGGGCAGAAGCGGCGGCGGCTCCTCCCGCGTGCAGATCATCCAAACGTCTACCAACACCTCCCACAAGCGGATCCTGGGGTAGAGAGAGGGGAAGGCCCACGCCCCACACCGCAGGGCTCTCTCCTGTCCCCTCCCCCACGCCCTTCCCGCCCCCCTATCACTTACCTTTTCCTGATGAGTCTCAGCAGTTTTGCCAATAAAATCCACTCTAGATGGGGAAGCAGGTGGATAACCCCAAACAGCAGATCTGTCTTTGGAGGGCGCTGGCTGGCAGTCAGAATCACAGCCAGACACATTCTCAACTCAGACTAGGCTCAGCTGGCCCTGCTCCTGTCCCTGGGGACACCCAGGGGCCCAGTTAAGAGACGGAGAAAACGTGTCTGTAGAGCACGTAGGAGGCGGATAATGGAGAGTTGATGTCAAGGACACCAGGTTTCTCACTCCCAGGCTCCCTTTCCTGCACCTGGGCTTCTCTGTAAAAAATGATCCATCCCTCAGGGTACCCGCAAAACGGGGCCCTGGGGGATGGGGGTAGCTGATGACAAGGCGAGCCAGTGTGGTAAGGGGAACCTCTGTGCCAGGGACCAATTCCTGCCTCTCCATCTGTAGCCTCACACTTTCGCGTTGATGGAGAGTGTGGATTTGCTGCCCACATCAGACACCTGTAAGTCATGTCTGGTCCCGATTCTGAATCTCTGTCTGTAGAAGCATTACCCCCTGGGTTAACAGCCCAAGGTGGGAGTATTTCAGAGGGCACGAGTCCTTGCCCACGGGGAGGACTGTAATTAGCAGTGAATGGCGGAGTTGACTGACAAGCAATTAAGTTGTGTCCTGCCCCTCCTGACAGCTCCCATCTCTGGAAGCCTGGCCTTTCCTGACCTCTGCTCCATAATGGCCCTCCTGACAATTGTCCAATGGGCTGGGTACACGCAGCCCAGCTCTGCTCCGTCCAGGTGCCCAGGCCCTGAGGAGCTTGAGGATCAGACTTGGGTCTTGGGAGGTTGCAATCCTGAATCAGCCTGGAAGCTGCCTGTTATTTGCAAGGTAGCTGAAAACTCTTCCCTAGACAGCAAAGTCCCTTCTGATTCCTGTTCTCTGTGACTGAGGCTTTGTGAGAATTTGACTCTTCCTTGTAGGCCTTGCGTAAGAGGCTTGAGATGTGCTGGAGGGGACAGGAAGGGGAAAGTGTCTGCCAACTAACGGGCCTTGAGAGGGCGAAGGTGGCTTTGATTCTGAGACCTGGAGTCCCCTTCACTTGCCTGTGGTCCTAACACAACCTCCAAGTCCCTGATTCTCTTGGAGCATCTGATGGGCTCTGCGTGGGTCCCTTGGGGAGGGCTGGGACTTCATCATTTCCTGGTTGAAGGTTGTACCTTGAAGGGCTTGACATTTCTGGTGTTTCTACAATAAATTTTTCTGTGATTTCTAATTGCTGTTTGGTCAAAGACGAGTTATTTCTTTAATTTCTGCGGGCCTCTGAAATTATTCATATTTGGGACATAAACTTTATTATTTTTTATTGGATTAATAATGCTCAATCTTGAAAAATCTTGCAGACGTAATCTTACTAATCCTAAAGTGGTTGATCATTCAGAAGTCAGTTACACATTTGTTCAGCAAGCTATTATTTATCTCCTGCTGTAAGGCGGGCAGTGGCCTAGGCACTGGGAATGCAGGGTTGAATGAACACGTCCTATGTCTTAAGGCATTCACAACCCAAGTGATATATTACGGGAGAGGGGAAGGTTCAGAGGGAGGAGAAATCAGAGCCTGTGCCCCTATGGACCTGTAGCCTGAGGTTGGAAGCAAGGTCTATCCTGTGGACACCGGCAGACCCACCACAATGGGAGCAGTGGAGCCCACAGCAGCTGCCAATGCTGAGGAAGGGAAGTTTGGTCCCCACAGGCCCCTGGAGTGCTGGAAAGTAGAACAGGTCTGGGGAGCAGAGTGGGGGCGGGTATGGACAGGACCTCAGGGAGGGGCCCTCCAGACAGGGGAGTAGTCTGCCAGAGTCTCAAAGATAAGAGAGGGTGAAACTGAGCTGGGGAGAGAGGAAGCTGAACCCACTAACTCAGTGGGGGGTCATGAGCAGGGGTATCTTTAATGGATGCCCCTGAGGGAATCATACATGCAGAAATTCAAGAATGGAGCGAGTTAAGCGATCACCTTATTCTATGTGATGTTTCTGAGTCTATGTAAATGAGTCACATAAGAGATGTGACCTACTTTCTCATTCCCTGAAGGAACACGGGTGGAATTTGAATGTGGGATTCATTCAGATATGACTGCAAGCCATATCGATAAGACACCGTGTTCCCAAGCACACCCCTACATTCTCTCCGGGAAGTTGCTCCCCATCTCGCCTGTCTTGGCAGCAGACCTGTGGGGGAACCAGCTGGGAGAGGGACAGGTGGGCAGAGGAGTTGCCCAAAGGGAAGGAGGGAGGGCGCAGGCAGATGTGATGTCCTTCACTTGAAGTCAGACCAAGAGCGAAAGGAAGACAGGGATGAATAGTAGTGGTTAGAAACATGACTTAGAGGGTGAGTGTTCAGCTGACAGTGACAACACATGAGCCAACAGGGTGTGGTGGCTGCTGGGGACAGGCAGGGGACCAGGAAGAGAGTGGTATGTAGAGCCTGTTTTGGCTCTTCTGTGGTCAGACCTCTCTGAGGACGTTACTAAATAGGAGCCCATTCAGAGGACAGGGGCCAGGATGGTGGTGGTGGTGGTGGGATCAGAAACCTGGCCACATGAGGACAGTGGAAGGCCCTGGAAGTCTCTGGGGGAGACGTGACAGCAAACTGCAAAGATCTGAAGAGCTTCCCTTTCAAAGAGGGTTTGGCCCCAGCTGATGACTCACATGGACAGGTGGGAACTGCAGTGGATTTGGCTCAATGTAATAAACACCTTTTTATTGATCCTGAGATGGGAGAGGCCATGTGAGGAGTTAGCACATTTCAAGCAGAGGTTGGCTAACAATTTGGCAGGAGGTTGAGGGAGGGAGTGATGGATGGGTGGGGACATGTGCATGGCAATATTTCGCGTCTTTGCTGCCCTAAGAGTTCACGTGATGGAGCCTGAGAAAAAAGGAATTCTCTTCTCTATTTTATATTTGGGAAAATTAAGGTCAGATGCTAGGAGGGATCACGTCATGGAGAGGCCAAGGGCCCTAGTCAGGACTGTAACATGAACCTAAGCTTTCTGGCACCACCAGACCTCCTCCAGGCTGTGGATTTGATTATCCCTGGGATCACGCAAGTGTGTTTGATGCTCTTGGGAATCCAGGTAGGCTGTGGAGAAAACACAAGGGCAAGGCCAATCAGAGATCGCCTTTCCCATCCTTCTCCTTCTGGGCAGGAATTGGGATCATTCCAGAAAACACGGCCCTCCTTCTCTCTCCAGAAGCCTTGAGCATCTCAATCATGGAGGACTAGGAGACAGGTGGAGGGGACGGTGTGCCGGGTCTCAGGAATATCGGAGCAGAGACCCCGCAGAGCAGTGGCATGAGAAATGAAGACCAAGGAGTGAGGAGCTAGGCAAGGAAGATCTTGGAGTCTAAGTGAGAAGTCTCGATGATCTTCCGGGCCTGAGCAATGGGGGCTAGTGCTAGCAGACACTGGAGGAGGTTTCCTGGTACAAACAATATTCCTGTTAGAGGCGATGAAAGATCCCATCAGCAACAAATGCCTCTCACCTTTAGCTCGCCCCAGTGAGAACAATGAGCAATGCCGTAGCCTGCTACCATGTACAAAATGCTTCCACAAGAATCGTCTCATGTGATTCTCACTGGCCTGGGGGAGGGCTGGGGAGACCACATGTGGGAAGTCTGTGGTCCTTCCAGGGACCACGGAGCACTCCGTCCCTGCTTCTGGTCAGTTCCATTCCCTCAAGGCAGGTGCTCACGGGAAGAGCCAAGCAGGCCATCCATTAATCCACAGAGGGGCATGCAGGAGGGTGCATGGCATCAGGCACAAGACTCCCAGGGCAAGCTTGCCAGCTACTCCTCCCTCTGAGAGGCTGTGGCAGGGCGTGGCGCTCTGGGAATCTAAATTTAATTCCACCAGCTTCTCATCTACATAGATTTTGATCTCGAGACATGGTGAACAGGGGGAGCAACCACTGGCTCAATAAAATCCTAACTCTGTCTAACCTCGGACAGGGCGGGCATTTCTGGGCTGGGAAAGTCTTTGGTCTAAGGAAGTCTCTCAAGAATGTCACCTCACCCTCAATTACCGGCCCTTTGGCTCAGGATGTGTCTTCAGTCATGAGCCGTGTGCTCTGACAGTCCCCCTTCAGGCTCAGGGTAACTCCCATCAGTTAGTTGTTCCTGCTCCCCTGGTTTTATCAGCTTTCCGATCAGTCCAGGAAACCGTCTTCGGGTTGATCAGCGCTCTGCTGCAAGGCTGAGCTGGGAGCTTGGGATGTTGGGAGGTTCTGGAGGGTGGAGGGTCAGTTCTGAACGTCCCGGTGCCAGGCCTGAAGGGCTTCTGGGGGCTCTCAGTGCGAGGTCTGGTTTCCACGCCTGTCCCAGTGTGCTCAGCCCTGGGGATTGTCCCCGCTGTGCAGAGCAGGCGTTCCACAGTGACAGAATTCCCAGTCTAGCCTAGCTCCCTTCAGCTTCAGGGGCAGCCAGCATCCCTGCCTGTATGTGATGGGCCCCTAGCTTCCCAATTACAGATTTATGGACCCCCTAAGGCTTTCTCCCACAAGATAGCCTCATTTCAAGAAGTTAAACCTCCTTTCCAGGTCTTTGGACTGTTTCCAGAGCTTTTCCTGATTATTATATCATCTGGGTACTTCCAAACACAAGAGTGACAGAGACTCCTTCCTCCTCCCTCTATCATCCACTACACTTCAATTTCCCTGTAAGGTAGATATAGTTCCTATTTTACAGATGAGAAAACTTAGGCTTAGAGAGGGTAAGGACCTGCCTAGGGTCACACAGCTAGAAATTTGCAGTCAGGCGTGGGACCTGCTCTGGCTGACTCCATGCTTCAAAATAAGACAACCTCCACCTCCCTCTTCTATATGCTTGTCTTTGGTTTCCTCCTTTCTTGCCTCTGCTCTACTCCAGCATCATTAGTCAGTACCTCCCGGGGGCCTCCTTCTTTGCTGTCTGTCCTGAACAGGCTGCCCCCGGTCCTGCACCTCTCCCTCCTGCATAAGAAGCCTCGGCCCCTCCTCTGCTGGTTGCCAGCTTTCAACATCTCACCCCGCCTCCCCATTGTCTGTGGTTCTCCTTTACCCTTGCAGGCTTCAGCTTTCCCCACTGCCCTGAAATTTCCTTCTCCCATGTCCCTGGTGGAGTCCCTCAGGGCTGGGTGGCTTGTCATTGCATGCCTCTCTTCAACTCTTTTCTCAGTCCCACCCCTCAAAAAGCTCTCAAAACATCACCACACCCGCCCCTGCCCATGCCCACAGCCTGCCTGTGGCAGCCTCATCTCAGTGATCGGTTCTGGGCGTGTGTGTGTGTGTGTCCTTGAGATTGGAGGTGTTCTGGTGCTCTGTCATTCAGCACTGATGGAGGTACCTCTCCGGTGCAGGGGACCGTGTGAGAAGTTGGGGAGAGAGGGGTGTTGCGAGGGCACCCAAAGATATTGAGGAATCAGTCTTGCTTTCAAAAGGCTTGCAGAGCAATTGAGGGACCAGTAAACACACACACATACACATGTGAAAATGAGCCAATCAATACATCAATATGCACTTGATTCTGGCAGCAACTGAGCTGAGAAAAAGAAAGCAATGGAGCAGCTGTGTGGTGTTAAGCAAGGAAAACTCCCTGGAGGAGCAGGCCTGTCCACTGCCGGTGGAGCAGAGATGTAGGCATTTGCCCTCAAGGCCTGATGGACCAAAAGTAGATTCAGGCCAAGTGCTCAGGACTTGAGATCTTAGGAACCCAGAGTTTGACTATGGGTAGGGATTTGAAGAGAGTTGCCAAGGCAGCTGGAAGGCCTTTCAGAGAAGAGAAGAGTAGAAGGGGGCTCGGAAAACAGAGAGGAACAGAGGAAAAGGGAAGAAGAGAATCGAACGGTCTGAGCAAAGCCTGGGAGTGGAAAGGTCAAGTGCAAGGCTTGGTGAGAGCGTGACCAGGAAAGCTGCAGTGACACAGGGGTTGGAGGCCGGCCAGCGGCCAGAGCATGCCCACGGGTGGAAGGCAGGATATACTCTGAGTCTGACAAGCTTGGATGTCAATTACCACCTGGGGGAACTGGGGCACATATTTTAGCCTTTATGAACCTAAGTCGTCTGTTCTTTAAAACGGGGCTAATAAGTACCACTAGATGGACTTTTTGTGATGTTTAAATGAGATATAGTTCCTGCACATAGTTAGCACTTGTAGACATTAGTGCCTCTTCCTTCTTTCATTTTGTCTCTATTTTATAACTGCAGAGTACACAAATAAGCTAGGAATGAGGGTGTGTGGTTAACACTTTTCTCCTGCATTTGCCTTTTTTTGTGCGTGTGTGAGGAAGACCAGCCCTGAGCTAACATCCGTTGCCAATCCTCCTCTTTTTTGCTGAGGAAGACTGGCCCTGGGCTAACATCCGTGCCCATCTTCCTCTACTACTTTATGTGGGACGCCGCCACGGCATGGCTGACGAGCAGTGCGTCAGCGGGAGCCTGGGATCCGAACCTGCGAACCTGGGGCTGCCAAAGCACGAACTAAACTGCTGTGCCAGTGGGCCAGCCCCCATGCATTTGCCTTTTAATATTACTGCACACCCACCACAGTCCTGGACATGAGGAACTTGGATAGCTGGCAGCCTTGCAGTTTCCAGCCCTACCAGGTTTTGCAGCTCTGTAAATTGTCTATCGATTTCCCCACCATCCATTTTGATTTTTCTCTATGTCAGTTTCTTAGTTTGGGGATGGAAGCACAATGCCTGCAAAGATCTGTTGTTGGCTGGCAGAGGTGAGAGAATGAACACACACTCATGCACACACATATGCATACCCCTCCAAAATGCTAGAAGGAATCAGTTCTGCAGAGTGATATGTTTCATGAGGGAGGATGCTGAACTAAAAGTATTTTGATGGCCTGTCAGAAGGTGATTAGGCAACAGTCGTCACCACGCCAAGACCATCCCAGGTCCCATTGTTCCAAGTCAGAAACAAGACCTGGGTTATTCACTCCCTACAAAGATGGTTGGTATGGCAGCCCAAGGACGTTAGTGATAGGACAGAGTCCCAGACAACAGTGCCATGGAGATGGGGGGAGGGGGCAACAGTGGAGGGGTGAGGGGCACTTTCTGGAGGAGGGTGTAGGAAGTATGGGGGAAGAGGAGGGACAGGGCTCAGTGGTGAGGGGTGGGCTGGAGAGGGCTGGCACTGTTATCCTGGTTCAGAACCATAGGGCGATGGGCCCAGAGGGTCTCACGGTCTCCCCTTCTCCTGCATATCTTGTGTTCCACAGTGGAGACCTCCCAAACGGGTCTATGACTTATCCCTCAGAGTTCCTGAGGGCCGACTAAACTTAGCACTGGCTTCTCCTCACTGAGTCTTCAATTCTGTGTTTACATGCAAGTGTAGGGGGCATGCCAGGCTTTGAAGAAGTCTCAGAATGAAAGCCCATGCAGGGTTCAGGTCTTTCCTGATCTCCATGCCGCTACTACCCATGAAGGTTGGTCGAGTGCTGTTCTCCAGGAAGGCCCTTGGGGTTTCCTGGCCCGTCGCAGTGATTACTGGGTACTCTTGTGGAAGACCTTGCAGAAGTAAAATCTCCCCACTGAACTCTGCGCCTCCAATCTCCCCTTCTGAGTGAATTGAGGAAACAGTTTCTAAGCACTTGCATGTGCCTGCAGCCAAGGGTTCAAAGGGATAAAATGGGCCGCCTGCCCTCGGAGCTCTCTGCAGTGGAACGGCTTCCCACGCTGTCTGGCTTTACACACGGTGGCAGCACACCCCGAATTCGGTTGCTGTGCTGCCAGACAACACGCTGGTTAGGCTCTTGCACACTGTGGCTCGGCATCCTCGGTTCAAATCCCAGCCTTGCTATTTACCATCTATGTCAACTTGGGCAGGCTATTCAACCTTGGGGCCTCGGTTTCCTCGTCTTAAAAATGGGGGCATGAAGCGAAATAAATCAGACGGAGAAAGTCAAATACTGTATGATTTCACTCATAAGTGGAAGATAAAAACAACAGCAGCAAACAAACATGTAGATACAGAGATCAGATTGGTGGTTACCAGAGGGGAAGCGGGGAGGGAGGAGTGTGAAAGGAGTAAAAGGGCACATGTGTCCGGTGACAGATGGTAATTAGTCTTTGGGGGGTGAACATGATGTAGTTACACAGAAGTCGAAATATAACGATGTACACCTGAAATTTATATGATATTATAAACCAATGTTATCTCAATAAACAAATAAACAAAATAAATAAATAAACAGGCACTGTTTTACCAGAACAGTGCCTGGTACGTGGTCAGTTTTCGATACTTGTTAGCTATTATTATTTTTACTATTGCCATTACTATTGTCCAAAACAATTTTAACTTTGCAAATCAGGCTTTCCAGACTCCCATCGCTGTCCTCCCTTCCAAATCGATATTCATCTCTCCATTTAGTCTAAAGTTTGAAGCACCTGGCAAGTCTCACCTCCACCCCTTCCCTTTACAAAATGTATGAGACAGCTGCTGTTTGCGCATCTCACTGCTCCACGTGCTTTTTCAACTGGCACGTGCACCCCCACCTGTTTGCACCTGTTTTCTGTTGCAGGTGCGTCTGTCTCCCACCCTGGTCTATCTTTCAGGAAAAGGAACAACTGGGAAACTTAGAAAAGAACGTGTCTTTTCCTTCTGGTCCTTCCAGAGCATCTACCCATCCATCTTGTTCAACGATAGCTTCTCCTCCTCTCATATTAATGCAGTACACTTATAAAGCTTACATTTAATAAAAATAACTACTGTTAATTTTTCACTTATTAATGCTTTTACTCTCTATCAGGAGATACAACTTGAGGAGCTCTGGGTTTTGGAGGGCAGATCAGAGAAATGGGCTGGAGAACACCTTCTGAGATTCAAGGGTGGAGATTTGCACTTGCCATGCCTGCGGAGAGAATGTGCTTAGTAGCTTACCAGGGCAAGGGAAGAATGGAAACTTGCATATCTTTGTGGCAGGAGGTGATGAAATTCTACCAAGAAGCACCAGGTGGCAGATATGGGGTCCTATTTTCCCATAGTGACAAGCACTTGAAGAGAGATTTTTCTGATAAAATGATTGCCACACGAGCGATCTTGCATGCACAGCAACTTTGAGAGCCATCCTGGCAGCTAGGTGTGTAGTGTTTATTGTATTGTTGAGGCTCATAAAAATCTTGTATGGCTGCAGGCGAGCCAAACCCCTGAGAGGCACTACATCCCGCTGACTCGAGGACCAAGCCCAATTTGCTCCCTGTATATAAGGGGAAGTCTCTGTGCTTGGGGTAGAGGAGTGCAAGCTCCTTCCCTTTCTCGACTCTGCTTCTACTCTCTCTAAGTCAACATGAGCCGACACTTTAGTTCCACGTCTGGCCGCCGGACGGGAGGGGGCTTCAGCTCCGGCTCCGCTGGGGTGGTCAGCTTCCAGCGCAGGTCCACTAGCAGCTCCGTGCGCCGTAGTGGGGGAGGCGGCGGGGGATTTTCAGGGGGAAGATGTGGTGGTGGTGGTGCTGGCGGTGGTTTTGGAAGTCGGAGTCTCGTTAACCTTGGCGGCAATAAAAGTATCTCCATAAGTGTCGCTAGAGGAGGTGGACGTAGTGGTTTTGGCGGTGGTTACGGCAGCTTTGGGGGTGGTGGTTATGGTGGCGGTGGCTTTGGGAGTGGAGGTTATGGTGGTGGTGGCTTTGGGAGTGGTGGTTATGGTGGCTTTGGGGGTGGCATTGGCAGCGGTGGCTTTGGTGGTGGCTTTGGCAGCGGAGGTGGTTTTGGTGGAGGTGGTTTTGGGGGTGGTTTTGGGCCTGTCTGCCCCCCTGGTGGCATACAGGAAGTCACCATCAACCAGAGCCTTCTGCAACCTCTCAATGTGGAGATTGATCCTGAGATCCAAAGAGTAAAGTCTCGAGAAAGGGAGCAAATTAAGACCCTCAACAACCAGTTTGCCTCCTTCATTGACAAGGTGAGTTCGTCTGCTCATTGCACCGGGAGAGCTGCTCCTGCTTCATCTGAGATCAGCGCAGCCAAGACGTGTTTGGGTTTGAGCCTCAAGTTTCTGTGTTTGGATGATTAAAAGGATATTTGGTGGAATTGTCTTCCAGGAGATGTGTTGGAAGTGTGCTTGTGAATGATGCTAATCACTAAACTCTCTTGGACACAGGGGTCTGTGGTTTACAGAAACATGGGTTAATTTGATATTACCTCGAAGTGTTTTTTATTCAGCTCTCGAGCTGAATTGGGGCTCATATATATTGAATGAAGGTAACAGAAATGGGGCCAACTCAACCTTCTAGGGCGCAAATGAGAACCCCGGAAAGGTCTTCCTAGCCACAAAAGGGGAGCTGGGTGTGCACAGAGTGCACGTGATATTGCAGCAGGAAGTGTGTAGCAAGCCAGTGCTCAACATCTTTTGCTGCCGGAAGGAGAGCTCTGAGAATCTATACCGGGACTAGATCAGGGTGGAGAATATTTTATGCTTGTATTTCCAGGTATCTGCTCTGGAAAAACATGAAAACCATTTTTTAATTTTTTGCTTAATCATCAATAATGGCCACTCAAGGTTATCCACAACAGATTTGGAATTCAATTTTGGATTTTTCCCAACATGTTTTTGAACTGTGTGTATGCTCAGCGAATGTAAACCAATTTTTATGGTAATCTACCAAAAAAAACCTGGAAGGCAAATCTCTTAAGTATCATGCATCTATTTCAAAGTATAATTACAGTAATTTTCTATGTGCTTTGCTGTTTGGTATTTGTGTAGCTACTCCCTTCTAAAGTTCCGAATGAAACAGGACTACAATTGCTGTTCTCAGGGAAATTAAAGTTTCTCTGAATTAACAGTGAGTTGGGTTTTCTTATGAAGATGATTCTGACTTGATTGTCTTCTTCCTATTTCTCTGTTTGTCATGGCTAGGAAAACAGGAATTGAAGTTCTTTTCTACATGAGGCACAGGCCTCGTGTGTGGTAGCCCTTGACACTCAGGGGCCATGGGACTCCATTTCTGCCCCAGTGGGTAATGGGCTCTTGTGTTCTCAGGTGAGGTTCCTGGAGCAGCAGAACCAGGTGCTGCAAACGAAATGGGAGCTACTGCAGCAGGTGGATACCTCCACTAGAACCTACAGCCTAGAACCCCTTTTTGAATCATACATCAGCAATCTTAGAAGGCAAGTGGACCAACTGAGGAGCGACCAATCTCGTATGGATTCGGAATTGAAGAACGTGCAAGACCTGGTGGAAGATTACCGGAACAAGTAAGGAAACCTGGCTGGGCAATTCTTGATTTTCATTCTAAAATATTTCCAGAAAGCGGCAAGCTAAAACTATGAATCGTATGTGACAATGTCTTTTCTTGGGTTGGAGGCAAATCAATTTGGCATTTTCAGACATCTTCATCTTTCCAGAAGCTGGAAATAGTTTAGTGGTTCTATTGCTCAGAAGAAAGGGGTGGCCGAGATGTCCTAGGCTAGTGACAGGAAAGCAACGACAGGCAATGCCAATTTTAGTCTAGAAAGCTGAACTTCAGGCTCACCTTCTCTGAATCTCCTAATCACTTCTGATTTCCTTGCAGGTACGAGGAAGAGATCAACAAGCGGACAAATGCAGAGAATGAATTTGTGACCATCAAGAAGGTGAGCAAATTCTGTAGGATGGACCTCACTCCTGAAATAAATAAGAGAAGGGGATCTCCAATTACCAAGCAGAAAGAAGTCATGGTGTGGAGAACCAGGTAGCAGGCCTGATGAATATCTGAAGTAGAGTTTTTTCCCCACATTATCATGCACCTGCACATCCAGGCGCTTGCTTCTCCAGATCTCTCAGAACGTCATGTAGTCAGTGGGGAGGCAGGTTCTCGGCAAGTCAGGCATCTTCCCCTGTGACTGTGACACCAAGGAGGGGGGCAATCGAGGAACTGTGATCCACCTGCGAGTTAAAGGTGTAGAGTACACCCCAACACCTCTTCTATTTGAAAAACCCCTCTCAGCTGGTGAGAGGGACTTGCCCTGGAAAGAATATGACTTCATGATGTCCGTTGTTCCTCTAGGATGTGGATGCTGCATATATCACCAAGGTGGACCTTCAGGCCAAAGTTGACAACTTGCGTCAGGAAATTGATTTCCTCAGAATACTCTTCCAAGAGGTAAGTCCTCTAATTTCAACCGAGTTTACCCAAATGGAGACCCTTTAAGCCCCAACCCACCACTACCCAGAAGAATAGAGATATATATATCTTCCATCTCCTGACCCTTCCTCCGTCTAAGTGGGTTTTTGTTTTAACACTCTAAGAGTCACTGAACTGTTACGTCTTGCAGGAGCTGTCTCAGTTGCAGACTCACATCAGTGACACCAATGTCATCCTGTCCATGGACAACAACCGCAGCTTGGACCTGGACAGCATCATCGCCGAGGTCAAGGCCCAGTACGAGGAGATCGCCCAGAGGAGCAAGGCCGAGGCTGAGACCCTGTACCAGAGCAAGGTGAATGGGCTGAATGCCTAGCCGGTTTGCCTGAAGTGTCTTGTCTTTTCACCCTGTGTTTTCTCTTATGCTCGTGTGCGTGAGCCATGGTGTGCTCCGCCACATCTAGTTGACTTGGTCCACCATCTTTAGTATGAAGAGCTCCAGGTCACTGCTGGCCAACATGGGGACAGCTTGAGAAATTCAAAGATAGAGATTTCGGAGCTGAATCGGGTCATCCAGAGACTTAGATCTGAAATTGACAGCGTCAAGAAGCAGGTACTTGCTTCCTCCTTCTATTGTTCAGTTTTATGGAATGGGGGGGGGGATCCTCAGGTAATTGGAGGACACTTTCCTAGTTTTGAATCTTGTGATTCATATCAAGGTTATATTATTATCCCTAGTTCCTTTGGTGACTACGTTGGTTTCCAGAATTCGGCCATCATTCTGGGTTCTCTTTAGGGAACTTGTGAAAATGACCTAGTAGAGAAATAGATGTGATGGTCGTGAGTAATTTAGCCCATGACACAAAGGGAGACTTCAGAGACGGTGAGTGAGAGGAAGGGCAGCCAGGAGGTTTCGGGGTAGGCATTTAGAAGAATGTCAAGTCTGTAAGGGGTGGAGGAGTCTCGACTCAGGGCCAAGAGAGAATGTTGTATCACCTGTAAGGGCTTTTAAGGAGGTCAACACAGTGATGTGCTCTCAGAGCAGGTGAATGCATGAGATGACTGAAGCTCCTGTGGTTCTGTTGGACCCAGAGTACTGGCCTCATTTTGAGATGAGAAGGGCAAGGTGAAATTCGGTAAATGAGCGTGTAATGTGCTGGATTCTCCTGTCTCAGATCGCGGCGCTGCAGCAGTCCATCAGCGATGCCGAGCAGCGTGGTGAGAATGCCCTCAAAGATGCCCAGAACAAGCTGAATGAGCTGGAGGACGCCCTGCACCAGGCCAAGGAGGAGCTGGCCCGCCTGCTGCGCGACTACCAGGAGCTCATGAGCACCAAGCTGGCCCTGGATCTGGAGATCGCCACCTACAGGACCCTCCTGGAAGGAGAAGAAAGCAGGTGAGGGAGGGACCCTGGGCAGTTTGGTCACTTATGTGCTTCCCTTCTTGTGAGCTGGCTGCTATTGAAGAAGCAGCCATGTGACTGCAGCTGGTCCAGGGGATGGGGAAGGGAAAGGCACACGGCACAGGAGGAAAGACTTGGTTTTGCTCTGGGAGCCAGAGTCCCAAACATTTCTTTCTCGAGGGCTGTAGCATCTCTATGAAGCTCTTTGAGATGGAGCAATTTATTCTTCATCCGAGCTGGCTGAGATGTCATCTGGCCTCAAGTCAATGCCTTTAGAGGTGGCCTGCATTAGCTGCGACACTCTTGTCTGATATATATGGAGATTTCTCCGTTTGTAGCCAGGCTGAGAAAAATGGCAGAGATTGGGAGGCCAGAGGGGACTGGATTAGGTTTCAGGTCAAGTGGGTTGGAGGAGCCCCAGATGAGGAGAGTCTTCGAGAGGGATGAGAGGGCCCGGGGAAGCGGTTTGTCAAGCTGGAGAGTCGTGAGGGATTCGCTTTTCTTTCTCCTGCAGGATGTCTGGAGAGTGCGCCCCCAACGTGAGCGTGTGTAAGTACAAGCCGATTTCTCAGGGGCATGTGCGGGCTTTGCTGGGTTGGAAAGGGAGTTGGGGCTGAAGGTAACTGAGTGTTCCCGTGCAGCCGTGAGCACCAGCCACACCAGCATCAGCGGAGGCAGTGTCCGGGGAGGCGGCGGCTTCGGTTCTGGCGGTGGTGGTAGCTACAGCTCCGGAGGCGGCAGTTACAGCTCTGGAGGTGGTGGCGGCGGCGGCTACGCCTACAGCTCCGGAGGCAGCAGTGGGGGCCACAGAGGTGGCTTTGGAGTTGGAGGCGGCAGCTCTGGTGGCGGAGGCTCCGGAGGCAGCTTCAGCTCCTCCAGAGGCCGGGGATTGAGCTCTGGGGGCACCAAGTCCTCTGGCATCAGTTCCAGCGTGAAGTTTGCTTCCAGCAGCTATTCCCGAGGGACCAGATAAAGAGGCGCTGTCTATCCTGTTAGCTCTCCCTCCCATCACTACCACATATGCTTGGCAAGACCAAGGTCAATTGCCCCAACCTTAGTGGAGAGAAGAGCTATGGTTAGTTACACTGGGATTCCCCCGCTTTTTCCTTTCTACTCCACTTCCCAAAGAAGTTTTCAGATCAGTGGCAATCTCAGTCCCTGGTTATGACCCTACCTTGTGCTTTGCCCGAGAAACAGCAAGGCAATCACCACGACTCACATTACATTTCAAAGCACCTCCTTAAGTCAGCCAGAGGAGGGCTGGTTAGACCCACAGCTTCTTTGGTGCGTGGAGCACACACTCTGGACAGCTTCTTGTCATCCTATCTCTTGCAGCGAACTCTGTGCTGCTTTGGTTTTGTATATAAGGTGTAAGCAAGTTGATTGCCTTTTGTGGAGAGGTCCTAAACTCCCTGTTTCCTTGTGTTGCTGCAATAAACTGCATTTGAAATACTCGCTGAGTCTCAATCGCCTTTGTTCATGGTGCTGTCTATCCTGGATAAATGCTTTGTGGGAGGGAAAGAAGACCCTAGAGCCCTGTGGCGTATGGGGATGTTGGGACACATGAATGTGATGGGCAATATGGGGAGGCTGGTCAGGCAACTCTTAACTTTAAACATTTAACTGGAACAAGCTCTTTCCCAGAGGGTGGTGATGTCATGGAGAAATGGAGAGTTTGGGGTATTCATCTGAGAAGGTTATATTCATCTGAGAAGGCTTTCTTGAAAAGGGCAGTAAGCATGCAGGTTGGGAAGAAGGAGTTTGGCATTGAGAAGAGGGGGAAGTATTGTATGGAAAAGTAATTGTTCATGTGGAACAGCCTATGATGAGAGGCATGTGGGTAACGCAGGATTAGCAGTTACTACAGAATTTGGCCTGGGGAATTCAAGAACCAAGCGTGCTAACGGAGAGCTGGGTATCCATTTCCCCTCTCTTTCAGGCCACTACCCAAAGCTCTGCTTAATCTACGAAGTTCATTTGTGAACATTTAGCCTGTACTTGCGAAGTAGTACAACAGGATAGCATAGTGATCAGAAGCGTTGGACTCAGATATGCTTGGGTTTCGATCTTACCACTATCATTTACTAGCTCTGTGATAACGTGTAAGTTGGAAACCTCTCTGCACCTCAGTTTTACTATCTCTAAAAAAATGGGGATAATAATGCCTTCCTCGTGGAAATTATCATAAGGACTGAATGAGATGATGAATGAACATGGCTCAGCATATAGTAAGCAGTCAGTGAGTGCCAATTTTAACGACAATGGTGGTGATGCTGATGCTGATCTGGCTATTATGACATTGCTTCTTGGTCTCCAGACAGCTCAGTAGATGCTTAATCTAAGGAACAAAGGAACATCAGCTTCCCAGTGGTTCCATGACCATGGAAAACTCAGTTAACCTCTCTGCAGGTCAATTTTCTTAGCTTTCAATTAGGAAAAGTCTTCCTGGCTCCAGTGTCAACCAGAGCTGAGGGGAATAGGAGGATATACATCAGTAAGAGGATCACGTATGTACAACTTGGTGAGCTCTCTCTCTCCTCCCCAGGCACTCCTTCGCCAGGGCTGCTTCTTGTTCAGTCTGATGTGAAAGTCTGGAAAGAATTATGGTGGATAGAAAGAACAAGTAACTTTGACTCAGAGAACACTCTGGTATTTAAGATGCAGGCAAAGACAAATAGTCCATGGTTTCCTGGATGTGTGGATCCTTGGACAAGTCAGTTGACCATTTTGAGCCGCTGTTGTAGGTGAAATGAGATGATAATATTTACCTCTAGACATCAAGAGGATAAAATATGTAATGTGGAAATGCTTTGTGAACTGTGAGTGTGTCCTAGAGAATTAAAAGGGAATGACAAAGAAGCAGAAGAAGGAGGCTGGCTGTCAGGGTCACCAAAGAGGGAAGTATATTGACGTGGTCACCATGGCTCAGTGACAGCTCTGAAGTGACATAAAATTGATTTTTTAATGCACCCCAGTTGAATCTGCTCCTGAGGACTGATATTTGTGAACTAAATACACAAGCAATGGATGTGTGAACCGGAATGTCCATGTATTACCTTGTGGGGGAACCTACATTTTCACTGACTGAAATACCAGAGCCTCCCCATCCTGTTATCACGACACATGGGAAACTGAATTAGTAATAAAAGGCAGCTTAGTGCTTGTGGATTTAAAACAACGGGAGTTGAGTGGCCCTGAGGGAGATGGTTTACTCTCCTTCAAGGGAGAACAGACCTCTGGGACCACCAGATACAGCACCTGGGACACTGTTGAATGAATTCTAGTCCTCTGGCACATGTTTCCTAATTTCTTTCTTGGGTTGCAACTTTTTTAGTCACTTTTCAGTATTGGGAATACCCTTGTTCATCTTGTCTGGACTTGAGTTTTTCTTAGCAAGGTCAGACACGAAACAGAGACAACCAAAATTTACAGTGAAAGTTATCAAAACTTGTAAGGCCATAGGACTAAGTGAAAACCCTGTATAAGTCAGTATATAATGAAGAACTAAACTGAGCAAGATCAAGTACCCAATGCTTTAGTACTAGAAAGACAGCAAAGGAAAAATGGATTCTGTTCAGTTCAACAAACAGTTCCTGCACACACACTATGTGTCAGGGACAAGGCCGAACACTGGGGACACTGTATGAGCAAGACACAGTTATTGCTCTCAAAGTGCTTGGAGACTTGTGAGGGTGAGTATGAAAATGTCTTCACATGCACGTGACCCATGCAACGGTAGAAACACATACAAGGTATAGAAATGGTACATACGGAAGTGCAGGTGATGGAAAGTGATGCCTGGCAGGATTTTAGAGGATAAATAGGAGTTTGTCAGGTGGACAAGAAAAGTCAAGGCAAACAAGGACATTTAAGGCAGAGAAGGACTCTCCAAGCAGAAGGAATAATATGGGTAAAGACATGGAAGTGTGAAACTGTATGAAGTATTTGATCATCTGCAGGAGCATGAAGTTAGTGATGAGAAATGAGGGTGAAGAGTTAGTCAGATTCAATCAAGAAGGGCCTCACAGGCATTCAACAGAGTCTGGACTCAAGTTTGTGGGTCAAAAGATCTCAGTTTGGGTTTTGGGGCCTATTGGCTTATTACAACCTACTAGGTACTGGGACAATGGGAGAGAAAGGGGCTGCCTTACTGCCAGTGGAATAGAATCGAGCATGAACTATAGTCTGTCTTGTACTTGAGTAACCCCTAAGAAATCTGGTCTGCCTGTGGGAGATCTGCTCACAGAAATGTCATTTTTTTTCAGGTATCTTATGCCTGAAACAGCTGTGATAGGTAAGGAGGAGCCAGTAAAGGGATTTAAAAGGAGAGTGACATGGTCAGATTCGTGTTTTAGAGGCATCACTCAGGCCAGACTGGAGGGGCCTGTACTGGAGGCAGGAAGACTTGTTAGGAGATTATTGCAAAGGTGCAGGCAAAAGAACATCAGGGCTTGCACCTCAGTTCAAGTTCTTAGAGGTGGTAGAGCGGCCAGAAATGAGGAGGAGGACCTGCATTCCAGAGGTGGTTAGGAGTCAACTCATCAGGACTTGGTGATGGATTGGATGTGGATTGCAGAAGGGCGGGGGTGAGGCAAGGGGAAAAGCTGAGAGTGTTTCCACGTTCCTGGCTTGGGTAATAACAGATATAGCAAGAGGGCTAGTGGCGAGAAATGATGAGTTAGTTCTTTTGAGGTGTCTCTATCTATGTAATTATTGGGGCTAGCGGTGTAAACTGACAAGTCATGAAAATTTGGAAGTTAGGGTGAACCATCAGATAACTCAGGACAAAGGGGAAGAGGGAGAATTGCAGAGAACTCCCAGCAGGAAAGCCAGACATATATGGGAGAAACTTGCTCAAATGGAGAAAACGTAAAGGCCATGAGAGCAGCCATAATTCTTCAGGGGCTGTCCAGCCAAGATACTGAGCTCCCCCAGATCTAATGATGACCTTCCAAAATCTTAAACTCCAATATCTCATCCTTGGGTAGGTCCAGTGTGGATCTGCTGCTTGGTGCTCATCTAAGTAACACTATTCAAAAGGAGGGAAATCCACAAGTACAACAAAAATTCTCCTGTCCCCCACCACTGAGTTCCCTTTCTCTGTGGCAACCATAGTTTCTTGAGTATCCTTCCAAAAGTATCTATGCATACGCAAGCAAAAATCTACATATATATTTATTCTCCTTTCTCAGATGTCCTGTCACCCGGGCCTTCCCCCTCCCCCTCTAGCAGTCTTGACTGTCTCTACTGCGTTGGGATTTGAGCTGCACGTTCTTCAGCAGATAAGCCTCTTGGAATCCAGCTGTGCCTTCTGCCCATGTGCCACAGCCTATGATCCGATTTCAGCATTTTGCCCTTGCCTTAAGATATCTGCACATACCTCCTCTCCCTGGGTCTAGATCCACGTGTCTTGCTCCTCTCAGCACTAGACAGATTCCTTCCCTCTGCTCATTGGCTGACCAAGTCTTGGGGCTCCCCTTGGGTCATTCCTCTTCCTTGAATGGTCACAATGTTGCAGCTGTCAGTTCAGTGGCCAGTCTTCCTTCCATAACTGGCCAAAGTGTCTTTATAACTGTGTGGCTCTTACACAGACATCTCTCTAATGGAATTCTGAGATTCATCTAACTCTAGAGAAGAAAGGGCTTCTCATCTTCTCCTCTCCCCACATACTAACTGCCTCCTTTCCCACAATTCCAGGCCTAAGACAACTTATCCAGTGCCCCTGGGAAAACAGCAGACTCCAGCAACTCTTCCTGCAGCCCTTGCTTCTCAGATCCTAGTTCATCTTGGCTCAAGGCTGCCATCCCTACTCTTTCCCTTGGAGGAGGATCTTCACTAGACTCAGGGCTTGTTCACTAGCCCTTGGGAGAAAGAATTCCAAAAGATGATCTTGAACCAGAGCCTATGGTTTTGCATGGAATTTTGGGAACCATAACCTTCCAGGACAGTCATCACTGGAGTGGGGACCTTCTGTTGGTCCCTTGGAGGGACTATGAGGAAGTCTCATACAACCGCCTTGTTCTATCAACAATGTAGGTGGAAATTTTAACAGGGACTTTATGGACATTGTTACAAGTTTATTTTGGAAAGGAATATTCTTTTTTCTTTTTTGAGGAAGATTGGCCCTGCACTAACATCTGTTGCCAATCTTCCTCTTTTTCTTGCCTTTTTTCTCCCCAAAGCCCCAGTACATAGTTGTATATCCTAGTTGTAGAGTTGTAGCTCTTCTATGTGTGACACTGCCTCAGTGTGGCCTGATGAGTGGTGAGTAGGTCCATGCCCAGGATCCGAACCAAGGAACCCAGGGCCACCAAAGTGGAACGTGCGAACTTAACCACTATGCACCCGGCTGGCCCTCAAAATATTCTTTTTTTAGGTCAGTTATTCTAAAGGTATCAGTCTCATTGCCCTCCATTTTATAACAAAATTAATGTCCTTTTACTGTCAGGAAAAGAAAAACATAGATGGCACACCTTACAATCATATAATTAAAACAAATCGACACAGTACCTTCACTGTAATATGAAGGAGACCAAAAAGGGAAAAAACTGGTAACGATACCATATATATTTCACTTTGTAAATTCTCAGGCAGCGTTGTATTACAAAACCTATTGACATGTCCGATGTCTGCACCAACGGGAAGAATCACCACGTCTTCGACCAGCTACAGACGCAGACTGACAGAGGTATGCTGTATCAGCAACCTAAATACTATGAACAATTTGCTGTTGACTATACAATTTTCCAAAAAGGTGGAGACTCCTGTAAACTTTCTAATGAAAAGAAAACACAACCTTCTCTTGATTTACACAGTAATTGCATCCTCAACAGCTCAGTATATCTGAAAACTGGGCAAAACTACTTTGCATGTGTATGTGATGTGGAGTGGGTTCTGGGCTGAACCATTATAAATGGTGGGGCATTCAGAAGTCGTCAGGCCAGCTAGACTAATCTGGATTGTGTTCACTAAGTGCCAGTAACAAGCAAAAATGTCCCCACAGAGTTCCAAAAGACCCCTATGGCAGAACTGCTACTTTAGGACATTTTGTGGCTGGGGACATTTTTAGAGCATCCAGAGGAAAAGATAAGGCACATCTTTTCAACTGTACTGTTTTCTGTGTGTGTGTGTTTGTATGTGTGTTGAGGGGGAGGGATTGTAGAAAGGCCATATCTCCACCTCAGAGTATATTATATGGACCCCTGAACTGTGGAACTCTTTCTATTAGTTTCTGTTTCATTTGCCATTAAAGAAACTCATTTTCTTAAAGAAAAGAGAGAGAGGAGAATCAAGAATAGAATCCCAAGATCACTCTGACTAAGGACCACACAAACAAAGAGAAACTAGGAAAGAGTGAAAAAGAACAGTCATTGAGGATAGGAGAAGTGAGACAGCATGGTGTTGAGGAAACCAAGAAGGAAGCACATCTCAAGAAGTATCCAGGAAGAGAAGTCAAGAATAAGCAGAAGGTTCCTGGAGGAGCTACAAGTTGAGCAGAGCCTAGAAATATGGTCAGGATTTGGGCAGGTGGAAGGGATGAAGTGGGCACTGCAGGCCCCTTCCCTTGTGAAGAGGATGTGGCTAATAGACTGACTATAGTTGGAGGCCAGAGGGGTGGGCTATAAAATTCCTTCCTGGAGCTACAGTTGGCTGGACTCTTGTACCAGAGGAAGGGGAGGGTAAAGATATCTCACGAGATGTTTGGGTTGGCGCCAGCAACTTTTGGTGTTTGGATACCCAAGCTGCCCTGGGATGCTCTGTGTCACTGTGTTTGCCTCTCCCATATCTGCTGGAGGGAACATGATGCTCCCTGCCAATCCATTATCAGCAAAATGGCGCTGTCTTAGTCAGCTTGTGACCTAACCAGGTTCATGTAGGGTTATTCCCAGCGCTCCCTGGAGCCCACACCCAGTTTCCAATCTGTCAATAGGTCCTGTTAGTTCTGTCTCGACAGTATAGAGTGTCCTCTGCTGGTACAAAGGCTCCTTTACACACAGCGATGGGACCTGTATTGATCACCTCAAGGCAGCAACTCCCAGAGGCAGTGAGAGTGAAGATGATGTTATTTGTAGACAAAATTTCAGAAAGCTTCTTGGGAATGACAAAAGAAAAAGACTTTTCTTGGTCCTGTTCTGTTGGTCATAAAGACATGAAGAAGCAGCTAACTCCTTGGTTCGGGGAATCTCTCGTCATCGGAGAAATGTCTTCCCCTGCGTGTTGAGCCCAGAACTGAGCATTTGGAAAGTTTACACGACCCAATGACAAGCTAGTGTGAGCTCGGGGGCAAGAACTTGGGGAGAGAAGGGACTTGAAAGGAGATCAAAGATATCTGAGGGTGGGCGTGATGCCCACTTTCACTGAAGATGGACCACACCATTGTTGTAGGGAAGAGGGTCAGGCCTGGTCTTGCTTGGATGTGACAGAGGTCACTTTGAAGAACTGTCACCCAGGCCCAGCTGTCTGACGGCGGTAGGGGCTGCCTTGTGAGATGGTGAGTTAATCTCCATTGGAAATACAGGAGTAGACTGGCCTTTCCCATTAGAGGGGCTTCAGAAGAGTCAAGCCCTGGGTGGAACCACTTCCAACCTTGAGACCCCGTTCCTCGTTTCCCCATAATCTTCCCAAATCCTCCATATTCTCCTTCCTCTGTTTTCCTCCCCCAAGTCTCAGGTTCAACTTCCAGAATATTTTGACCAGTTATTTAAAAAAGTATGAAAGTTTGGTCTTGGTTTGAGCTGATCCGTTAGGTGGTTTGGAGAACATTTTTGAAAATGCTGGAATTCTGTCCTTGCCTCTGGGTTGTTCGTGGCAGGGTGCATGAGGTGAGGACTGAGGTCAGGCCATCTTCCCTCCTCTAGCTGAGGTCCTTAATTAACCTCAATTATTTGGAAGATGAGAAGGGGTGCGGGGGCAGGTCCCTGGCTTAGCTTTCTGGATCCAACAACCTATACATTCCTGCTCTCCTCCTTCCTACTCTGTACGCAGTGGGGTAGTTCATTAGTCCCTTTTGTTATCAACCTAAAGTTTCTCCTATTGTCAGCACAGTTGATTTCCTTTTGTCCTACACCTGGTGGAGCTGGAAGAACATTCTGGGCAAGTGGAGAACATAGTGTTCTACCTCTGTGTCCCTGAAGGAAGCATGAGATGGTCCTGCAGTTGAAACCATCCCCGATCAACGTTTGGGGGTTAACCTTTGAGTGTCTTCGCTCATGCTGTGCTAACTGCTAGGGTGTGCTTGGGATTAGAGAAGCCCCTCTGGGCTCTGGGGAGTGCCCTGTTATTGGCTGCCTTCTCTTCAGTAATCCTCACTCTTGGCTTGGTAATGCAAAACAAGGTTTCCATGGTGAGAACATCAGGCTTAGAGGCAAAGGGGTGTGGCAGGGGCCTTGTGTCACCTCATTGGCACTTATGACCTGCCACGTGCCACCGTGGAGAGGTGTGCACCTGGCAGGATGATGGGAAGAAATGCAGTCCATCCCATGGCAGGACAATCACCAACTTGTGGTTACTGAGGCTCTGATGGAGTGAGGGTTGGATTATCTTGCCCTTGACCCAACCCATTAGCCCTTTTCGCAACCACTCACAGAGGTGTGACTAGGAAGGAGACTTAACAGCCTGGGGAAGTGTTGCAATGAGAGATTTGGCAGCTTGGAAAGGACATACCTCCTCTTTACTTCCTGTTTTCCATCATTGCTGGTAATTGAGGGTTGATTGTGGCATTTATTAAGCCCCTGCTGTTGGCCTACTTGAGGCCCTTTCTGGCTCTGAAATGCTGTGTCAGGGGTGGTGTGGCTTGGTGGCCAAGCTGTCGGGCTGAGTTCTTGCTCTGTCACCCTTTAGTCATGCGACCTTGTCAAGTCACTGAACTCAGTTTCTTCATCTTAAAAATGAAGACACCCGTCGGGGTGCTCTCTAACACGCTTCTGGGCTGTTAGTTAATGCGGGTGCTAGAATGGGGTGGAGGGCCTTTCAGAGAGGCAGAACACTCTCACTAAATCTCTGCGTTGGCAGCAGGGATTAGGCAGAAGAGGGTGGAGTGGGCAGAAGTGGGGCTCACAGAAGGGTGCGGAGCCTGAAGATGTTGGTACAAGTCCTAGGTCTGCGGTGCTCTTCATCTGGGGATCTCAGGCAGGTCCCTGTACTGTCTTAGAGGTTCAGTTTACTCATGTGTGAAATGGGCATCATTCTTGCCCTACTTGACAAGGAGATTGTCAAAATGAAACAACACCTGCGAGAGCGACCTGAAGTGTAGGTTGCCACTCTTGTCCTTCCTTGAGAAAGTACTCGAGCTTGAGGTGGGCCATGAGCAGAGGCATAACTGGGGTGGCTGGGAAAGGCTGCTTCCTTGGAGACCAAAGTGGAGTCCTGTCCCTGATTCTTCCCTCTGGCTTTGTTCTTGTGGGTCTTGAAGAATTCAAGGGTCCTCCTTTGAAAAATACTCATTCATGGGGGGAAGGCTCGTACCCTAGAGCCATTACCACTAGCTCCACAATGAGTTAATGGTTAATACCTGAGCAGGGCTGAGCTGCCTGCCAGCTGGGACCTGGGTTCAGTAAGGGACAGCAGCTCCGAGGAGTAGGGGGACTGGGAGGTGGGCTTGTGAGCCTCAGGTAGGGGTGCATGGTCCAGTGGCAAGATGCATCCTAGGAGGTGATGTCATTTTTATTTTATTACCACAGTGTTGGAATTTCTAGATATTTTCGGCAACTTCCCCAGACAACGGGAAAGTAGGAACATTTGCTTTCTGCTGGAAATTGTGCTAAATGCCACGTGTATTCTTTCATTTCAATTATTTCATATCTACTCTCTGAAGTAAATACTACTACTATGCCCACTTTACAGATGAGGAAGTACAGGCCATGAAAGGGTAGGTGACCCTTTGAATAGGTGCTAATAGGTGGTGGGGCTGGGATTCGATCCGGGTGTGTGACACGAATCCATGTCCTTAACCAGTACACTGCGTGGACTTTTTTTATTACAGGGCACCCAGAAGGGTAATCTAGCTTTAGAGCTTTTCTCCCCCTAAACAGAGAATCTCTCGGAATCTTTTCTCCCCAGACACTGTGGCCACCTTTTATGCTGGGATGGAGGGCAAGGACAAGACCTAAGGGACAGGAAGAGGCCCCAAAGGCCCAGGGACTGGAAACCTGTTTCTACCCCCCAGTTAGAGCAGGGCGGTTCAGCCCTGGACCCACCCTTAGAAGTTTCCTTCTCATGCCTTCCCCTCCAGGATCCTTACAGAGGATGACGTGGAGCCACACCCTCCCAGTCCTTGGAAGGACCCCTGCTTGGCCAGGCAGAGAGCCGAGTGCCGCTGCTAAAAAGCCCGCGAGGGAGCCTCACCTGACGTCTCCCAGCCTCACCACCGTGATAATCTAAGTCCTTCCCCTCCTCTTCCTGGCATCATAGCCTCCCCCGCTCTCAGGGGAGGCTGTGGAGGCTGCTCACCCTTTGGCAGATGGTTGTCTGAGTTTTGGGGCAAAGGCAAAGTCTGTTTTTCCAAGATCTTCTAAGCAGCCAGCCTCAGCCTGCTCGAGCATGATGTTTTCCAATTTGCTGCCTGGGAAGCAGTGGCCCCAAGAAGGGCCGGGACACCAGACCCTCCGCTGGGTCTGGGTGGCACTGGGATTGTAGGAACCTCCTCAGGAACAAAGATTAGGAAGGTGCAGAGCAGTTCTTGGGATCCAGCTGTGCTCAGTCTCCCGGCTGCTGATCTGGGAAGGAAGGGAAGTGGAGGTGGAAAATACAGGAGGAGACTGGCTGGTGAGTGAGCGAGGAAGCCCAAGGGCTTGGGAGCTGTTGAAGTGCTGTGCAGACAGCCTGGCACTTCTCTCAAGGGCATTGAGATTAGCAGTGGGACAGGCTGCTCTCTTCTGCTTCCTTACCGCCTCTGCTCTGCTCCTCCTGGGGGCATTCACCCACCCCAGTGTCTGCTCCGGACACCCTCCAGCCCCCAGGACACTCTCTCACTCCCAGCCCTCCCACAGCTGCTGAGACCCCCCCAACCCCAACACAGGGAGGTTGGTGACTCCTGTCCAGTGCAGGTGGCAGCTTCCCCACCTGTGTCCCTGACTTACTCCTCACTTCCCACAGCCCCCAAAGCAGTGCCCCCAGAACACTGCTATGCCATTGCATCTGTGCCCAAAGAGAGCAGGATGAGGCCCTTGGTCCTTCCCTGCTGTCCCCTGCATTGACACACCAAAGGGACAGTGAGCTTAATTCACACTTGCTATGGAAGGGAAGGATGCCAAGATTTGTCCCTGTCCTGTCTAGTTTGTGACATACGGACTTCCCAGGACACGGGAGGAGGGAGGACCACCCCTCTTTCTCACACTCAATCTGATAATCCATCATACTCCTTCCCCCATCCCCTCAGCCTACAGCCACATCAGCCCCTCCTTGCTCTGTGCTCCCTGCCACCATCTCCACCCTCTTGGGTGTGAGCAGAAACCCTGAACATACTGACACGAAGAAGTCCTCTCCTGTGGCTCCCATGTGTGGCC
Organism: Tapirus indicus; assembly: GCA_031878705.1. NCBI lineage: Eukaryota > Metazoa > Chordata > Mammalia > Perissodactyla > Tapiridae > Tapirus > Tapirus indicus. The sequence goes on along the minus strand of CM062918.1, from coordinate 138,726,350 downwards.
AGGAAGCAGTGGCCCGAGACAGATAATCAGTCAGCACATTTGGGGCAACATTGTGTGCCAAAGCCGGTCTGGAAGTCGGGCCTGGGGCAGGAGGCAATAAACATGAAGAAGTGAGATGGGTTCAGGACACAGTGAAATACAAATGTATTTGGGTCATGGGCCCCAGTAAGGATCTGGAAAAGCTTTCCTCCTTCTCATCAGTGAAACTGCACACCTCCACGCTAGCATCCAGTTTTGCAAGAACTGCCCAGAGCCCAGCCATGGACTCTCTGGACAGTTCCATGGACTCCATTTGAGAACCCAGCTTTAGAGTTTGTGGGCCAAGACCCACAAACATGGCTTGACCACTTGAGAACACTGTGTAATACATCAGATAAGTAAGGAAAATGAAGGCATGGGTGCCAGAGGGGGGCACAGGGTAAGGGGAGCAGGCACTTCGTGGGGTTGATCAGCAGAAGCTTTCTAGCAAAGGGGGTTTCCAAGCAGGAGAGGTTGGGGGGAGGAGAATGAGGGGATGGCCATTCCAAACCATTGGCCCTCTGTTGTCTGGGGAGATGCTGGGAATCCCTGTGACCAACAAAACGACACGTGTCCTGGGCACAAGCCCTGTGTCATCACAGCCAACCCTTCCATGTCCCAGTTTCCCCACCTGTAATAATTCTCACCTCATGGGGTTGTTAGCAGGTTAAAAATGAGAGGAGCAATGAAAAAACAAACACCTAGCAAAGGACATTTGCTGCACAAATGGGAGATATTTAAGGTCTTGCCAAGAAGGCCAAATGGGTGGACAAACAATTCCTATCCCCTCCAAGGGCCAGTAACTCCAGATGCTGTCTCCACGGGCCAAGTGGGAGGGGGTTCCCAAGGATACCTGTTTGGTCAAACCTGACACTTCTTGGTGTCAGGTTAGCGTCCTGGTGTGCTTGGTTAGCGTCTACACAGACCAGGGCAATGGAAAATGTCGACAAGGATCGAGTTTCATAGACTTGCCTAGACAACCCTAGCACAACAACCTCATCACAAAATTCTGTCATTGTCATCTCCCTTTCTCATCAGAGAAGTATTATTTCTGCTTGACAGTGAATGACATGGAGTTAAACCTACAGAGAGAAGTACAGATGCCATCCTGGCCCTCTGGGGACTTCCAATGTAAGGACAGTGCACCAACTCCATGGATACAGTAATGGGTCTCCAGAGGACAGCCCTGACCAGAGAGGGTGGCTGTCTGGGGCCCTCCTTGAAAGATGGGGTCCGGGCAGCCCTCAGCATATAACACTTTAGTGTTCAGATGCCAGGTGGAATGTTGACTTGGAGGGCCAGTGGGGATGGTGGGGTCCATCCACACTCCACCCCCGAGGATCTTCATTGAGAGGCTTCATGGTGTTTCTATCTTTGGATCGTGCTCTGTGTGGGACAGATACAGCACCGAAACATGCAAACCCAAACAAATTCCGGTGTTTAGACAATTGCCAGAAACTTCTGCCAGGTACTTGTACCCAGGGGAGGAGAGACAGCCTGGAGATTTTACATCCCAGGGACTCCAAATCTTGGGCAGACAAAGTTTTCTTGAAATTTCTCTGAGTGGCTAATGTGGAGCCCCAGAAGAAGAAGTGAAATTCCCTCCTCCTCCCAGGTGTGCTGTGAGCTGATGCCAAGGAGAGAGAAGGAATGAAAGGAGAAGCAGCAGACCTGGGGTTTAGCTGCTGTGCTCTGTGTTTGGCGGTGGTGAAATGCTATTTCAAAGAGACGACTATTTATCAGTCAGCTCTATTACCCGGCACCTGGAAAAACAGAGATAGAAGCTCTGGAGGAGCTTCCAGTTGGGAATCAAGATGTAAGGAACTGGCGCCTCTCGGATCCCAACGCCCAAGCCCAGGGGGGTTCTCAGTTCCCGCCTGATGGCAAAACTCTCCTTTAGCTGAAGCCAGACCCGGGTGCCCTGCTCCTTCCTCTCCAGCTTCCCTCTGTCTGCCTTGTTCCTCCATCTCTTCCCTTGTCCCTCAGTGAGGAAACGGACGCAGGCAGGGTCTGGGGCTGCGCATTTTGTTTTCCAAGTTCTCCCAGAGTTGGCTTCAGCTCTTAGGGCTTCACCTAGTAGTGTGCGTGTGAAGCACAAACCGACTTCTGAACTGGAGGGGCCCCTGGGCATGTGTGGTTCCACGCCTCCATTTTGCAGATGAGAAAACTGAGACTCAGGAAGGCAGAAGGCTCCTCTAGGTTCCGGAGTCAGTTGATCCCAGAGCTGCAAATGGAATGTTGGCTCTCTGAGCGTCATCTAATGTTCTTCCCATTCCTGGTTTCCACGAGTGAGGAAAGGTAGCCAGGAAAGGGTGGTGACGTGCCAAGTTCACATGGTTAGTTTCTGGCAGAAGGACTCGACCTTTACACCTGAACATGTTCCTCCCAGTTTGTCACACGCTTCCCTTGTGGAAGCACACAGCTGTGTGCTGGTGGGCTATGACGTGTGCCTAGGGATCGTCAAAATATAATTTGTGTCACGAATTTAACATATCCCAAATGGATGACTGTACTAGATCTTGTACATGTTCACCGCTTGACAAGCAAGGATTTCACTTGCATTTTTAGAATTTAAAAGGCTTTTTTTAAAGAAGAGTTTGGAAGACTCGTGGTTTTTGATGTGAAAAAAAAAAGCAGTCCAGAGAGTTTTGAAAACTTATCTTCCTTTTTTTCTTAATAAAAATCCCTGGAGCAAGCAGGTTGCCCATAATCAAGCTCTTTGGCCATTCCTTCCAAACTGGGTGTCATCCCAGGACCAACAGGTCTGCAGGCATCTAGAAGAGCTTTGCTGTTAGCTTGAGGAGCAGGAGTCTCTTGAAATAGGAGACTATTTATTTGTTCTTTTAAAATTCCCTTTGTTTTCATGCTTTTCTCTCTCTTTCTCATTTTTTGGGGGAGGATGTTTCTCCACAGGTCTGCTGCTACCATTGTTCCCAGCCAACACAACATAGGAAGCCTTGAAAGAAATAAAGGAGGTCACGTGGGAGGCGGCAGCTTTAAGTGACGGGGAAGGGTGAGGTGGGGGCTGAGGGTGGGAGGAAATGTGTGGACTGAAAGCACCTGTTGGAACTCCCGGTGTGCGCTTGGCTGTAGAAACGGCAGGTGTCCAGGTAGAGGCACTGGTGGTGAATCGTAGCTGTGAGTGGCGGCAGTGAGACACAGAATTCACAGGAAGGCTCCCCAAGTGTGAGGGGCTGGGTAAGAAGGGGGCCGTATTAAATCCGGGGAAACCTGGAGGAATCTCTGAACTTCCAGGAAGGCGTGAGTGGTATAATTACGATGACCCCATTTTTCTGAAATCACAACCGGGGTGGGATGGAATGTTGAGGGCTATCTTGTCCTTCCATGTTGGGGTGGCTATTGGGTAACAGGCAAGAGTAAGGATTTTGAGGCCGGAGTGGGAGGAGAACTTGGTCTGGAAAATAGTTTGACTGGAAGGGGCGTTGGGGCTGGGAGTGGCAAGAACTTTTCATGGAAGACCGTTTTTTGGCTCTCTCTGTGCGAATGAAGACACGTTGCAGGCTAGAACACGCGGGCACACATATCAGAGAGATGTCATTAGCGGGACAGCATTTCAGCAAATAAGGCGCATGCCCAGTGAGCTGTGGGTATGTTGAAGGCATGATGGGAACTGAGTTCATTCAGCTGTGGCTGGATCCATGGAGAATAAAGCTAGGATGTATAACTTCCCAAAGTCTGGGTCCAATCTGCTGGGGCCCAATTAGAAAATTAGAACCACATGTGACAATTTGGCGACAGTGGAGGGGAAGGAAGTGACAATTGTGGGCATCTATGTGCCAGGCTCTATGCTGGAGGCTTCATTTGTTGATTGCTGAATTGCTTCATTCGTTCAACCAACATGTGATGAGCCCCTGCTGTGCCCTGGGCAGTGTCCCTGCCCGCGTTCCTCCTTTGTTTCTGGGGTCTGCACTGTTTCTGAGCAGTGGGAAAATCCTGCTTTCCTGATAAGCCCACTCTTCATTCCAAAATGGGGTTCTACATGGTGGGGTGCTGAGCACTTCATCCCGTGGGTGGGCCTGGCTACCCACCAGCCTGGCTTCGCAGGTAAGGCCAGTTTGCCTTAAAATCAATACCTTAAAATCAATAGCCATGGGGTTTGTGGTAAGAAAAGGGGTCGATTGAAACGAAACTAAAAAGGACCTGTTAGGTAAGAAAGGAGGGGAGGCCTGGGACTGTGACGGAGAACTGGGTCAGGGGCTGGGACTATAGACTGAGTGAGCAGTTTTAAAACAATCACTTGCAAAGAAATGCCTCAGAGGAGATATTGAGCAAGTGACTCCTGTTGGGAGCCTGTAAGTCTCCTGTCCCACCTTCCCTTAGAGCCACTGGAGCGTGGAGCTCTTTGGAGTGGCAGCTACATACTCTGATGGAATGCACTGGGCTTAGCAGGCAGTGCGGGGACTAGGCATCAGCTGCCTTGCGTGGTTTCTGCTATTTCTAGGCTGCTGTTGGCCATCCTCTCTGTTTTCTGAACTTCTTCTCGATGTTATTGGACTCTCGCTGAGTGCCGGCTCCTTGAGCAGCCTGAACTCAGCAGCAGGGCCTGGAAGACGAAAGTTGGTTGTTTGTTTTGTTTTTGCTTTTGAAATCCAAACACTTGGTTTCCATGCTGGGGCCGTGTGGACCAGATGGCTTGAGGGCTCAGCAGGCAGCTCTGTTCAGCTGATGCTTTGAGTTTTGGGAATGGGGAGACTAAGCTCGCTGGCCTGTGGAGGGAACTCCCGATGGCGGGTGGGACAGAAACCGGAGTTGACGTCCAGATGGGATCTTCAGGGAACGGCGGTGGAAGGTTGTGAAGACTCAACATTGCTAACGTCACATTCCCGTGTCAGAGAAGAGCTGCAATTCCAAACTCAAAACCCTAGAAATGATTTTTGGATCTTGGGCTTATTCCCTGAGTGACTGCTCTGTGCTGAGAGGAACGAGGTTTGGGGTAAAGATAAATATGACCCTGGTTCTGCCCTGCAGAAGTCCAGGGATATGGCTCATTGTAACCCAAGGAGGACTGGGATGAGGCCATAAGAGAGGGAGACACTCTGCTAGGAGAGTGTGGGGGAGGCAGAAACGAATTCCTGCCGGCAGAGTCCGGTGCCAGCACCCACATCTATTTCCCCCTGGCTAAACAGTTCACGCCCTCTCTGATTAACACTGGGGTTTGCTTTTCTGCTCTGGCCAAGGGATGTGCTTTTGAAAACCTTTGAGGAAAAGCATTTAGGGGTCCAGGTTTGCGAGCAGCTTGCTGGAAGAAGGATTTTTTCCTACAGGATCCCTGTTCTGTTCTCAGAGACAGCAAAGCTTAAAACTCATTACACCGATAGGACAATATCCTGTGCGAGAGGATAAATGTCCTCATTTTATAGATGAAGAAATTGAGGACACAGTGGAAGTCAGCCACGAAATCGCAGCCAAAACCGAGTCTTGACTCTCATTTCTCTCCCTTAAAGAATGCAGAACATATTATCTAGACAAGCACGTTGAAATTACGTAAAAGGCAAAGTTAAAAAAATACGGAAATAAACTGTGCATTTCAAGAGAAAGAGAGGACTGTCTCTCTTCAGCTCGACTTTCAAAACCTGGGGAATGGGTCTAGAGAGGGAATGTACCCAGAGGAGAGGATGGGAGGGGAGACTTGGTGTGAGAGCAGAATTATAGAGTAAAACATGCAGGCTGTGCGCCCAGCACAAGCCTGGGGCACAGTAGATGTGCAATAAAATGTTCGTTCCTTTCCTTCACCAAGACCCCCCTGGAGCTGGTGTGGCCCCATCACCGTCATGGAGGAGTGATGGACAATTAGGGTGTCATTCAGATAGCCATAGATAATGACACATTTGCGTTTGGCTTGAGGCTTTCTCTAAAGCATTTAGCTTTTATGATGTATTAGCATGGTTATGATTATGTAAGCCAGACTGGGACAAAAATCAAGGCGACACACAGATTTGCCTCCTTCAGCATTCTCATACTGCAAACCCAATATCCTGAACAGCTAGCTCCCTGTTCTTCACCCTCATCCCTGCCTCAGCCAAGCAGTAAAGACAGGAGGGAAGACTTGTGGGGGCGGGGTGTGAGCAGGTGAATAACACTTACTGGGTTTCTGCTACTAGCCAGGAACAGTGCTTCGCACACATGTTTACTATCTTGTTCTGTTTTTACAACAGCTATATTCTTCTTATTCTTCACTCTTTACAGATAGGGAAACTGAGGCCCAAAGAGGATTATGAATTATCCAAGGTCATTTAATTAAAATACAATGAAACCGGGACCTAAACTCACAGCTTATGTTTTTTACATTATTTTATGCTGACTCTGTCCTCGGATCTGAGAGGCCCTGGTTCCGTAACTTACAGCGCCTCTGTGGAGTGCACGGTCACGGCCGTCGGAAGAGAGAACAGCATGCCAAGGGAGAAGGGAAAAGGAATATCTTGGCTTCACCCTAAACAACAGTGATGTCTAACATTTGTATCATGTATCATGGTTTTCAAAACACTTCATATGAATTTCCCATTTTAGAGGTAAGAATACAGAGTCTCAGAATTTAGTTCAAAGGCACAGAGCCAGTAAATGGCAAAACCGGGACTCAAACCCAGAACTTCTGACTTCAATTCTAGTGTTCCATAATGCCTGTCCCATGGTTTTGGTCACTGTGGTCAACCTCAAGTTTAGGTGTAGATGTTCTGTGCATTTGGTGGCTCAATGAGTCTTCTGATATTCATCCATCTCTGGGTCTCATTGAGGAGACTGACTTCCTAATTGATTAGCAGAATCATTGGGCTATACATGATTACTGACTGACTGAATCAATATACACTCAGACCTTGGAGTTGTGTAAAGCCTTCGATTGTAACCTTTTGTTGGGTGACCCGGAGTGAGACAGACCCAGGAACAGCCCCTCATCCTCTGGGTTTTCATGTAGAAAAATGACAAAGTTGATGGTTATAAAAACTTCTGGTTACAGGAAAGACAATTCTCCTCTCCTCAGTGCCTGGCTATTATGCATTCCTAGTGTGCCATGGGAAGGAAAGTGTCAGGACATTTTGAAGAAGGACAACTCTTTTGCAGCATCCTAGGCCAACTTCTTTCTATAAGAGGCTGCTTATTTCCCCACATCACATTTTTGCTCTGCAAAAGCACTTATTGAAACTCTTCCTCGGGCAGAGGGAGAAGCAAGGAGAACTCTAAGGTTGGTATTGAGGGGCTCCCACAGTCTCTAAACCTGCCATCTCTTTCATCAGCTGATCTGGGCTGGCGAGCCTGCACAGGCCTGAGTGGTAGCTGGCCTCCTGTGGGTTGTCCCAGAACAGGGAGCAGCATCCTGCTGAAGGTCCTTTTTCAGATTGAGAAGCCCACATCCCGATCTCTTTTGATGATTTTACAAAAATCAAATCGCATGACAGATGCCCAGATAAACAGGAGACGTTTGCAATCAAAGCAAGTTCTGGGATGGAGCTGATTAGTAGATTTTTTCAATGGCTATTAGTGTGATAATCACTCACCAGGAGTAGCTTCCAGGGAGACCAAACCCATGCATAAGCGGGCCCACACCCATGCACACCAACACCTAGTTGGTGAGTATAAAAGGGACCCTGACAGTCTCCCAACAGCACAGTTGACTCTCCAGCCTTAACTCTTCTCAGGAACCTTCAACTTTCCTTGCTGGGCAAAGGCATCATGAGTTGTCAGATCTCATCCAAATCTCGAGGAAGAGGAGGAGGAGGTGGAGGAGGATTCCGGACCTTCAGCAGTGGCTCGGCTGGGATCTCTGGCGGGAGCCGGAGATCGAGCAGCAGCTTCTCCTGCTTGAGTCGCCATGGCGGTGGAGGAAGGGGCTTCGGTGGAGGCGGCTTTGGCAGTCGGAGTCTTGTTGGCCTTGGAGGGACCAAGAGCATCTCCATTAGTGTGGCCGGAGGAGGTGGAAGCTTTGGCTCTGGTGGTGGATTTGGTGGCAGAGGAGGTGGCTTTGGAGGTGGCAGTGGCTTTGGAGGTGGCAGTGGCTTTGGAGGTGGCAGTGGCTTTGGAGGAGGCAGTGGCTTCGGAGGTGGCGGTTTTGGAGGTGGCGGCTTTGGTGGAGGCCGCTTTGGAGGTGGTGGTGGCTTTGGAGGTTTTGGGGGTCCTGGTGGCTTCGGACCTGGAGGATTCCCTGGTGGAGGCATCCATGAAGTCTCCATCAACGAGAGCCTCCTGCAGCCTCTCAATGTGAGAGTTGACCCGGAGATCCAGAACGTGAAGTCTCAGGAGCGGGAGCAGATCAAAACTCTCAACAACAAATTTGCCTCCTTCATCGACAAGGTGAGTCATGAGAAGCTGGCTCGATCTGATGCTCAAGATGCCCTACTTCCAGTGCTAACTGAACAGCAAGCAAGAGAGAGTCATTTCTTTTAGGAGTCATCGGTGTGTTCATGCTAGCCTGGGTTGTTGGCAATATCCAAATAGGACAGACGCTGGCTTCGTGGGCTACATCTTCCACAGCAGTCTGCAGTTAGGAATTTTTTGTGCCTTTGGCTTTATTGTTTCAGCCTAAACAAATAATATTATGGAAAATTCTGAAAATCTTAGAAAAACTGATATAGACAAGTAATGGACTGACTGGTTCAGGCCATGTGACAGCAGGTTTTGGAAGGGATTGTTAAAACATCTTCTTCTGAGATAATCTTTCCTTCCCTAGAAGCTATTACTCTATTAAATTCTGAGAAGTTGAATCTGAAATATCTGCTTGGGGATGAATGAAATTCCTCCCTTCAAGAGAAATATTCTCAGTTTTGTGGCCCATAAAGTCTTTATTGGTGTCCCTTTGGAGTGTTATGGGGTTTTCTCCTATTTCAAGGTGGATGAGCCTGTCTAAGGAATTTACGAGGCTCTTGAAAACCAGACCGAGGAGCCCTGCCCTCCAGGGCTCTGACACTCAGCACCTTTAGGAGCAGTGCCAGTGGATGCCTGCTTTTTGTTTTCCCCAGAATTTGTGGGACCTTTGCCGGGAATTCAACTAGGATGACGGGGGGGGGGGGGCGGGGGGGAAATGGCCAGGAGTCTTGGGAGCAGCTCCAAACAAAAAGTGGGTGGTGAAGTAGGAAAAAGAGTTCTCTCCGTGGAGAGTGCCAGATGTCACATTAGGAGCCTGGTGTGATCCGGCATCCAGCTGGTGAGGATGAAGCCGTTCAGACTTCTCTACATCCCGAAGCAGGACCAGAGCTGACTGTGGTGGGTGTAGCTAGCTGGTGGGAAGGGCAGCTCAGAACTCACGTGCTTTCTTTCTGGTCACGGCAGGTGCGGTTCCTGGAGCAGCAGAACCAGGTGCTGCGGACCAAATGGGAGCTGCTGCAACAAATCGATGTCAGCACCCGTACCACCAACCTGGAACCCATCTTCCAGGCGTTCATTGCCCAGCTGCAGAAACGTGTGGATACGCTCTCTACAGAAAGAACGTCTCAGGAATCAGAACTAAACAACATGCAGGATCTTGTTGAGGACTTTAAGAGGAAGTAGGTGGCAGAGTCAACGCTGAGATACATATTGATCTGAGCTGTCTGGTCATGAGCCACTCATCTCCCCACTGCATCTGTGCTGATAGAGGGGAGAGGCATCTGTACCTTTGTCGATTATTTGTGAGGAAGACATTTGGGGCTTCAGATATCGTGTGTTTTATTTGTTTGAGAGTTAATTTATAGAAAAGCCTCCTCATTTGGGTTATCATAGTTTCAATTTAGACAGTTAAAGAGTGTTTAATATTCCCAGAGAATGGGGTATTTTGGGTGAATCCAGTAGGGAAAGGAAAAGAAAAAGGTAAACATGCTAGAACTAACCTAACAGCAGTGTCCTCTGTGTCCCAACAGGTATGAGGATGAAACCAACAGGCGTACGGCTGCTGAGAATGATTTTGTGACACTCAAAAAGGTGAGCAAGAGACGGTCACGGCTGGGGTGGGAACGAGGTGCTTCAGAAGCCGGTTGTGTCCAAACAGACTGGCTGGCGAACAGCTCTGAGTGCAAACAGCAGTTATTCAGGGAAAGCGGTGAGGTGTCCGTGGCTGGTTCTCTTGGAAACAAATGCACCTCTGTAGTTCAAGCTTCTGGAGACGTTTTGGGAATTTGCTAGAACATTTCCCACCAACAACTCACTTAATGCCTAAATTGGACCATGAAAGATGCAAACGCAGAAAGCATTTTATTCTTCTTCTACAGAGCTGAGGAAGGAATGGGACTTTCCTTAGAATGCCTACTTAAAGATGCTGTCAGTTGTGCTGACAAAGGTTTGAGCTAGAAGGCAAAAGTGGGTTCTCTGCCTGGTTCCTACAGAGACCTTGGTGTAAAATCCAGAGAAATTCAGGAGAGGTAGGGTGGACAGACAGGATGGGAGAGTTGAGGACTGTTAAAGCCACCAGAGGCCATTGTGCCCCATAGTGGGAACACACAGTGCATCAAGGGGGAGGGAGAGAGTGGTTGACAGAGCTTGGTCCCGTCAGAGCTCTGATGGTCTCGGGGGCGTGAGCAGCGAACGTGGGCATGGAGCCCTAGCAGAGGTGCATGGTGGACTCTATGCCAAATGAGGTCATGTGGGCACGTGGCTCACCTGAGGTGCCTGGGATGCTGGAGAGCGGCTAACAGGGACTGGGAGGAGAAGATGGGCAAAGAGAGGGTGGGGCCCGTACACAGGGTGCTGCAAGGAGGTGGTGGGGATGAGCTTCACCAGGGGCCTCTGACCTTTCCTGCAGGATGTGGACAATGCCTACAAGATCAAGGTAGATCTGCAGGCCAGGGTGGACCTGCTGAACCAGGAGGTTGAGTTCACGAAAATCCTCTTTGATGCGGTAAGAAGGCTGCTCCTGGAGAGACCCTTGCTTCCCACCCTTCCCACCAAAGATAAGTCCTTCTCAATTGGTGAAAAGGTGGTACAATTGGGGTTTATGGACTGTCTGGCTTCAACTTGCCATCATTTCAGGCCACCCGGGACTTCTACGGTGTAGGTCTTGGAGGAGAGGAACTTTTTCCTCTGCTGTCACGGGAAGTGGGCTCAAGAAACACCAAGACAACTTCCCCTCATTCCGTTCCCCAAATGTCCAGCTTCTTTTAGGAAGAGACCTGTCCTGATCCCATCCCTATGTCCAATATACTTCAGAGGCCAAAATGCAATATACCTTCCCCTCTTCCTGCCCGAGTGCACGCACATGACTTCTGAAACAGGAAGTAAAGTTGAAGGCTTCTTCCTGGGGAGTCCTTACCAAAACTGCATAAATGGGGAAGGCTGCTGACTAGGGGAGGCTCAGAAATACAGACCGCTCTCCCATAATTCTCAGGACGACCTTGGCGGAGGCCTAGGAATGGTAGTTATATTGCTTGAAACCCCACCCAGTGGGACTATGATGCTGAGTGTGAGAGTCTGTGCGTTTCCCTGACACTGGGGAGGGGAACGCCTCCTCGCTGCCTTTGGCTGTGGGCAGGGAAGCCATGGCCAGACCTCCCGTGTGTCGGCAGGAGCTGTCCCAGATGCAACAGAGTATCACCGACACGTCTGTGGTCCTCTCCATGGACAACAACCGGCACCTGGACCTGAACAGCATCATCGCCGAGGTCCGCGCCCAGTATGAGGAGATCGCCCAGAGGAGCAAGGCCGAGGCCGAGACCCTGTACCACAGCAAGGCGAGTGCTGGGACAGCAGGGAGAGCCACAGAGCCTTCTAACGAGCTGGGTTTCACCCGAGCCGGAAAGTGTACAGTAGGATTATTGGTGTTTTTGTTTACTGGATGTTGGGCATCATTCTCAAGAAAGAGTGTCCACAGTACCCCAAATGCCCTCAGTTGAAAATGGCTCTGAGTCCTTTTGGGAGGTGTGAGACGGTCCCCCACCTCCCAGGAACGCAACCGTGACATTCAGCTCACTTGACCCTCCCTGGACCAGTATCAGACTTTCCCTGGCTCAAGCCCAGCTTCCTCCAAGCTGCAACTGTCCCCTCTTCCTGTACAGTACGAGGAGCTCCAGGTGACTGCCGGGAAGCATGGGGACAGCCTGAGAGAGATCAAGGCAGAGATCAGCGAGCTGAACCGTGTGATCCATAGACTGCAGGGAGAGATTGACCACGTGAAGAAGCAGGTGGGGCGCGGCCCTGAGGACTCCTGCAGCTCCTCTGGCTGAGCGTGGCTCGGGGTGGGGTGGGGGGTCATCTATAGGGGTGTGTGTGTGGGTGTGTGTGTGAGGGAGGGAGAGAGAGAAGAGAAACTGAGAAATTCTAATCTAGCATATGTTGATCCCAAATGCCTGGAACTTAGTGTAATTTAAGACTTATAACAATTTTTAGAGTGGTCTAAGAGACATTCTAAAGTAAGGATGAGTGTGGGGAAAGAATTGGGTTCACTTTTTGATTCCTTGCACAAGTGAAAGGGAACAATAACAAATAAAGCAAGAGGTCATTTGACCGGCCGTGGATGGCAGGCGTAGCTGCCCACTTGCGTGTGGCACAGGCCCTGCCCCAGCCGGCAGCGTGATGGAGGGCAGTGGTGCTGCAGGGAGCTGGCCTGGGGTTGGACATTAGCTGTGGAAGAGAGAATGTAGGCAAAGAGTCGACTCCATAAACAACAGAAGCATGGGAAGCATGGGATGTTCTCATTTGCAACTATAAAATGGGATAATGACCCTGGCCCCATGTGGTGAGGATCAGAGGTCGTTGTGGGGAAAACACAAGGGTCCAGTCAAAGGTGACTTGAGAAGATGATGCCCCAGAGACAGCAGCAAGTCTTAGCCCAGTTGTTTGTGACGTGCATTAACTCCGGGGCGCCCCAACACTTCCGGGGCCAGAGATTCTGGCTTCCCACACCCTAAACACCTCTGCTTCATCTCCCCGTCTGTCAGGGAGCCTCCATTCTGTACAAACAGAAACCTTGTCTCCTAGTCTAAGAGTGTGCAAGAAGCCATTGCTGATGCCGAGCAGAGGGGAGAGCGTGCCATCAAAGATGCCAATAGCAAGCTCTCTGAGCTGGAGGACGCCCTGCAGCAGGCCCGGGAGGACCTGGCCCGGCTGCTGCGCGACTACCAGGAGCTGATGAATGTCAAGCTGGCCCTGGACGTGGAGATCGCCACCTACCGCAAGCTGCTGGAGGGCGAGGAGAGTCGGTGAGGGGCACTGGGAGGGCAGAAAGTACCCTGGTCCACCTTCTCCTCCCTCCTGGAACCAGGGCTGGAGGCAAAGACAGAGAAAGCAGGGGTGGGCAGGACCTTGGACAGCTGAGAGCTGACGTCACTATCTTCCCCAAGCAGAGATTCAGCACACAAAGCATTACCGTATACAGATGTAGATTTATCAATATGGAACGACTAACAAGGCAGGTTAAATTAAATTAAGCAATAAGTTAATCTTGGTCTTTTCTGAAAGAGGGAACAAAATACTGTGGAAACAGGTTAGTAGTAGACAGTCTGAAGCATTGGTCTCTGGGTCTGCAGGGTGCACGGCCTCTTCTCCCTCCACCTTGGGACCCAGAATGGGGAGCTCGTGTGTTGGAACCGGCTGGCTGGCTGAGTCATGCTCCCTCGGAGCAGGCGCCAGACCTAGTTCTTTGCAGGCTTCTGGAAGACAAACAGAACCATTATTTAACCCCCTAAAAGGGAACCTTTCCTTCCTCTGTGGTCTGAGACCCTTGTCTGTTATCAGCATCCCTGGTGATTTAATCTGGCTGAAGCAACAGTAAGAAGAAAGCTACCCCGAGTCCCCAGCAAGCCACTCTGACAGGGAGGGAGAGGCTTTGTTGAGGTTGTTGCTCTGTGCCTGTCTGCGAGGCCATGCCTCCTGTCCCCAGCTTGCAGGAGAAAGCGGGAAAGGATCCAGATGAAGCAGAGGAGGGCGGGGCGGGGGGGTGGGGTGGGGTGATGGGGAGGCTGTTTCAGTTCTTTCCAGATGGAATGTTCACAGTGCAGCCTCATCTCAAAATTTCTGGTGTGGCTTGGATTCTGAGTATCAGATTCCCTAAGATGGATTTAAATATAAAAATGGGTTGCAAACTCAGAGGTATTTGCTTTTCGATCATTTTTATGAGAGCGAAAAATTGAGATGGATTGGGACGCCAGGCCATGCAGAAATGTGGGGCCTCTCGCATCTCTGTGATCTGGCAGCGCAGAAGAGGGGGTCTGTAGGTCCCTGGGGGCTGATTTTAGAGGTTAACCTGCAATGTTTGTAGATGGAACTTGTAAAACAACAGGTATACAGAACCCAAGTGCTCTGCCATGAGTCATTTTCTCTCTCTCCCTGGCAGGCTGTCTGGAGACCTCAGCAGCAACGTGACTGTGTGTGAGTGGTGGGGTGTGGTCCTGCCCTACAGGCGGTGCATGGCGGGAGGCCGGCCGAGGCAGTCAGAACTTCCGTGGTAACACCATCTCTCTCTGCAGCTGTGACGAGCAGCACCATTTCTTCAAATGTGGCATCCAAGACTGGCTTTGGAGGCTACAGTTCTGGAGGTAGAGGATACAGTTCCGGAGGAGGAGGATACAGCTCTGGAAGCAGCAGTTACAGCTCTGGAGTCAGAGGGTCGAGCTCCAGAGGTGGCAGTGGAGGGGGCTCTGGCTCTGGAGGAGGATTCAGTGCTGGAGGCAGCTCCAGGGGAGGCTCCGCCTTTGGAGGAGGATACAGTTCTGGAGGCGGCTCCAGGGGAGGCTCCGGCTCTGGAGGAGGATTCAGTGCTGGAGGCGGCTCCAGGGGAGGCTCCGGCTCTGGAGGAGGATTCAGTGCTGGAGGCGGCTCCAGGGGAGGCTCCACCTCTGGAGGAGGATTCAGTGCTGGAGGCGGCTCTAGAGGGGGCTCCAGCTCTGGAGGGGGAGGTTCTAGCTCTGAAAGGGGTGGTTCTGGCTCAGGTGAAGGTTTCGATTCCAGCATGACATTCTCTTTTAGATAAAGATGTAGTCCCGCCCTTGACTCTCCCACTCCAGAATGCAGAAGCCTGTCTCTGTACACCTAATTGACAGCAAGTCAGACCTTGTCATGTACCTCTGATGGCATTTTGGAGGGAAGGGACGCCCACATACAATTTTTGAAATATCTTATCTCCAAACCAATTAGTTGGAGCCGGTGACACCCTCTGACCCCTGGGGAAGAATCTGCACTGTCTAAGTTTGTTCTTCCAGTCATGCCCCCTGCCCGGCCCCTCCTTGTGTTGTTCACTTAGTGGTCCTTTTCCCGGGGAATGTTCTGTTGAAGATCCCACCTCAAACCCTGCGCCTTTCCGCTGTAACGCCCCCAGGGAAACATGTTTCTGTTTATACAGCCCTTCTTGCTGGCTCTGTATTTAAAGTGCTGTGGTCTTGGTGTCTGCACAATAAACTTCATTTGCAATTCACAGCGTGTGACGTGGTGTGTTTAACGTCAAGCCTTGGCAGAAGGGGGGAGCCAGGAGCTATTCCTCACTGCTGTCTAACTTAAGACACCAGAAAATGGAGAGATTTAGAAATGATGAAAGAGAGGCTTCCTGGTGTGGGAACATGTCGCCCTGAGGCAGTGTGGCTTGGAGAAGCCCAGGGTATTTTTTTCTGGGAGACTTTAAGAACAGAGTTGAGGAGAGGCTAGCCCTGGAGTCAAGGGAGGGGTGTGATGTTCTCAGAAAGTATTGGCCAGACCCGGGGACTGTAACATTGCCAGGAGGTCGAGAGGGGGATTTGTGGAAATTCTCTTTCCCTAAAAAGCCACTCTTCTTAGCAAGCGTTTTCCCCACAGACTGCTGCTCACTCCCTGCCCTTTCTGTCAAGAGCTCTGATCTGACGCCCCTTCTCCTCAGGGCAAGCCAGCTGAGCCCCCCGAGCGCCACCCAGGCTGCCTGCAGCTCGGAGCTTCCAAGGCAGAATCCCTTTAGCCCGGCTGGTCATGGGCTCCCTGTCCCCCAGGGGGACCAGGGTAGGGGGCTCTCAACAAGACTGAAAGAGAGTATCTGGAGAAGTCTCTCGAAAATAATAGGACTGCTATTTTCACAGAATATTCCCCCCTTCCATCAGAGAAGTCTTCCAACACATTCAGCAGATAATGGACCCTTCTTTCTCCCCTCATCCAGCAGCCCTCTGGGAGCCCCTATCCCTGATGTCCCAGTCAGGGCAGCCCTCTCCTGGGGGTGTGAAGATGATTTCAACTCCTTCTCCAAAATGGCCTTGCCCCCTGACCAGGGCTTCCTGGGAGCTCAGGAAAGGCTGGGGAGGTGGGACGGGCTCTTAGGGCTGGTATTAGACTGGCCAGAGTTGCCCAAATGGGAGCTGGTAGCTTAGGCTGGGCTGGGTCAACTTCGTGTATTCAGATGCAGCAGATGTGGCTCAAAACAACGCAGAGTTGTGCCGGGGATTCTTTTCTCTTTCAGTCTACTCTAGCTTCAAACCCTTGGTGAGACCTTAGTTGAGTCTGCCAGCCTCTCCCTGTTCCTAGAGGTTGTAGAGATGGCTTTGGGAAATATGGGGGGAGGCATTAGTAGGGAAAAATGGCTTCACCTGTCCCCAGACCTTCAGCCCCAGGTGTGGGGGTGCAGGGCAGGAAGAGCTCTGAAGGCTGCAGGCCCCAAGGTGACAATATGTGAGGCTGGGTGATCTGCCACCCAGAGAGGGCCCCAAGAGCTGCCCAGGCCTTGGCCAGGTGGGAGAGGTCTGTGGACGCGAGGGCTCAGGCTGGGAAGGAAAAGTGCAGGGGGCCCAGCTGTTCTAGGGTGTATGTACCATGCAAACACGAAATTGACCTTAAACAGGACTAGCGTCCTAGACATTTGGGGCTGGAAGGGAGATTTAGCAGTCAGTGAATTTGAACCTCCAAGTTAATTAAGGAAACAGTAGGCTTGGGGTGGGCATAGGAACCAGGCCTCCACCTCCCAACACATGTACTGTTTAAAGGCTTCGGGAACGGTGAGCCTTCTGGTAATTTTCTGAGGGGAAAGCAGGTGATGCAGGTGAGGTGGCAGCTTTTCTTCCCAACCACCTTAATTCCTGAGATTCTCAGTGGTGGGAGTCTCCTTCTATGGTTCATCGCTCCTCACTCCTCCCCACCCGGGACACGGTCCTTCTTTTCAGATGGACTCAGACACGTGTTACGCTCATGTCGGACTCCAACAGCTAAATTAGTCCTGTAAATTAACTCAGGGATACAGGCCTGAGGCCTGAAAGAAACGTGGCTCTAAGCAGGTGATGGAGTGAGGGGCCAGCTTGAGGGAGAAATTCTCCTTCCCCTCCTAGGAGTCCTAGGAGACTAGTCTGGGATCCAGGTCACACCCTCACACCAGGGTCCTCTGCCAAATCAGGTAATTGACTTGCCAGGTCCTGAGCTTCAAAAGGGAGATGGGCACAGGCAGAAGGGTGTTACAAGCTTGATTTCCATAGGGAACTGGGCTAAGTATGCACATCCTGATGATGTTGCAGAATATTTGGGACACGCTCCCTCTTGTGGTTCCCTCCCTTTCTCTGCCTGTGAGTCTTAGTATAAATTCAAATGAGCCTCTTTCCCCCCTTCACCAAACTCTTTCTTCTCTGTCAACTCAAATGAGAGTCCTTGGACAGCTCACCTCCTCCAGGAAGCCCGCTTGAATAGAATGTTCATGCTTCTACTTGCTGTGAAGTGAAGAAGGCCTAGCCCTGTGAGTTGGGAGACTTAAATATGATCTTCTTGGGGGAATCATTGCGCGACACTAGACTAGTCATCTCTCCTCCCAAGACTGGATTTCTGCCTTAGTTAAAGGAGGTGGAATGGGATTATCTCTACATATCCCCCCAGCTCTGATGAAAAGAGCCCTGTCTGTGCTGCTGTGTCGGCCAGGCTCATTCGTCCAGCCTCCCAGCCCAATGGCAATGTGGGACACATCCCAAGAGGCACTGCGTGTGGATGGGCATGAGCATCTGAAGGTCTGTGTCTTTTTTGCCCTATTTCATTGTAGTTCGGTGACTGTCTGTTGGGCAATGACTGTGGGCAGGGCATGGCACTTGGCTATTTTGGGGGTACCAATGCTCACAAAATGCTGCATCCCACAGGGAGCTTACAGTCCAGCTAGGGGATGGATGAGAAATTTATAAACAGCTATTGAAACAAGGCAGCATGTAATAAAGAGCTACTCTGGGAGCAGAGGCAGTGCATTAAAATCATCTGGGGAGCTCATTCAACGTGCAATTTCCTGGCTCCAACACCCCCTCTCCCTGCTGAGTTTCCACCACAGAGGATTGGAGTGTAGCCTGGAAGTATGCATTTTTCAGGGGGCGGTGAGGAAGATTGGCCCTGAGCTAACATCTGTTGCCAATCTTCCTCTTTTTGCTTGAGGAAGATTGTTCTTGAGCTGACGTCTGTGGCAATCTTCCTCTCTTTTGTATGTGGGACACTCCCACAGCGTGGCTGGATGAGTGGTTTCTAGGTCCGCGCTCAGGATCCCAACCCACGAACCCCGGGCCGCTGAAGCAGAGCGTGCAAACCTAACCACTATACCACTGGGCTGGCCCCATGGAAATAGGCATTTTTAACATATTTCTGATGCTGGTGATGAAAGGGCCATGCCTTGAGAAGCACTAAGGGAAGCTAAGGGAGCAGACTCTGTTGTGGGTTCACTTCTTGATACCTGAAAGTTTATTAGGCACTCAACGAAAAATTGATGATCAGATGAAAGAATGTGTGACTTTGGGCCATTTATTTAGCAACCTGAGCCTTGATTTACCCATTTGTAAAGAAGTAACAATAATACCTCCCTCATAGGGTTTCTGGGAATGTTATACACAATAATAAATGATAAATATTTATTATATAGGACCTGCACCATCATAAGCATGCAGGACTGTAGGCCACTTAGTAGTAGTAGTAGTATCATCACTAGAGTTACAGACAATACTGTGGGACTGGGGAAGGCTTCGTGGATGGGATGATTTTACATGCAGGCACTGAAGGATATGTGGGATTAATTAAGAAAAAATAATAATTTCATACAAACTTCCTAGTAGAAGAGGAAGGGACAATTTTCATCTTGTTTTATGAGGCCAGCATTACCCTGATTTCAGAGAAAGATATTATAAGAAAAGAAACGAATGACTGAATCCTTCATAAATATAGGTTTAAAAATTTTCAACAAAATCTGAGAAAATTGACTCTAGAAATTATAAAAAAGGTAATGCATCATGACTAGGTGAGATTTATCCCAGAAATGAAAGGCTGGTGCAACATTCATTGAATCAATTAATGGATTCACCATATCGACATGTTATAGAAGAAAAAAATATATGATCATCTCAATAGATGCAAAAATTTTTTTGGACAAAATTCATGATTAAAAAACACACAACAAACTAGGAGTAGAAGGGACCTCCCCTAGCCTGATAGAAGACATCTACAAAAACCTGCAGCTAACATACTTAATGGTGAAAGCCTTAACGCTTGTCCCTTAAGATTGGGAACAGACAAGGATGTTTGCTGTTCCCACTCCTATTCAGCATCATACTAGAATTCCTAAACAGTGCAATAATGTAAGAAAAAGAAATTAAAACATACAGATTGGAAGGAAGAAATAAAACTGATTTTATTCATATATGATGTGATTATCTATGTTGGGATCTATGAAGATCCCAAAGATTCTTCACAAAAGCTACTTGAAATAATATGTGAGTTTGACAAGGTTACGGGCTACAAACTAGCAATAAACAACTGAAAATTGAAATTAATAAGGCAGTATTATTTGCAATAGCACCAAGAAAGCATACTTAGATACACAGGTAAAAACATTTGTGCATCATCTGTATGCTCAAAACTAAAAAACATTGATGAAAGAAATCAAAGAAGACCTAAATAGATGGAGAGATACATCATGTTCATGGATTGGAAGACTCACATTGGTAAGACATCAATTCTTCCCAAATTAATCTATATGTTTGATGAAATCCCAATCAAAATCACAGCAAGATTTTTTTTTTGGAGAAATTGATAAGCTTATTCAAAAGGTACATGGAAATGCAAAGTCCTTGGACTAACCAAAATAATTTTGAAAAAAAATCTTGGAGGACTCAGATTACTTGATTTCAAGACTGATTAAAGTAATCAAGACAGTGTGGTCTTGGTTAAAGGATGCACACGTAGGTTGATGAAACATAACAGACAATCAGAAAGAGACTATAAACATTCTAGCAGAAACCATAAGAGAAATTCTTTGTGACCTTGGGTTAGGCAAAGATTTCTTAGCTACAACCCCAAATCATGAGCCATAAGAGAAAATGATTTTAAAAAATTGAACTTCATCAAGGTTAAAAATTTCTCGTCTGTGAAAGATTATGTAAAGGGAATGAAAAAACAAGCCACAGCTGGGAGAAAATACTTGCAAAACACATATCTGATAAAGGACTTGTGTCTAGAATATATAAAGAATTCTCAAAACGTAATAAGGAAACAAACAAATCAATAAAAATGGGCGAGGCACATTTGCATGGTGATGGATGGCAACCAGACTTTTGGTGGTGAACACGATGTAGTCTATATAGGAGTTGAAATGTAATGATGTACACCTGAAATTGATGTAATGTTATAAACCAATGTTAGCTCAATAAAAAATAAATAAAATTTAAAAATGGGCAAAAGATTTGAACAGATACTTCTTCAGAAAAGAGACAGAGATGGTAAACACATGAAAAGATGCTCAACAGCATTAGTCATTAGAGAAATGCAAAGTGAAGCCACAATGAGATACTAAAGCTGTTAAAATGTCTAAAACAAACAAACAAGAGAAAATACCAAGTGCTGGAGAGAATGTGAAGCAATTGGAACTGTCACACATTGCGATTGGAAATGCAAAGTTGTACAAGTACTTTGGAAAATAATTTGGCATTTTGTTGTAAAATTCAATGTACACTTAACCACATGACCCAGAACGCCCACTCCCAGGCGGTGAGTGTGTGGTTTTAGGTTTCCATCAGCAAAGCAGGAGCTGTCCAGTTACTTCACCTCCTCTCCCATGATGGGTATAGTCAGTCTTTGGCATTCTAATGGATGTGTATGCCATCTCATTGTGGTTTTAATAGCATTTTTCTGAAGACTAGTGACACCCAACATCTTTTCTTGTGCTTATTGGCCATTTGTACATCTTTTGGGAAGGATCTGTTCAAATCTTCTGCAGATTTTTATCGGGTGGCTTGGTATCATTGAGTTGTAGGAGTTCTTTATATATTCTGGATGGCAGTCCTTTATCAGATAGATGTATTGAGAATATTTTCTCCCAGTGTGTGGCTTGTCTTTTAATTTTTCTTAGTGGCATCTTATAAAGAGCAAAAGTTTTTAATGTTGTTGAATTCCAATTTATCAATATTTAAAAGTATTTTGGGCTTTTGGTGTCCTATCTAAGAAATCGTTGACTACCTAACGGTCACAGATATTTTCTCCTCGAATAAAAGCCTAAGAGGGGAAAGTTAAGAATAGAGAGGGTTGCACAGTCATGTTCTGCCTCTGCCTGGAACCACAGTCCCTCCTCCTGTCCCCTTTGTCACAGTTAATCTCTCCAGCCTTGACTCGGCCTGTCCTCTCACCTCTGCCTCACTCTCACCCTTCTTGTTTTCTGTGACCTACCTCAGACCCCCTCTTCCCAACCTGTAGGTCTAGTGGGGCTACGCTGGTCTAGTGGGCCTCCTGCCCCCTCCCCTCGACTCTGTAATGACTGCCCTTCGTCCCTGCCCCCCCCAAAACCTGCTCAAGGCTCACCACCTCCCAGCAGTTCTCCCAATCCATCTCTCCTCAGTTTTTATGGATTCAACTCAACATTGATGTACTGAGTTCTGGAACCAGTCAGCCTTGGTTCAAATCCTGCCTCTACTATTTAACTGGTTTCATCATTTGGGCAAAACACTTAATCTTTTAAATTTTAGTTTCCACTTCTGGAAAATAAATAAAGATAATATCTACCTCATAAAGCTGTCCTGAGGATTAAATGAGATCGGTGATGGGAAAGACGTGGGCTTCAACGTTCATCTGTAAAATGTCACAGGTCAAAGCTAACATTTCCTGCCATTCTCTTCAATGGTTTATATAACACCCTGGTCAAGTAGTAAGGACAAGTGTCATTATCACCCCATTTGACAGATGACAAAACTGAGTCTGAAGAGCCCACAGACACAAAACTAGGAAGTAGTGGAGCTGGAATGAAAAATCAAGGCTCTGATCTTACATCCCACCTCATTTCCACTAAAACCCACTCTGCTCTCCTCTGGCTGGATCTCCTCCCAGTGACCGGATTAGGGGTGTCATGCAATGGGTGGGGACTGCTACTGGGGCCTGTCTGAGCAGGGAGGGCATGGGGTTACAGGATGAGGAAGACGTCTCATCTTCTCAGCCTGGGTCCGGAGAAGGAGACCGACTGAGGGAGGTCGCTGAGCCCTGCCAGTGCACGTGTGTCTGCACAGGTGTGCAAAGTGACCTCCGCCTGGCCTGCCGTTCCAGGGGGAAGAGGAGAATTAAGGGCCCAAGATGGGACCCCTAGTCAGTGTGCTAACCGACATTTTCCCGGCCTGGGTGAGAGCTAGTGAGAGGAACCTGAGTCCAGAATATTCCCTCAGACAGCTGCCCTCATAGTTACGGAGTGACTGAAAGAAGGGGTCAGGGTCCTTGGCCTGCCTGCCTGTTTTCTAAAGGAAGGGCTTCTTCACTTCCCTGCAGAGGAGTTTGGAGCCTTACAGGGCTTGATTGCTTCCATTATAAACATAACACCTGCTCATTATTTTAAACTTGGAAAAATAGAAAGATAGAAAATTTAAAAATCAGCCATTACACGAAACAACTACCATTAACATTTTGATATATATATTTTTGGAACATATTTTTCTAAAATATTTAGCTTTAGTCAGTTTTTAAAAAGATTATAGCTACGCTCACACTATATCTCCAGTCCTTTTCCAGTCTTTCTGTGTGTGGGATTTAGTGGTCGTACCGATTATTCAATTTTGATTTCTTCTTTTCTCACTTAACATTAAAACAGAAATTTTTTTTATGTTTCCATAAATCCTGTAACCATCACTTTTATTATCTGTATACTACCCCACTGATGGACATAGTTTAACTATTCTCTATTCTTTTTTGGACATTTGTTTTGGGGAAAACAAATGTTTGGTAGGGAGGCAGAAGCAAAGCCCGCCAACTCGAGAAAATTCCATTGAGTGGGTCTCTCTGAATTGACATTTTTTCTAGAGATCAGTTTCTAATTCACCAGTGTGATTGTCCTAAAGCTTCCAGGAGATGTATCTTGAGTTTCAATACCACTCTGGTAGAAACTAAAAGTGTTGAAATACTGACAGTCTCAGAAAACACCCTATCTGAGGGCTTTTGGGTAAGATCCCACACACCTCACGTTGCCTAGGTCAGCAGATAGTTGATAGATAAGTAATGATAAGAAAACCCTGCTAACTAAGCAATAATTATTTGACATACGGTTCCCAGGTAGATAGTGTTATTTATTTTCTTGTCACTTTCAGCTTCAGGGGAGCCAACCTCATGAACTTGTTCTTGGCCAGCTGCCAATTCCAGGAGCTATATGACGGGAGCTCTCCACCCCCAGCAGGGAAACACTGAGACACCTTCTTCCCACCTTCTCAGTGTCCCTCACTCCTCTTGCGTCACCATGAGCAGGCAGGTCAATGCCTTGAGGTGCCATAGGGGAAGCTTCAGCAGCGGCTCAGCCATCCTGCCGGGAGGGTGCTGGGGAAATGCAGGAAGCTCACTGTCGATCCACAAGAGTGGTGGGCGCTGCCACGGCTCTGCCCACCCTGGAGGTTACAGTAGTCGGAGTCTCATTAGCCTTGGCGGGAGCAAGAGCATCTCCGCCAGGGTAGCTGGAGGCCTGGGCCACGGCGGCAGTCTGGGGAGCTACAGGGGTGGATGTGTTGGGATGGGCAGCCTCGGCGGGGTAGGCTTTGGACTGGGCAGTGGTTTTGGGGGTCTGGGGTCTGTAGGCCCAGCAGTCTTCCCTGGAGGCATCCAGGAGGTTGTAACCAACCAAAGCTTGTTGGAGCCTCTGGATGTGAAGATTGACCCTGAAGTCCAGGAGGTGAAGCAGCAGGAGCGTGAGCAGATCAAGGAACTCAACAGCAAGTTCGCCTCCTTCATTGACAAGGTGAGTGCTGACGCCTGGAGGCCAGACAGCCAGGCTGGAATGACTCCAGAGACCTGCAGAAAGGTCTTTCTGCTGGGATGGGCATGTGGCTAGTGGCTACCGCATTGGACAGATTATCTGAGGTCAACCAGTTTTGTCCCTGTCTCTTAAAGTTGGCCCTGGTGGAAGGTGCCCACTTTGTTTCTCATGTTCTCCAAGTCTCCCTGGGAGACTGGATCTGACGCTCAGCAATCTGTCACTGTCCAACTTAGGGCCTTGCAGACTCACCTTGAAATAAAGGTGATCCCTCCCGTGTGTATAGTAAATCAGAATGGGCTGACAGGTCCAGTCTTAAAGAAGTCGGATGGGTCAGAGGGTATCTTGTAAGTGGATGCATTGACGTTGGCAATGGTTTCTTCCCCATAAGTTGCCACGTGATTCTGAGTCTAGAAGGTTATCTCTGAGCAAACTGGCATTTCCATTCTCAAAGCCAGAGAATGGAGACCACAAAAGTCAGACTGTGCCCAGTTAATGGGCTCTGAAAAAGGAGCATGGGGCCAATGCAAATGACTTGGTCAGGTGACTTTTCAATTCTATTGGTCAGGCTGGGAGTGGTGAACTATACTTACAGCCTTGAAGAATGCTGACCTGCAGATCTCATCTAGTCTTAACACCAAAAGGAGGCCAGACATCTTATACTAGCGATGCCGTACAATCTGCCCTCGGACCAGCCTTGGATTGAGGTTTACTTTGAATAGCTCTGGGGAAGACGAGGGGCAGGAAGGCTGCATCTTGCGTTTGTGCCAATGAGAAGCTCAGGACTGTCTGGGAGGAATGCTCCAGTTCTGACTACCCCCACCGTTCTCGGGTGCTCTTCCTTAGGGCGGAGCAGCTATGGATTTGTACTGTTGCATAGACTTGCAGCTGGGAAAAAATAAGGAGAAGCCAGTGAGAAGTAAAGTAGAATTGGTGAAATGTGCCCAGAGCTCTGGGTTTAGGGCAGCCTTGTCAGCATAGACGGTGCATTAAGGAGCTCTGTTCTTTCATGGTGACTATACTTGAAAATACCGTATTGTATAACTGAAATTTGCTAAGAGACTAGAACTTAAGTGTTCTCACCAAAACAAAAAGGTAAATATGTGAGGTGGTGGATGTGTTAATTGACGTGATGTGGGAATCCTTTCACAATGGACATGTGTGTCGAATCATCACGTTGTAGACTTTAAATATGTTACAGTTTTATTTGTCAATTACACCTCAATGAAGCTGAAAAAAGAGAAGGTGGGAAATTGTACAGGTTCCTGCTTCATTAAAGCTCTGGCTTGGGGATGAAATAAACTAAACCATGTTCTTCCTTTGCCTGCCTTGCTGTGAGATGGGGGTCAGGAGGGGTGGGATGAGGAGGGAGAAGATTCTCTGTGCAGAGAAAGTGTCCCAGGATCCTTACCAGGAAGGTGCCCAGCAAACTCAAGGTACTTATTAACGGTTAATTCTTCTCTTTTGCTACTTATTGCATTGTCACTTGCAATGTCATGAAAACACTGAGAAGGGTGAGGGAAGGGAATATTTTGTCCACACCAAATAGTTGTGGCTATGTGGTAAAAGAACATTCCCAAGACTGAGTTATTTTGCTGGCTTATTGATGAGTCTTCTTGACACCTCCTCTTCCTGAATGATCTGGGCCAGTGGTTCTCAAACTTTGGAGGGAATCAGAATCAACTAGGAATCTTGGTAAGCATTCAAAGGTCTAGACCCTATCCTACATTAGGAAACCTGGTCCTCCATGTTCTGTTTGATCTTCCAAGTGATTGATTCTAATATTCTCTAGAGTTTGAGCACCCCTGCTCTAAGCAATTGTCCATTCACACATACCTGAAATCTACCCACATAATGGGGCTGACTAACCTTATCATAGCATGTTGAGAATTAATGCCAAACTGGACTCACTCGTCGTTCTGGCCAGGCCAGTGGGGACTTCTGAAGCCCACTGTGGCTGTGCCCTGGGGCCGAGCCCAAGGATTTCCTGTTTCCAGGTGCGGTTCCTGGAGCAGCGGAACCAGGTGCTGCAGATCAAGTGGGAGCTGCTGCAGCAGCTGGATGTCGGCACCCGCACCCCCAGCCTGGAGCCCATCTTGGAGGGCTACATCGGCAACCTCAGGAAGCAGGTGGACAAGTTCACGGCGGAGAGGACCCGGCAGGAAGCAGAGCTGAAGAACACCCAGGGTTTCGTGGAGGAAAACAGGAAGAAGTGAGTGAACAGGGAAGGGCGGACAGTTGATGTTGGGCCAAAATACGTGTGGCTCCCAGGTCTAGGTCTGAAAGAGGTGCTATGGCCTAGAACTGGCCTCTCTTCCAGGAATCCTTGGGATCTCTTTCTGTTTGTTTTCTTCTTATGAACCGGTTTGTGGCTGTAGGTTCAGGGGTGTAGGAAAGCAGAGAAAAGGGAATATCTTTAGACCTAACAGTCTTCTTATTTATTAAATCCCACCAGACACAAAGCGGAAATCAACAGCAGGACAAATGCTGAGAATGACTTTGTGGTGCTGAAGAAGGTGAGAGGTCGCTGGCTTTCTCCTCCAGGTCTCAGTTCTGGTGATCTTACCTTGCAGGGCACTGGGCTCGGTTTGCTCAGCTGTGAATAATCCCCAACCCCAGTTAACCTCTGAGTCAGCACTGTGTTGGGTGCAAGACTGCGAGGAATATTAAGAATGAAGGCAACCCTGATTTCTGGCTCAAAAGTCCTGTTCTCAACTTCTTAAGGATATCACTGCTCAGGCTACAAATCCACTTGGCATTGTCCTCACTCTGGTAGTTTCCAGATGGAGAATTGGTCTTCCCCCATTGCTTGCTTATCGATGCTCTTCTCCCTCTGGCATCCTGACAGCGCAGGTCAAGGTCTCCCAGCACCCTGGGCCCACTACCACCTTTCTTTCAGGATGTTGACAGTGCCTCCTTGGTCAGGGTGGATCTCAGTGCCAAAGTGGACGCCCTACAGCAGGAGATTGAATTCCTCCAAGTCTTCTGTGCTGCAGTAAGTTTGAGGTTTAAGCTTTCTGGGAGTCCCTGGGATGCTTGGAAAACTGAGAAAGAAGAAGGCCCCTCGTCTGCCCTTGAGCTTTTGGGTGGCTGGTGGTGAGTTGGCTCCGGGAACCCCAAAAGGTGGGTGCTGATTGTTGACCCCTGCCCTGCTGCCCAGGAGCTGGCCGAGGCGCAGCAGACAGTCAACACCACCAACGTGGTCCTGTCCATGGACAACAGTCGGCACCTGGACCTGGACAGCATCCTATCTGAGGTCAAGGCCCAGTACGAGGAGATCACCCAGAGAAGCAAGGCCGAGGCCAAGGCCCTGTACAAGACCAAAGTGCGTACCTGGAGAAGTGTCCTGTGCTGGGTTATGCCCAGTGGGCGTATAGGATCCCCACTCCTACCAATAAAGATTGACCTGCTCCGTTGGTCTTGTGGTTGGTTGACCTGACCTCATGTGTCCTATCCTGGAGATTAGTGGGGAGGGCTACCTGTGAAAGTCTCTGGCTCAGCCACCACTGGAAGTTACTAGGGCCCTGGCATCCTGGGGACTTGCCAGTCCTATGTTGGGGGAGCCGATCCAACTCTGCAGACCCAGACACATTTGGAGGCAATAAGGGGGCGTTCAAACCAGTACAGTGAGTTCGTCATTCCAGTGTTTCAACCCGGCCGGCTTCCTTCTACCTGCCCATGCTCCCCACTGCCTTCCTACCACGTCTATGGAAGCACATCTTCAGGAAGCCTGACCTTCCTTATAGCCCCCTTAGTGGAACACAATTTCAGGTAGTTCCTTGACAGAAATAATAATTCCAGGTCCACACGTGGAATAGTTTGTGACTTCTCTCTGTTGTGGATTGCCTGTTGCTCTCTGTCCCTTCAAGGTCTGACGGGGAAGGACAGACCAGAGGTGTATACTTGTCTAGGGTTTGGCTAGGTGATCTTTGATAGTTACACATCTAAGCTGTATGGGAATGTTCTGTTTCCTCAGCTAGACTGCACATTCCCAGTAGACAGGAAAGGGTTTCCTCTAGAGGTCGGTTTCAGCCACAATGACCAGGCTGGGCAGGGCTCAAGAGTCCTGGTTGAACTTAGAGGCTTAGAGGGTTGGAGTGAGGAGCCCTGGGTTGGCTCTCCCTCTGCTATCTTTTCACTCTTGCCTTTTCCTGATTTTAGTACCAGGAGCTCCAGGTCACTGCTGGCAGAAAGAGCGACGACCTCCAGGTGATTAAGATGGAGGTCAGGGAGCTGAACCGAGCCATCCAGAGACTTCAGGCAGAAATCGCCAACCTCAAGAAACAGGTGGGGCACCCACTTGGTAGTGGTGGCCTTTGGGGGGTGGGCTCATGATAGACTTTTCCCCCTACTTTTCTGTATTCTCACGTCTTCCACAATAAATTATGAAGGTGGGCAAGAGAGAAGCACAGCCAGGTACAGGTAGGTACCTGATCTCCTGTGCCCCATAACCACCTGCTATTGGCCCTTGGCAGAGTGCTGCCCTGCGAGACGCCATCCTGGAGGCAGAGCAGAAGGGCGAGGCGGCCCTGGAAGATGCTCAGAACAAGCTGACTGAGCTGGAGGCCGCCCTGCAGCAGTCCAAGGAGGAGCTGGCCCGGCTGTTGCGCGACTACCAGGCACTGCTGGGAACCAAGCTGTCCCTGGATGTGGAGATTGCCACCTACCGCAAGCTGCTGGAGGGCGAGGAGAGCAGGTGAGCAACCCAGGGGGGAGCGGATGGGCGAGTGTCCATCAGTAGTGGCCCTGAGTTAGCCCTGCCATCTGAATGATGGGACAATTCATTCCTGAGACGACACCTGAGCTTTGTCAGTGGTGGGTTGGGGACTGTCTAGTTGGGGCCTTTGTCCAGAGTGCATAGACCCTGGCTCTGTATGCTGGAGTCCTTAACTCCTCCGAACTTTCCCTCTGGACCTCTGGACCAAAAGGAAAAGTGGGGACATTTCTCTGCCATTGAGAAAGACAGAGAAAAAAGGCACAGCTTTCCTTAGTTTTGTCCAGTCCAGGAAGGCTGGACTGAGCTCAGGCTGGGGAAAGGATGGAGAGGGACTGGGCCCGAGGGGACCAGGGGAGGGAGGAGCAGTTGGCCATGAGTCCATCGTGGATGGGGAGCACAGGCACGGAAATCAAGGACAGCTGCCCTTGTTACTCCAGGTGGGAACTGACGCAATTTTGGGACCCAAGTTTTTTCCAGAGTGAGATTGAATTACAAATTATGGATCAGACCTAGCGTCTCCTTCCTTCTGGGAATTGTCCTCCTCTGAGCCCTGGTCAGAAGGGTCACTGGTTTTTCTGATTGTTTCTGTGCCAACAGGCTGTCTGGAGAAGTCACCAACAGCGTGAGCTACTGTGAGTAACTGGGGGTTCTCCTTCGCTGGCCAGTCGGGAGTCACCCTTGCCCTTTCCTGAGATGAGGAGGGAGGAGGCTGGGGGCTGGGGCCGTGACCTCCCTCTGCGGGATCTGGCTATGTGGTCTTGGACAAGTCACTTCTTGTCTTGTGGCCCCACGGAGGGGATTCGAGTGGAGGAGCTCCAGGGTTCCCTTTGCATCTAGGACCTCGTGCTCACCTCCAGGCGGGGGAAGCGGAGGTCCTGCCTTCAGGACCCCCCGAGTCCGGTGGTGGAGAGATGGCCCAGATGGATGGATGGTGTGGGGGCCATTGTTCCTTTATGAGACGCTTCAGGAAGAGGCCCCTCGATGCTGCGCGTGAGATGGGCGTTCCGTGATTTAGGAGGCATATACAGATGCCCGGAGCTACCCTGACCCTCCCTCTCTGTCCCCCCACAGCTGTGGTGTCAAGCACAGTCTCCACTTCCCATGCGACCACATCTGGCTTCGGCTCAGGGGGCAGAGTCTCCGCCAGGGGAGGCAGCGCCCTCAGAGGATCCGGTGTAGCACCTGGGTCTGCGCCCGGGGCTGCGGTGTCTGTGGGGGCCAGCGGGAGCTCCTGGGGGTCCAGATCTCAAGTTGGGAATTCTGGAGACACCGATTCTGGTGTGGGAAATGAGGAGTCAATTTCAACGAGAAACCAGGGCTCCAGCTCAGGGCACAGAAACCTGTAGCTCTCCCTCCCAGAGGCAAAGTGGAATCTTCCAGCCCTGACCTCATGGTGACCATCGACCCGAGTATTTCACAGAGTACATACTTGCTCTGGCCCTACTCCCACCTTTTTATTTTCTTTGGTAATTTGGAGACAGGCTCCTGGATCAAGACAAGTTCTTTTTTCCCTCCATACATCCAAAGTTTGGGCCCCTGTAGGAAACCCTTCACAGGCAGTGTCAATGGGTCTGCACGGCTCAGTCACCTTCTCCTCTGACCCGCCCTGCACCCCCGCAGTGTTCTTAGTCCATGCTGTCCCCGTCTGTGGGGCAGAAGCAAAAACTCTTCTTCTCCCTCAGTCCTGAGGTATGGGCACACACACACCCTTTTCTATTATCACACTCAATTCTCAGTTTTCCACCTTAATGGGTGTCAGCCATTACACTGATAATCTGCAATGGTTTGTCAAGATCTTGTTTTGATTTGATTTTCTAAGGCCCCATTTGACCCATCCTGGGGCATCAGGACTCTGCCTCCCATAAATTTACAGAGCCGGGTGCTCACCAAGGCAGGAGGAGAGAGGAAAATCTGTGGGGACCTGGGGGTGCAGACATGCCAGCCTGGCCCCGCCCCCCCGGAGGGAACATGACAGTGGGCTGAGTTCATGGTCTCCCCTTCTCCAGGGATGAGGATAAAAATGTAACAATAACAAATATGTCTTAGGACCGCACTCCAGGCGGAGTCCAGTTTGAAATAAATGTTCAGTGTGACCTGCTGGGCTAGATGGGGGATGAACAGAGCCCTGAGCCCCTGCTGCCAATGGAGAAGGTCCTGTGTCCTGTCTTTCTTTTTAAAGAAAATTGCCTGCTTTTACCTCCACACCCTCAACCCCCTCCCCGCCATACCTTCCAATAAACTTCATGGGAAATTCATTCTGTTGGGGAACTCATAAAATATGTGCTAATCAGATGGCCCCGAGTCTTGTTCACCCCCACTGCCACCCTGCAGTGCACGCGCACACACACACATGCGCACACACACACACACACATGCTCACACGCTCACTCTCTCTTCTCCCCGCTCAGTCTCCTGTGCTGAAGGAAGGGCCTTGTATTTCTATTTAGCTTTGGAAGGTGGGCAAAAATGACCCATACTTCACCTCTTTATTGGGACAGCTCAGCTTCCATTTTTAAAATAATTGACTTCAGGTCCTGGAGCCTTGCTTGGCAGCCAAGCTGGGGTCATTATTGCCTAATTAAGGGGTAACAGTGTTGCTACCATTATTGCTCTGAGGATTATTATCAGGTAAATAGCCAGAGGGTGTGGCATGGAAGCAGCAGCCCTGGGGTCAGAGGGCAGCTCTATTGCTGTCTCCTGCACCCCAAGAAAGCAGTTCCCAGCCCAGCGGCCGCGGAGTCCAGCGGTGTTGGGTTGGGGGGGTCATCAGTTCCCTATTGTGAGCTCTGTTCTGAGCGCATAGAGGAGGGAAGGTGGCCAGGGAGAGGACGGGCACAGCTCCTCATTCGAGCAACCTCTGGGCTCCTGCAGAGCCAGTGTTCATTCAACCATCATTTATTGAGCACCTACTGTGTACTAGACTCTGTTCTTGACACTGGTACAAAAAGGGGACCAAGACCTTCGTCTACCAGGAAGGCAGACGAGCACATGTGGGATGGGAGTACAGTGATCTGAGCGCTGTCTTGGGGGGAAGTGCATCAGGAGCAGGGGCCAGACCAGGAGGATGGGGGAGACTTCCTGGTGAAGAGCCCTGGGAGCCAAAACCAGAAACCTGAGAGGCAAGGAGGAATTAGCCAGGGGGAGGTTGTGCTTTAGATGGAGGTGCCATATCCCATGTGACAAGAGCCAAGCGCATAGTAGGTTGTCAATAAATATAGGTTGAATAAAGGAAAAGGAGGTTCACAAGAGCTTGGCTCTGTGGGCTCTTTCAAGGATCTGAGGTCCGGAGAGGGCCGGAGAGAGAAGTGGCAGGAGAGCGGGGTGGGGCGGGATCACAAGACGAGAGGATTTCTGGGTAGATTGACCAACTTGTTCTGTCCTCCTGGGACGTTCCTGGTTTCAAAACTGAAAGTCCTGTGTCCTGAGAAGCCACTCGGTCCCAGGCAAACCGGGACGGTTGGTCATCCTGCTGCTGTGTTACCTCTAGAGATTTGGACGCCACTGTGCAGCCTTAAAGAGTGGAGTGGTACAGGGACAAGCGTGCTTGTCTAGCAGACAGAGTGTGCCCGAGCCTGCTGCTTGTCCCTCAGCATCCTTCCTCCTCTTCTTCTACAGAAATGGAAATTGTAGGGGAGCACACGGCCACCCACCTAAAGACTACATTTCCAAGCTTCCTTTGAGGGTAATGGTGACCATGAACCTAAGTTCTGGACAATGGAATGTGAGGTGAAATTGTATCATGCTCCCGATGGTGACTTTAAAAGGCAGAGCGCCTGAGAGCAGGTTCAGTCTCCAAAGAAAAAAGTGTGAGGAAGTATAAGAAACTCCACCAGCTCAGGCTCTGCCCCAGACCTTTGGAATAAGCATCTTGGGGTCAGGGAAATGGATTATTTTAAAAAGATTTCAGGTAGTAGCAGTTACGAGTATGGGCTCTACAGTGGACTGCCTGGCTTCCATTCCCTGGTCCAGCTGTGAGACCTTGTCCAAGTGACTTAACCTCTCTGTGCCTCAGTTTCCTTATCTGTAAAACGTGTATGTTATTCTTACCTCCTTGATACGGTTCTTTTGAGGATTAATGTGCTCAGAACAGTACCAGGCGCATGGTAAGTGCTCAGTAAATGTTGCAGGATGGTAACACAAGACTGTAGTACGATATCACAACCAGGACATTGACATTCATGCAATTAAGATATAGAACCTCTTCATCACAGCAAGAATCCTTCACGTTGTCCTTCTATAGACACACCCACACCTCCTGTGACACCCCCCTTTACTCCTGGCAACTACTGATCTGTCCTCCATTTCTGTATTTCAGGAATGTTATATAAATGGAATTGTACAATATGGAATCTTTTGTGACTGGCTTTTTTCACTCAGCATAATTCTCTGGAGATTCATGCAGGTCATCGCGTGTGTCAATAATTTCTTCCTTTTCATTGCTGAGGAGTACTTCACGGTATGGATGGATCAGTTTGTCACCCATTGAAGGGCATCTGGACTGTTTGCATTTTTGGCTATTACAAATAAAACCGCTACAAACATTTGTGTACAGGTTTTTGTGCGAACACAAGATTTCATTTCTCTCGGATAAATGCCCAGGTGTGTAATTGCTGGGATGTATGGTAGTTGCATATTTAGTTTTTTAAAAATTGTCAAGCTGTTTGCCAGAGTGGCCGCACCATTTTACATTTCCACTGGTAATGTGTGAGGGATCCAGTTTCTTGGAGTCCTCGCCAGCATTTGGTGTCATCACTAAGTTTTATTTTAGCCATTCTGGTGGATGCGCAGCCATATCTCACTCTGGTTTAAATTTGCGTCTCCCTACTGGCTAGTGATGTTGAAAGTCTCTTCATGTGCTTAGTTGCCACATGTAGATCCTCTTCATTAAAACATCTCTTCACGTCTTCTGCCCATTTTCCAAGGAGATTGCTTGTTCTTTTATTGTTGAGTTTTGAGGGTTCATTATTCTAGATCCTAGTCCTTTGTTGGGTATGTGGTTTGCAAATAATTTCTCTCAGTCAGTAGCTTGTCTTTTTATCCTCTTAACAGGGTCTTTTGCAGAGAGAAATTTGACGAGGTCTGATTTATTGATTTTTTTCTTTTATGGATCATGCTTTTGATATCAAGTCAAAGAGCTCTTTATCTAGCCCGAGATCCTGAAGATTTTCTCCAAAAAGTTTTAGTTTACAATTTAGGTTTAAGTCTGTGACCTGTTTTGAGTTAATTTTTGTATAAAGTGTGAAAATTAGGTTCAGGTTTTGTTTGTTTGTTTGATTTTTGGCTGATGGATGTACAATTGCTCCAGCACCATTTGTTGGAAAGACTTTCTTTCCTCCACTGAGTCACTTTTGACCCTATGTCCAAAATTAGTTAGAGTCCATTTATCTGTTTTTTCTTTTGTTGCATGTGCTTTTGATGTCTGTTATGGATTGAAGTGTTAACATCCAGTACCTCTGAACATGACCTTATTTGGAAATAATGTGTTTTTAAAAAATTTTCTTTGAGACTTCTTCTTTGGCCCATGAATTTTTCAGAAGCATGTTGTTTAGTTTCTGAGTGTTTGGAGAAACCTTTTTTTAAGATTGATTTCCAGTTTGATTCCTTGTGGTCAGAGAATACACTCTGTATGATTTAAATTCTTTTCAATTTGTTGAGGTTTGTTTAATGACCCAAGACATAGCCTATCTTGGTATATGTTCCATGGGCACTTGAAAAGAATATTTATTCTGCTTTTGTTGGGTACAGTATTCTACACATGTCAATTAGATCCTGTTGGTTGATCATGTTGGTGAGTTCTTTTATATCCTTATTGATTTTCTTTCTGATTGTTCTATTAATTGTTGAGAGAGGAATATTGAAGTTTCTAACTTTAATTGTGGTTTTGTCTATCTCTTCTTTTAGTTCTCTCAGTGTTTGCTTCACATATTTTGCAGCTCTTTCATTTGGTGCATACATATTAGGATTACTATGTCTTCTCGGTAGATTGGCCCTTTTACATTATATAATGTCTCTCCTTGTCTTGTAATTTTCTTTGCTCTGAAGTCTACTTTATCTGATGTAAACATAGCCACTCCTATTTTCTTTTGATTAATACTTTCATGATGTATCTTTTTCCATCCTATTACTTTCACCTTGCATATATCATTATATTTGAGGTGAGTTTTTTTGTAGAGAGCATATAGTTGGATCACGTTTTTTAATACACTCTGACAATCTCTGTCTTTGAACAGGTATATTAGACTATTTATATTTAATGTAATTATTGATATGCTAAGGCTTAAGTCTGTCATTTTATTTTTTGTTTTCAATTTGTTCTCTGTTTTTCATTTCTTTTTTCCCCCCTGACTTCCTGTGGTTACTTGAACATTTTTAAGAACTCTTTTTGATTTACCTATGGTGTTTTTGAGGAAATGTCTTCACATAGCATTTTTAGTGATTGCTCTAGGTATTATATTATATACACATAATTTATGACAGTCTACTGTTGTCATCATTTTACCAGTTCAAGTGAAGTGAAGAAACTTTAATTCTCTTTACATCGCTTTGCCCTCTCTCATTATAATACAATTTCTTAAATAGTTCCTCTAAATACATTTAGAATCACATCAGACAGTTTCCTAATTTTTGCTTCTATGATCAAACATAATTTAGAAAATTAAAGAGGAAAAGGAAAGTCTACTTATTTACCCATATTTTTTATTACCATCTTCTTTCCTCCTTCCTGATGTTCCCAAGATTTCTTCTTTTATCATTTCCTTTCTGTTTAGAGAACTTCCTTTAGCCATTCTTTTAAGGTAGGTCTGCTGGTGATGAATTCTCTCAGTTTCCCTTCATCTAAGAATGTTTTGATTTCCCCTTCATTCCTGAAGGATATTTTTGCCGGCTATAGGAAACTGCATTGACAATTCTTTGCTTTCAGCACTTGAAAAATATTGTGCCACTCCCTCCTAGCCTCCATGGTTTCTAATGATGAATCTGCTGCCCTTCGAAATAGTTTCCCTTATAGGTAAGGTGCCATTTCTCTTTTGCTGTTTTTGTGATTTTTCTTCATCCTTAGTTTTCAGAATTCTGACTATGATATATCTTGGTGTGGATTTCTTTGAGTTTATCCTGTTTGGGTTTGCTCAGCTTCTTAAATCTGTAGGTTTATGTCTTTTGCCAAATTTGGGAAATTTTCAGTCCTTATTTCTTTGAGTACCTTTTCAACCAATCCTCTTTCTTCTTCCCTGGAACTCCAATGACAAATATTAGATCTTTTGTTATAGTCCCACAGGTCCCTGAGGCTCAGTTTACTTTTTTTTTTGGTCTATTCTCTCTGTTATTCAGGTTGGGTAATTTCTGTTGTTCTATCTTCCAGTTCACAGATTCTTTCCTCCAGCCCCTTTATGCTGCTGTTAAACCCATCCTTTGACTTTTTTTATTTTAGTTATTGTATTTATCAGTTCTACAACTTCCACTTGGTTCTTATTGATATCTTTTATTTCTTTGTTGAGATTTCTACCTTTTTCATCTGTTTAGTATGTTCTTAATTGCTATTAAAGCATTTTTATAATGCTTGCTTTAAAATCTTTGTCAGATAGTTCTAACATCTTTGTTACTTTGTTATTGGCATCTACTGATTATCTTTTTCATTCAATTTGAGATCTTCCTTGTTCTTGGTATGATAGGTGATTTTTGATCAAAACTTGGGCATTTTGGATCTTATTTAAATCTTCTGTTTTAGCTGAGTTCTTCTGACATTGCCCTAGCAGGGGAAGGGTGTGGGTTCCACCCTGTTACTGCCAGGTGGGGGTAGAAGTCCAGGCTCCCCACATGGTGTCCACTGACACTGGATGAACTTGGGACTTATTCATGCCTGGTGGGGATGAAAGTCCCAGCTCCCATCTTGGCCTTCCCTGACATCACCCAGTTCCCGGGAGAAGGGGGCAGTTGGGGTGCCTCATTATAGTCTGTCAGTATGGAGTCTAGGATTCCCATTCTGCCTTAGCCAGAGCAGGTAGGGTTGGGGCTGCAGTGTTTCTGTGGTGTTTGGCTGGAGCAGAGCAGTTACTCTCTATAAATTTTCTGTCTTGCCAGGATGCCCCATTCCTGGAGCTCTGGCTAGAGACATTAGGCTTTTGTTAGGACTTTTACAAATCTGTGCCCTTCCAGGTTGCTGTTTTCTTCTGCTCCACGTCTGGAATATATGAAACAAATATAAAATCCAGGAAACTCACCACCATGTCATTCCTTGGCTCCCAAGGTCCTGAACTGGTGTGCCACCTTCTCTCCACCTTTCAGAGTCTTCTTACATTTGTTTTATATATAATATCCAGGTTTTCAGTTGTAGTAAGTGGAAGAATGGTGTTCACATCTACCCCTGCTAGAGTAATGTCAGAAAAAGTATGTCTTCCTGGATGAAAAATACTAGATATTCTTTTATAATGTGATTTTATTGCCTCTGGTGGTGATGGGGTTTATTTCCTTCCTCTTTGCACCGAACCCATCAGACACACCTGCCCCAGAGGCTGGGGGAGGCTAATGACAGCACTGCCCCTCTGTGGGAAGTGGGCTGATGTGGTAACGGGGTGAAGATTAGATAAGGGTTCTGCTGGCATTGAGTTTCCCCTGGCAAATGCAG
Source organism: Tapirus indicus (assembly GCA_031878705.1). NCBI lineage: Eukaryota > Metazoa > Chordata > Mammalia > Perissodactyla > Tapiridae > Tapirus > Tapirus indicus. The sequence continues at coordinate 138,688,919 of CM062918.1, read as the reverse complement.
TGGCAGGATGTGAAATGTAAGGCTCTGCTATTTGAAAACCCACTTAGGAGAGTTTTGAAGACAGATGCTAAGGACCCAGTTCTTAGGGGGAATGATTTCAAAAGGCCCCTAAGAGTCTTTTTGCCTCCTCCCTGACTTCCTGAGAATCCCTCACTCTCGTGGTTCTGGGCAGTGAGTAAAGAGGACCAGAGAGAGGATGGGATCTGGATCTTGTCCTCAGGAAATTTTCTGGCTGTCAGGGAAGGTTGGTACACACCTGGAACACAGGTAGAGATACAGAGCTAGAGCAGAGAAGTGGTATCATTTGGGGAGACTGGCCAGACAGAAGTGGCTAGATTGAGACTAGTGACCCGAGGAGACTTCGCGGGGTGCCCCTGTGGCAGGCTCACAAGGTGGGAAGGCCGGGTGGGAGAGGGGAAGTGAAGACCATGCGGGGTGAGGGGCTGGCTCCTCATTAGCACTCACTCACCACACTGCAGAGATGGTGTTCACAGCACGAACACTTGCTTTCGGCCCTTAGGGAGTGATCTCCAGGCCTGTGATGACAGTTGGTAGTTTCTCTGAGACACGGGCCTGAATCACATCTACCCTGGTGCTGAAAGGAGTCAGTTAGCGGGTTGTTCTGGCTGGGACACTCAGCGTCCTCATCACAGCACAGCTCTGTTGGTCTTCATCTATCGTGCCTTACGAAGAAACAGCAAAGGGATAAAAACCTTTGTGTCTGGTGAAAAAAGACTGAAAAGATGGCCAACTGCCACTGGTGGTAGTGAAATTGAGACTGTCTAAGAAAATGGTTTTTCTTAACTAGAAAATCGCTGTTTTGTGTATAAAAAAAACAAAGGACGTTGAATTTGGCAATTGCTTAGTGTAGCAGTATTAGAGGCATAATACTGTGTGTTATAATACAGAATACAGAATAAGGCCACAATCTCTGTACAAAAATAGAAAAGAGGGATTGGCAAGCTGTTCATTCAAACAGTCGGCTAGTGAACGGATTGCAGTTTAATGGAGGAAATTACATGCTGTGAATGTATTTGGGATTTGGGAACTGTGAAACTCTTGGGTCACATACTTTGGTAATGTCAAGGGTCTAATAAAATTCAAGTGTCTGTCTTATTAATTTATGACCCCAGAGCCCAGCACAGTACCGGGGCAGAGTTGGCCCTCGACAGAGGATTGTTACATGAATCGATGGAGGAATGAACAAGTAGGTGGCTGTCTGGCTTGATAAACAAAAAAGGCCTGCATAGCTCTGAGTGTGGGGTCAGAAGACCAGCCAAGGGGGTCCTCAAGGCTGGGGCCTGTGTTTTGTTGGGCATTTACATGCTCTGGGATTCATACAAAAAACGGGCTCATGAAATGTTTGCTGTCTTCAACTATCTGAGCCGTGGTTTTCCCATTTGTAAAACGTGGATCATCGCAGCTCCTCCCCAGGTTAACTGGATTAAATGAGCTTCTGTGTGCGAGGAGCTCTTTCAATGCTGTAAAGCTGTACACCAGTGCCAGCCATCGTGAATGGTGGCAATGCCATTATGTCAAGGTCAAGGGTGGGGGTGGAGGGACAGTACAGGAACAAAGTCAGTGTGTGCAGGGCAGCCTGGCCAGCACAGAGGAGCAAGGGTACCTGCCTGGGAGGGCACAGCAGGGACTGGCAGCCAGAGGGTAGGGCCTGGATTTCTAGTGGGCTCATCTCCTGTAGCCCTAGCCAGCCATGAGAACTGTCTCCAGAAACCCTGGGAAGCTGGGCTGCAGAGTCTCTTCCTAACCACATAAAAGCAGCTCAGCCAGGGTCCCTGAAGCAGCCCATCTGATGCTGGGACAGTCCTGAGATCTCTCCCAGATGATGCTGTCAATTAAAGGTCTCCCTTCTGCACCCCCGCAGTCTAGTCCCTCCACTCCCTGGGGAAGGGCAATTGAGGCTGTGGCAAACCTTCCAGCCAAGATCTTTCTAGGGATAATTTGGCCAGGCTAATGATCCCATATAATCAGATAAGACTCAAATTACATGAGCAAGGTTTGTAAGCTCAGCAATTTGGGGTTTTCAAAGTTATTTACCTGTTGTCTCTGATTTTGCTGGAAGAAAATGATTTCTTGCTCCCAGGCAAACTAAACCCACAAATTAGGGCAGTGGCTCCCTCCTGAGCCCTATAAAGGTGGAGCCCGAGATCGCAGGCTGGTGAATTGCATGTCAGCTAAGGGTTAGCATCTTATTCCAGCTCTCTGGCCTCCCCAGCATGAGCCGCCAATTCACCTACAAATCAGGGGCTGCCGCCAAGGGGGGCTTCAGCGGCTGCTCAGCGGTGCTCTCGGGGGGCAGCTCCTCCTCCTACCGGGCAGGGGGCAAAGGGCTCAGCGGGGGCTTCAGCAGTCGAAGCCTCTACAGCCTGGGGGGCGCCCGGAGCATCTCCTTCAATGTGGCCAGTGGCAGCGGGAAGAGCGGAGGCTATGGGTTTGGCCGCGGCCGGGCCAGTGGCTTCACTGGCAGCATGTTTGGCAGTGTGGCCCTGGGGCCCGTGTGCCCAACTGTGTGCCCTCCAGGGGGCATCCACCAGGTCACCATCAACAAGAGCCTCCTGGCCCCGCTCAATGTGGAGCTGGACCCCGAGATCCAGAAAGTGCGCGCCCAGGAGCGGGAGCAGATCAAGGCTCTGAATAACAAGTTTGCCTCCTTCATCGACAAGGTGGGACTTCTTGGAGAAAGCCAAGCCTGTGACTCTTTCCTTCTTCCACCTTTGCTGCCCTTGAGGAGCTCCCCGTCTGGGGTAAAGGAAGGCAGGCCACCTCCCCAAGATGCAACACAGCCAAGGACAGAGCAGGGAGGAAGCGGACCAACCCTGGACGTCAGTGTTGAGGGAGCGGGGTGGTCAGAGGGGCCAGAGGAGCTCAGGGAAGGTGGCCTCAGAGCTGAGAAGCAGGAGAGTGACAGCTCGTGAAACAAGCCAGACCGAGGAGAGCCCATGGCAGTCTGGGATATCTAGAAAGCTATGAGGCCCGGCTCCTCCTCTCATGGGACCCAGACCAGCTCAGACTCTGGTTGAAAGACAGACTCATAGCCTATAATACACCCAAATTATAGGGCGAGGCAGATGGGGACCAGAGGTGCGCTGGAGCAGTGGTCCCCGCACCAGCAGCTTCAGCATCACCCAGGCCCTTGTTAGAAATGCACAGTGTCAGCCCCACCTCCTACCTACTGAGTCACGCACTTGGAGCGGGGCCTAGCACCCTGTGTTTGAACAAGCCCCCAGGTGATGCTGATGCACACTCAAGTTAGAACCACTGAGGAACCAAAGGGTAGGAGGGTCTTGGGAAGCAGAGACTTCTTGAGCCTAAGGGGGCAGGGGAAGCTCACCAGGGGTGACAATGAGGTAGGGTGGTGAAGCATGAGTAGGAGTCTGCCAGATGGAGGAGGAAAGGCAGCCTAGGGAGAGGGAGCTGTCACGTGTTGCCTGATGGGACTTGTCTGCAGAGTGGGGACAGCCCAGGTTTGCGCGGGTGAATGGTGGAAGGGGGCTGGGCACGTAGTAAAGAGCACAAGAAAGAATCTGGACTGGACCCTGTAGGTGATGTGGAACCATCAGAAGGTTTTAGGCAGGGGAATGGCCTGATACTTGTAGCAACTTGAGAATGCTGGTTCTCCCCCGAGGGAGATGCTCTGAGACCAGAGAGTGTAGGACATGAAAGCAGCAGGGGAGGCCTGAGACCCCAGATCAGCTGAGCGCCTGCCTCTGGCTGGGCTGGGGGAGGCCACGAGGGAGGAGACAGAGCAGGCAGAGCACAGGCCAGGCCACCAGGCCCCGAGCAGAGATGCCCAAGAGCATGAAGGCCAGTGCAGACCCATTTGCATGTCTAAGGATTTGCCTTAGACAGGCAGCTAAGCTGACCATCGACACTGGTCCAGCCAGTTTAGACAGGTGCAGAGGAGACAGATCTTGACTAGAGGGGAATGAAGATGTTGAGGCCCCTCCTGATCTTAGGGGGCTGTCCCCAGAAAGAGAACCTCAGTCAGACAAGGGGCCCTGAGTGGGGAGGGGCATGAGTGACATTTTCTAAAGGCTGAGGCTTACCCTTGAGGCTAATGTAGCACAACCTACCGCCCAGGAAAGGAGACCCCACAGCCTGTCGCCATTGACGAGTGTCTGCTGACTTGGGGTCCAGGTGCGGTTCCTGGAGCAGCAGAACCAGGTGCTGGAGACCAAGTGGGAGCTGCTGCAGCAGCTGGACCTGAACAACTGCAGGAACAACCTGGAGCCCATCCTCGAGGGCTACATCAGCAGCCTGCAGAAGCAGCTGGAGACGCTGTCCGGGGACAGGGTGAGGCTGGACTCAGAGCTGAGGAGCGTGCGGGACGTGGTGGAGGACTACAAGAAGAGGTGAGCAGGGGCCCTGCACCCAGGCTAACCCCCTCCCAGCTGGGCTTTCCCAGCAGGCACTGGGACGTTTGCCTCTGGCCTCAGGGGCACTGAGCTCAGGTGAGAGTCACCCATCCTGAGCTCCTCTGCCCAGGCAAGATGAGGGTCTTCTGTGGGCGGCTGGGTGCTCTAGACAGTGGACAGCCAGCCTCTCAGGCAGCGGCAGGGCTGTCCTAGAGGCAGCTACCTCCTCGACATGCTCCCTCCTTTCCCCACTTGAGAGAGCCTGAGTGTGCGCACCCCACAGCCTCTCGGTTCTTAGGCTCGCTCAGTTTCCCCCAAGTTCCAAGGAAAGACTCCAGCAGGGCAGGGAGTTGGAATTTCTGTTGGGCGTCCTCTCTCATTTCCCTCAGGTCCTGGACATTTGGGCCATGCTCTTTCCTCCTGTCCCAGGGGACACTTCTGGCTTCCTTGGGACTCACACTTGGGGACAGGGTGGAGCTATTGACTGGGGTGTCAGGCAGCTGGGTGACATAAGAGTCGTGGCTGAGAGGGGCAACGGCATGTTCCTGTGACTTGGACACTGAGTGGGAGGAGGAAGAACCTACTTACTCTCTAGGCATCCGAGGAAATCCAGACCCCAAACCATCCAGTCGCCTGGCCCGGGAGAGGGTTGCTTCAAACCCTGCCCACAACGCTGGCCAAATAGTCCTAGTGAGTCAGACAGATCTGCAAAGATGTAGAACAATACCTGTTAAAAGGTACATAGCATGGGCATCTCTTCTCTTTTCACCGTGAGACCACACACACCCCCTGCTCACTGTGACGCTTTCCCTGCAGGTACGAGGAGGAGATAAACAAGCGCACAACAGCCGAGAATGAATTTGTGGTGCTTAAGAAGGTGAGGAGGGGGTGCGTGTCCCTCAGGTCACCCAGGGAGTGGAGTGTGGAGGGTGGGAGCAGATGACATCAGAGAGGAGACTGAGGTCTGTGCTCCCTACAGAAGGGCGTGGAGCTGAACGAGAAGATGGAGGGATTTGCTGCTTGGGACACCTTGGGACTCCTTGGTGTTTATCTACACATATCACTTTGTCAGTCCCTGTTTTGGGTAAATGACCAGGAGCTCAGACGTCGATAGTCAACCCCCAGGTCACCCCAACTTTGGCTTGAGGAACAGGACACACTTTGAGAGGGCTACAGGTTTACCTTCCAACTCTGTCCATCTCTGGCAAATTGCCGTCGCTGCCCTCGGCTCTGACTGCCAAATGACAGACCATGTTGGGGACAGGGCTCTCTCCCACACCCTTTTTTTGAGAAATAGAGGCAGTGAAAAGATTCTGGTTTCTTTTGGATGGGGCAGAAGGAGTTCCAGAGGCAGGAGGAACTTGTTCAAGTTCTTGCAGTGAGTCCTGGGTGGAAGTCAGGTTCCTGCCTCCTGGGTCTTGACTCCATTCCCTGGGGCAGCTAGCCACAGAGCTGGGCGCTGGGGTGCCAGTTCCCAGAATGCTGTCTGGGCTTGAAGAAGGGTGATGTCAGGGGGTCTCTGGATTCCCTTAGGATGTGGATGCGGCTTACATGAGCAAGGTGGAGCTGCAGGCCAAGGTGGACGCCCTGGACAGAGAAATCAAGTTCTTCAGGTGTCTGCATGAGGGGGTAAGGCTTCCCCAGCCCCACCTCCAGCTCTGTCTTCTGGAAGGACAGACATGTGAATGAGCGGTTACTTACTCCTCAGTAACTTCAAGGCCCAGGGATCTCCAGCATTTGGATGCTGGGAGCTTTGTAGATCAAAGGCGAGCGCGACACCTATGCTAGTGCCCCTAAACCATGTGTGCCATCAGTCCCAGCCTGGCCTCCTGATGCCCCCTGCTCTCACATCCTTCAGGAAGCCTGGGGTCCTTACGGGGTCCCCACTGACCTTCAGCCAAGCATATTCTCATTTCTGCCTATCTTCTGTCTGCCATCTGGGGTGTTTCCTCAGTCTTGGAATCCCCAGGGATGGAGGCAGGGAGTCCTCACACCCTTTCTACACCTCTATGACCATCTGGCTTCCAGCCTCACCCTGTTGTCCAAGCATGTCTGTGTCCTTGGTGTCTCTTGTGTGGTGGCCAGACTGTTTCCCCTCCACCTTCTCCACTCCTCAGCTGTCTCAGCTGACAGACAGATGGGCTGTTTTCTTCTTGGGCTGCTTCAAACCCATTGAGCAGTTTCTAGATGTGGTGTTGAAACCTATGGGCTGGGGGGCTCCATTCTTACAAGCTTTGGAGAATACAGCTTGCATCTGTTTGGGAGAGTGTGGGGGCTCACTGCTGGGACAGGCCATCACCTTGGCTGGCACCTTCTCTGATCACAAGAGGCATTTCATGCTTCCTTGTGTTCTATGCAGGAGATCGCTCAGATCCAGTCCCACATCAGCGACACATCTGTCATCCTGTCCATGGACAACAACCGGGACCTGGACCTGGACGGCATCATCGCCGAGGTCAAAGCCCAGTACGAGGAGATCGCCCAGAAGAGCAAGGCTGAGGCCGAGGCGCTGTACCAGACCAAGGTGAGGCCGCACACCTCCCTGCAGTCACGTGTCCCTGGCCTCCGGTCTAGTCCCATGACCCACATGCTCTGTCCTGGGCACCAGGGGAAACCTGCAGGGAGGAGAAGACAGCTCTGTCCTTAGGATCCACTTAGACCGCGGCAGCCATCGGAAGACACACACAGCCGAGTGCAAACGAATGTGGCACCAGAGTCGTGAACGCTGGGGAGATGCAGGTTAGGGAACTAGGATCAGGAGGGGCAGGTCAGGAATGACTTCCTGGAGGCAGAGAGTTTTGAACTGAGTCTGGGAAGAAGGGAAACATGGGTAGTTACCATCTCAACTCCCTCATTAATTCCAATAAATTAGGGGGTCTCTTCAGTGTGGTCTGAGATCAGGGAACTCCTACCTTTTCGTTCAAGTCCAACTCCAAGAATGAAGGGGGAGTTTGAGTCCCTCAGATCTTAACTCCTCTAATGGGTGGTGGGTGGGAAAATGACTCTAGATAATTTGGTTTCCCAGATCAAGATGGCAACTTCCTAATTGTTCCTTGCTGCTTATCAGGCTCCTTCTCAAGGGAAATCCACACTCTTGAGACCTTGTCTGTCCCCCTGCCTCCTTGATACCCTGGGGACAGGAAGCCTTGGCCTGCAGGGGTGGGAGGAAGGGAGGCTTTCAAGGCCTAGGAGACAACACAGGCCAGGGCTTCTCGATAAAGGTTCAAACTCAAGTCCCCAGTTGCCAGATCCCTTCACTTTACCACTGTAAGTCAGGGTCAGGGACAGCCGTGTGGCCTAACCACTCTGGATTGCCAGTGGCCGGTGCCTAACCCCAGGGTCCCTCCAGAAGAATTAGGCGGTCTCCACCTAATTCTCTCACCTCTCACCCTGATTTTTGGATCATCTGCTGTTTGGGGTTATCCACACCGGCACCTCTCCAGTCAGGGGTGAGCACGCACTGAACAGAATTTCGCTAGCGCAGTCCCAGCAACAGCATTATGAGGCCTTGTTAGTATCATTCCCCCTTTGAAGACAAAGAAGCCGGGGCTCAGGGAGTTTAAGTAACTTGCCAGGGTCATTTAGTTGGTCAGTGATGGAGCTGGATCTGAACCCACACAACTGACTGCCAATTCTATGGTGTTCAGACACGAAATCAGGAGATGACTCTGGTTAAGAAACATTTACGATTGCGGACGGGGTGGGCTTAGAGCTGAATGGCAGGAGCTCGCTCTCCTGTTTGCCTCAGAAGGAGACTGCTTGGTGTCAGAACGGGGGATGAAGTGCCTCCGTCCCGGCCAGCGTGTGGGGAGGGCCATCATGCTCACACAGACTTGCAGAGAAGCAGGAGAAGGCCACCTGTCCTGCCCTGGCATTTCTTGTCCCAAGGTTAGCATCAAAGATAAAACACAGGAGTACAGAGAGAAGCCCCCCTGCCTGGAATCCTGAATCTAGGACTGTGCTGGGGCCAGATATGAGATGATTAGCAAAACCAAGCACCCAGGGAGAGAGAGGCGGTGACAGCCACCACAGTTCTGAAGGTCACATGGGTTTTGTGTTCCCCTTAAGCCAAATTCTGGGGTAGAAACAGAGTACTCTCTGTTGACTATTCAATGGATGGCATCAAAGGCGGGAATAATCCAACAGTAGTAGATGACCCAAAATTCATGATTTGTCATGGTGCTGGAGTAGAGCTGAATCTGCCCCCACCATGCATACACAAATGCTCCTCCATGCTCAGCAAGACTGCCAGTAGCCTGGGGACCAGCTGAGCTCTTAGGGGAGGAAGTCACAGAAAACACAGATGGGCAGCTCATCAGCTCCCTTCTTGGTTCATTCATTCATTCATTCATCAGACCTCTTTTGAGCACCAGCCAGGCACTGTGCTAGGTTCTGGGAATTCAGAAATAAAAGAAAAGATCCCTGCCATCCATTCATTCTGAGTCTGATGGAAGACGTAGAAACGTGTGATCACAGTACAGCGTGGTAAGACCTATGGGCTGGTGTGCTGGAGGCTATGGGAACAGAAGTGCACCCAACCAGGGGATCAGGGAAGGCCTTCTGGAGGAAGTGACTCTGTACTGCTGAGTTGGAGCTAGCTGAGAAAAAAGGGAGGATGGACGGGGAAGGGTTTTCCAGGTGGACGGAGAGGCTCAGGCAAAGACTCAAAGGCTTGAGAGCACAGGGGACATAACATGAAATTGTTGGGCACAGGTGCAGAACCAGGTGGGTGATGGGAAGGGGCAGTGAGAAACAGGGCTGGAGAGGCTGGTGGACGCCAGATCTCAAAGCACCTTGACGCAACAGTAGGAGTTTGAATTTGATCTTGACTTTGAAGGGCTATAGGCAGAGGAGTGTCATAATTGGAGTTGTGTGTTACAAACTTGCAGTGTGGAGAGTATGGGACTTTCAACAGTCCTTACGGCCAAATCTAACCAAGAGTGAGATCAACTGTGTTTAAGGCAAACAAATAAGTCCAATGAACAGATGGTTGAGTGGGAGGCTGTTGGTAGGCCTGGTGAAGTTGGGGACCCATCCCCACCTCTGTCACACTCCCCAGGCAAAAGCACAGTCTGCCAGGTGTAGCTCGGCCAGGCCCCGAGTCAAAGTTTCTGCTTTGGTCCCTCTCCCCCTAGTTCCAGGAGCTCCAGCTGGCGGCCAGCCAGCACGGGGATGACCTCAAACACACCAAGAACGAGATCTCCGAGCTGACCCGGCTCATCCAAAGGCTGCGTTCGGAGATTGAGAGCGTGAAGAAGCAGGTGAAGGGGCTTTGGGGGTTCCCGGCTCACTCCCAAGGGAGGGGCGAGCTGCCTATCACACACACTCCTCTGGGCCTCTCTCCTTCTCTTGGTCCTCCATCTCAGAGCCCTGCTCCTCAAATGGAGCCCCTGCTCTCATCCCCCACACTTAGCTCCTATCTGAAGTCGGGAACAATTGGAAGGATCTTTTCAGAAAGCCAAGGGGCTGAGAATATCAAGCCTCCCAGGCCCAGGTTGGCAGGACTCCATCACCAACGGTGTGGCTGGGTCTTTGCTGTAGGAAGTGGGGCAGGACAGAGGATGGTCCAGCCACAGTGAGCACATGGGAGGTGGGGGGTAAAGTGAAGCTCAGAGGAGAACTCAGGGGAAATGCTGCCTTCTGGCCCTCAGTGCTCCAACCTGGAGACATCCATCGCTGATGCCGAGCAGCGTGGCGACTGTGCCCTGAAGGATGCCAGGGCCAAGCTGGACGAGCTGGAGGCCGCCCTGCACCAGGCCAAGGAGGAGCTGGCCCGGATGCTGCGGGAGTACCAGGAGCTGAGGAGCACAAAGCTGGCCCTGGACGTGGAGATCGCCACCTACCGCAAGCTGCTGGAGAGCGAGGAGTGCAGGTTGGTGGTGGGAGGGGTCTTAGAACATTAGAGCTGGAAGAATGTTTGGAATCCTCTGACTCCATCTCCCAGAGTATGGGGGGCAGGCTGCTGGAGGGGCTGAAATGATTTTCAGGTCACCCACCACATAGCCTTAAATAGCATCCAGTCAGATAATGAGACAGCGATTTCCTTTACATTTCTCCTCCTTCGACTCTCCAGATTACGACGGGGAGAAAGTCTTGGCTTGGTGCTGCTGTGTCTTTACCGCCTCTCTGACACTGGCAAATATCCTATTCATAAAGAAACAGCAGATCCCAGGCTCAGAGCCTCTGGGCAGACAATATCCAGCCAAAAGTTTTTAAATTGATTCATTTTCATTACATTTATTTTTACTGCTGCCTTTCTGTTCTTTTTTTTCGTCAGGTAGTCCTGGTTTTCTGTTTACCATGGTGATATCAAACTTCCTTTTAAGAGAAATACATTTTTGGTTATAAAAGTCAGAGTTAGTGAAACAATGCTAAATATGTAACAGTATGAGTTGTGCATGGTCATAGCAACAACTGGAAGGGTGGTACACGAAGCACTGACATTTGGAAAACCCCTTCTAACCCAGCATCATTGTCTAACTGAGACGTGGAGAGAAAAAGTTCCTGGTCCTAAAATCACACAGTTAGTTCCTTAGTGGCAACTCCTGATGCTAATATTTCCACACGTGTGTTTATTTAGGCAGCACCTCACAGGAATGAAGAGAGGACTAAAGAGAAACCCAGCAGGAGGGACCCTGGGAGGTGGTGTTGCTGTCGGGGGCTGCAAGGTTGCAGTTCGCACATCTCTGGGGTAGGAAGAGTAGACTGAGGAGGGAGAGGGAGGTGCTTAGAAAGAGACAGGTGCAGTTAACACCATCTGGCCAGCTGGAGGGCTTGTGGAGGCTGAGCTAGTCTGGCTGATGATTTTTGACCGTGTGGTCAGGGTACCTCGGAGTCCACGTGATGGACACTCACCTGTGCTTTTCTCTCCACGCAGAATGTCTGGAGAATACGCCAACTCTGTGAGCATTTGTGAGTATTTCACTCCTCTGAGGGAATATTTTTAGCCCAGCAGCAAACACAGAGTAAGTGGGTGCCTACCACCAGGCTCCCCACGGGACGGCCTGGGCTCTGCCCGGGAGAGTGCCATTGTCACAATCACCTCCCTTGCTGAGACCTGCTGCCTCTTCCCCGTGGAGTCAGCTCCCCACTACATTCCTTCCCCAGGAATCTCACCCATGCTGGGAAAAAACTCTCAGCCCCACCCCCTCTTCTGTCACCCCCACCCCGCTTTCCTGCATGAAGGAAGGCGTCAGCAGGAAGAGTCGTGCCTCCTCGCTGAGAGTGGTAGCCTGTGCATGGACCTGCTGTGCACAACCAGTTTTAGTGCTGGACCCACAGAGTTCAGCTCAGTCGTCTTCTAAGATAGGCCAGCAAAAGCTCCCCTGAATCAAACAATCAGGAGATTCTTTGAAAAAAGTTCAGAGTGTATTCTGAAGGTAAATGCAAGACTTGTTGGCTTATGTGAGCTTGGGCATCATCTGTTCTTTAGAGGAGCCCTTGCTACCCTTGTTTGCTCAAAGAATGAGCAGGTGCCTGGTCTGGGGGTGCCGTGGGGTCCCGGCTGTTTCTCCTGGTCCTTGAGCTGCTCAGGGAATGAGTGTGTGTCCCCAAACTCAAGTCCACGGTGGATGGGAAGTGTTTGCTTAAGAGGGAGACATTTAAGCTAGTTGGGGCTGGGAGGCTGGAGGAGACTTAGGGTCACCACTGTCCAGGACCCACACTCATTATCATTCCTCCCTCCATCCTCTGCAGCGGTCATCAGCAGCTCCACGTCTGGGACCGTGGGTGCAGGAACCAGCTTTGGGTTCAATAGTGCTGGCACCTACGGCTACTGGCCCAGCTCTGTTGGTGGGGGCTATGGCGTGCTGTCTGGGGGCTGTGTCACTGGCAATGGGAACTGCAGCCCCCGTGGTGAGGCCAAAACCAGGCTGGGGAGTGCAAGTGAATTCAAGGACCCTGTGGGGAAGACCTCAGCTCTGAGCTCGCCCACCAAGAAAACCACGAGATAAAGTGAAAGACAGCTGTCCACCTTGCCCTGGTTTCCTCTGGACTCTCTTCTCCAGGAAATTCCTCTGTCACATTTGTCATCATCTCCTTGCTTTTCTTTGCCACCGATGTCTCCTCCTCTCTTCCACGTCTCTGCCTTAGCCTTTCTTAATCTAGAATCAGGATTCTAGCCCATCCTTCTGCCTCTGTACCAAGAGACCTCTGAACTCAGCCTCCCCTTCCCAAAGCATTGCCAAAGATGAAGACCCGATCCTTTCTCTGGCCTGCATGCCCCCTTGCTGAGGGAGGTTTTCTCTCAAGTGTAACCTCCATCCTCCTGCTGCACCTCCCACGTCCTGGCATAGGTAGTTACTGGGCCATGTGCTCCCTGGGTACATGAGATTACAGGTGCGCTGAGAGACCTGCAAGAACTGTCTCCTGTTAGAGCAACACCAGCTCAGGTGAAACACCTGGTTGTAGGTTGCATCTTACGTGGTCCCTGCAGACTCTGTAGCTGGGAACACCCCTGCAGGCTGGTCCTATCAATGAAGGGATCTGTGCCCTCCACATGCGAGCTCTAGTCCTCATTCAGGCCTCACCCTGCTTTCCCTGTCTCAGCAATAAACGTATAAAACTCACGCAGGACCAGGCTGCTTCTCTCTCCTAAGGGAATCCTCACCTCAGGCCACATCTCTGCTATCTGTGGAGGTCAATGACCTGGAACCTGGGGCATCGGAGGCCCATCTGTTCCATAGAGCCCCAAGTACCTTTAGATCTGCACAGACTGCAGGGTCCCACCATCACCCCCTCTGGATTTTGTGACACTCAGGATTTTCAGCTCTGTCCCTATCCCCAGCAAATGCACCTTCTAAGCCATGCTTTTCTCAGACCAATGCTCCAGTGAGTGGGCCGTCTTTAAGAATGTTCAGATTATCAGCAGGGAGAAGGAGCCAATACTTGTCCTGCGGCAAGATTTAAAGCTGGTCAAGAGGCAGCAGAAGACCAGTTCCAAAAAGCCTGGGGCTAGAGTTATGGCTGCCCCCTGTTCTGTGGGAAAAGACCAAAGGTAGACTCTCTTTAAAGTAATGTCTCATGTTCTCTTGGTCCTTGGTGAAGTTTCACTGGGTTGAGTACGGATGTGAATGCGCACATGTATGTGTTGTGTTTAAGCACGAGGCCATCTCTGAACACACACCACTCAGCTTCCAAAACACCCTTGTGCTCAGGGATTTCTCATAGGTGCCCAGGCCATGATGATGCTGTCAGGATGCAACAGGATGCAAAGAGCAAGTGAGGGGCTGGCACACATTCAGGCTGGGGCTCACGGGTGCATCTGAACAGAGTCACTGTGGGTCCAGAGAGAGTCCCGGAGTTCAAGTCAACAGCTCTGAATTCGGATTCAGACTCTGCAACTAACTGCCCGTCACAAGCAAAGCTCTCAACCCTTTTGAGCCTCATTCCTTTAGCTATAAAATAGGCAGAATATTGTTGTTAGGCTAAAATGAGACAACACAACGATGTCTTGTGTAATTCCTGGTACAAAGTTCATGCTCAATAAATGGTAATGGAAACAGAATCTTGTCCTAATTCTTTTTGGTTTAAAAACTCTACTTAATTAGCTCACTAAAAGAGGTATTTAACTGATGACAAAGCAATTCACAAGATCCAAACTTGAAAGAGACCATCGTATAAACTATATGCCAGTTTATTCATTGCCCAAGAGAGAGCTGGCTGGCAGAATAACTAGTCTCGGGGAATATACTCTTAGGGCCAGTAAAGAAATTGTGGTCAGTTCAATGAATATTTATTAAGTATCTATCACGTGCCTGGCATGTGTTAGTGTTGGGGATACCAGGATATTTAAACCTGGTCCACGCCCTTGATGGAGACACAATCATAAAAAATGTAGCTGCAACATGTTGAGATATTGGCAACAAAAGAAGTTACAGAGGCCACACAGAGGAGAGTGAGGAACTTCAGGGAGGTTGGGGAAGGCTGACAGAGGAGGCAACATGTGCAGTTTTCAGAGAATAGAGTTTATTAGGCAGACTAAAGGAGTAGGCATTGTAGCCAGAGGCACCAGCATGGTGAAAACAGGGCATAATTGTTGGAGAGTGAAGTGGAAGGCTGGAGGAGGTTCAGCGGGTGGAAAGGGAGGGTGCGGTGGCAGCTGCAGCTGGGGAGGCAGGCAGCAGCCAGATCAGAGAGGCCCTTTCAAGTCTACTATGGAGCTGGGATTTCATGCAGTAGAGCTCGTGGGATGACATATTGGGTGGCAGATGGACTCAGGTTGGAGTCTTTCTCTGCCACTTACTGTGTGACTTGGGCAAGATATTTCTGCTCCAGGAGCCTCAGTTTCCTCATCTGTAAAAAGGGGTTAATGATAGCAGTTCCCTCAAAAAGTTGCCATGAGAATTAAATTCAATGAATGTATGAGAATTATTTAATTCCATGCCTGGCACACAGTATGTGTTCATAAATGGTTGCTATTAAACCATTTTTACTATTATCACTCTTAGTATTACTAGGATGGACTATTCTTTCAAGAAGCTTAAGTGAGAAGGGAAGTAGAGAAGGTCTAACAGTGATCAGAAGATTATGTGATGAACATTAAGGATAAAGAGCATTGGTTGTTAAGAGATATTTCTACCATCCAACTTCTATGCTTCGATTCAGACAATTAACAGTGACTGCCTCAATGGACAAACCCTGAAATCCCAATGGCTTAACTCAACACAAAAAGAGGTCTATTTCTCACTCACAGTCCAAAGCAGGTCGGGGCAGCTCTCCTTCATGGTTCTCCCAGCGGATGTCTGAGACCCAGACTCTTCTGTCTTGTAGCCCTGCCGCGCGGCACACGTGGTCTCCCAGGTTGCCAGGACAGGGGAAAAGAGAGATGGAGGAGGCACACGGGCTGTTAACTGCCTCACCCTAGAAGTGACACACTTCAATGCCACTCACATTTAACTGGCCAACGTGGCCCCAAGTCCCAATCGAACCCCAAAGGAGGTTGAGAAATGAGGAGGAGAGCGAGGATACTCAGTGAGACTGGCAGTTTTTGGCACAGTGTAGACTCCCAACATCAGGCACAGCCTGAGAATTCTTTCTCCCTTGAGCGGGGCTGGGATGATGCAGTCGCGTGTTCTCTAGTCCATGCAAACAACCCCCCTTTCGTTTTGCCAATGTGGCCCTGGGCATATTGCCACAAACTAGATCAGGCTGCATGTTATATTTATTATATTTAGGTCTCCTTCATGTTTTTAAGGAGATATTGTAAGTCTGTTTGGATTTGGGAAATTTAAGTCTCTTTAATAGTGAAATGAAGATGGCTTGTTCAGTGTTCCTTAAAGTATATTCCTTGAAACTTGGTTCCTATAAGATATTTGACCAAAGAGAGGGCTCTATGGTAAAAAAAAAAAAATGGGGGGAAAGCACTGAGGTTTTTTTTTTTTTTTTGATAAGAACAGTACTTTATTTCTGACATGAATCAGCCTTGCTCCCCTTCTCTAGTTTTTTAAAAATAACTCATTTATAAAAACATATGCTTATATTAGAAAATTCAGAAATATTAGAAAGTGGAAAAAATAGATATTGTTCATAATCCCACTTCCCAGTCACTCTGTGTGTGGAAAACACTGTTTTGTGTCGAGCTCTGGGGCAGCCAAAAGCACTAAGCTCATTAATAGATCTAAAAAATTTTGCAATAAAACACGTGCTTAACTTTTTTTAAAAAAATCCAGCATGAAATCCATCCCCACACTTTTTTGTCTACATGATTACCTATGAATTTCCCAAGAACTAGTGTTCCAGGGCAAAAGAGAGCCAGTTTAATTGGCAGCACATTTGCAAATCCTTAGAGTGGTTTCATCCATCTCGTGTTGTTGACCTCTGGTCAGAGGGGGATGTTTCCGACCAATTCAGGGTTTGCTTTCACCCAGAAGTAATGGCAGAAGTGGTCACCGGGGCCTGAAGTGACAGAGTAAGCTGCTGTCAGAGGCAGGGGCCCTGAGAACCCCTCCTCCCAGGCCTCAGCCGCCTTTTGATCTGCCCGCACGCCCACATGTCCGATGCCTCTGAAAGCTGGACGTGTCACCGTCTCTTCAAAATCTGTAGGGAAGGTGGGCCCAGCGGTTGAGGGATTCCTGATTCATCCAGCCAGTCAACCCCTCGTGGGAAGATAAGAAAAGGTTGTCTTACCTGATCCCTGACCCTGGGCAGAAATGCCTCGGTCCCAGAGGCATGGGTGTCTCAGCTTCTCAGAAAGTTTCCAGAAAAAAGGAGACTTCAAAGGCTCCCTTTGAAAGCCAATTCTATGTAAGTTTCTCCTGTTTCAATTTAAATCCTTTCCTATCTCAATGACTAGAATTAATAAACTCTTGTGCTTGGGGGGGAAAAAACTGGCTAAAATTATGGGGTGGAAGGAGAAATCTCATGAAATAATAAAAAAAGCATAACATTGAGCTTCTCATAGGGCTTGCTGGTCACCCAGCCACACTGACGTTGACGCTTCCCTCTCCAGAGGGAATGGACTGTAACATCTCGTCTTAGGCACAGAGAGCCCACCCTCTTCCCCACCCAGGACACCCCAGACTCCCCTATCTGTCCATCTGTGGCTGGCGCCATCTCCATCGCTCACCCAGGCGTAAACACCTGGGCTGTTATCGTGCTCTGGGATTGGTTCAGTGGAGGCTGTGTCAGCCAGTCACCCCCAGGGACCATCTGGCCACCCCATGAGGGCCCCGGGGAAGCACAGGCTCCAGAGCATAACTGAGGGCACATCAGTGAGCCTCACCCTGAGCACCAGTCTGTTGCACACTCATCCTGCATGTCCCAGGTGCCAAGGCCTGGGCTGAGCACTGGGGGGCAGGGAAGGGTTAATCCATAGGGACCTGTCTGTCTGATGGGGGAATGGGGCCCATTCCCAGGACCCAGACAGACTGAGAAATAAGAGCAATGAAACAGAACCCCGCCTGGATGCCCGAGGTTCAGTACAGGAAGGGGCTGTTGCTAAGGCAATAGAGGAATTGAAGGCACCTTAAGTTGGGGAAAACGAAATAGGGTTAGATCGTCAACACATACTTCTGAGTTCACATGGAATGAAGTTCTGGAATCGAGTTCTTAATTTCAGATCCGGGGAGCCTTTCTCGGCCCTTCTTGACCTGTTCCTAGTAGTCTGTCACATTTTGATCCAGAATCAGAGATGCCAGGGCAGCAAATGTCCTGACCAGAGGTTCCTTGGTTTGGATGAATGATCCTCTCCTGCTGTTAAAAAACAAAACAAAACAAAAACAACCCCCAGACCTCAGGAAAGACCATCTTCCTAAAGCTTTCCTGTGTCACCTCCCCAGCTGCCTTCTTCCCTCCTTCCCAGCTAGAATCTCCCCCACTGTTATTCCAGAAATGCTTTTCTGGAGAATCCTTTAAGCTCTGGGCCAACACTTGTGACCAGATCTCTCACTGGCCTTAGGTATGACACTGTGCCCAGCCTCCCCCAACAGAGAAGGGCCAGAAGTCTGCACCCTCCGAACTTCCTTCCAGTGCTCGGGACAGAGCCGACCCCAAGCCCGGGGAAGCAGCAGGGACAGGCTAAGGATGATCCTCTGGAACATTCTTGACCCTGATCCTGTCCTTCTGAAGCAGAACCAGCCTGGACCTCTGCTTCCCTGTATCACCCTCCCACACACACACACAGAGAGGCCAGACCCACTGGAAGCTTCCATGGAGATCCTGGCAGCGATAACCCCAGTAATTGGAGGGCAGCAAGTGGCGATAAGGCCACCAAATTATTACAAGGCACTAGGTAAGCCAAGCAAACACAGGGTTCTGGGCCATTTTATAGGGGATTCACTGGGAGGTCAGGGTGGAAGAGACAAAAATCTGAGAGAGAGGATGGTAATTTCCGAAACGAGGAACCCAAGAGGCCCCATGTGGACTAAGAGATGTTCCCGACCTACAAATTAGGCTGACTCCAGCGCGCCCGGCCCCGCGCTCCGGCTATTTAAGGGGCGACGCGGGCGGCGGGTGCAGCAGCTCTGCGCCCCCTCCCGTCCCGCGCCACCATGAGCCGCCAGCTGCACCACTACTCCGGCCCCGAGCGCCTGGGCTTCAGCGGCTGCTCGGCCGTCATCTCGGGCCGGGTCAGCAGCGGCTCCGCCTCGTTCCGGGCCGGCGTCAAGGGCACGGCCGCCTTCGGCAGCAGGAGCCTCTTCAGCCCGGGGGGCGGCCGGCGCCTGGCCCTGAGCGCCGCGGCCGGGCGGGGCGGCGCCTACGCGCTGGGCCACTGCGCGGGCACGGGCGGCGGCCGCCTGGGCGGCTTCGTGGGCACCGTCTTCGGCAGCGCGGGGCTGGGGCCCGCGTGTCCGTCCGTGTGCCCACCCGGCGGCATCCCTCAGGTTACCGTCAACAAGAGCCTCCTGGCCCCCGTCAACGTGGAGCTGGACCCCGAGATCCAGAAGGTGCGAGCCCAGGAGCGCGAGCAGATCAAGGCTCTGAATAACAAGTTTGCCTCCTTCATCGACAAGGTGAGTCCTCGGGCACCTGCCTGTCCCTGCATTGGTGACCCGGGTACACGGGGGTGCTCGCTCTGCCACTGACAGCTGCGCCGGAACTTGGGCCACTTAGTTACCCTCTCTGAGCCTCCCTTTCCTCATCTGTAAAATGGGCACAAGAGTGGCTCATCTCGGAGGGTGGTAATGAGGATGAATTGGATGTTTATAAATTGCTTAGAACAGTGCCTGGCACACACTCCTTGTAAACGCGAACTCCATTCCCTCTTTGAGGGACAAGACCCTGGGAAGGGAGGGGGTGCATCAGGGGCAGGAGACAGAGGGAATGGGCCCTCTGAGGGCTCTCAAAATCAGACAAGGAGATGGGACACATTCAGGACAGGGGCATTAGAGGGACACAGGCCAGAGGGTGTCACAGGACACGATGCTTGGTGAATGGGGAAGGACTTGGAAGATAGGAAGTGGGATAAGTGTGTAAGCCAGGAAGACTTCTAGAGGAGGAAGAGAAAAGGGCCAGAAAATTGAACGGTGGGACTGAGGGGAGAAGATTTGGAAAGAGGGCATCTCAAGTTGTGTGTGTGTGTGTGTGTGTGTGTGTGTGTGTGCGCGTGTCCAGAAATTGGGTAACAGGGAAGCTGTCTCTGGAGATTCAGAGGCAGTGACCCCAGTGAACAGGGAGGAGACAAGGAATGGGCTTCTCCTGCCTCCATCTGGGGCAGAAGGTTTAGGCCATGAGTGACAGGGGACATAACACTAATAGCAGCTGACATTCCTCAGTGCCTGGTGCTGTCCAAAGTGGCTCTCACTGATCAACGCACAACCCATGATTCTGTTATCCTTCTGCCTTGCAGACGAGGAGACTAAGACAGAGGCAGGCTAAGATAGGTGCCCAAGTTGATGGAAGAGGCAGCAGTAGCCAGTGTCCCTCACTGCTGTGCTCGGGAAGGGGAAGTGAGGTGATTGGAAGGGAGAGGGCAGGAGTGGAGGAAGCAGAGCTACTGTCCCAGAGGACAGTCATTCCCTTCCTCTAAGTCTGTTCTTCCCAGCATACTTCCTTCTCTCCCTCAAGCTAAAGACACAGCTGAGAGGAGGAATGGGTGAGTGGCAGACACCCTGAAGTTATTTAGTCCTGAAATGTGAAACCTTTGGTCAGGTATGAAAGAAGCTTGGAAAGATGTGATAATTTCCTTTGAAAACCAAAGAAACAAACCAACTAAGAGCAATTTAGACTGCATGTAAGAGAGAACATGCTGACCACCAGAGTGCCCCTCCAGGGCCAGCCCCTGCCACTGTTTCTCCCCTGCTTCCCATTTCCCTCCACTCTGAAAACACCAGCATCTATAGCAAGATAAGCGACCTCACTGATGTGGTAGCTCAGGGTGGCAGACGTGGCATTGCTTAAATCCACTTCCTGATTTCTCTTAGACTGGATCTTATTTCTTGTCTTGGAGACCCAGATGGGCATGTCCACTCTCTGATGTTGCTCTTTCCTGCCCCCACCCCCTACCCCAGGATGACTGCATCTGATTTCTGGGGCCCTCTCCCCACTCTTTTATTTTATTTATTTTTTGGTGAGGAAGATTGCCCTGAACTAACATCTGTGCCAGTCTTCCTCTATCTTTTGTATGTTGGATGCTGCCACAGCATGGCTTGATGAGTGTTGTGTAGGTCTGTGCCTGGGATCCGAACCCACAAACCCTGGGCTGCTGAAGCAGAGTGCACAAACTTAACCACTATGCCACTGGGCCGGCCCTGCCTCTCCCCACGCTTGAGAGGCAACAGCATGGGGATTCTGAGCTATGACCACCTTTGGGTCCCAGGTGCGGTTCCTGGAGCAGCAGAACCAGGTGCTGGAGACCAAGTGGGAGCTGCTGCAGCAGCTGGACCTGAACAACTGCAGGAACAACCTGGAGCCCGTCCTCGAGGGCTACATCAGCAGCCTGCGGAAGCAGCTGGAGACGCTGTCCGGGGACAGGGTGAGGCTGGACTCAGAGCTGAGGAGCGTGCGGGACGTGGTGGAGGACTACAAGAAGAGGTGAGTGAAGGGGCAGAGCACACCCACTGGATGGTGTTGATTACAGACGAGGCTTCCGTTTGGAGCCAGCATTTCTGCCTTCTTAGACCCTGTACTGATTCCATTGCTATTTCCTTTCCCGTAGGAAAGGGAGAGAGATATAAACAGGATGAGACGTAGGGAGAGAAAAGATCTACCCAAAATGGTGCTCCGAATTGCCCAGGAAATGGTGTGCTCAATTTTTCACATTGGAAGTGGGGGATTGGGGGGAAGAGAGCTGTCTCACAGCCGGATGGACGACCCAAATGGCTTCGTAGCTCCACCTGAGTGAGGCTTTCCATGGGGGTTCCCAGAACATGAGACATCCCACCAATCCCAGAGCAAATCTTAAAGCTAAGCAAAAATGAGTTTTTAAAAACTTTTTTCACGTTGCAGCATATCTGTGCTGCTGAATCCCACCATTATAGAGAACAATTGAGAATGTACATGGAACCAGAGATGGTTTCTCCCTCCGAGTTGAGTCGATGAGGAGAGAGAGATAAATCTAGGCTCAGTGTAGTCTGATGTCTTGGAAGTTTGCTTCCAGGTGCCAGGATCTCTAGGGATCAATGACTTCTTCCACCACTCAAGGGGTGGAGATGGTGAGAGCTGAGCAGTTTCTCCTGCTCCACGTCCAATCTGCCTGTCCATCCCTATTCTGCAGTCCCCCCAAAGCAGAATTCTGGCCCGAGCCCTGCGCGGAGATCCTGAGGGAGGAGGTGACATGGTCCCTGGCCTCTGAATGAGCACAGGTTGTGGGGATAGGCTTAAAGAACACTTGCAGAGAGCCCCCAGTCCGTGGACATGAATGCAGTGTGAAGTGAGTGGAGTTAAGATGGAAATTGGAGCCCCATGGAGGTTTGAGCAGGATTCTGGGAAGAAGAGGGGGCTACCAGGCATAGCCCAGATGCCCAGGTCAGGGGCATCCAGGGGCCATGCTGTCTCTGGGCCCTTCAGGCTGGAAAGGCTGGGTTCCAGGATGACCACTCAGTAGTAGAGTGACCATGGGTGAGGCTCTTGATCCTCTGTGAACCTCAGCTTTAATATTTGTAAAAATCAGATGCTGATACCTGCCTTGTCACCTAGAGGAGCTGTTGGAGGGTAATGCCAGACAGTAATTGAGAGTATTAACAGCTCCTAAAAGAACCTAAGTGGTGGACAAAGAAAGGCATTGTTTCCCTGATGTCAGAAGTCTTGAACTTGAATCCTAGCTTCCCTCTTTTTTCCCCTTGGTAAGCTGTATCAATGGGAGCAGCTTGATTTAACTGAACATGCTTAATGGAATTTCAGAATTCAAAATAACTGGCATGGCCAATTCCCACCAGCCAGAGCTCAATGTCACTTTTTAATTGATATTCCAGAGTACCCAGGCTCAATGCTCCCACCTGCTCAAATCAGCAGGAAACCCAGTCTGATCTGTCAAAAATTCCCATGATCTTATATATAGAAAACCCTAAAGACTCCATCAAAAAACTGTTAGAACTAATAAACGATTCAGTAAAGTTGCAGGATACAAAATCAATACTCCAAAATCTGTTGTGTTTCTATACACTAAGAATGAATCCAACTTCACTATTAACTAGCTTTATGACCTCGTGCAAGTCTTCACCTCATTCATAAAATTGGGAGATAATAATGGAACCTACTTTCTAGGGCTGTTGTGGGAATTGGATGGGGTAATGTCTGTGAAGCGTTTAGCACAATGTTTAGCATGTAGTAAGGGGTAGAAGAAATATTGGCTGCACTTGTTATTATTTTTAAAAATTAATTTTATCACTAGGGTCCTCAGTCACTTTTTTGTACCTCTTTTATGATATATGAGATCCTAATCATAAGTCATCCTTGTGTTAGCATTTTCAGTACAATTACAATATAACTGTGAGATTCTAGAGGACAGGCAGTGTGCGTGTCTTAAGCACCACTGTATACTCTGTGGCAGTGGTCTTCTAGATTTTTCTCATAGACACTCTAAAATAATTTTTAAAAACTCACAATTTTAAAAAATCATCTCACAATCGAAAAAATTGTTATAAAATTTTTTATCGTAAATTTAAGTAGTTGCAGAGGACATACTTTCAAGCATATTATATATATATTGCCACTTAAAATTATAGTGGCAATATTAACTCATTTAAATGTATCCAATTGGATATGTAACTCATATCCAGTTGAATACCCACCATCGTTTATCTAAAAAGTTAATGAATGAGCTCTGCCTTAAAAATCGTAAATTTTGATCCTTTCCTCCTTTGAACTCCAACTTTCATGCCACTTTCCCACATAATTTTGTTCCAATATCGTATATTTTCCACCTCAAAGTCTTTTATTCATCACCCTAGCTGCCACAAAATCTGCATGTAACTTGAAAGCTCAGAAAGTTGACTTCTTGTGATCCTAAGTTTTTAAATGTTTAAAGATTTATTCTGGGTTGAGTTATCCAAACAAGATGTGTTACTAATTTTGTTAAACAATAAACATAAAAAGTAAACAATAGGGGGCCGGCCCGGTGGCGCAGCAGTTTAGTTCGCTCTTTGGCAGCCCAGGGTTCGCAGGTTTGGATCCCGGGCGCCCGCCGACGCACTGCCTGTCAGCCATGCTGTGGCGGCGTCCCATATAAAGTAGAGGAAGATGGGCACGGATGTTAGCCCAGGGCCAGTCTTCCTCAGCAAAAAAAGAGGAGGATTGGCAACGGATGTTAGCTCAGGGCTGGTCTTCCTCACAAAGGACAAACAAACAAACAAAAAAGTAAACAATAATGTTGGAAATACATTTCTTAATGAGTTGAATGGGGCAGATTTTTTTTCCAACTGGTTTAGTTATCCATGTCTGAGTATCAATTCTTGTTGAATGAGATAGGATTCTAGTCCTATACTTTTTTCATTCTCATCTAAGTGCTGGGAGACTTTGTTCAGACGAATAGACTTTAAGGGAAGGAGTTTTGCAGGAGCAGTGTCACTCAGTTCTTTGAATGCCTTTCCAGTTTTTCTGCTTTTTCTTTCTTCCATAGTATTTACTTTCTACCATACTATGTAATTCACTTCTTCACTCTGTTTATTGTTTCTCTCTCTGCTCCATGAAGGCAGAGGAATTTGTCTGTTTTATTCACCGATTTATCCCAAATGCCTAAAACGTACCCTGCATTCAACATATATTTCTTAGATGAATGATTACGTGTCAGAATCACATCTCATTATTAAAGATCCTTTTTAACAAGCTGTCAGCTTACAGCTCAGCCCCTTCTTTCTTTCTGTTGAAAGCAAAAATTGAAAACTACCTGACTTGCAAAAAGGATTTGTTTCCTAGCCAATAAAGTCATTTACCATCCACATTTCTGGGAAAGTTTTCAAAATAGCTTTACCAAGACTGGTCAAATGACCACTGCTTATGCAATGTACCCTGTCCCTCAGGGCATCGTGTTGAATCCAGTAGACAAGAAAGGACTGGGGACATAAAAACATTGTTAGCATTCAATACACCTTTGCCAATTCTTAATTTTTAAAAAATGATCTTTTATCCCACATTTTTATATATGTGCACACACATATTTTCAAATCTTTAGAGCTACAGATTTAGCTCATTCAATTTATAGAAAACATTTGTCATCTAGCTTAATTGGAAAAGCCAGTTGTCACTGTCAAACCAGAGAAATAAGAGTTGCTTTTTGTCAGAAAAAGTCTGGCTTCATTTCTAAATTCAAATAAAAATATAATATACACTTCGGGGACTCATAAAATCCACTCAGCAATCAGCTGAGGACCTCATCTTCAATAGTAGATTATTGAAAGCGCTCAGGATTAAAGTGACGTAGATTTAATATAATTAATACATCTATTTTGCTATAAAACAAGAAATCAATGTGCAGTTTCTCATGGCTTAAATTTTAATTATGCATTGTAGTGTATTCTTAAAATTACAAGTTATTCATAAAGTCAATAGTACTATAAAATGCATTGATTTTCTTTGTAAACCTGTGTATTGAACTCTGGTGTTTTGTTTCTAGAAGTAAATAATGAAAAATTATATGTAACAAATTGATGTCATTAATTTTCTCAGCCATCATGATCAAACTTTTTCTATGTATTTTATGAAATAGAAAGATATGAACTGCTAAAAACTAAATAGTCTGGCAACTAGCACATGTTTTTGTTTTTGTTAATAGGAGGTAAATAATACTGAATATTTTATAAGATAAAGATTGATTTTAATAGAAACAACAGTTTCATAGCGTAATTGGATATAAAGAAGTTTTAAATTATCTTTTGCATTACACACATGGAATCTGAGGTAAATTATACAAACTATTTTCTGTGTGCTTTGTCCAGTGTAACTAGAAAAATCTGTCAATCTCAGAAAATGTTCCAGTCACATTTTAAATAACCCACTTCACTAACCTGGCAGAGTGGTGGAATAGTGAGGTCTTTAGATGGAATGGTCAATACTCTTACCTCCCCAGTCTACAGTATACCTGTATTAAGAACATTCCAGCCCCATCAAAACATCTGCTTCCAATGCCTTGCTTCACCTGGAACAGAAATAAGTATAAGAAACAGGTATAACACACAGCTTGACGGTGGGAATGGTGTTTTGTTTGGTGCCTGGAGGTTTTTGCACCCTGGGCTAACGTACCTTACTAAGGTCCCAGATGGCAGAGGGAGTGCGTCTTTCTGCTGTCACATGGGAGGGGGTAGCTGTGAAGGGAGGTGGGACAGTAGAACCTGCATGACGTTTCCATCCCAGGTGCATCCTGCAGGTACATTTCAGGGCGAACTGCATATGAACTAAGGAGCTGGAAAGCAATTCCTTCAATCCTGTCCTTGTCACATCCCCTTTAGGAAGGCTATGCACGTCCTAGGGATGCGTGAACCCCAGTTTGTGGACACTGCTCTGCAGTTCTTGGCACAGAGGTGATCACTAACTGCTCAGTGAGCACTTGCAGAACTGAATTGTCCCAGTGGCAACGCGTTCTCCTTTCTGTTGCCCCACGCAGGTATGAGGTGGAGATTAACAGACGGACAGCTGCTGAGAATGAGTTTGTGGTGCTCAAGAAGGTGAGAGGGGAGCAGGAAGGGCTGGAGGAAGCCTAGAGGCCCCTGAGCGCCCGGCACAGTGATGTTTATAGGCTGAGGAAAGGGAGCCTATGGGTCACATAGTCCCTTGGCCAGGGGCTTAAACTGCAGGCATTGTGCTGTACTCTGGTGTGGCCATTGCACTGCACATTAGCTGGTTTGCTCTCCTGGATTGGGCCTCCCTGTGGACCATGGGGTAAGGGAAGGGGAGAGAGGAGGGGACCTGGGGCTCCTTGTGGAGGGGAGGGAAGGAGGGGAGGCAGCTGGCCCCCTCTGTGCTCCCCAGGATGTGGACGCTGCCTACATGAACAAGGCTGAGCTGCAGGCCAAGGTAGACTCCTTGACAGACGAGATCAAATTCTTCAAGTGCCTCTACGAAGGGGTAAGGACCTCGCTGACCACTCTCGTGTGGTCTGTTCCTCTTCCAAGTGGCTTCTGGCTCTTGGCCAGATGGTTGTGTGGACCAAACGCTGGCAGACAAGCCTTTTAACTCAGGGCAGCAGACATTCCCTGAGGCCCTACTGTGTGCTGAGCAATGAGGTGGGCTTTGAGGAGACCGTGATGGAGAAGAAATGATTCCTGTCCTCCAGGAATTCACAGTCTGGTGGGAAAACCACCTGTCGATGAGTTTTGGGAGCTCAGAGGAAGGAGTGATGAATTCCTCCTGAGCTGTCAGGGAAGGTTCCTGGGGAAAGAGGAGGAAGGTCTCCGTGGGTGCTGGGAAGGGCATGATGTTCCATCCTGAAGGAGCAGAAAAGTGGAGGGTCAGGGCCTGAGCTGTGCTAAAGCAGGAGGGCCTCCAGAAGGGAAGGTCATTGGTGACTCCCTGGAGGGCACGGAGTGCCGTGTAAGGAGTCCAGACGGTTCTAAAGGTGAAGGGGGCTGTTGCTGCAGAGAGAGTGGAATGGGGATGGGAGAGGTCCCGAGTGCACTGGGAGTGGCTGGGCACCCTGGGGCCGCAAGCCCAGTGCACTCGCCCTGCAGCGGCAGGCGCTGGTGAGCTCTGCTGAAGGCGGGGTTCAAACCCCGAAGAAGGGTGGGATGGGGCAGCGGGGGATTTGCCAGGGAGGATCGGGAGACAGGCTCCCCTTATGGGGTCCCTAACTGGCTCCTCTCCCCTAATTGTCCCCCAGGAGGTCGCTCAGATCCAGTCCCACATCAGTGACACGTCCGTGGTCCTGTCCATGGACAACAACCGGGACCTGGACCTGGACAGCATCATTGACGAGGTCCGTGTCCAGTACGAGGAGATCGCCCTGAAGAGCAAGGCCGAGGCTGAGGCGCTGTACCAGACCAAGGTGAGCTGGGTGCCAGCTGTGCAGAGGCCCCGTGACCACAGCTGCTGCCCTCTCATTATGCGTGTGTGTGTGACTGCATGCATGAGTGTGTGCATGTGTGTGTATTTGAGTTGAGCAGACACCTCCCTCATCTTGGAGTTGGGCCTGTGGAAATGCCTCCCCCTGGTCCAGGGAGGTCAGCCACAGTCTTGGCACATGTTGGGGATGTATATGGGTTTAACCCTTCCCCTGCCATGGCCTTTGCTGACAGTGGAGGCCACACTAGCCACAACCCTGAAAGGACTCTGACACCGTTTCTGTGTGTAATCCACATATCTGGGCTTTTCTTCTTGTTTCCAACTTTGTCAAAATGAGGACAGGAAATTTGAACTCCACCAAGGCTCTCACATTTGAGAACCTGAGGGTCCTGGTGAACTGGGGCAGGGCCTTCCTCTCCAGAAGGAAAGGGCTGTCTTTATCCCCGACCTTTGCCCTCCCTCCCTCCTTCACTGGTGCCTACAAAGCTTGGATAATGAGAACAGCATGCGGTCACCCCCTCCCCATGCTGAACACCCTTAAGAGGTGAATTCCCAACTGTCCTGTGCTCCTTTTCTCTTGTCACTGAACCTCAGATCCAGGAGCTGCAGGTCACGGCGGGCCAGCATGGGGATGACCTCAAACTCACCAAAGCTGAGATCTCGGAGCTCAACCGGCTGATCCAGAGGATCCGCTCGGAGATAGGGAGTGTGAAGAAGCAGGTGGGTTCTATGAAGTGAACCAGCTAACAAGGTTTATTGAGCACCAGTTGGTACGAGACCAATTACGGAAAAAGGGTAATACACGTTCCCTCCTTAGGGCGTTTATAATTCCTCAGGAGAGAACAGTCTGAACCCACATGGGAGGGTGAAGCGTTCCGCCACTGTGTAGCATGCTCATAAATGCTGTGGAAGCCCCGCGGCTCGAGCTGAAGGAGGACCCGAGTGAGGCTTTCTGCAGGAGATGGGATACTCTGGGAAGGGAGGCAGAAAGGAGAGGGGAAGGGGCAGTGAGGGAGCCAGCAGGAGCTGTGGATCCGAGGTGGGCATGTGCATGGTGTGTGTGCAGGGAGGAGAGTCACCTACCCTGGGCAGAAGGTCCACGACGGGTGGGGCGTCAGGGAGCAGGACACCACTGGATAGGAAGGGGTGGATTATGGGCACCCTCAAAGCTGGGCAGTGGAGTTTAGACCCTATGCGGTAGGTAAAAGAGAGCCGGTTGTAGGTTTCACGTGAATCCGTGCTGGAGGAAGGAGGGTCTGTCAGTGGATTTTAGAGGAGAGTGGGGCGGGAAGAGCCACTGCCATTGACTTCGCTGGGGCTCTGCGCTGTGGTTGCCTTTCCCTGTGGTTGTGCTGTGGGGGGCACTGCACTGGGTGCCCCCCGGGGGGGGCCATATTGGGGCCACACTTGTGATTCTGAAGCAAGCCAGCCTATGAGTTTCCCAGAGTTTGTGGAGGCCAGTGCAAGGGTGTGAGGTCTCAGCTTCCTGGGCAAGTCAAGTTGCCCCATCCCCCTGCCCTGCCCTGCACACACACACACACACACGGCTCCTCTGTGCAGTAGGGCTCATGGCAGTGCAAAGAAGACCAGATTAAATAAGAACTATGGTGCTATCATTTAATCAAGTTCTGCATGAATGAAAGAAAAACAAGGTATTTGAAGCTACCCTCAGTATCCAATTATGATGTTTATCTGATGAAATCCTACCATAAACTAGTTATTACCATGAACTAGAAAGTAACTTTTTGTGATCAGGTGCTACTGTGCTGTGGAGGTTGGGCAGATTCCTCCGTGGGGATCACTCTCGATGCCCGGTCCCCCTGTGGCTCCTCTTGAGGACCCTCAGCCAAGGCGCTTTCCTGCCCTTCTGGCCCCTCCACTTAAGAAGCCCACAGTTTCACATGTAGACTCTCTTGGCATTCAGTGGCCCTAGAATCCACATGATAATTGTTTCAGTGGATGCTCAGATTTTGTGTCCTCGCAAGATCCAAGCTTTTGGAGTCCCCCAGGTTCACCTTGCGGGATCTTGGTCGGTGAAAAAGAACAGAGGCAGTTTGATTGAATTCAGGTCACAGAGTTTGTTGCCATCCTCCTGAATAATTAGACCTCCGCAGTCTCCAGGATGGGATGTGGTTTTCCGTGGTCGGGCAGCTGGGTCCTAGGTGTCTCCGCTGAGGCTGTGAGCCACTCACCCAGTACACTGTGGGTGCTCGCATGGCTGGGGGCCTGCCCGGCAGAGGAGGGCGGTGCCAGCTGGACAACAGTCTAGAGTTCCATCTGGCCTCAGAATCAGCTGCTCAACTTGGGGTGAAGCACATTTGACTCCAGAGGAAGGGGACACACCAGAAAGAGAAGCCAGATACTTAGATTCCACCCAAACCTTAGCCAGGTGACCAGAATACACGCCTAAGACTGCAAGGCTCAAGAGGCCCACCAGGGGCTCCCACGTGGATTCGAGCACAGAACCCCACCTGCAGTTTCCTCATGCAAGTTACATGTTTATATCCACCGGTCAGATGTTTGTAAACTCGTAAAACCTGTGAGTTATGCGAAAGTATGTTTCACGACTGTTGCCATACAGCGTGATTCTCTGTGGAACTATGAAGGCCAGACTCTCAGTGTGGCAGGTTTATTGGACAGACATTTTATTAATAGGAACTTCATTAGTCCCCAATTTTTTCCCACAATTTACAGGATCTTCCAAGACAACCTTTACACTGTGGGGCAGAATTAAGGCCAGCTACCTAGAAACTTTTCGGGGTTGGCATTAGAATCTTACAGCTGATGTTACAGACAGGAAGGAGAGGGCAGGGGCCACGTACCAGGTAGCCCACCTTCCCTCCTTCCCCTCCTTTCTGCCATGGTAGGGACACTCCACCTTCACGTGCCAAGGCATGAGCTGGGGTAAACTGTGCGTGGAGTCAGAGGAAGGACAGATTCATCTCTAGTGATGTCCAAAGGTGGAGAAACCCGGAGGAGCTCAAAGCATTTCCTATCAGTCAAGACCAAATGTGGGGAGGTTGAGCAGGATCTCAGAGCTGGGCTCTGACTCAAAGCGCCGAATCTCTTTGCCCCTCAGTGCTCCAACCTGGAGACGGCCATCGCTGACGCTGAGCAGCGGGGCGACTGTGCCCTGAAGGACGCCCGGGCCAAGCTGGACGAGCTGGAGGCCGCCCTGCACCAGGCCAAGGATGAGCTGGCCCGGATGCTGCGGGAGTACCAGGAGCTCATGAGCCTGAAGCTGGCCCTGGACGTGGAGATCGCCACCTACCGCAAGCTGCTGGAGAGCGAGGAGTGCCGGTGAGGGCTGATGTCTTTGTCTGGAGCAGTTACGTCTCTGCGTTAGTGGGAAGACTGAAGACAAACAGTGCAGTTCTCTTCAGGTCCTACTGAGGGAGAACCAGAGGGAATGGGCTTGACATGGTGCAGAAGGAAAGACCAAAGTTAGACAGTGAGAGAGACTAAGATGTAAAAATCTCAAAGAGGTGGTAGGAGAGGAAGTATGAACGTCAGCAAAGTTTGAGAAGCAGAGCATCCCTGGCCCCTCATGATGCATTCTTAAGGGGTGGAGGCAGATGGCCTCCAAGAGTCATCTAAGTTCAAGGTCGTTCTGGTAAAGCTGGGGCCTGGTGAGGATGTGAGCTCATTCCTCTTAATTGTCTGAGACCAATGGCATAGCCATAGGGAAGCAGGGGCCCAATTATCCCACTCAGATAATCAGATAATCCCACAGCCGCTTTGATGGAGAGTTGACTGTTGGTGTCATCTCAGTTCTCCATTCCTGGAGAGGCCCCGGGGTGGATGGGAAGAAAGGAGGCTGGGATGAGGTGGAAGGTGGCACGTTCTGAGAGGAGAGGCTCATTCACAGAGGTGACTCCCTGGATAGACCGGGTGATGGTTTACGGAGGGTTTATCTGCTGTTCTTCTCCCTCTCCAGGATGTCTGGTGAATATCCGAATTCCGTGAGCATCTGTAAGTACCTGCAGGACCCGGTTCTGCCCTTGGTCACCTACCAGAAGTCTAAGTCTCCCTAATCCCGTGACACCAAAGAGAAGTCAGAATACGAGAATGGGTTCAGGGGGGACTTAGGGGCCCAAAGAGGGAGCTGGCTTTAGTAACCAAGGAGAAGCAGTGGATGGAGAAAAATAATAATATCATGAAATAGAAAAGCATAACCTGTAGAAAGATCGGATGATTCCCAAGAGTGTATAATCCAAGAGTCTATTGTAAAAATAATGCTTAACGGCTACATTCTGTTTTTATTGAGGCCGGACCAAAATAAAGGCCCTGAATTGCAGTCGAGGGATTGAGGGGAGCTGAAAGGTGGAAGGGTGGAACAAGGCAGCTGAAATCCCCTCCTCCAGGTTTAAAAGCCCGAGAGCGTGCAGGGGAGGTGCTGTTGCGGGGGCGGGGATGCCCCGGCGGCCCCTTTCTCCAGCAGCACCTGAAGGCCTCCGTGAAGCGCCTCTCTTCATTTGGCCCCACTCGTGGGAGGTTCACTGGTAGAGCCTTGAAGTCTGATACTGCGAGACTGACACAGACTAATAGGAAAAGGTCAAATGCATGGGGCCAAGTACGTGAAAAATGGTCAGTGCTGAGGGAAATCTCTTAGTAAACTAAAACTACACAACAGAGAGCATCTGTCTCCACGTGAAGCCACTGCAGGGGAGAGAACTAAGGGAGTGGCTGGGATGTCCCAGGAGGGCCGACGGGGCCGGGTCTTCTCTCGTCCATTCCAGCTGTCATCAGCAACACCAGCGCTGGGGCTGGAGGGGCTGGCTTCAGCGTGGGCTTTGGTGCCTCAAGCAGTTACAGCTACAAGCCTGCGGCTGCAGACGTCAAAACCAAAGGCAGCTGTGGCAGCGAGTTCAAGGATCCCCTCGTCAAAGCCTCGGGCAGCAGCTGTGCGACCAAGAAGGCCTCGAGATGAAGGGCAGGTGGTGGGTGGCTCCCTGAGCAGGGAGCTGCAGCCATCTCCTCCATCTCCTTCCCCGGGGCCCCTTTCCTAGCCAGGAAGTGCTTCCTCCATCATCACAATCCCAGTCCCATCCCCTCTCCTGGTTGTCCTCAGCGGGTGATGTTCTGATGCGGGAAGTCCAGTCGTGGGCACTCTTGGTGACCTCCTCCTTGGCCACCTTATACTGGGTTGCTGCCCCCAAATGCAGAGATGACACATGTACCCAGGATGCTTCTCTGTGGCCAGGTGCAGCCTCTCTGTCCCCGTGCCTTTCTTGGGCCTTCACGGCCAAGGGGCTCTCTTTGTCCTCTGGTTGGGGTCATGTCCAGTTCTCTGCTTCTCTTGCAATAAATGATCAATGCCATTTGAGTCTCAGTGTCGAATCTGTTGTCACATCTGCATCACCCCGTCTCACTTTACTGGGTCTCACTCTTGCTTCACCCCGGGTCCCTGGCCTGACTCGGATCTTGGCCATCTGGTTCTGGCCAGGTGGGCACTGGGGGAACGCCGCTCCTGGTAAACAGCTGGGGTTTGCTACTGAGGTGCCTCCGGAAGGCTCGGTGTGTCCCCTGCACTGGGGCGTCTATCCCACACAACAGCCCTGTGAGACGGGCATTGTCACCCGGTACAGAGAGGCTCACACCGCTGTGAGCAAGGGGCCAAGTCAACGCCAGGACTGTCAGGTGTTCCAGCTCAAAGCACCCCCAGTGTCCCACACTAACCGCTTCTTGTGGTCAGAGCGGTCAGTCCTTCTTTCTGCTCACCTCCTCACTCTCTGGCTGACCCACCCCCAATCGTGCTCGCCCACGATGGTGCTGCTTTCCTCTTGTTCCAGCCAGTTCTTTTCCAGGTTTGGGGCCTACATGTATATGCGTTCGTGGAGGCATCCGTGTCTAATGTGTGTAATCAGGCTTTAGTGAGCCAGGTGTTGCTCGGGCACTGGGAACACTGGGCCGAACCACCAGGCACAGACCTGTCTTCACAGGGCTTACGGTCTAGAGGGGCGAGTGAAATAAGCAACTAACAGAGAAACAGATAATACACTGTCAAGTAGCGGTGACAGCTACGAAGAAAAGTTCACTGAAGTAAGGAGCAGGGGGATTCTGGGTGCTCCTCAGGGCGCATGTGTGTTTTTGCAAGGGTGTTTGCTGTCTCAGGATCAGTGAGCAGAGTTGACTTGAGCACAGTGCCGAGGAGCAGAATCCTCAAGGGTGAGACCACCTTCCAAGGATGAGCCTCATTTGAGGTGCCCATGACCCCTTCTCCTCCACGTCATTCCCTGGCCTTATACTCCAGTCTTTCTTTCAGCAAGCCAGGACTTTTCACACCCAAGGACCTTCGCAAATATGATCTTCCAATCTCGGGTGCCCATGCTGCATTTATTGAAAGCTTACCCATCCTTCGTGGCTGAAATGCCACCTCCCACGTTCATGCATTTTCTGGTCCCTCTAGGTAGACTCTGTCAAGTCATCAAGCGTTAAACGAGCAGGAACATTAGAGCTGCCGGCTCAACAACTCTCCCATCCTCACCCCGCCTCCCCCTTTCCAGGTGGGCAGATGGAGGCCCTGATGGCTAAGTTCTCCGTCCCGCACACCCACGGCACTATCCCCAATCTGTATTACAGTTGGTCCTTTATTTTCCTGGTGTCGTGTTAGCTGCTTGCAAGTCTGTCCCCTCACCCCACCTCCTCCCAGCCCCTTGTCCCTGGGTCCTCAAGTCTGGCTCCTGGTCGGCACTCAATACATGTCTGCCGCAGGAATGCATGGCTTAGCGTAGCCCGCCCTCACCGGAGAGAAAGAACTCAAGGTACACACGTGTGTCCTGAGGACCTGGCCTGCAAATGAGGAGACACATTTGTGTTAATAAATTTGTGTTTTCTATGCATCTGCCTGTATGCAGTTTATATAATCTATCAACCAAACTGGGACACTTTTGTTCTGGGCACGTGCTAAACTGGATCCTCAGACAACGGGCAAGAGCCAGGGTTGTCTCGGGCAATGGCCCCCCAGGTCTAGCACACTGGCTGGGTGTCAAAAGCCGGGTGTCGAATCCTGACTCTGCTAATGGCTAGTTGTGGCCCAGGGCAAGATCCTGCTCTTGTAAAAGAGGGTTGGTGCCAGCTGGCCTCTACTGAGTGCTCCCCATCTGCCAGGTTCTGTTCCCAGCACTAACTCTTCTAGGCACTTTATGCCTGGCAACTCAATTAACGCTTTCAACAACCTGATAGGTTTTATGGTTATAAGATGCAATTATAATAGTGCACATCTCGGTAATGAGGATATTGAGGCTCAGAGGGGTTAAATAACCCACCTGACGTTGCATGGTTAGTAAATGGCAGAGTCAGGAGTTGAACCCCAGTCCAATTCCAGAGTCCATGCTTCCAGCCATGACATCTCATTACCTGTCAAAGCTCTCACCTTGGAGGAGAGTTGAGAATAGGAAAAGGGGTAATGGAAGTAATACAGTGCCTGGAATACAGTTTGCAGCCAATAGATGTCAGTTGTTATTTCAATAATTAATGTGTGTGCATGGGGCCTTCTGCGTTTGCCAGCTGTGCCGGTTCATGACCAGTCGATCCACAGCAGGAGTGTGCCCAGAGACCTGGCTGAGACAGGCTGAGTGAGGGGCAGAGGGCACTGGGTCTATTCATTGGAGCACATTCCCAGCCTGTCACCAACTGCTAATTTCTAGGCAGGAAAAATAGCTCCTCGGTGCCTGTATTTTGTGTGTACACTGCCCTCTGCCCTCAGCCCCAGGTACTGCACCTGCCATCTGTGTGGCGGTGGAGGATTCTCCTACCAACAGAGAAGCTGTGGGATGATCTGGGACAGGCTCTCTGCCCAGGCTCTCTGCCCACCGCAGAGCTGCCAGCTGGAAGAGATGCTGTTTTGCTCCCTGGTGTGCCCAGGCTGGCCCCAGCCTCTGTGTTGCCCAGGCCCTGGCTCCTGTCTCCCCTCCTTCTCCTCTCTGACCTCTCCTTCCATGCTCGCTGCCTAACCGCCTCACCTCTAGTCAGAGAACTCGGGGCCTTCAGACAGCTCTTCCTCCACAGGCGTCTGAGAATCTTGGGGCTGATTCAGAGGTCCTGGGTATGAGAGCCCCCATGCCTCAGCAATATCCTCCCTAGGCCCCACCTGCACTGTGTGTAAAACCCTGCCCTGGCTGCAAGGGGGTTCCTCTGAGAACCCTCTCTCTCTCTCTCATGCAGTAGATGATCCAGGCATGGAGGCACTGGCAAGGCACAGCCAAGCGGCTACAGAGGAAGGAAGGGATCAGAGCTGAACACAATCAGGAGAGACTTCCTGGAGGAGGTGAAAGGGACATAAATTGTTGGAGACATGGAGTGTCTTGAAGACTTTGCTTTTTAGGTCACATCTGGCAGCTGCTCTGAGGTTTGAGCTGCCCTTTGTCAGCCACCTACAATCTCTTCCAGGGCCTCCACCCCTGCTGCCACCTGCAGGGTGACAACTGCTTGTAGGACAATCACTTTGCTTATATCACTGTCCCACGGCCCTTACATGTACATTGGCAAATGCTTCCAGGACCACCAGAGATGTTGAGGGTCTCTCCTCCCCAGCAAACCACTTTTAATCGCCCCATCTCATTCCTCCCCGCCAGTGTACCTTCCGCACCACTCCCCCCGTCGGTGCTGGGGTCTCAATTAGAGGCTGGTCATCTGAACCACTCCTTCTTGCTTCCAATCCATTCATCCCCAGGAGGGGTCTCAGGGTTCCGGATCCTTCTTGCTGGAACTCCAGGTGCAGCACCAAGTTCCAGATGAAAGCTGCTCCCAGCCTGTGACCCGAACCGCAGCCCAGCGGGTCCAGGAGTGGAGGGGAGCTTCGTGTGTAAGGACACACACCGTGCAGGCGGCCAGTCAGAGTCTGAGTCCCATTGTTGGTTGGTTTCTTTTGCCACTCACAGTTGTGACTTGGGCGACTCAGCTCCCTGCTCCTTTGCTTCCTTATCTGTAAAGTGGGAGAAATAAGAGTATTTTCCTCTCAGGACTGGTGTGAGGATGAAATGGGTTAAAATGTTGCGAGCAAGCCGGCAACAAGCGACCATTCCACGTCTACACTGAGTCACGGCCACCAGGCTAGCTTCCAGTTCGATTCTAACCCCAGGCCAGTAGCTCTTTCCTCGTGGCATTCTCCTTGGCCCTCCCAGCCCGCATCCATTTCCAGAAGGTTCTCTCTCGTGGCTGCTGGTCCCTCTCAGCCCTCTCCTTGGCTTTCTGTTACGACGTGCAGCCCCCACCCTCGCTCCACGCTGCCCCACTTTTCCTGCTCCCTAACTGGGGGCCAGTGTGCCCCAGTCCCCTGAGTTGCACCTCCAGAATGCTGGTGTCCTGGTGTGCGACACACCCCACTCTCTGATCCACAGGCTCATTTCACAACCAGCCTCCTGAACCCACACCAGCGTGTCACACCTTGTAGTGGGACATAAAGTCCCACTTGCCTCAGCGGGGCCCATGACCCTGGGGAGAGGGGACTTGGTCTCCAGGCCTCCTTCTCCACAAAGGAAGGTGGACAGAACTTTCAAAGGGGGCTGGGCTGAGGTCTCGGCTCCAGATGGAGGTGCTCACACTCTGACCCCGGCCTCAGGTACCAACGTTGAGCCTCACCTAAACGCCACCCGCCTGGACCCACATCCATGGCAGGCCTACATCCCGGGGGGTGGCGCTCAGGCCCCTCCGCACAGCGGGGAGGAGGCAGTGGGTAACTCATCCCTTCCGCCCAGGCTGGGCTGGAACGTGCGGGGCTCAGTCCAGGCCCCTGCCTCCAGCCTCTCTGGGCTCTGGCCCTTTCCCTGAGGACCAAGCCATCCCTCCCACTGACCCAGTCTTTTCTAGCTCCCTTTTCCTAAAATACTCACTTCTTGTTTCTTATATTTCTTTCTTGACATCCTACTTGTTTAGTTTATCCTCCCACTTCCTACCTTGCCTGTGGTCATCCAGGCCCCTTAGAAACACCCTGCCTGTGTGTTTCTCCCCTTCTCCTGTCCCCCTCCTAACTCCTGTCCCCAGGGCCCCACAGGCTTTCTTATAAGGTGGGCACAGGGAAGGGGGATGGCCATTCCCCCCACACCTGAGGCAGGTGCCCCAGCAGGCCCAGCCTACCACTGGGGCTTCTCCCTTCGGGACGGGGTGGGGGTGGGGATGAGCTTCTCCCTCCTGTCTGGACAGGGCTGCGTGATGCTCCGATGGGCGATAGACAGCGTGTCATCAGTGACGACTGGCTTAATTACAGCCTGCCACGCAGCCCAGCTTGTTTGCTTTGGAGGTGGGCAGAGGAAGAGGCAGATCAAGCATCAGCCTTCAAAGTCATGATCAAAAGATTAAGACGTTTCTCCCAGCCTGTCTCTTCCCTTTCAAAAAAAGAATCACGTGATAGAGGGAGCTGGGGGTCAGAAAACACCTTCCAGAAGCCGCTGGGGGTGGAGGGGTCGAGGTAAGCAGATGGGTGAAATAATACAAGAGTGGGGGCCCGGTGGTATTTTGAAATGAGGAAATGGAAGAAAATGTGCCTTCCCAGAGCAAGACCGAGCTTGTCTCGGCATTCCTCTGTGCGTTTGAGCTCGGAGGAGGGCTCCGTGTGATGACTAGGTAGGTGGTGGGATGGAGCTGTAAAGAGTACAGAGAGCTTTTCTGTTTAAAAAGAGGAAAGAAAGAGAACTAAAGTGGCTTGTCTACACTAAGGGGCCAGGGCCTGTCCAGTCACGACAGCCCGAGGAGCCAGAGCAGAAGGAAAGAAAGAAACCAGAGTGAAGGAGCTCCGTGAGACACAGCCCAGGACGTGCTGAAGGCAAAAGAACAGCCAGGCCGGGAAAATTGAAAACTAGTCTACGGATCCCTAAGCCAGAGGGAAGCCGGGCAGGGCAGGTCCCAGTGGACAGAGCCCTGGGGGGCACTGGTGAGGTGGGAGCAGGGGACCATCAGTTTCCCCCAGGGCTCAGAGAGGAAAAGGTCCTGGGGACCGGAAGTCAGAGCTCAGCCAGCCCTGAGAAGTGGGCAAGAGCTCAGTGGGGAGCCAGGCTGATGACCCTCCTCTTGGGAGGAGGGAGAATTCTGGCCAGAGGTTCCAACTCCCCCTGTATAACAGGAGCCTATCCTCGAGATTCAGGCAAGCCACCCAGGGCTGCCCCAGAGGGCCATGAGGGTTGTGCCCAGCACTAGGGTCCTGTGAGGGGGTCCTGGGAGCTGAAACCCAGCTGGGCACCCAGGTGAGGGGCTGCATCCACCCAGAGGAAGGGGTGCCTTTTTCTAACGGGCACGGAGGTGCCGTGTAGATCCTGACGTCGCGTGGCTAAACTTCTCTGACGTTCCTCTCTTGAGGCAGGAAGGATGGGACATGCCCTCCATGAGCTGGGCTGCAGCAGACAGAAGGAAGGAGAGGCTAATGCTGAGGAGAGGTCTTGGGGCAGGCCCTGCATGCAGAGGAGGGTGTTTGTGGAGAGACACCAAGGAGGGCAGTGGAAAGTTCTAGGAGTAGCAGTGATAAGGGAACCACCGCCAGGTTTCAGGACACCAAACATCCTTGGCTAAGTTGTAATAAATAGACACTTACTGCACAATGCCTTCTACAGTAATGCGGCACCAAGAAACGGGAACTGTGACATGCTGGCTGCCTGTCGGGGTTTCACTCAGCTCAGCGCCTGTGACAGAGCAGGCCTTTAATAAATGAGAGTGGAATTGAATTTAAATTGAGTCATCCAGCTACTTGTCTTCTTAATAATCCGGGGAATTCACACCCACATGTGTTGGGGGTGGAGGGAGGGGGACTAGGAGGGATGGACAGAGATCAGGAAATTGCTGGAGTGTTTAAGGTTTGCGGACTTGGAGAGTCACTTCAATGGACCCTACAAACTACTGGAGAATCTGGTGCTCTGTACTCTGT
Organism: Tapirus indicus; assembly: GCA_031878705.1. Lineage (NCBI taxonomy): Eukaryota > Metazoa > Chordata > Mammalia > Perissodactyla > Tapiridae > Tapirus > Tapirus indicus. The sequence goes on along the minus strand of CM062918.1, from coordinate 138,649,823 downwards.
GATAAGGTGGATGACGTTGGAGGGGATCAGTCGTCCAGGTTTTCCAGAACTGTCTAGAGTATAGCACTGAAATCCTGTGTCTTGGAAAACCCCTCAGTCCTGGGCAAATTGGGACAGTTGGTCACCCTACAAAACAATAAGTAAGTAAGTCCTTCTTACTAACACAGGACTTGCTTCTTCACTCTCCGCATCTCTCCCACACTGTGCCGGCCCTGTGTCTAGAGCCCCAGATCACAGCAACGGGCTCGGCCCCACCTCTCAGCGGCATATCCCCTCTGCTGTCAGACTTGACACTCCAGGACCCAGAGAATGTCATGTCAAGAAGAGGAAGGGTGTGGGGAGGGGGTATGGAGTGAGTGGGGGAAAAGCGGATGAACTCTACTGTCTAAGCTAGCTAACTTTGGACGAGGTTGGAAAAACACTCTCCTTTCAAACCGGTTCAGACAGGCAGAGAGCATTAGGTTTCTGCCCTGAGCTCATTTTCAAAGGAAAATTGGAGAACTCAGTTTCAAGTTCTTTCCAGTTCTAAAGTGCTGTGGTTTGTCTCCTCTCCCCCAAATCAGCTCAAGAATCCTTCAAGCTTCTTCCTCTTTCCATTAATGACCTTGATTTACAGAATGCTGGTTCCTTCGACTGTGCCCAGGAGTAGTCAAAAGGCCAGTGGAGGGGCCTGCCCAGTGGCGTAGCCGTTAGGTTTGTGCGTTCCGCTGCGGCAGCCTGGGGTTCACCTGTTTGGATCCTGGGCGCAGACCTACTCACCGCTCATCAAGCCATGCTGAGGCAGTGTCCCACATAGAAGAACTAGAAGGACCTACAGCTAGGATATACAACTATATACTGGGGCTTTGGGGAGAAAAAGAAAAAGGGGAAGATTGGCAACAGATGTCAGCTCAGGGCCAATCTTCCTCAAAAAAAAAGGGGGGGGGGCCAGTGGACTGGAGAAAAACGACCTTCACGATCCATTGTCAAACCAAGCAGACGTGACTTTGGTTATGTCCGTCTGGGATTATTCGTGGCACTCCTTCTATGTACCTCCCAGGTGGTGTCCTCTGCAGAGTGCGAGTCTTACCCTCCAGGAATACCCTTAGCCAAGATGGTGGGAGATTATGGTGCATATGGGCTCAGCCCTCTTGGGGCTCCCTGGGGTACATGTTCTTTAACCTAAAGCACTGGCTCTTCGAAATTTCTTCCCCCCAGGACCCTCACATGATTCCACACTGTCTGCGGGAGAAAGGGAGCTGCTGTGGCCTAGTCCACCATCTTTTTCTCATTAATCTCTGCTCCCAAGTCAAGCTTCTCCTACAATCACTTGGGTCACTCACTGCCTCTCAGATGCACTGGGCACCTGTCCAGTCCGGCCCACCTTCCAGTTCCCAACCGCCACCTCAGAAAGCCCAGTGTATTTTATTCTGATGTTTTTAAAAAAATCAGAAAAATAACAGCTTGTCTGAATCAGTCATTTAATCCAATACAGGCACGTGGAGTTAAACTGCAGCAACAGCAACAGCAAACCAGCTGTCACGTGCTCATGTTTTGTCTCCTCCAGTTCAATATCAATTTCTTCGAGGGGAAGGAGAGTGTCGTAGATGTCTCTCTCTCAGTGTCTGGTGTAGAGCAGTACACACAGGAGGCACTCTGTGTTATAGGTCATGTGCCGTGTAATGATGTTTTGGTCAACGACAGACGGCGTATATGATGGTGGTCCCATAAGATTAGTACCACACAGCGTGGGTGTGTAGTATGCCTACCTTCTAGGTTTGTGTAAGCACACTGTGTGATGTTCATACAATGACAAAATTGCCTAACGACACACTTCTCAGAACATATCCCTGTCGTTAAGTGACGCATGACTGTACTTATTGAATGAATCCATTTCTTCAGGCCTTGGGACACTCATTAGTCCGACGAACTCAAAGACTGGGGTGTGGTGTGTGATGACTAATTAAAGGGTAGCCGACACAGTGAAGATTGGAACTGTCAGAGGCCAAGGACAATTCTCTGCAATTAAATTCCCTAGGAATCAATTAGGAGGGGCACCTGTGTGTGCCACAGTCACAACACGGCCGTTGGGAAATTCCCCTCTGCCTCCTCCTCTTCCTCCTGCGTCACCACCACCACCATGGCCATCATCACCATCATCACCGTCACTAGCCCCTTCCTGACCAGCCCCAAGCACAGGGCCTGGCACGTGGAGGCCCTCGCTGGGTGTTTGTGGAATGAATACGAAGGGTGCCCAGAGCCCTGGCGCAGTCCTGGCTGTCCCTGGCCGTCACTTTTGAGTGTGGATGAGCTGAGTTCATTCTGCAGCATTTTCCTGGGCACCTGAAACCCTGCCTTTATTTTCCCTCAGTCTTCTCCAGACTTGAAGCTCCAGCCTTGTGCCTTTCCTCCCTGGTAAATGCTCTTTTGTTGACATATCCGGCGAGATGTCCAGCTCCCGGGGAGAGTGGGCCTCACACTCACAGGCAGTGGAGGTGCGAGCTTGGCCCGGGAGACTCAGGTGGCCAGAACCATGCTTGTTTCCCCTTCGAGCCCCTCAGTGAAGGTCCGGCTCCTGGGGATTCTAGAATAAAATAGCCCATGATGAAAGTGAGTCTTTTCTTCCCTCTGCCCATCCCCATTTTGGCTGACTTTGTCTCTGAACCTCAGAGTGACGTCTAATCTACAGCACCACCTTACATAAGCCCCCAGTTCAGGGACAACCTCCCCTTCTCCTCACTTGTCTCGATGACCTAAGATAAACATGAGCAGGAGGGCCTCAGAGCCCGTGGCTGCCATGTCTGCCTTACGTATCAGAGAGTCTTGGCATCTTCCGCTCTAACTGTCATCTCTGTCACGAACGTGATGTTAGGAACCTGGACTTGGAGACCAGACCCACTTGTACTCCAGTTCCAGCTCTGACTTACTAGCCGAGTGGCCTTGGGCAGGTTCTTTAACATCTCTAAGCCTCAGTTTCTTCAGCTGTGAAGTGAAGTTAGTAACACGAGGGTCAAATTAGAAATCCTTGTAGTGCTCGGCCCGGTGCTTGCCACACCGAAGTGAACAATTGACGTTAACTCTTCTTGTTACTCACTGCCGCAATGACTACTGCTGCCACCACGGATGCGCCTGCTATAGGTGATACTGGCAATCTGGCTTAAGAAACCAGTCCAGTGATGCCCTCCCAGGCCCTAGGGCTAGGCCCTGGCCAGAAGGTTGGGATACAGGGTCCTGGAGAAGGAGCTTCCACTGCTGCCTTAGGAGCTGCGAGGAGAACGCCGTGTAAGGGGAAGGCCCTCCAAGGCGGCATTCTAGGTCTACGCTCCACCCCGCTGCCCAGCTCACCGGCTCCGCCTTTCTCCTCCCCATCAGGGAGGACAGTTATCTACCACCCTCCGGCTGATCCAGATGGGTCAAAGCTCCCCAGTTTAGTTACAGAAAGTCATCAGAGTCCTGCATTAGGGCTACCAGATGTCTGTTTTTGAAATAATTTTTCAGCATTTCACTCTGCTGGGACTATCTGAGCTATAAAGGGCTGGTCCCTCCTGACCCAAAATTGAGTGGCTTCCTGAAGTGATCGGGAAAGAGGCAGAACAACCCACCCTGGACCCGGGAGTGAAACTCTGGGGCTTGCGCACCTTGGTCACTGGGCATAGAGTGCCTCCCCAGGGAGCACGGGGGAGACTTTCTCCCCGGGGAGAGAAGAACCAATGTCCAAGCTCCTGGGGCTGCTCCGCGGCCCGACCTCTAGGATGGAGCAGGTAACCTTGTCCAGGAGAAAAAATTCTGCTGCAGGAACTGCCAGCTGCCTGAAAAGCTGCTCGTTGTTGAAAAGGCAACATCGAGGTCCCCACCACCCAGGCCCTGCCCAGCACAGACAGTACCCCTCTGGGGGCCATGCAGACTCTGTGCGGTCGTTTCCACTATTCCTGGGGTCCGTTCCATTGCTGGACAGCTGTGGTCTTCAGAGTGACCCCTGGAACTTCTTTCTCAGATCTAGATGTCTGAAGACACCAATCATGTCCTTTCTGAGTCTCCTCTGCTCCGGCATGATCACCCCAGCTCCCCAGCAAGAGCAGATATTGGGGAGATGGGTTCTCCTGGGAGGAAACCTGAGTTTTCAGATGAGCCCTCAGAGCCAGCCATTTCCCCTGCTCCTTGCTGATAAGCAAGAAGAAGGCACCATGGAAAAACAAAGCCAGGAGATCGCTGAAGGGGATAACTCTCCAGGCCCCTAATTAGGAGCCAGATAAACGCCCGCTCAGACCACTGCAGTCTGCAAGGGCAGCATATTCCACTCACTATTAGAAGCGCTTTGTTGCTGCAAAGGGCTTGGAGATCTCTGTTCTAGAGATCGCCCATGGCCCCTGGCCCTTCAGCATGAGGAAAAGAGATAGCGGAGAGACGCCCTTTTCCGGTGTGCTGGGCTGGACAGGATAAAAGGAGGCAGCACTCTCGTGCCCCAGCAGAGTGTTCTCTATCCATTGCTGACTGCTTTTCTCCCGCTCTGCCAGCTCCACCTTTCCCACCATGAGTCGGCAACTGAACATCAAGTCTGGTGGTGACAAAGGTGGCTTCAGTGGGCACTCGGCAGTGGTGCTGAGGAAGGCTGTGGGCAGTGCGGATTCTTACCGTGCAGCTGGCAAAGGAGCTGGGGCTGGCTTCGGCAGTCGGAGCCTCTACAGTCTCGGAGGGAATCGATGTATTTCCCTCAGCGCGGCTGGTGGCGGCGTTCGGACTGGAGGTTACAGCTTCTGGCCTGGCTCTGGGTATGGAGGGGGCCGGGCCACCGGCTTTGCTGGCAGCATCTTTGGCAGCGTGGCCTTGGGGCCCGTGTGTCCATCCGTGTGTCCACCTGGGGGCATCCACCAGGTCACCATCAACATGAGCCTCCTGGCCCCCCTCAACGTGGAGCTGGACCCCGAGATCCAGAGAGTGCGCGCCCAGGAGCGGGAGCAGATCCAGGCTCTGAATAACAAGTTCGCCTCCTTCATCAACAAGGTGGGTTTCACAGGAGGAGAATAAGACAGTCCAGTGAGATAGGAGGAATTCCCTGCTGCCTGGGAGTGGACAGGGCACAGTGGACGGAAGGTTGCAGCTGGACCTCGGGGAGGGCTCCCCGATCATAACAGGGGAAGACCAGACCTGTGAGCTAGGTAGCAGGAAGAGATAAATGAATGTGTTGCTTTCTTTGGGGATTTTACAGCCAAGGATGGGAAACTGGATGAAGGGCAGCCCACCTTGAGAAAGAAGTGATAGGTTTCTGGAGGACAGCTGGACAGATCTCAGCTCTTTAAAGAAGACGAAGGGCTGATAGAATCAGCACTGCCCAGAGGGAAGGGCTCTTAGTACAGAGGAAACACTCAGCTGAGACGTGAGGAAGAGCATCTCCTGGGTGCTGAGCCAGGCAGCAGAAGAAAGCTGTAGAATCTCCTCCTTCAGTGAGTTTTCAGTGATTGGTTTTGTCCAGAAGGCTCTGCAGTGAGCACTTGCAAAGGGTCTAGTTTGCATGGAATTCCATGAGTGGAGAGTCAGGACTTGAACCAAATGACTTTAGAAAAATCTATTTAACCCGGGGAGTTAATGGTGTATGTCCACAGGACGTGATAGCATCCATTGTGGTTCCAGGTGCGGTTCCTGGAGCAGCAGAACCAGGTGCTGGAGACCAAGTGGGAGCTGCTGCAGCAGCTGGACCTGAACAACTGCAGGAACAACCTGGAGCCCGTCCTCGAGGGCTACATCAGCAGCCTGCGGAAGCAGCTGGAGACGCTGTCCGGGGACAGGGTGAGGCTGGACTCAGAGCTGAAGAGCATGCGGGACCTGGTGGAGGACTACAAGAAGAGGTGAGCAGGCCCCACTGGAGGTCATGGGTCATGCTCCCAGAGGCTCCTGGGCTCACCCAATCTCTGTGCCACTTTTTAGGAGGGGAGGGAACGAGCACCAGGGTCAGGGGCTCACACCCCTCCTCTGGTTGTGGGGGAAGGACCCACCTTGTCTGATGAGCACTTCCTTCCTAGGAAGGAGTTCTTATGCTCATTGATCCACTGATTGGTTCCGTGGCCGGGTTGGGGTGCCTAATAGGCACCTGGATATTTTCCTAGGATCTAGTGGATGGAATGTAAATGAGGCAACTCAGGGACCTAGTACTGCCACCACCTACAGAGCTCGCCTCTAGGAGATCCTGTGGGGACTCTGTACCCTGAGCACCTGCCCGGCCAGAGTGAAGAGGAGGTTACCCGGGCGAGGGGACTGAGGGCTCTGCTAGCTTCTCCCCTTGTCCACAGGTATGAGGTGGAGATTAATCGGCGCACAGCAGCTGAGAATGAGTTTGTGGCGCTCAAGAAGGTAAGGAGGAGAAGAGCCTATGGACTCTGGACTCTCTTGTACTCCCATCCTAACCACCTCTGCTCAGGACTTCAGCCCAGGCCTCCTGGGGAGGGACTGGTGCCTGAATGGGGATGGAGTCATAGTTTGGGCCTCTAGTAAGCTGGAAAGGCAGGACACAAACCCAGGAAATGGACAGAGACAGACAGGAGAGAATGCTGGTCTGGGAATTGGGAAACTCTGCTCCAGCTTGGACTTCCTGTGTGACCTGAGAAAACTTACTTGACCTCTCTGGGCTCTGTTTTCTCCAGATGTAACGGAGGAAGAGCAGGCCCTATTCTCCTCTCCCTAGTCCCAAAGATTCAGTGAGTCTGAGAGAAACGCAATATCGATTTTATTCATCAATATGAATATCAATATGCTTCCCTTTGTGGGCAAAAAAATAGGAAATCAGATGGCTTTGGGGGCAGGGACAGGGCAGCTGATGGGATGAGGGTTGAACTGACTGATGGCTCTGGGTGCCCCTTGGCAGGACGCAGATGCAGCCTACACGGTCAAGGTGGAGCTCCAGGCCAAAGTGGACTCTCTGGACAAAGACATCAAGTTCCTCACATGTCTGTACGATGCGGTGAGGACACTCCCGCCCCTCCCCACCCTCCTTTCCGCTGAGGGCCTCACCTGGCTCTGCCGGGGAGATGCCAGTGGGGGGGGTTAGGATAAACAGAATGAAGGATGTTTTCATGGAAAGGTGCAAAACTCTGCACTGGGAGACCGTGGAAGTATAGGATCCCAGTCCCTGCGGGCCACACACACCGGAGACAATCCCACCGGGGCCACAATGGTGACCTTGCCTGCAGGCAGAAAAAAACGATTCCGTGAGGTCGTAATGAAGCGCAGGTTCTCAATTCTGTGAGTTGTAGGAAATACCCCGCACTGCCTGCAGGCCGGGTGCGGTGCCTCCTGCCGCTGTGAGCCTTCCTCCTCGGCTCCAACAGACTGAGCTCCAGCAGGCACTTTTCCCTGTACGTTGGTTCATTCCGCCAGGCGCGACAGGCCCAGAAGACTGATGGGAAGAGGAGGGAGGTGGGGGGCACCCTGACTCTGTCCTCACCTCTCAACCCAGGAGATGGCTCAGATTCAGACTCACGCCAGCGAGACCTCCGTCATCCTGTCCATGGACAACAACCGGGACCTGGACCTGGACAGCATCATCGCCGAGGTCCGCGCCCATTATGAGGAGATCGCGCTAAAAAGCAAGGCTGAGGCCGAGGCGCTGTACCAGACCAAGGTGGGCGACTCCTCCACCGGCCCCTCCTTTCCTGGGAGGGGACACCTCCACCAGTGAATGAGAGTGGTACCTGTGCAGATGTGCTGCATGAAAGAATGGTTGTAACCGATGCTTTAACAACATTCTAGTTAAAAATTCTCAGCAGAGACAGTTCTCAAAGATAAATCATATAACCGCTGTGGATGGGCACGTCCAACAGAGAGGGACAGGCGGGAAGGAAGGAGGAAAGAAGTGAGGTCTTCCTGCTATAAGACAAACATAATTCCAGGGATTGGGCCGAAGGACAGTGACAAATATGGAAGAGAGGAGCGATGGGTGACCCGGGTGTGAAGTAGGGGAAGAGTCCTGAGCAACCTCTTGAGGGAGTGAAGAAGAAGGAGCCATAAGCTCTTTTCTGACCAGTGTGGGAGGACTTCCGAGAGGAAGAGGTGGAATCCTAGGAGCCATCTGGGTAACACGAGTTATGCTTTGGAGTCGAACACTTTGGGACCGTCACTGAGAACAACCTTTACCTGGGTGCTCTCCAGGGCTCACACCGGCCCTGCTCTGGTGCTCCTTTTAATGTTCTTAAATCCCACCAACAGCAAGGATCACAGGTCCCTTGTTCCCTGTCCAAGGCCCTGTCACTCCCTCTTCTCTGGAGGACTGGGCAAGGGGAGAGGGGAAGATCTGAGCTACAAGTCCTGAGCCAACGACCCCACCACCCCCAAGGGCACATGTGGCCCTCGGCTTCCCTGGCCCGTCACCGAGGAAGGACTGCCTGAGAAAGCATGTTCCATGGGGGCAGAGACCTCACCCATCCTGTTCACTGCTGTGTCCCCAGAGCCTGGCCTTTAAAAGATGCCTCTCTAAAGAGGTGCTAAATGAGCGGGGAGGGGCAGAGTTCTTCTTACATTTTGGAAGTGCTCTGTAAACGTGACCTGCATCTTTCCTTCATCCAGCCCAGGAAAGACCGCAGGCAGGGCAATGAGGGAGGACGATAGGCCAGCAAATAGGTTCTGCTTAGAGAGGCGGGTGGATGCTGGGTCAGAACCACCACCAAACAGCTGGAAGGATGCCTGGGTCCTGGCTCCATCACCTCCTGCTCTGGAGCCACCTCCCCTGGCTGCTCCAGCGGTCGAAGAGGTTGCTCAGGACTCTTCCCGTACTTTAGGTGGGGGTGGGGGGGCAATCTTGTCTCATGACCAGCTTCCTATCTCTGAGAAACCAGATCCGGGAGCTGCAGCTGGCGGCCGGCCAGCACGGTGATGACCTCAAACACACCAAGAACGAGATGTCGGAGCTGAACCGGCTCATCCAGAGGCTCCGGTGTGAGATTGTGAACGTGAAGAAGCAGGTGAGCAAAGAACCCAACCCCGCAAAGAACATCAGGGTTCAATTTCACCCTCTGTGATGGAGAAACTGGAGCCCCCCTTTACTAAAACACAAATCTCCCCTCCCCCGGCTTGGGAGCCCCTCGGCCATCCACAGTCCCTCTTTCCCACCCTGCCTTGGGACCCTTGCAGTCAGAGCTGGCACCAGCTCAGAATCGGGAGGGGCCTCAAGCTTATTTCATCTGACTCCCACAGTTTAGATAAGGAAACTGTTGGAGAGAGGAAGTCACTTGCCCAGGGTCCCCAGCTGGTTATTAAAAGAGCCAGGATTAGAACCCAGGTTTCCTCTTTCTCTTTTCCCTCTTTCTCAGACTTTTTCTGTGTGCAGCAAGCCTGCCCCACATCCCCTTCAGGTGTGCCTCTCTGGGGGCAGGACCCACACCTCTTCCTCCCACTGGACACACAGCACACACGGGGTGCATGGGGCGTGCATCTGGGCCCCTCGGTGGCCACGTTAGGTTCCTGCCCTCAGGGTGGGGCGTGGTCCTGGTGACCGAGTGAGGATGACAGCAGACGAAGCCCTCCTGGGTCCCCTGCCCTGCATCATGGTACCATTTCCATTTCACCTGGGGATCCTGTCTTATCTGAAAGCAGTGAACCTTAAACACCATGTCAGTGGGGAGATGATTTAAGGGGGTGGGGAATCCTTCCCGTGTTCTCCCCAGAGAACCAGGTCAACTCTGCTGTGATAGAATTGCCAAAATGAAGGAGCAGAGCCCACTCTCCTCCCCACACCCCAGAGCCGTCCATACCAGGCAATGTGGGGAACATGGGGGTGGCTTTCTGACTCTACATGTGGCTGATTCACAGCCTCCACGAAGACCGTTTCTCTTCCTCTTAGTATGTGGCATCACAGTACCGGTGGATGGTCATCTGAGCCCAGTTTCTGAGGTTGTGGGTATAATTTCAGGTCCTTAACGTCCTGCTCTAAGGGAAGGCACCCTTACCCATTCAGGGCAGACCCTCCCTGCAGAGTGCTGGAATAGTCCAGAAACCCTCATTCTTGGAAGGGTACCCACGGGAGAAATCCTGCAGGCGGGAAGCCGCTCACAGTGGCGCCTGGCATGCTGTCTGATCCTTAGAGGCATCCTGGCTGGGGTCTCAGCACGATTCTCCTGGACCCGGTGTCCTTGGAGCCTATAGCCATTGGTGGCCTCCAAGCCTAGGCACTAGACGACTTTGCAAACCTCAAAGTTTCTCTCTGCATTTCTGAAATGCAACTGTTCCAACAGCTTTTCACAAGTCCTTTCAATACCCATCTGCAATAGAAAGTAGAGAAGACCTTGGTTCTGGTGCTGGCTCTTCAGCTATTACCTGCTGTCACCTTGGGCCTCATCTGTCAGTGAGGGGCTTGTGCTACCTACCCTATAAGATCTAGAAATTATTTTGTGTTCTGATGATCTCCCTGTTCTTCGCCTTTCAGTGTGCCAACCTGGAGACGGCCATCGCTGACGCCGAGCAGCGGGGGGACAACGCCCTGAAGGACGCCCGGGCCAAGCTGGACGAGCTGGAGGCTGCCCTGCACCAGGCCAAGGAGGAGCTGGCCCGGATGCTGCGGGAGTACCAGGAGCTCATGAGCCTGAAGCTGGCCCTGGACGTGGAGATCGCCACCTACCGCAAGCTGCTGGAGGGCGAGGAGTGCCGGTGAGGGGGTGGAGGGGAAGCCATGTGCCAAGGGAGAAGGGGCTGTGGGTGGCTCCCCACTGGGCTGGGGGCCGTTCGGGAGGTGGAAGGTGAAAGACAGCAGCGCTGGCGACGTGAATGCGGAAGGCGGTAGTCGGACTGATGAGCTCAGCAGCGGCTTCTTGCAAAGGGAGGTCAGATGTGAACCGTGGAGCACAGGTGCTTGGGTGGGGCCGTGAAAAGAGTCAGTGGGATCAGACAGACTTGGGTTTAATTACTGGCTTTGCCACGTACTAGCTGGATGGTCTTGGTAAATCATTTAATGTCTCTATTTTCTTGTCTATAAAATGGGGATTACAATCTCCATGTTACAGGTTGTTATAAGGATGAATTAAAATCATATACATATAAAAGCAGGAGCCCATCATGGCTTAGCAGAATCTAGACACCTCCCTGAGGTTTTATCCTTCTCCAACTCTGTGTCTTACAGGATGTCTGGGGAGAATCCATCCTCTGTGAGCATCTGTGAGTATCCCTGAGAGATGGGTTGGTTGGGGATTCTGGCTGGATGGGAAAGCCAGGGACCCCAGGAAAAGGTGGGGACCTTCACTGATTGTCTCCCCCCATCCCAGAGTTTCTGGTACTGTCTTGTGAAGCTTCTCTGGCTTCAAAGGACACCTACTCCCCTTTTGTCCTGTGGAAACTGAAGTCATGCCCATCCCAATCCCCTACTGTCTCTCCCATGGAGCATCGTCATCTAGAGAAAGGGTTGAGAATGTGGACTTGGGCGCCTAACCGTCCTAGAATCTCCAGAAGGGCTGGGACCAGTCTATCCTGTGTGGTCCTCACCTCACATAAAACCTGGCATGTAATAGGGTCTCGATGCATCTTTGTGGTGCTTCCTGATTGCTGAGGGTTGCTGTGGGGTTAGGGCAGATGGCTCACGTGGTGACTGACACCCGCCACCCTCCTTCCCCTGCTCTCGGCCCTTCCTCCCCAGCCGTCATCAGCAGCAGCGCGAGCAGCTACGGCTACCACCCCGGCTCCTCCGCGAGTGCCGACCTCAGGGCCAGCAGCGCCCGAAGCGGGCAGGCCAGGGCCAAAGGGGCCCGAGTGGGGGACCCCAAGGACTCCCAAGGCAAGAGCGCCCCAGCCAGAGCCCCAGCCAGGAAAGCCGCCCGATAAGCCCCCGGCCCCACTCACCGCAGCACCTGGGAGAGGAGATGCCCTTGCTGCCGCCCACCCGAGGATGCCCGCCACACCCCAACCCTGCCCCACTGAGTCCCGGCACTGTCTGTAGTGCACTCGGCCATCGTGGCTTATCTTACTGTCTGGTTTCCTCGGGTCCCGTGTGGACATAGTGACTTCTCCTTTCCCCTGCTGCTTTCAGCTGGCAGAAACCTTTGGGGCACAAGCTGTAATTACCTTCTTGGCCCTGGGAAGCTGTGATCATCCCTAGAGAGGGGTGGGGGAGGGGAATAGTTTTGTTCTGTGCTCAGGTCAGGGCAGAGGTTGTCTGGGAACCCCCACCCCCACCCCCACAGCCAGCATGGGGTGGGGGACATGGAGATGTGCAACCAGCTGAGAAGTTAGACAGCCCTAACTGCCCCCTCAGAAAAGTCTTTGCAGAATGGCTCCACTGTCTAGGAGAAAATGTGTGTACTCTCAGACCCCGGCTGCACCCATACGCACAAAGCCGAGTGAAGGAGAATTGGGGATCCTCTGCCACCCTGTGTCGCCCACCCACCTCCTTTATTATCAGTAACAGCTGCGACCATATTTTAAGCACCTACTGTGTGCCAGCCTCCCACATGCATTGCCTCTGACTCTCACCCATCCGACAAGGTAGATGCAACCAGCATCCTTGGGACAGACAAGAATCCCCGTCCTCTGAGAGGCTGCAGAACTTGCTCCCTATCACCCGCTAAGTGCCGGGGTCAGGATTTGAACCCCGGCCTGCCTGGCCCCAGGATCAATGTTCTTTCCATGGCATGTCACTGCCTCTTTTACAATGGGAATTTCACATTCACGGTTCTTTGGGTGAGGGCGGCGTCATTAAGTGGCCTTTTTGTCAAGGACCGTGGGTGTGGGATTTATCTCTGGTCCTCTGTCCGAGTCCGTGTCCTGCAGTAGCTTCTGCGTCTCAGTTCCTGTTGCCATGGGCTGTGTTCAGTGAGGGGAACTTGCTCTGTCTCTGGTGGTACCGCCCAGCCCAAAAGTCGTGGCTCTTGATGTAAATATTCCTAAGACGCCCAGTCCCTCCTTTGCTTGGGTCAAGGACTCTGAATTTCTGCTGTATATTCAATAAACTGCCCCTGAGTGATGTCAGACGTGCACTCCTGTCAGTGCGTCCATCTCTCCAAATTGCCCACCCACCAGTGCTGATGTGCCCCACCCTGCACACGAGCACAAGCCTTGTAGGAGGTGGGAGGCAGCCCAGAGCAGGCCGCTATGCCGGTGATTTCAGGCTGATAGGAGAGACAGACATACATGCAAAGCCATGCATGTGTACAAATCAGGGGAGGGCAACCCCGTGTGGCAATGCTGAGAAGGGACTGGAATGGAGAAGCTAAGCAAGGAAGGCTTCCTGGAGGAGGAAGGGGAGCGATTAATCAAATAACCAGAAAGATGGGTACATAGATTCCTGGAGAGAAAACTTAGACACACCATCACAGTAGACTGGGCCCAAGCTTTGTGCTTATTTGGGGGGGTGGGAGGTCTCAGATTTTCTGAAGTTGGTAGTGGGGCTGGATGGGTGTCCACGTCCCTCAGCTTTGGCCTGCAGAATTTAGCGCTGTAGTCAGCTCTCTGATCTGTCTTGTGTGTTATGGGTGTGCTGGAAATGGTTCCCCCTACAGCCCTCAGGGCAATGGGGGCGGGCGGGGGGAGCGCTTGCGGTGGGGGGGCCTCCATTGACCTCCCTGTGCCTTTCGTGTGTTAAGGAGGTCCCCCTCTGTGAGCTCCAAGAGGCAATAAACCTTGGGAGGCACAAGAGCCCAAGAGTCTGTTGGGCTTTCTGCCCAAATGCCTCCCTCTGACGTCACAGCTGTCGTCACTGGGAATAGTGCCCTGGGAGTCATGGGGTCTGTTCCAGCTCCCCCACTAACCAGTCACCTGTTACACTCAGACCAAACAGTAATTCTTGACCTTGTGAGTCATGGACCCCTTTGAGATCTGATGAAAGCTATGGACATTTTCCCCGGAAAAGTGTACAGAATCCTGTCTGAATGTTCAGAGGTTTGTGAGCCCCAAAGCCCCTCCATGGGCTCCCTGGGTCAGGGACCCCAGGACCAGATACCCACAAGGCCCTTCCCAGCACAGATGCTCTGCCTTTCTCAAAAGACCAAATTCCCAGTGACCCAGTAAGAGGGGCTGGGGCGAAGGGGTGGATGGGACCCACAACCTGAAATAGGCTTTAGAGGAATCCATGAGCCATCCGTGGAATCGCCTCCTCCAGGGCCACACTGCGGGTGTGCCTCTGACTGCTGGGCCGTGAGGCCGGAGCCCTGTGCCCGGCCCTTGGTGCACAGTGAAGGACCCAGGGCCTAGGCAGATGGGATCTTGGGGGATGGAGGCAATGTGTCCTGTACCGGGGTGTTGGGGAAAGCAGAGGGGCAGGCCCCTGCCTGCAGCTTATCCGCCTGAGAAATGGAGAGATTCTTTGTCATCTGGGCCTTAATTAAGATCCTGAGAAGTGCATGGGGGTGACTTGAGGACTCAGTTTGGAGATTCCTTTGAAGCCCAAGAGAGGAAATCTTGAAGACAGGGCCAGTGGTGACCAGCTTCAACTCTAGGTCAGACTTCCGTACACAGGGCAAAGAGACCAGAAGGAATGGGTACGTGTGGGAGTTTTGGTTGGAGAGCAGCCCAGGGGACTGAGGGAGTCCCCACACTGTCTAGGAGGGTAAGTATCTGGTTCACTTGCTCTGTGTAGACCTCCAGTGAAGGTCCATTCAGGGTCTGATGCTCATGCTCACATGGTCCCTGTGCATGGGTAGTTATTCACACCTTTCATCACCTGGACAACTCTTACTGCTCCTTTGAGATTCCATTCAGGTACCCACTCCTTCTGGAAGCCTTCCTGAACCACTGGGCTGGGCTGAGTGCCTACTGTCTAGGATCTTGCAGTGCCCAATGCTCACCCCCAGCATGGTATTTCCACATGTGATTGACATGATCTCTGTGTGTGACTGATTCCATCACCACCAGAGCTGGGGACCCCAAGGGCAGGGACTGGCCTTATTCTTTGCTGGGCCTTGCAATTAGTAGACACTTAAGGGAGCTTCACCTAACAGAGACACCCACAGGATGGTGCTCCTAGGATCTTTCTATCAAGCACAAATATGTTTAAGAGGTTTTGGGAGGTAAAACCCACACATCTATGCCCATTTTGACAAGGGTGCCAAGACTGTTCATGGAGGAAAAGAACAATCTCTTCAAGAAATGGTGCTGGGACAATTGGATATCCACACGCAGTAGAATGAAATTGGACCCTTACTTCTCACCATATACAAAAATTAACTCAAAGCGGATCAAGAACCTTGATAGAAGAGCTAAAACCATAAAACTCTTAGAAGAAACATGGGGTAAATCTTCGTGACCTTGGATTTGACAAAGGTTCTTAGATATGACACCGAAAGCACAAGCAACAAAAGAGAAAAATAGATAAATTGGACTTCATCAAAATTAAAAACTTTGTTCATCAAAGGACATTTTCAGGAAAGTGAAAAGACAACCTGCAGAATGAGAGAAAATATTTGCAAATGATGTATCTGATAAGGGTCTAGTATCCAGAACATATAAAGGACTCTTACCACTCAACAATAAAAAGATAAACAACTCAATTAAAAAAATGAGCAAAGGATTTTAATGGACCTTTCTTCAAAGATAACATACAAATGAAATGGCCAACAAACACATGAAAAGATGCTTCACATGATGAGTCATCAGGAAAATGTAAATCCAAACCACAGTGAGGTACCATTTCACAACCACTAGGATGGCTGTAATAAAAAAAATAATGGAAAATAAAAAGTGTTGGCAGGGATGTGGAGAAATTAGAACCTTTGTACATTGCTAGTGGGAATGTAAAATGGTTCAGCCATTGTGGAAAACAGTTGGGCAGTTTCTCATAAAGTTAAACATAGGGTTGTCATATGACCGAGCAATTCAACTCCTAGGTATTAATATGCAAAAGAATTGAAAACAGGTGCTTAAACGCATACACGTTCATGCATGTTCATAGCAGCACCGTTCACAACAGCCAGAGGTGGCCGCTGACCGCTGTGGTCTGAAGGTTTGTGTCTCTCCAAAATTTATATGTTGAAATCCTAACCCCCAAAGATGATGGATTAGGAGGTGGGGCCTTTGGGAGGTGCGTAGGTTATGAGGGTGGAGCCCTCATGAATGGGATTAGTGTTCTAGTAAAAGAGACCCCCCAGAGCTCCCTAGCCCTTTCCACCAAGTGAGGACACGGGGAGAAGGTGCCAGCTCTGAGTCAGGAAGAAGGCCCTCTTCAGATTGGGACCATGCTCACGCCTTGACCTTGGACTTCCCAGCTTCCAGGGCTGTGAGAAATAAGTTTCTGTTGTTTATAAGCTACCAATCTGTGGTGTTTGTTATGGCAGCCTGAAAGGACCAAGACACAGCCCAAATGTCCATCAGCAAATGAATGGATAAAAAACAGTCATGGTATGTACTTTACAAGGGGATATTATTCAGCCATAAAAAGAAATAAAATACTGATACGTGCTACAGTGTGGCTGAACCTTGAAAACATTATGCTACATGAAAGAAGCCAGTCAAAAGTCACATATTGTATGATTCCACCCATATGAATGCCCAGAATAGGTAAATCCGGAGAGATTTGGCGGGTGCAGGGATTGGGGTGGGGGAACGGGGCATGCTAATGGGTACTGATGATGAAGTTTGGAACTAGAGAGAGCAGGTGGTTGCAGAACACTGTGAATGTACTAAATGCTACTGAATTGTTCACTTTAAGATGGTTAATTTTGGGCCTGGCCCTGTGGCATAGCAGTTAAGTTCACATGCTTCGCTTTGGCGGCCCGGGGTTTACTGGTTTGGATCCCAGGCGCGGACAGATGCACTGCTTGTCAGCCATGCTGTGGTGGCGTCCCATATAAAGTAGAGGAAGATGGGCATGGATGTTAGCCCAGGGCCGGTCTTCCTCAGAAAAAAAGAGGAAGATTGGCAACGGATGTTAGCTCAGGGCTGGTCTTCCTCACACACACACACAAAGATGGTTAATTTTAAGTTATATGAATCTCGCCCAAATAAAAAATAAAATTTGGGAGGAAGTAACAGAGAAGAGTCCAGAGAAACCATGTCCCTGATTTTTTCTCCCAGCCTTTCCCACCTTATGGGAAACAGGGAGAGGAGTCGGGGCCAGCAGGAGATAACACACCCTCCATTTGACTGGCCAAGGGCAAGCCTTGGGGGTTTGGGGTGTCTGGCAAATGCTTGGCACAGAGCAGTTGCTCAGTAATTGGCGAATGAATCACCGAATACGATAGAAGATGGCAGTCACAACGTCTGTGCCCTGTCTCCTGGGACCTCATCGCTCTTCCCTGACACTTCTCCTTCTGCCTCTGACCTTCCCATTTTCTGGTCTTTATAGACATTCTCCCTAGGGTCCAAACTTGGTGCAGCACGAGGCTTTAACTGATTCATATAGAGAAAGTCTCATTGAAACGGATGCTCTGTGACCTTGAGAAGTCTCCTTTCTGTCCTCCTGCCTCTAGGAAGTGATGTTCCTTCAGGCCCAACTAGTCAGAACCTCTTCTGCTTTCACGGTCATGGGGATTTTGAAAGAAAGAATGAATGAATGAATGAATGAATTTGATTCCCTGAATTGGTCACCAACTGGGAGTCACCACATCCTCCATGGCTATTACTGAAAAAGAATATAATGAAAATGGGACATTGGCTCCCACTTGTGTCCACTAATGGAAACCCAGAGGCCTGAAAGTGATAGCTAATCTGCGATGGGCCCATTGTCAGGTGGACTATCATCAGAAACCCGTGTACACATGCATAGACACGTGGCCATCGGCTCATAGGCTCAGGTCTACGGAAGATACTCAAAATATTTAACAGCTGGTACAATCAGGCACTAGCCCATCGCAATAGATGTCAGCCACAGACAGCCAGGATGGCCATGCCAGTCCCTACAGGCTGGACACCCATTCTGCTCGTGTCCGTGTTCACGACCCCCTGCACACAGATGTGCACCCACCCACGTCCTCTGACATGTGTTGGAGCACGTCTGTCAGCTGGCAAGCAGCACTCACAATTCCTGCCACAGGAGCAGAGAGCATTGCCCAGCCTCGGAGGGACTATTAGATAATTTTAGGCTCAAGGGATGCACACAGCACCTGGGCAATAGGGTAGTGTGCAGAAGGGTACAGCTGACCCTGACAGGGAGGGTGGGGAAATCAGGGAGGCTTCTTAGAGGGGGTGTGCCTTCATTTGTCTTAAAGGGTAGGACAAGCCCACCCTGGTGGGCAGGAGGCTGGGAGAACAGCCCAGAGTGTGACACCAGGGAAAAGCATGATGCATGTGAGAGAAACACGGAATCGTCTCCTGAGCACCCCCCGCCCCATCTTCACCCCAGTCCAGAAATTACATTAATTTTCTTCAAAAGAGCAAAGAAGGCTGAGAAGAGGAGCAGGGCATCAGCTCTGGCTGGTCGGGGGGTCTGGGACAGGAAGGAAAGAGTGTGGGAGAGGTCGGTCCTGGGGAGCTCAGTTTCTCACACTGCGGTTCAGATGTTGGGGACACAGCAGGGAACAGGAACCAGAGGCTGTGGGAGGCTGGAGCTGGACATGTGCCCCCAGAACAGGGCAGGACCTGCCCGGGACACTTGTACACGAGAAAGCCGGGGCAGTGCAGAGGCCGTGAGCGCAGGTGGCAGCCAGGCTGCTGGGTTGAATCCTGGCTCAAGTCCTGGCTCAGCTCCTCACCAGCTGTGCCACCTCGAGTAGGTTACTTAACTTCTTTGTGCCTCAGTATCTCCATCTGTAAAATGGGGATAATCATGGTACTTGTTTTGTAGGGACTATGAGAATTAAATGAGTTAATACGTGAGAAGTGTTAGAGCGGTGCTTGGCAGAGCTCACACTGTGTCAGTGTTAGCTATTATTATTATCATCATCATTATTATTATTTACAGGGTGCCTCCCATCCCCCAGGGGGAGTAGGTGGGGCAGGTATTAGTACCCCATTTTTAGAAATGTGGAAACAGAGGCTTAGGAAGTTGGGAGACCTGCCCATGGTCACAAGGCAGGCCCAGGACCTGGGTCCTCAGAATCCCAAGTCCACGCACTTTGCCAGAGGCATGAGGTGGGACTGGAGGGAAGACATGGCCAGCAAAGCTCAAAGGAGATGCTCCTAGCCGTGGAGATGAGCAAGCAGGAGGCAAGGGGGACAGGGATGCCCGGGAGGCCCCTCTCTGGCAGCCACACAACAGGATTGGAGCAGAGCCGAGAGCCCGCTCTGCTCCATCCTTCATATCCCAGCTTCTCCGGGGTGACTCAGCTTCAGCCCTGCCAGCTGCAAACCTGCTGAACAGCTGTCCTGCCCCCAGATGAGTGGCTCTGATTGTGGCCAAGACCCCCAGGGACTGTGCTCCATCCAGCTGGCTTGGAACTGAGTGCCCTGCCTGCCTGAATGCACGGGAGGAAGCAGGGGTACGAGGAGCGGGCTTTGTGGGGATTCACAGACCCCATGCTCATTTCCTGAGTCCATCTCCTGAGAAGGCCTGGCGGGATCCGAGCTGAAGTCATCCAAATAGTCCAGCTCATTCTCTCGAATTTTGGAGACAATCATTTGCTCAGAGAACCACCTGCCCTCTCTCAGTGCCTCCAGCCTCTCCGCACCCCCTGCTGCTACTCACACAGCAGCCGGATTCTGCTTCCTCAAACAAGTACTGCTTAGGCTTGGCTCAGCTCAAGAGCCCTCTGTGGCTCCCTATTACTCGCCTTATCACATGCACAGCGTGGGATCTGGGGTCCCTGCACCCATGGCTGCCCTTCACTCCAGCCTGGAGGGTCCCTTCCTCACAAATGCCCCTCCTCCTGCCAACCTGGGCTGCTTTCACCATGCCAGTCCACCCAAGCCTTTTTTCCCTGAAAAGACGGGAGCTAATCAAACCTCCTCCTCCAGGCAGCCCTTGTGGATTCCGTGTCCGCAGATCTCGTCTCTCCTCTGTGCATTCCCACTTCCTCTCACCCAGCAATTACCCTCTCAGATTGTACTAGATTTTCCTGCCCTTCTTTCTCTGAGGCCTTCTCTAGAGGCTTCTTAGACCCCAGAATGCTGAGAAGGGGGAGCCGACGGATCCTGACTGAGGCCATGGGATCACAACAACCGTGTCAGACCACCGATCATCATCACACGTGAAGAAATAAAAATACAAAGAAAGCGACGAATGATTTGTGTAAACCAAATAAAACATTTTGGCTACGAAACCAAGAGCCACATAAATGTAATTTATTTAGGAAGCAATTTAAATTTTCCTTGAATGGCCAAGCTAGGTGCTCCTGGTCCCTTGGGGGTTTGATTCTCCGATCTGATACACTTCCCCACACGTTCACAGACAGTGAAACTGCAGCTCAGAGACATCCGTGCCTGGCCAAGCGTCGCTCGGGATTGGATGCCCACCAAGGACGTTGGGCGATTCCGATGCTGCAGAGGGGGTGAGGGGAAGAGGAAGCTGGGATGTGGGATGTGGTAGATGACATCTTGTCTCCCCCACCAGCCCTAGAGGCCTCCCAAAGCAGGGGGCTCTATCTCCTTCTGCCCCTGAGTCTCCCCAGGTCTCAGCTAAGGCTGGGGCAGGGCCTTTGTGACCTTAGTGAACTGCACCCTGTCCTGAATTATTCGGTCCCTCCCTTTCTCCCTCCAGCAAAGACCCAAGCACCCCAGGAGCCCCACCTGGGCCCACCCTTCCCGTGGGTGGCCCAGAACGCTCCTCTTTCCTCTGCTATCATCATCCTCATCAACAACATTGGGTGTTTCATTCCTAAAGGCCAGCATCTGATTAACGAATTCACACGAAGCTGTTAATGACTTGTTAATAGCTTGTTGAGTTGCTTTTCCCAGGGACACCTGCTTTTGGAGGGATCCAGAAACTAAGTTCTTTGAGGGCAAGATAATTTGTGTTGCCGCCCTTGGCCCTTGGTAGGTGCTCAATAAATATTTGATAAATGGATCAATACCAATAGACTTCGTGTTTGAAAAGTGCTTCCTACCGAGTCTCATACTTGGCAAGAACTTCTTAGACAGCAGCTCTTATTATTATTATTTCTAATGGGGAATTCTCCATTGTCAGAGATGGCCTGAGTGGAGAGATTCCTTGAGTCTGGGACCACTGGGGACACCAGCCCTCCTTGTCCTCCAACAGCAGGTGACACTGTATGGGAAGGTGCTGATCCAGACACCCTCTCCCAGAGGAGAGGAGGGAGAGAGAGGAGGAGAGGAGAGGACAAGCCAATTCCTGAATTCTACTCTACTTTCTACTTTTGCTCATTGATGGCATTTAATGAACATTGACTATGCACCAGGCATGTACCGAGCACTTTAAGTGGGTTAACACACGTGATCGTCACGACTATCCCATGAGGGGTTTATGATCCCATTTACAGTTGGGGAAGCTGAGGCTTAGAGAGGGTAATCACTGCTGGGTGGTGGAGTGGAATTCAGTCCCCTGGAGACCGGGCTCCCACCTGGTGCCCTTCTAGGTGGGTGCAGGCCCAGAAGCTCCCCAAAGATGCAACGTCCCTGAGCGGTTGCTGTTCCAACAACCGTCAGCCCTGCTCACCTGGGAAGGGATGTCTGGAGGCTGGTCCTGGGCCCTGAGGAAAGGTACAGAGGGAGGAGTCGGCTGGGGGACACGGAACCCTCACACGGGCCCCAGCCCGAGGCCCCCGGCAGCCTACACGCAGGTGTCAGTGGACTGAGGAGTCAAGGGCACGGGGGAGGAGATGGGCCAAATCCAGGGTTTTAAGCAGGATTCTGAAGGAGCAGAAGGATTTGGATCAGAAGAGATGGGGAGAGAAGGTGTTCCAGGCTGGGTAGGGATAGTCTGACAAAATTTTGGAGGTATTTGAAGATGAGGCCTGTGGGTGAGAGGTCCTCGGCCAGAGCAAGGAGCCACGAGGGAGGAGGGGCAGGGGCGGAGCAGCAGCTGCAGGGACGGTGACGTCGGGCTGGGCTGCCAAGCTTGTCAGAAACATAAGCCAGCAAGGTCATCGAGGGGACCACTGGGTGAGGACTGGGTTCCAGGAGCTGTGAAAGGCCTTCAGCATTATACCACAAGCTCCTCTGTCCCCAGTACTGGCCACAATGCCTGGCACACAGTGAGCGCTCCATAGATGTTTACCAAAGGGAGAAAGGGAGGGAGGAGTATACTAGGTGGTCCCTCATCTGGAGAACCTTCTACTCTCCTAACAAAGGAAAACTGAGATGACAAGTGACAGCCTTCAGAGGAACCTTGAGGGAGCTGCCCAGAGAGTCACTGTCCTTCCAGCACATGCCAAGAACATGCTAGTGGCTGAGGGAGATGAGGGGACATCAGACCCGGGTTGTGCTGACCCAGGACAACCTCCGGGAAGAGGGCAGGAGGGGGGAGCAACAGAGCAGGAGGTGGTGAAAGGGAGAGAGGGAAGGATGGATGGAAGATGGAGGGGAGGGGTGAGGAGGGATGGAGAGAAAAGGGGAGGAAGACAGAAGGGAGAGAAAGAAATTCTGATGAGTCCTGGAGACAAAATGGCAGAGGGAAGAGTGGGGAGGAGTACAGGGAAGGGGGAGGGAATGGATTCCAGGTCCACCCCTAACAAAGTGAGAGACAGCCCCATACCAGCCTGACTCCAGATTCTCCTCCCTCCTGCGCCCACATCCAGCCAAGAGTCACAGCCCACCCATGGGGCCCCAGCAGGGATCTCTGGGCAAGGGCAATCTTCAGGGACAGAGTTGGCCATGGATGGAACTGGGGCCACAGCAGCAATGGCAATTATGGGGGAGGACTGGGGCCTCATGTAGGAGCCAGGGACCCGGATGGAGGGGACAGCAGGCAGAGCCTGGGGCTGGGATGGCAGGACTGTTTGGATTAGGATGGCGCCATGCTCAGTGGGTCACCCCCTTGGAGGCCTGCACTCCTGGGAGGGCCCCAGCCAGCTTGCGTTCTTAGCTTGCGTGGGTCTGGAGAGACACAATAGGAGTTTAGTCTCACCTTGACAGCAGCTTCTTTATTTGAACTCTAAACAGAAGGTTCCTGTCCTTAAGTTGCTTCTAGTCTTATTAGCAGACACACTGGAGGAAAGACAGATGATGAAATGGACCGCCGAGGAGTCTTTCCTTGGAACTTCCAGGCCCTGGGCAACCCTCTCTCTGTTGTCTCCATACCTCCTCCCAGTTGACTTCCTGAATTTTGCAGCCACGTGCCCCAACTCCATCCTCCTTTCTCTTCCTTCTGTCCAGCTGGAAGAGCTGGATGTCCATTGTCCCTTGCGCAGCCCCTAGCCTGCCTTATTATGGGAGTTTGAGAGATGTGAAGGGTGGAGGTTGCATTTACTGGAGAACTTGGAGAAGCACACAGCCCCTCTGTGTCCATGGTTGGCTCTGACCTGGGCTGCTCATGTCCCATGCTGGGGAGAGGGTCACTCCACCCCTAGTACCCTGGCAGAGACAGCTGCTGTCCTCTGTGGGTTAGGAGAAGAGGCCATCAATGGGGTGTCTCCAGGAGGCCCAGGGGAGAGGTGAATGCCTGGATGAATGGCCCTTTCTGGGAAAGAGGAGGACACAGCTGTGGTTGGAGCCCCAGTAGCCTGCCCTGTCCAGTGAAGCCCATCCTCTCCCAGCCCCCTGAGCCCCCAAAAGGGAGCTCACAACCCAGAGAAGATCAAGCAGGTTAGGGATGGTGAAGTGCCAGTGACGTCCCCCTGGAGAGGTTGGGCCTGGGGCAAATTCCCCTATAACAGCAGGTGAATCAGATAAGACCCAAATTACATGAGCAAGGCTTGCAAGCCCAGCAATTTGAAGGTTTCATGTTGTTTCAGAGGTGGGGAGGGCTTGATCTCGAGCTCAGCACAGAGAAAATGACTTCTTGCTCCCAGGCAAGCCAAACCCACGAATTAAGCTCCTGACGGCCCATTCACGAGCCCCAGCGCCAAGCACATATAAGGAAGGGCCCCTGTGGGTCCTCACTGCAACCTGCGGAACCCGTGTGGGATTTTGCCTTCGTCCTCCCTGCAACCAAGCTCCGTCTCCAACAGCAGCATGAGCCGCCAATTCACCTGCAAGCCGGGGGCTGCCGCCAAGGGGGGCTTCAGCGGCTGCTCAGCGGTGCTCTCGGGGGGCAGCTCCTCCTCCTACCGGGCAGGGGGCAAAGGGCTCAGCGGGGGCTTCGGGAGCCGGAGCCTCTACAGCCTGGGGGGCGCCCGGAGCATCTCCTTCAATGTGGCCAGTGGCAGCGGGAAGAGCGGAGGCTATGGGTTTGGCCGCGGCCGGGCCAGTGGCTTCGCGGGCAGCATGTTTGGCAGTGCGGCCCTGGGACCCGTGTGCCCGACTGTGTGCCCACCTGGGGGCATCCACCAAGTCACCGTCAATGAGAGCCTTCTGGCCCCCCTCAACGTGGAGCTGGACCCCGAGATCCAGAAAGTGCGTGCCCAGGAGCGGGAGCAGATCAAGGCTCTGAATAACAAGTTCGCCTCCTTCATCGACAAGGTGGGTCTGCTAGGACCTGGGGAACCTCTGAACAGCCCTTCTCTTCTTGGAACATGAGTTTTGTTGCAGCAGGAGGGGTTGAGGTTAGAGATGAGGAGGCACTTACTGTAGACGTGGCAGGTATTTTCTGTCATCAGGGTGACTGATGTAAGATTCTCTGGGAAGTCTTTCCTGAGAGAAGACAGAGGTAGGTCAATCTCTACTGGCAGGAGCTCCAAAGGGAGACCCCTGCTTCTTACTCTTGAGGGCCAGCGTGGTGCTACTGCTAAGCCTCAGGCCCACGCAGCTGTGTGCAGAAAAAGCCAGTGAGAGGGAATCTGCCCCAGAGTAACCGGAGAGGCTCGTCCTCCTCCCGTTCGTTGCAAGCAGATCTCGGCCTCTGGTCATTTGACCGACGCGTCAGGAGCATCAGTGTGTGGTCATTCCCGGGGGCTCATCCACGGGCATTTGTTTCAGTGGGCCCAGGACTCTTTCGAGAGGCAGATCAGCGCAGTGGGAAAGAGGTCTCCGCACAGCTCTGGAGTCAGACCTGGTTTGACACTGGCCCCATCACTTACCAGCTGTGTGGCTGTGTCGAGTTATTTATCCCGTCTGTGCCTCTGTTTCCTCATGTCTGCGGTGGAGATAATGACCTGCCTCTTGAGGTTGCTGTCAGGTTTATTAAAGAAAATGCGTGTGAGGATCTTGGCACAGTGCCTGACGTGCACAAAGGACTCCCGGACAGTGGTTATTGTTGCTATCATTTTTTCTCCGGAGGGCTGTGGGAGGAGTGTTGAGAAGGAGAGGAATCACAGCTCTGGAAGACGCCTCAAGGGCTCGTCCGGTCCAGAGATGCTTCTGACTTTCGGTAGATAAGAAATCATTGCTCCCATTTTATGAGTCAGCAAAAGCAGGGAGGTAAACGTCACATCCAAGGTCATGGCAGGGAGGGAACGTGAGCTTGGACGCTCAGCCTCCCGCCTCCAGACCCAGTACTGGGACTGGAGGGCCACGTTGGCTGCATAAGGACAGGTGAGCCCAGGACAAAGCGTATGGCTGAGACGGTGGCAGTCAGAGCCTGTCCCCGCCCTCGGCTCTCGACTCCTGACATTCCCTGCTGCCTCCACTCACCTCAGGGGTAGCGCCATCTCTGTGGCTTCTGACTCCTCTAAGCCATTTCACGTCTAGAAGAGCAAAGTGTTCTGAGGTTTGGGGTCTAAGGGGTGGCAGTAGACTGACCTGTGCCTGGGCTGTCAGACCCCCTTAAGGGGTAAAGTCTGGAGACATGGAAAGAAAGACACACGTGAAGACAGTCACCTCTGTGAACAAAGGAGGTCTTCCTGGGGTGAGGGGAACAGGGTCGAAGGCCTGGATGGTCCCCAAATAACTTTAGTCTCTAGAGGAGGACAATCCCATAATCCCAGGCAGCCAGGGAAGATGGTACTTCCTATCCAGTGATCCAGATGTGTCTGTGTGTAGTCCAGATGTGACAGTGGTGTCCTGGGTGTAGGGTTTCCTCAGTGGTTAATGCTCAGTCTGCGGATAAGCATGAAAAAGTCCGGATTGGTTAAACCAAACCAAATGCTGGATGATCTGCTGGCGGTGAGCTGTTTGGTGGCTAATCCCGTCTCAACACTGGACCCTAGACAGTTTTCTGATGTCCCGTGTTTCTGATTATAGGGCACACAACCTTATTGAAATGGTAGCTGTGCTCGTGAGGATTAAGAGAAGTCACATTTTCAAAACTGTGCCCCCCCAAACCAAACAAGAGAGGTGTATGCAGATCTACCCCTCTGGTCAGTTTCCTGGCCCAGTGAGGCCACAATGGCGTGGGGAGCTCCATCTGTCCATCTCGCCTCGTGTGCCAGGCTTGCTCCAGGAAGACGGTTCTGAGCAGCAGGACCGGGGGAGTGGAGAAGCCATGAGCAAAGACGGAATGGGGCTGATGCAGGAATTTGGGATTCCCGGAAGATCTTGGACCACTGAGCTGCACTGAACTTGATACGTTATAAAATGGAGAGCCGACTGCCTTCTTCACAATGGTCAACCTTTCCAAGGATGGACCTGGCTTGACTCCGTCCTGGTATTTTCAGGCACACCCCTGCCCCGAGCTGGTTTGGCCCTGGTGGGTTCTGAGTGACTGGATGCCGGGTTGTGGGGACACATGTCTGGGTTTAGTTCTGGGCTCCACCACTTATTAAACTGTTGGACTTTGGAAAGACGCTAACTTTCTCTATGCCTCAGTTTCCTTTCCACTGAACAGGGTTAACGATTCACCCACATTATGCAGCTGTTGTCATGGGTGAAGGAGAAAACGTAGGGAGAGCGAGTTGCCGGCTGCCCTGTGAGTGACGGCTGTGACTGTTTCCGTGGGGGCTCAACAGTTTCTGGGCTTTGGGTCCCAGGTGCGGTTCCTGGAGCAGCAGAACCAGGTGCTGGAGACCAAGTGGGAGCTGCTGCAGCAGCTGGACCTGAACAACTGCAAGAACAACCTGGAGCCCATCCTCGAGGGCTACATCAGCAGCTTGCGGAAGCAGCTGGAGACGCTGTCCGGGGACAGGGTGAGGCTGGACTCAGAGCTGAGGAGCGTGCGGGACGTGGTGGAGGACTACAAGAAGAGGTGAGCAGGGACCCCATGTAGCTAGACAATGCCCCTGTCCCTCTGAGCTGTCCTGTCCCTCTCCCTGTCCCTCGGGGCCCCAGCAGCCACCCCAGCTTAAAGCTGTGTGAGGTGGGGTGGGGTTCCTTGTCATACCAAGCAGAATCACCCCAACAAAACTCTGGAACTTGCTCCCTGCTCCTCCAGCCTCTGGACTGGCCCTTAGGACAAATGTCCAGTTAGCTGGGCAGTGGTCAGAGGATTCTCTCTGACTTGAGGTGAGGGAAACCTTGGGTAAACCACTCATGTTCTCCCCGAGCTTCTGTGTCCTCATCGGTAAAAGAGGGCTTAAATCCATCCACCTCCCAGAATTGCTATGGGTAGTAGCTAAGGAAACGCTCGCCTCCATTTGCAGGCTTTATTCACGTTTTGAGGGGGGAGGTCGCTTCTTGCTTCCTGAGATTTCCCACAGGACATTTGCTCCACATGCTCCTTCCTCGTTTTTGAAGCTGGATCTTCAACAATTTCCTTCTTCCAAACTTGGTTACCATGTCCCCTCCTCCAGGAAGCCTTCCTTGCCTGGCTGGCCCCACGGGCCCAGTCCTCTGTGGCCCCCTCAGCACAGGGGCCTCTGATGAGCACACTGCTCCTCACTCAGGGTCTTCCCTGAGCAAATGGGGGTTCTCAGTGAGACATGCTAACTGATCGGGCCCTGGCATCCCGCAGGTATGAAGAAGAAATCAACAGGCGGACGGCTGCGGAGAACGAATTTGTGCTGCTCAAGAAGGTGAGGGGAAGGCAGGCCCTGAGTCCGAGCTGGCCTGGGACCAGGAGGAGTCGTGCCTGCCTATGTGTTCTGCTCTCAGAGAGAGTGAACTGACTCAGAAATAGCGAGGAAAAGGCAGGGGAAACTACAATGAGAGAGTGTCCAGAAAAGGGAATAAAAAGGTGGGGAGGATGATGACCTTCCTGAGTGTTTCATGTGGATAGGGTCTGTCAATAGTGAAGAGCAGCAGAGGATGACATACAGGGGTTCCCCCTGTGGCCACGGGGCCTGGCTCAGAGGGCACCCAGGTGACTGACAGCGGCCTTGCTGGGACTCCCTTCCTTGGAAGGGCACCCCATCCTGCTGAGGGAGCAGATTCTCAGGGTGGGGCAGGGTTGGGCCTCTTGCTCCCCCCTCTCCTTTCCTATAAGCCTCCCAGAGAGAAGAGGGTGGCTATTTCCCCGTGCAGGGCGCCCAGGCCTGGGTGGGTGTTGCCTCCTCAGCTGTACTGGCAGTGACGGGGGGTGGCTGGGACATCTTTCAGGATGTGGATGCGGCTTATGCTAATAAGGTGGAGCTGCAGGCCAAGGTGGACTCCATGGACCAGGAAATCAAGTTCTTCAGGTGTCTCTTTGAAGCTGTAAGTCCGTCTCTCACTCGACCTCCCTGAGGGCAGCCAGTGGGTAAACCTCTATTCCGGTGGCTGGGCGAGGCGCCGAGGCCCCCGCTCCCAGGGTGGCTCCCTGGTTAGCCATTCATCCCCCATTTCGGCCCCGAGAGGCTCCAATCTCCACCCTCCAGGTGGGAAGGAAATGGGCCCGGCCCTGGCTCCGAGGCGGCAGGAGTCTGCTTGGGGCCCGGAGGGAACTGTTTGGGGCTCGGAGGGAACTGTTTGGGGCCCGGATGGAACTGTTTGGGGCCCGGAGGGAACTGTTTGTTTGGGGCCCGGAGGGAACTGCTTGGGACCCGGAGGGAACACACTTTGCCCAGGGAGCAGCAGCCTTGGTTCGAGGCTCTAAGCTGACATCACAGGGGTTTGCTCGCCTCGCTTAGGGGAGGTTGTCAGCCTCCGACAGTCAAGTCCCGAGACCATCCCTGTTTCCCCTGCAGGAGATCGCGCAGATCCAGTCCCACATCAGCGACATGTCCGTCATCCTGTCCATGGACAACAACCGGGACTTGAACCTGGACAGCATCATCGATGAGGTCCGCGCCCAGTACGAGGAGATCGCACTAAAGAGCAAGGCCGAGGCCGAGGCACTGTACCAGACCAAGGTGAGCTGGGCTGAGGCCGGGCCGGGGAGGACCACCCCAGCAGGTGTGAGCGCTGGGCCTGACCGTTCCCAGACCAGAGGCAATGTCCAGTTAGGTGTCCAACATGCCCTGCCCCCATGACATTCCCAACCCCGAGACATCACATACTCCCCCAACTCGCTCCTCGTGCTCACTTATGGCTCTGAGCTTTGGGGTCTCCAGTTCCAGGAACTGCAGCTGGCAGCCGGCCGGCATGGGGACGACCTCAAAAACACCAAGAACGAGATCTCGGAGCTCACCCGGCTCATCCAGAGAATCCGCTCAGAGATCGAGAATGTGAAGAAGCAGGTGAGGGACCGGGGGTCTGTGGCCTGGGGCAGCGGGTGTGATTGGAAGGGGGTGAGTTGGTCCAGGACGTCAGCCTCCCAAATCTCTGCCCACAAGAGGAAAGGGGCCAAGGAGGTCACTGCCTCAGACGCTTAGAGCAGACATCCCTGGGGCATCTCACCTCCTGCTCACCCCAAGGACCTCTGCTTTGAAGCCCCCTCCCCCAGGAAGCCTTCTCTCATCCCCCAGGCTGGGCGAGGACTACATCCCTCATCCCCCCTGCCCCAATCAATGTGCTCTCCTGGCACCTGTGCTTCCCTGTACTTGTCACACTTCTGTCACTGCCCGACACCAGTCTGTCCCTTCTTCCATGGACGGGAAGGAGACAGGAAGCTGGCTGCTTTGTTCCCCATTGTTTTCCCAGCATCTGGTACAGAGCCTGGCACATAGTAGAAGCTTAGTAAACACTTGTTGATTAAATGATTGAGGAGAAGTGGGCTCAGAGAGCACCCTTTAAAGTGCCTTTTGCAGATGTTTGTTAAGGCCTTTCTCGGAGCTGCTCCCAGGAATATGGGCTGCGGTCTCAGCTTTAGCAGGTGGGGAGACATGCACGTATGTAATAACAATAGCAGCGGCTGCTGTCATCGCATCACAGTGAATCCTCACAAAGACTGTGAGGCAAGCGTCACCCATGGCTACAGAGGAGGGAACCGAGGCTCAGAGAGGTTCAGCGGGTTGCACAGCTGGTAATGGCCAAGCTGTGGTCTGAATCAAGTCTCCTGACTCCTTGTCCAATGCTCTTTCCACTCTCCCGTGGGCTTTGGCACTTAGCAGCTCTGTGACGTTGGGCAGGTCACTTGTCCTCACTGCACAGGGCGTTGTAGGGACCAGATGAGCTAAGCTGTATAAGAGGCCTGGAGAGGGCGGAAGGCAGGGCCGGGCGTTCGGTAAGCACTTGGGAAATAAGAGTCGATCCTGGGGAATCTCCTCCCCTGCACCCCTCGTCCGTGGTCCCAGGCACCTAGGCAGCCACTGTCATTGTACCTGCAACATCATATTCCAGTGATCTCTCCTCCCAGACTTTGAACAACTCATGAGCAGAAAACCAACCTTACTCTTACTCATTTTGTGGCCTCGGCACAGGGTGGCCAAGTAAATGTCTTTGCAATGAGCCGAAGTGGTGCCTCATCTCAGGAGGGTGGGACGCACTCTTCTTCATCACCACCGTCCAGACACAGGGAGTCCAGATAGACCTAAGGAAGGACTTGCCAGCCCCAGAAGGGGTTCCAACCTAGAAGACAGCAAGGGGTGTGAAGGGGGCGGGTGGGCATTTCTGTCCCAGAATCTCAGAGAACGAGCAGTGTCTGGATGTGAATGGCTCCAGTCACCCCTCCAGCTTTCCAACGTCTCCAATTCCTCGTGTAGGCCTCCAACCTGGAGACGGCCATCGCCGATGCCGAGCAGCGGGGGGACAACGCCCTGAAGGACGCCCGGGCCAAGCTGGACGAGCTGGAGGCCGCCCTGCACCAGGCCAAGGAGGAGCTGGCCCGGATGCTGCGCGAGTACCAGGAGCTCATGAGCCTGAAGCTGGCCCTGGACATGGAGATCGCCACCTACCGCAAGCTGCTGGAGAGCGAGGAGTGCCGGTGAGGGGCGGGCTCTGGCAGGAGGCCCCAGGGGTTCGGGCGGGACCAAATGAGAAAGCCTAACACACCCTATTCCAGGAAAGATGAGCTCCTGGGGAGTAGAGGGGCAGTGATGATAGGAATAATAATAGGAATTAATAATACCCACTCTCCACCACCACCCCCCGCAAAAAGCCACAAAACCCCACTGCTATGTTAGGCCTTCTTGTTCCATCTTCCTTACCTGTCCAGCACAAGGCAAGCTTGTGAGAGATGTCCCAGGGCAGCCATTCCGGCTTCCCCAGTGTTCTCGGGAGACGGAAAGGGTCGGTGCCCGGCCTGACCCTTGGGCGGTGTGCATGCTGCCCCCACATTACACCTCATACCAACTACTGTTTGACTTGGGTTGTTGCCTGGGTTCCCCAAAGGGTTACAGGTGACCCCCACAACTTCTCAGGCTCTGCTTGTGCCAGAAAGCCCTGGAATTTCCGCAGGTGCCCTTTGGGTTCAGAAATCCACATGAGGCCGGTGGGGGCACTAGCTATGAGGTTAATAGATTGTGGGTTGGATGGCTGCTTGCTCTTATTTTATTTTTCTCCCTAACAGGATGTCAGGAGAATTTCCCTCCCCTGTCAGCATCTGTAAGTACTTGTATGCTTGGACCTAAAATAGTGCAATCTGTGGACTGGAAAGGGTCTTAGTCACACATACTCTATGTGTGTAGATGAGCAATCTAAGGACCCGAGAGGGATAAACTTTGCCTGAGATCACTCAGCCAGCTGGCAGAGGCATGGTCAGCAATCAGGCCTCCTGACTCCCAGCCCAGGGCTCCTTCCTCTTTGTCAGTCTGTTTCCCTCTTCCCGGGGATGGCAGCCAGGAAGGCAGTCGCTATGGGGGTGGGGAAACAAAGCACACGTTGCAAGAAAATGAGTATGGGTATGTTTACAACTTGTGGTCAGACCTGGACTGGGGATTAGAGGGGATGAGGGAACCAGTGAATGGGGACCTCAGAGGTTAAGCTGGCAGTGTTGATCTCTGGTTTCCTCAGTGGGGCTAAGAGAGTTAAACCAGAGCTTCCAAAAGATGCCATCTGTGGGACAGCTAGCAGAAGGAAGAGGTTGAGGGCTGGGAAATTTAGTAAAAAGGCTAATAGAAGGGGCAGGGCATGGGTGTCCAGAATGACAGGTGGGTGCATTGGTGCCTGGACCAAAGGGATCGACCTTGAGAGTTAAGAATCAGCCAGATTGGGTACAAGCTGGGCAAGCTGAGAGCAGGACGTGGGGGAAGATGTCTCTGGGATATTTTCCCCCGCGAGGGGGGTGACTGTGACCAGAATCCCCACATAAGGCATTGCTCCAAGAACAGCCCCGTTGGTCCCGGGGAAAGGCGGCCTCCTCTGGTCCCGCCCCAGCTCTGCCTGATGGTGCTGACCCCGCTCTCCCTCTGCAGCCATCATCAGCAGCACCAGTGGCAGCGGTGGCTACGGCTTCCGGCCCAGCTTGGTCAGCGGCGGCTACGTGGCCAACAGCAGCAGCTGCATCTCTGGAGTGTGCAGTGTCCGCGGCGGGGAAAGCCGGGGCCGGGGCAGCACCAGCGATTACAAGGACACCCTGGGGAAGGGCTCCAGCCTGAGTGTCCCCCCCAAGAAGGCCAGTCGGTAGAGAGGGCTACCCTGCCTCCCTCCACCCCCGTGTCCCCAGCTCTGGCTCCACATGTGCCCTCCCCTTCCACTGTCAGCCCCACCCCCACCTTGCTGGCCCTGCTCTTGTACCTCAGGCGCTGGCCTGGGTCACCCACTTCTCCCAGCCTGTGCCTCCCTGAGACTGGACAGGTGTGGACGACTGAGCTAGGTGAAATTCCTCCCTGTGCGTGCCTGGTGTTCACCTCTTTGGCTATGGTCCCCCAGCTGTGCCACCAGCTCAGCCCCTGGCGCCCAGCCTTTCGTCCTCTGCCCAGCCTCTGGCTCAGTCACTAACTACTGTGTCTGGCCCCTGGATCTCAGAGCACGGCCCTCCCCTCACACTGGGGCCTCTGTCCCGGCTCCTGACTGTGCTGGGAGCTGGCTCTGTGTTCAAGAAAAGGGGGACTGAAGGGCAAACTGCCTCACGGCTCGTTCTGAGTGGGACCAATCACAACTCAGGGTCTCTTTCTTCCCTCTCCTGTGCCCAGAAGCAGAGAAGAGGAGGTTCGCTGGCTTCTTTCTTCCTAAAGCCCCTCCCATTGCATCCTCAATAAACAGCACAATCTGATGCTCGGTCTCTGAGTGGTCAGGGTGTGTACAGGCATCTCCATTCAGATGCTCCTGTGAGCAGGTGCCTCACACCCACACGGACGGGCACACAGGGACACTCACGGCACACCACGCATCACCAGTGCGGCCCGTGTTTCTAGGTTAATTTCTCTGCAGAGCAGAGGAAGAAGAAGCTCTCAGAGCATACACGGCGGGGGCCCTGAGAGCACTGTTTGGCTGCAGGGAGATGAAGTGTGGAGCAGAGTTTGGGAGGAGGAAGGGAGACGGGGAGGGGAGAGAAGAGAGGAGATGCATAAACGTGTGTGTGCAGCCTGGTTTGTGGCTCTCAACAAAAGCCACAAACTGCTTACACTGTGCACAGCGACAAAAGTGGTCCTGCTCCTGACAGGGACCCTGGCCTCTTTCTGAGAACTGGGTCTTTCCTAGAGAGAAGGGGGTGGGGCTTGCTGGAGAGCTATCCACGTTTGTTCAACCCTTTCCTTTCTGCTCGGACGTCTGGCCTCCTGGGGGCTTGCTCAGGAGGGGTGGAGCTGGTAGGGACCCCACACTCTGGGCCTCTCTGCTGGAAAGCTAAAATACGGAACAAGTTTTTGGAAACTGAGGCTGGACTGGGGTGGAGTGAGCAGGGGGTCAGGGCAAGGTGTGCATTTCGCCAGATCCTGTCCACCCTGGAACCTCTGTGGTGGTGGCCAGTCCTGGCCTGTGGTGAGGAGGGGTGTAAGGACAGACAGGCAGATTCCGCAGTGACCAGCATGAGCCGGCAAACCTCAGCCAGGAAGTCCTGGGGGGCCTGAGGGGCTTCCAGAGCTGGAGGTGGAGGGATTGATGGACCGGGTGGACGGGCTGGATTGGTGGATAGAACATTCAGAGCAGTGGCCGGGGCTTAGGGAAAGACCACAGGGCCAGGCTCGAACCCCTCATCACCCAAGAGGTGACCATCAGCCAGAGCCTCCTGGCTGCCCTCAACCTGGAAATCAACACCACCATTCAGCAGGCGCGGGTCGGGGAGGGCCGGCAGATCAAGACTCAGCAGCAAGTTTGCTTCCCTGGTCGACAAGGCAAAGCCTGTGTGTGTGGGTGTGTGTGTGTTTCCAGAACTCGGTAAAGACATTGCTATTTCCTCAGCAAAGAGTCCGTACACACCTGCTGCCTCTCCTACCCTACTACCTTTGCAGCAGTAAAGACTGAGGTGGGATAGCAGAAAGAAATTCCCAATTGAGAGGCTTAGAAGAAACAACTAATTCTCAAATGTAGGGGTGGAGGCTCCTTCTCTAGATGCTGCTGGTTTATCACTTGGATTTGGGGAGGGAGTGAAGAACTCTCCCATATCCCTTTGTGCCCCAGGGCTCACAGGGATCTCTCGGGTGGGCAGGGTTATCCTGGGTTTCGAGTCTGTTTTCTAGAGCAGCAGATCAAGGTGATGGGGACGAAGTGGAGCTTCCGTGGGAGACGGTCGGGACCCCACACTGAGGCCCAGGGTAGGGACCCAAGTTATCAGCTTGGCAGGTCCCCCAGTGAGAGGGCCTGCCTGGCATGGACTGCAGGCCAAGCAGGACTTGGTGGACAGTTTTGGGAACAAGAGAGGGCTCTGGGGAAGGGGACTAATGACAATGACCAGCAGGTAGGGTGGCCACTATGTTACATGAGTCTATGTGGTCATTTGACTGTGGTTGCGAAGAGCAGTGGTGCTTTGCACAGGCTGAAAATAACCTGGGAACTTGAATACTGATGTCTGAGCCCCACCGATTAAGGCGGGCTACTGGGGTGGGGCCCAGGCATTCACTGGTATGTTTGAAGGTTAGTGAAGGTATTCTAGTGAGCAGCCAGAGCTGAGACGCACTGGCCCAGCGTGTGATCTTAGGGATCCTGTGGTTGTATCCAGATGCAGAGGGAAAGAATGGCATGATCGATTAGTAATGCCTGCCATAGCTGCAGGTGTAGGCAGTGGAGGCACACATTGCCCTCTCTCAGGTGCCTGCCTGTGGCTTTCCAGTTTACCGAGCACTTTCACACCTACTGTCTGAGAACAGCACTGGGGGGAGGGAATGCTGCTATTGAAAAATTGAGGATCAGATCCCCTGCCTGTCTCCAACTGCCCTGGGCTAGAGAAGATCCCAAAGGTGCCCCATCCGTTGCCTGCCTTTAGGGGGCTGCATGGAGAATGGGTAGAGGGCTCTGGCCAGACAGGAGTTTGTCCTTGGCAGTGCTGCCACCTGCCTGCTCCTCACGCCTGGCAGTTTCCAGGAAGAGACCGACTGCCGGGTAGTTGTGGAGGAGGGCTCGGTGGTGCCCTGACTCCACACAGGGCCCTGGTGCCCTGGTGTGGGGTGCCCTCTGTGCTGCACAGCGGGAACTGCTCTGTTTATTTCACCAGAGAAGGATCTGAGAGCCAGGGGCCTCGTCTGAGGTCACCTCGACTGTCAGAGGCCAAGCCAGGCTCAGACCCCAAAGCCCTGTGCTCTTTCCAACACACCCACGGAGACAGCACTGTCTCCAACATAGATGAGGAGGTGTATCCCCGAGGTGGGCAGGTCAGGGACCTGGGTGGTCTCGGGACCAGAGGGGATGCTGGACACCAGTAGGGAGGTGAGCACTCGACAGCATTCGGTGGCATTCAGGGGGTGCGGAAGGGGGGCAGGTGGGGCCTGGGGCGAATCAGGAGGCTGGAGGAGTAGGCAGCATGCGAGGGGAGGCAGGGCAGAGGCTGCCTGGGGGAGCCAGAAGGTGTGACATGTGCAGCCGATCAGCTCTTTCCCACTCAAGCCTCTGGCTCCCTGAAGCCCGGGAGGAGCAGAGGGAAGACACAAGGTCTCTGGAGACATCCGAGGCGGAGGCAAAGGGGTTAGGGTTCACGCTGTAGTAGCGATGAGGCCCGTGGCCCTTCCTCCTGCACAGGGTGTGGAGGGGCCTCCAGCAGGAAGGTGGAGCTGGAGGCCCCGATGGAGGGCTGTGCAGGCGACCAGCTTCCCGGGGGTCCCATGGGGCAGGGCTGGGCCTGGGAGTTGGAGTTATGGCTGAGCCAGTCCTGGTCCCTCCCTGGAGGATGGGGGGCTTTGGGTGTCCTCTGAGTTATGTCGG
Source organism: Tapirus indicus (assembly GCA_031878705.1). Taxonomy (NCBI): domain Eukaryota; kingdom Metazoa; phylum Chordata; class Mammalia; order Perissodactyla; family Tapiridae; genus Tapirus; species Tapirus indicus. The sequence continues at coordinate 138,613,613 of CM062918.1, read as the reverse complement.
GGCCTGGGTTTCCTCTGCTGCTCGGCCGCTTTCTTCTCCCCGCCCCAGAACCACGCACAGTCCAGTTCCCGCTCACATGCTGAAACAGAGCCTCAGAGATGGAGCTCGGCCCAGGCCTCCGACTCCAAGTCCACTGCTCCTTTACTAATTATAACAATTCCTGCTGGATCCCCAAACCCAGTCTGAGGACCAGCAGGGCAAAGGCCTGCTCATGTGCACCCCAAAGTATGAAGTGTCAGCCTAAGTCGGGGAGTTCCTTATGCTGCTGGCCTGGGGCTGAGCTGTCCACCTCTTGCAGGAGAAGACAGATACGTCTGAAGCCTGGGCCTCAGACAGGTCCGTGTTCCCGTCCACGGCAACTGGACAGGCTGCATCACCTCGAGGTGCGCGCCCAGAGGAGGGAGGCCCAGGCCCAGGCCCCAGAAGACTAGGGGGCTCTGTGGTGCTCTCTGGCTGGGCTCCCTCTGCCTTCTGACAGCTCCAGAACAAAAGTCTGTAGCTAAAACCCAGGCTTGAAAGACATCAGGCAGGAACATCGATAAAAATTAGGCGGGGAAATTCACAGAAATGGGATCTCCCTTGACCTTCTGAATGGGTTTCTATGGCATTTGGGATTGGGGTGTACTCCTGGGTGCTAGTTATAGGCATGAGTCCCTGGAGCCATGAGTGGGTGAAAGTAAGAGATGGGGAGTGGGGAAGCCGAGGACAGGTGAATTGGGGGAACCCCGCACTGAGGGACTGGTGTATGTCACACTCCGATGGAGTGGACTGCTTTAAGAGGTGGGGTGTCCGCCTGTATTGGAGGTGTCAAGAACAGACTCAACAACTCTTGACAAGTTTTCCTGGGGACTCAAGAGTTGCATGGATAGTTTGACTAGACCAATGCTTCTCAAACATTTGCATATCCATCTTCCGGGAATCTTGTTAAAATGCACCCGTGCTTCAGTAGGTCTAGGATGGGGCCTAAGAGTCTGTGTTTCTAAAAGTTCCCAGGTGAGGGATCCAGCGAAGGAGACCGAGGAGGCGTGATCAGAGAGAAGGGTGGAGAACAAGGAGGGAGGCTTCAGGGATCAAGAAAGAAAACATGCTCAGGAAGAGGAAAAGGGTCAAGAGGTTGTAGAAAAGTCAAGAAAGGGCAAGATTCAAAAGATGGCTGTGGACTCAGTGAGGCGGGTGGGTGGGGCCTTTGCTCAGTGGGCTCAGGGGAGGGGGGCAGAGGCCTGTTGGAGTGGGAGTAGGAGGGGCTCAGAATCAACTCGACTATGAAGGGAAAGAGAGAGACGGGGCAGTAGGTAGACGGTAATGAGTGCACAGTGCCTATTCATAGTCTCCAGGAATGTGCTCGGTGGAGGAGGAGAGGTCCAAACCAGCAAAGGTAGCAAGGTCTTGGGATAAGGGAGTAGAGATGGGATCCGGGGATTCAGATGGCAGGATGGGCTCTGAAGGGAACATGGGGCAGAATGCTGAGAAAACTTGTGCCTGATAGTCTAGAATTTTTGTGCAGGTAAAAGGCATGGCCATGTGCCGAGTGACAGTGTGGTGGTGGGTTGTGGTGCATGAGCAGAGGGTGAGGGGCAGGAAAGGGGAATGATCCTGGGGTGGATCCCAGGAAAGGGGCATTATGATGGGCTTCATGTCCTGCTCCATATCTGTTCCCCGTATCTGCTGCCATCCTCACATCCAAGTGATGCTCTGCGGAGTGAATGCGGGAGAAAGAGAAAACAAAGTTACAGTCCCTGCGCTCAGGAGGCTCCTGGTCCTATGGGCAGGAGGAGCCACTCAGGAAAGGTGCAGGTGGAGGAAAAACTGGTGCCTGTGAATCAAGTATGAGACACAGAAGCTGAATCCAGAGTGGGAGCCAGGGAATGCTATGGGGCATAGAGCTGTACCCCACCCTGACTAAAGGGCCAGGTCCAGGGCACAGGACTCTTTAAATGGCTCCCACAGTGGAAAGGGGGCTACCTGGGGGCCAATCCGACACCTCCCATCCAATCTCTGAGACTGCAGAGAGGAACTGAAAGATCAGAAGGTCACTCACTAGGTGCGATGGAGATGCTGGGGCATCTCTTGGGCTAGAGAGAGACTGGTCTAAGACAGCACTAGAAGCAGCTGGACAGCTCCACTGGACAGGGTGGCTTGTGCAAGAGGGAGCCTGGAGTGGGGCTGAGGGGCAAGGGCAGGGCTAGGAGGATGTCCCAGGAGTAGAGGGGCTGTGGTTGGCCATGACCACGGGAGAAGAGGAGAGAGAGGATTCATATGCACTCCCTTCTCTCAAATGCAGATGGTGAAGGTCCTTGATGCCTGCAAGGGTTCCTCGAGACCCCTTCTCTGCTCCCCGACCCACCTCACTCAACCCACTTCCCCCAACACCAGTGACAGGAACTGGATCGTCTTCATCTTTGTCCTCCTGTGGGAGTACACCATTTGCCCTGAGCACAAACTGGTGGGTTAACACCCCCGCCCCCACTGCCGGGCTCTGACTCCAGGCAGCCATTGTGACTACTGATGGGAGCTGGCCTTGGGACACCCAGCTGGAGGGCACCCTGTAGCAGGCCAAGCCAGACACAGCAGCAGCCCAGCTGAGGGACTACCAGGGGCTGCTGTGGGTCAGGCTGGCCATAGCTGTACCCTCAGGTCATCTCTGGAAGGCAAGGAGAGCAACAGGGGTCCCACAGGGCACCTGGGCGTCCTGCCAAGGGGGCCGAGGCCTCCTGGCCTTGACCCTGCTCAGCTCCTTTTCTCCATCTGTGAAGCCTCATGCCCAGGGCCTTTTCCCACACTTCAGGCCCAGAGCACCTGGGGGTCCAAGGGGAGGAAGTAGAAGCTGATGTTTATGGAGCACCTGCTGGGGCCAGAATCTCCCTGGTCTGAGCACATCACCAGCATCACCTCTGAGGTGGGTGTAGTTATTCCCAAGACAGGGACGCGTTAAATCCAGGGCCACGGAGCCAGAACATGGAGCCAGGATTCCATGAGGTCTGTCTCTCCAAAGCCCACACTCTTTCCACGCCGCCACCCTGCCTCCCGGTGTGGGAACCATCTGCCTCTGCCCATCCAGCTGCTGTGCGTTCCCACCCTCCCCTGACGTCCCGCTGGCTCCCCGCCCATTCTCTGTTGGAACTTCTGTCGTAGTCCATCATCTGCAGCCCGATGTCTCTGCGTCCTGGGCACTGGGCTGGGTTCCCTTGATGCCCACTGATCGCCAAGTAACCCATCTCAGGTTTCCCTATGGCAGGCCACCTGCGGAGGCTGTGGCCCCTCTGTCACCTGTCAGTCATAGAAGCAGATCCCCCTCCACGGTGGAGGCATCAAGGCAGCACCTAGATCAACCTCCACTTTTGCTCCCCTTGAAGCCCTGGTCTCCTGGGCCAGAGGCGGCCAGGGCAGCGGAGGTGGTGTTGGCCCTGGAGCAGGAGCAGGAGGGGACGGGAGGGAGGGAGTTGGGGCATGGAGCCCGTGGGGGGGTCCTTTTGGAGGGAATGGAGCTGAAGCAGACTGGGGCAGTCTGTCCTGAGAAGCTGGCTGGGCTCTGGGAGCAGAAACATCAAAATGGAATCCTAGGCCAGCAAAAAAGGATCTGGAGAAGCATTAAGGAGAGGGTCTGGCCATGTGAGTGGGCTCCTCTGGGCCCTGTCCTTTCTCCAGACGTCCGTGCAGTGGCCGGTCCAGCCAGCTGAAGACAGTCACTTCCTCTGCAGCCACCCCTGACAGAGGCATCTCTGCTTTTCTTGAGCTTTCTAGGAGGCTCCGGAGTCCTCATGTCGCACAACCTGGCCTCAGAAAAGTTCTGCTTCATGTCTGACTGCTATCCCTCCAGCTACAGAGGACCTTGACCCCTATCACGCATGTATGACCTTGCTCAGCAATACAGACTCTTTCTTATCTGGCTCGTTCACCCCTTGGCCTTCTCAGGGGTGGAGATTCTCGGGTCTGTAGCCCGACCCAGTGGCCCAGCTCTCTAACTTCCCTCATTCGACTGTGGGCTCATCACAACACCAGCTCAAGGAGAGGAGATATTTTCAAGTCCACATCTCTCCCTTTCTCTGCCTTAGCTATTTCTTGTTCCTCCCACCCCATTCTAGACCGGAATGCAATCACTGTCCATTGCCAGTGCTAATGGAAGAGGGAGAAAAAGTGACTGATGATCCAAAAATGAGGACTAGGCCACAGAACAGATAATTTAGAAGCATAGACAATCCAATGATTATTTACATTTACAAGAAATAGAAAACATTTATCCTCTAGGAACTAGCTCCCCTCACTTGGTCCTGATTTTTTCCTGGTTTGAATAGATCTTTGACGGTCCTGGAATCCAGCCAGATCAAGAGATATGGGCCTCTAGGTTGCCATGGAAAACCCTCAAAACAAATAAAAGGTGGATGAATCATGGCTCTTGACTGCCCGAGGGATGGATGGGACAAGGGAGGGTGGTGGGAAGATTCCTGTTTGATTTTCACCCCAAGCAAGCAAGTGGAACGTCAGGGAAAGGGGCCCCATTCAGGCTGAGGCAGGTTTGAAACAGAGGGTTGGGGGGGGGGACGACACTGCACCCTCTGAAGCCAGAAAGACCAGGGCGTCCCTCTCCACGTCCTCAGTGGGCAACTCAGCCGGGCCCAGGGCTCTCTCTGAGACCCCTGCCTCCACAGTCAGGGGTGATGGAGGCGTCTTCCCAACTTCCTGGTGGGAGGTGGGTTGGGCACCGCCCTTTGAGTGTCACTCATATTTCTCAGCAGCACAGGTGCACCTGGGTGAACGCCGCCCAGAAAAGGCATGCGGTGAGAGTGCTGAGCGAGCCCCAGGGGCTCCAGGCCAACGGGGTGGGACCGTGAGAGTCCACGATCAACTAGGATTCAAATCGGATGCTAGGGCTGCCAGCCTTTTATTTTGCCAAAACAGGACTTTAAAAAAGCAACAATTACCATCTCCTGCCTTCATAATTTCATAAAAGAAGGAGACAATGTAACAGGAGGAAAGACACTCTCCGAGTCAGTCCAGTCCTTCAGATTAAACACAGTTGGCCACAGGGAAAACCGACTGCGTGCTCCATTTTCCTCCATTAGCTCCAGACTAACGAATACTACGTCAAGGGCAGGCCTGTCTCAGGGTTTACTGTGCCACCTCCTTGTACGACAGTGTCCTCCTCTAAACCGTGAGCATAAACCACTCTGTCCACTACACAGCATTTAGACAATCATTGAAAAGGACAACGAGGAGGAAGCCGTAGAGAAATAGCCTGAGCTGCGGGACATACGGGATGATGAGCAGACCACCCCGCAGGTTCCACCGCGCGGGGTGAAGGCTGTGGGTGCTGGTCCCGACTCCGTGCGGCAGGGTCGCGCCGTACAGCACGTTCACCAAACGCGCTGTGTCTGTTTCCTCTTCTGCAAAAACAGGACTAAGAGTAATAACTACCTCCTAGCATTGTCGTGGTGGAGACGTAAGAAGCCAGGCGCATAATCAATGTCAGCTGTGAGTATTATCATTACTGTCACCAGAGACAACGGTAGCTACCGAAGGACCCGCGGTAATCTTCCCAGGTTCGCTCAGGACTCTGATCCTAATTTGATTTCCCAGCAGCAAGAGCGCTAGTCACCTCCTGTCTTCGCCGTGTACCCCAGACTGACGTATTGAGCCTGTGTTTCCGAAACTTTGCCTCCTCCAGGGCGCTAACCCGGATCTTCAGAGCCCACGATTTCCCTCAGTCTCTCCCCACCGTAAGGCAGCCTTTCCCTGAACCAAACCCCCGAATCTCCTCCTGAAACCATGTCTCACTCCTTAGGATGTGGCTGTTTGTGGTTTACTGCAAGCAGGATGGCTAGGATTTACTTTAAACAGGATTTTACCCCCCAGGGCCCCCCTTTTAGTAGTCTCTGTTGATGTTTCTGTTTCCTCTGAGGGTCCCTGGTGGGCAGAGCCTGGCAGGTGCGATGTTTTCTTGTACGATGCCCAGGACAGGACCGCCACAAGCTGACTCGGTGTTCTCAGTGATGGTGGGAAGAAGAAACCTGCAGAGCCATGTCGCCAGCGTTCTGAGCACCCCTCACCCGCACCACAGCCCCTCTGCAGCTCAGCCGCCCCTCTGCCTCACTTCACCCGTCTTTGATGGGACTGGGAATGGCCACCCGACATCCCCAAGGGCCAGGTGTGCTAGTGGTCACCGCCAAAGCCGATTTCCCGCTGCGAGGGTCTCAGGGCAACAGCAGGAGGCAGGGCTGCGGCCAAGCACGAATCCTGGGAAGAGCAACTCCACGGCACCGTGGTTGACTATTCAGGGCTGGTGCCTGGACACTGGGATGTGAGCCAGGATGAGGAGAGGAGAATAGACTGAAAAAGGTGTCTCGAGTGGAACAAAGGGAAGAGGCAGAGGGGCCTCTAGTCCACATCTCCGAGGCCTGCAGCTTTGGAAAGTGAGGATGGGGCAGGACAGCCTGGCAGTGCCACAAGGGGAGGGGCCTGGGGAGTGGGCTGGGGTTAGCAGGAAGGTCAGAGACTGTGGTGTGCTGGAAAATGCTTAACAATCAGCTCTGAAAAAAATGTGTATATGTAAATACACACACACACATACACACGCAGGCATGTACGTACATATGTATACACATATATTCATATGTACACCTAAGTGTATTATAAGTATTACTGATACATAAGCTATGCAGCACACAACTTACAAATAATAATAAAATGTAGGGGCCGCCCGGTGGCACAGCGGTTTAGTCCGCGCTTGGCAGCCCGGGGTTTGCAGGTTCAGATCCCGGGCATCCGCGGATGTACAGCTTGTCAGCCACGCCGTGGCGGCGTCCCATATAAAGTAGAGGAAGATGGGCACGGATGTTAGCCCAGGGCCAGTCTTCCTCAGCAAAAAGAGGAGGATTGGCGACGGATGTTAGCTCAGGGCTAATCTTCCTCACACACACACAAAAAATAAATAAAGACTTTAATTTAAAAAAATAACTAAAATAAAATAAAATGTAAATACTCTTTATTGTAAACTCTGTGAAACCAACTGAGTCTCACAACACACTTTCAATTAATTTTTGCCAAGCTCTGATATCCACAGCCTGCCTGTGTTTACAACCGACACACTAGAAAGCTCTGCTGTGAACATGGGTTCATATTTTCATCCTAACTATTAAGATGAACGTGAAACAATGAAGACGGCTATTGGAACTTTCCTTGTTCCTCAGGGAAGGGAGTGACTTTGCTGAATCAGGTAACAGTTTTGAATACCAGAAGATTCTTTTGTCAGGTTTTCTTGTGCTGTTCACCGTGTAATGGCTATAGTCACGGCACACTTTTAATCTGCATGGCATTTTCTCCATCACTTAATTAACTCTATACCAGGGCTGTCCAACAGACATGCAATGCAAGCCATAAACATAATTTCAAATTTTCTAGTAGCCACCTTAAAAAAACAGCTGGAATTCATTCTAATCATATATTCTACTTAATCCAAGACATCCAAAATATTATCATTTTGACATGTAATCAATATAAAAATTATGAATGATATATTTCATTCCTTTTTCAGGCTAAATCTTCAAAGTACAGTGTATATTTTATTTCACATTTACAACACATCGAAATTTGGACTAGCCACAAGTCAAGTGCTCAATAGCCACACAGGGCAAGTGGCAACGGTGATAGACAGACAGCATATCTCTAGATAATCAATGAAACAATAAATCATTTCAAAATAGATTCATATATTGAATCATTATGTTGTACATCTGAAACTAATATAATGTATGTGTGAATTATATCTCAATAAAAAATACAGAAAAATAAAAACAATAAATCAAGCTCTGATTTATGATGTTTGGCGATTCCTTTGGTGTAAATACCCTCACAATGATGATTTCAAGCTGCCAACATGATCACAGGATCACAGAGTTAGAGATGTGTAACAGCACATTATGACACAGGATTTCCACTATACAGATTCCATAGATGCAAATAACCTCAAGAGCTTAGATAATAGTAAAATAATTAGGAAGTTATGAGTTTTAAGCATTTCTTATGTTTGTTTTTAATTTAATTTATTTGTCAGTTTATATAATTTAACTTGAATGATGGCTATGCTTACTAACCAGCTCACAAAATTATTGAAAATTTGACAATTGGCTCTTGTAAGCCAGCTGAACTTGCTGCAGCACAACAGTAGTTGGAGATGAAGAACAAAGCAAGCCTTCAAATGGGACAGACGGGTTTTTTGGCAGGGAGCAAAATAGGATTTTCCCTTGTTAAACTGAACAGACTTTTACTGAGTGTGATGGTTAATTTTATGTGTCAACTTGACTGGGCCATGAAGTACCCAGACATTTGATTAAACATTATTCTGTGAGATTGTTTCTAGATGAGACTAACATTTGAATCAGCAGACCGAGTAAGGCAGATTGCCCTCCCAGTGTGTGTGGGCCCCATCCAATCTACTGAAGACCTGAATAGAACAAAAAGGCTGAATAAGAAGGAACTTCACTAACTTAACTACTTGAGCTGTGACACGGTCTTCTCCGTAGGAGTGGAATTTACACCATCCGTTCTAGTTCTCAGGTCTTTAAACACAAACTGGAACTATACCACTGGCTCACCCGCTTGCTGACTGCACATCTTGGGACTTCTCAGTCTCCCTAATCATCTGAGCCAATTCCTTAGAATTTATATACATATCCTAATTGGTTCCGTTTCCCTAGAAAACCCTGACTCACACATTGAGGTCTCATCTGGCACAGGAATGATGCTGGAGAGCTGGTGCAGGGCAGGGTGGGGGGATAGAATGAACACAATATGATTCTGGCCATCAGAGGTCTTATGATCTAAGGGAGGACAGACGTCCACAGAAGAAATAATATGTGCAAGCTATAAAGGTGGCCCTGTGGGTGGTGGACCCCAGAGGTGGAGAGGTTAAAGGACATTTGGGTTCCAGACCTGGCTCTGTCCCTAGGTCACTGTCTCATTTTGCCCTCGGTTTCCTTGCCGGTCAAATGAGAGGGTTGAGCTGCGGGAAACTCCAGATTCCCTTCCAGCTTCCAAGGTGGGTCTCCTCACACCATGAGTGGGGGTGGTGACTTCCTGGATGAAGTGGCATTTGAGCTACGCTTTAAAAAAATGGCTTTCTCAATGGATAAAGATGTGGTTTAAGGGAATCCTAGGTGTCAGGAACTGTGAAGCCAGAAAGCAGAGGGGCAGGAAGGATATGAGTTCCCTGTAGGGCTACAGAATAAGGAAGGACAAGCAAAGAGGGTAGGTACCAGAGTTTTAGAGGTGGAAGGGCCTTAGCATTTATCTAGAGCTCTACTGAGCTAGGGCCTCAGTTTACAGATGAGGGACCTGAGGCTTAGAGATGTTAAGTAACTCGCCCAAAGTCACACAGCTGGCAGGGAAAAATCTAGTCCACGTAACTCAATGTAGATAAAGATATATGTAATTGATACCATTCATGCCCAAACTCACGCATGTATGAATTTACCCCAGTTAGCAAATTATTTCCAGATGTTTGGGTCTAGGATCATCATTGATGAAAACAAACCTAAAATTTTTCACTTTATATAAAAATGCTTGGATTGAGGACTCTCAAAAAGACATCCTTGGGGCTGGCCCGGTGGCGTAGCGGTTAAGTTCGCAAGTTCCACTGTGGCAGCCTGGGGTTCACAGGTTCGGATCCTGGGCGCGGACCTACTCACTGCTCATCAAGCCATGCTGTGGCAGCGTCTCACATAGAAGAACTAGAAGGACCTACAACTAGGATGTACAGCTATGTACTGGGGCTTTGGGGAGAGAAAAAAAAAGAGGAAAATTGTCAACAAATGTTAGCACAGGGCCAATCTTCCAAAAAAAAACACAGCTGAAAAAAAAATTTAGTGTATTAAAAAAAAAGGCATCCTCAGAAAATGGCATGGAATATGGGGAGAATACTATGAAATGCCTAAGAGAAAACGATGAAAACATCTGATAAGATAATTAGCTTACATTAGCCTCTGAGACAGGGGCTGGGTGTTTGGACAGTTTAGCTTTCACTTGCTGTCACTGGGGGAGACCCCAGCTTCCCCTCTGTACCCCAGCCCCTAGCCCACAGACCTGAAGCACCAAGGAGAACACAGTCAGCAGGCTCTGCCATCGGACCTCTGGAGAGGCCCAGCCCCCCAGGCACCCCAGATAGGGGGCAAAGGGTGAGGTTGGAGCCAGCACTGTGGACTGCGCAGCACTGCCAGACGTGGTCAAGGCCAAGCAAGGGCCCGAATGCCCACGTGGTCAGGGACGTCTTTAGGTGGTGGCCAGTGTGGCCATGGTCATAAGTGATGCCCTGGGGAGGCATCAAGATGAGAAGGTTCAGAAATTTCTCCTGGGTCCTGCCTGAAGTCAGCGAGAGTGGCCCTCAGCATCTCTAGAAGCTGTCTATCACAGGTGGGGTGGGGCCAGGTGCCTCAGCCACCCCCTCATCCCCAAAACACACCTGGGCCCAACTGCCCACGGCCGCAGTTGTTTTGACCCCCGGGTTGTTTGGTCAGAAGCTGCCACTTGCTACACTCAGCCTCTCGCCCTGTAAGGACTGTAATTTGACTTTCTAAGTGCTCATCTGCGGTCTCCAGACGCCTGATGGTGTAATTACAGAAATGGGTTTGCCTCCTCCCTGACTCTGGGCCAGGTGTACCTGCTGGTCCAGGTTCACAGCTGGACATGCTGAGGATGTGAAGGAGCCCAGGTATTGCCCTTTCCCCTCACCCGTGGTCCCGGGCCCTCTCCTAAGTGCAGCAGAGGGGGCTCCTCATTTGGCCGGAGATGAGGCCTGAGATCAGACAGCAGGGCCTGGCATTACAGCAACAGAATGGACGCAGGGAGCCGGGAAACAGTGGGGAAAATCTATTCCCATTCCCCAGGGCCCTGGGAGGAGGAAACGGGCATGTTAGGAAGGAGTCTGGGGGAGAGGCTTGAGGAGGGAGACGAGGTGAGTGGGGAGGGACCCTGGAACACAGCCCCTTCCCTGCAGATGTGCTGAAGGCCAGAGCTGCTGGCACACAAATCATTTCAGGTTGTGTCACCGCCTGTTTTAGAGTCCTGGTACTATTATGACATGTATTACAAAAGATGTCATTCAGTAGTTAACAAAGTTGCTTTATAAAATAAATATATTAGGTAAACTTGCAAGCTAATTTAAAGAAAAAATATTAAAGAAAATAACAATACAGGTGGTTTGTGGATATGGGCAAAATCCTGACAGAGGCACTTGAATGACTGTAGTTTGGGAAACAGGTAAGGAGTTGTGTACCTATCAGAGAGGGGCACAGAGGCACTGGCGGGAGAGGTCAGAAAGGCCAGCGCGGGTGTGGGTTGGCTGCGAGGGCTGCAGCCAGCTCCCCTGTGCTACAGTGTCGACAGCTTGGGATATAACCACACTATTCTCCCTGGGGGTCAGGGTCCTGGAGTCAGAGAAGGGGGTGCGACCAAGAAACGTCCCCAAATATAGAAAAATTTGCCAAAGGGAAAAAGGAATTGACTTTCTGCGAAACTCCACAGAGCAGAGCCACGAGCCAGAAGAGGATGTTGGAGGGAGGCCCACGTCAACTCACAATGAGGAAGGACTTTCTTCTAAGGAGAACTGTCTGAAAATGGGCTGGTGGGTCTGGGGAGAGGAGAGTTCCCCTCACTGGGGAAAGGAATGCCCTCTCTGGTCCCCCCAGCAAGTTCAGTGTGACCCTCCAAAGAGGGAAGGTGGGAAGGAGGCAATCACCGTGTTCTCAGAGGCAGGCTGAGGAGAAGGTCTGCCACCAGGTGGCTTGTGGCCAGCGTTCCCAGCGCCCAGCCACGCGCCTGAGGGGAGATGCTTAACAGGCCAATCAAAGGCTAATTCTGGGGGCTGGGAACAGATGAACGAAAGAGGGAGAGTGAGACTGTGAAACCTTCCCTCAGCCCGGGGGAGATTTTCGGAGGCAACCCCGCCCCAGACGTCTCAGGACTCCTGTCCACAGCAAACGACTGCAGCCTGGATCCGAGCTGATCGGACGGGAGAACGTGGCCAACCTGCCACCCGGCCTGAGGCCCGGCTTGAATCCCGGTACCAGACGGAGGCGGGTAGTTGATGGAGCTGGACGCCTGTGGAGGTCCTGCCCAGCTGGCTCACAAGGTGGAGCCCAGTCCGGTCATCTGAACCCCATGTTTGGGGTTAGAACATCCCTGCTGCGTTGACATCCTCAGGGAGCAAACCCAGACATCACTGACTCTGCTCTTCCCGCTTCCCTGTGGGGCGGCCCCCAGCAGTGGAGGAGCCGTGACCCAGCCACGCTCGTTTCCCTGGAGGGGCGTGGAGAGGACACAGGCCGTGGGGGTCCTCACGAGGGTGTAGGGTAAAGGGGAGGGCAGGCGTCCTGAGCAGCCCAGAGTTTTCAGGTGAGGGACTGTCGTCAGCTTGTGCTCCCAGCCAAGGTCAGTATGAGAGACCCACTAGGCACCCCCTGTGTTCCTCAAGGAGTAGAACCTCTGTCCAGATTCTAACACAAAGGGCGCTCTCTGTCCTCTGCCAACCGAGAGGGCTATGGGACTTTGAGCAGGTGGCCGGGGCCCGTGCCATCTGGGGTGAGCCCTCTGGGGACTGTCTGGGAAAAGGTGGGGCTGGTTTCCAGCACCTCCCTCCCAAGGAGCTGGACCACTGGGAAATGTCATCATTTGTCTACCAGTCCAAGGTCCACAGGGAGACACCAATCGTGGTGTCACATTCCAGGACAGACACATTCTTCACCAGCCGGCAGAGACTCTTCCTACAGACTGCCATCTTGCCTTTCTTGGCCTCCCCAGCATGAAGACCTGTAGCCGGAGGCAGGTGATGGTGGGAGAACCCCAGGTGGACAAAGGCAGCAATGGGTGAAGTCAGCTGGCCAGGAAATGAGGCCACCAGGCTGCTGAGAGACCGATCCCCTCAAAACACCAGGACGAAGCCTGGCAGAGTGGGGCATTCTTTGTCAAGCAGCCTGGGCTACCCCAAGAGGCCAGGCCCCAGCGTGGAGCAGCATGGACTTGATGGCTCACTCTCATCCAACAGTAACCAAAGGAAGGGTCTAGATCCATCCTGAGTTCTTCCTACCCTCAGCCAGCAAGTGAGCAACTGTGCCCGTCAGTCTATGCTGGGCACTGCACATGCCGAGCCTTGGGGCAAAGGAATGAGGAGGGACTGGGAATGAAAGGTCAGTGCTGAGAAAGGCGGACTCAGGGACCCAATCCAGAGTGAACTCTCCAACTGAGACCGGTGGACAAAAGCCCAGAATGCATACAGAGCCAGAATGCACCCGGCAGAGGATCCCCGGTAGATGAAGGCAGCCTGGTCACTGCTGTCCTGTAGGCCTAGTCCACGCCTGGTGGGACAGCGTGTGGAATGGGACAGTAAAGGAGACAAAGGTAGTCCTCCACAGTGGGCAGCTTCTGGAGGGGGGCTGCAAGGAGGAGAATTCGGGAAGAGGGAGGGGCGGGCAGCCTGGGTGGAGGAGGCAGGGAAGAGATCTTGAAGTTGGGAGAGGGTAACCGGGGTGTGGTGTGGAGGATACAGACTAGATGCCCTTGATAGAAGCAGAATCTGGATAGAGAAGGTGTTTGTTTCCTGTTGCTGCTGTCACAAATCACCAAAGACAAATTTATTTTCTCATAACTCTGGAGATCAGAATCTGAAATGGGTCTCACTGGGCTAAAATCAAGGTGTTGGCAGGGCTGCATTTCTTCTGGAAGTTCTAGGGGAAAATCTGTTTGTCTTTTCCAGCTTTTGGGGGCTCCCCACATTCCTTGACTCACGGCCGCCTTCCTCCCTTCTTCAAAGTCACGACAGCGGTTAAGTACTTCTCACTTGTCATCACTCTGAACTTTTCTGCCTCCCTCCTCCATATTGGAGGACGCTTGGGATTACATTGGACACAGCAAGATAATCTAGGATAATTTCTCAATTTTAGGGTCAGTTGATTAGCAACAGTAATCCTTTCTGCAGCCTTAATTTCCCTTTGTCATGTAATATAACATAGTCATAGGTTCTGGGGATTGGGGTGTGGACATCTTTGGGGGCCATTATTCTTCCCATTATAGATGGCAATAGGGATGGTGAGGAAAGGGTACCCAGAGGAATGAGGAGGTGAGTATAAGGCCAATAGGAAGCTACTGCATGTTCTTGAGCAAAGGAGGGCCATGCTTCACCGAGGGCCCGGAGATAACCTGGATTCTCAGGGTTAGTGTGAGATCATTTTCCAGACTCAGAACAATGGAGCCATGTCATATCTGAGGTCCTGCAGACCACAACATGTTATTGTTCTCTGCTGAGGGCAGTGTGCCAACCTGCAGGAGGCCATGGCTGGCGCCAGAGTGAGGGGGCCCAGCCCTCGGGGATGCCCAGGTCAGCTGGCGGCTGGAGACTGCCCAGGAGGCTGGATAGCTCATGACATTCTGGCTGCGAAGCATCAATAGGCCCTGAGTGTCTCCCTCACCCTGGACAGTGAGTCTGCAGCTTCCAGGGAGGCCAGGGGGGTGAGGAGGCTGATGGGTGAGACCAGCCCTGGGGGCAGACTCAAAAACCGGTTGGGACTCCTGGGCTGCCGAGGAGGGAAGTAGGGCATGGTGGGGGCACCGGGGGGTCACAGTGAATGGAGCTTTTGTTCACTCCTTGGCACATCCCCTGCCTGGAAGGGTGAGGGTACGTGGAGCACACTAGGGCCTCACAGATCCAGACGGCTGGGAGGTTCCATCTTGCAGGGGCATCGCGGGGTTGATGGCCCTAGTGGTGCCTCCAGAAATTCTTCATGGGTAGGGCTTGGGGTTTGGAAGCTGTGATCTAGTTAGAAAGAGGCGATGGTGTGGCAGACCTGTCTCAAAGCTGGTTTGCGGGTGAGTTTTCATCTAGGCGATGTGTTTACTTGAGGCGGCTGTGGTGTGTGGGCTGTGGATGGGGGTTATCGGGGTGCTGGGCTCCTCAAGGTCCCCTGAGCACCACCGCTTACGTGTTGCTCGAGAATACAGGCTCTAGGAACAGTCAGACCTGGGGTCACATCTCAGGTTTGACACATTTGCTGTGTGACCTTAGAGAAGACACATTTCCTTTCTGAGGTTCAGAAAGCAGGAATAACACTAGTGCTTTACTGCCTTGGATAATGTGAGTGTTAAGTGAGACAACGCGTGTTAAATCTTAGCACGATGTCCGGCACGCAGTAAGCACTCCAATAGCCATTCATTTCAAAGAAGAGTGGAGGAAATCAGGCCCGATGTCACCAGAGGAAAGGAGGCTATGTGTCTGAATGGAATGCAGTTAATTTCTTCTCTGAGTGGGGCAGCCTCATGCAAGGAGTTGCTCTAATCCCTGTGAGGCCGCTGGGTAGCTCGGCCCATGCCAAAGGACCAAAAATGGCAAGTACCCCTCAGGCTGGGTCATCCCACTTCATCCCCTCCCGTTTGCGGCTCTGCTCATCCAGAGAGAAGTTCTGTGTGGCCTGTCTGGGTGTCTTGGCCATAGGGAGTTGCAGGGTTGGGAGAGATGAGAAATAGAAGGAAAAGCTGAAGACTGAGCCAACACACTGGACCACACCTGAGGTGTCGGGGAAGCGGTTGTCAGACATTCCTTGGCCCTGGGAAGAGACTGCTGTGGAGGCATCTGGGCCTTTGCCCGTCTGGTGCCAGGTAAGTAGGGAAAGGAGTTCCTAAGCTTCACCCCCAGGAACGTTGTATAGGATGACCCCAATCCACTGGAGTCTTGCCCCGGGAGTCCCGCTGCCCCACCCCGGGTTCTGGCAATCCAAAGAGGGGAGGGGTCTCCCCAAGGCTCCATTCCCCTGTCTTCACTCAAGGATAGAGCTTCCTCTCCCTCAGGGCTGCTGGAAGATGCTGAGACACACGACTGCTGAGTGTCAACCATGGTGAAGACAAGGGCTTTGGGGTTCATATCTAGGCTCTGTTACTTACCAGCTACTTAACCCCTCTGGGCCTCGGTTTCCTCGTCTGTAAAATGGGGACAATAATAGGCCCACCTCATGAGGTTGCGAGGATTAAATGAGTTACTGTATCCGGAAGCACGCCTGGGGCACAGTCAGTGCTGCGTAAGCATGGCTGTTGTTATTGTCCTCTGTCGTGCCACAGAGCACATCCTGGGTGCCGACCCACCCCATGTTCTGAGCTGTTTGGGGATCACGGAAAATCCAGAGTTTCAGAGAAGTACCCCATCCGGAGATCATCAGATACATGTCACCCATCTGGAAGAGACTGCCTCAGAAGCCATCCGTCCGGGTCTTTGCCTCGCGTTCTGTGGCAGGGAAGCCGAGGCAGAGAGAGAGCCAGAGCCAGAGCCGGCACTCAGCGTAACCGCCCCGCTTAGCAGGAAAGGGAGAATGGTGGGGGGTGAAGGGATCCACCCGGCTGGAGAGCAGAGCTGGGGCTGAATGGCCACAGGAGCCCAGGGACTGCGGGCTGGAATGAGGGACGGTGGGATCCCTTGAAAACAGCTTCCGAGGACATGGATTTGACTAGAGAGCCAGCCGGGAGCACAGCGAGGTTCTGAACACGGGCAAACGGGGCTGTGTGTGAATCCTCGCTCCTTGCATCCGTCCATCGGAGCAGGGGATGGGGAGAGGGGCAGGACAGAAAGGGGTTCCCATATTCCATTCCTCTTCCCATCTGTGGTCAGCGCCCACAACCTGGTGGGACCTGGTGGCCTGGCACGGGCAAACACCTGGGGGAAAGGGCCTCGGTGCTGACTTTGGCTCAGGGGCTAGTCTCCACCCGGGAACGGCCTGGGTCAGTGCCAGGAATTCTCAGGGCTGTGCACAGGCGAGACGTGGGAAGCAGTAAAACCACATCACCCATGACAGCCAGCGGTCAGCCCTTCCATCCACATAGGCCTGCTTCCACCCCGGCCTCGGGAAAGAGTTCTCTGAAGGCGGCCGAGGTATGCAGCCTTGGAGTTGGGCATGAGTGGGCTCTTGCTGAAGTCCACGTGAGACAGTGCAGGACAATGGATGGCGTGCAGGACGGGGCAGACCAAGTCCTGGCTCTAACTCCCTCTTGTTGAGGGATTTGGGGTTAGGGCTTCACCTCTCTGAACTCAGCCTCCTCCTCTATGAATGAGTCACCGAGGGACATCTGGGTACCCCTGAGAGGGGGTGGGGAGGAGTCAAAGCCAGAAGATTCTCATAGGAATGTTTGGCTGGGGCTCACCTTGGAAGGCTTGTGGGAACTGAGTTACCTGAAACCAAGTCAGGCAGGATTCCCCGACCCAGCCATTGTGTGGCCACCCCTGTCACCAGGCAAGTGGTGTGGGTTACCGTCCTGGGCCTGGCAAGGAGGTTGGGGAGGAGACCCAGCCCTGTCCTCAGACCCTGTGTCTCCCCCATGGGCCTGTCCTGTTCACCGCAGTGCCCCCACTGTGGCGGCCCAGCGCGTGGCACCCCACAGTTGCTCAAAACACACGTGTGGGATGCAGAAACCAGTAAATGATTGGTGCACGTGTTTCTGGGCTCTCTTCTCAGCGCCTTTGAGGCTCCGTCTCTCCCGGAAAAGGCCAACCTGTGATCACGAGCCCTCGACAGTGACTGTCGGCCCCCGTGGACAGTGGGCAAAGCCAGCAGTCTACGTGCCTGGGGGTGTGAAGACAGGAGCTGTGAGCTGAGGGGCGGCCGGGCCGGGCAGGCGTCCGTCTGCCTCCAGGACTGTCCAAACCCCAAGTGTGTTTCCTGAGGCTGGTCCCGGGAGAGGTGAGACTTCCAGCCTCAATGCTGTCATCTCCTTTCTTTTCTTCCCAATCCTATCTTCACTGTACTGACTCACCCCCACATCGTTGCAGCTCACCCGAAACCGAGGGGAAAGCAGGATGGAAACAGGACTCTGTCCCCTGGGCCTGGCCCTACCTCGTCAGGACAGGAAGCGGTGGGCCAAACAGAAACTCCGAGAGGGCAGCTCCAGTCTCTCGTCTTCCCACCCCGAGTTGTGGCTACTGGGGTGGAGCAGAAAGGAGCAGGCAGGAAGGGAACACGGGGCAGGTTAGGAAGGAAAAAGAGCTTCCTTGCACAGCTCTGACCCCATAAGGATAAAAACCTGTGTAAATGAATCATGTACCGGCCTCTCCATTGTACAGAAAGGCTGAAATTCCTAGAGTGGCAGGCACACTCACACCCACATGTAAGGACAAAGCAAATGCCAAGAAAATGGTAAAAGCTCTTCTTTGCTTATTCACAATTTTTGATTTAGGGATGCAAAGTTCGTAGGGCATTGTCCGCCACACAGTAAGCCCTATATAAGTGTTTATTAAAAAAATGAAATCACCCTGCATGGAAGGCAAAGCACAGAGGGGTTTTGCTGTACATCCTTTTTTCAGTCCCTCTGACTAAAGTATTTGTTGATTTCCAGCCCATAGTTTCTATCAACAGAGGGGATTTTCAAAGACTTTGGTATGTCATTGGCAAAACACCCTTCGAATGAGGGAAGAACATTCCCAGACCTGCAGGGACCTGTTGGCGGGAGGCTGAGAGCTCTGTTCTGCGGCTCTCGCCCCACAAGTGCCAATCGCCCGCCAATCTGAGGAGGCGGGACCAGGCTGCTCCCCACAGCCCCCTGCATCTTTGCCCCACCCTTCCTGCCAACCCCAGCTTGAAATTGCAATTCAGCTCGCTCGGCCACTCCCGTGAGCTCAGGCCCCTTTCCTTCTGCGCCTGCAGACTGTGCTCACTCCAGCACCAGTGGGGGAAACCGCAGGGAGAGGCAGGGCTGTGTGTCCAGGGTCCCAACAACTCCAGGGCCAGATTAGGACCAAGACACGGCCCAGAGTGGGCCCACAAGCTTTTATACCTATGCTGTGTCGCACAATGTGTGTGAAGCCCTTGCACAAGAAAAATCACCTCCAAGAGCCCACTTGTCACCCAAATAAGGGCAGCAGGGGGCCACTGGAGCCCAGGCAGAGTGGTTGCTTTACTTGTGGACATTTGCATTTCTACCCAGGTCTATTTTCGGACGTGGGGTCTGAAGGTCCTAGGAGGCTGGGTGGGGCTCCCAGCATCACAAGGCAGCCTCTGCCAGACATGGCCACATACGGGATGGGTGGTGTATCCAGCTCCCTGGGCCCCAGAGGGGCCAGTCTCCTCTACGCCTCTGCAATCCTGAGAATCCAGCTGAGATCAAAGCTGGGACCCAGAGGTGGGGTGGGGGCAGGATTCCCGCTGGCTTTGGGTGGAGGCAGGAACATTCTTCCCTCCGCTCCTCCCTGAGGCCAGGGCTCTTGAGAAGTTGCTGGGGCTGGCCCACGGCTCCATCTGCCCTTCCTGGTCCTGAGGAATCTGGCTGCATGCTCCCAGATGGGGCTGCCAACTGTCACCCAGTGCATAGGTGACTCATGCCTCAACCATCGCACCCCCCTTTTTGTGCTGAACATGCATGGGACAGAAGGTCTGCAAAGATGAGGACAGTGCAGCTTTCTTTCTGTTCTGGGAGGGGACGTGGTGGCTGGGGCAGTGCACGGGGGCTACTAGTGGGCTCAGGGTGTGGGTGGGGGGAGAAGAATGGAGGGAAGTCCAAGGAATGAAGAGTCATGAACTCTGTCCTCAGAGGGCACCTAGGCGGGGACAAGAGACCTGCCCTCTGGACATGGACCTGGGGACAGAAGCAGGTGAACAGGACTTTGGGACTTGGCATGGAGCTGGGGAGGGCCTCACACCAAGACCTGGGGAAGGAGCGGAGGGAGATGGCCTTATGTCTGTCATCTCACTTCAAAAAGTTTGCTGATCACCTCCAGCGTGCAAGGCTGGGCTGAGTGTGTGGCGATGTAAAGGTGAGCAGAAGTGTTCCCTAACCTTATGGAGAGTACCATTTGGTGAGACGAATGCAAACTCTCTTCTATTAAATATATGTGCTGTTGACTGTGTTCTATTCCATCCATCCTTTATCAAAGGCATACAGATTGCGGGGGGCTCTGAGGAGGGAGCCCTGGGCTGGTATTCAGGATTTGCCTAATCCTTGCCCCATGGACGCCTGGACCAATCCTACTCCCCGCCTGGTCTGTGAGGCACGTCCCTGTTTACGAAATGCTGCCCATAGTCCACGTCCCCACACACCCCTGTGAGGGAGGCCAGAATAGTCGTCCTTGTCCCTCCTCTGCCAGGGACACCAGTAGGGCCAGCCACTGTGGCTCACTTAGCCCTGCACTTGTCTTTTGCTGATGGGAAAAATGATGCCTAGAGAAGCTAAATCACGTGTCCTGCTGGGTCTTGGTAACGCCCTCTTCGGGGGCCCCCCAGAAAGCTCGGGGAGCCCCAAATAATCCCTCTCTTCCTGCCACAGTGGGATTCCTGGCTGGGTGGGACTCTCCCACTCTGCAGTGGTGCTGGTGCCTGGCTCCCCCACGGGGGCATCTCCACTATTCATAGCTGTCCAGGTCTGGCATTGCGGGAGGGTGCCCTGTCTGCTGGGGAGAGGGTTCCCACAAAACTCGGACAGAGTGCCTCCCCACCCCCCCGAGTCAGACACCAAACACTCCCTGCCAGTTACTCACCACCCACACATCTTCGGTCACTGGCATCTGAATCAGCTTGGCACATTCTAGTGATTCTCAGACCGGCCAGAATGCATTCCTGTTCCGCTGAGTCCTTCTCCTTCTACAACACAGCTGGGAGGAGGGGGAATGGGGACAAGAGAATGTCCCAGAGTCTCAGGGGGTGGAGCTTCCTGAGGGAAGTGGGGACCAGACCCAGGACCTCTCTGTGGGGGCACATACCCCGCTGGCGATCTTCCAGGAGAGAGGGAGAGCTCGGGCTAGGAGCGCCCAGACGCCTGCTTCAAGCTTGGATCTCTTCTATCAGGGGCTGAGGGTCCCCCAATATGTGTGTCTCAGAGCCCCCAAGACACTCACATCTGCTCCCTGAGAGGCAACAAAGTGTAAAGTCCGTAAAATTCATCTCTGAGTCTCAGGAATTCTCCAGGCAGGAGGTCACCTCAACCTCATCACCCCAGACCTGCAGGGCCAGCTCTGGCCATCAGTCTGTCTGTCTGGATTTCCCTGCCCACTGCTTTCTCATCAGCCCTCTGGGGAGCAGCCACATTTTGGTCATGTTCTCACAGCTGTGGCTCCCTGTGGCCAGCGCAGGCCCTGACTAGAGAGTCTTGAGTCCAGGCTGGGTCTTCCTTTCTTTACTCTTGAGGACGTAGCCCCTTAGCCCTGAGGCTTCGAACCCACCCCCGCCCCACTCCTACCTCCAGCCCCAGTGCAGGGGTGCCCCCCCAACTCTTAATGGCCCGAGTGCTGCCTGGGAGTCTTGCTTCTGTTTTGAGGAGCCAGCCTACTCAGGTCTGCAGCTGAAGATGTGAAGCCTAGCCGGACCCCTTCTCCTCCCTCTGGTTCCACAGCCCACCTGGACAAGCTTTGCAGAGGGGCCTTACGGCAGTCCTCCCTAAAGCAACTGTGGCAGATTGTTATGCCAGCTGCCCAGTCTCCCGAACCTGCTGTGCCAGGACAATCCATCGACTTAGAATCCCGTTTTCCATTCCCCTGGCTCTGGAGACTTTGGGCTGGAGCCGAGAGAAAGCACAGCAATTCCCGCTGCTTGGCACTGGGCTGTCCGCCGTTATAACAGGCCTGCAGATTCTCAACATGTTCCTGATGAGATTAGAAGCTCCTGCAGGTATGTGTTTGCGGCGGCCTTCGGCCTGTATCGACAGATACAGTGACTCATTTCTTCCCTCGTGGAATCACTGAGGGCTTGCTGGAACACACCTGGGGGCTGGAGGAGCGGGTAGAGCGGCTCACCCTGCAGAGAGACGTGACTGCCAGGCTGAGTCCCAGGGCTTTTTGTGAGGGTCCGCATGGGGCCCCTGTGTTTCCTCAGCCCCTGCAGAGTCCTGCCCAGGTCAAAGAGCCAGGGCAAAGGTCAAATGCTGCAGAAAATGTAGAATCAGGACAGCTGGGGAGGGACAGGCCTGCCCTGCAGGGAACAAAGTGGTAAATGCCAGGGGCTGAGGGGGTCCCACATTCTGTTTCTGGAGCCTGGAGCTTGTGGAGACTTTCTGGCCCAAACCTTGCAGGAGAATCTGCCCAGAGGGCTCTGGGATAACTGTGCCTCTCCCAGGAGAGGAAATTCTGCAGGAAAGGATGGAAGTCTGTCTTCCCCTCTAGCACATAGTGGAGATATAAGGCCATGGTTGCCTTTTCAGGTGCCGAAATCCCTGTAGTAACCTCCTGCCTGGAAGAGTGAGAAGAGAAATCGCTGCCAGTGGGGACTCGCTCTGTCCCTGTGCATGGACAACATACACTTTGCTGGGTGGTTGACAATATCCCTGGCCCTGTAAGGATTGCTTGGGACATTGGTCAAATGTCCCTTGCTTCTTGGCATCGTTGGGCTGCTCCCAGCCCTGGGCCCCCACGGTGAAGACGGACTTGCTGGCAGCATCGCCGACTTGCTGCTAAGGCATCAGTGCTGCAACGCAGGGTTATTCCTACCCGAGCAGAGCCTGCCAGGGAGAAAGTGTTTGCACCCCACACCGCTGCCGTGCAGGTGTGACGGTGAGCTCACAGCTGCCCCCCAGGCATGCCCAGCCCACTTAATCATTCACAGCTCGACAGCTCTCCCGCCCAACCCAGCTCTAGAGGATAAAAGGGGGGACTGCGGTTCCCGGGTACCAGAGCCAGCTCCCGCGTCCTGCTGAGCTCTGCTCTCTCCAGCACTGCCTGACCCCTAGTGCCCGGTACTCCTGCTCCACCAGGAACAAGCCATCATGTCTCGCCAGTCCAGTGTGTCCTTCCGGAGCGGGGGCGGCCGTAGCTTCAGTGCCGCCTCGGCCATCACCCCGTCTGTCTCCCGTACCAGTTTCACCTCCGTGTCCCGGTCCGGGGGTGGCGGTGGAGGCTTTGGCAGGGTCAGCCTTGGGGGTGCTTGTGGAGCAGGTGGCTATGGCAGCCGGAGCCTCTACAATCTGGGGGGCTCCAAAAGGATCTCCATCAGCACTGGCGGCAGCTTCAGGAACCGACTCGGGGCCAGTGCTGGAGGCGGCTACGGCTTTGGAGGTGGAGCCGGGAGCGGATTTGGTTTTGGCGGTGGAGCTGGTGGTGGCTTTGGGCTCGGTGGTGGCGCTGGCTTTGGAGGTGGCTTTGGTGGCGGCTTTGGTGGCCCCGGCTTCCCTGTGTGCCCCCCTGGAGGCATCCAAGAGGTCACCGTCAACCAGAGTCTCCTGACTCCCCTCAACCTGCAAATCGACCCCACCATCCAGCGGGTGAGGACTGAGGAGCGCGAGCAGATCAAGACCCTCAACAACAAGTTCGCCTCCTTCATCGACAAGGTGAGCCATGATCCTTTGTGAGAAACCGCTCTGAGTGTGGGGTAAATGCCAAAGAAAGAGGGAAGGGGGAGACTTTCTGACTTTGTGCAAATACCTCAGAGTTTGCAGTTGCGTGTTTCCACTTGTTTCTGTGTTCTGGATTTGTGGCCCACCTTCTTAATTAGAGTGGCAGCTTGGAAGAGAGTCTTGTTTCTTCCCCTCAGAGATTACTCCATAAGGGCCCCTTGATTATTGTTGGGCAAAGAGATGAAGTCTGTGCTTCCTGTAACGGGACTGGTCGCATAGAGAGGAAGATGAGCTCACTGGGCAGCAGCCTAGGTGCCTCGCAGCCACCACTGCACTGGGCTACACTCCGCCCAGCCGTGCCCAAAGCTCTCTGTGCCCTGGATAAGTGTCCTGTCTGCTCTAGAAGAGTGAGGTTAGGCGCCTCACTCTGGACCTCCCCTCCTGGTGCCCAGGGCCGGGCACTGCACAGGGGAGAGGTTTAGGGGGACAGCACGAGATGGGAGGAAGACTGGTGACTCCATCATTGAAACACGAAATCCAAGTTTCTCATCTTCAAACTCTGCCCCCTCCAGGTGCGCTTCCTGGAGCAGCAGAACAAGGTCCTGGACACCAAGTGGACCCTGCTCCAGGAGCAGGGCACCAAGACCGTGAGGCAGAACCTGGAGCCTTTGTTCGAGCAGTACATCAACAACCTCAGGAGACAGCTGGACGGTATCCTCGGGGAGAGAGGCCGCCTGGACTCAGAGCTGAGGAACATGCAGGACCTGGTGGAGGACTTCAAGAACAAGTGAGTTGGGGTGGAGTAAAGACAGGGGCGGGTGATGTCTTCTTGTCACCAGATGTACTTCATAAGCAGACTACTGCTTGTGCTTCCCCACGGACTGGAAGCATATGGCTTCCGTGGACACCTAAAAAAATTCAGGTCCATGTTAAGAAAGTTCCAGCTCCAGGCTCAGTCCCTCTGCAAGGCGCTTAGCCACCGTCCAGAGCAGCAAGCTCAGCACCCTTGGTACCACCTGGTGAAATGAGCAGTCATGTAATCTTTGTCCTTTGGGGCTTTCCTCCCCAATACACTCAAAGTACACAGCGTGGGCTTTGATGGATTCCCCACAAAGCAGGAACTGATGACATAACCCGGCTTGGTGGCTCAAATCAGTTCTTTAGTCCTTATGAACTAGCAGTTGGCCTGCTAGTTTTTTGTTGGTTATTTTAAAAGGCTGTGAAAGCTGAAAAAAGCACTAGAGAAATTGACTAGTTGTGGAGTTGGGGAGAAACAGCACAGGTTTTCTATAGGAATATTCTTGAAGCAAGTGAATTACAGCAGTAATAGAATGATTATCTGGTAGGCAGCTACAGAGAAAATAGTATCCTAATGGGTAAGGATCTTGCCCAGGGGCTCACCTACCAGTGCCCCCTCCCTCTCTGCCGACATGACGTAAGAAGCTCCCTCCCAGTGGGGCAGCAGGCTCACTGTTGACCTCATCCGGTAAAGACCCCGGGCCTCACCTGGCCCTCATCCTCTGATAAGTGCTTCCCATCGTCTTTACCACCAGGTATGAAGATGAAATCAACAAGCGAACCACTGCTGAGAATGAGTTTGTGATGCTGAAGAAGGTGCGTGGGCAGGAGGGAACCTGTAGCCTGTGGCTATGCTCTCTTAAGGTCGTTCATTTAAGTCAGGGTGGAAATCAGGTGCAGTGCCAACCATCCCTGTTTCTCTAGGATGTGGACGCTGCCTACATGAACAAGGTGGAGCTAGAGGCCAAGGTCGATGCACTGATGGACGAGATCAACTTCATGAGGATGTTCTTTGAGGCGGTAAGAAATGCCCCCTGGTCAGGACCCAGAGAGATGGCCACGGGGACACCACCAGGAATCAGGGGCTCCAGGATTAAGTGACTTTCAGTGGTTCCTAAGCTGTGGACCATCTCTGTCTTTTCTATTCCTTTAGTACTACTCATACTTTATTACTTATAAAGCCAATCCCTTAAAAAGTCAGATTTAAACCAAATATCTCTTTGGCAATCATTTTGCAGAGTGAGGTTCAGAGTGAGTTACAGAGGCACAGTACACCTTTCCTGGCCACCTCCTCTTTCTGGAGTACCATCCCCTCTCTGTTTTCTCCCAGCGTGCAGACCACACAGCTAGATTCTTGTAAAATAAGCTATGACCCAAGAAGATTCGGGTCTGAGAGGTTACACAGTAGGGGTTTCCTGGAGGTTCAGAGTTGTTAAGGTTTTTTTTTTTTAATAGATTTAGTAATGATTTGGATTGTTTATTAACTTACCTAGATTTTTTATGTAGGTGGTTATTATTTTTTTTCTCAAATTGATATACCACGATGAGTGGAAGATTTGAATGGACCTGACATTGAATAACACAGAATTAGATAACTGACTTCAAATCTCCCTGCAGGAGCTGTCCCAGATGCAGACACATGTCTCAGACACATCCGTGGTGCTGTCCATGGACAACAACCGCTCCCTGGACCTGGACAGCATCATCGCCGAGGTCAAGGCCCAGTACGAGGAGATCGCCAACCGCAGCCGGACGGAAGCCGAGTCCTGGTACCAGACCAAGGTGGGTGCTGTGGCGAATGTGTCCTGAGGGAGGGGATGGACGTGTGTCTAGGACTCAAGGTCACGACAGTGCTAAGGGTGGGGCTCCCAAAACCTGCTGAGACCTCTTGGGACAAGTTATGGGAACAGTCATGTATGCATTTGCTGCATAAATTCGAGAACCTTAAGGAGAATCGCACACCAGTGTCTCTAGGAAAGCAAAGGGACTAAAGAGGAAATTATCTAATATCAGGTCCACCT
This sequence comes from Tapirus indicus, assembly GCA_031878705.1. Classification (NCBI taxonomy): domain Eukaryota; kingdom Metazoa; phylum Chordata; class Mammalia; order Perissodactyla; family Tapiridae; genus Tapirus; species Tapirus indicus. Next base: position 138,587,526 of record CM062918.1, on the reverse strand, counting down.
TGATAAAGCCAAAACCAGCCCCAGGCTGCAGGTAACTAGATGTGTCATGTGTCACTTAATGACAGGGATATGTTCTGAGAAAGGCATTGTTAGGCAATTTCATCGTTGTGCAAACATCGTAGGATGTACTTACACAAACCTACATGGTATAGCCCACCACACACCTAGGCTATATGGTACTCATCTTAAGGGGCCACTGTCGTATACGCAGTCTGTCGTTGACTGAAACATGGTTATATGGCACATGACTATATACCACTTGCCACCTCTTAGTAGCTCCTGCCTACAAACTTGGGAACATGTTTTCATCCTCCTACAAATAAAATCTTTCCTCTTTTCTGGTGGCATCAGTATGAGGAGCTGCAGCAGACAGCTGGCCGGCACGGCGATGATCTTCGCAACACCAAGCATGAGATCTCTGAGATGAACCGCATGATCCAGAGGCTGAGATCTGAGATCGACAATGTCAAGAAGCAGGTAAGGAGGGGGTGAAGGAAAGCAAGGAAGGGGCCTGAGCTCTCAAAGGGAGACCTATTTTGTTTTGTTTTACTTTTTCTGAACATACACACGCAGAGCTGGAACAAGCACCAGTGTTTGAATGTTTCAGCATCCACAATGACCAGGACAAATGTACTGGCTTCTCTCCTGAATCTCAGAAAGAGACACCTCAGGCCCAGCTCAGCTATTCCAGCGTCCCCACTCTTCCTTCCTTTACCTCTGTAGTGCGCCAACCTGCAGAACGCCATTGCTGATGCCGAGCAGCGCGGGGAGCTGGCCCTCAAGGATGCCAGGAACAAGCTGGCCGAGCTGGAGGACGCCCTACAGAAGGCCAAGCAGGACATGGCCCGGCTGCTGCGGGAGTACCAGGAGCTGATGAACACCAAGCTGGCCCTGGACGTGGAGATCGCCACCTACAGGAAGCTTCTGGAGGGCGAGGAGTGCAGGTGGGCAACATATGGCTGGCACAAGCCCAGAATGGCCTCGCATTTGATAAAGTGGAGCTGCTTCTCCACTACAGGGTGCAAAACACACACACAAGTGGCCACTATATTGGGCATGATAATTATCCCTCATTAATCTGGTTTCAATCTGACACCTGGACATACAGGCAACCTACACGTTATGGCGCCAACTCACTTTTCTGACCTGATTCCCATCAATATTCTTGGATGCTGCCTCGCCTTCAAACAACTCAGCAACTCAACAAATGTCTTCCCCATTCTTCGAGTACCTCTTCCTTCAGGAAGCCTTTCATGATTACTCCAGCCGAGTGAAATTCACCTGCCTTTGGATTGTCAAAGTGTTCCATTTTCTTTGATCTTCTGACATTGCCCACTGCCTACTTTCTGTTAGAAGTGTTTCTGTCCATGCCAAGTCCTCTCACAGAGTGTAAGCTCCTACAAGGCAAAAACTGCTTCATGCATATCCACAGTTCCTGCAGCCTCTTACACATGCTCTCCATGTAATGTGTGGAAGAGAATGTGAGTTATAATCTTCCTTTGATCACCTGTTTCTGGGTCACATCCTCTTCACTGGGAAGTCCCTCCAGAGAGCCATCTCTTTCTCTGATTTAGGCAATGGTTTTCGGCATGTAGGCTCCTTGCTTATAGAAGAAGCTCTAAACGTGACTGCAAGAGTTATTCACATAGACGAATGCCATCTTTTGGGGAGGTTTTAACTCTTATTTCAATTTCTTCCCTTTCAGACTGAGTGGAGAAGGAGTTGGACCAGTCAACATTTGTAAGTAACTTTGAACAGACATTAACAATGATAGTACGGGGCGTTTGGTGCCAACTCAGAATCCTACATTTCTAGACAGCAGACACTCCCATCCCAATATATGGTCACTCAGTACACTTAGTGAGCAGCAGGTGGTGGAGGGGAAAGCACACGGATTGAGACACGAGGCGACATGGCTCACGTCTTATCTCTTAAAGGGCAGGCCCTGGATCTTACACATCTTGCACCCTGTCCCCCTGCCTTGTCCCTACCCCTCGAGGAACTAAATGACTTAGTTCTTCTGGGCCTCATTTGCTGCTCTGTAAAAGGGGCCAGGTACAGCGCCAACACTAGCAGGATCAAATAAATTGGATGTGTGGGATCAGTCTGACAGACGGGTCTCACCAAGTTCTCCCTCCTTTCTCTGCAGCTGTCGTCACAAACAGCGTCTCCTCTGCCTACGGCGGTGGCAGCGGCTTTGGCGGAGGCAGTGGCTTTGGCGGCGGCCTCGGTGGAGGTCTCGGCGGTGGTCTTGGCGGTGGTCTCGGTGGAAGTAGCGGCGGAGGCTACTACTCCAGCAGCAGCGGGGGTGTTGGCCTAGGCGGTGGGCTCGGTGGGGGGAGCTCTGGCTTCAGTGCCAGCAGTGGCCGAAGCCTGGGGGTGGGCTTTGGCAGTGGCGGAGGCAGCGGCTCCAGCGTCAAATTTGTGTCCACCACCTCCTCCTCCCGGAAGAGCTTCAAGAGCTAAGAGCCGGCTGCAAGTCACTGCCTCCCAGTGCAGCAACCTGGCCCATGGTGACCACTTCTTTGGGGTGGTTGCCCAAGCCAAGTTTTCTCTTTTTCTGAAGTGTAGTCTAGACCAATCCTATTGCAGAACCACATTCTTTGGTTCCTGGAAGGGCCCAATCCCCAGTCTCCAGTCTTCTGTTTCGCAATTCTATGTTCTGCTTGAAATCCACCTTAAGGTCTCTATAGCATGGTTCTTGGTGACAGAAGAATCCAAAGTTTTCCTGTAACTAAACCATCAAAACAGAGTCCCCACTCCAATCTCAAATTTTGTTCTGGCTCTGACTACCTCCAGAATGTGTTCAATAAAATGCTTTTATAATATAAGCTGTCGTGCAGAATTGTTTTTTCAAGGTCTACAACCAGCCTGGAGACCTCCTGCGGGTTGATCCAGGTGTGACTGATTCCTTTGATGATTCACTGGGAAAATAGAATGACCTTGAAGGGAGAGTGGCCATCATGAGGGGTCCAGAGATTCCAGGAGGCATCTGAGGAAAGCCTCTAGAATGAAGGCTAAGCCTCTAGAATGGAGGAGTCTCTGGAGGGCATGAATGGGAGTGTCCATTGTACTGCAACTTGGACAGATTTTGTTGGAGAGCGGCCCCATTCAAGGTGGGTTGATTTGCAAGAAACAACATAAATGGGTTTAAGTAAAGATGTAAATAGGGAATATGTTGCCTTCAGAACCCAAAAAGGCCTAAAAGATATTGGGCCTGTTCTAATATTGTGGGTGCTAAGAGGGTCAATAGCTGTTTCCTAACAATGTCAAGGATGGAGTGGCCCTCAGATTACCAAATAATTTCAGGAATTTAACTGAAGTGGCAGGAATTTGCACTGTGTGTGGGACAATGGCCCATGCCTTTTTTGTGAGCTCCTTTGTATTTGTATGTCCTGAATGAGTGTGTCCAGTGAATCTCTTTGGAGGAGGATTCATCAATGTCATATCACGCCTGTGCTCCTGAAGAAAGTCAGATGCATTTAAGATCTGCAAAGACTGTGTGCAATGGCAGGGCTGTTGAGGTAATGATGCTCATGAGCATCTGGGTAAAGATGTATTGTGCCCCTTCAGAGAGGAAGGCAAACCGTAACTGATAGGCTGTTGAAATGGGCACTGAACAGAACATCATTAGCCAAATCCGTAAGAACAAAATATTTACCAGCTACTGACTGGAGTCAGAAATTTCAAAATATTGGGTAGGGGACCTTAATGGGTGTGACCTTGGCATTAGGGTTGTAGTAATCCACTGTGAGTCACTTTTATTCTTTCCAAGTTTAAAAATAGGCCAAATTGGGCTGTTGAATGGAAAAACAGTGCATATAATCATCCCTTGTCTAAATATATCCCATATAATGGGTTTCAATCTTTGAATGTCCTGTTTTAATTTACACTGGAACGTATATTAACTATTTCAACTGGAGGAAGGTCCATGGAATCCCATTTTTTCAAGTCAATTTGTAAGTGTCAAGGACTTAATTTAATTTATTTTGTTACTCACTGGGTCAGAGTGTCCATGACCACTGTGAGATATTTTAGGGGGCAATGGATGGTGTGATTATGCAAAATTTAGGCAAGTCAATAGTTCTGAAAATTAAGGTGAGGCATACCTGTTTGTTCTCTAGTTTGTGGTAAATGACTTCCCTAAGATTACAGGGGTACCTTGTTTAAATACAGTGAGATTCCCAGGAATCTGTGTAATTTGAGCTTCAGTATGGATTAAGGCCGGGAAGATTTGTCAATTGGTGTATTTCAGCAGATGTTAAAGTTAATTCAGAACCTATTTGGTAGAGGCGCAAAGCCAATCCACACCCCCGTTTTTCTTTTTGATGTTTAAATTCTTTTAGTAAATTTTGTATTTCTAATTGCATCAAATTTTGTCTCAGATTTTTGTTTCCTCCCCATTTCCAGATTTCTTTCTTTCCTTCCTTTCTCTGTCTCTCTTTCTTCTTTTCCCTTCCTTCCTTCCTTCCTTCTTTTCTTTCTTCCTTTCTTTCTCTCTGTCTCTTTCTTCTCTGTGGTTACTGGATACACTTGCAGGAGAGAGGAATACTCCCTACCCTGCTCATATCTATCAATTTCTTCCTCCAGAGAGCCTCAAATCAGTATCATCAGGGCTTGGGGCCTCCCCATGGGAATAGTTGAGTTAACCCTTTAGTTGTACCATAAATGTTTTCCCCTATAGCCCTGAAGATGAGGATCTTTTCTGTCAACAGAGGCATAGCCAGCAGCAGCAGCAGCAGCAAAGGCACTTTGTAGGGCCCTAGTAAACCATCTGCCTTTAAGAGTGTGGCCTCAGCATGCCACACAGTAACTGTTCTTCCTCCACATGAGGGATCCCCTGATAGGACCATATATTGCACAGGTTATCAATCTTCCCCCTGGGCACTTTGTAGAATGGTGGCCAACACTTGCTTGGGACACACACCAATGTTCACAGGGTAAGAGTCATTCCCTTAAGCTTAGTGTTCATCATTGTTTATGGAAGAATTGAAAAACACAATTCAGTATGAGACACACAGTTAAGCCTGGGCTGAGACACATGGCCCAATGCCACTTTAAGGAGGGCCCCATTCCCATACTCCTGTCTCTAAATGACAATTATTGAAACTCCTGACATAGGTCAGTTAAGTCTGTAACAAAGGCCTTGGTAGAACTCAGTAAATGTAGCACAAAGCAGTACAGTTCAAAGTGCAAGTTTGACTACAGGCAGCAACACAACTCAAAGAGCCCATTAGCCAGATAGTAGCAGCTCAAAATGCCTGCTCACAAGCAGACAGCAGAGCCAGATTGAAGGCCAAAGTAAGAAAAGAAAGACCCCAGTGGTCAGTATCATCTAGACATCCTGCTCCTAGAACCAATTATTGTGACCACTCTGCAGAGGCAGGATGGATCCCCACTCAAAATTTGGTTCAGCTATTGAGACTGATGACACCACACACATGCACCAAGATGGTATGAAAATGTACATTACTCCAGAGGCTTTCTGGAGAGAGTAGGGCAGGCTTCCCAAGCTGGTCCAAATATGGCTTGAAAGAGCAGGGAAAGGAGACTAGAGTGGGGTTTTTATAGTGGTTAGGGGTGGGGCCAGGCTGAGGATTCCTGCACATGGGTTGAAGTTCCCACCAGTCATGAAGGAGGGATCACCCAGGCTTTCTTATCTGTTTTCTCAGATGTGGGTAGAAGGGAAAGAGGAAGGAGTGGCACTCAGAAGCTGTCAACTGTCAAACATTATTACAACATGCGTTGTTTAACATTCAAAAAAATCAATCATATAATACACAACATTAAAAAAATAAAAGGAGAGAAATAAAATTGTCACCCACCCCCCTCTCCCCCAAGAAAACAGAAAGCAAATATTATACTTAATAGTGAATGATCAAACTTTCCCACTGAGAATAGGGAGGCAAAGATTATGATAATCACTACAATTATTCAGCATTATATTGGAGATCATAGCCAGTGCAATAAGACAAGATAAAGAAATAAACATATTAAAGATTAGAAAGGAAGAAAGCAAACTGTAGTTACATATGATATGATTACGTACATAGAAAATCAAAAAATTCTCCAAACTATTAGAATTAATAAGTGAATTTATCAAGGTCACTAGAACTGTATTTCTATATACTAGTAAAAAACTATTAGAAAATGAAATTTAAAAGATACCATTTCTCATAGCATCAAAAATATCTGATATCTAGAAATAAATGCAGCCAAAGATATCAAGACTTATACACAGAAAGTGACAAAGCTTATTGAAAATGACTAAAGAAACCTAATAAACAGAGGTATATACCTTCTTCATGGATCAGAAAACTTAATATGGTAAATATGTCAATTTCTCCCAAATGAACTATGGATTCAAAGCAATTTTCATCAAATTTCAGCTAGCATTTTATGGAAATTTATAGACCTATTCTAAAATTTGTATAGAAATGAAAAATGTCTAAAATAGTCAAAACAATCTTGAAAAAGAAGAACAAAGTTCTTATAGTTCCAGATATCTAAACTTATTATAAAGATATACTTAAGAGAGTGCAGTGTTGAGGAAATAACTGGAAAATGGATCAATGTAACAATATATAGAACCTAGAAACAAGCCACATATAGACTCACTAGATTTACGACAATGGTGCCATTGCAGTGTAATAGCAAAAGGATGGCTTTGCACAACAAATGGTACAAGATCAGTTGACTCTCCATATGGGAAAAAAATGTATCACGAGTCCTAATTCACACCATTCACAGAAATAAATTTCAGCTGTATTATAGCTCAGTATGTGAAAGGTAAAATAATAATGTATTTAGAAGAAAATAGAATTTATCATTTTGCTCTGAGAGTAGGCAAAATTTCTTAAACACCATAAAAAAATTGCTTACCTTAAAAAAGTATAAACTTCTGCTCATAAAGCAACATGAAGAGAGAAAAATAGCAAGTCACAACCCAAGAAAAGATATTTACAATACATATATCTCTCAAAGAAATTGCATACAGAATATACAAAGAACTATAAAACATTATCCAGAACAATATTCTTTTCAAGTGTATGCATGACATTCACAAAGACAGACCACATGCTGAACCAATTTCAAAAGATTGATATTATATAGACTATGTTCTATGACCAGGGTATATTAAATAGAAATAAAAAACAATAAAATATCTCATAAATCCTAATTTTTCAGAAATTAAACAAATACTTCTAAGTAACCCATGGGTTTGTTAATGAGGGGATGGGTTGGAAGAAAGACTCTTAAGTTTGTCCTTGCCTGTTGTCTGCCCCTTTGCAATAGAGATCTGGAATAGCAGGCCAACCACTGGTGCCCTTGTCTGTAGTGTGAGGGCAGATCTACTTCACAGGTAGGGTTGCCAGACCTAGCAAATAAAAATACAAGAGGAGCCGGCCCCATGGTGTAGTGGTTAATTTCGCACATTCCACCTTGGCGGCCCGGGATTCGTGGGACCGCATCCCATGGACCTACATACCGCTCATCAAGCCATGTTGTGGTGGTATCCCACATACAAAACAGAGGAAGATAGGCACAGATGTTAGCTCAGGGACAATCTTCCTCACAAACAGAACAAAACAAAACAAGATGTACAGTTCAATTTGAATTTTAGATAAATGACAAATAGTTGTTTAACATTCAAATATTGTATGTTCCATGCAATATTTAGGACATACTTAATACTAATTTTATTTTATTGTTTGTGTGAAATTCAAATTTAACTCAGCATCCTCTATTTTGTCTGGGTGGCCCTGTTCATCGGTGACGGGGATGGGAATGCCTGGCCTGAGTATCAAGCCTGCTGGCGTGTAGTTGGCCTCCACAGAACGGGGCACTCATCTGGCCTCCATTCAAGGGTGGTGAGGGAGGCCTGGGGAACCTGCTGTGGTGGAGCTGTCATGTGGGGAGGGAGAACCAGAGTCCGTGTCTGGCTCGTCGGGAAGTTTCCCTATCAGCTTCTGGGATTTTGTACAGCATGGCTGTTCCTAAGTTCTGCTTCCACCGTGCCCTTGACCTCAAACCCTAGAGCCGCATAATAGAAGATAGGGAGGCCACTAATCCTCAAGTCTCCCCCAGCTCCGAAGCTGTTGCCTAGTGACCTGCTCAGAGGCACGACCCTTGCCCACCTGCGGACGACCATGGAATAAGGCTAGACCACAGCTTAATTCACGACCCAGGGCAGAGGCCCCGGCCATGGCTTCAAATTAGCCAAGTATTATTATAACTGAGTGGTTATCATTGCTCTTATGGACTTTTTGGTTTTTTTTGCTTTTTATTCTTTTGTGTACAGATACAGACCTGGTATGGAATGTCTGATTAGCTAAATTCTAGAATAAGCTTGTAAACATGGCCTAAAAGGTAGAGAGTCCATTTCTGTCTAAAAGTCAAAATTATAATCCTGACATTGATATCCGGGAAAATCTGAATGAACCTCCAGTATCTATTTTTGCTTGTTAAAATTTGCATAAAAGTTTACACTGAAAATGATGTTTGAATATCCTATCACAAAAGGAGAACGTTCCCAGGCAGAACCTCCCCCAGCCTAATCTGAGTGTCATCTGTGAACATGGACCATCTTTCAATGTCATCTTTTTACCAATAGCACTTCAAAGCAAAGTCTCTAACCAACACCATTTTGAGGTTTTGTTAATTGTTTTAAAACTAGTAGAGGGTAGGAAACACTGAACTGCAGTCAACAAAGTGTTGGAGGCTCAGTGTGGACAAGCTTGAGAGGTAACAACTCCCAATAAGACCCAGTCGTATAGAGACACCTACATTTTTGTTTTACCTCTAGGAGCTCTACCAAGTGAAAATCAGCGAAAAATCCCTTTGTGCTTCTGGCAGAGGGAGGAGAAAAGTAACCATTTTGAAATGCACCAGGGCATTCTGTTCTTCTTAACAAGGCTTGCCCTCAAAAGAAACTATTTTGCCAGAGCCTAAACTAGTGGGGTGTTGTCACAGCCTAAGCAATCTGGGGGAAGAGAAGTACCCAATTCCAGCCCCCTCTAGCCATCCTGTCCACCTAAGAGTGTGAAAAGAACCTGAGAAGCATATGTGAAATTTACAGCCCAGGGACTCTGGCTCACTAAAAGGCCAAGATTTAATCATAGGACTACAGGATGCTTTCTTTCCCCCACACCTTACCATCACATCACTAAAGGCCTATTTACCACAGTTGCTTTCACCCAGTACATCATGTTCAGCTTCCAACAAAAAATTACAAGGCATACTAAAAGGCCAAAAAAAAAAAAAAAAAAAACATTTGAAGAGAGAGCAAGCACCAGCATCAGACTCAGCTATAGTGGGATGTTGGAATTATCAGACTAGGAATTTAAAATAACTATGACTAATATGTGAAGGGCACTAATGTAAAAAAGAGACATAATGCAAAAACAGATGGGTAATGTAAGCAGAGAGATAGGAATTCTAAGAAAGAACAAAAAAATAAATCTTAGAGATCAAAAACACTAAGAGAAATGAAGAATGCCTTTGATGGTCCCGTTAGTAGACTGGGCACAGCTGAGGAAAGAATCTCTGAGCTTGGGGATATGTTAATAGAAACTTCCAAAACTGAAAAGCAAAGAGAACAAAGACTGAAAAAAAAAAGCCAGAACAGAATATCCAAAGACTGTGGGACAACTACAAAGGTATAACACACATGTAATGGGAATACCAGAAGAAGAAGAAAGAAAGAAAGGAACAGAAATAATACTGGAGGCAGTAATGACTGAAAATTTCCCAAAATTATTGTCAGACACCAAAGCAAAGATCCAGGAAGCTCAGAGAACACCAAGCAGAATAAAAGATGGAAAAAAAACCCCCGCAAAAAAGATAACTAGGCATATTCAAACTGCAAAAAATCAAAGATAAAGAAAAAAAGTCTTGATAAAAGCCTGAGGGGAAAAAACAGCTTACCTACAGAGGAGCAAAGATAAGAACTACATCCAACTTCTCCTCAGAAACCATGCAAGCAAGAAGAGAATGCAGTAAAATATTTAAAATATTGAGAAGCAAAATCACCAACCTAGAATTCTGTACCCGCAAAATTATCATTCAAAAGTGAGAGAGAAATAAAGACTTTCTCAGACAAATAAAAATGGAAAGAATTTGTTACCAGTAGTCCTGCCTTGCAAGAAATGTTAAAAGAAGTTCTTCATAGAGACAGAAAACAATATAGGTCAGCAACTCAGATCTACATAAAGAAAGGAAGAGTATTAGAGATGGAATAAATGAAGGTAAAGTAAAAACTTCCCTTTTTCTTATTCTGAATTGATCTAACAGATAATATTTGTTCAAAATAATAACAGCGACAATGTATTCAATGTTTATAGCTTATGTAAAAGTAAAATAAACAACAGCAATGACACAAGGAATGGGAGGGGGGAATTTGGAATACTTGGTTATTATAAGGTACTTGCACTACTTGTGAAGCAGTATAGTGTTATGTGAAAGAAGGCATGGATTAGTTGTAAATGTACCTTGCAAACTCTAGGACAACCACTAAAAGAAGTAAAAAGAGTTGTATAATGAACATGCTAAGAAAAGAGAGAAAACGGAATCATATAAAATCATCAGTTAAAACTACCAAAGGCAGAAAAAGAGTGGAAGACAAAAATAGGAATAAAGAACAAGGGCAACGACTAGAAAACAGTAACAAATATGGTAGATACTAATCCAACTATGTCAATAATCACTTTAAATGTCATGATCTAAATACACCAATTAAATGACAGAGATTATCAGAATGGATCAAAACACAAGACCAAACTGTGGGTTGCCTACAAGAAGCCCACTTTAAATATGAAGACATACACATATAGATTAAAAGTAAAGGAATGGAGAAAGACACATACCATGCTAACATTAATTAAAAGGAGGCTGGAGTGGTTGTATTTATTTTATAAAGAGTAGACTTCAGAGCAAGGAAAATGATCAGGGATAAAGAGGGGCATTACCTAATGATAAAGGGATCAATTCTTCAAGAAGTTATAACAATCCTTAATGTGTATGAACCTAACAACAGAGCATCAAAATACATAAGGCAAAAACTGATAGAATTGCAAGGAGAAATAGATGACTCTACTATTGTAGTTGGAGACTTCAACACCCTTCTACTAGTAATGGGTAGATCTAGCAAGCAGAAAATCAGTAAGGACATAGTTGAACTCAATAGCACCATCAATCAACTGGATATAATTGACATCTGCAGAATATTTCATCAAACAACAGTAGAATACACATTCTCCTCAAGCTTACATGGAATATTCACCAGGATAGAAAGAACAGAAATCATACAATCTATGTTCTCAGACCACAATGGAAGTAAATCAGAAGTGAATAACAGAAAGATAGCTGAAAAAAATCCCAAAATATGAGGAGATTTAAAAACATACTTCTAAATAACACATGGGACAAAGAAGAAATCTCAGGAGAAATTTTAAAATATTTTGAACTAAATGAAAAGACAACATCAAAATTTGTGAGATGCAGCAAAAGCAGTGCTTAGAAAGAAATTTATATCACTGAATGGGTATTTTAGAAAAGAAGAAAGATCTAAAATCAATAATTTAAGCATCCACCTTTGGAAACTTTGAAAAAAGTTTGGAAAAAAAAGTTCTTTGAACAGAGAAGAGCAAATTAAATCTGAAGTAAGCAGAAGAAAAGAAATAATAAAAATTAGAGCAGAAATCAATGAAATGAAAACAAGAAACTAATAGAAAAAAAAATCATTGAAACCAAAAGCTGCTTCTCTGAAAAGATCAAGAAAATCAGTAAGCCTCTAGCCAGGATAAGTAACAAAAAAAAGAGAAAAGACACAAATTACTAATATCAGAAATGAACGAGCGGACACCACTATAGATCCCAGGGACATTAAAGAGATAATAAATAAATACTATGAACAACTCTATGCCCACATATTTGACAACCTAGATGAAGTAGACCAATTCCTTGAAAGACAAAATCTGCCAAAATTCACACAAGAAGAAATAGACAACCTCAATAAGCCTATGTCTATTAAAAATTGAATCATTAATTAATAACCTTCCAAAACAGAAGGCATCAGGCCCAGTTGGGTTCACTGGTGAATTCTGTGAAATATTTAAGGAAGAAACTGTACCAATTTCCTACAATCTCTTCCAGAAGCTATAAGCAGAGAGAACACTTCCTAACTCATTCTCTAAGGCCAGCATTGCCCTAATACCAAAACCAGACAAAGACATTACAAGAAAGGAAAACTATAGACCAACATCTCTCATGAAGAAAAACGCAAAAATCTTCAACAAAATATTAGCAAATCAAATCCAGCCATGTATAAAAAGACTTATACACCACAACCAAGTGGGATTTATTCCAGGTATGTAAGGCTGTTTCAACACCCAAAATCAATGAATATAATCCATCACATTGACAGGCTATAGAAGAAAAATCACAAGATTATTTCAATAGATGCAGAAAAAGCACTGGCAGATCCAACACCATTCATGATAAAAACTCTCAGCAAGCTAGAAATAGAAGGGAACTTCCTCAACTTAATAAAGAACGTCTACAAAAAATCTACAGCTAACATCATACTTAATGGGGAGAGTCTAGAAGCTTTCCTGCTAAGCTCAGGAACAAGACAAGGATGTCCCCTCCAACCATTCCTTTTCAATGTTGTACTGCAATTCCTAGCTAACACAATAAGACAAGAAAAGGAAATAAAAGGTATACAAATTGGGAAGAAAGAAACGAAGCTATCTTTGTTTGCAGATGACTTGGCTGTCTATGCAGAAAAACTGAAAGAATTGACAAAAAGCACTTCTGGTACTAATAGGCAATGATAGCAAGGTTTCAGGATACAGAGTTAATATATAAAAGTCTATTGCTTTGCATATATCAGCAATGAACAATTGGAATTTGAAATTAAAAACCTAACACCAGTTACATTAGCACCCCCAAAATGAAATACTTAGGTATAAATCTAACAAAATATGTAAAAGATCTGTATGAGGAAAACTACAAAACTCTGATGAACAAAATCAAAGAAGAAATAAATAAATGAAGAGACATTCTGTGTTCACGGATAGGAAGACTCAATATTGTCAAGATGTCAGTTCTTCCCAACTTAATCTACAGATTCAATGCAGTCCCAGTCAAAATCCCAGCAAGTTACTTTGTGGGTATCGACAAACTGATTCTAAAGTTTATATGAAGAGGCAAAAGACCCAGAATAGCCAACACAATATTGAAGGACTAGAACAAAGCTGGGGGACTGAAGCTATCCAACCTCGAGACTTACTATAAAGCATTGGTAATCAGCACAGTGTGGTATTGGTGAAAGATAGACAAATAGGTCAATGGAAGAGAATAGAGAGTCCAGAAGTAGACCTACACAAATATAGTCAACTGGTCCTTGACAGAGGAGCAAAGGCAACACAATGGAGAAAAGATAGTCTTTTTAACAAATGGTGCTGGAACAACTGGACACCTGCATGCAAAAAATGAATCTAGACACAGACTTTACACCCTTCACAAAAATTAACTCAAAACACATCATAGACCTAAATGTAAAATGCAAAACTATAAAATGCCTAGAAGATAACAGGAGAAAATCTAGACGACCTTGGGTTCGGCAATGACTTTTTAGACACAACACCAAAGGCATGATTCATGAAAGAAATCATTGATAAGCTGGACTTCATTAAAATTAAAAACTTCTGCTCTGCAAAAGACTCTGTCAAGAGAATCAGAAGCCAAGCCACAGACTGAGAGAAAATATTTTCAAAAGACATATTTGATAAAAAGACTGTTATCCAAAATATAAAGAGCTCTTAAAACCCAACAATAAGAAAACTAACAATCCAATTAGAAATAGGCCAAAGACCCTAACAGACACCTCACCAAAGAAGATACACAGATGGCAAATAAGCACATAAAAAAGATGCTCCACATCATATGTCGTTAGGGAAATGCAAGTAAAAACAGTGAGAACCACTACACATCTGTTAGAACGATGACATTCCAAAACTCTGACAACACCAAATGCTGGGGAGGATGTAGAGCAACAAGAATTCTCATTCGTTGTTGGCAGGAATGCAAATGATATGGCCACATTGGGAACAGTGTGGGGCTTCTTACAGAACTAAACATACTCTTACTACACGATTCAGCAATCACACTCCTTAGTATTTATCCAAATGAGCTGAAAATGTGTCCACACAAAAACCTGCACAGGATGTTTATAGCAGCAGAGATTCATTGATTGTAACAAATGGACCACTCTGATGTGGGGTGTTGATAGTGGGGGAAGCTATGTGTGTGGGGGCGGGAGTATATGGGACTCTGTATTTTCTGATCAATTTTGCTGTGACCATAAGACTGCTCCAAAAATTCAAGTCTATTTTTAAAAATGGCACAACCACTTTGGAAAACTAATGTGCATTTACTCGTGTGTGTGAAATGGAATTTATTGTGGCTCTGATTATGTACAGGTGAGACGTGCCTGACCGGGCTGGCCACATATTTACTCTTGGTGCAGCAATTCTATCCTAGATATTTATTTAAGTAAAATGAAAACATATGTCCACACAAAGACTCACAGTGTGTTCATGACTGTTTTATGGAAGGTTACTCCAAGCTGGAAGTATTTTAGGAACCCATCAGTCAGAATGAGTAAAGAAACTACGATGGCACATCACTCAGCAATAAAAAAGAACAAACTACCAATATTCACACAGTCTGGATGAATTGTGTGAATTCACTCAAAAAACATTTTGCTGAGTAAAAAAAGACAGCCACACACACAAATATATACATATATATTTAAAAGTATATGCTATATGATTCCATTTATATAATGTTCTAAAATGAACAAAGTAATCCAAGGTGGAAAGATCAAAACAGTAACTGCTTGGGGCGGTGGGATTGTTGGGAAAGAGCACAGAGGAATTCTCTGGAGTAATGGAAGGGTTTTATATCTTGATATTGTGTGGGTTCTAGAAGTGTATGAATTTGTCAAAATTGATTGAACTCTGCACTTACAATCTGTGCATTTCAATGTATGTAATTTATACCTCAATAAACAGATTTAAAAAAAAACGGGAAAGAATATTTCACTTTTCAAGTTTCTATAGTGAAAATGGGAAAGAAAGAAGGGAATTGGGAATGGAATCTAGATTAGCCGATCAACGGTTTCTGCCACAGGGTCCAAACTTTCCTAGCCACACTGAGTGTTCTTCTGTGCCTGTTTGGAAAAACCCAGGCTGTTTCTGGAAGTGGCTGAGAGAAAGGCAAAGCAAAATTGGAAGTTAAATTATCAGATCCCCCTGAGGCCTCCTTTGCGGCATTAGTTTCACAGACTTATGCCGGAGTATCAATGATTCACCACTAATCCCAACCCTAGGCTTAAAGTGAGATTGTAAAGGATTAACAGGTGGAAATAGCCACTAAATGCTGAGAAATCTCGGAGGAGACCATCTGAGGCATGTTCACTCTCTAGGATATTCGTACTCTGAGTCAGATGATTTCAAGGCGAAGTTTTTGGGTAGGAATTACTCCAGATCATCCTGAATTGGGGGGAATTACCCAGTACATTCATAATAACCAGATATTTCCCCTTTACTGAAATAGAGGGAGCTTAACCAGAAGGCCTGCATCTCACCCAATCATTTATATTACTTAAATCAGGTACGCGGGGGATCTCATCAGAGGGTTGTTGGAGTATTTTTACCCACCTACACTTTTTTTTTTTAGTGACCCAGTGTGGTACGGTAGACCCTGCAGTGGTGAGGAGGGAGAAACCAGAAGCTCAAAGTGGAGGCAGGAATAAGAAGGGCGGCGGGGGCGTGAGTGGAGAGAAAAAGAAACCAGGCCACCAGTGTCTCTTCCTGGAGATTTTATTGGCCCCCTTGGGAGCCCCGGCTTGGCTCTCGTCAACCCCTGTTCTTACGGAGGACCTCGGACACGTGACGGAAGGAGGGTCTGGCCCTCGTCCAGCTTCTCTAAAGCACTTCTTTTCCAACATCACTTCTTGCCTCAGAGCATCAAAATGCCTCACTCACGAGATACACGTTGCTTCTCCTCCTCCAACTAGTCTCGCCACATTGATTAGGAAAGCCAAGGGTTGTGCCTTTCCTCCAAATATGTCCTTCAGTCCTCACCCCAATTATGTGCTTATCAGCTACTTAATCATCAAGAGCACTTACCTCCCCAATACTGGTATGCACAGGGTGAGTTAAAAAGAAATGAACACTTTCAAAAATTTATTACTCAGTAACTAGGTTTTATAAGAACATGGACCCAAACCAATAGAAGGGAACTATCAGAGTTTTTCCTATAATTGTACAAAGGCTCAGTTTGTGTCCCTCAAAGCATACGACACGCATCAATCCTGTAGACTAATAACTGCACCCCGACTCCTCCCAGATCCTTCGTTCATACCACTTTTGTTGGTTGAAATGGCAGCCACAATGCATTTCTTTGTCTCCTCCACACTATGAGGAAGAAGTGGAACAAATATAAGGTTCTTGACTTATCCCCACTAGATGTCACATGGAGTGACGTCTGGGGATTTGGGACCGCAGTTCCAGAGACAGGTCAGTGCTTTGAACTGAGCATCTCACTGAGCACTGTGGGAGGTGTTCTTTCAATGACCTCTGGACCCCATGATCAACCTGAGGTAGAGCTCCATCCCGCTGGGGAATGGAGCGGTCAGAAACTTCCTGCCGCTCTGATAAAGCCACTCAGGTATCACGTCCAGATATGCGACCCCATCACTGTGTTTTCTGCAAAAAATGGGTGGATCTTGTTTGTGAAAATTGAGAAATACAAGGGAAGCGCTACAGTTTCGTGCATACCACATGTTTATAAACAGCCTAGTTACTAAGTCATACAATTTTGAAAGTTTCAAGACTTTCTGAACCACTCTGTATATCACAGAAGGCTGCGCTTTCCACTCCAACTCTGGTTCTACTGTCTGCATTCTTTACACGTGTGGCTGCATGAGTTTCTCTTTTAATGAGTGCTGCCTAGGGAGGGGACTGGGCCTGTGGGATTCCCTCTGAACAGCATCATCCTGTGCTGGAACTTGCAGGATTAGGCACTGAGTCTGAAGCTTTTGATGGGTGATGACAATAGCCTGTCCCACATTCTCATCTGCCAGCCCCTCCTGGGGAGGCAGAAAGACAAGGTAAATCCTCGTGAGGCAGACTTTCCATGGGCTCAGGCTTCAGGCCTTCCCCCACACTGGGAAAAATGCCAGAAGTCCGGGTGAACCCCTGGGCCCTAGAACAAATGCCTTCCTCATTCCACGGCAATAAGGGACAGCACCAGCCGGGATGGAGGCTCCCCTGGCAGAGTGTAGAGGCTGGGTTCCGCAGCCTGCTGGGAGGAGGCCAGCTGTCATTGGTGTTACACTGCTCGCTTCAGTCTCTCTGGCATGGCTGCCTGACCTATCAGCCTTCGTTCTAATCTTATTATGAAGCTCTGGCCTTCTCCACCCTGCTCCTCTGGGAAAATGTAACGACCCTGGGCTCCACCACGGGGCGTGATTCGGGACCACTGGGGAGATTTCATCCGAGAAGTCAATCCTCTAACCATCCAGTGGGTCCTCACTGCCCATGAACACAACCTTCTCCTGGGTGCCAAAGCAGGTAGAGGGTGGAGGTCTGGACTCCAGAGGAGGAAAGAAGTACAGCTAGCCCAGGGCGGCAGTCTGAAATGGGTTAGGGAACACTGGGCACCTCCCTGCACGTAGACAGAGAAAGATATAGATTGTCAAGGGCACAAGAGTCAGGTACACACTTGACCTTTTCAGGGCAGTGGGGCTGGGAAAGCATGGAACCAGAAATGCACCCGCCGCGGGGCCCTCCTCTCTAACCCCTTCCGCCTCTTAGGAGCCTTTTAGGCTGACCTCACTCACGGTCAAGGTCACTGGGAGTGGTTCCCAGGGCATCCTTCCCCGGCAGGTGGTGTCGAGAATTTAGAGAAAAAGAGAAAATATATATCTTTATATACATTAGAGAGTATTTATACATATATATGAGAATGTATATATTTAACATATTAGAGAGTGATATATATATTAGAGAATGTATATATATTATATATGTATATATATGTTAGAGAATGTCTTATAAATCTACCAGTAGGAGAAATACTTGTGGCAGGAAATCAAACGTGATACGGCATATTGCTGGTGCTATCTGGTGCACACGCCAAGCTTGGGATTGAGTAATATGTGGAAGTTAAACTATCCTCTGACAGGCTAAATGTTGAGTGTGAGGTTCCTGCTGCAACTGAATTACATACTTCACTCAGGGATGAGTCTGCTCCCACCGTGGAAAAGATATAAAATCAGTACGAAAAGAGGTACTGATCCGGTCACCCATGCTGGGTGATAGAAGCCTGTCCCTGTGTGCACAACACAGAGGACAGATGAGGACCCAGCAGAGGGTGACACAGTGGAGCCTGACTCCACAGGAGGGAGAGAACAGCCTCCTGGGCTCCCTCTGAGGATCCTCCCTCCCTCCGATCTCTGTTTCCTTCCAGCCACTTGGGCGAGGAGCTGAATCTGTCCCAGAGCAAAGCTCTTCCCTGTCCCACCACTCTGAGTGCCAGCAAGCTTGCCCATCATACTTCTGATCCTGTTGCTCCTTTGCCTGCCGTGGCTCTGCATGGCCTCCGGGAGCAAGGGCAAGCCCTATGTGTGGCTTCTAGGTCCTTACTAATGTGGCACAAACCTGCAATGTTGGTATCATCTTTTTTCACCCGGCACTACCACTGCCACACACATACAGCTGCACCTGTGTTCCAATTCTTGAAGCTTCTTGAGGGTCCATGAACTCACCAAGATTCTTCATACTTCCATTAAAGTAATGATATTAGCTCATCTTCATTGAGAACTTATGAACAGGCATGGTGCTAAGGCTTTTCATTAATTATTTCATGTAATCCTCACAACACTGTGAGGTAGCTACTATTTTTACCCCCAGGTTACAGCTATAATAATGAATAATTTGCATAAAGACATATGGGAGCCTGGTTATGAGCCTGAGCACTCTCCCCAGAGCCCATGCTCTCTACCAGGGGTTGGCAAACTTTTTCTTTAAAGGGTCAAATAGTAAACTTTTTAGGCTTTGTGAGCCATACACTCTGTTGTGACTACTCAACTCCACCATTGTAGTACGAAAGCAGCCATAGACATTGGACACTGACACAGACATAGGACATTGGGCAAATGCATGCTGCTCCCACCTGACTTGCCAACCCTTCCTACCCCCCGGCATCATCCATGCTAAGCCTAAAGCCTCTATCCCAAGAGAGCAAAGTGGGTCAGAACACCCCGCCATGAACAGAAGTGCTTCTTTCCCAGAACTGGGTG
Source organism: Tapirus indicus (assembly GCA_031878705.1). Taxonomy (NCBI): domain Eukaryota; kingdom Metazoa; phylum Chordata; class Mammalia; order Perissodactyla; family Tapiridae; genus Tapirus; species Tapirus indicus. The sequence continues at coordinate 138,568,154 of CM062918.1, read as the reverse complement.
GAAACACATTTCTTCGTGATTGTGGTTATTGTGCAACTGGGGTGGAGGGAGGGGAGCTGCTTCTGTTGTCTTGAGAAGGTATCGCTTTCCTGCCAGACGCTGAGTTAGCACCTCCTTTGGGCAAGGAATTCCCTGCCCTCTTGGATGCTGTGCCCCCCAAAATGTTGGAGAGATGGGACTGCTTACAAAATAGCAACAAGAGCTTCCCTCAGGCTCATTGCAACGTGGGGTTTGTCTTTCCCCCTCTGGCATCCATTTCACCGGATGTTCTCACAGAACAACATGCCTCCAACTGCTCTCACTACTCCCCATGCTGAGTACTGAAGGTCTGGGCTGGAAAAAATGAATCCCATTCTCCCGTAAACTAAACACCACGCTCACGTGACAGCCTCCCCTCCGTCTAAGAAGGAGTGTAGCAGTCTGAGGTTTCAAGTATTGAGATTAGAAATACAAATTTGGAATTTACTTCTGACATCATCACACTTGTAAGGGCACATTTTTATGATTCACTGCGTCTCGCATGCCCCTCAACTTTCTGTACACACCCCATTAAGATATGTGATTCTCTATTCTTAAGAAATGTCAAAATCTGTGGGAATCAAAATTCAGTGAATTTCTTGATGATTTTTCTCCTCTTCATTTTGTTTCTTTAAGTTAACCTGTAAGGGAATATTCCTAAACAGTAGAGAAATAGGTGTCTATGAATTCCAGTTGGAAAGGAAAATTTATACGATCATCAGCTCAATGGGAAAGCAAACCTGGGGAGGGAGGTGCAGGCATAGATGGAAACTGTGTGCAAAAGTCAGGTCCCTGGGCTGAGTGGCCCTGGGTAATGCCTCCTGTCCTTTCAGGAAACTGACAATTGAGCAGGTTATCACACAAGACAAAGAGCATATGTTGCTCTTACACCATAAAAACACAACTCCTTTGTCACTCTTGCCTTTCAGAGGGGGGTTATGTCACTAAGGGAGCCCCCATTCCCATGGCCAGGCCACCAAGAAGGGCAACCAGAGGCTCCTGAAGGACAGGTTCAAACACGGTGGAAACAATAGAGCAGGCCACTTCTTGCTCAGCCCATTGGACAAACACCTATAAGCTCTGTAGACAGTCCCACCCTGATGGGAAGGGTGGTGCTGGTGGAAGAGAAAACCTGTGTGGGAAGGGGGCACACGGAGGAGTGTCTGAGTAAGCAGAAAGAAGGGGCAATTATTACAGATCAGTTCCTTGTCTCCTTTGTTTGAGAAAATGACTAACACATGACTTCAGTGAATTCATATCCAGTCTTATTGTGTTGAGATCAAGTCAAGGCTGGAAGGCAGGAGAATTTCTCCATGACTACAGGAAGCCAAAGAAGCAATCTTCATATTTCATACCTATCTAGAGGCTGGGGTGATCTCACTATTTGTAAAGCCCAGCCCTTCCCAATCTGCAAGCTCACCTTCCAGGACTGAGCCCAGCCCATGCTCACGATATATAAAGTGCTGCCTGGAAGCTGCTCTCACAGATCTGCTCCTCTCACCTCTAGCCTCCATCTTTCAAACTTTCTAGAGCCTTCTCATCTTCAGGAACCATGTCTACCAAATCCATCAGGAAGAGCCAAACCATCAGCCACCGGGGCTTCAGTGCCGGCTCAGCAAGAGTCCCTGGGGTCTCCCGCTCTGGCTTCAGCAGCGTCTCCGTGTCCCGCTCCAGGGGCAGTGGCGGCCTGGGTGGAGTGTGTGGAGGAGCTGGCTTTGGCAGCCGCAGCCTCTATGGGGTTGGGGGCTCCAAGAGGATCTCCATCGGATATGGTGGTGGATATGGTGGCAGAGTTGGAGGTGGCTTTGGCTTTGGAGGTGGAGCCGGGAGTGGATTTGGTTTCGGCGGTGGAGCTGGTAGCGGCTTTGGGCTCGGTGGTGGAGCTGGCTTTGCTGGTGGCTATGGGGGCTCTGGCTTCCCCGTGTGCCCCCCTGGAGGCATCCAAGAGGTCACCGTCAACCAGAATCTCCTCACTCCTCTGAACCTGCAAATCGACCCCACCATCCAGCGGGTGAGGACTGAGGAGCGCGAGCAGATCAAGACCCTCAACAACAAGTTCGCCTCCTTCATCGACAAGGTGAGCCAGGACGACCTGCCCTCCAGGGGGAGTTCAGAGTCCCCAAACTAGAGAACCAAGGAATGTCCTACAGGGGGAGATGAGAGAAGAGGGAGAAGGGGACCGAGACTAGCTGTCCACTGGGATGCCGGGTGGGTTCCATGTTGACCACAGGCAGCAGGTGATGGACATCATTTAGAGCTCCTGAATCCTTAGATGTCACTCACCTGCCTTGGAAGAAGAATTCTCAACTTTTGATAACTCTGACGCACATATAAGGAAATGAGAGAATGGAGTGTGTTAGCTTTACCTTCTGAAGAATCTAAGAGATTAAAAAGAAAATTGCAGGGGAAACTGCTCTGGTGCTCTGGGTGGGGGGAAAAGATGAAAGAAAAGAAGGACATTATGGCTGGATTGAAAAAAGAGTCAGAAGCATTTATATATCCATAGAAATACTGAATTTATTCTAGAAACAGAGAATGATCATTAAACGAGGATGTTTTAGAGGAGATGCATGCTGAAATAAGAACGTTAGATTGGAATCTAACCATTAATTAGTTTGGAATTTAATAATTGTATTCCCATTTACCATCCCATTGACTAGATCCTAACTAAATAAAAACTTTGAGAACTATATCAGGGAAGTACTATTTTTACTTAGATTTGTGATTGCACTTTTCCAGAAAAAGAAAAGTAATGTTGAAAGGCACTGATAGGGCCCATAACTTAGAGGGTGAGAACACCTCACACATTCATGGGGGGATTTCGCCAGTGAGATCTGTGGGCTGCAAGGAAAATGGTTTCCGGGAGCAGATCTGTCAGCCTGAGGCTTTATACATGCTCTGTAGTAGCCCAGCATTACGATGACCACCAGGTCTGCTTGGGGACCGGAAAGCTCACATCTCTTTCTTCCTTCCTTTGTCTGGCAAATAACCATCTTGTCTTCTTCCAGGTGCGATTCCTGGAGCAGCAGAACAAGGTCCTGGACACCAAGTGGACCCTGCTCCAGGAGCAGGGCACCAAGACCGTGAGGCAGAACCTGGAGCCTTTGTTCGAGCAGTACATCAACAACCTCAGGAGACAGCTGGACAGTATCCTTGGGGAGAGAAGCCGCCTGGATTCGGAGCTCAGGGGCATGCAGGACCTGGTGGAGGACTACAAGAACAAGTGAGTTCAAGGGGGGAGATGGGCTCAGTTTCCTGACGCACACACTTCAAGACTATTGGGTGACCAGGTCCAGATCTGGGCATGACCTGGGAAAACATGTCCATGGACGTGAAAAGCAAAATTATTGCCTAAAAACAAACACCAGAGGACAAAAGGGCCATATATGTGGATAAGGAGAGTAAAGAAGTAAGTATTTAAGGACCACAAAAATCATCTTTTAGGCTCACTGGCAGGAAAGCTCAATTTGGATGTCTCCATTTTATGGAAAGTTCGGATCCTAGGCTGGCTTTTCTGTGTCATCTTCATCACTGCCTCAATTATGCTATTCCTTTCTAATTCTAGATATGAAGATGAAATCAACAAGCGCACAGCAGCAGAGAATGAATTTGTGACTCTGAAGAAGGTGAGCTGCTTAAGATCAGGGATTCATGTTTCTTTGCAGACAGAGAGGACACAGGGTCCCTGCCCACAGCAGACAGGAGAATAGGTGGGGAGACTAAGAGGTGGGCAGACTGGGACAAGGGCACAGCTGACTCCAGTTGTTGGCTTATTCCCTAGGATGTGGATGCTGCCTACATGAATAAGGTGGAACTACAGGCCAAGGTAGACGGGCTCACAGATGAGATCAACTTCCTGAGAGCCTTCTATGACGCAGTAAGCATCTCCACCCCCCTTTATTTACCCTATTGGGGCTCTGCAGAGGGTGGACCACCTCGGGGTTGGGGACCTCTGTAAACGTCACAGGAAAAGAGGATCTGACGATCTTGTGTTCTGCAGGAACTGGCTCAGATGCAAACCCACATCTCAGACACTTCTGTGGTCCTCTCCATGGACAACAACCGTAACCTGGACCTGGACAGCATCATCGCCGAGGTCAAGGCCCAGTATGAGGAGATCGCTCAGAGGAGCCGGGCTGAGGCTGAGTCCTGGTACCAGAGCAAGGTGAGCAGTGAGTTGGCAGCTGCTGAGGAATCCCTCTGCCCTCTCTGAAGACCAACAAGGCTACAGACTCAGTGCGGAAATCTACTTCTAGGAAGCGGGAGTCCTCTCACGGGATGTGTACCCTACACTCACAGAGTAGACATTTACAGAATTTATGGCCAAGTCTAGTAAGTCAAACCCAAAGCAGGAGAAAAGCTACCTTAGATAAAGACCTAGTGATCTCTGCTTTAGCTTCCCCCTGATGCTGCCTCTCAGAAACATAGAGAGCATCGCTGGTCCCAAAGAGAACTAGTCGGGCAGCGGTCCCATAGCAAGTAGAGTAGAGGTCAGGGTAGAGTATCCAATGACCCTGTAATATCAACTATTCCTAAAATCCCATGTGGAGAAGGCATCAGGTTCAAGTTTACTAAATGTCTGATTCAGAAGTGAAAGTCCCCTTTAGCATGTGAAAGCCCACATGCGCCGCCTTCTCTCCCTCTGGACCACAGTACGAGGAGCTGCAGATCACAGCGGGCAGACACGGGGACGACCTGCGCAACACCAAGCAGGAGATTTCTGAGATCAACCGCATGATCCAGAGGCTGAGATCTGAGATCGACCACGTCAAGAAGCAGGTACGGAGGGGCCCTGGGGAGAAGAAAGCCACGGTTTCCTTGCGAGACCACGAGGCATCATCACCATCACTTGGGAAATTCCTGGGCACTGAGGGAACAGCAGGGAGAGGAGGGCACGCAGTTCCTCCCCGTAGTGAGTCCCCACAGGGTAGGAGAGATGGATCCACACCCTAGGGAATGATACAATCACATGGCAGGACCAATGCCGACTGATCAGAGATGTAAAAGTATAGTCTAGAGGCATTGAAAGGAGATTACATAAGAGGAATAGTTGACTGGGAATACAAGAAGCAAGTTAGGAAAGAAAGGCCAGACGAGAAAGTGAGGAAGAATATTGCAAATCTGCTCGGGATTGATTGAGAGAAAGAAAGTGGGGCAAAGACACAGGATGAAGATCAGTGTTGCCCAAAACTGTGAGGTAGAAGGAAGGCAAGGTCTCCACAGTTTGATGTGAAACTCATCACCTCACTCAACATGTTTGTAGTTTTGTATAAGTTAGTGTGGCATCCATATGCAATTGTCTAAAACTGTCATATTCAAAACAAGTCTGTGGGTCCACTTCTTCCAGGGTCCCCTGGTCTTATGTCTGCTGTCATATGCTCCACCCATCACCCCTCACATCCTCCTGCAGGGTGGTTAAAACAGAGACATAGGTTTTCTCAAGTGGCTCCCAGACTAGATAAGCTTTGCAGAATGGACACACTGGGCCAAAAGAGGCATGAACTCTGGGCTCTGAAACTCTTTCATAATGGGAAGGAAGAACCACAGTTAGCCTCCCCTGGAAGCCTAGGTCATGGGTTCATTCTGCCCGTCTTCCCCCTGTAGTGCGCCAACCTGCAGAACGCCATTGCCGAGGCTGAGCAGCGTGGAGAGTTGGCCCTCAAGGATGCCAAGAATAAGCTGGCTGACCTGGAGGACGCCCTGCAGAAGGCCAAGCAGGACATGGCCCGGCTGCTGAAGGAGTACCAGGAGCTGATGAATGTCAAGCTGGCCCTGGACGTGGAGATCGCCACCTACAGGAAGCTGCTGGAAGGCGAGGAGTGCAGGTGGGCATCACACCACCTCCTCAAACATTGGGTCCATCTCCACGATGTCCAGCCAATGAGCACGAGTTGAAGGCGCTCTAGTGGTGGCCATAATTGCTCTCCTCAGAGAACCATTTCAAGGCAGTTTCCCCACAGACTCTGCTCAACACCGAGGCTTCCCACCCGGGTCCTGTAGTGGCTCTCTGAGGTCTCACGGTGCCTGTGTTTCCTTTCTCCTAGGCTGAGCGGGGAAGGCGTTGGACAAGTCAACATCTGTAAGTATCTTTGCTTGCGTCTCTCCCTCGCCCTTGCACTCCTCTGAGCGGACTCAGGCTGGCAGAATGAGCTCACCGAGTCTTGTGTGTCCTTGTCCCCCTCCCCTCCACAGCCGTGGTGCAGTCCACCGTCTCCGGCGGCTATGGCGGCTCCAGCGGTGTTGGCAGTGGCTTAGGCCTGGGCGGAGGCAGCGGCTACTCCTATGGCGGCGGTCACAGCATTGGGGGTGGCTTCAGTTCCAGCAGTGGCAGAGGCATCGGGGGTGGCTTCAGCTCCACTGGGGGCGGCAGTTCCACCATCAAATACACCACCACCTCATCCTCCAGCAGGAAGAGCTACAAGCACTGAAGTTCTGGCACCGGCTCTCGGTCCCGCATTGTCTCAGGCCCCTTCTCCAGCTGCACTGTCCTCTCCTCACGTTGCTTCTTCTCTCCTGCTTCCTACTTCTCTTACTCCGTGAGTTAGAACTGAAGTTGCTGAGTGCCCTCATTTCTCCTCTCTGCCGACACCCGCTCCACCTGAGCTTCCATTGCTCAGCATCAGAAGGTCACTGCCTGGATCCTACTCGTGAGCAGGGCAGCTGCCCCTTGCTTCCACTGGCCCAGGGATTCCCCATCTTCCAAGTGTTGGGTTCCTCCCCTACAGTGATCATGAAAGGACAAGTGACTAGTTCTGTGATGTACAGGGCCTCTATCCCTGTGATGTTTCCTCTGCTCTTTGCTCTCTTCTGATTGCTCAATAAAGCAGATTTATTATAAAATGCAATGTTTTATTGCCTTGATTTGTTGCCAGTGGTTCTTGGGCTTTCTCTTCCAAGAAATGCCGTTTCATGAATGAAGGATATTCCCATCGCCATGTGCCTCTCTCCCTCCTTTAGACAGCTCCAACAAACAGCCACTGGGCATCCTGATGTTCAGGATTCCTCCCACATCAGATTCCATCCCAGTGTTCGGCAAGTGGAGTGGGAGGGAGCTGGTCCATCATCATTGCAAAGTCTGTCTACTGACCGTTCCAGGCACCAGCAGCTTAGTGTCTCAGACTTGGTCTCTAAGACTGTTTCCCCTCCTCCTGCCCCAGCGGTCACCCATAAGGCCCAGAGAAACATATTACTGTCCAATTTGAGCAAAAGAACTTTGACAAGAGAATAAGATATTTGATTTGTACTTACAATTGCCGTCATGACCAAGAAACTTGCCTGACAACATGTGTCAAGAGCAATTAAAGAGTAGACAGTCCTGGGCTGGAATTATGCTCCTAGAGATGTATCCTGAGGAAACAGTACAAATGCAGGAAGGTGTCTGTACATGGATGTGAATCCCAGTAATCTTCACAACATGGAAACATTGGAAACACTAGAGGTGGTCAGCTTAAGGATCCAAACACTCAGGCACAAAACTCAGATGCTGATTTCTTGAAGTGTGAAGGCAAAATAAGAGTGGAAATTTCTTCCTTCTCCCACCATCAGCCTCTCCCAGAGACTCCAACAAGCGGAGTCCGTGTTGCTCCGAAGAGATGGTCCCGCATCCTCTCTCAGGTGAGCCCTGCCTGATTTGACTTCTATGAACCAGTAACGGAAAACTCAGGATACAGTGCAACGATGGTCTGTCAATTTCTGCTTCCTAAGGGCCAGTCACTGTTTCTAGTCTGTTTTCTCCATGCCTCTCTTCCCCAGGCTCACATCACAAGAGAAATTTTCACGGATTGCTTAATTTACAGAGGGTGTTCCTGGATCCTGCTGGATCAGTGTCCTGCTGTGTTCACCTCTAGTTATTCTCCCAGCAATGTGGGCAGCCTCTCACTTTGGCACCTACTCACTCTCTGCCCAGAATTTCCCCAACAGCAGATGGACGTGTAATGACTGGCTTCCGAAGTCTCTGCCCACTCAGCACACATCCTATTATGTACCCATGAGAAATAAGGGAAAGCAAAATAACTCACAGGGAAAATTATCCAAGATATAGCAACACACAAAAAGGAGATTAAAAACAGTGAATGTATACAGTCATGTGGCACTTAATGATGGGAGTACATTCTGAGAAATGTATTGTTAGGTGATTTCATCATGTGTGCACATCATAGAGTGTACTTATACAAGCCTAGGTGATATAGCCTATACACACCTAGGCTATATGTTACTAATATTGGATCACCAGCATATACACGGTCCATTGTACACCGAAAGGTTGTTATGCAGCGTATAACTGTGTATAGACCTAAATTAAATTGAAATCTTATGGTGCTTGGATATAAAACTATAATAAAGGAAAACTATGAACTACTCTATGCTGACAAAGTTGATAACTTAGATGAAATGGGTCAAATTAGAGAGACACAAAACTATCAAAACTTACACTAGGAGAAATAGATCATCAGAATAGCCCTACATCTCTTAAAGAGATTGAATCAGTAATATATGACCTTCCAAACAAGGAAGCACAAAGCCTGGATATTTTCTTTCATTAATTCTACCAAACATTTAAAAAATAAATGATGCCAATCTCTTCTAGAAAATAGACGCCGGAGGAACACTTTCTAACTCATTCTAGGAGGTCAGCATTACTCTAACACCAAAACCAGATAAAGACATTTAAGAAAGGAAATCTGCAGTCCAATTCCTCTGATAAACATAGACATGAAATTGCTCCACAAAATATTATCAAATTTAATCCTATAATGTATAAAAAATTATGCACCAACACCAAGTGAGATTTGTTCCAGGTATATAAGGCTGGTTCAACATTCCAAATCAAGCAATGCAATCCACCATATCAAAGGACTCAAGAGGAAAAATCATGTAGCTTACATTACACTTACTGGTGAGAGACTGGACCCTTTTCTTCTGAGGCTGAAAACAAGACAAGCATGTGCTCTTCATCCTCTTTTATTCAATATTGTGCTGGAAGTGCTAAGTAGTGCAATAAGATGAGAGAAAGCAATAAAAGTTACACAGATTAGAAAGGAAGAAATGAAACTGTCTTTGTTCTCAGATGATATCATAGTCTATGAAGGAAATCTGAAAGATGTTATCAAAAACCCCCTGGAATGAACAATCCAGTGTAGCCAAGTTGCAGCATATAAGATTACTATACAAAGGTCAATTGCTTTCATAAAAACCAGCAATGAAGAACTGAAAGTGAAATTTGAAAAAAGCAGCATTTATAATAATGGCAAAAGATTAGATACACATGAATCTAACAAAATACATAGAGAATTCATAAGTGGAAAATTATAACATACTGATGAAAGAAATCAAAGGTGTAAATATATGAAGAGATATTCCATATTCATGGGTTGGAAGACTCAATATCATGAAGATGTCAATTCTTCCCAAATTGATATATGGATTCAACACAATCTCAGCTGAAATTCCAGCAAGCTCATATATTGATATCAACAGGTTGATTCTAAAGTTTATATAGAAAGGTAAAAGACCTTTGCAAGTTTACATAAGTGAAGCACGGGGGGATTTTCTTAGGGTGGTGAAACGCTTCTGTATGATACTGTAATGGTGAATTCACCACACTGTGCATTTATCAAAACTCATAGAATTTTGTAGCACAGAGTGAACCTTATAACTTGAAATTAAAAAACAATAATTTATGAGGTTGAGAGATCCCAGGATGGAAACACAGAATGTGAAAAAAAGAATCTGTCTGTATTAGAAATGCATGAAACAACCTCACTGAAGGGGGTGGAGAGAAATAAGGCTGACCTAAGTGACTTTGGAAGTGAGTGGAATCTGTGAGACTAAAGAAAAAAGGACCTGGACATTAGCACTGAACTCTAACTGATAAGGTTGTTTCCCAAGGGGAGATGCCCTCATAATTCTGAAGCCACTATACACATATACTGAGACTGAAAATTTAAGTAAACGGCTGGCAGGTGGTTGGAGCTGGGCTTATCACTGTCGATGTGTGAGGTGACAGAAAGCTAAAGTGATCCTCATGGTAATGAGTTAGGGTTCTAGATATCCATATGAACTTATGTTTAATCGAAAATAGATACAGATGGTTACATATGGTAATATTTATAGATATGTGTATATACAGGGGCTGGAATATACACATAGAAATTTTTGCTCTATCACTTAATGGTGCCTGGAAGCCATGACATCCCAATAGCAATGAGCACATCTTGCACTCAGATCTTGGTTTCTAATACCATTACCCAATACTTGTGTGATGGTTAATTTTATGTATCAACTTGACTGGGCCACAAGGTGCCCAGATGTTTGGTCAAAAATTATTCTGGGTGTTTCTGTGAGGATGTTTTTATTTATTTATTTTTGTGAGGAAGACCAGCCCTGAGCTAACATCCGTTGCCAATCCTCCTCTTTTTGCTGAGGAAGACTGGCCATGGGCTAACATCTGTGTCCATCTTCCTCTACTTTATATGGGACGCCGCCACAGGATGGCTGACAAACAGTGCGTTGGCTGGTGCCCAGGATCCGAACCCGCGAACCCCGGGCTGCCAAAACACGAACTAAACCGCTGCGCCACCGGCCAGCCCCTGTGAGTATGTTTTTAGATAAGATTAACATTTAAATTGGTAGAGTGAGTAAAGTAGATTGCCCATCATGATATAGGTGGGCCTCAGCCAATCAATTGAAGGGCTAAATAGAACAAAAGGCTGACCCTCCACTAAAGGAGAGAAATCTCTTGTTTGATTTTCTTCCTACTGGCACTTCCTAGTTCTGCCACAGCCTCCTGTCCTTCAGACTTGAACTGGGACACTAGTTCTGCAGATTTGGGACTTGCCAGCCTGCAAATCACATGACCAAATTCCTTATAATAAATTTCTTTGTGTGAGTGTGTGTGTGTGAGTGTGTGTGTGTATATGTATATAAACAAAATTTCTTACATGTACATGCAGAAAAGATTTATTATAAGGAATTGGCTCATGTGGTTATATATATAGCATATATATATATTTATTTGGTATAGATTTATTATATATAATTATGCATCTTATTTATAATAAATTTATATTACATAATATATAATAAATCAATCAACAAATATATATGTGTTTTATATCTATCTATCTATCTATCTATATATATATATATATCTGTGTCCTCTTGGTTCTGTTTCTCTGGAGAACCCTGACTAATGCCACCAGAAATGAAGAAGTCTCCTTGGAGAAATGAGTGATTTAGGACTGGGATGGGCATATAAAAAAAAGATCCTAGAGCATCTTTCAGTGCCAAAGAGTAGGGAAATACTCAACAACCTCACTGAAAGAGCTCCCAGTGGCTAAAGTGGAAAAATTTGAGCCAGGGAGGGAGGGAGGAAGGGAGGAAGGAAAGAAGGAAGGAAGGAAGGAAGGAAGGGAGGGAGGGAGGGAGGGAGGGAGGGAGGAAGGAAGGAAAGAAGGAAGGAAGGGAGGGAGGGAGGAAGGGAGGGAGGGAGGAAGGAAAGAAGGAAGGAAGGGAGGGAGGGAGGAAGGGAGGGAGGGAGGAAGGGAGGGAGGAAGGGAGGGAGGAAGGGAGTGAGGGAGGAAGGGAGGGAGGAAGGGAGGGAGGAAGGGAGGGAGGGAGGGAGGAAGGGAGGGAGGGAGGACGGGAGGGAGGAAGGGAGGGAGGGAGGGAGGGAGGAAGGAAAGAAGGAAGGAAGGAAGGAAGGAAGGGAGGGAGGGAGGAAGGGAGGGAGGGAGGGAGGAAGGAAAGAAGGAAGGAAGGAAGGAAGGAAGGAAGGGAGGGAGGGAGGAAGGGAGGGAGGGAGGGAGGAAGGGAGGGAGGGAGGGAGGGAGGGAGGAAGGGAGGGAGAAAGAATTGGATTATAATCCAAAGTATAAAATAAATATTCATGAGCCTGTACTGATATGAATAAATGATTGGATAAATAAAGTAATGAGGGAGGATAGACAACTCTCACACAGAAGAATTTCCAATTATTTACATAGGTGCTCCCCCTTGGAGAGGTGTGTGTATATATATATGTGTGTGTGTGTGTGTGTATACATATATGTGTGTATATATAATGTATATATATACATATATATATAAAGAAATTTATTATAAGGGATTGGCTCATGTGATTTGGAAGCTGGCAAGTCCAGAATCTGCAGAACTGATGTCCTGGTTCAAGTCTGAAGGCAGAGAGACTGTTGGAGAACTAGGAAGTGCCAGTGTCCTAGTAGGAAGCGAATCAGGCAAGACAATTCTCTCTTATTTAGTGGAATGTCAGCCTTTTTTCCATTTAGGCCTTCAGTTGATTGGATGAGGCCCACCTTTATTATGGTGGGCAATCTACTTTACTCAGTCTACAAATTTAGATGTTTATCTCATCTGAAAACATCCTCACAGAAACACCCAGAATAATTTTGACCAAATATCTGGGCACCTTGTGGCCCAATCAAGTTGATACATACAGTTAACCATCACACTAATGTTGGGTAATTAGAAACCAAGTGTCTGGGTGCAAGATGTACTCATTACTGTTGAGGTGTCATGGCTTCCAGGCACCATTAAGTGATAGAGCAAAAATTTTATGTGTATATCCTAGCCCCTGTATATACACATATCCATAAATATTACCACATGTAACCATCTGTATCTGTATCAAACCAAAACGTAAGTTCATGCTGATGTCTGCAACCCTAATTCATTGCCATAAGGATCATTTAGCTTTCTCCTTTGCTTATCTGTCACCTCACACATCGACAGTGATAAGCCCAGCTCCAACCATCTGCCAGCCATTTACTTAATTTTTCAGTCTCAGTATGTGTGTATAGTGCTTCAGAATTATGAAGCCATCTTCCTCTGGGAGACAACCTTAACAGCTAGAGTTCAGTGTTAATGCACAGGTCCTTTTGTCTTTAGTCTCACAGATTCCACTCATTTCCAAAGTTACAGAGGTCAGCCTTATTTCTCCCCACCCCCTTCAGTGAGGTTGTTTCATACATTTGTAGTACAGATAGATTCTTTTTTTCACATTCTGCATTCCATCCTGGGATCTCTCAACCTCATAAATTATTTTTTTTTTAATTTCAAGCATTAAGGTTCACTCTGTGCTACAAAATTCTATGAGTTTTGATAAATGCACAGTGTGGTGAATTCACCATTACAGTATCATACAGAAGTGTTTCACCACCCTAAGAAAACCCCTCTGTGCTTCACTGATGTAAACTTAGAAAGGTCTTTTACCTCTCTATATAAACTTTAGAATCAACCTGTTGATATCTGTAAAAGGACTTGCTGAAATTTCCATTGAGATTGTGTTGAATCTATATATCAATTTAAGTAGAATTGACATCTTAATGATATTGAGTCTTCCAATCCATGAATATGGAATATCTCTTCATATATTTACACCTTGGTTTCTTTCACCAGTATTTTATAATTTTCCACATCTAAATTCTCTATGTATTTTGTTAGATTCATGTGTATCTAATCTTTTGCTGTTATTATAAATGGTACCATTTTTAAATTTCACTTCCAGTTCTTCATTGCTGGTTTTTATGAAAGCAATTGACCTTTGTATAGTCGCCTCATATTCTGTGACTTTGCAATACTGTATTGTTCATTCTACGGGATTTTTGACATCTTTCAGATTTTCCACATAGACTATCATATCATCTCAGAATAAAGACTGTTTTATTTATTCATTTCTAATCTGTATAACTTTTACTGCTTTTTTTCATCTTATTGCACTAGTTAGGACTTCCAGCACAATGTTGAATAAAAGTGGAGGGAGAGCACATGCTTGCCTTGTTTTCAGTCTCAGAAGAAAAAGGTCCAGTCTCTCACCAGTAAGTGTGAAGTAAGCTACAGGATTTTTTCTTCTTTATTAAGATGAGGGAGTTGCCCTCTATTTCTGTTTACTGAGAGTTTTTTAAAAATTCTGAATTGATGTTGGATGATGTCATATACTTATTCTGTATTAATTAATAGGATCATATGATTTTTCTTCTTGAGTCTTTTGATATGGTGGATTGCATTGATTGATTTGGAATATTGAACAAGCCTTATATACCCAGAATAAATCTCGCTTCGTTGTGGTGTATAATTCTTTTTATATATTGTAGGATTTAATTTGATAATATTTTGTTGAGCATTTTCATATCTATGGTCATAAGAGGTATTGGACTGTAGATTTCCTTTCATAAATGTCTTTATATGATTTTGGTATTAGAGTAATGCTGACCTCCTAGAATGAGTTAGAAACCGTTCCTCCGGCGTCTATTTTCTAGGAGATATTGTCAAGGATTGGCATCCTTACTTTTTTAAATGTTTTGTAGAATTAACCAGTGAAAATACCCAGGCTTCATACTTTCTTTTTTGAAGGTCATATATTACTGATTCAATTTCATTAATAGAGATATAGGGCTATTCTGATGATCTATTTCTCCTAGTGTAAGTTTTGATAGTTTTGTGTCTCTCTAATTTGACCCATTTCATCTAAGTTATCAACTTTGTCAGCATAGAGTAGTTCATAGTTTTCCTTTATTATAGTTTTATATCCAAGCACCATAAGATTTCAATTTAATTTAGGTCTATACACAGTTATGCGCTGCATAACAACCTTTCGGTGTACAATGGACCGTGTATATGATGGTGATCCAATATTAGTAACACATAGCCTAGGTTGTATAGGCTATATCACCTAGGCTTGTATAAGTACACTCTATTATGTTCACGCATGATGAAATCACCTAACAATACATTTCTCAGAATGTACTCCCATCATTAAGTGCCACATGACTGTATACATTCACTGTTTTTAATCTCCTTTTTGTGTGTTGCTATATCTTTGATAATTTTCCCTGTGAGTTATTTTGCTTTCCCTTATTTCTCATGGGTACATAATAGGATGTGTGCTGAGTGGGCAGAGACTTCGGAAGCCAGTCATTACACGTCCATCTGCTGTTGGGGAAATTCTGGGCAGAGAGTGAGTAGGTGCCAAAGTGAGAGGCTGCCCACATTGCTGGGAGAATAACTAGAGGTGAACACAGCAGGACACTGATCCAGCAGGATCCAGGAACACCCTCTGTAAATTAAGCAATCCGTGAAAATTTCTCTTGTGATGTGAGCCTGGGGAAGAGAGGCATGGAGAAAACAGACTAGAAACAGTGACTGGCCCTTAGGAAGCAGAAATTGACAGACCATCGTTGCACTGTATCCTGAGTTTTCCGTTACTGGTTCATAGAAGTCAAATCAGGCAGGGCTCACCTGAGAGAGGATGCGGGACCATCTCTTCGGAGCAACACGGACTCCGCTTGTTGGAGTCTCTGGGAGAGGCTGATGGTGGGAGAAGGAAGAAATTTCCACTCTTATTTTGCCTTCACACTTCAAGAAATCAGCATCTGAGTTTTGTGCCTGAGTGTTTGGATCCTTAAGCTGACCACCTCTAGTGTTTCCAATGTTTCCATGTTGTGAAGATTACTGGGATTCACATCCATGTACAGACACCTTCCTGCATTTGTACTGTTTCCTCAGGATACATCTCTAGGAGCATAATTCCAGCCCAGGACTGTCTACTCTTTAATTGCTCTTGACACATGTTGTCAGGCAAGTTTCTTGGTCATGACGGCAATTGTAAGTACAAATCAAATATCTTATTCTCTTGTCAAAGTTCTTTTGCTCAAATTGGACAGTAATATGTTTCTCTGGGCCTTATGGGTGACCGCTGGGGCAGGAGGAGGGGAAACAGTCTTAGAGACCAAGTCTGAGACACTAAGCTGCTGGTGCCTGGAACGGTCAGTAGACAGACTTTGCAATGATGATGGACCAGCTCCCTCCCACTCCACTTGCCGAACACTGGGATGGAATCTGATGTGGGAGGAATCCTGAACATCAGGATGCCCAGTGGCTGTTTGTTGGAGCTGTCTAAAGGAGGGAGAGAGGCACATGGCGATGGGAATATCCTTCATTCATGAAACGGCATTTCTTGGAAGAGAAAGCCCAAGAACCACTGGCAACAAATCAAGGCAATAAAACATTGCATTTTATAATAAATCTGCTTTATTGAGCAATCAGAAGAGAGCAAAGAGCAGAGGAAACATCACAGGGATAGAGGCCCTGTACATCACAGAACTAGTCACTTGTCCTTTCATGATCACTGTAGGGGAGGAACCCAACACTTGGAAGATGGGGAATCCCTGGGCCAGTGGAAGCAAGGGGCAGCTGCCCTGCTCACGAGTAGGATCCAGGCAGTGACCTTCTGATGCTGAGCAATGGAAGCTCAGGTGGAGCGGGTGTCGGCAGAGAGGAGAAATGAGGGCACTCAGCAACTTCAGTTCTAACTCACGGAGTAAGAGAAGTAGGAAGCAGGAGAGAAGAAGCAACGTGAGGAGAGGACAGTGCAGCTGGAGAAGGGGCCTGAGACAATGCGGGACCGAGAGCCGGTGCCAGAACTTCAGTGCTTGTAGCTCTTCCTGCTGGAGGATGAGGTGGTGGTGTATTTGATGGTGGAACTGCCGCCCCCAGTGGAGCTGAAGCCACCCCCGATGCCTCTGCCACTGCTGGAACTGAAGCCACCCCCAATGCTGTGACCGCCGCCATAGGAGTAGCCGCTGCCTCCGCCCAGGCCTAAGCCACTGCCAACACCGCTGGAGCCGCCATAGCCGCCGGAGACGGTGGACTGCACCACGGCTGTGGAGGGGAGGGGGACAAGGACACACAAGACTCGGTGAGCTCATTCTGCCAGCCTGAGTCCGCTCAGAGGAGTGCAAGGGCGAGGGAGAGACGCAAGCAAAGATACTTACAGATGTTGACTTGTCCAACGCCTTCCCCGCTCAGCCTAGGAGAAAGGAAACACAGGCACCGTGAGACCTCAGAGAGCCACTACAGGACCCGGGTGGGAAGCCTCGGTGTTGAGCAGAGTCTGTGGGGAAACTGCCTTGAAATGGTTCTCTGAGGAGAGCAATTATGGCCACCGCTAGAGCGCCTTCAACTCGTGCTCATTGGCTGGACATCGTGGAGATGGACCCAATGTTTGAGGAGGTGGTGTGATGCCCACCTGCACTCCTCGCCTTCCAGCAGCTTCCTGTAGGTGGCGATCTCCACGTCCAGGGCCAGCTTGACATTCATCAGCTCCTGGTACTCCTTCAGCAGCCGGGCCATGTCCTGCTTGGCCTTCTGCAGGGCGTCCTCCAGGTCAGCCAGCTTATTCTTGGCATCCTTGAGGGCCAACTCTCCACGCTGCTCAGCCTCGGCAATGGCGTTCTGCAGGTTGGCGCACTACAGGGGGAAGACGGGCAGAATGAACCCATGACCTAGGCTTCCAGGGGAGGCTAACTGTGGTTCTTCCTTCCCATTATGAAAGAGTTTCAGAGCCCAGAGTTCATGCCTCTTTTGGCCCAGTGTGTCCATTCTGCAACGCTTATCTAGTCTGGGAGCCACTTGAGAAAACCTATGTCTCTGTTTTAACCACCCTGCAGGAGGATGTGAGGGGTGATGGGTGGAGCATATGACAGCAGACATAAGACCAGGGGATCCTGGAAGAAGTGGACCCACAGACTTGTTTTGAATATGACAGTTTTAGACAATTGCATATGGATGCCACACTAACTTATACAAAACTACAAACATGTTGAGTGAGGTGATGAGTTTCACATCAAACTGTGGAGACCTTGCCTTCCTTCTACCTCACAGTTTTGGGCAACACTGATCTTCATCCTGTGTCTTTGCCCCACTTTCTTTCTCTCAATCAATCCCGAGCAGATTTGCAATATTCTTCCTCACTTTCTCGTCTGGCCTTTCTTTCCTAACTTGCTTCTTGTATTCCCAGTCAACTATTCCTCTTATGTAATCTCCTTTCAATGCCTCTAGACTATACTTTTACATCTCTGATCAGTCGGCATTGGTCCTGCCATGTGATTGTATCATTCCCTAGGGTGTGGATCCATCTCTCCTACCCTGTGGGGACTCACTACGGGGAGGAACTGCGTGCCCTCCTCTCCCTGCTGTTCCCTCAGTGCCCAGGAATTTCCCAAGTGATGGTGATGATGCCTCGTGGTCTCGCAAGGAAACCGTGGCTTTCTTCTCCCCAGGGCCCCTCCGTACCTGCTTCTTGACGTGGTCGATCTCAGATCTCAGCCTCTGGATCATGCGGTTGATCTCAGAAATCTCCTGCTTGGTGTTGCGCAGGTCGTCCCCGTGTCTGCCCGCTGTGATCTGCAGCTCCTCGTACTGTGGTCCAGAGGGAGAGAAGGCGGCGCATGTGGGCTTTCACATGCTAAAGGGGACTTTCACTTCTGAATCAGACATTTAGTAAACTTGAACCTGATGCCTTCTCCACATGGGATTTTAGGAATAGTTGATATTACAGGGTCATTGGATACTCTACCCTGACCTCTACTCTACTTGCTATGGGACCGCTGCCCGACTAGTTCTCTTTGGGACCAGCGATGCTCTCTATGTTTCTGAGAGGCAGCATCAGGGGGAAGCTAAAGCAGAGATCACTAGGTCTTTATCTAAGGTAGCTTTTCTCCTGCTTTGGGTTTGACTTACTAGACTTGGCCATAAATTCTGTAAATGTCTACTCTGTGAGTGTAGGGTACACATCCCGTGAGAGGACTCCCGCTTCCTAGAAGTAGATTTCCGCACTGAGTCTGTAGCCTTGTTGGTCTTCAGAGAGGGCAGAGGGATTCCTCAGCAGCTGCCAACTCACTGCTCACCTTGCTCTGGTACCAGGACTCAGCCTCAGCCCGGCTCCTCTGAGCGATCTCCTCATACTGGGCCTTGACCTCGGCGATGATGCTGTCCAGGTCCAGGTTACGGTTGTTGTCCATGGAGAGGACCACAGAAGTGTCTGAGATGTGGGTTTGCATCTGAGCCAGTTCCTGCAGAACACAAGATCGTCAGATCCTCTTTTCCTGTGACATTTACAGAGGTCCCCAACCCCGAGGTGGTCCACCCTCTGCAGAGCCCCAATAGGGTAAATAAAGGGGGGTGGAGATGCTTACTGCGTCATAGAAGGCTCTCAGGAAGTTGATCTCATCTGTGAGCCCGTCTACCTTGGCCTGTAGTTCCACCTTATTCATGTAGGCAGCATCCACATCCTAGGGAATAAGCCAACAACTGGAGTCAGCTGTGCCCTTGTCCCAGTCTGCCCACCTCTTAGTCTCCCCACCTATTCTCCTGTCTGCTGTGGGCAGGGACCCTGTGTCCTCTCTGTCTGCAAAGAAACATGAATCCCTGATCTTAAGCAGCTCACCTTCTTCAGAGTCACAAATTCATTCTCTGCTGCTGTGCGCTTGTTGATTTCATCTTCATATCTAGAATTAGAAAGGAATAGCATAATTGAGGCAGTGATGAAGATGACACAGAAAAGCCAGCCTAGGATCCGAACTTTCCATAAAATGGAGACATCCAAATTGAGCTTTCCTGCCAGTGAGCCTAAAAGATGATTTTTGTGGTCCTTAAATACTTACTTCTTTACTCTCCTTATCCACCTATATGGCTCCTTTGTCCTCTGGTGTTTGTTTTTAGGCAACAATTTTGTTTTTCACGTCCATGGACATGTTTTCCCAGGTCATGCCCAGATCTGGACCTGGTCACCCAATAGTCTTGAAGTGTGTGCGTCAGGAAACTGAGCCCATCTCCCCCCTTGAACTCACTTGTTCTTGTAGTCCTCCACCAGGTCCTGCATGCCCCTGAGCTCCGAATCCAGGCGGCTTCTCTCCCCAAGGATACTGTCCAGCTGTCTCCTGAGGTTGTTGATGTACTGCTCGAACAAAGGCTCCAGGTTCTGCCTCACGGTCTTGGTGCCCTGCTCCTGGAGCAGGGTCCACTTGGTGTCCAGGACCTTGTTCTGCTGCTCCAGGAATCGCACCTGGAAGAAGACAAGATGGTTATTTGCCAGACAAAGGAAGGAAGAAAGAGATGTGAGCTGTCCGGTCCCCAAGCAGGACTGGTGGTCACTGTGATGCTGGGCTACCACAGAGCACGTCCAGAGACTCAGGCTGACAGGTCTTCTCCCTCAAACCGTTTCCTTGCAGCCCACACAGCTCACTGATGAAATCTGCCTGTGAATCTATGAGGTACCCTCACCTTCTAAGTTATGGAGCCTCTCAACATTTGTTCTCTCTCTCCTAAAAAGTACAGTCAGAATGTAGTTAAATCACCAATGTGGTTAAAAATAGTATTTCCCTGATATGTTACTCAAAGTTTTTTTTTTTAAGATAGTATGTTGGTTAAAGGGAAGTTAAATATGTAGAATCTAAGGATGAAATTCCTATCCACTTAGTGAGTGGATTCCACTCTAACTTCCCAGCTCCTGAGTGTCTTCTAAAACAAACCCCCTTAATGGCCATAATCTGGTTCTACAATTTAGTATTTCTATGGATTTAGGAATCTTTCAGAGTCCTTTTTCTAATCCAGCAAAAAATTCTTTTCTTTTTGTTTTCCTTTCCCTCTCTTCCCTCTGTCCAGAGTCCTGGCCAGTTTTCCATTCAAATTTTCTTTTTAACCTCTTAGATTCTTCAGAAGGTAAAGCTAACCCATTCCATTCTCTCATTTCCTTACATATGCTTCAGGGTTATCAGAAGTTGAGATTTCTTCCTAGGCAGGAATGAGGGACATTTAGGGATTCAGTAGCTCCAAATGATGTCCATCACCTGCTGCCTGTGGTCAACATGGAACCCACCCGGCATCCCAGTGGACAGCTAGTCTGGGTCCCCTTCTCCCTCTTCTCTCGTCTCCCCCTGTAGGACATTCCTTGGTTCTCTAGTTTGGGGACTCTGAACTCCCCCTGGAGGGCAGGTCGTCCTGGCTCACCTTGTCGATGAAGGAGGCGAACTTGTTGTTGAGGGTCTTGATCTGCTCGCGCTCCTCAGTCCTCACCCGCTGGATGGTGGGGTCGATTTGCAGGTTCAGAGGAGTGAGGAGATTCTGGTTGACGGTGACCTCTTGGATGCCTCCAGGGGGGCACACGGGGAAGCCAGAGCCCCCATAGCCACCAACAAAGCCAGCTCCACCACCGAGCCCAAAGCCGCTACCAGCTCCACCGCCGAAACCAAATCCACTCCCGGCTCCACCTCCAAAGCCAAAGCCACCTCCAACTCCGCCACCATATCCACCACCATATCCGATGGAGATCCTCTTGGAGCCCCCAACCCCATAGAGGCTGCGGCTGCCGAAGCCAGCTCCTCCACACACTCCACCCAGGCTGCCACTGCCCCTGGAGCGGGACACGGAGACGCTGCTGAAGCCAGAGCGGGAGACCCCAGGGACTCTGGCTGAGCCGGCACTGAAGCCCCGGTGGCTGATGGTTTGGCTCTTTCTGATGGACTTGCTAGACATGGTTCCTGAAGATGAGAAGGCTCTAGAAAGTGTGAAAGGATGGAGGCTAGAGGTAAGAGGAGCAGATCTGTGAGAGCAGCTTCCAGGCAGCACTTTATATATCGTGAGAATGGGCTGGGCTCAGTCCTAGAAGGTGAGCTTGCAGATTGGGAAGGGTTGGGCTTTACAAACAGTGAGATCACACCTGGATTGTTACGAAAGTTATGAAATATGAAGTTTGCATTTTTGGCTTCCTTGAGTCGGGGAAAATTTCTCCTGCCTTCCAGCTTTGACTTGATCTCAGTACCATAAGACTATTGTCCATTCACTGAGCTATTAGTTAGTCACCATCTCTCAAAAAGGTTCTACATGTTATGCTTGTGTATCAGAAGGTACGAAGTGCTCTCCTCTCCTCCTGGTATTTCATCCAGTGAGATACTGAAGATCAAAATAATGGATAGCACATGCCTTAGCAGTAAGATTCTCATTTTCTTTCATTGAGCATAAAAGTTGAATATGACATTCTTTTCTATTGTCTAAAATTTCACACCGATAGAGAAGTGGAATAGCAACATAATGGGACCCTGTATACTTATCCCCTAGCTTTAAAAATCTCTCATGGGCAAATTTACATCTTCTACACTCCCTCCCAATTCACTACCGACTCTAAATTATTTGAAGGCAAATCTCAAGATCCTATCATTTCTTTAGAAGATAACTCTATATTTTTGTTTAAATGACAGACAAAAAATACAACCCAAATACCATTTTTATAGCTTAAACATTTATATTCATTAACATCAACAAGTGTGTATTTAATCTTCCAATATTGCTGTTTGTGTTATTTATCTTTTAGATTTTGGTGTTCCAAATCAAGATCCAAATAAGCTCCATATATGTTGTATTTTGGTGATATATCTCTAAAATAATTTGTCTTTTAAATCATTAAGTACCCCTTCATTTTTTTCCTTGTAATTTATTTTTTAAAAGAGCCAGGTTATTGTTCTGTGCTACTTTTCATTCTTTGGAGTTTTTAAATTGCATACTCATGGTGTGTCATAACAGGCTACTGTGTCCTTTGTATTCCTATAAACTGAGAGCTAAAAGTAGAAGCTTAATAGGCTACATATTTAAACTTTCCAGATGTAGATGGGGTAGAATGACTATTTATATATTGAATATTGTTACCTACACACTTATTTATACGTTAATAAATTAAATAAATAATACATGTTTAAGAAACAAAATACATGCTCAGGGCCCTTCCCCAGCCACCCAATTCGTGTGTATGGAGGCAAGCAGTGTCCACTTTCTTGTGTATCCTCATCATAACTTCAGTTGGATATATTTCAGTGTTTTTCCTGGGGCAGGCATGTGTGTTTGTGTGTTACATATATATATAAAATATACATACATATATAAAATATTGTCTGTGTATATTTATACGTATATATCACCTTCTGTTCCCATTACACCCGTGTTGTACCTGCTTTGTCCCGTATCTGTGTTTCTCTGGCTCTCTTCCACACTGTGATTGCTCTTTCATAACTGCTGCTGTTCTCCACCTGCACCTGTGTGTCATTATTGCACATTCAGCAATGTGTTTTCCACTTTGTGCTGTTTTCGATTTGGCCTTCATTTCTATTGTGACTTTATTTTTTTTTCTCTGCTCCTTTTCTGGGTTCTTCAAGTTAACATTTTAATCTTTTACTGCCTCACTACTTTGCTGCCTTATTCCCTTTTTTTATCACAGTATGTTTATTTCATTGAAGTTGCTTTTTTTTCTTTTTGGTGAGGAAGATTGGTCCTGAGCTAACATCCCTGCCAATCTTCCTCTGTTTTGTATGTGGGACACGACGACAGCATGGCTTGATGAACAGTGCATCCATCTGCACCCGGGATCCGAATGCACAAACCTCAGGCTGCTGAGGCAGAGCATGCGAACTTATGCCACTGGGCCAGCCCCTCATTGAAGTTTTTGATACTGTTTTGCTGTGGCTTTTCTGTTGAGTGTTTTTCATGTGTCTTGTGTTTCTCCTATTCCCTGCATTTTGGGAATCTGTAAGACTAAAGGCAAAAGGACCTGGACATTAGCACTGAACTCTAGCTGATAAGGTTGTTTCCCAGGGGGAGATGGCCTCATAATTCTGAAGCCACTATACACATATACTGAGACTGAAAATTTAAGTAAATGGCTGGCAGATGGTTGGAGCTGGGTTTATCACTGTCGATGTGTGAGGTGACAGATAAGCAAAGGAGAAAGGTAAAATGATCCTCATGTAATGAGTTAGGGTTCTAGATATCCACATGAACTTTAGTTTAAAATAGATACAGATGGTTACATATGGTAATATTTATAGATATGTGTATATACAGGGGCTGGAATATACACATAGAAATTTTTGCTCTATCACTTAATGGTGCCTGGAAGCCATGACATCCCAATAGCAATGAGCACATCTTGCACTCAGATCTTGGTTTCTAATACCATTACCCAATACTTGTGTGATGGTTAATCTTATGTATCAACTTGACTGGGCCACAGGGTGCCCAGATGCTTGGTCAAAAATTATTCTGGGTGTTTCTGTGAGGATGTTTCTAGATAAGATTAACATTTAAATTGGTAGAGTGAGTAAAGTAGATTGCCCATCATGATATAGGTGGGCCTCAGCCAATCAACTGAAGGGCTAAGTAGAACAAAAGGCTGACCCTCCACTAAAGGAGAGAAATCTCTTGCTTGATTTTCCTCCTACTGGGACACCAGCACTTCCTAGTTCTGCCACAGCCTCCTGTCCTTCAGACTTGAACTGGGACACTAGTTCTGCAGATTTGGGACTTGCCAACCTGCAAATCACGTGACCAAATTCCTTATAATAAATTTCTTTGTGTGAGTGTGTGTGTGTATATATATATATATAAACAAAATTTCTTACATGTACATGCAGAAAAGATTAATTATAAGGAATTGGCTCATGTGGTTATATATATAGCATATATGTATTTAGTATAGATTTATTATATATAATTATGTATCTTATTTATAATAAATTTATATTACATTATATATAATAAATCTGTAGTAAATCAATCAACAAATATATATGTGCTATATATATATATGTGTGTGTGTGTGTGTATATCTGTGTCCTCTTGGTTCTGTTTCTCTGGAGAACCCTGACTAATGCCACCAGAAATGAAGAAGTCTCCTTGGAGAAATGAGTGATTTAGGACTGGGATGGGCATATAAAAAAAAGATCCTAGAGCATCTTTCAGTGCCAAAAAGTAAGGAAATACTCAACAACCTCACTGAAAGAGCTCCCAGTGGCTAAAGTGGAACAATTTGAGCCAGGGAGGGAGGGAGGAAGGGAGGGAGGGAAGGACGGAGGAAGGGAGGGAGGGAGGGAGGGAGGAAGGGAGGCAGGGAGGAAAGAAGGAAGAATTGGATTATAATCCAAAGTATAAAATAAATATTCATGAGCCTGTACTGATAGGAATAAATGTTTGGATAAATAAAGTAATGAGGGAGGATAGACAACTCTCACACAGAAGAATTTCCAATTATTTACATAGGTGCTCCCCCTTCGAGAGGTGGAGAATAACTCCTCCCCTCTAACTGTAGGCTGTGCATAATGACTTACTTCCAAAAGAGTACAGTATGAAAAGGGGGTAACGAATAACTTTATGGTATTGAAATCTGACAAATGCTTCCTCAGCCAGATGATCAAGGTCAACATCAACAGTGGTAAGTCATGTTGACAGCATGTACTCTTGATACGATGTGCTGAGAATGGCACATTTCCTCTGTGGTCTTCCTCTCAAAACCCCATAACTCCAGTCTAATCATGAGAAAACATCAGAGAAAGCCCAGTGGTGGACAGCTACAAACCAGCTGGCCAGGGCTCCTCAAAACTTTCAAGGTCACCAAAGCAAGGAAAACCAGACAAACTGTCTCAGCCAAGAAGAGTCTAAGGAGACATAATGACCAAGTGTAATGTGGTATCCTGGATGCGATCCTGGAGCACAAAAAAGGCCACTGGGTAAAAGCTAAGGAAATCTGGGTGAAGCATGGACTAGTTAATAACAATATATTGATCTTGGTCCCTTAACCATGACAAGTGTACCGTACTCACGTGAAGTAGTAACAATGGGGAAAACTGGGTGTGTGGGGTATACAGGACCTCTCTGTACTGTCTTCATAATATTTTTGTAAATCTAAAAGTATTCTAAATAAAAGTGTATTACAAAAAGTCCTTAAGGTGTGGGGCTTAAAGTGACATCTGTATCTTTAACTAACGCTAATTTTGTAAACAAAATTATAAAAGAGCTAAGAGGGAGAGAGAGAAATAATTGAAGGACATATGCTAAAACAGTAATATTGGTTATCCTAAGTTGGTGTAAACCAAGTAATCTGTATTTATTTTAAGTTGTGTCCTGTCTGAATTTTTTACTGTTGAACATGTGGTACTCTTATCATGAAAATATTATTTCAAAAGAGAAAGGAAAAAGAGTTCCCCCAATGATGTCATGATTATAGGACATCTGAGATTAAAGATGGTGACACTTTTTGATACAAAGGGAGAGAAGATTCAATCTCTAAATTCAAGGCCCACGAGAATAAAACATTTGGATTACATTCCTTTACCCACTGAGGACTGAATAGAAGGAACAGGTTTCTTTTGCAACTGCAAAGACTTGTTTTTGAGGCAAGGAAGGAGTCCTCAGGACCAATGGTGGTTAATACTGGATTTGGCTCCTAAGGAGGCTAGCCAATTGCCTTCTCCAGTATGGAGTCCATGTATCTGGAAAAAATAGGAAATACATCTTTTTAATAACACCCTCAGGTAGAAGAAATTTTTGCTAGTTAGAGAATATACCCAAAGTCCACCTTACCTGAATCTTCCGTAATCCAGTGTGATCATGTGTGAACCATCCAACGTGGATTCTCCAAGCAAGCACACCCCAATGCATGGAATCACATCTCGTGGTGGGAAGAGGGGGGTGCAGCACAGTCAGGGAGCAAATGCTTCAAAGAGGTGCTGAGAGCAGGCTGCTCTTCTCGGCCCTGCTCCACGCCCCGGAGGCAATCCCTATGGACTTCCTTGCTAGCTAACTATTCATTGTATTTGGCCTTAAGCAAAGCTGGCAGTAGATCCAAACGTGGGAAGACAAAGGGGTTGAGGTGTCCCTCTTTGGCAGTAGCTGTGTCCCTCTTTGAGCAGGACTCCAGTGGGGCAGCCCCTTCTCCTCAAAGCTATCACTTACTGGACTCCAGGGGCACCATTTCCTTTCCCCATCTCTTCCTCTCCTCAGCCCTCTTCAGCAATTGTTCTCTGTGCGTGTTTTCGGAGACCTCACAGCCCTTGCTTATTCCTTTCACTTCTCTAGTAATCCCTTAATTAGTCTTCATTGGAGAGCGTTCTGCTTCCTCCTGGGACCCTAACTGACACAGTAGGGACTCTACCTGGTGATCAGGAAGCAGGAGTTCTCCCCTTCCAAGTGCCACACTCCATCTTCTCCAAATCAAACACAGTCTGAACTCTGACTGAGATTGAGGCTGCTCAGTCACTGAAACCTGTTTGGAGCTGAGAAACAAGAACTCTGACTTTAGCAACATTTCCCTTTGGCACTAGAAAGTGCAGGTGGGGCAGGAAAACCATCTTCTTTAGGAATGGAGGTGAGCCCACTCAGAGACGCCATTTCCCCCAACACTCTTACAGTCCCCGATCTCCTCATGCTCTTGTAGCAGCTCCTTCTCTAACGCCACTGTCATCTGTGTCTGTGCTCCTCCCCCTTAAGAAACTCCTCTCCATCACTTGTAATAACTGAGGACCTTACTTCCTGCTTCTATTTTAAACTGACAGCCTAGAAGGTACCTGGATGCTCATGAAAGTTTTCCTTCATCCCCTTTTTCTAACACTCCATTCCCTTTGCCTAGCTTGTTTTCCTTCATAGCACTTGGAGACAGTTAAAAAACAAAACAAAACCTTGGACTGTGACAATATGCCCTGCCATGCCTCATGCTGGAATAACAAACAGAGATAAAGCCTACTTTAAAGTTACAGAAAACAATTTTTTCCCGAGGGTAAGTTACAGCTGTGAGCTTCCATAAAACTGCCTTCTTTGAATGACAGTTGCTCTCTTACTCATGGGCAAACTTTGTTGTCTAAAAACAGGGACTATCAGAAACTTCACTGTTTGAAATTGTATCAGTAAGAAATGAAACACTCTACCAGGGCCTAGAGGACTCGCGTCACTTTGACACAGAGGCAGTCTCAATTTCTAACCCAGATGCAGAGCTTCAGATAAAAAGTCTCTGGACATCCACATCTAGTTTAACTTTCTTTTTTTAAAAATTATTTTATTGTGGTCATATTGGGTTATAACACTGTATAAATTTCAGGTGTACCTTATTATATTTCAGCTTCTGTACAGACAGCATTGTAAGACCTGAAATCATAAAACTCCTGGAAGAAAACATAGGCAGTATGCTCTTTGACATCAGTCTTAGCAATATCTTTCTGAATAGCTTATCTTTCCTGTTTCCAAGGAAACGGGACCATGAGTCCATTGTGCATGTAACCACATGTTGATTGACCCTTTTACACACGGTTCTGCTTTGCTTTGAGCCATCAAGACAATGCTTCATTTAAATTTTATCTAAACTCTTCCCTTCCTCAAATCCTCTTGGAGCTCTGTCTTTCCCTGTGTTTACAGATATGCCTGCAGTTCCTCTATTTGTGGTGTCCCTCATTACAATGAGTCCATAAACCTACTTTGTCAGACAACAGACTGACTGGGCTTAGGGCATATTTGTCAGTAATTACATTTTTTGTGTATTCATCAGTTGATTGACTATTCCCCCCACCCCCCACTGGAATGTAAACCCCAAAGAGTGGGAACTTCATGTTCAGCCACACCTCAAACCACGCTGACATATACAGATCCTCAATAAATATTCATTAAAGGGGTGAATAGTAGACATATCTTCTAAAGATCACTTTGCAAAGCAGTAATATACATATTTATTTCTTTATTTAAAAAATATATTTTTTATTTTCGTAGCAAAAGCAGGTTGCAGAACAGTATTTATAGAATGTTTAATTTTGAGTCAGCAAGAAGAAGGAATATACACATATAGAGACATGTTTGCTCACATGTTTTTTAAAAATAAGGAATGCAAGGATAAACCAAACGTAATAAGAATGATTACCTACCAGGGGAGAGAGGGAACCTGGGAGAAGAGAGGAGAAGTGAAAGGCAGTAAGATTTCTGTGAATGCACGTTGTTGTTTATTTTTTTAAATTTGGAGCCACATAACTGCTTTACATAATTTTTAAAAAATCAAAAGGAACAAGAAAGCCATCACCCAAATGGAAAACAAATGAAATAAGCTCTGTATCATCTGGTAATGGAACCACACAGAGAAAAGTCTACTTTAAGTGACTTTAAAATACTTGATTTAATTTACATCCCTAATAGGATATACTCTAGAATTAAAGTAGCCACAAAGAAACCATAAACTTCGTTCAGTAGATTTATTTTTAATAGTAATGTTGGTATTGTTATTTTGGTACTATCATAGGTATGTTGTAAGATAAAGCAAATAAGTAACAAGTTTATGTCATTCAGAACCAAACTTTTCAGTGTGAGAAAAAATAAATTCAGGTATAAAATCAGTCTGTAATCTTCTATTTGAATTGGAAATATCAGTACAAACTTCTGATTTTTTAAAAATATATGTTAATATTTTCCTAGCTCTGCCCACTGAAAAGACTTCAAAGCAAAGACAACCCAATAACAATGAGCACTCCTAGCATCTAAACTCTAGCTTAGGAATATCGTTTCCCAATAAAAGGAGCCAGAGCTACTCAGAGATATGGCTTATTCCATGTCTGTTGCAAGACAAGTACAAGGTAAGCTTGAGACATCTTGTCCCAGAAACAGGGAAGCTTTCAAAGCCGAAAAGGGTCCTGTCAAGATGACACAGAAGCCAATCTGAAGAGCTCCCATTGGCCTGAAATGGGACAATTTAAACACCAAAAGGATTAACGACTGCAATGGACTGAAACATATCAAATATATTTTTCAAAAACTGTGAATTTATAATTATACCAAAACCAAAACACAAAACAAATGACCAAACAAAAAACTTCCTGATTACCTTCAGAAATTGCTAGGGTCCCAATCCATTATTCAGAAAAATGGTAAATAAAGGGAAAGAATCAAGCACTTACTCTGACTTTCTTATATGAATTAAATATTAGGTTACTTAAAAAGTAAACAATGAAGAGTGTTTCTTCATAGAGGACTCCCAGCTGATAAATGCAGACACAGGATGATAACATCAGAAAGTTGCCATTTTGCAATCCCTAATGAAATAGTGAATCTGGGAACTGATCAATGGATATTAAAATCTTGGATGACATTTTATTGTGTATTACTTAATGGAGGGATAGGGTTGAAACCACAGAAATCCCTGATCAGTCTTAACCTCACTAAACACTGGGCAGCTAGCATTATGTACCTCACGATACAACGCAACAGGGAGTACAGAACACCAGCCGGTGCGTGATCTTGCCTGAAACAACAGAACTAAATCCAATCAACTCTCATACAACTACCAGTACATAGAAAAACTGGGCATAGAAGAAGTTAGGTGGCACCAATGGGAAATAATGAGCCAAATCCAGAACACGGACATTCTTTAGAAAACACAACTTCTCCACAAATCAATGGTACATAGAAGAAGAGGAAGGAATCTGTTACAGAATAAAGAACCTGAAGAGATAGCAGTCACATGCACTCTGTGACCTAGTTAGGATGTTGCCTCAAGAAAAACCAGCCGTAAAAAGACATCTTAGAGATAGTCAGGGAAATTAGGTAGTTTTTAGATTTCATTAGGAAATGATTGTTGGTTATGATGGATACAATAGCGTTGTGCACTTAGATTAAAAAGTCATTATTACTTAGACAAGCATGCAAATATTTACAATGAAATGACTTCATGTCTGGATTTCCTTTAAGATAGTTCAAAGAAAAAAGTAGAGTATTTAGATGTAAAAGGCAGGGAAATTAGATGAAACAATTATCAGAAAATATTGATAATCATTTCTTGGGGTGATCGGTATATGGTGGCTTATACACTCTTGCCTTTAATTGCATCTATTTGAAATGTTTAATGATACACATTTTGTTTAAGCCATGAAGTCAGTTGTTACACTGAGGGGAGCACTAATACATTTTTGGATTACCTTTCTAGTGATGGTAAATATGACGTGCTGTAGAAATCCTTCGGGTGACACAATATGGCGCTAGGTAAGGGAGAGGCCCTGAGGACAGTGACACCTGCACTGAATTACATTGTTTCATAAAATGTGAGAGAGGAGAGAATAATATTTCTAATTTAAGTTACTACCTAAATATTTTAATGAATATGGTATTTTAATATAGATATGCAAATGGGAGATTTCTGAATATAACCTAATGGAGGAAAAGCAACACATCTCCTTCTCCTCAGAAATTACCTAAAAGCAACAAGAAGAAGAAGAAACATAAAGGTACACACCACCCTCAACCACCAAAAGGAAAATATCTTCAACACCTAAAGCAAAAAAATCGAAGAATATTCTCACAGAAACAGAGAAATACGCACACAACTGTTAGGGGTTGACCTCAGCTGCAGTTCTCAGAAGAACCCAGTGAGGAACATTCTCACACACGAATCAACACTAAACAGCATGGTGACCACACAGGAGCCCCGACCAAAGCTGACACTGGGTTTTCACTCCTGCTGACACTGTCCACTCATGGAACTCCCACCATGTCCATGTAGGGGACAGGTCCTCAGGTGCAAATCCAAAAATCACCTGTTTGCAACAGCCAGAACTGGGTGTGTGGGCTGGAGACAGGAGCCCATTTGTTAGGAAGTTTCTAGAAGCAGTGAAGGCAGGGTTGAATTAGGAATCAGAGTCAAGGCCTATTTTGTCGCTGAAGCAAAGAAAGCTGAGACCATGAATTTGAGTCACTCGGCAGCAACCTTTGTTGGTTTAGCTGAGTTAAAGAGTAAAGGGATTATTCACACAGCCCTGTGTCATAAGGAGAATCCTGTCAGCCTGGATATGGCGTTGGCCCCTCCTCCAGAATACTCTCTGCAAATGACAGGTCTGGAAGTTAACTCACCTCATTCAAGGGTAAGCGTGAGTCACAAAAGAACCACTGCAGGACCCATGAAAGATCCTCTACATTAAATAATGCAGGGAATAGGAGAAACACAAGACACATGATAAAACACTCAACAGAAAAGCCACAATAAAATAGTACCAAAACTTCAATGAGATAAACACCGTGATAAAATGGGGGAATAAAGGGGCAATGTAGTGAGCCAATAAAAGATAAACACATTACATTGTAGAGCTCAGACAAGGAGCAGAGAAAAAAAATAAAGCCACAACAGAAATGAAGGCCAAATCGAAAACAGCACAAAGTGGAAAACACATTGCTGAATGTGCAATAATGACACACAGGTGCAGGCGGAGAACAGCAGCAGTTATGAAAGAGCAATCACAGTGTGGACGAGAGCCAGAGAAACACAGATACGGGACAAAGCAGGTACAACACGGGTGTAATGGGAACAGAGAATATATGTGTGTGTGTGACTTATGTATATATATAAGTGAGCTATATATGTGAAATATTTTACATACATATGTATATTTTACGTATATAAATCAGACACCAAAGAAAAGCAACGAAATATATCCAAGTGACTTGCTAGAGGATACGCATGGAACTGGACACTGCCTGCCTCTGTACATGTGAATTCTGTGGCTAGGGAAGGGCCCTGAGCATGTATTTTGTTTCTTAAACATGCATTACTTATTTAATTTATTAATGTATAAATAAGTGTGCAGGTAACAATATTCAATATATAAATAGGCACTCTACTCCATCTACATCTGGAAAGTTTAAATATGTAGCCTATTAAGCTTCTAGATTAGCTTTCAGTTTACAGGAATACAAAGGACACAGTAGCCTGTTATGACACACCATGAGTATGCAGTTAGAAAACTCCCAAGAATGAAAAGTAGCACAGGACAAATAACTTGGTTCTTTTAAAAATAAATTACAAGGAAAAAATGAAGGGGTACTTAATGATTTAAAAGACAAATTATATTAGAGATATATCACCAAAATACAACATGTATGGAGCTTTTGGATCCTGATTTGGAAAACCAAAATCTAAAAGATAAATAAGACAAACAGCAATATCTGAAGATTAAATACACACTTGTTGATGTTAATGAATATAAATTTTTTAAGTTATAAAAATGTGTTTTGGTTATATTTTTAAGAATCTGTCATTTAGACAAAAATAAAGAATTATCTACTAAAGAAATGATAGAATCTTGAGATTTGAATTCAAATAATTTAGGGTTGGGAGATAATCGAGTGGGAGTATGAAAGATGTAACTTTGGCTGTGAGAGATTTTAAAAGCTGGGGGATAAGTATACAGGGTCCCATTTATGTTGTTATTCCACTTCTCTATCTGAGCAAAATTTTAGGAAAAGAAGTCATATTTAATTTTCATACTCGATGAAAGAGACTGGGAATCTTTCTGTTAAGGCATGTGCAATCCATTATTTTGATCTTCAGTGTCTGGCTGGATGAAATACCAGGAGGAGAGGAGAGCACTTCATACCTTCTGATATACAAGCATAACATGTAGAACCTTTTTGAGAGACGGTGACTAACTCCTAGCTCAGTGAATGGACAATAGTCTTATTGTACTGAGATCAAGTCAAAGCTGGAAGGCAGGAGAATTTTTCCCTGACTCAAGGAAGCCAAAAATGCAAACTTCATATTTCATAACTTTCCTAATAATCCAGGTGTGATCTCACTGTTTGTAAAGCCCAACCCTTCCCAATCTGCAAGCTCACCTTCTAGGACTGAGCCCAGCCCATTCTCACCATATATAAACTGCTGCCTGGAAGCTGCTCCCACAGATCTGCTCCTCTCACCTCTAGCCTCCATCTTTCACACTTTCTAGAGCCTTCTCATCTTCAGGAACCATGTCTACCAAATCCATCAGGAAGAGCCAAACCATCAGCCACCGGGGCTTCAGTGCCGGCTCAGCCAGAGTCCCTGGGGTCTCCCGCTCTGGCTTCAGCAGCGTCTCCGTGTCCCGCTCCAGGGGCAGTGGCGGCCTGGGTGGAGTGTGTGGAGGAGCTGGCTTCGGCAGCCGCAGCCTCTATGGGGTTGGGGGCTCCAAGAGGATCTCCATCGGATATGGTGGTGGATATGGTGGCGGAGTTGGAGGTGGCTTTGGCTTTGGAGGTGGAGCCGGGAGTGGATTTGGTTTCGGCGGTGGAGCTGGTAGCGGCTTTGGGCTCGGTGGTGGAGCTGGCTTTGTTGGTGGCTATGGGGGCTCTGGCTTCCCCGTGTGCCCCCCTGGAGGCATCCAAGAGGTCACCGTCAACCAGAATCTCCTCACTCCTCTGAACCTGCAAATCGACCCCACCATCCAGCGGGTGAGGACTGAGGAGCGCGAGCAGATCAAGACCCTCAACAACAAGTTCGCCTCCTTCATCGACAAGGTGAGCCAGGACGACCTGCCCTCCAGGGGGAGTTCAGAGTCCCCAAACTAGAGAACCAAGGAATGTCCTACAGCGGGAGACGAGAGAAGAGGGAGAAGGGGACCGAGACTAGCTGTCCACTGGGATGCCAGGTGAGCTCCATGTTGACCACAGGCAGCAGATGATGGACATCATTTGGAGCTACTGAATCCCTAAATGTCCCTCATTCCTGCCTAGGAAGAAATCTCAACTTCTGATAACCCTGAAGCATATGTAAGGAAATGAGAGAATGGAATGGGTTAGCTTTACCTTCTGAAGAATCTAAGAGGTTAAAAAGAAAATTTGAATGGAAAACTGGCCAGGACTCTGGACAGAGGGAAGAGAGGGAAAGGAAAACAAAAAGAAAAGAATTTTTTGCTGGATTAGAAAAAGGACTCTGAAAGATTCCTAAATCCATAGAAATACTAAATTGTAGAACCAGATTATGGCCATTAAGGGGGTTTGTTTTAGAAGACACTCAGGAGCTGGGAAGTTAGAGTGGAATCCACTCACTAAGTGGATAGGAATTTCATCCTTAGATTATACATATTTAACTTCCCTTTAACCAACATACTATCTTAAAAAAAAAAACTTTGAGTAACATATCAGGGAAATACTATTTTTAACCACATTGGTGATTTAACTACATTCTGACTGTACTTTTTAGGAGAGAGAGAACAAATGTTGAGAGGCTCCATAACTTAGAAGGTGAGGGTACCTCATAGATTCACAGGCAGATTTCATCAGTGAGCTGTGTGGGCTGCAAGGAAACGGTTTGAGGGAGAAGACCTGTCAGCCTGAGTCTCTGGACGTGCTCTGTGGTAGCCCAGCATCACAGTGACCACCAGTCCTGCTTGGGGACCGGACAGCTCACATCTCTTTCTTCCTTCCTTTGTCTGGCAAATAACCATCTTGTCTTCTTCCAGGTGCGATTCCTGGAGCAGCAGAACAAGGTCCTGGACACCAAGTGGACCCTGCTCCAGGAGCAGGGCACCAAGACCGTGAGGCAGAACCTGGAGCCTTTGTTCGAGCAGTACATCAACAACCTCAGGAGACAGCTGGACAGTATCCTTGGGGAGAGAAGCCGCCTGGATTCGGAGCTCAGGGGCATGCAGGACCTGGTGGAGGACTACAAGAACAAGTGAGTTCAAGGGGGGAGATGGGCTCAGTTTCCTGACGCACACACTTCAAGACTATTGGGTGACCAGGTCCAGATCTGGGCATGACCTGGGAAAACATGTCCATGGACGTGAAAAACAAAATTGTTGCCTAAAAACAAACACCAGAGGACAAAGGAGCCATATAGGTGGATAAGGAGAGTAAAGAAGTAAGTATTTAAGGACCACAAAAATCATCTTTTAGGCTCACTGGCAGGAAAGCTCAATTTGGATGTCTCCATTTTATGGAAAGTTCGGATCCTAGGCTGGCTTTTCTGTGTCATCTTCATCACTGCCTCAATTATGCTATTCCTTTCTAATTCTAGATATGAAGATGAAATCAACAAGCGCACAGCAGCAGAGAATGAATTTGTGACTCTGAAGAAGGTGAGCTGCTTAAGATCAGGGATTCATGTTTCTTTGCAGACAGAGAGGACACAGGGTCCCTGCCCACAGCAGACAGGAGAATAGGTGGGGAGACTAAGAGGTGGGCAGACTGGGACAAGGGCACAGCTGACTCCAGTTGTTGGCTTATTCCCTAGGATGTGGATGCTGCCTACATGAATAAGGTGGAACTACAGGCCAAGGTAGACGGGCTCACAGATGAGATCAACTTCCTGAGAGCCTTCTATGACGCAGTAAGCATCTCCACCCCCCTTTATTTACCCTATTGGGGCTCTGCAGAGGGTGGACCACCTCGGGGTTGGGGACCTCTGTAAATGTCACAGGAAAAGAGGATCTGACGATCTTGTGTTCTGCAGGAACTGGCTCAGATGCAAACCCACATCTCAGACACTTCTGTGGTCCTCTCCATGGACAACAACCGTAACCTGGACCTGGACAGCATCATCGCCGAGGTCAAGGCCCAGTATGAGGAGATCGCTCAGAGGAGCCGGGCTGAGGCTGAGTCCTGGTACCAGAGCAAGGTGAGCAGTGAGTTGGCAGCTGCTGAGGAATCCCTCTGCCCTCTCTGAAGACCAACAAGGCTACAGACTCAGTGCGGAAATCTACTTCTAGGAAGCGGGAGTCCTCTCACGGGATGTGTACCCTACACTCACAGAGTAGACATTTACAGAATTTATGGCCAAGTCTAGTAAGTCAAACCCAAAGCAGGAGAAAAGCTACCTTAGATAAAGACCTAGTGATCTCTGCTTTAGCTTCCCCCTGATGCTGCCTCTCAGAAACATAGAGAGCATCGCTGGTCCCAAAGAGAACTAGTCGGGCAGCGGTCCCATAGCAAGTAGAGTAGAGGTCAGGGTAGAGTATCCAATGACCCTGTAATATCAACTATTCCTAAAATCCCATGTGGAGAAGGCATCAGGTTCAAGTTTACTAAATGTCTGATTCAGAAGTGAAAGTCCCCTTTAGCATGTGAAAGCCCACATGCGCCGCCTTCTCTCCCTCTGGACCACAGTACGAGGAGCTGCAGATCACAGCGGGCAGACACGGGGACGACCTGCGCAACACCAAGCAGGAGATTTCTGAGATCAACCGCATGATCCAGAGGCTGAGATCTGAGATCGACCACGTCAAGAAGCAGGTACGGAGGGGCCCTGGGGAGAAGAAAGCCACGGTTTCCTTGCGAGACCACGAGGCATCATCACCATCACTTGGGAAATTCCTGGGCACTGAGGGAACAGCAGGGAGAGGAGGGCATGCAGTTCCTCCCCGTAGTGAGTCCCCACAGGGTAGGAGAGATGGATCCACACCCTAGGGAATGATACAATCACATGGCAGGACCAATGCCGACTGATCAGAGATGTAAAAGTATAGTCTAGAGGCATTGAAAGGAGATTACATAAGAGGAATAGTTGACTGGGAATACAAGAAGCAAGTTAGGAAAGAAAGGCCAGACGAGAAAGTGAGGAAGAATATTGCAAATCTGCTCGGGATTGATTGAGAGAAAGAAAGTGGGGCAAAGACACAGGATGAAGATCAGTGTTGCCCAAAACTGTGAGGTAGAAGGAAGGCAAGGTCTCCACAGTTTGATGTGAAACTCATCACCTCACTCAACATGTTTGTAGTTTTGTATAAGTTAGTGTGGCATCCATATGCAATTGTCTAAAACTGTCATATTCAAAACAAGTCTGTGGGTCCACTTCTTCCAGGGTCCCCTGGTCTTATGTCTGCTGTCATATGCTCCACCCATCACCCCTCACATCCTCCTGCAGGGTGGTTAAAACAGAGACATAGGTTTTCTCAAGTGGCTCCCAGACTAGATAAGCGTTGCAGAATGGACACACTGGGCCAAAAGAGGCATGAACTCTGGGCTCTGAAACTCTTTCATAATGGGAAGGAAGAACCACAGTTAGCCTCCCCTGGAAGCCTAGGTCATGGGTTCATTCTGCCCGTCTTCCCCCTGTAGTGCGCCAACCTGCAGAACGCCATTGCCGAGGCTGAGCAGCGTGGAGAGTTGGCCCTCAAGGATGCCAAGAATAAGCTGGCTGACCTGGAGGACGCCCTGCAGAAGGCCAAGCAGGACATGGCCCGGCTGCTGAAGGAGTACCAGGAGCTGATGAATGTCAAGCTGGCCCTGGACGTGGAGATCGCCACCTACAGGAAGCTG
Source organism: Tapirus indicus (assembly GCA_031878705.1). Taxonomy (NCBI): domain Eukaryota; kingdom Metazoa; phylum Chordata; class Mammalia; order Perissodactyla; family Tapiridae; genus Tapirus; species Tapirus indicus. The sequence goes on along the minus strand of CM062918.1, from coordinate 138,530,495 downwards.
CTGGAAGGCGAGGAGTGCAGGTGGGCATCACACCACCTCCTCAAACATTGGGTCCATCTCCACGATGTCCAGCCAATGAGCACGAGTTGAAGGCGCTCTAGCGGTGGCCATAATTGCTCTCCTCAGAGAACCATTTCAAGGCAGTTTCCCCACAGACTCTGCTCAACACCGAGGCTTCCCACCCGGGTCCTGTAGTGGCTCTCTGAGGTCTCACGGTCCCTGTGTTTCCTTCCTCCTAGGCTGAGCGGGGAAGGCGTTGGACAAGTCAACATCTGTAAGTATCTTTGCTTGCGTCTCTCCCTCGCCCTTGCACTCCTCTGAGCGGACTCAGGCTGGCAGAATGAGCTCACCGAGTCTTGTGTGTCCTTGTCCCCCTCCCCTCCACAGCCGTGGTGCAGTCCACCGTCTCCGGCGGCTATGGCGGCTCCAGCGGTGTTGGCAGTGGCTTAGGCCTGGGCGGAGGCAGCGGCTACTCCTATGGCGGCGGTCACAGCATTGGGGGTGGCTTCAGTTCCAGCAGTGGCAGAGGCATCGGGGGTGGCTTCAGCTCCACTGGGGGCGGCAGTTCCACCATCAAATACACCACCACCTCATCCTCCAGCAGGAAGAGCTACAAGCACTGAAGTTCTGGCACCGGCTCTCGGTCCCGCATTGTCTCAGGCCCCTTCTCCAGCTGCACTGTCCTCTCCTCACGTTGCTTCTTCTCTCCTGCTTCCTACTTCTCTTACTCCGTGAGTTAGAACTGAAGTTGCTGAGTGCCCTCATTTCTCCTCTCTGCCGACACCCGCTCCACCTGAGCTTCCATTGCTCAGCATCAGAAGGTCACTGCCTGGATCCTACTCGTGAGCAGGGCAGCTGCCCCTTGCTTCCACTGGCCCAGGGATTCCCCATCTTCCAAGTGTTGGGTTCCTCCCCTACAGTGATCATGAAAGGACAAGTGACTAGTTCTGTGATGTACAGGGCCTCTATCCCTGTGATGTTTCCTCTGCTCTTTGCTCTCTTCTGATTGCTCAATAAAGCAGATTTATTATGTAATGCAGTGTTTTGTTGCCTGGATTAGTTTCCCGTGGTTCTTGAGCTTTTTCATCTGACACCCTATTCATGTATGAAGGTTATTCCCATCCACAAGTGCTTCACTACATCCTTGAGAGAGGCACAACAGCCAGCAGTTTGGCCCTTGACATTCACACTTCTTTCCCAGGTCAGATTTCATCTAAATGCTTGTCAAGTGGAGTGGTAGGCATCTGGTCCTCCACCCTTGTATACTTGCCTTTTTACTGACAGTAGCAGGATTGTAGTGGCTTAGTCTCAATTCCTTCATCTCTAAGACCTCTCCACCACACGCCCCAGCAATAAACCCTAAATGCCCAGTCGGGAAACATATTCCAATCAGAGTAAAGAACATTTAACAATGGACATGATATTTGATTTTTACTTAGTATTAGCTTCACAATCAAGAGATTTTCCTGACAAGGTGTATCAAGAGAAATTAAAGTGTGTCTAGTGATGAACTGGAATTATACTTCTGGAAATGTATCTTGAGGAAAGAGTAGAAATGCATGAAGGTGTATGTATAAGGGTGTGAATCCCAACCATCTTCACAACAGGGAGAAACTGGAACCACTAGAGCTGGTCAAATTAAGGATCCAAAGACTCAGGCACAAAATTCACATGCCAATTTCTTAAAGCGTGATGACAAAACAAGAATGGAAATTCCCTCCTTCTCACAGCCTAAGACTCTCATGGCGATGGATGAACCTGAGTCCTTGGTGTTCAGAAGAGACGCTCCCACACCTCCTCTCTGAGGTGCCTTGGCGTGGTTTGACTTCTACGAATGTGAAATGAAAACTCAGGATTCAGTGCAAGGCTCATCCTTCAACTTGTGCTGCCCTTTTGCCACATCTGTCTCTGTTTCCTCATGAAACAGAGCCCCCAGGCTGTCACATCACAAGACAAAATTTTTTGGGTTCAATAATGTATAAACAGTGCTTCTGGATCCTGTTGTATTGGTATTCTGCTGTGTTCACCTCTAAATGTTCCCCCCGGCAACATAGTTAGCCTCTTACATTGGTGCCTGCTCACTGTCTGCCCAGAACTTCCCAATAACAGGTATGTGATGAGTGGGTTCTGAAATCTAAGCCCACTTAACATTCATATTATTATGTACCCATGAGGAATAATGGGAAGGAAGCAACTGACCAAGAAAATTATATCAGATATAGCATTTCAAAAGCAGTTTGCAAGACAGTATGTAAACATGGATTTATTTAATTAAAATCTTATGGTGCAGGTGATGACAGCAAAATGGCACACTAAAAAGCTCCAAGCTTTCCTTCTGCCACAGAAACACCAAAAAATAACCAGAAGCTATCTAAACAAACTTGTCAGAGTTCTGGAAGACAGTCAAAAGTCTACAACAACCAAGCAAATACCTAATCAAGAAAAACCCTCTTAAATATTATAGTAAAGTTTTGTGACATTTTTCTTAGCACTGGCCGTCCCCTCTACCTGGTGCAGTTATGGTCTAGAGCAGGCAGCTGCCTTGTTCTGCACTATTCCCCAAACCCCTTCCAACCCTCCAGCCCCCTCACTCCCTCCTCACCCCCTGCCTCCCCTCCTCACCGGCACATGCACCTTGAACCAGAGAGAGCAGATGCAGACCCTATTTGCAAATTACTGTGAAAGTCTCTTCAAACATATCTGGACAATTCCTGAAGAATGGATGCAAGGTTCTCATTTTTGTTTTGCATAAATCCAAATGCAGGCAAGAGAAGCAGGAGGTGCAGCTAGGAAAAATGACAAGACAGACTACAAACCCACAGAGGCCTGGGACAGGAGATTACAGGAGGAGACACACAATAGACCATCTGACCATCTAAGGTCTATCGGTTAAGATGGAGTAAGATTCCTTGGGAAATTAGAATATCCCAAAGCAGCTGTGTATATGAGAGAATTTAGAAAGCCATGCTTGGGTCCCGGCAAGACACATGTTCAGAAAACTCTCGAAAAGATCTTAAGTCTTCACCTAGTGCTGATGTCTAGGTTCAGAGCACGCCTAGCTAAGTGGCGAAGGAGTGTCCCACCACAGGGACAATGTGCAAACACGGGGAAAGGTAATTGTTCTCAGTTTTGTTACTTTGGGTTCTTGTCTGTTTCAGCTCCTGGCATACACGAAAATATCTGTCAAAATACAGCTGAACACAAACTGAAGGAGAAGCCTAACACTGAGATTTTACTACATGCCAGGCACTGTTGACTTATTTAACACAACTAGGTCAATGTGAAGGACAGGTCCTCAGGTGCAAATCCAAGAATCCCTTGTTTGCAACAGTCAGAACTGGGAACGTGACCTGAGGCAGGACCCCATTAGTCACGAAGTTTCAAGAAACTGTGAAGGTAGAATTGGATAACAAATAAGAGACAAGTCCTATTGGTAGCATTTTGTTGGTGAGAGAAAAAAAGCAGAGAGACTGTGAATTGTAGGCCACTGTGCAGTAATTTGTTGGGCAGGGTGTTTTAAGGACTAAGAGAACTATTCACACAGCCCCATAGCCTGCACACGGCCTCAGTCCCTCTCCTAGAATACTTTCTACAAAAGATGAGTCAAAAAGGAGTTCACCTCATTCAAAGGTGAGCACTAGTCAGAAAGACACCAGGACCCACAAAAGATAATACGCATTCAAAAATGAAAGGAATGGGGGAAAAAAGGCAGATAATGATCACTCACCAGAACAAAGTCACTATAAAATATTGCCAAAAATTAATAAAGCAAACCCTCTATTAAATTAGAGAAGAACAAACATATAATGCAACAATAAGAAATAAACCATTACTTACAGAAATCGGATATAAGGCAGAGAGAAAAATAAAGTCCCCACGAAAATGAAGGTCAAATTGCTATCAGTACAAAGGGCAATAGACATGCTTGAAGCACAATAAGGGACCTACAGGAGAATGTTGAGAAAAGAGGGAAGCGCAACCTGGGGGTCAGAGAGTATTAGAGGAGAGTCAAGAGGACGTACAGGTAAAGAGGACAAAGACGATCCAACACAAGCATAATTGGAACACTTAAAGGAAAAGCATATACACACACACACACACACACACAAGCTCATACACACAGACAGGCCCCCCAAAAGCACAGAAACATCTTCAATTAGGTAGCTGGGGATTTGCCTTGAGCATTTATTTTGATAGACAAATGTGCTTTACTTAAGTCATTTTTAAATATGTAAATATTGTATAAGGAACAATAGTCAATCTTATACACTTTCAGCTACACTTACTTCTGGAAAAGTTTAAATACATAAAATAAGCTTATTAGCCTCCTAGACTTAAGTACCAGTTTACAGGAATGCAGAGGAGAGAGTAACCTATTAAATGACACCAGAGGATGCAATCGCAAAACCCAAAGAGTAAAAAACTCTATAAGACGGTTAACCTAGTTTTTATTTAACATGGTGCAAGAAAAAAAAAAGATGGAGGGTTAAATGACTTAAAGGACATATTATTTAAAGGACATATCACCCAAATGAAGACATATGGACCTTATTTGCATCCTGAATTGAACAAATTATAAAAAATAAAGAAGAATACAGGGAAACTTGAATGTTCACTAGACACTTCATGATGTTAAAGAATTACTGTTTAATTTTTAAGTTTTCCTCTGGCTAAAGAAAGCCAAAAAAGCAGTCTTCATATTCCATACCTTTTTTAATAGCCTGGGTGTGGTCTCAATGTTTTTAAAGCTCAACCCTTCCCAAGGCCTTTGCAAGGCCACCTTTCAGGACTGAGCCCAACACACTCCTCCCTGTACAAATGGCTGCTGCAAGCCCATCTAATACTTCTCCTCTCAGCTCTACCCTCCAGCCTCTCACGCTTCCTAGAGCCTTCTCAGCTTCAGGAACCATGTCTAGCAAATCCACCATGAGGAGCCAGAGCAGCAGCCATTGGGACTTCAGTGCCAGCTCAGCCAGAGTCCCTGGGGTCTCCAACTCTGGCTTCAGCAGCGTCTCCGTGTCCCGCTCCAGGGGCAGTGGCGGCCTGGGTGGAGTGTGTGGAGGAGCTGGCTTCAGCAGCCGCAGCCTCTTTGGGGTTGGGGGCTCCAAGAGGATCTCCATCGGATATGGTGGTGGATATGGTGGCGGAGTTGGAGGTGGCTTTGGCTTTGGAGGTGGAGCCGGGAGTGGATTTGGTTTCGGCAGTGGAGCTGGTAGCGGCTTTGGGCTCAGTGGTGGAGCTGGCTTTGTTGGTGGTTATGGGGGCTCTGGCTTCCCCATGTGCCCCCCTGGAGGCATCCAAGAGGTCACCATCAACCAGAATCTCCTCACTCCTCTGAACCCGCAAATCGACCCCACCATCCAGCGGGTGAGGACTGAGGAGCGCGAGCAGATCAAGACCCTCAACAACAAGTTCGCCTCCTTCATCGACAAGGTGAGCCAGGACGACCTGCCCTCCAGGGGGATTTCAGAGTCCCCAAACTAGAGAACCAAGGAATGTCCTACAGGGGGAGACGAGGGAAGAGGGAGAAGGGGACCGAGACTAGCTGTCCACTGGGATGCCAGGTGGGTTCCATGTTGACCACAGGCAGCAGGTGATGGACATCATTTAGAGCTACTGAATCCCTAAATGTCCCTCATTCCTGCCATGGAAGAATTCTCAACTTTTGATAACTCTGATGCATATGTAAGAAAATGAGAGAATGGAATGAGTTAACATTTACCACTGAAGGGTCTACAGTGGGATGCAAAGAAAAGTCCAGTCACAACCTGCTCTGAGGCCCTGGGTAGAAAAAAAAAAAAAGAAATAAAAACAAAGAGAAGAAAGAAAAATAAAATTCTTTTCTGTCCACATGAGAAAAAGAAACATTTGAGATGCACATTTCTAATCCATAAAAAAATGAATTTATTCTAGAAACAGAGCATGATCATCTATCAAGAATGTTTTAGAAGATATGCATGCAGTAAATGGGAGTTAAGATTAGAATCAAATCATTAGATAATATTTAACATCCATTTTACTGAGATCCTGTGGGAAATAAAAGCTTTGTACAACATACAAGATAAAAACTATTTTAAATTACATTTGTGATTCCGCTTGTCAAAAGATGGAGAAGAAGTGATAAAAAGTCACCAGTAGGCACAAGAACTGATAGAGCAGGAACGGCACAAAAGCCTGTGGGAGGATTTCATCAGTGAGATCTGTGGGTTGAGAAGGAAAAAGATTCAGGGGAGCATGCCTCCTGACCCGAGCCTCTGTAACATTCTCTCAGTGGCCCAGCACCATGGAGAACACCCCGGCCTACTTGGAAACCTAATATAGGCACTTCTTACTTTCTTTCTATGTTTGGCAAATAACCATCCTGTCTTCCTCCAGGTGTGATTCCTGGAGCAGCAGAACAAGGTCCTGGACACCAAGTGGACCCTGCTCCAGCAGCAGGGCACCAAGACCGTGAGGCAGAGCCTGGCGCCTTTGCTCGAGCAGTATGTCAACGGCGTCAAGAGGCGGCTGGACAGTATCCTCGGGGAGAGAGGCCGCCTGGACGTGGAGCTCAGGAGCGTGCAGGGCATGGTGGAGGAGTTCAAGAAAAAGTGATATAAAGGAGAGAAGCCCACACTTCAAATCTATTGAGAACCAGGTGTGTGCATGATTGCATAGGAAAAAATATCCAATGAGAATGAAAATTATAAATTGCTTCCTAAGAAAAATCTGAATGAACAAAATGGGCGATAGACTTCATTATCAAGTACAGTAGTCCCCTGTTATTTATGGGGGATGCGTTCCAAGACTCCCAGCAGAAGCCTGAAACTGCAGATAGTTCCAAACTCTCTCTCTCTATATATGATGTTTTTTCCTATACATACATACCTAAGATAGAGTTTAATTTATAAATTAGGCACAATAAGAGATTAACAACAGTAACTAATAAAATAGAAGAATTATAACAATATGTTGTAGTAAAAGTGGTCCCCCCCTCAGAACATCTCATTGTACTGTACCCACCCTTCTTCTCCTGTGGTGATGTGAGGTGGTACGAGGCCTGCATGACGAGATGGAGTGAGGTGAATGACTTCAGCACTGTAACCTAGCATCCCAGGTGGGATGGAGCGAGACGGCGCGAGATTTCATCACACTACCCAGAACAGCTGCAATTTAAACCTGATGAATTGTTTTTCCATTTTCCATTTAATATTTTCAGACTGTGGTTGACTGTGGGTAACTGAAACCGTGGAAAGTGAAACTGCAAATAAGGGGGTAGTACTGTATACACTGGGGAGATGATGACAGAGTAGCCACTTTCTAGGCTCCTTGGACTGATAGTTCAATTCAAGGATTATCCATTTAATGGAAAATCTTTGGCCAAGACAGGCTCTTTCAAAACCCTTTACTCGTGGGGCCGGCCCGGTGGCGCAGCGGTTTAGTCCACGCTTGGCAGCCCGGGGTTCGCTGGTTCGGATCCTGGGCGCCCGCCGACGCACTGCCTGTCAGCCTTGCCGTGGCGGCGTCCCATATAAAGTGGAGGAAGATGGGCACGGATGTTAGCCCACGGCCAGTCTTCCTCAGCAAAAAGAGGAGGATTAGCAACGGATGTTAGCTCAGGGCTGGTCTTCCTCACCAAAAAAAAAAAAAAAAAAACCCTTTACTCGTGGGCTCAAGCATCTCTCTTCATCCTCTCTTTCTAGATGTGAAGGAGAAATCGATATGCATGTAGCAGCACAGAATGAATGTGTAACCCTGAAGAAGGTCGCTTATCCAGATTAGGTGTCCCAGTCCGTTCATTGAAGGCTGGAGGAGTCTGTGCCCCTGCCCACACCCAGGAGGAGAAGATACTGGGTGGGCTGGGGTGGGGGTCAGTTGACTCCAAGTCGTGGCCTTTTCCCAGGATGTGGATGCTGCCTGCATGAATGAGGGTGAATTGTAAGCCAAGATAAATACATAGCAATCAGATGGATTTCTTGTGTTTCTACTTTGAGATGGTGAGCATCTCACCCTGTTTGTTCACTGGGTTGTTTATTTTTCTGCTTAATAAGAGTCTGAGTGGATGGAATGTTTGAGGGTTGTATCCCACAGATATATCACTGGAAGCAGAGGTACTAAGAATCCATAACTCATAGGAGTGTTCTCGGACCCAATCCTGCAACTCAGACATTTCTGTGGTCCTCTCCACGGACACAACTGTAATCTGAACCTGGACAGTAGCATCTCTGAGGTCAAAGGCCTATATGAGGAGATCACGTGAAGGAGGCAGGCTGAGGCTGAGTCCTTGTACAGACCAGCATGAGCAGTCACCAGCAATGGGTGAGGCATCCCTGTGCCCCCTCCCTCATGGTTATACTCAGCTGCACCAGCCTCCTGCAGCCTACTGAGTAGAGGCTGAAGTACAAAGACACTGGACAATTTCATAGGAGGTCCATCATTGCTGAGTTCATATAGACAGTTAAAGAACCAATAGTTAAGCCTATTGAGTAAAAAGAAAAAACCAAAGGCAGAAAGAAAGACTTTAATGATATCACACTACCGGGCTTTGCCTTCAACCTCTTCCTGATCGTGAATCCCATGGATATGATGAAGAACATCACTAGTTTGTTGAAAAACTAGGTGCTCAATGATCTTATAGAACTATTCAGTCATGCAGCAGCAAATAACTTTGTGCCATCTACTTTTCCGAGACGAGATGTAACCTCATTTGGCATAAGTTTATTAAAAGAATGGGAGCTGAAAGCCGTTGTTCATATGTGAAAGCCCATACACACTGCCTCTCTCTCTGGTCTACCGTATGAGGAGCTGCAAACCAAGGTGGGCAGACAAAGGGACGACCCGTACAACTCCAAGAAGGAGACTGCTGAGCTCAACTAGGTGATCCAGAGACCGAGATCTGAAGTCAACCACACCCAAAAGCAGGTATGATGGAGCATATGGGGGAGCAATAGTGAAGAAAAGCATCATTTCATCGGCCAGTCATCAACCATCATTTGGACACATTCCTGGGCACTGGAAACAACCAGGGAGAAAAGGACACGCTGCCTTTGGTGGGTCCCACCGGGTCTCTCTGGGAGAGTGGGCCCAATCCCAAGGGCATGATCCAAAGGCATGGACAGAAGCATCTCACTGTTCACAGGGGTAGAATATGGGCTGGAGGCATGGGAAAAGGATTGGTCTAAGAGGAGTAGCTGGGTTGGGAACTGCAAAGGAACACGTGGAAGGAAAGGCAGGCCATAGAGTTGAGAAAAAATGTTGCAAATATGCTCACGATCCAAGAAAAAGAGAGAGGAATGAAAGCAGAGAACAGTGCTTCTCAAATGTGTAAGGGACTCTGTGGTGGGAGGAGGGCAAGGTCTCAATAGTCTCATGAGAAAATTCACTATCTGAATGGACCACATTTGTAATGTTGCACGAATTTAGTCGTGGTCACGCAAGACACAAATGACTATGGTCGAGGTTTGACTTTGGAGACGACATTTAAAACAAACCAGTGGTCCATTTCTTCCAATGTCCCCTGGTCCTGTGTGCACTGTAGGGTATCCCATCAGTCACCACTCACATCTGCATGGAGGTGGTTAACACAAAGGGCATAGAACTATGATAACCAGCTCCCAGACTTGAAAAGGTTAGCAGATAGTCAAAACAGCCAGACAACAAGATTCAGGGCTCCCTCTCCCTCAATTCTTCACTCTAGGACTCTTCCTCACTCAGAAGAAAAACCACAGTTAGTCTCCTCTGAAGGTCCAGATTGAAAGTTCATTCTGCTTGCTCCCCCTCTAGTGTGCCAACATGCAGGCCAACATTGCAGGAAATTATCAAAAACTGTCGATACTCGAAACAAGCCATTGGGTCAATTTCTTCCAATGTTCCCTGGTCTTATGTCTGTTGTAGTATCTTCCACCAGTCCCCATTCACATCCTCCTGCAGGGTGGTCAACTCAAAGAGACATAGGTTTTCTCAGCGTCTCCCAGACTAGATAAGGTTTATAGCATGGAAAAAGACTGGACAAAAAAGGCAGTCTTTTCCACGAAGTTGGGCTCTAGGACTCCTCCCTAATAAGAAAGAAGAACCACAGTTAGTCTCCCCTGGAACCCTAGATTATAACCTCATTCTGCCTATCTTCCCCCTCTAGTGCACCAGCCTGCAGAACGCCATTGCCGAGGCAGAGCAGCGTGGAGAGTTGGCCCTCAAGGATGCCAAGAATAAGCTGGCTGACCTGGAGGACGCCCTGCAGAAGGCCAAGCAGGACATGGCCCGGCTGCTGAAGGAGTACCAGGAGCTGATGAATGTCAAGCTGGCCCTGGACGTGGAGATCGCCACCTACAGGAAGCTGCTGGAAGGCGAGGAGTGCAGGTGGGCATCACACCACCTCCTCAAACATTGGGTCCATCTCCACGATGTCCAGCCAATGAGCACGAGTTGAAGGCGCTCTAGTGGTGGCCATAATTGCTCCTCTCAGAGAACCATTTCAAGGCAGTTTCCCCACAGACTCTGCTCAACACCGAGGCTTCCCACCCGGGTCCTGTAGTGGCTCTCTGAGGTCTCACGGTCCCTGTGTTTCCTTCCTCCTAGGCTGAGCGGGGAAGGCGTTGGACAAGTCAACATCTGTAAGTATCTTTGCTTGCGTCTCTCCCTCGCCCTTGCACTCCTCTGAGCGGACTCAGGCTGGCAGAATGAGCTCACCGAGTCTTGTGTGTCCTTGTCCCCCTCCCCTCCACAGCCGTGGTGCAGTCCACCGTCTCCGGCGGCTATGGCGGCTCCAGCGGTGTTGGCAGTGGCTTAGGCCTGGGCGGAGGCAGCGGCTACTCCTATGGCGGCGGTCACAGCATTGGGGGTGGCTTCAGTTCCAGCAGTGGCAGAGGCATCGGGGGTGGCTTCAGCTCCACTGGGGGCGGCAGTTCCACCATCAAATACACCACCACCTCATCCTCCAGCAGGAAGAGCTACAAGCACTGAAGTTCTGGCACCGGCTCTCGGTCCTGCATTGTCTCAGGCCCCTTCTCCAGCTGCACTGTCCTCTCCTCACGTTGCTTCTTCTCTCCTGCTTCCTACTTCTCTTACTCCGTGAGTGAGAACTGAAGTTGCCTACTCCTCATCCCTCTGTCTATACCTGCTGTACCTGAGCTTCCATTACTCACCATCAGAGCGTCAACAATCAGTGTTATGCAGACAAGTAAACATTCTTTGCATGTTTCCATTTTATTATCAGTCTGTCTTGATTCTGGGAAGAAAATGACCTAAGCCCGTCTTGAAATCTGAAACTCCATCTGGATCAAGCTACAGAATGGAGAAACTTCCCTTTGATTGCTAGCCGTCCCACCCTATAGCTCCACTCAGGAGTTCCCCAGAGGACAAAGATGTTATCTTCCCACGCCTGGCCCTCAGTGGTATTGACACAACAATCTCATGTACAGAGTTATATCCCTGCAAGGTTTTTCTCTGCCCTCTTTGCTTTCCTTTGTTGTGTTGAGTAAAGCAGATTTCTAATATAAGGATTCTGTGTTAGATTGCATTGCTGATCGTGTGCTGGTTCTGAAACTTTCTCATCCCACACGCTGATCCTCATCTTTGGAGAACCATCCCTCAGCCCCACGGACAGCTTACCTTGCTTCGTACCCAACTCTGCCCGTCGACATCACATGATACTGTGTCATCCTGTGGGTACAAGACTGCCGACAACCATTCAGCCCTCTACCACTCAGGGCTCTTTCTCAAAATGGAGTCTTTCAAAAAGCATTAGGAAAGAGAAGTCAGGGTCCCAGAAGCTGGATCAGCACAGTCTGATAACTGAGGGGTTTTGTTTTTCCAGCTCCATCATTTGGAAGCTTGGTCCCCACCCCGATCTCTGAGACTCCCTCAGAGACACCCCCCTCCCCCACATCACCGGGGAAGCCCCGCACGGATGCAGCAGAACAGAGGCCAGTTGGTAGGAAGGAGAAATGCTTGACTCCTCTCTATGATAGTAAGGACCTTTGCCACAAAGTTGTTGCTTTGATCCGATATCTGAGATGTATCAGTCAAAGCAATTGGTACAGAAAAGGACTCTCCCCAGATCTTGGCAGACGGATTTAAAGTGATGTAGCACTAAATGAGTTGGAATGGATTTCCTTTGCACCCAGAGATGCTTGGGTTCCGCTGAAGAACGTCTCTTGACAAATGCTGGTTAAAATTCATAGAATTGTACACCTGAAAACAGTGAATTTGACTGTCTGTAAATTATATCTTCATAATCTTGAAAGAAAACAAAGCTGTCAAAAAAGTTAATAAAATGAATCGATAAAACCTCCCTACAGTGTTGGTTAGGGACGTTGTTCTGAAGTGTTGTTGACAAAAGGACTGAGATTGAAAGGTGGTCCATCTTGACAGCTGACACTCAGATTAGCGTGGAGGTGATTCTGGCTGGGAACATTCTCCTTTGGTGATAGGAAATCCAAACACCATTTTCAGTATAGACTTGCATGCAAATTTTGATAAGCAAAGATAGATACTGGGGGTTCATTCAAATCTTCCCAGGTATCAGTGTCAGGATTATAATTTTGACTTTTAGACAAAAATGGACCCTTTATCTTTTAGGCCATGTTTACACAAGGTTTTTCTAGAATTTGCCTAATCATACCAGGTCTTATCTGTGTGCAAAAGAATAAAAAGCAGGAAAAAATTCCACAAGAACAACAATAACCACTCAGTTATAATAATACTTTCCTAATTTGAAGCCATGGCCGGGGCCTCTGCCCTGGGTCATGAATTAAGCTGTGGTCTAGCCTTATTCCATGGTCGTCCGCAGGTGGGCAAGGGTCGTGCCTCTGAGCAGGTCACTAGGCAACAGCTTCGGAGCTGGGGGAGACTTGAGGATTAGTGGCCTCCTATCTTCTATTATGCGGCTCTAGGGTTTGAGGTCAAGGGCACGGTGGAAGCAGAACTTAGGAACAGCCATGCTGTACAAAATCCCAGAAGCTGATAGGGAAACTTCCCGACGAGCCAGACACGGACTCTGGTTCTCCCTCCCCACATGACAGCTCCACCACAGCAGGTTCCCCAGGCCTCCCTCACCACCCTTGAGTGGAGGCCAGATGAGTGCCCCGTTCTGTGGAGGCCAACTACACGCCAGCAGGCTTGATACTCAGGCCAGGCATTCCCATCCCCGTCACTGATGAACAGGGCCACCCAGACAAAATAGAGGACTCCTAGATAAATTTGAATTTCACACAAACAATAAAAAGATTCAGTATAAGTATGTCCCCAATATTGCATGGAACATACTTACGCTAAAAAATTATTTGTTGTTTATCTGAAATTCAAACTGACCTGCACATCTTGGATTTTTAGTTGCTAAATCTGGCAACCGTACCTATGAAGCAGATCTGCCCTCGTATGGAACTACAGACAAGGGCACTTGCGGTTGGCTTGTTCTTCCAGATCTCTACTGTAAAGGGGCAGACAATAGGCAAGGACAAACTTAAGACCCTCTTCTCCCAACCACCCCCTCTCTGCGACCTCAGCCCTCAGCTCCAGGCTGCAGGGACCCACCTGCCCCCACACAAATCAGCTCAAACAACCTTGGGCTCCCCTGAGTTTCTCACACCTTCTGTGGTCATCGTTGGTACTTCCTAGCATCCATGGCTTCCCTGTATTTCTATAATTTCTCGGGACTGATCCCAGGAGAGGGAGACAGCACAACCATTTGGTTGGCCAACTTAACTGGAACTTGAGCCATGGGTTGTTTTTAAAGAACATTGCGTTATTTTTTACATATGTGATTTATTAAAAGATGTTAACATGGAAAAGAGGGTGAAAGCAAATAAGTCAGAGGAGAGTGGGAATTTGGGTAATGGTTATGTTCCTTTTTGTACTTTTCTGCTACATAAAGATAAACATCCTCACTTCCCCTCACTGAAATACCACTTTCGTTACATGTTGAATTCAGATGTCTTCTCACGTGTTCCATCGATCTCCTTGTGCGATCACACCAGTGTAATTCCTAAAGCTGTCTGTTCCATGTCGGTTTCCGATACAGTAATTCCTCCTCATTGTTTGTTTGTTCTTAGTGTTTTCTGGTTCCTCTTGTGCATTTTGTCTTCTTGTTGCTGCTACTATTAGGGATCCCTAGGTATCTTAGAGTTTCTGTGTTGTGAATTAGAACCCTTTCTTTTCTAATTACTGAAAGGCAGTGCATGGGAATTATTGATTTCTGTACCCAACCACCTCGCTAAACTTTATCCCAGTTGTAATGATTAAGAGACAAGTAGGAGGCAGAGCCAGGATCCAAGGACCGACCTGCCTTCTTTCAGGATCTGTGCTCTTCCCCAGTGCTTGGGAGGTGTGGTCTTGCTCACTGATCTGGGATCCGTGGCTGCATCAATCACCTGTCTGGCCATGGGGAGAGGTGCAGGTGGAAAGGAGGAGAGACTGGCCTGGCCTGGCCTGCCCCCACCACCCCAGCCTTTCCCTGCTTTAATCGCCCTCTGGTGGAGATGCCACTGCCCTGGGATGCTAACAGCAAACACAGTAGTGGGTTCCTCACCTAAATGGGACGTCTGCTGGATGATGACATCAGCTAGTGACATATTCACAACATGAGGGCAAACACCAAACAGTGTTGCCCTTGAGCTTGAGAATCCCAGCCCACACTGGGAGGAAGAGGAGCGACTGCTTTTACCCAAGCTGGCACAGCTTTCGCTCTCTCCTCCCCCAGCTCTGCACCCGATCCAAGCTGTATTGTGTCTTTCCTCTTCCGGAGAGCACTCACTAGTCTCCGAACCTTATTTTCCCTTCTGTGACTTCTCGTTTTCTCCTCAGTGATGAGGGAGTGATGAGTGGAATGTGACTGCCTTTGGCCTGTATTACCCTCGCCTCAAAAAAATGTCTTTCAAGCCTCATTATCTGCTTGTATATGCCCTACATCACTTAGCCCAGCAAAGTCACTCAACAACACAGTTACTCAGCAACAAGATTACCTGTGGCATAGCTGGCTTCTGGACCCTGCAGGCAATGTAAAGGAAGTCAGGTGTCCTATTAAGTACATGTTGGATTCAACTGAATTATGTGCCGACCCTTGGAAGAAATCCCTTTCACCTTGCAGAGCCAGAACTACACCCATAAACACACACACACACACACACACACACCATAAATTAAGAGGCAAGGGCAGTGTGTACAAAGTGTGAAGGTACCTGAGCAATGGCAGGTCCAACTCCAGAAAGGCTAGGCAGGTGTCAGTTCCTTCAAGTGGAAATTTTTAAAGAAGTAGGGAAACTGTATTTTAGAACTAAATCCATAGAATACCATGATGCCTAAACAACCCCATCAGGATAGAGAGTATAGGTGCTTATCTCACAGAGACATTAAATGTTCCAGAAAAAACAACAAAAAAAAAGAACTCCATTTATTGCAGAATCACATCCTCTAAATCATTCCAGAAAAAATACAGAAGTCTCACACCTTCTCTGGAGAGAGGATTTTCCTGTTTACCAGTAGACCATAGAAGCCCCTTGATACTGAATTGAACTCTTCTTGCTGGATTGAAGTGTATTTCCTGGTCCCTATAACAACAAGAACAAGGGGACAGACTGGTCTCCTACCATCGTGCCTTTCCCCACACCTCCTATTTCCCAACTCCCTCGTCACCTTCATTAGTCTCTGTGCTCACTCCAGGTTGGCCAACTCTTGCTTAATAAACCAGTGCTCGGGGCGAATGAAAAGCACTTTGAAGCATTCCTTTAAAGGGAATGAGTGTCTCTCGTTGGCCTAATGAGAGCGTCTCCAGAATATCCACCGGAGGAAGTCGGGCAGAGGGCGCTGGGGCATCTGCCTGTGGGTCATACACCATTTTAGCCCTTTTCCAGGAGGGGAGTGTCCTGGCTGCTCAGAGGTAACCTGCCTCACAGACACGGTGCTGGTCTATTAAGTGGAAACTATTTCATCCCGTCAGATTCCAGAAATATGTCTGGTTTGCACCTGGAAGCGCTCCTGCAAAGCTGCGTTTTCGTCAGTGGCGCTCTGAGTGCACACGGAGAGCTGGTTAATTCAAAGAGTCCTCCGCTGAGAGGCTTCCTGAAAGAGACAAACTCTCTTGCAATAATGAGTCATGGGCCCTAATTTTTCATCCCTCTGTGTCTGGGCTTTTGAATGGTTACCCGCCTGAAAGCAGAGCAGACAGGTACCCATTCTCCAGTTACCTTAAGTCAATCACTCCCAGATTAACGGCTCTCAGTTTCATCGTCATCATCACCATCCTCATCATCAGTGTGTGCTCACTTGGTGCCCGCAGGTCACCTGGGTGTCAGGCAGCCAAGCATGATGCCCAGCACGAGGCAGGGACTCCCAGGCCAAGACTGGATGCCCCATGGTCCGGCCCTCTGGAGGATGGTGGAAAACATGGCGCCACGTCCAAAAGCTCCTGCCGGTGGAGACACCCAGGTAAGTGACGCACCACTGAGATGTCTCAGACAGGAAAGGTAGGTGTGCGTTCAGCAGATCAACACAGTCGCACCTCGAGCATCTGTGGACGGATCCTCTCTGTGGTTTATCCCGGCCAGCTCAGGAGGCTCATCCTCTTGTGTGTGCCCGAAATGTGGCCCTTGGAGCCAACAGGGAGAGCAAAGCTCACCTGACGCCCTCCAGTCCATCCCGGCATCAGTCATGCCACTCACTGTCTGAATTTCAGATTTTTTAATTCTGTCATATGCCATTTTATACGATCTGTATCATTTCATCTGTGTTGGTTTTGTGTCTCTCACAGCCCCCCAGGCCACTGGGGCGGGAATCACGCAGAACGATGACTTGACACCTGGTGTGCCAGGATCATGGTGACGTGGGCACAAGCACTGTGCTAGGGGACAGGAGACCACGGGTCTAGCTCCAGTTTCACTCTCAACTTCTCAAGGGACTCTGGGCCTCCCTCTCCTCATCCGTAAATTAGGAAACCTCTGTAACATGCACTTCGTGAACTCTTCTGGAGCTGTGGCGAGAAGCAAGGGCCTGGGGTCCCAACCCAGGATCACTGCCTGGCCTCTGAGGAGGAGGCGCCCCTGCCAGGTGTCCCAGAGCTCCCTGCGCACATCCTGTGCCTACTCATATCCATACAGTGACACCCTATCATAATGGTCCATTCCCTTGAAGCAGTGCTGGTGACGGGGCCTCCTGCCCTGTCGTGTTCCAGTGCCTGGCATGTCATAGGTGCCAACAAATATTTGTTGTAAGAATAAATGAACAAATGCACCTTGTTTGAAGGCTCAGGTCAGCAGTGCCTCTCAGATGTGGCTGGGGGTGAGAGAATGAGAACAGAAAGCGAGAAGGAGGAAAGAATTTCTGCGATGTTCAGGTTCATGAGATCCTGGGGTGGTGCCAAGCCCAGTATGGGGCTGAGGCTACTGTTTCCAGCTGTTACTTCCCAGCTGGTGACACACACCCCACCCTCAACAGCAACCCCAAGCCCAGTGCTGAGCCAATGGGATGGTGTAAACAGCTTCCCAGTATCGCCCAGCCCACCCAGCCTGTGCCCAGAGGCTATGGCTACACGCCATGTCTGCCTCACTGGGGTTTCTGGGCTTTGTGCTCCTCTGTGCACAGGGGGCCTCTGGGCCCCCGCCTGCCAGGAAAAGCCTCAGGGGCTTCCCATTTCCCCCCAGTTTCCTCTCCCAGCAGTGTCCCTGTTTGGCAGCTCCTCCTCAGCATCAACCAGAGCAACTCAGTGGAGCACCCCAATGCTGGGAACAAACGAGGCCATTAAAGTGGTCCGAGGGGACACCTGGAATCCTTTCTTGTCTAAATCCCTTCAGATGCTGTCCTTGGGGAAGCACTTCAAGGGCCCTTGAGATGCTGGCGTCGACTGCCCCCTGTCTCCAAGAGGGGACCCAACTGCGCTTCCCAGGACACAGGGGGCTTTTCTCACCGGGCTCTATGACGCGATGGAGGCCCAAGGCAAATGTGGGTGCCAGAAGGAATCAGGAGCCCCGGCTCAGGTCCCACATGGCTGTGTGGCCTTTGAGTTCTTGTCCTCGGCGTCATCCTCTCTAAGGCTCCTTTAGGCTCGAAGGACTGACTCTGCTCCTTCGCTCCACTTCTCTGCCCTGACGCACCCGGTCAGCGCCACATTCTCCTGTACGTGGACTGCCATTTTGTGAATCTTCTTCAGAGGTGCACGTCCCTGTGTCTGTGCTTTGCACGTGCACACCTGTCAGGTGTGTCTACAGGACTTGATCATGGGGGGAACGGGCTGCTCCATCTGGCTTCTCTCAGTCACAAGTTTGAATGAAAAGAGCCCCCTATTTTGTTGCTAAAATTGACTGAAGGGGACCTGGGGGCTTCCTGGCCGCCCGCACCAGGCTCTGCCCCTGCCTATCAACTCTGACCCGAGGGAAATGCCTGGTCATGTCGGCAGCAGAGGGAGCAGATCAGGTGAGGTCCGGCCATGTGCAAGTAGACGTCCAGAATCCTGAATCTTGGTGGTTTCTTGAGTTCACCTGGCACACTCGTGCCCTCAGTTTGGCACTGAATGCAGGAACAAAGTGGGCTGTAAGGTGGAGGGTCTGACTCCCACAGAGGCGGGCTGAGTAGTGCCTATTAGAGAAACCAAATAGGGAGGAAGTCGGCTGCCCCAGCATGAATAGTCAAGGTTGAAAAATGCTTCTGGCTGGGATGTCTCAGGTTCCACCACAACAGAATTATCCTTTCCACACTTGGCCCCTAGGAGTTGTAAACTGGGAGCCCCAGGTTGTCACTGCACCTCCAATGGCCTCAGCTCCCCGTTCTCTTTCAGTGTAAGCTCCAGGGGGAAGGGGTTTTGTCAGCGTTGTCCACTGCTGTATCTCCTGTGCCTAGAACAGTGATACCCTGGCACACAGTAGGGCTAATAAGCACTTACTAACCAAAGGCAGGACTCCCCAAGATAGTAGGAGAGGTCTGTCCAGGAGTGATCTAGCATAGTGAGGGATTGGGGGTGGGTGGCTGGGTCCTGGGTCCTCTGACACTGTGCCCAGGGCCCCTGGCTCTGTGCACCAGGCCAGCCTGCTCTAAGGGATTACCTAACCCACTCCATCCCCATCTAGCTTGCTCCATCCAGCCTGCCTTCCTCTGGCCTTGGCCTGGTTGGAAGCCAAAGCTCCTTGTCGCGCCCCCCCACTCCCTCAGCCTTAGGAGGCGTACCTCCATGCCTTCCTCTCCTCCTCCTCCACTGATCTCCACAGCGCTAGCTGCCACCCCAGCCCCGTCTCCTTGAAATCCACGGCAGCCGAGGGCCTTGGTGTGCCTCCAAGGATGGGAGAGAATACTCTCAGCAGGACGGGCGGGGAAGAGGGACATCCCAGCCTTAGGCACCAGAGCACATTCCATAGCTTCTGAGTCCACTACTCCCAAAACCTCAAGAAAATTCCTCCAGACAGACCCAATAACCCTGAGCTGGAGAGACTCGGGAGACTTGAAAAGAGAAAGGAATACATAGCTCATCTTTAAATTAGTCAATCTATGTCCGGTGAACTTCTGCCACAATTCCATTTGGGGTGTTAGGAGGCAAGTCGGGGGGAAGGAGAAACACCCCTAACCCTCAGAAGTAAAGTAACACCCAGAGCACCAGAAAACCAAAGCGGGTGGAAAAATACAGTGACGTGCAAGCCATGCACAGGCGTTCTCAGGGAACAGGTGTAAAGGGGTTAGTGCCTGGGAGCAGTTTATCTGGGAAATTTTAGGCAGAATTATAAGGGAGGTTAAAATTAAAACAGAAAATCATTCCCTGGCAGAAAGGAAAGAAGAAGGTGTTAATAGTCTCTAAGTGTTGAGGTTTTAAAGGGGGTGGTGACACAGACTGTCAGGGAGGCCAGCATGTCCTAGGCATTCATGTAGACATTGTCCACTAGGATAAAGGTCACGGTGAAGGTCACAGGTCACAGAAGAGGAGAGAAGGAGGAAGAGTGGTGAAAGACATCTATTTCCATCTATCTCACCAAAGTCAGTGAGTGAGACAATCTAGCTTCAGAAACAAGAGGGTGGGTGGAAAAATTAGAGAGAGGAGGGAGAGAAGGAAAGAAGTGGGCACCCCCACTCACAAGAGGTGAGGGCTGAGAGAAACAAGAATGGGGATGGGATGAGATAGACTAGACCCCCCAGGAGAGGGTTTGGGAAGGGAAGGACTGACCCAGGAAGGAGGAGACTGGAGTCAGCTTCCACATGAAGCCTGATGGGAGAAAGCTGCGTTGGCCCCATTCCCATGGGCGTGCCCACTAAGGCGCTCCCCAAGCCCTGACCCTCTACCAGCCTTTGTTCCATGGAAAGCTCTGGAAGGGTTTAGTCAACACAGCTCAGGAAACAAGTGTCCCTTTTTCTGGGAGAAAGATTATCATGCAATGAGTATAGAAAACAAAGACAATTATTCTTTCCACCCCAGACACATGCACCACCCCAGCTAGGACATTGGCAACCAGGTGAGAGAGCTCCTGTGCTCCTCTTGGCCTGTGTCAACAAAAGCCATGATTCATAGGCTCCCTGTGGAAACTGAGACTCCAAACAATCTCTGGATGGAGGAGAGGCCCGCCCCCTGGCCTCGGCCCCAAGGAGGAAATAGCTGTGAGAACAGAGAACCACTGCCCCAAGTGCCATTCCAGGCAGATGAGCGTCTGCCAAGCCATTGGTCACACGTGTGCCTCTGAAAGGACACCTGTGTGGAGAGACCATGGAACCTGGCTCTGCTTCTCACTAGCCAGCGATATTGATTTACTTAATGTCCCTTTTGGGGACTCAGTTTCCTCATCCTCATTCCGTATCATAGGGGTGTTTCTCCTACAATCCCTCTACAATCTCTGGAGCTCTTTTGACGAAGGAGTAAAGGGTTGGGATCCCTGGCCCTCAGCAGGAGGGGTGGGTGGTCTGGGAGACTTCTGGGGTACAGCAGCCTCCAACAGGGCGGGGAGGTAGTGCTTTACTGCATACCACCTTTCCAGAAATTACTTAGTGGGCTTCAGTCCTGTCTTCCCAAGAGGACCATGAGTCCATTATTAAGGAAAATGAAAGCATATTTTGCTTCTTTCGAATCCCCATGGGACTTGCCACAGGATGGACACACCGCTGGACCTCATTCACACTCTCTTGATGGCATCAGGTGGAGAGAAGATGCAACAAACATTTACTCAGCACCTACATGTCCTGGGCATTGTGCAAGTCATTTTCCCACACAAATACTCATCATCAACCCCACTTGAGACACCCAGATTGAGGCTCAGAGAAGTTTCAAGACTGGTCCCAGGTCTTACACGGCAGGTCTGGGATTCAGACCCATGTCTTCCCACCCTCACAGCTTCTCTCCACAGACAGAGGGCCTGTCTTGAGAGCCACATGACATTGGAGGAGACAGGACGTACATGCACACACACACACACACACACACACACACACACACACACACACACACTCCTGCTCCAGAAAATCGTGTGTGACCTATACCATAGAGATGAAAGCGCAAGAGTCAAAGGGGCAACCAAAACTGGGTGGATTCCTGGGGAAGGCGAGTGTAGAGCGGGATTTTTCAAGATCTGGATAGATAGCTTGGGGGTCAGAGGGGCTGGGCAGTAACTGCCGAGAACACACTCAGGAATCGGAAGCTCACCTAAGGAGCAGAAAGGAACAGGAAACAGTGACTGGCAGTCACTTATGTTGACACAAGATGTTTGGACAGGAGGGAGTCAGTCCCAGGCCTAAGAAAGCGGTTTAGAAATGAGGCAGTGTTTTTTGAGTCCATTATAAGATGCATGATTAGGACATGACTGAAAGCAATTAACATGCTTCTCATTCGTCTGATGAGCAAGTTGAGACTGGAAATGTGTTTCCACGGTGGGGAGGTGGGGGTTGCCCGGGAACCAACAGGCAGCTTTTACACCATTTTCAGAGGGGAGGCGAGTGTGAGCTCAGGGTTGACGAATGCTTGGGGGATGCCATCAGAGGCCTCCATTAGCAGTGCCCGCCCCTCCTTGAGGCCCATAAAAGCCAAGGGCCCTGGGGCTCCCCAGAGCTGTCTTCTCCATCCCCCTTCACACGCACCCACCTCAGGAGCTCTTCTTGCCAGCCTTTCTCAGCCATCATGTCCAGGCAGTCCACCATCACTTTCCAGACCGGCAGTCGCAGGGGCTTCAGCACTGCCTCGGCCACCACCCCAGCCACCGGACGCTCCCGCTTCAGCTCTGTCTCCGTGACCCGCTCCGCAGGAGGCAGTGGAGGGCTGGGAAGGATCAGCGGCACTGAGGCCGGCTTTGGAAGCCGCAGCCTCTATAACCTGGGGGGGACCAAGCGAGTCTCCATCAGTGGGTGTGGCAGCAACTTCCGAAGTGGCTTTGGTGGCAGGGCGAGCAGCGGGTTTGGGGTCAGCAGTGGATTTGGCTATGGGGGCGGGTTTGGAGGTAGCTATGGGGGCTCCGGCTTCCCCGCCTGCCCCTCTGGAGGCATCCAAGAGGTCACCGTCAACCAGAGTCTCCTGACTCCCCTCAACCTGCAAATCGACCCCTCTATCCAGCGGGTGCGGAAAGAGGAGCGGGAGCAGATCAAGACCCTCAACAACAAGTTCGCCTCCTTCATCGACAAGGTGAGGTGGGAGCTGCGTCTGTTCCATTGGGTTGGGTGGCATGAACTCTTGGAGAGGCCCCGGCCTAGAGGGAGAGCAGTAATGCAGAAGCCTCCCTGTGGCAAAGCGCATCTGCTCAACCACTACCTCTCAGGGAGCTGAGGAAATTTCCCCTCATCCTCCTTGCGAGCCGTGTTGGCTGGTTCAGTCAACATGAGGGAAGAGTTAAGCTGTTCTCCACAGGAGTTTCCACTGAGCAAGCTAACCTAACCCAGAGCAGGTGTTGTCGAGACACTCAACCCAACACTAGAGGTTCCCCATAGAGGCCTCCGAGCCCCACCACACTGGCTCTACAGAAGCCCCAGAGAATTCCAGGGTAGCTTCAGGGGCTTTCTCATTTTGAGTTCAAGATTTCAATTCTATAGTTGACAGATGGGTGTCAGGTGAAAAGTATATTTTTCTTCTCTCCCTTATTGAGTGTCTGGCTCTGCCTCCCCAGTTTCTCAAGATTTCATTTTCTTCTTCCCCCCTCCAGGTGCGGTTCCTGGAGCAGCAGAACAAGGTCCTGGAGACGAAGTGGAACCTCCTACAGGAGCAGGGCTCCAAGACGGTGAGGCAGAACCTGGAGCCCTTATTTGACACCTACATCAATGACCTCCGCCGGCAGCTGGACAGCGTCACCTCCGAGAGGGGGAGGCTGGATGCTGAGCTGAGGAACATGCAGGACGTTGTGGAAGATTTCAAAGTCAGGTGAGTGGGAGATGGGCAGACACATGGGCAGACACAGAGTCATCTCAGGGCTCCTTTTAACGAGGACCAGAGAGGTGCAAAGGAGTGAATGGAGTGTCGGTCGGGAGCTTTGGAACCTGCGGTCTTTAACCCATAAGACGAAGACTGCGTGGTGGGGGCAACAAAGGGACCCTCAGCTCATGCCTCGCCATTAACAAGAAACCTATTCTTTTCTGTCTACGTGACTTCAAAGGGATGTCTGTATCATCGAACAAAACATTGCTATTCTGGGAAGTATGATATTATTTTGTGGTCAGCATATTATTTAACTCCACCGGACGTGGACTGTATCACTGAGATGGCTTGCATTTCCACGATGCACACTAGAGTATAAACAAGGCAGTCTGATCCTCCTTGAAGAGGCAAGTTTTGACTGTACATCATCGGGTTGTAGAGGTGAGATATCCAATGGAAACCCCTTAGCGGGCTGACCCTTGGTTTCTGCGTTTGAGCTACACCTAGTTACAAAAAGTGCACTGCTCAGTGGCCGCCCTGAGGTTCAATGAAAACATATCAAAAACTACCCGGAACGGGGTCCTGCATGGCTAGCTTCCCCCCCAGTTCCAGCAAGCACTGGGGCAGCAAAACTTTTTAAAGATTGGAATTGTGCATCTCTAAGAAAATAGAGTTGCAGAAGTACATATTTCTATTCCCGTAAGTTCCATGCTCACCTTCCAGTCTTACAAAGGAAAGAAGAAAAAAAAAAAACTTCTGGCAGAAGAAATGATCCCCCTTTTATAGAGGGAGAAATAGAGGTTAAGTGAATCACCCACAGTCACATGCAGGTCAGGGAAGAGCTGGAAAGGATCTGAGGTCTCTTAACTCTTGCTACAGTCCAGTCCCATCCTCCTGAGCTTGGGAAGAGTTCAATCGAGCCCTTGCTCAACAGCCCGCCCCCTCTCCTCTGTGCTTACAGGTATGAGGATGAAATTAACAAGCGCACGGCTGCTGAGAATGAGTTTGTGGCCCTGAAGAAGGTGAGTGAAAATGTCTCTCAAAGGAGAAGATTCAAAACTGAACCTTGGAGTGTGGGGTGACCTGAGCCTGGGGCCACCCAAGAAATGTGACATCAACCTTGAGACTATCCAGAGACTCAAACCTGCTCAAATGCTCCCTCTGTGTTTATGGCCCCACTGACCCTGCTTGGGTTTCTGTAGTCCAGGGCACTCGAGCCCCCAGTTCCCAGCAATCATCCGCCCCCAGCTCCAAACCCCAGACACAGAGTTTGCTGAAATCCAACCTAGTAGGGCCAGGGAGGAGTCTTCCCAGCTCCTTTTGGACTCGCTGCTTAGGGCCAGGGTCTCAGAGGAGCATCCTATGCTGTCGTTCCAGGACGTGGATGCCGCCTACATGAACAAGGTGGAGCTGGAGGCCAAGGTCAACTGTCTGACCGATGAGATCAACTTCTTCCAGGCGCTCTTTGAGA
Source organism: Tapirus indicus (assembly GCA_031878705.1). NCBI lineage: Eukaryota > Metazoa > Chordata > Mammalia > Perissodactyla > Tapiridae > Tapirus > Tapirus indicus. The sequence goes on along the minus strand of CM062918.1, from coordinate 138,505,758 downwards.
CAGTAAGATCGGTGGATGCTTTTGTCCCTCCTAGGTCTGGAGCTTGGAAAGGAAAGGATGCTGCAGGGGTGCCAACCACACAGCGCCTCTACTTGGCATCATATCCCAGATACTACCAGCTGGGGATTGGGGGGTCGTGGGAGAACTGCTTGAAATCTTGCCACACTAAACCCTACTCCAGCTCTGAGACTTCTCTTCCCACCCCATGGCCTAGCAAGGAGGTGATTCCCAAATTCCAGGTCACTGGGTAACATTCCCAAGGAATCAAGACCCACTTTTCCCTTGCCCCTTCCAGAAAAGTTCAAAAAGGCAAGCAGCCCCTCTGCTTATTGGTCAGGGGCCTTCATGCCCTCTGAAGATGCCTCATTCTGGGCATTGCCACGCTGAAGGCAGAGACCAGGGTCTGTGGAAAGGGAGAGAGGTAGGGAGTGATGAAGTCATGCTGTGTGGGGACACATGACCATCACACTGATCTATGACCCAGAAACTTCTCAGGGATTGGCATGAGACCTCCTAAATGGCTGGGTGTGCCCAGGGAAGAGCTGGAAGAATCCTTGCCAGTGATGCCAAAGGGATTCCTGACCTAGATGGGTAGTCAACTGCATGATTTCAAGATCCCTTCTTTTTATGCCTTGGTGATGCTGAGTTTACTGGCTCTGCAGGAGCTGTCCCAGATGCAGACACGCATCTCAGACACGTCCGTGGTCCTGTCCATGGACAACAACCGCTCCCTGGACCTGGACAGCATCATCGTCGAGGTTAAGGCCCAGTACGAGGACATCGCCAACCGCAGCCGGGCCGAGGCCGAGTCCTGGTACCAGACCAAGGTGAGTGTGGGCACCTCCACGATAGGTTACAGGGCTAGTGCTCTCTGAAGCCCCAAATCACCGTTTGACTATTAGCTACAAGCCTCAGGAAACATGTGAGCATTTCCGTTTCTTGCAACTTGCAGAAGCATCTTTGATGCTTTGAAGACTTAGCTTGAAATGCGTGTGTAAATCCAACCATACACACTAACATGTGGTCAAGCGATGTAGGGGACTCAGGACAGCCACGGTGCCCATGGCATTTGTGATCTGGTCAGGGCTTGGGTGAGACTCCAAAACAACCAAGAAACAGTCAAAAAGCTGCTTCTAAATGGCTTATTTATTCAATACATGTTTACAGAGCTCCTGCTGTATGCCAAGCAGGGTTACAGAGTTGTAAATAAATAAACTGCAAACAGAGAACCCAAGGTCTGGAGGCCATGAAGCAAATGGACCGTCATGAAAGAGAAAAAGACAACATTACCAAAAAGCTTCCAAGAAGTGGGTTTTCAGTCCATTTTGGAAGCAGCAGGGGACAAAAGATTGCCAAGGAGCAGGGAGGTGTTTCAGGCTGAGCAGGCAGCCCCATGGAGCTGGATGGCAGAGATGAGCACATTGCCAAGCAAGGGAGTTTGTATTAGAAAGAGGGAAGTTGGGATGACCATAGAGAGCTCCTGTCCAAAGATGCAGATGGCCAGAAGGTTTGGCTCTTTAGGGGTGTAGCAGATTGGATAGTCCAACCTGTGAGATCAGCTCCCTGAAAAATCCAGACCCCTTTCAGGGCAGCTACTCCCCTACAAGCCAGCTCCTAGCCCGTGCCCCACTCCGTGCACTGCCTTAGTCCCCACCACTGCAACATGGTAGAAGGGAAGAGGGTGTCAGGTGCCAGGGTGCACGATGCAGAGGCAGCCCCTTGATGGTGAGTGGAGGCGGGAGCCCCTAACCTCCAGGTGGAGTGGTTGAAATTTATAGTGAGTGATTCCTTTTTCTGGTGAGTCTGTTGTTCCCTTTAACCGTGTGTATCTAGAAACAGAGGACCTGAGTTAGTCTGCACTTTCAAAACTGGGCAGATCCTCACACGGGCAGGGGCTCTGCTCCTGTTGGAAAAGGTATGGTTTTACGTCGATCAGCTGGAGGAGGCAGGGCACATTCATGCCTCCTAAGTGAGTGTGTCCTGGATATGAGCCATTAGGCGAGGAGCTACCTGGGATGGAGGATTCTGTTACAAAATCTTCAGAGCTGTGCCCTCTACAGCCTCGGCTCCAACCAACACCATTTCCCTGCACCTCCTCCCTGTGTCCCCGGCTCTGGGGTCTGGAAAGGCCACCAAAATTCATGGGCACAACTGGTCTGGAGGCATGCCACATGCCCAGAAACTCTTCAGGGACAGGGATCAAGTCACCTCTCACTCCTAGAACTCACCATGTCCTTCCCACCCCAGGGCCTTCACACAGGCCATTTCCTCTGTCTGGAATGTTCTCTCCCCAGCCAGTCACTTAGGTCACTCCTTCCGTCCTTCAGAGCACAGCTCAATCATCTCCATCTGGAAGGACCTCCCCGAGCTCCCCCGCACTTCCATATCTAGGTCAGATTCCCTTATTACACTCTCGTAGGACCCTATTCATTTCCTAAGAGGTGCTATCTCGGTTTGGAACTATAAATTTGACAATATGCTGATTTGATTAATGTCTATCTCCTTCCAATAAACTGTAAGCAGGGGTCTGATTATGCTTTTCGTGATTTTCCCAGAGCCTAGTACGTGCCTGGCAAGTAGATGTGCTCAAGAGATATCACAAATAAATGAGCAGGGGAAGCTGTGAATGATCCGTGCGTGGATGGGCCTGCTGTGGCACCGAGGGCCAGGCTGTGTACACAGGGAGTGCCCAGGCCAGGTGTTTGGTGAGGGGACTGAGTCTGCTCTGGTTGTCTCAGTACGAGGAGCTGCAGGTCACGGCGGGCAGACATGGCGATGATCTCCGGAACACCAAACAAGAGATCTCCGAGATGAACCGGATGATCCAGAGGCTGAGAGCTGAGATCGACAGCGTCAAGAAGCAGGTAAAGTTTTGTCAGGGTCAGGAGCTCCTCGCACACTCATTTCTTCCGGGTCATTCTGCCATGCTGACAGGACCCAAGAAGCACCACACCTCCAAGGGCTGCCCGGAAGGCTCAGGGCTTCCTCCTTCCCTTACAGTGCTCCAGCCTGCAGACGGCCATCGCCGAGGCAGAGCAGCGCGGAGAACTGGCCCTCAAGGATGCACGGGCCAAGCTGGTGGAGCTCGAGGAGGCCCTGCAGAAGGCCAAGCAGGACATGGCCCGGCTGCTGCGGGAGTACCAGGAGCTGATGAACGTCAAGCTGGCCCTGGACGTGGAGATCGCCACCTACAGGAAGCTTCTGGAAGGCGAGGAGTGCAGGTGAGGGCAGAGGCACTAACTCCACCCCAGCTGCCTCGGGATGCCTACTGGCTTAGGTTGCTGCAACCCCCTCCTCACCTGGAAAAGGGAGCAAGATGCAGGAGGAACTGACAAAGAATACAGGTGCAACTTCTTTCCAGGCTAGTAAATCATTATCAGATTCCCATGTTTGAGGTACGACTACTTTTAGCACCCCATGGAAATCTAGGACCTGATCAGGTCTGAGTAATCAAATTCTGTCAAAGGAGATATTTGGTTACGTGGCGGGGCTGGAAATGTGGTATGAACGGCTCTGGATTGAAAATAAACTGTCCTAGGATTGGGGCTTATAGGTCTGCCACTAACAAGCTATGTCACCTTAGGAAAGTCAGTGTCCCCCCTCTGGCCCGAATTTCTTCAGTGATAGAGTAGAGGCCAGGTCACATGATCTCCGAGCTCAGTGGGAGCTTTGTGCTCTTACCAGATATATGACCGAGGGCAAATTACTTAACCTCTCCATTCCTCAGTGTCCTCACCTGTAAAATGGGTGTAAGCATAGTTTCTATCTCATATGTTTTTAAGAGGGTTAAAATAACGGAATACACATGAAACTCTTAAAATAATGTATGGTACCCAAGTGTTCATCAAATGTTAGCTATCATTTGGTTTAGTGGCCAAAGACATGGGCTTTGGAGTCAAATGAATCTGGCTTCAAATCCAACTTTGTGATCATGGGCAAGTTAATTAACCTCTCTGAGATTCAATTTCCCCATCTGTAAAACTGAAATAATGATACGTACCTAATGGGGTTGGTGAGAGAATTAAGTGGCATAATGTAGGGAACAGGTCCTCAATAAATGTTAGCTCTTATTAATGTTCTAGGTATGTGTTTATGAATGAATGCCGGTTCTGTCCTCAAGACGCTAAAACAGAATTACTCTAGTTGCTACCACAAGAATAGACTGATCATTGCTATTGTTTTATTTATGACTCAGACTCCTCTCCACACCTGTAATAACTCAGCACTGCCCAGTGCATGACAACCGTCCATTGTTGAGAGGGATCTCTTCTTATTCTTGGACAAGCCCTGCCTTTCCAACCAACACCAGTGTATGATTAGCTTTAATTTTCTTAAGGTGTCCACCTAGTTTAAACTAAAGTATGCTTCTGAGATTACAGGTTTTACCCCTATGAACCTCAACTCCACATTATTTCATTCATTAGACTGTTATTTTTTTTTTATTTTTATTTTTTGTGGGGAAGACCAGCCCTGAGCTAACAGCTGTTGCCAATCCTCCCCTTTTTGCTGAGGAAGACTGGCCCTGGGCTAACATCTGTGCCCATCTTCCTCTACTTTGGGACGCCGCCACGGCGTGGCTGACAGGCAGTGCGTCGGTGGGCGCCCGGGATCCGAACTCGCGAACCCCGGGCTGCCAAGAGCGAACTAAACCGCTGCGCCACTGGGCGGCCCCTAGACTGTTATTTTTAATACTACTAGTATTTAAATGATTTCAACCTCCGTTACTTCTACAATAAAAACAATGTTTTTAAATGAATTCAAAACAGTTACAAAAATGGCATTTCTAATGCCCACAAGCTGCTGGACACAATAGTAACCTTCCTTCTCCCCCCTCCCCCCAATCAGGCTGAGTGGAGAGGGCGTTTCTCCAGTTAACATCTGTGAGTACCACATCCCTTTGTGCCATTTGGAGTGTATGTGGTTGGGGGGATGGGGAGGTGGTGGGCAAGCCAGAGGGTGGAGGGCACACACGGCTCATTGGAGGGGATCCCACCAATAGGGTTCATTTGGAGAAGGTTTGAGGTTTTGAATTCATTAAAAAGAGAGCCGTATTAGCAGAGAGTCTTGAATGTCATAATTCTGACCTCTTTGCAAGAGAGAGAACCACAGAGGGGCCATGGGACATTAATCTTCTGTCTGGGTTTAGAAGACCCACAGGCCACACTTCCCACCTCCCAGGACTCCACACCTGTCTTGCTGGGGCTGCAAGTGCAGTTCAGAGATGAGCGCTCAGTGTAGACGGAATTTATGAACCTCCTGGTCTGCCTTCAGCCTTTGGAGGGAGCCTTCACACTGGACACATGGGCACTGCCAGCTGGCCAGCCCCTTCCCAGAACAGTCTGGGGAGAAGCCCGCTGCTTGGTTAGCTCCCGGAGTGTAACTGCAGACAGTCACCGAGGGCTTCCAAGGCAGCGAGGGCCCCATAGACATGGCAGTCAGGTGCAGCTACTTGGAAACAGGCAAGGTGTCAGCCAGCTGGCACAGTCCCCTGCCAGGAAGAGCAGATGTCATCACTCGGAACTCAGTGCTGGCACCATGAGGCCAACAGAAATGACTTTACAACATACGCCCAACAAATGAATTTGATTTTCATGATGCGGGATTCATAATAGCAATTGATATATTAACGGATGATTCCAGAAGCAGAGGCCTCCGAACCACCCAGGTGTCCTCCTTCCCTAATGTCCCTGTCTAGTGGCTCCAGAGACCCTCAAAGCTAATTTTGGGAATGGATGGCATAACCTCTAAAGCTTTCTTTCTCTTGAAAGCACCTAAAACTCGACACTTGTTTCCCAGGGCTGCCGCAACAAAGTACCACAAACTGGTGGCTTAACACACTGGACACGTATGGTCTCACAGTTCTGGGGGATAGAAATCCAAAATGGAGCTGTCAGCGGGGCGTGCTCCCTCTGAGGCCTGTGGGGGAGAATCCTTCCTCGTCTCTTCCTAGTCTTCCAGTGGCGGCTGTCAGTCCTCGGCGCCCTGGCCTTACGTCACTGCGGTCTCTGCTCTGTGATCACACGGCCACTTCCCTGTGTGTCTGTCTTCACACGGACGTCTTCCCTCTTCCCATAAGGCACAGGTCACACTGGATTAGAACTCACCCTAATGATTTTATCTTAACTTGATTACATCTGCAAGATCCTATTTCCAAATAAGGTAGTATTGGGGGACTTCAACATCTTTTTTTTTGAGGACACAATTCATCCCATAACAGAGTCCATTTTTCATTTTGATTTTCCTTCTGAAAAGCCCATCTAGGGTACTAGACGTTTAAGGGGATGGCTGGTTATAAAAGTTAGGAAAAGAGCAGGTTAGGAGGAGAAAAGCGGCAGAGCTGGCAAGCCAATGGGTCAGCTGTCACTTGGTCTATCAAAAATATTCCAGCCTCCCTCTGGGATTCAGAGTGCAGAGGCTGGGGGACACCAAGGGAAGTGCATATGTTCCCCCTACGAGCTTCCAGAAGGAAGGGAGACACTGGAGACAGGCCCACAGAGGGAGATGGGGACAGAGCAGGAGGGGAAAGTGTGAGGGGATCAAAGGGGAAGGCAGGTGGACAGGAATAGCCTCCCAGAGGAGAGAAGTCCCCAGTAACTTCTGGAAGGAAAAGAGAGGCAGTGAGTAGCAGAAGGAGACAGGAAGCCATCCCAGACCGAGAGAATGCCCGGCACTACAGCGCAGGGAAAACCAGGCTGGGGCATATGACAGTGACCTCACTAAGTGGGCAGGAAAATTGCAAAGAGGCCAACAGCTGCCTGACAAGACCAGCCCGTCCCCACCCCACGGACATCAGGGCATAGGCCCTGACACCCCAGGTGTCTTCTCTCCTGCCCTGGATTCTGACCATGTCTCCTCTCTTCCGGCAGCTGTGGTCACCTCCACTGTTTCCAGTGGCCACGGCAGTGGCAGCGGCATTGGAGGTGGAAGCCTGGGTCTCGGTGGGGGCAGCGGCTACTCCTTCACCACCAGCGGCGGGCACAGCGTGGGGGCGGGCCTGGGGGGCCCCAGCTTCAGTGCCAGGAGCAGCCGGGGCCTCGGGGGCAGTGGCTCCAGCATCAAGTTTGTCTCCACCACGTCCTCCAGCCGGAAGAACTACAAGCACTGAGTACAGCCATCTGCTCCCTCACCCCTGCCCTGAAGCCAGCTCTGCCCGCTGGCCTGGCCTGTCTGCATCGCCCCTGGACACCTGAGTCCTTCTCCTTCTTCTCCCTCCACAAGGCCCACCTGCAAAGCTGGGAAGCCTGGCGTCTTGGCTAAACCCCATTCCCCGGCCTAAACCAGCCTCTGCCCTCCCTTTCGGCTCCCGACACCCTCTCTGTGCCCAAGCCCACTCTCTTTCAAGATTCACATTCAGCTTGTCTTGTGGAGACTCTCCCCTCTGCTCCTCCTTCCTCCTCCCTCCCTCCTGATGCAGAGATGGGGAGTCTGTGTCTCCCAGGCCATCTCAAGGCCAGGTGGTCAGCCCACCTGTCTCACGGTGCTTATAAGCTGTCTGCTGGGGGTGAGGTCTGCTCTCTCCCCTCCCTGGAATGTGTCTATTAAACGCATGTGTAATGTGTTTGGTGTCCAGCCCTCTGTTTGGAATGGTGATGGAGCACAGAGCGATTCTCCTCCTCCGGGCCTCCTCCCAGCACAGGGCCTCACACAAGGAGAGCTCAGAGCACATCAGACCTCCCCCTCCCCGCCCCCGGTCCATCCCTCAGAGCTAAGAAGGCTGGATTGGGAGATGGGAGGGATGGGAGGGCAGACTGCCAGCCATACTCCCTCCCGGAGCTTCTGCCCACTTCCTTGTACCTCTCTTTAGGATGCCTTCTTTGAGAAGCCCAAGCCCCTGGGCAGAAGCTCTGCCAGGCCTCCCCACTCTGTATGTCATGCAGGGCGATGCTGTCCCCTCCCAAAATCAGACCATGGTCCAAGGACACTGACGCAGGGTGGGTGGCCCAGCCCTCCGCTAGCAAAGGGGCCGATTGTTCCCTGACAGCTTCAAACTTGCAGACTTGAGCGGAGAAATAACAGGCCAGGAGAGGAGTTAAAAGTCAGCCCTGAGGGCAACGCTTTCACCAAGAAGAGGAGCCATTTAGGCACATAATTGCAGGCAGCAGACAGACACCCAGGAAGCTCCCACATCCTGAGTTCACAGCCTCCCGGACCCCTCCCATCAGGCCTGAGCCCCCAGGCATCATCGCCCATGTGGGCTTGAAGGGAGCGGGGTCAGTTCTCAGGACCACACTCAGAACTGGTGGGAGCTACAGACCAGGGATCTGAACACAACTGTCCAAGGTGAAGGAGCAGGAAGTTACGTGGCCCGGAAGGGACAGGCCATGAACAAAGAACAAGGACAAGAGAAGACTAGGGTAAAGCCAGGAGCTAAAATTTGGAAGGGTTTGGAGGGAGAGGATGGCAGGAAGGAGAGAAATGATACTGAGGACAATTATTAAACATCCCTGGTCCCCAGGGACGAGAGGAAGAGAGGGGACAGGAATTTGGAGTGAAATCCTGACGCTGCCGCCCTTGGACAAGCCTCTTCTCCTCCACCGTGTGAGGTGCAGAGGTGTGAAGGGGTAACCAGCGGTCAGACCACTGGGCTCCACCATCAGCCCAGAACTCACTCCATGGGACCTCCGCCAGGTCTCCTAACTACCCTATGCCTCAACTGCTTGTGCAAGACAAGAATAATTATAATAGCCACTCCCTGGTGCTGCATACAGATTGAGAAGACAGGTGTAAAGCGGTTACCCATAGTAGCTGCTCAGTAAATTGTTATTACACGTTCCCCGCACCCCACACACAAAGTTATTATGAGAATCAAATGACATAATGCCTGCAACTGACCTGCCACATGGTCTGGCACAGACTAGACCTCAATAAATGGGGTTTCTTTTCTTCGTAAGTGCCCATGCCGGGAAGGGCATAATCAAGTGCTTGGGTTCAGAGCCCAAGATCTGGGAATTGAGAAGAGAGGAGCAGATGGGAAGCAGTGGGAGTGTCTGCAGTGTTAGGCTGAGAACCTAGGGGACGGGGGGCTCAGGACCCAGGCCTGCCCCAGGCCTGAATCCCCAGGCCCGGTCCTGCCCTGGGTAGGGTGTTCCCCATCATGATTAGCGGGGCAAGAAGATGGGCCGTGGCCAGACATGCCATTGGGATGAACTCAACAGAGTGCCCTTTGATCTTCTCCGGACAAGCCCAGTTCTTGAAAGGGATAAAAGTCAAGAAGAGTTTGGGAGAGCCAGACTTTGAAGGCTCCTCACCTCTTTGACATCCTCTCTCCTCTGACCCTCTGGCACCAGCTCCCACCATGACCCAACGGTCTTCTGTCACCATCAAGTCAGGGGGCACTCGGAACTTCAGTGCTTCCTCCGCCAGCCTCCTGCAGGGCTGCCGGCCCAGCTTCAGCTCTTTCTCCGTGTCCCAGGGTGGGAAGAGCTTCGGGGGCGGCTTTGGAGGTGGCTTCGGGACCAGGAGCCTCCACAGCCTTGGGGGTAGCAAGAGAATCTCCGTCAGCGGGGGCTACCGCTCCGGCCGGGCCAACTTTGGGGGTGCTAGCTATGGGCTAGGTCTCGGGAGCATGGGGTACAGAGTGGGGGGAGCCTGCAGTGGGTTCGGATTTGGAGGTGGAATGATGTCTGGTGCTGGGGGCATCCAGGAGGTCACCGTCAACCAGAGCCTCCTGACCCCCCTCCACCTGGAGATCGATCCCTCTCTCCAGCGGGTGCGGAAGGAGGAGCGGGAGCAGATCAAGACCCTCAACAATAAGTTTGCCTCTTTCATCGACAAGGTAAGAGGCAAGTGGGTCCCCACCAGGAGAGCAGCTGGTGCCTGGGGCAATCTCTGCTTTCTGTGCTTTTCTGAGGTCAACTGTGATTTGCCCAGGACCTGAGATCCTGGGGGCTGGGAAGACTGCTGAAGGGGTAGGAGCGGTGGTTTCCCACCTCACTGAGGTGGGAGCAGAAAAATGTCCATCTCCAGACTCCAGAGCTCTCTGACCCACTGCAAGGACACTGCTCTTTTGATGGATAGTGATTGTGTCCTGGGCTTAAAATTAGACAGCGAAAGGGATCTTTATAAAGGAATGCGAGGTCACAAGTTCAGTTCACAGGAATGGGCTGGGGTCAATTTTTCCTGCCCAGTTAATAGGGGCAAGTCCTCCCGAGGCGACCTCCCTAGTGATTCGGGTGTTTGGGAAGCTAGGTGGTTGGCGAGGGAAGGGCTCAAAGTGTTTCGCACTTTTCTTTTGGTGAAAGGAGAGCTGTGACTTCAGTCCTGAGTCCCCCCTGCTGTGTGGCCTGGAGTCCTAGGGATTTCCCCAGCTCTGGGGAAAGAAAGGGTTCTATTTTGCACCACCACCGGTGCACACCTGAGCTGGTTGTTTTTGCCTGGGAAGAACCAATTCAAGGATCTGGACCATTCAGGCTCCATTCCTGGTATCTGGAAGAAAGACACTTCCCTAAGAGGCCACCAGCCCGGGGTCCATCTTTGGCTCTGCTGCTAGGAACATCGCTAACTGCTCAGGCCTCAGTTGGGTTGGACAGAGGGACTCTAAGGTCCCTTTGCAGGTCTGACAGGCCATGAAAAGCCTCATCACATGGACCCAGCTCTCTGATTGTGTAAACCTAACCAAAGACCGCTGAGGCCGTGGTTCTTCAGGTTTATCCCGTGTCACCCCACTTGGCCTGGTGTTTGCACCACCGGATGTGAGATTTCCAGGAGCCTGGCTCTGAGGAGAAGATGTGGGCTCTGCTTTTCCTTTCTTCATCTGGAGGGGACGTGGGGAATGAGAGGGTGTACCAGGGAGGGACTCAGAGCCAGGGCTGCCTTCCTTCCTCTGACAACGGAAGAGAAGCTGGGGAAGGGGAGGTTTAAAGACCCTCTATAAGCACTCTGCCATCTCCAAAGCCTTGAAGGCTCTGCTCCTTCCTTCTCGGAGGCTGCGTCATTCTAGCTACTCCCAACGGTAGGGTTTTGTTTAGGGAGACAAGTTTTGCATATTCCCAAAGCCGCCTCCCAGACTGAGGAGCAGATGAGTGCAATTCAAGAAAACCAAATTAGTAGCACAAGACCACAGGGACCTGAGAGGACAGAGAAAAGAAGGGGCTTGCCCAAGGCCACACAGCTAGTGGGGACATGGCTGGGATTGTGCCCAGGTCCCCTCAGTGCGACTCCAGGGTGACCCATCTGGCATTCCTGGAGTGTGTAGGTAACTGAGTCCAGTTTCTAGGTCTAGAGAAAGCATGTCAGAAAGAAAATACCCTTTTAATGGGAATCAAAATCTCCCCCGGTAATGTGAGGGTAGAGTGTTCTTTTCTTCAGCTACACACATCAGCATGGTTTGGTGTATTCAGACGGTTTCCAGCCTCTGTGGCCCTCCTTGCTTCTTCCACCTCCAAACCAAGCCACTGCCTATCTCCCAAGCCCATTGCACCAACATTTGCTTGGCTCTCTACATTCTAGGCTCCTTCCAGGCTGAGGAGGAGGAGGAGCCTGCCAGATGGACTCTGAGGTCTTGCAGGGCCCCACCGCACTGTTGGGGGTCCTGTAGACCAGAGCCCTCTGCGAGGCTGCTGCGGGGAGGCCCTCACGGTCTCTCACCTCTGGCTGGGGCAGGTGCGGTTCCTGGAGCAGCAGAACAAGGTCCTGGAGACCAAATGGAGCCTCCTGCAGGAGCATAAAACCACCAGGGCCAACATCGAGCCCATGTTTGAGGCCTACATCAGCAACCTGAAGCGGCAGCTGGAGGGGCTGGGCGGAGAGCGGGGGAGGCTGGAGATGGAGCTGAAGAGCATGCAGGACGTGGTGGAGGACTTCAAGAACAAGTGAGTGGATGCTCAGCCAGCTCCTGGGAGGGCCTTCCCTAAGGCTCCCGGGGAGGCTCTGCTCTCCGGAAGTGCCCAGTCCAGTGAGGAAATGGGCGCATGCTTAGGGCACGGAGGTGGAATCAGAAAAAGCACTGGGACCCTGCGGTCAAGAATGGTGAGGCTTTGGGGAGGGGCTGGGTTGCAGGTGCTGATAACTCACATGGGCACAAGAGCACGTTATACACAACGACCTTGTAAACTCTGCAGATGAGGAAAGTAAGATACCAACCCACTCGTCCAAAGTTATACAGTGGCAACAAGGGAGTTAGGAACTAAACCCATAGAATCTCACTCTCACATTTCCTCAACTCAGTCCCATCGCTGACTTACACACTCTTCACGCATCCACCTCAACCTTGGCCAAGGGGCTGGGGAACAGAGGAAAAAGAGACATATTTGCTGCCTTCTCCCTAGAACCACACACATGCACACACACACACACACACACACATACACACACACACTACACCACCAATCATACGATTATGCTTGTGCCTATAGACATGAGTAATTTCTTACTTTTATTGTTCTAATTTATTTCTAATTGTCTTGGTCCAAACAAAATAAGTGACTCGATAAGGAGTGTTGGTTACTGTCTGTTTAATACAGTAAGAGTTCAGGCCTTACAGCTGCGCTAACGGGTAGTCTGTAGCCACATGTGGCTATTTAAATTTAAATTAACTAAAATTAAATAAAATTTAAAATGCAGCTCCTCAATCACACTAGCCACCTTTCAAGTGCTCAGTCGCACATGTGACTAATGGGTCCTCTTGTGGACGCAGAAATAGAGCATTTCCATCATTGCAGAAAGTTCTAGATTAGAGCCAGTGGCTTTAGAATCTTGGTTCAACTGCTTACTAGCTGAATGACTCTCTAAGCCCCAGTCCTTTGTCTGCTAGAGGGGACATGAATAGTACCCACCTTATAGGGGGGTTGAGAATATTAAAATCAAAACTTGCGTGTAAAATACTCGGTAGGGTGCCCAGTGCCTGGCACACAGGAAGTTGTTAATAAGTGTTAGCTATTCTTATTGTGTTGATGATTAGGTATATGTGTGATGCAGACACAGACAAGGGAAGCAAGTGCAGACGGGTAATTTATAATATACATGCAAACGTGGAGTAACAGTGTTTCAGTCCAAGAAGGCTTCCTGGAGGAGAAGACGAAAAGCTCAAGGTTGAGAAGGAAAGAGGCACAGAGTAGGACTATGGGGGGATGTGTTGAAGAGTGTGCTCCTGGTTAATGGATGGTGATGCTTCTGTGGCAGGCGTGTAAGAGGCCTGTGCAGGGCCATGTGCTGCTCGCCCTCTGCCAGATGGAGTGAGGGCTGGGGACACAGGAGACGAGGACAGGTGCATGGGATCGGGTGAAGAGATGGTCAAATTTAAGAGAAAGGCAACACAAGAACAGTAAGGAGAACCACGCCAGTTTTCCCAGAGAACGTGGGAGAAGGCCCGGGACTGGAGATGCAGTGGCAGGAAAGAGACTTTCTCAGATCTTACTGGACAATAGAGCAATGTAAAGGCAGGACAGATTCTGGCTGTGAACATCATGTGGGACAGTACTTGGCGGTTTTAAAAGAATAACAACAGGCCGTTTTGTAGATGATAAGAGCCTCTAAGGTTAAGTGACCGCCTGGGGGGACCCAGCTGGTAGGTGAAGGAGGCGAAGCCTGAACCGCAGCTGTCTCGAGCCTCTGAGAGGGTGGGATGCGCAGACGCTTAGGAGGGTTGGGTGGGAAATGGGTCACCTGGAGCCGAAGCGAAACTTCCTTCCCAGGATCAGTGAGCAGGGTGCACCTCCACATGCCCCTGGGGGAGCAGCGGGGGCGTGGGGTTGCTAAGGACCTTTACACTCTACAGAGCACAGCTGTGAGAAAAGCAGCCTCAGAAAGAACTGGGGGCAGTTCTGCTCTGTTGTGATTTGGGTTTGGGTTTTGTTTGGACAGAGGTGTCTGTTTGATTTGGGATTGGGAGGCAGGCACATGTGTAACTGGAGAGCGCTTTTCCAAGTCTGCTCTGGAGACCCACCACTGCCTGCCCACCTACAGCTCCCACTGCTTGACCTCCATCCCAGAACCCCACTCCACACCCGGCCACTTCTTGATCCCTCCCACAGGTACGAAGAGGAAATCAACAGGCGCACGGCGGCTGAGAATGAGTTCGTGGTGCTCAAGAAGGTGAGGGGACGGGACAGAGGTGCTCCCTCCCGACTCCCAGGCCCAGGCGGCCCCTTCTGGGAGCCACAGCTGCCACTTAAGCCGGTGGCCTTGCGTACAAGGCTTTATTTAATTCCCGCAACAGATCTTGGAGGCAGGTTTTACTTTAGAAGTGAGAAAACTCGGGCTCAGGGAGGTTGGCCGAGCTGCCCAAGTTACCCAGATAATCAGGAGGAGTCAGGATCCAGGACCCCAGAGTTGGAGCTGGCAACCACACCACCAGCCCCCGACCCACGTGGACTCCAGTGCGGGGAGAGGGAAACAAAACGGGCCTCGTGTGGAGCTTGTCTCAGGAGGACAGACCAGGGCAGGACAGGGATCAGCTCCACGCGGTTGTGGACCTTCCTGCTTAGCGGGGATGAGGCAAGGGATGATGGAAAGAACCAGCCCCGGAGCTAAGCCGGAGGAGGAAGGATGGAGCAGCGCTGTGTGCTGGGGAGGAAGGGACAGTGTGAGGAGGAGAAGCCACGGCTGGGAGAGGCCAGAGGCAGTGGAGGCCGAAGGGCCCAGGATGGTGTTGTCCTCATCACACTGAGGGGACATAGGAGATCTTTCCATCTGGCGCCAGCTGATGAGCAGGTGGCATTCCCTGAGAGCACTGGTCCTCACACAGTTTGGACCCCCTGCAAGTCCCACCCCAGAGCCTGGAACAGAGAAATGCTCTCATCCCCGGGAGCTCTCATCCCGCCTCGCTCACAGACAGAGGGGCTGGTTAACTGGGGAGGAGGGACTCAGAGTGACAGCGTGTTCTGTGCCCAGGACGTGGACGCCGCCTACATGAACAAGGTGGAGCTGGAGGCCAAGGTGGATGCCCTCATGGACGAGATCAGCTTCCTGAGAACTTTCTACGATGCGGTAAGTAGTGCCAGGTGCTCGCCCTCAGGATGGCTGGAGGCCGGGGGGCCTCGGCTGGGCACAGAGGCTGCCGGCTCCCTCCCTGGTCTCCCCTCTGCTCCTCACCCCATCACCGAGTTGGGATTCATGGAGCAGATGCTGCTTCCCCTACCAAAGGGGAAAATGAGGGTCCCTAGGGCAGCTGGTGGGTCAGGCGAGGGGAAAAATTCAACCTTGACCACCCAAACCAGGTATGTTCTGCTGGCCAGATGAAAGAACTGCCTGAATTATGAATTATAATTACTGAATTATGCATGATTTCCATAGAACTATCTGAGCAACCTAGCTCACCCAGCCCAGCTCAACTTTACCTGCTATTCTTCCTAGAGCAGCTGCGGGATGATGCAATTACGCAAATGGAGGCAATTAGTGAGCCCGCAGGTGCTTCCAGAAACACACAACACAATTGCCCGGCTCTCCTGAAGACACGTTTGTTGCATGCCTCTGTAAGCCAGACACTGTTCTCCGGCCCGCAGGTGACAGCGCTGGGCAAACGCAGTCAAGCCCCTAAGGTCTTGGAACTCCCATGACGGTTGGGGACGCAGGCCGCATAGAGAGAACCAAATAACTACACCATTTCAGGCACAGTAGGGGTGAAGGAGAAGAATCACAACAGGGGGCAGTGGCAGGCAGATGGTGGGTGAGATCTGAAGAGAAACCTGAAGGAACTGAGGATCCAGGAATCCAGGCGGAAGCCAAGGTGGCTGGAGTGGAGTGAGTGGTGGCGATGGGATGGGCGATGTTGAGGCCGGGCACAGGTGCACTGTGTACCTCCAGGAGGGCCTGGGGAGAATGGTGATATGCTCATGGAATTGCATATGTTTGGTGCCCAAGTGAAGTTGGTCGTGTTTCGGGAGCGGGAGCATGGGCTCTGTGTCTTCGGACGGGTTCAGTGACCATCCCACAGCCCACCTGGGACAGAAAGCCATCATTTCCTCT
Organism: Tapirus indicus; assembly: GCA_031878705.1. Taxonomy (NCBI): domain Eukaryota; kingdom Metazoa; phylum Chordata; class Mammalia; order Perissodactyla; family Tapiridae; genus Tapirus; species Tapirus indicus. Next base: position 138,489,855 of record CM062918.1, on the reverse strand, counting down.
GCTTGTTCATTTCAATGGTGACAACCAGTGTGGTGTTCACTTCTAACACCGAGCAGCAGGCCTGTGGTCTGAGACCCCCAGGGTAGGTCGGCTACCAGGAAAACTATGTGGGAAAAAGATATTGCAACACAACAACAACAAAATAATTTGTGGAAGCAGGAAATGCGTGAACCAATTGCTAATAAAGAGAGGAAAGGGATATTTGTACTTAGATGTGTGCTTTGGACCAGTGATTCTCAAATTTTACCACTCATCAGAATCTTCTAGAGGTCTTGTTAGAACACCAGTTCTGACTTCGTGAGTCTGGGTGCTGCCCAAAATGTTGCATTTCAGTCAAGCTCCTGGTCTGAGCACCACATTTTGGGAACCATCGCCCTAGGTGATTCTGAAGAGCGATCATTAACAAATTAACGGTGGGTTTACCGTTTCAACAACCATCTCATATGGACATGAACTTATTTGAATCTCACAGAAAGTGCAGGACTTGAGTGCTATGACCAGCCGCCTGAGACTCAGCGATGCTGTCGAACCCACTTGGCAGATCCAAGACTCGAATTTTTCAGTCTGGTGCCCTTTCTGCTGTTCTGAGCTGATTTCTATTTCCCACGCCCGAGGAGCAGGGAGGAGCGCAGTTGGGAAACAGGACTGGGATGCAGCAGGGCTTTCTGGCTCCTTCTGACTCAGTTTTCTTTCACAAGATGATTTCTTTATTTGGTGTGAATGTCTGTGTTTTCCCAGAACATGAGGCATCACCGCAGACAGGTCAGAGCAGGGTGCACTCCCTTGACAATGGGAGAGACCTCTGGAGAATTCTGGCTAGAGTCACCTGCGTTGCTGCTCCCTCCTTGCAGATGAGGTGATGATAAAGAACGGGCGCAAACTCAGTGACCTCTTTAATGTCCTTCCCAGCCCTTTCAGACCTAAGCAGGATGCTCCACCCCAACAGTGCAAGCGAGGCCCGCGATGCCAGGGTCTGTTCCAGCGGCCTGGTCACAGTCTCCCAATATGCATGCACACGCACATGCACACACACACATGCACACCCTGCTTCAGCTCTCCTGTCTGGGCCCCATCACAGGAGCTGGCTCAGCTTCAGGCCCAGATCTCCGAGACCTCCGTGATCCTGTCCATGGACAACAACCGCAAGCTGGACCTGGACAGCATCATCGCCGAGGTCAAGGCCCAGTACGAGGACATCGCCAACCGCAGCCGGGCCGAGGCCGAGTCCTGGTACCAGATCAAGGTGAGGTGGCAAGGTCAAGTTCATGAAACAATCGTAGAGAACCGGGCTTTCAAAGACAAATTAGATAAGAGCCTTGTCCTCTCGGACGTCCAGTCTGATGGGGTCAAAGGGATCTGAGTTCAGCTTGGGGCTCACCCTGATCTGAGCTCTCCTCAGGCAGCACCACCAGGCCCCAGGGAAATAGCCAGACGAAAGCAGGAGGTGGCCAGTCCTGCCATTGGGGAGGATGGACACACCTCCAATGCCCTGTAGAGAGATGAGGGACAGCTGGACGGTACCAGCCATCAGTGCCAGCAGGAGCGAGAGAGGGAATGTGGGAACAAGAGGAAGGTTTATCCTCCTGGATCCAGAGAAGACAAGTGGAACTGGCTGGGGCCGAGGGGCTGGGGGCAAAGGCTCAATATGGGGCACACAGTGAGATTTTCCAGGTTAGAGCAAATACTCTGAGCTGCGGAGTCACGGGGGATATGAGATGTGGTGCCAACGAAAACAAATATGAAAGAGCTTTAAAACCAGAGAGTGACGGGCACCCCTGCGTGATGCGGAGCCTGTGAGGGTGAGATACCCGGTGTCCAGGGAGAGCGAAGAAAGAGGAGACACAGGAAGAGGAGTGCGGCTGTGGGTGGAGCCTGAGGGCATGGAGAGCCAGGGGCAGAGCCTAGAGGCAACGTGGAGGGATTTAATGGAGAGTGGTGGGGCCAAAAGGAGGCGCCTCCAAGCAGTGCATCGGTAGCCTGTTGAGCCCTGGGAAGCCATGGCCTTCTCTTCTCTGGCCTGACCATCCCTGCCTCCTGCTTCTCCTCCCCCCAGTACGAGGAGCTGCAGCGGTCCGCTGGTCGGCACGGGGACGACCTTCGCACCACCAAGATGGAGATCTCCGAGCTGAACCGCATGATGCAGAGGCTGCGCTCTGAGATCGATAACCTAAAGAAGCAGGTAGGGCTCAGCTCCCAGTGCGTCCCATCCATGCTCCTGCCCCGGGCAGGCCTGGGCCTGGTCCTAACTCCGCCCACGCAGAGAGAAGCCTCTCTAGAGGACTGACCGTCCAGGAATGTAAACGTGCCTTCTCCCACCTCAGCAGGGAGGTCCGGGCCTTCTTTCTGAGATCCGCCCAGCGTCGGTTCCTCTAGGAAAGGTTCTGTCCTCTGCAGGCGTGCATGGCGCAACTCTGAGCTGCTTTGCTTACCCACTATCCAGAGAAGTTCCACGTCGAAAAGGACCCCCGAAATCATTTTCTCCATCCTGCCTACCTCTCAAAGTATCCAAGCGGACAGAGATTAATCTTATTTTTAAAGATGATGAAGCTCAAGCCTCCTTTGCATGAAATCCATTTCAGGAAATTCTTCCATATTTTTAACCTAAAGCCCACATCTTACTGCACTCCCTGTGGACGATTTCACAATCTCCCATGTCCTCCCTGCAGTGTGCCACGCTCCAGGCCGCCATCGGTGATGCTGAGCAGCGTGGGGAACTGGCCCTCAAGGACGCCAAGCACAAGCTGGCCGAGCTGGAGGATGCCCTGCAGAAGGCCAAGCAGGACATGGCCCGGCAGCTGCGCGAGTACCAGGAGCTGATGAACGTCAAGCTGGCCCTGGACATCGAGATCGCCACCTACCGCAAGCTGCTGGAGGGCGAGGAGTGCAGGTGAGACTTTTCCTCCCAGCATGGCTCAAACAGAGGCGGAGCCCACGGTGTCAGGCCCCACATGGAAACTCCAAGGGCAGAAACAGCGTTAAAACACAGCTGCTCCCTAGAGGCGTCCAGCAGTCGCAGATACTCCCAGAGCTCCTGCTGGACCCAGGGCAAGGGGCAGGGGGAGAGGTGGCCCATAACCACATGGAAAGCCATAAGCAGGGCCTTTCTGCCCAGACCCTGTGACAAAGGAGGCCACGCTCCGGACGAGCCTCAGTGGCTCCTGTTTGCCCAGAGATGCCTACCATCTCACTGTCCCTCTCCACCTAGTGAGCACGGTCCCTCTCCCCATTTCTCTGTATACTTGACTTGATCTCTCTGCTAGATGTCCCCTCATGGGTTCACGTTGTCTTCCTAAAGCTAATGAGATGAATGCACGCCTCGGTGAGCACAGGGCCCACACACAGGAAGCGCTGTGTGCAAGAACCCGGGGCTCTTTAACTTCTCAGCAAATGAAATGTGTCTTTCTCTCCCCACCTGCCACAGACTCACTGGAGAAGGTGTCGGGCCCGTGAACATCTGTGAGTAAATGTCCCGGGTGGTAGGAGATGGGAGACAGAGTGGAAGCGAATAGCATGACTAACAAGGATTTAGTGAATGATAATGAACAAGCTGGACGGGGATGTCACAAAGATCTTAGGGGCCCTGTGGAGCCCCCTCTCTTCCTTGGCCCTTCCTCCCAGTGGGGTCAAGAGAGATGTGTGGTGACCCCTCACCCCCAGGGTTGGTCCCAGTGGGGCCACATGTCCACAGGAATGACTCCACCTTGGCCCCGTAAGACCCCACTGATGGGACAGAACTACCAGCAGAGCCCTGGGTCCCCAGCCTGAATGCCTGATTTCTCAGCTAGTTCTGGCAGGAATCCAAACTCACAAAACTAACAAGAGGCTCTTAAACAGGTTAAATGTAAAGACCCGTATTTAGAATTGAAGCAAATTAATTGAACAAGTAGGGCAGTGACTGACCTGGCTTGGCCTCACAGGAGGGAGGGGGAGGAATCATCTCACAGAATGACGCAGCAGGGCTTAGGTGGCATCCGTGGGGCCTTGAGTCCTGGGCGTGGGAAGTAGAGTCCCCTTGGGCCCCATGTGGGTCAGACCACATTAAGCAGACTGGAAAACCAGGATGGGGAGAGCTTGAAACCAATTAATAAAAGGAACAGGAATGCCTCCCCTGGAGAAATGGACACAGAAAGAGGGGAGGTCAAAGAGGTGTCTTCAAACATTTGACAGGCTGTGGAGAGCCACATCCCGAGGTAGTGAGCTCCCCGTCACTGAAAGCATTTGAGCAGAAGCTGAGTGATTGCCTCTCAGTGATGCAGTAGACGGGATTCCAGTCCTAGGGGAGGGTCATCTGGATGGCCTTCAGGCCTCTTCCAGTATGGGAGTCTGTGATCCCCCACAGAGATATGAGCCCTCATGTTCCATCCAATATGAGAGCCGCTGGTATTGATGGGGTATGAACACAGTGGAGGAGCCCAAAGCCTCGGTTTCTGGCAGGTGTGACCCTGGGCATGTCACCTGATGTCTTTGCATGTCCATTTTTCCCCCTATAAAGTGGGGGTGATCGTAGTGATGGCGTCCGCTCAGGCCTGTTGAGATCCACGTGGTCACAGCTCAGAAAGTGCTCTGAAAGCTGTGCTGTCCTGTGTGCGATGCTCACGCTGAGGCAGCGTGTGCTGGGGACAGCGAGTCCCTGCCGCCCTCTCTGACCCTGGCCCCCGGGGAAGGAGGAGATTCCCGTCCCCTGAGGAAGCACTGTGGAAGGGAGCCCGTCTGGGTGGGAGATCTGCGGAGGGTGAGTCTTGGGAAAGCGGAGGAGCCTGCCATGCGGCCTGTGCCTTCTCTCCACAGCCGTAGTCTCCTCCTCCGGGGGCACAGGCTACAGTGGGGGTGGCGGCGGCTACGGCAGTGGCTTCAGCTACAGCAGCGGCGGCTTCAGCTCCACCAGTGGCCGCAGTGTGGGCGGCAGCGCATCCAGCATGCGCATCATCTCCAAGACTTCGTCCACCAAGAAGAGTTACAGGAGCTAAAGGGCCCCGCCCGCCTCGGCTGCCTCTCCCCAAAGGCCCCCGATTCCCTGCCCTAAGGCCTGCCGCTTTGCTAACACCCCATGCACAAATCAATAGCAGGAGGCACGGGGAGCGGGCAAGTGGCCTGTGAGTTCTAAGATTACCTTGTCCCTCGCTCTGCCTCCATACAGGTCCCCACAAAGGTACCCCACTCGCTCCTCCTCCCAGGCCCTCCAGGGTCCCCAGGCAGCCATTCCAATTCACACCGACTCAGCTGCTCTGTGCCAAGACCTGGGCTAGCGCTTTGCCCTTCCAGAGCAGGGGTGCAGTGGGTCTTCCTCCTCCTGTCCAACCCCGATCCACTGCAACCACAGTACTTCACGGAGGGGGGTGCTTAGAATTGACCCGGTGCCCCCTAAGAAGTTGATGCGGTCTAGGCCAGAGTCTCCACATGTGTGGTTTCTCACGGCAGACAGAACACTTTCCTGCAGGCCTCTCAGACCAGGAAATGTTGCAATCCCTGCCCACATATTGCCTCCTGACCTCCTTCCTTGTCCCCCCCAGGCCCCCAGCCCCTTCCCCTGACAACTCCCACCAGCAGACTATTTGAATGAGAAATCAACATCCTTCAAAATATTACCAACTCGATTATTCAGACAAGAATGGAATCATTTTATCAACAACCCAAAAGTTCTCCACGGCCTGGGGCTACATTAGATGATAGTTGATAGCCAAATTCCTTCCAGATCTGCCTCTTTTAAGCCAATATTAGAATTACTGTCCCAAACCGAAATCCTGATGAGGAGAGGGAGGCAGGCCCACGTGTGGGTGTAAGGAAGGCAGCTCAGCACCAGACATCTGCAACAGACACACCAGGACAAGGACCCCAACTGGCCTGTGTTAGGACTGCCTGGGAGAGTCCTCCTGCAAAATAACCCTCCAGGCTAAGGACTTGCTCTCTTGCCTCTGTGCTAGCCACGTCTCTCTTCTGGAAAGTTTTCTTTCCTCTCTACCTTCTCATCATCCTCCACCATCCTGTCTCCTCTCTTAATCCCTCTCCTCACCTTTATTTCTCGCCTTTATCCTTCCCTTTTCTCCCTCTCCCACTCATCCATTTGGCAATGTTATTTCCTGCTCTCTCTCTTGACTTTTATTTTTCGATCTCCCTGTCTCTGAAATGTCTGTGGTGTGGATTTGCCCATCCTCATCCCTAGCCAGAACGGAAACTCTCGAGGGCAGTCCACCAGATTCCCAGCCCCACAGGGAAGGCCCGAGAGAGCCAACTCAGAAGAGGGAGCGCTGTCCATTCCTCATGCCGAGGGGACACGTTGCTCAGCCCCTTGAAGGAAGCAGCGGTAGGAAGTGTTGGAATAGGAGAGTGGGGTAGGCAGGAGATCTTTTGGAGGCTGGCCTTCACTGGGTGGTTTCCTTACTTAGTTTAAAGAGTTGTAAACCCTCAAAACACCTGCCAGGCATTCAAGACTAGAATACGTTCCAAAGGCAAGTAGAGACTGGTTGTCATGCTGATGTGAAGACAGGAAGTTCACTGCTTCAGAAAAATGTCACTCCCGCTCTGATCATTGCAAACCCTTCTGAACTGCCCGCTCCCTGTGCCTGCCTGTTTCCTGAAATAGCTTCAATAAAATGTCACCGAGCTTTCTAGGTCTTGACTGAGTCTGTCCTATCTCACCATCAGAGGGCAACGTTGGAACTGGTGTTCTCCAGGAGCGGGTGCCTTCTGCCCACAACGAATCCAATGAACCGTCCTACTCTCTGCTCCCAAGCGCTGCTCCTGGGCTGCAGGGAGCCCGACACGGTCACTGAGACCATTCCCAGCCTGGATGTGGCAGGGGAAGCTCTCCTGTGTCCACATCACTCCCGTGAACCCTGCCTCACATTTCTGCCCAATATCCCATTCATTCCCTCTAGTGGGAGTCTGCTCTCTGGTCTGGCTTCTTAGGGTCACCATCACCATTAACACATCTTCAGGGCCCACCTCTGTGACACTTACTCCAGGGCAGAGTGAGAATCCGCTTCTCCTGACACCGTGCACCAGGACCCCACCCCACCCCACCTCTTGGTCTCTCGTTACACCCCTCACCTCCCCAAGCCCCTGTCTTCCCTCCCAGCACTGTAGGACACGAAGTCAAGACTACATAAAAGGGGACAGTGTGAAATGTCACAAGTAGACTGAGAATTTCCAAGCACAAGAAACTTTTGAGTTCCAATCTCCTAATCTACAGGTGGGGAACCCGAGGAACAGGGTTGACATAATGCATATTGGCGGCAGACCCCAGTCCTAATCCAGGCTTCTCTCCACCAGAGCAGCAGAGCTCAGTGATGTCAGAAAGAGTGAGATTGAATTCCAGCCTATCACGGACAAGCCGTGGGGCTTGGGGAGTTACAGCCACTCGCTTATCTGTAAAATAGAAACGAACTCACGGTGTCATCATAAGAATTAAATGAGATAATGGGTGGAGAGCTCGGGGTGGTCCCAGAACATGGTAAGCACCCAATAAATGTTACTATTATTATTATTGACTGGATTTTGACCTGCAGCAAAATCACAGTGTGGAAGCAAAAGACTGAGCGGCCACAGCAGCAGTTTCACTGATGGGATTGATGGAAAGGGGGAGGGAGGAGAAGAGAAGGTGGTTTCAAGCATCTCCAAAGAGCTGTGATCTGGGTGCTGGGGATAAAGCCTGTATCCTGCATCCACCTGAACAATTCCAGAGGGCAATGGCGGTCCCCAGAGATGTCCTCGGGCCAGATGTCCTCTATCAACCTCAGGGAGGCTAGGGATGGGTGGGAAGAAAGGGAGAGGAATAACAACGTGGAACCCCAACCTAATGGCTGACATCAATGTGTGTCTTTGGGGCCAAAGAGTCCCTTCCTCCCCCCCTCCTCAAGCACAAGTCATCTCCTCTTGAGTTTCCTGCAGCCTTTTGGGACTAAACAGGCTCTGGAGACAAGAGTCTATGTCTGGAGCCTTCTATCTCAGGAGCCCTAGTGAGACGGGGTGGCTGAGCCGGGGCCAGGACCCCACCTGGCCTGAGGAGGGGCAGGGCCCAGGCTGCTTAGGGAGGTTTCTCCAACCCCAAAAACCTTCCTCCCCGGGAGCTTCTAGAATCACCCAGGAGCCCATGGAGGGACCTTGGGTCTGGAGTATCTGCAGAAAAACATAAAAACAGCCTTGGGGAAACAGAGCATCCTCTAGCATATACAATTTGGACTCTACTCCCAGAGCAGCCGGGGTATGTAATTCATGTCTCCCCCCAACCCATGAAATGGCATAAAGTCCCAACTCTCCCTTTTTTTGAGGCTAAGCCACCGAATTCGCCCAACACAGCTGTCTAGTTGGCCCCTTTCATCACCCCTGTAAACAAGGAAGGAGGACAAATGGGACTTTTATAGGGCCCACCAGCATTGGCCATTGGCTCCTTCTCTTTGCTCTTTGCTACCCTAATTATCCGCCTTGGCACTTAGCAGCTGTCAACATCCCAAGCTCATAAACCTGACTTAATGGTGATTTGGGGGTTGACCCAGCTCAGCCCTCTATCCCCCACCAGATATAAGGGTGGCAGCTGAGCTGCCTTGATAGCTCAGCCTCCCATTCTCCCCGCCGGGCCCAGTCTCTCTGCCTCTCTCCGGCCATGTCGTGCCGCTCCTTCCAGCACGGCTTCAGCTCGAGCTCGGCTGTCCTCCCACGGGTGGTCACCCACTATGCAGTGAGCAAGGGCCCCTGCCGGCCCGGGGGCAACGGGGGCCTCCGTGTGCTGGGCTGCCTCGGCTCCCGGAGCCTGTGCAATGTGGGCTCCGGGAGGCCCCGGGTTGCCTCCAGGTGTGGCCTGCCCGGCTTCGGGTACCGAATGGGGGCTGCCTGTGGGTCTTCTGCCTGCATCGCCCCCGTCACCATCAACGAGAGCCTGTTGGTCCCGCTCGAGCTGGAGATCGACCCAACCGTTCAGAGGGTGAAGAGGGACGAGAAGGAGCAGATCAAGTGCCTCAATAACCGCTTTGCATCCTTCATCAACAAGGTGAGAGGGAGGACCCCGTGGTCCCGGGCCAGGGGATGCAGAGAACGCCCTGTGTCTGGTCCAGAGGAGCAGGAAGAGATCGACAATAGAGAAGCCACGTTGATCCATTGACCTCTCCCATACTCCACGACCACTATCGTTGAAAGCTGGTTAGATCAGGCTCAGCATTAAACATTTCTGCCTGCTAGTTCTTTTTTTAATATGTCATATCTCTCTGGATATTATCTGAAAAAATCCCCAAGTTTGCCTAAGGTCAGACTACAAGAAGAACTTCCAAAGCAATGATAGATACTGAAAGGAACAACCAAAGCCCTTCCTGATGAGACTTTAACAAAAGAGCCACCTTCTGAGGGCCTGAGCTAGAGCAGGACCCTTGGGCCAGGGGGCAGGGATGGGCACTGTGACCCTGAAATTTGCCATCAGCTTAGGCCTGGGATGAGGAGGAAGTGGAACAGTCAGAGCTAAGGACACAAAGTGGTCATGACCAATCTTACATCTGTCAGCCAGAGCCACAGCTCTGAGAAGCTTCGGGGAAGGGTGACGTGCAGCCTGTGGAACGGCTGGACTGGCCTGTCACCCTCAGCTGCCTCTGGGCCTGTCCCCACACCCCAGGGAGGCTCTTGGGGTCAGGATACATGCTGAGGGTTGAGCCGGTGTTTCTGGTGACCCCAAAGTCTAAGGCAAAGAGTCCTGGGCCGGAAGTCAGGACACCTGGGCCCTGGTGCTGGCTCCACCCCAACTGTCACCCTGAGGCCCTGTGCAAACCACTCACCCCCCTGCCCATGGGGCCCCTGCTGCCCATGCGGAAGGGGATGATGCTGGTGGAAGAATTAAAGGAGGTCATATATGCAAAAGTGCTCCAAAAAGGAATTTGTTTTAGTAAAAGGGAATTGTTACATTTGTAGTTTTATTTTGAAAGTGCATAAAGCTCTGGTTGTAAACTCATCCTAATGACGTGGGCCCTGATCGTCAGCCACGTCACACCACCTCCGGCGAGGCTGGGAGCCTCCCCAGGATGCGGCCGTTGACAGGACGTGGGGCAAAATTACTTCCTTCGCAGTTTTCTTGAGAGACAATGTGCAATATGGGAAATCCCAGGGCGGGGACTGGAGACCATGTTCCCCCTGCCAGTGACCAGCTGGGGGACCATGGCATCTCGCCTAGCTTCTCCTGATCTGGGTTCCCAACCCACAAAAACAGAGGAGGTGGGCCAGCAGCTCTCCACATTGCTGTGACAGGGATGCTTTTTGGAGGCAACCTTGCAGGATTCAGAGGAGGAGGTGAAAAAAACTCAGAGTGTGGGGACAGAGCCATTGATCTGCCCTTCTCCCCTGAGTGCCCCTGGGCCCGACTCCCGTGTATAATGTCACCGGCTTACATTAGTATGAAGATTTACAAAGTACTTCCCACACACTTTCCCAAGTGGGAGCTTTAGGAAGCAAAGAAAGGCTTGAAGGGATGGGATGGCTCGGCTAAGGTTATGAGGCTGGTGGGGGGCAGGCAGGGCTGAAAGGTGGCCCCCCCAGGCCTATTGGGACAGCATACTCTTTCCACTCTAATATGGGGAGCCCCTGAGTGAAAGATGGGGTCCTATAAGCTCCCCTAGGCGAGGGAGACACAGAGACATGTCCTCAGGTTCCAGTCAACACAGAGACCCTAGATCTTTGGGAATTTTAGCACATTGGCTGTGGTGTGTAGAGAGAGACAGCATAGACTGATTCCACTGCCCCCACCACCCCCTACTCTCTCCCAGCCATGGTCCCCAGGGTCCCTGCTGCCCAGTGACATCCCGCTCTCGGCTGCAGGTCCGGTTTCTGGAGCAGAAGAACAAGCTGCTGGAGACCAAGTGGAACTTCATGCAGCAGCAGAGGTGCTGCCAGAGCAACATCGAGCCCATCTTCGAGGCTTACATCTGCGCCCTCCGGAGGCAGCTGGACTGCGTGGCCGGGGACCGGGCCAGGCTGGAGTCGGAGCTCTGCAGCCTCCAGGACGCGCTGGAGGGCTACAAGCAGAAGTGAGTCTCTTGGCTTTCACCCCACCAGGGGACCCAGGCCAAGCTATGCAAACCATCTGGGCCTCAGTTTCCCCAACTATGAAATGGAAAGCCTGAAACTTGGTTCCTTGGGAGGTAGGACAATTAGGTGGGATAATGCAGGGCAGAGCCTAGGACACTGCCCGTCTGGCACACAGGAGAAGCTCTGAAATTGTCATTTGTCTTCATCTCCCCTCCCACCGCCTTGCCTAAGTAGGCCCTCATCCTCCCTTTCAAAGTCAACAAGATCTTTCTCCGGCATTTCTGGCGCTCCAGGGGTCTGCTCCAAACCACCTGTTCTGCCTTATCTCCACCCATCCATTGGCAGATCCTGCACAACCTCTATTCCCCAAATAGACCTCCAAACCCTCTTCCCTCCAAGCTTTTGTTCCTGCTGTCCCTTCTTCCCCGTGAGCCCCTCTCAGCATCTCTTCGTGCCACATCCAGGCTAATACATCCCGCCTTTTCTCTCACCCCTGACTTCTGGCTTCCCGCATCCCTCCTGTCACATCAGGAAGTCATCCCCCCTCCCCTCACTATCAGGCGCTCTGTCTTCCCGGCTCCTTTCCTGGTTCTTTGTGGTTCAGGTCCTGTAGCTGCTAGACTCTGGGACCTGACTCACAGGGGAGAAGGTGGTTGCTAAGCATATATTAATGAAGACCTTGCAGGCTAGTAAACCCAGTGCTTGCAAGAAGCTGAGGCCCAGATAAATTGCCCTACAGTCCTGGGTGGGTCTCTCCCAGCCAGGGTCCTATGGAGCGCGTGCTGTGGGGGAGGGTTGAGAGAGACGTATTTCCATTGACAAGAAACAGTGTGAATATGCAGACAGCAACAGTTCATAAGGGATGTGGGTCAGTGGAGGGGAGCCACATGGGGGTCACTCACTCTGCAGGTGTCAACCACATGCCTATTTGGTGCCAGACTGGGTTGAGCTGGCTCCTTCCCTCCAGATGCCTCCATCAATAAGCAAAGACCTCCATGCCCACACACCAGCAGTTACAACGTGGTACAGGGCAGAAGGGGAAAGGAATCCCAAGAGAGTGAGCGAGCAGAAGGGTCCCAGGGAGCCTTCCTGGGGGAGGTGTCATTTGCTCGGGGCCTTGAAGGACGTGTTTCATTCCAGTTGCTTCTCATAAAAGTGGAGTCCAGGGGGCAATCCCGGTGGCATAGTGGTTAAGTTTGCGTGCTCTACTTCAGCGGCCCAGGGTTCACAGGTTCAGATTCCAGGCACAGACCTACACACTGCTCATCAAGCCATGTTTTGACAGCGTCCCATATACAAAATAGAAGAAGATGGGCACAGATGTTAGCTCAGGGCCAATCTTCCTCACCAAAAAAAAAAAGAGGAGTCCAGGGTAGACCCTAGAAAAGGGGAAGGGACTGGAACAGGAGACAAGGAAGGTCAACGTGTGCCAAATGAGAGGGGACAACCCAGGCAGACTGTGACAGGCAAGAGTGGCAAGGCTGTGGGAGGGGTGAAGGCCAGCCCTCTCAGCAGGAGCAATGCCTTTCTTGATGGGTAAGATACAAGATGATGAGGAGACGTGGTTTGTCAACAGCCAATGCTTACACAGCATGTACCCATGCCAGGCCCTGGCCCAGAGCTTTGCAGGTGTTAACTCATGTGATATGTTAACTCAGCTCTGGCAGGACCAGTGTGACCCTCATTCTGCAGATGATGAAGCTGAGGCACAGAGAGGCCAAGTCACTTACCCAAAGTCACGTGACTAGCACGTGACAGAGCCAGGATTCAAACCCAGGCGGTAGGCTCCAGCATCCTGTGCCCTTGCTGCGGCAGAGTTCTTCTGGAAAAAGGAAGGATGGGTGTCAGGAAGTGCAATGAAGCTTTTAATGGATCAATGTTGCTCATCAAACTGAGTCATTCCAGCGCTGATCCTGATTCCGCTGCCCGACGGGCAGTGAGTGGGCGAGGAGCTCCCTCGGAGCCTCCAGGAAATAGTCGGGCTGTCTCTGAGGGTCTGGTAAAGTGGGTAATTGCTACCTCTGCAAGTGAGCTGCAGGTGGAGGCCGGGCTCAGAGCTCTCCTGGTGAGGAGGCACACGGGACCAGCTGAGATTTCAGGGATGACAGCCAGCTCTCAGAACAACTTAGAAAAGACGGCTGTGCCAGCAACAGGCAGCCAACTTTTCACCACCTTCCCAGAGGAAACAACCAGATGAAGTGGGCTTCCTTAGCAGCAAGACAGAATGAAGGCAGCCTTCAGAAGGACTTCCCCGAGGATGATTCACAGGAACAGGCTACTGGGGAGCGGGGAGTCGTGGCTAATGAGAGGCTATGATAATGATCATGTGTCTTGAATGGCTGGAGGAGCTAGAGGTGTCCAGAGACCTGGGCTGCACCTGGTGAGCCCTTAGGGCATTCAGTCAGTGAGAGGCAGATTAGCCCCCAAAGGCCCCTTCCAACCCCACAAGCCCACTAAAACATTTGTTTCCTGCCCTTTCCACCAGATATGAAGAGGAGCTCTCCCTGCGACCCTGTGCTGAGAATGAGTTTGTTGCCTTGAAGAAGGTGAGGGAGGACGGCACGGGGAGGGGAAGGTGAGGGAGGACGGCACGGGGAGGGGAAGGTGAGGGAGGACGGCACGGGGAGGAGGGAGGTGGGGAAGGGTGGCATGGGGAGGGGAAGGTGAGGGAGGACAGCACGGGGAGGAGGAAGGTGAGGGAGGACGCAGCCTGCCCTCCTGCAAAAGGGTCTCTCACCCTCAGACCGTGGCGCCGCCCCAGGGACCCTGGGAAAGAGGAAGGCCAGCCTCGCCCGACCCCTTACAAAAGGGCAGTGACTGACCCGGCCTCCACCTCCCAACTCATGTGGGCCAAACCTGGTTAAGGGTTGTGTCTACACCTGCCAAGGAGCTGGAGATGTGGCTAATGCCAAATGAAAAACAAAACAAAAACTCTGACTCAAACCCCAAAAGATGAAAACAACTGTGACAATTCCTCAGACAGACAGTGAGGTATCTAGAGCCCGAGCTCCCCACAGCAAGCTCTGAGGAGCTGCATTCAAGGCTCCTTCAAACCCCAACCCTTCAGATCCTTCCCAGCAGGGTGCAGGCCAGGCATGGGGTCCTGGGGCTGGGGACCCTGCCTCCATCCTTGGCTTTGTCACCTCTTCACTTCCACATGGGCCTGAGTGAGGAGAGGTGGGTCCCACACCAGCTACCTGCCACCAGCTTGCCTGGAATGTGGCCCAGCTGGCAGAGTGGGTGGCCTTGCACGTCCCCCCACCCCAGGTTATGCTTGTCACTGCTCTGGCCGCAGGACGTGGACACGGCCTTCCTGACGAAGGCTGACCTGGAGACCAACGTGGAGGCTCTGGTCCAGGAGATCGACTTCCTGAAAAGCCTGTATGAGGAGGTACCTGCAGCCATGCCACCCACAGGGGATCGGTCGGGGGCCAGTCCTGTGGGGTGATGGGTGGGGAAGCTCCTGCCCAGTGGGCACGTTTCAGGGCAAGCTGACTTAAAAATGAGCCTGTGAAGAAATCAGCGGTTCTTGGGCGGTGAGACTCCCGGAAGTCAGGCTGCCCAGACCCTGGCTCTTGGGTCTCTGTGTTACTAGAGGGTGGGGACGAGGAGCAAGTTGGTGATGGAAGGCCGGGGACAGCTATGCAAATCCCGTGCCAAGCTGGTATGGGAAGGTCAGAGTCAGCTCTCCCCTGTCCTCCCTTCTTTATCCTCAAAGAGCTCACCATTCTCACCTGGGGCCTCGCCCCCAGGAGATCTGCCTGCTCCAGTCTCAGATCTCAGAGACGTCAGTCATTGTGAAGATGGACAACAGCCGGGAGCTGGACGTGGACGGCATCGTTGCCGAGGTCAAGGCCCAGTATGATGAAATCGCAAGCCGCAGCAAAGCCGAAGCGGAGGCCTGGTACCAGTGCCGGGTGAGGCCCGGGCAGGGCAGGGGGGACCCCAGAGCTGCTGTCCCCCAGGAAGTGGGTGAGGAGATAATGAGAGAGCTGTGCCAGGCCACAGCGACAGGGAACCCCATAAACCCCAGGCCCTGTTGTCTCCGCCAGGCCCCAGGCCAGGTCCCTGCAGAGCATGTGGGAGGGGACCCCACAGCAGCCCAGGCCTGTCATCAGGGTGCCAGGTGCCTGAGCCTCATTCACCACAGACTCCCCGGAAGTGCTCCTCTAGGCAGCACTCAAGGAACGCTAATTAACAATGATGGCAAAAAGTGTTCTGGGCTTCGAGGCGTGGGAGGAGGCTAATGGCACAGAGTGGTTACTAATGGTGGAGCAGACACGGTGATTAAGGTGGCCCCAGACTTCGGTAATTAGGGGCTTGCTGGAAGAGCAGCGGGGGCCCCCAAGGGCAATTCGATTTTACAAACATTATCATCCCAGTCTCACCTGCCCTGCCTGTGAAAGGCACCATGCATGCAGGCATTCATTCATTCATTCATTCATTCAACAACTGTTTATTGAACACCCATCATGTGCCCGGGCACCATTCTAGATGCTGAAGATGCAGCAGGGAACAGAGAAGACAGCAATCCCAGCCCTTATGTCACTTTCATTCTAGAGCAGGGGCAGGGGAGGGACAGACAACAGACAAGATGGTGAGTCCACGTATGTCGGGTAGTGACACGTGCTATGGAGAAAGTAAGTCAGGGTGAAGCACGGGAAGTGCTCGGGAATATGGTTTTAGATAGGGTGGCAGGGAAGGGTGTGGCACCGGGCGGATACTGGGTCAGACCACCCCTGTCCTCACGGAGGTTACAGTCCAGGGGGAGAGAAACACGAACCAACCAAAGACAAACAAGTTCGCACGAGGTGATGGCTGAGGTCGAGCCACTCAGGGAGTCCTGTGTCTGGAAAGGCAGAGGCACCGGCACTGGATCTGGATCTCAAAAGCTAAGTGAGATTTCAATAAGCAGAGCAGGGGGGAAGGCGTGTCCGGCTGAGGGGCAGCGGGAGCCAAGATGCAGAAGCATGAAGGTGAGGTGCCTGATGTGAAGCACCACGAAGGAGCCCAGGCTGGAGGGGTGGCATCGGGTCAGATAACAGCGTATCGGCAGAGCCGTGCTGAGAACTTTGGGCTCTTTTCTGAAGGCAGTGGGTCCCACTGCCCAGGGAGCGCCCCAGGCGATGCTCTGCCTATTCTCTGGAGATCCACTGTGAGCAAAGGCATCAGACGCTGGCCTGGAGTCAGCTCCCGGTGACTCAGTCTGTGGTCCATCCACAGCCGAGTTTCACCCAGCTGGCCCCTCCTTTGGTTGCTGTCCTGGGCTACCCATCAGTCAAGTGGGCCCAGGGAAAACAACCTCGGTTTCCATCCTCCTAAGTCAGAGCCGGAAAGACAACTCTATTATTTAAGGATTGTATTTAGCTGTGAGGATCAGGATCAAGAAAAAAATAGTTAAAACATATTCAGTTTTTACTTTTTTTCTCAAATAATTTGAAGTACAGAAACAGAGTGCCCATGGACTACATTGAGTGTTCTATATCACCATCCGGGACATGGGCTCCTTCTAGCTTTTATTCTGCAATCCTTAACACATTGCTTTAATCCTGATGGTTGCCTCATGTCCCAAAATGGCTGCCAGACCACCAATCTCACATGCTCATTCCAGACAGGAAGAAGAATAGAAGGCAAAAGAAACATGCCAACTGAGTCATCCTCCACTTTAAAGAGCTTTCCTGGAACCCCTATGCAGCAACAGCCACAGATCTCATTGATGAGAAGGCTGAAAAATATTCTCTTATCTGGGCTTGTTGCCATCCCAAGCTAAAGCAGAGTTCTGTCTGAAGAAGAGGACAGTGAATATTGATTAGGCAACTACAGGCTTTCCCACAATAACCAAACAACAAAAGAGCCAAAGAGAGTGGTTTGTGCTTATCTCTTGTTTTGCATTTTCTATGCAAAATGCTCCCACCTGTTATGTGCAGGAAATCTAAAGTGGGCTGATTTTTTTAAATTTATAAATGTAATCTGTAACACACTATTTAGAAATTGGATTCAGAGTGCAAAGGTTTTTTTTTAAAAAGTGCTACATGGGGCTGCCCGGTGGCGTAGCGATTTCGTCCGCGCTTGGCAGCCCGGGGTTCGCGAGTTCGGATCCCGGGCGCCCACCGACGCACTGCTTGTCAGCCATGCCGTGGCGGCGTCCCATGTAAAGTAGAGGAGGATGGGCACGGATGTTAGCCCAGGGCCAGTCTTCCTCAGCAAAAAGGGGAGGAGTGGCAACGGATGTTAGCTCAGGGCTGGTCTTCCTCACAAAAAAATTAAAAAGTGCTACGCCAAGGTAGGAAGTAACCTTGTATTTTGTTTTCAATTGTTTTGAAGGAGAATACACAAATGTACTTACCATGGTGTCCCTCCTTGGTCTGTTGGGCCTCCCAGGCTGAGCGCAGAAACCCCTTCCAAGGTCCAGAGGGACATCTAAAAGGGAGGGAGCCCTCAGGAGACCCTCAGGCTCTGGGGCAGAGAGAAAAGGACGAGACACAGAACAGCTAAACAGAGAGGAGGGGAGCTTGGAGCTCAGAGGGGAATTGAACAAGCCTGAAGGTTCAGGGCTGGGAGGTGGGAAGGGCATAGGAGCCGCCCATAAAAGGACTCCAAAATGGACCAGAAATGGAAACGGGATGAGAACAGAGCAAGTGTAAGAATCCAGAGAGCACCTGAGCCGGGAAGTCCCGGGACGAGGGAGAAGGGACGGTGTGCAAGGGAGGTAGCAGGTGCCACAAGGCGGGCCGGGGTTCTGATTTCTCCGTCCGTCCTACAGTATGAGGAGCTGAGGCTGACAGCCGGGAGCCACTGTGACAACCTCCGAAACCGCAAGAACGAGATCCTGGAAATGAACAAGCTGATCCAGCGACTGCAGCAGGAAATTGAGAATGTCAAAGCCCAGGTGAGGCCAGGGGAGACCTGGCTCTGAGAGCACATCACAGGCTGCCCCACCGTCTGGTCGTCTGGGGCGGCCCATCCTCCCTGGGAGCGCTGTTGAAGAGGGAATAAACTGCCTCGTTTAAGAGGGAGCAAGCCCTCTCTGCGAAAGAGCTGACTGACAGCAGGAGGGGCAGCCTCAGGGAATGAGGAGGCCCCCACAGAGGCTGGGCGGCCTCCTGTCACATGTGACACAGCAGGATGCTTCACTAGGTGGGAGCATAGAAAAGATGGTCTGCATGGTCCCTTCCAACCTGAAGGCTCTGTAATTCTATGATCTTGAAATTCTAGGTGACTCTGAGGAGTCCACAAAATCAGACCCCCCTGTCCTCCTCAGCTAGTGAAGACCAACCAGACACTCACAATCTCCTAGCCCCAAAGAAATTGCTCAGCATATCTACGGAAATTCTCAGACCTCCTCGAGGTGTTGTAGATGGGAGAACTGGTCTCGATCCGCTGGAGGAACAGATGTCACAATCTTAGGGTGAAGCCCCCAGCAGATTTGATCTGGCGTCTAACTGTGACTGTAGGAGAAACCCACCCTCCCTCCTGTGTCTCTCCTTTACTCTGACACTGCTACCACACCCACAACACTTCTGACACCAGATGGGTGAGTTTTCCCCACACCAACCAATTCTGCCACGCCAGCTGGGTATCCTACAGTTTGACTCAATTCTGACACATCTACCTGAAGACAGCGTCAGGTCCCACAGGCTAAGGGCTCAGTCCCACAAGACTGCCCCCACTTCAGAGGCCAATCCCAAGTCTAGATTCTCACCTGTGCTTCTGACCGATGGGCTATAAATCGGAATTTCCCACAACCCCCTCCTCAGGATCAATTAATTTGCTAGAGTGGCTCACAGAACTCAGGAAAATAGTTTACTATTTACCAGTTTATTATAAAAAGATGTGATAAAGGATAAAGATGAACATCCAGATGGAAGACATGCGTAGGGCAAGGTATGCGGGAAGGGGAGCGAAGCTTCCACGCCCTCTCCAGGCCCCACCCTCCCCAGACCCCACCCTCCCAGCACCTCAGCGTGTTCACCCACCCGGAAGCTCTTGGAACCCCCTGCTATGGGGATTTTCTGGAGGCGTCCTCAGGTGGGCACGATCAATTAATAACTCCATTTCCAGCCCCTGTCCCCTCTCCGAAAGTTCCAAGCTTCTAATCATGGCTTGGTCTTTCTGGTGACCAGCCCCTATCCAGGAGCCCACCCGGGTCTCTCCTCGTTAGAACAAAAGACACTGACTGCTAACAGCCAGGAAATTGCAAGGGATTGAGGACCCCCATGTCAGGGATGGGCTCAAAGACCAAATATTAGAATAAGAGATGCTCCTAGTGTGCTCATCACTTGGGAAATTGCAAGGATTTTAGGAGCCCTGTGCCAGGAACTAGGGACAGAGACCAAGATGTATATTTTCTATTATCTTACAAGGACCATGTTCTCTCTGTTCTTCAGAGAGTGAGCCTAGGGCTCCAGGGGACCCCAAGAATGCTTTCTGTGCACTCTCCCCCAGCGCTGCAGGCTGGAGGCTGCAGTGACCGAGGCAGAGCAGCAGGGCGAGGCGGCCCTCAGTGACGCCAAGTGTAAGCTGGCCGGGCTGGAGGAGGCCCTGCAGAAGGCCAAGCAGGACATGGCGTGTCTGCTCAGGGAGTACCAGGAGGTGATGAACTCCAAGCTGGGCCTGGACATCGAGATCGCCACCTACAGGCGCCTGCTGGAGGGTGAGGAGAGCCGGTGAGTCTAGCATGGGCCCAGGTGTGCACATCCACCTGCCCTCTGGCAGCTGCTGCTGCTGCCCATCCCACAGCCGTGGAAAATCCAAAACAGCATGCAATCCACAGGCCCTTCTCACTAATGCCTCCGTGGTGTGGGCGGGGGCGGGGCAGGTACCACACATGTATCCGCCTTGTTCTCTTAGATGCCATCATCTCGTGTCTTTTTCTTCTCACCCCCAGGCTGTGCGAAGGCATTGGGCCCGTGAATATCTGTGAGTAGCTGAGCCCTCCCTAAGGAGCCCTCTGGGATCCTGGGGGCTGATCAACCCAACCCAGACCACACCACCCATGCCCAGACCTCAGCATGCCTCCCCACCCCAAGGAGGAGTTGTCCACCAGGAGCTCCTGGTTGGATGCAGGAACTCTCCCCACGGTTGTCCAAGTCTTTGGGAGTCAGAATTAGGAGCAGATGTGCAGCATGGTCCCAGTGCTCATGGCCCAGAAGCTGCAAGGAACCATCCTGAGACGGGGATGCTCTTCTGGAGAAGGAGAATGTGCAGCAAGCTCAGACAAGTAGAAACTGAGAGAGGGGGAAGTGGATAACAGGCCCAGCCTTGCCCAGGCTCTGGGGAAAGAGGAGAGACGTGTAGGGAACGTCTAAGCACTTTATGTGGCTGGACGGGAGACACGGAATCTGGTAGCTGGGATAGAAGGCATCCTTAGAGGTGAGTGGTGGCAGGTGGGGGCGTGTCTGGCTGAGATGTTTCAGGGCAAGGCCCTTGGAGTCACACAGTGCAGAGCCCTGAGCATCCTTCCTGTTCCCACAGCCGTGAGCAGCTCCAAAGGCACCATCCTCTACGAGCCGTGTGTGGTCAGCTCACCCGTGCTGAGGACCGAGTACTGCCCAGGGGGCACCAGTGTCCTCAAGAGCAGCGGGGGCTGCAGCATCGTGGGCGCCGGGGAACTCTACATCCCCTGCGAGCCCCAGGGACTGCTGGGCTGTGGGAGCAGGCGGAGCTCCAGCACGAAGCTAGGGGCTGGGGGCGGCTCCTCCTGCCACAAGTGTTAGCGCAGCCCCCGAGGCTGGAAGCCCAGGCACAGGGCGCCAGCCCCCAGCCTGGATGTTATCCCCCCATCAGGGCTGAAGACAAGGATATGCCAAACCCCCACCTTCCTGTACTGACCGCAAGTGTCCTTTGGGTTCTCACTGGGAGCTGCCCCTCAGGCCCATCTATATCTTCTAGAATCACCTTTCACTTAGCTGTGTGCAGACTCTGAGCTGGACCCTGGGGGTAGAGGTGGGAGGATGCAAAGAAGAATGCATCGCCCATGTCCCCTGGACTGCTGACAGTCAGGCTGGAGTGTGGCCAAGAGAATGGTGATAACCCCAAACCACTTCTCTTCTGGATGAGAGGGCCAAGTGGGCACATCACAGTTCTGCTTGGTGGATTATCCCATGGAAGTGTCTCCACAAAGCCAGCCTCTCCCGGGCCCCTGGGGGTTCCCACTTTCCTTACCTCTGGCTCTTATGCCCCTAAGAAAAGTGAACATCTTTTAACACCCATCTAAAACATGCCCTATTGCAAATATCAAAAGGAGACATTCCAAAATCCCATTCTGAATTCCAAAGCCAAAGGCCAGGGTTTCCGGATTCCTCTGGACCTGTCACTGTTCCGCCCAGTTTGCACAGCATCAAGAGGGGGTCTTAGGGAGGTAGCTTCACCTGCTCAGGTGTGCTGAACTCACACTATGAAAACACGTCTTTTTCCTGAGCTCACATCAGCAGCTGGTGGTGGGGAAGTGGGGAGAACAAAGGCGGGGGACATGGACTATTTACTGGACAGAGGGACACTCAGGAGCTGACATTATTTGCTCAAGGGAATCAAGCCCCCGCACCCCCCTTCTGTACACAGCCTCCCCGATCCTGCTCCCTCTCCCTTTAGTTCCTCTTGCTTTGGGTCTGATGTGAACGTGTTTTCCTGGCTACAGTGACATGGGGCTGCCCCAGCGGACTCGGAGGCTTTGGCTCAGGGGCTGTGAGGGAGGAGGAGGTGCTGGGCTGACCCCCACTCCCCAGAGGCCCCGCCCCTAGTGCTGCATCCTGCAGAAGCCCCACCCACCCAAGGGTCTACCCTCTATGCCGTGAGCATCTGCACTTGTCTGTTCCCAATAAACTGACTGTTCACAGGCTCCAGGAGTCAACATTATTCACCCTGCTCTGTGGGGTGCGATAAGGCCAAGGGGGAACCAATGAGCTGCCTTTTGGGGCTGGGGGCTGGGGACTTGGGAGAGGAAATGAAGGTTATTACACAAATGGGAAAACTACATATGAATGATTTGCAAGTGGCCTGTGGAATAAATAAATTTGGTTTCATACAAATCATACTTAAAACCTGCACATCACACCCCAATAGTTTGCAAAGCACTTGCCCCATTAAAAACCACGGGCCTATTGCACACAGGCCTCCCCACCACATGCTCCCCTGCATATGCCGTAGAGAAAGTCCCTGGGCCCCATCATGTCCATACATAGCAGCCTCCAAGCCCTGGGCTCTGCCTCCCCATCCTGGACGATTCTCAGTGCAGGGCAGGTGCAGGCCTGGGGGACACAGTGAAGATGGGCAGCACCCCAGCCAGAGAGGAGGAGCCAATAGTCTCTTCTCCCTCTGAGGGAGCCCCAAGACCTGGAGATGAGACTTGATGGCAGCAGTTCCACCCTCTGCGGGGCCCCAATCCACTCCCTGTTGCCTCGCTGATCCCCCATGACAGTCCCCCCCACCACAGACTCCACCTTGTGGCTCCCCTCTCCTGAGCGCTGGCATGCGGCTCTCCTTCCCCCACAGCCCCACACGGAGCATCTATTCTGTGCGAAGCCCTGCGTTAGAAGCTGGTGATACAGAAGTGAGTAAGACACCCTCTTATCCCTGGAGGTACTCTCGGCCTCACAGAGGAGTCATAAATAATGAGAAGCAGAGAGTAGGATAGCAAGAAGGAAAAGCCGCTAACGACTATGCCCAGAAAGGGGGTCAGAGAGAGGTTCTCAGAGAAGATTGTACAGTCAGAGTCTGAATGGAAGTCTAGGGTTATAGATCTGTGGGCAGCACATTCAGAAGAACCCATCCATTCACCTTTTCATTCACTCAACCTGTACTTATCCAGCCCCTGCCATGGGTCAGGCCACCTAGCGGCTGGCAACACAGTGATAGACAAGACAACTCCGTCAGGGCGACCTACCCAGTAGACACAGTTCCTAGAGCCCATGGCAGGGCCTGTAAAATGGTGCAGCCACTTTGGAAAACAGTCTGGCTGTTCCTCAGAATACTGATCGTGGAGTTACCATATGACCCAGCCATCCCACTCCTGGGTGTACAGCCAAGAGAAATGAAAACACACGTCCAGACAAAAACTTGTACATGAATATTTTCACAGTAGCCAAAAGGTGGAAACAACCCAAATGTCCACCAATGGATGACTGGGTAATCAAAATGCAGTATATCCATACAATGGAACACGATTCAGTCATAGAAAGTAACGGAGCACTGGCACATGCTACAACATTGGAAACATTACAAGTAAAAGGAGCTCGACATAAAAACCCATATTCTGTGATTCCCTTCACATGAAATCCGGAATAGGGAAACCTATAGGGACAGGAAGCAGATCAGTGGTTGCTTAGGGCTGGAGGAGAAGACGGGATGGGGGAGAGAAATGGGGTGATAGCCAAAGGTTTCTTTTTGAGGGGATGAAAATGTTATAAAATTGACAGTGATGATGGTTGCACATATCTGGGAAAATATTAAAACCACTGAATTGTACATTTCAAATGAATGAATTATATGGTCTGTGAATTATATCTCAATAAAGCTGTTTAAAAAAAGGGGGGCCCTGGGGGCCGCCCGGTGGCGCAGCGGTTTAGTCCGCGCTTGGCAGCCCGGGGTTTGCGAGTTTGGATCCCGGGCGCCCGCCGACGCACTGCCTGTCAGCCATGCCGTGGCGGCATCCCATATAAAGTGGAGGAAGATGGGCACGATGTTAGCCCAGGGCCAGTCTTCCTCAGCAAAAAGGGGAGGATTGGACGGATGTTAGCTCAGGGCTGGTCTTCCCCACAAAAAAAAAAAAAGGGGGGCCCTGGCCCCAGTCCAGGCCTCATGGGGCTGACAGCCTTGCAGGGAATACAGACCTGGAACAGGAAATTACAGACACAAGGACTGTTGTGAAGGGGGACATAACTGAAGGTCCCACCCTAGTCATGGGCCTCAGGAAGGTCCCCAGGAGGAGGGGCAGGCCAACTGGGTCCTGAAGGACAGCAGGACTTAGGGGAAGGACTTAGGCAGGTTCCAGACTGAGGGATCAGCGGCTGTGAGCCAGAGCACACAGGGCTGCCCCGGAGAGCGTCTGTGGTTCCAGGGGTGCACATCCACACACGGGGCAGGAGGGGGTGGAACTACAGGGCCTCACAGCTTCATTCCCACTTGAAGCCCCGTCAGTCTGGATCTGGCCCTGGAGCCAGCTAAGCTCCTTGCTGATTAGTAACTCAGAGCTCTTACAACTACAGGGATGCTCTGGCCCGGAGTCAGCAAAAACAGAGAGATTCCATGGACGACCCACGTCTGCCCCACAGATGACAGCCTGAGCCCAGGAACAGCCCACTGGTTAAGGGAGGAGAGGGAGGGAAGGTTCCCCCACCCTCACCGGGTGCTGGGCTCCGGCCTGGCCACCAGCCCTTCAGAACTTCCCCTTCCAGAGTGCCCGGGCCCCGGGGAGGGGTGGCTGGAACCAACCACTAGGCATGACTCATCCCAGCAGTGGGGGCGCCCCAGGTCCAGCCTGGGCACACCCCTTCCAGAGCTTCCCCCGAGGATCCCCCTCAGCGTTGGGCAGCAGTGCCCCCATTCTCCCTCCGTCCCCAGGGAGGAGGTGACTCAAGGCAGGCGGGACAAAAGTGCCTCCTGGTGGTGGCCTGGTTCACACTCCATTCACCTGGGCATTCACCTCCTGAGCTCCTCCCAGGGCCAGCCCCACGCCCCACACCCTGGTGCTGGGATCCAGGGAGGATCAGGCCTGGCCCCCGCCCTGGGGGGGAAGGGAGACCATCTGCCTTCCACTCCCTGGGAATCCAAATCCTGCCCGCTCCAGAGCGCCCCCACGAGGACAGATGGGGAACAGCAGGGAGGCCTGGGAAGGGAGGGAGGACCCGGATTGGAGTTCCCTGTTTCTGTGTCTGTCTCGCTAGAATCTCTGCCTTTTCCTTCTCCCGCTTCTCACCCAGAGCCTCTTTTCTCGCCACAGGGCTCTTCCTTGTCCCACTGCCCCCTCACTCAGAGGCCCTCTGCCTCTGCCGGCAGAGGCCCTTGTCTCTCCAGATCCCTTCCTCATCCTAGTCCCATCAGTGGCTCCCAGAGCACCCACCACTGCCACTCTCCCCCTGGGGCTTGGACTGGGGGAAATGGCTTTAGAAACAGTATTGTGGGCAGAGGAGGGGGAACCTAGCATCACTGAGTCTGACAGAAGGAGAGGGCTGCGCTCCAGCAGCCATCCTGGCACCTAAATGCCACACCAGGCACGCATCAGCACCAGTAAGGGTTTGCTGAAGCAAACTGACCTTATGTGTTTGAGGAGCAACATTTTCACCCTGGACAGGTGACGGCTGTGTGGGCAATGTGAGGAATTATATTAAACCTGAAAAAAATCATCCTGCCTGGAGGGGTAGGGCTGGTCCCAGACAAGAGGGGGGCTTTATCTCTCCAGGAGGTGCTTAGATTCCTTCCAAGCTTATTAGCCGGAGAAGGCAGACGGCTGGAGGGCCTCCGCAGGGGTGGACTCAGCCTCTCCCCACCGGCCCCTCCTTCTGCCAGGGGACTCCTGAGCTTCCCTTCCCACAGGGACAGGTCTCAGCATGAACACCCCCTCATGAGCACCTCTCCCAGCACAAACTTGGCCCCGAGCAAGGCGGAAACACTGAAGAAGGCGTCTTCTAGCAAAGCCTTCTCTCAGCACCTGGGGTTTCCCATCACTCTCCTTCCCTCCCACGTGTGCACACACACACACTCATGGCCACAGCTTTGTGCCCAGGGCTCCCAGACCCTGCTCAGCCAACCAGGACAGGGCCCCCGCCCCAACCCCCTCTTCCTCCCTCCCCTGGTCAGCAGTTCTCCCTCCTCCCCACTCCGCAGATAGCATCTGCAGGAGCCAGCAACCGTCCAGCAGTGGCGCAGTGAGGCACGGCGGCTGGGCACAGCCAGCAGATCTGGGGATGACGTCCAGGCCCCCGATGACAGGAAGAAGAAACTGTCAGGGCAGCAAAACCTCCACCCAGTGTTTCCAGGGCTACTCCTCCCCACTTCCCACCTGCCACCCCTAAAAAGTGACAAAGGGTTGTGTTATGCATCATCTGGCGAAATAATGCCTTGGAACTGTAAACTGCTGATGGTGGCAGCTCATCCCAGAGCGGGGGTTATGCTTGACTGGTCCCAATTACCCCCACCCCGCCCAGCCTGGTTGGAGGAAGCTGAGACGCGGGACAGCCCCAGGAATGGCTGATGGATAATGAATGCCGCAGTGCGCTGGCTCAGGAGGGAGGTGGGGTGCCAGACGGGAACAGGGACAACTGCTTAGAAGTGAAGGGAGGATTGTGCAAAAGAGAGGGTAAGGGGCAGAGAGAAAGAGGGAGAGAGGGAGCAAAGAGAGCAAGGGAGGAAATGGATGACAATAAGCACCAGGCCCACGCAGTGTACACCCCAAACATTTTCACAGTTAATCCTCACTGTACAGACATGCGTCACTTAATGACGGGATACGTTCTGAGAAATGCATCGTCAGGTGATTTTGTCTTTGTGCAAACATCATCGAGTGTACTTAAACAAACCCAGACGGCGTAGCCTACTACACACCTAGGCTGTATGGTACTGATCTTATGGGACCACTGTCGTATATGTGGTTGCTCACATGCATTTCGGTTGACCAAAACGTCGTGATGCGGCACGTGACTGTACCATGAAGTAGGTATCATTCCATTTTACAGATGAGGAAACTGAAGCTTAGAGAAGTTAAACAACTCCCCCAGGTCACTGTGTACCATGGAGGGGAGGGTTTGCTGACTAACATTGTTTAGAGTGGCCAGTGCACAGTGATAATGAAAAGCAGACCGACTTTTAGTTAGTTGTGTTATTGATTTTAAATTCTCTCAGACAAGCCCCCTTATCACCGGCACCCAGAGCAGAACCCCACCACCACCCTGCCACCACCCTGCCATCAGTGCACCACTGTCCAAATCACACTGCCAGCAGGTGGCAAAACTGGGATTGAACCCAGTCCACTTGACTCCAAGGGCTGTGTCACGTCTTCTGTCCTCAGCCTGGCACACTCAACTCGCTGGTGTCCTCTGTGCTGTCCCTCCCGCTCCCCTCCCCCTTCACCTCCACAGGCATCCCTGGTCCCCTTCCCAGTCTCCTGTGGGGGGATGCTCTTTCCTCCAGCTGCCAGACTCACACCCCAAGAGGCCAGAGCTGGAGGGCACATAGGGTTGGTCTGCACCATCGTCATCCTCAGGGCCATTTCTCTCCTTCTCTCCATTTTGGAGACTGGAGTCTCCTCTTCCTGAAAGATCTGTAACACCTAAGGCCCGAATTCCTCTTCTTTTTCCTCTCTGCTCCTTTCTCCCCTTTTCCCTCCTGCTTTTAATCTTTGTGGTGTATTCATTCATTCAATAAAACTACATAGCCTGCCTACCGCATGGCCCCACTCTACTAAGCACTGGGGACATGGGAAGAACAAAACACACAGCTGTGCCTGCCTCCTGGAGCTTCTGTCCTAGCCAGGAGGACAGATGCTAAACAAGCACACCCAGGCAGGAGAGGAGGAAGCAGGGAGCGGGGTGTGGGGTAGGTGGGGGAGGGGCTTTAAATAGGGGATGATCTATGAACAAAGACCTGGAAGACTGGAGGGACCCAGCAGTGTAGTTATTTGAAAAAAAGAGTTCCCAGCAGAGAAAACAGCAGGTGGGAAAGCATCTGAGGCAGGAATTCTCCTGCCTGTTTGACGGACAGCCAGGAAGCCAGGGTGGCTGGGACAGAGTGGCAATGGGATGGATAGAGGTGAATGGGGAGGGCACACTGTGTCAAGTCCTGTGTGGCATTTACTCTGAGTGGGATAGGAAACCACTGGAGGAGTTTGAACATAGAAACGACACGATCTAACATGTTTTTAAAGTATCACTCTGGCTGTGGTGTTAAGAAAAGACTGAAGGGGCAAAGGAGGAAGCAGGGAGACTGGCTGGGAGGATACTTCAATCGACCCCGTGAGAAGTGATGGTCCTGGACCAACATGGTAGCAGGGGGGGTTGCAAGAAGTAGTAGGAGTCCAGATACCTTTTAAAGGTAGGACTTGCTAATGGAGCAAATATGGGATATGGAAAAACAGAGGAATAAAGGATGACTCACAGATTTTTGGCCTGCACTACTGCAGGGATAGTGGCAAGTGGAACATATTTAGTAGGAACAATTAGGAGGACAGTTTTGGATCTATTAAGGTTGAGATGCCTATTTGATATCCAAATAGAGATGTTGATCAAAATATACACGTGGAGCACAGAAGGAATGTCCAGGACAGAAATAGGCCTTGGCAGTCATCAGTGGATAGATAGTATCTGAAGTCATGAGGTTCTATGATGTCACCAAGGGAATGAGTGTAGATCAAGATGTGAACAGGTACGGGGGCTGAGCCCAAGGTTGCTGCAGTGTGGTGAGGTTGGGGATATGAGGAGAAACTGGCTAAGAAGACTGAAAAGAAGCAGCCAGTAATATGGCAAGAAAATCAGGAGAGTGTGATGTCTAGAAACCAAAAGAAGAAAGTGTTCCAAGGAAAAGGAAATGATCACCTATGTCAAATAGTGCCGATCAGTTACATGAGGGCTGAGAACAGACCACTGACTTTAGCAACACGGAGGTCACTGGTGATCTTCACAAGAAGTCTTCTCTTAACATTATTTTTCTACTTCTACTCCCTTTAGACATACACATGATAGCTGGGTCTATGAAAAAATAATAGTAAACCAGGAACAGAGGGAAACTTCCTCAACTTGAAAAATAATATCTACAAAAAACCTACAACTAACATCATACTTAATGGTGAGAAACTTGGCGCTTTCTCAATAAATCAGAAATAAGTAAAGATGTCCCTGTCACCACTGCTTTTCATCATCATACTGGTAGTCCTGGCTAATGCAATAAGACAAGAAAAGGAAACAAAAGTTATAGAGATTGGGAAGGAAGAAAATAGTGAAGACCTGAGCTGGATAGCTCGGGTCAAAAGCACACATCCCCCTCCAAGTAGAATCCCAAGCGTCCTGTCAAACCCAAGTTCCCCAGACACAGGACAGGTAGGATGAGCCGTGTCACACACTAGAATAGAAAAATGTAAACAGCAGCCTGTCTCTGGTCCTGAAATACCTGCAATATTGATAACAACGATAACAATATCCAGTTGCTTAGAACTTTTCCTTTTCTATCCTGATGCGTGTTGCTTTTTATCTCTCTATCCTAACCAAAGATTCATCAACAATTCAAGGAACCTGCGTAGACAGGACCATACATCAGCCCTAATGTGTATTTGAGGGACTCAAAATCACATGGCTCACTTTCCACACAGATCATAGCCAAATTATTGGCATGCTTTGGCCTCAAATTATGCCACAAAAGTGTTGACTAGTGGAAGTCCCTAAGATTAATCTTACCCCACTGCCGCGAGGCTACAAACTGTCTTATTTATCTCTGTATCCTCAGCACCAAATACACTACCTGGGACAGAGTAGGCACTTGATAATTGGTGAATGAATGAATGAATGAATCTCCTTTGAGTGTCTCAAATCAGACATGTGTCTACACTAACCCAAATGAGCTTTACTGAATGTAAACAGCCAAACTAGATCATGGAGGATAGATAAAACACTGCAAAAGGTTTTTGGACTCTTTAGTCCATCTTCAGAGACGCATTCCACTGTATTCTCACCACATCATTTCTTATTCTGAGCTGTGCAGGCCCCGTCCGGCTCCTGCACAACCTCTTTCTATTTAGGGGCTTCTATCTGTAGGCACATCCCTTGCAAGCCTCTTGCGGGAGCTGTTACCACCCTAACTTTCTGGTGGTTAGCCACACTTGCAGTGAAAAAATCTATTGGATTTACGGCCAAAGTAAATTAATGTCCCCATAATGGCAATTGTGGTGGGCTTGTGGGAAAAAATAGGACCATAATATTTATGTGTTTATGTGTTTTTAATGTTTATAGGTTTGATGGTGCAGCCCTGATCCCGAGGAGCATAGGTGTGTCTGAGATTAGCTCATTGTTGAGGAGGTTATAGGCATGAAGAGTTTCTGCTAACTCCCCAAGCTCATAAATGCTGCCAAATGGCTTTTTTTGTTTTTATGGGGCCCATCCTCAGATGCCCACACACATAAAAGGGGTGAGAGGGATCCACTAGCCTCAGAGGACTCCCAGCTCCAGCTCGTCCCAGCCTGCGATCACTCCTTCGCTCTCATCCAGGAAGCCATCATGTCTTGCCGCTCCTACCGTGTCAGCTCTGGTCACCGTGTGGGCAGCTTCAGCTCTTGCTCAGCAGGGACTCCCCGGAACCTGAACCACTTCCGGGCCAGCTCTGTCTCCTGCAGGAGCGGGCCCAGCTTCCGGGGCATTGGCGGCTTTGGTAGTCGGAGCGTCATCACCTTTGGGTCGTGCTCACCCCGGATAGCGGCTGTAGGCTCTCGTCCCATCCGCTGTGGAGTTGGCTTTGGTGCTGGCAGTGGGATAGCCTACGGCTTTGGTGATGGGATTGGTGCTGGTCTGGGGTTTGGGGCCTGCAGTGGCCTTGGCTATGGCTTCGGCGGCCCTGGCTTTGGCTACAGAGTCGGAGGAATTGGAGTCCCAGCGGCTCCATCTATCACAGCAGTGACTGTTAACCAGAGCCTGCTGACCCCCCTCAACCTGGAGATTGACCCCAATGCCCAGAGGGTCAAGAGGGATGAGAAGGAGCAAATCAAGACCCTCAACAACAAATTTGCCTCCTTCATCGACAAGGTACCTCTGACAGCTCAATCTCCGGATCTGGGATGAAGAGAGCTAAAATGCATTGGGGTGTTCTTTCCCTTAAGAAGAACTGGCCCAGGCCTAGGGCATTGACCTTGACCCCAGGCCCCTGACCTCAGGTGTCAACCAAAGGCATTGCAGTATGATCTCTGGGTGGCTCTGCTGCAGAGCAAGGACAAGCCTGAGGAAAGGCTGTGCAGTGGGGTAGACTAAGACAGTGGCTGTGTCTTCCGGGGGAAAGAGGAACATCCATTCAAGTCTGAGGGCATCTGGACAAACCAAAACCTGCCACCTAGTCACTTAGAAATATCTCTCAAACAGGCTAGAAACGTTAGGATTTCAGCCAGGTCCTGGGATATGTGTAAAAGGTTTTATTCTTTGAGATCTTCATGCTTTTCTTGAAGTCTTCATAGTTACTAAGGTTGGGTAGCTCAGGCTTAGAAAACTGGTGAATTCAGTGTCCTCGCCTCTGAAATGAGGGCTGGAGCAAACGATCTCTAAGTTCTCCTCCAGGTCTGCGAGTCTCAGCTGACGGAATGTCTGGAATAGTGGGTATGACATGAGCTGAGAATTCCCGCCCCGTGTGTACTTTACTCTGTTCCTCACTCCTGCCAGGGGTAGCTGACATCAGTTTTTAGATATAGGCAAACCTCAGCTCGGGCAGAATCAATCGCTCCGACTTCCCGGTGAACTGGCTTACACCTTTCTCAGAAGGTAGAAGGGGAAACGGTATTGAAGTGCTTTGGTTCAAAAGCCTCTGTTTGTAGCTAAGCCTGGCTGAGTGTGAGAAGGAGTCACAGACCTGCTCTTCCAGCTTCTACTGGAGAGAACGATGTCAACATATGGTTGAGAGTCGTCTCTAGCCAACTCAAGTACGGTCAATATGTAGGTGACTCTATCAAGCAGTTCAATCGCCATTTCTTTGCCCCTGTGGATTTAGGTGCGGTTCCTGGAACAGCAGAATAAGCTCCTAGAGACCAAGTGGAGCTTCCTCCAAGAGCAGAAATGTACCCGGAGCAACCTGGAGCCCCTCTTTGAGAACTACATCACCAACCTGCAGAGGCAGCTGGATATAGTGAACAGCGAACAGGCTCGGTTCGAGGCTGAGAGGAACCACCTGCAGGATGTCCTTGAGGGTTTCAAGAAGAAGTGAGTGGTGTCTGGACTGCACTGACCAAGGATGAACATGGGCTGGGCCCCAAAGTAGCAGCCAAGCTCAGATGAGAGCAGCTGGAAGGATCAGGGTTGAATGCTGGTTTCTGTACTCAGCCTGGAGACAGGGGTGGGGAAAGTGATGCGTAAAGGAGGAGGAGGAGGCCCTCCATGGGTCCTGAGGAAAAAGGAGACTTGGAATTGGGCATCTTTTGTCCCTAATCCTGCCTGTGGGAGTGGGTGAGTTGACCCCAGGAAAAGAAACTCTTTGATTTTGAGAACACTGCCCAGATTCAGCCACAAGTTGGGTCCTTCTTCCTCTATGGTCAAGTGTAATGATCCTAAGTCTTCTCCAGAAGAGAAAGCATAGCAATGGTCCAAATTTTCAGACTCTACATCCAGTTGGAGAAGGTAAAAGGGATTTGGAGAAACTGAGGGCCACTGGCTCAGAAAGATCTTAATGATGGGACAGAGCGGATGATAGCATGTAGGTGGCAACAGGGAGCCATGCTCCTGGGTGGAGCAGAGAGGTCAGAAGAGGTTCACTGGGGAGTTTGGAGTAATTGGTTTTCAGTTCAGAGTGAGAACTCACTCTCTTCATCCTTATCATCCAGGTATGAAGAGGAGGTAGGATTCCGGGCCAACGCTGAGAATGAGTTTGTGGCTCTGAAGAAGGTAAGGGAGAGCAACAGAGCCAGGAAAACTTCTCCTCCAGACAAGCTAACATTCTTAAGAGACCCCAGGAAATTGCCCAGGAAGGCCTGTGGAGTCTGGGATTACTCACGCAGAGTGGAACCCCTAAAATCACAAAGGTTCCCTTCGAAGTTCTGATTTGGCCTCAGATTGTTTAGGATCAGGTCTTCACGAAGCAGAGGTGTGAAGAGATGACATTTTAAGAGTCTTAGATTATCCAGATTCTCCTCACCTCTAAACAAGCATCAAGAAATGTCCAACAGCCCCTGGGGGAGTTTTCTTGTTGTAGTGGGGAGAAGAACAAGAGTCACTAAGCTGCATTCCCGCCCAATGCCCTTGTCACCCATCCCGAAGCCTGGCCTGGCCTGTGGGGATTGGCTTGATCTTCCCACCCACCTCCAGACCCTGCCAAGGTGGGAAGGTTAAGCACTGCACAGGTAATGGGCACTTCATCCCTCTCTCTTTTATGCAGAATGTGGATGCAGCTTTCTTGAACAAGGCTGACCTAGAGGCCAACGTGGACACCCTAACTCAGGAAATTGACTTCCTGAAAACCCTCTACGCAGCGGTAAGGGCTCACCCGCTCTGAGCCATCCAAGGAGATCAGAGCTTGGTCTGGACTCCCTGGGGGCTTCACCTGGACGGGCCTATTTTCTAATATTTGATATCATACATCTTTCCTCCCACTCAAATCTACATCCTCCATATGTCGATGTAGCCACAGGTCGAGTAGGTAAGGTAAGCAGGCTTCTCAGCACCCTGACTCAGGCCTAGGAATAAACTCCTTGGACCCATGATCCAACTCCTGTTGGCCAATCCAAAGACTGGGGTCTAGGAATGTCACTTCCTATCTGTTGATCAGAAGACTCTGGAAAACTGATTCACTAGGAGATGTAAGAAAAATTGTGTTTGACCTAATTAACCAAATAAACCAGCTATCTTTTGCTTCATAAGTGGTCCATTTGGTCTGGTGCAGACCCAGCCAAAGCTGAATGTCTGGCTCTGAGTGGAAAGGCTGAAGAAAGTTCCTCTGGAGCCCTCACCTTGCAGGCCAGTGCCAAGCCACCCAGTTCTATTAAGGACTTGGGATATTGGAATTCCTAGGCCACCATGTCTAACATATTGTCAGCTCTCAGTGATGCATGACCAGCACAGCCACTTTGGGGATAATCCAAAGAGGAGTTTAAGCTCTAGCGTGGCTCTCATCCCCTCCACCAAGGCGCCAGGCCCCCAAGGCTTGATAGTCACCTAAGCAAGTTCGGGTGTTAAAGGGACGTCTCTGAGTATATAACAAGGGTTTAAACTCAAACAGATATGTTTCTTGGTCATCTCTTCCTTTGCCCTCAGTTTGGATGGTCTGCTCCATTGCTTTGTTCTGAACCAATGAGCAATGCTCTCTGCTCCTGACACCACATCCTCAGGTCCCTGTGCAGAGTCCTGGCCACTGATGGGACTCTGAGTCCCTCTCTTTTGCTGACCTTCCAATGCAGGAAATCCAGTTGCTGCAGTCACACATCTCAGAGACATCCGTCATCGTGAAGATGGACAACAGCCGGGACCTGGACCTTGATGGGATCATCGCCGAAATCAAGGCCCAGTATGAAGAGGTCGCCAGGCGAAGTCGGGCTGATGCTGAGTCCTGGTACCAGACCAAGGTGAGCAGGGGGGCTGAGGAAGGGGTGTAGGCAGCCCTGGGTAAGACTCACTTACCAGAGAGTGGGCCAGTGGAGGTCTGAGGCCCCCAACTCAGTTGGGGCTGTGGTCTTGACCCAATCTTTGAACCCTCGGAATATCTCTCCTCTCCCCCAGTATGAGGAGATGCGGGTGACAGCTGGCCAGCACTGTGACAACCTACGCAACACACGGGATGAGATCAATGAGCTGACCCGCCTCATCCAGAGGCTGAAGGCGGAGATCGAGCACGCCAAGGCTCAGGTGGGCAATGGAGAGGAGAGAAAGTTCCAGAGGCAGGAGAGGCAGGGCTCCAAGCTTTGGGGAGCCCCGTGTCTGAAGACGTTGGGGAGACCATCAGGACCCAGAATCAGAGGAATGGAGGGATTAGTCCAGGAAGACTTCCTGGAGGAGGAAAATGTGAAAGGGAAGGAGAGTCTCCCATATAGAAGGAAAGGCTGGGGTCAACTTAGAGGGGCAGGTGAGGCAGAAAGAATAGCTTTACTCTCTGGACCCCATGGGTCTTGGAGCAGCAGAAATCAGGAAGTGCAAAATCAGTGGGGATGGAAACTGAATAAAAGCAATACTCCACCCCCTGGTGACATCAAACTACAGGATTACAATCCCTGGGAAAGCAGCCACCCTGGGCTCCATCCCTGGCTTGGCACCAGGCTGTGTCCCCACCAACAGGGGACAGTGTCTCTAGCCTCACCTGGAGTTCCCCTAGCCCCTGCCAGAGTCCACCTGCAAACTGACACCCCACCCCCACCCCACAGCGGGCCAGGCTGGAGGCCGCAGTGGCCGAAGCCGAGCAGCAGGGGGAGGCCGCCCTCAACGATGCCAAATGCAAGCTGGCGGAGCTGGAGGCCGCCCTGCAGCAGGCCAAGCAGGACATGGCCCGGCAGCTGCGCGAGTACCAGGAGCTCATGAACGCCAAGCTGGGCCTGGACATCGAGATCGCCACCTACAGGCGCCTGCTGGAGGGCGAGGAGATCCGGTGAGTGCTCTCTGCAGCCGGGGCAGTGAGGTCAGACTCCGCTTCTAGAAAGACTGAGTGGGGGAGGGGGCCAGGGGACGAACTTCCGAAGTGAGCCTTCTCTAGAGGCAACAGCACCTTTTCTGCAAACATCAGTCGGGTTGCCCTTGGCAGCAGATTAGAAGAATGCTCTAGATCTGTGCCTCCTAAATGCAAGTTTGTAGATAGGCTGCCCTAGAATCATAAGGAGATTTGCTTGATTGGTTAGCATATTAAAAATAATAATAATAACAACACAATTTTGATTCAATAGTTTTGGGGTAGGGTCTAGGAACATGCAGTTTTTCAAAGTTCCCCAGATACTTGTATGGCCGGGGGTGAGGACCACGGGTCCACATTGTCCATGCAGCCGAGAAAGCCCGTCTAAGAGCAAGTAGGTCTTTAGGGAATAGCCCTACTTGTGAACTGACTTGTTTCCTTCTCTCTCCAGGATCTGCGAAGGTGTCGGACCAGTAAACATATGTAAGAAACTTAAGTCTTTTCCTCTTCCCATTTCTCTCCTGTGGCCCTTCCAATTTCCTTTAAATTTAGGTCCACACTGGGGTCAGGAGCCCATGGCTGGGCTGGCCATGACAGACAGGGGAGCAGGGACCACCTGGCCCCTGGGCGGGGAGTGTCCCCTTAGCTCAGATCTGAGATCTCCGCAGAGCCTGTCTTCCCCAGAGCTAAGTGATGGCAAAGGTTTGCAGGGCCTACTAGGCGGGAGAGGGTTCCAGAAGAGAAGAAGCCTTTTAGCTTTCAGTGGCCTTGTCCATCAAGGGCAAAGGCCAGGGAAGGAATGGAAAGGCCTGTGCCAAGGAGTTCCCCCACCCCCACCCCACAACATGGCAGGGGATAGGACAAGGCTGAGCAGAAGTCCCCCTGCTGCCTCCAGACAAAGTATGGGTTGTGCCCAAGGCATGCTGTGCTGGACACTGCAGGGTGGGGGACACAAAGAAGGCGAGGCCCCTGCTCTCTAGAATTATAATCTTCTTGAGAAGATGAGTCCTACCCACTGTCAGCCTAGTCCTCAAAGCCCTGGGGCAGCCGGGGGGGGGGGGCAGAATAGGCATTGATGTCTCCCTTTTGCTCACTCAGAGAAAATACGTGAATTGCCAGAAGTCACAAAGCTAGTCAGTGGAACAACCAGAAGTCAAACCCAGATTTCTGACCCCAAAGCACAAATATACACAGCTGTATGGTGGAACTGAGAGCTAAACTGAGTGGGTCAGACAGTCAGAGCTACACGTGCTCTGATAACAGTGCCCACAGAGAGGGGGAGGCAGCAAGGAACAGCATTCTGCAGGAGGTCAAGCTTGAGTGGAGGTCACAGGTGGCAGGAAGGATTCTGGGAAGAGGAGAGGGAAGAAGGGGCCCCTCCACAGGTGGAGGCAGGTCTAAGCAAAGTTTAGTCAGATTAAGGTCCTGGGGCATGGAGGTGTGCCCGGTGCAGACCAGAGGACTACGGAGCAGAGCCATCAGTGGGGCAGAACAGAACTGACAAGGACTCTTGTTGGAGGGGTAATGTGGGGAACACCAAGGGGCTCGAGATAATTGGGAGAGAAGCTGTCTGGAAAGTCCAGCTCACTCCTGCCTCACACAACCCAGCCTGACTTTGGCCACATCTAAATGACAGTCAGCTTATGGCTATATGCAAACACCTGGGGAATTGGCTGAATTCTCCCATTTTAATCTGAGTGTTTGACTTTAGTGGAGTCCCAGCCTTTGAGCCACCCAGACAAGAGAGGGGAAAGTGGGTACTGACTGTGTAGACAATAGGGACCACTTTGTGGTCAATAGGGCCACTTCCCCTTCTGCCACCAGTCCTGCCTCCCCTCCCGGGCAGCGGGGAGCCTGGGGGACACGGCAGCCTCGCTGATGCTTTCTTCCTCCCACAGCCGTGAGCAGCTCCCGGGGAGGCGTGGTGTGCGGGCCTGAGACCCTGGTCACCAGCTCCACCCTCTCCCGTGGTGGGATCAACTTCACAGGCAGCAGCAGCATCCGGTCCAGCGGTGCCTGCGGCTCCGGCCTGGGCGGGGACCTGCTGAGCGCCGGCTCCCGGGGGGGCTCGGTGCTCGTGGCCGAGGCCTGTGCCCCCAGCGTCCCCTGCCAGCTACCCACCGAGGGGGGCTTCAGCAGCTGCAGCGGAGGCCGCAGCAGCCGCAGCTCCAGCGTCCGCTTCGTGTCCACCACCACCTCCCGCCGAACCAAATACTGAGACGTGAGCCCCAGCCAAACACTGCCAAGAGAAGAACCAGCTGAATGTCTCCTGCTTCTGTGCCCGAGATGCCCGGACTCTGGGCCCAAGGGCTCTGCAGCTACCCCTCCTGTCAGATAGCTGACACTCAGCTCTCCTTCCCTCGCCCCGGGGCTGCTCTGCCTGGCCCGTGTCCTCTGGGGGGATTTTTTCACCACCTAAGCGCTCCATCGGCAGCCCCAGCCAGACTGGCTTCTCCCTGACTCTCAATTATCTTCCTTTGGCTCACTCCTTACCATCCAGCTAGCAGCCTCAAGAAAATGCCAATTCGACATAATTACAAAAAAGCAGTGTGCCAGGGAGAATAGGAACAGTTCAAAGCCAAAAGAACATTTGGGCACCACCACCATCCACGGCTTTGGACTAATTTGGAGAATGGAGAGTTGAGCGTCCACACTGCAGGCACCCTTAGCCCACTGTCCTTTGCTTCCTTCCTGTCCCTTTCCCTGGCAGGAGAGGGTTCTTTCCTTCTCTTCCTGACCCAGAAGGATCCACAGTCCTTGGTGGCCCAAGGGATCCCTAAGTCCCCCAAGATGGTTCTTCTCCAAGTGGCGTATGTCCTGGCTGCTTCTCTTCCTGGGTTTTTGGCTTAACTCTGGCATTTGAGTCCACGAGGTGGGTGGGTGTGGGTGGAGAGGCGGGTTCTGCAACGCTCCCGCTACCCGGCCCCTGCTGTGCGTGAGGGAGGCCCAGCCTGTCTGCCGCAGGGTCTCTGTCTGCGCCCTCCAGGAAGGCCTGGGGTGGGGGGGATGCCTGTTTGTCCTGCTCTTTGTGTTCCTGGGTTTTCAATAAACTTGCCAAGCTAACATCAATCACAAGGACTCTGGCCTCTCCGTCTGGGTCACACTGGGGGTGGGAGAGATTGCCTCCTAAACTCCACCAGACCACCCCCTTGGGGACTTGCGAAGGGCAGAGGCTAGTGTCCTGGGCACAGGGGAGGCGCTGAGGAAAGAGGGCTATGGGCCCCCTGGAGGGGTTCACAGTTCAGCAAGGGATAGCAGACATATGGCAAAGACTCTGAAAACAAGTGCCAAGCAGCCTACCCCTCTCTAGACATTGCCCTACACTCCATAGATACCCTCCTCCTGACCAAGGCAAACTCTTCCACCAGTTCCCCAGGTCCCACCCACCCCCAGTTCTGCTGGGATCATTGCAGGGACCTCCTTGTCTTTCTGTCCCCACTCTTGTCCCCATCCAACACATTCACCATGATGCTGCTAGAGAGGTCTTTCTCACATCGAAAACTGATCATGGCTCTCCTCTACTCACAGCCCTAAGTGGCTCCCCACTGTCTTCCAGAAGTAGCCCAAACTTCTTAACAGGGCATATAAGCCCTAGGTGATCCGGCCATGCACTTCCACTCCCTGCCACCCGCCTCCATGCACCCCATCGGCCTCTCATCCTTTATTCGTTCATCCAACAAACATTTGATAAATGCTTACTACATGCCAGGCATGATGCTGTGAAATAGCAGTGAACAAGACTTGGTCCTGGCCCTCAAAGAGCTTACAGTCCAGACTGATGGATGGGCGGGTAAACAAGCAACTATGACTTGATACGCTAAGTGCTGTGTTAAGAGTAGAATCAATGCACGCCAGCCCTGATGGCCTAGAGGTTAAAGTTCAGCACTCCTGCTTCGGTGGCCTGGGTTCATTTCCTGGTCACGGAACCACACCATACATCTGTCGGTTGCCATGGTGGGCAGCGGCTCACATAGAAGAACTAGAAAGACTTACAACTAGGATATACAACCACACACTGCGGCTTTGCAGAGGAAAAAAGAAAAGGAAGACTGGCAACAGACGTTAGCTCAGGGTGAATCTTTCCCTGCAAAAAAAAAAAAAAGAGTAGAGTCAACACTACTGTGCACAGAGGAGGCCCAACCCAGACATGGGAATCATTAAAAGCTTCCTGGAGGACGTGATGTCACTGCAGAGATGTGAAGGATGATGAATTAGCCACACTAAGGAGGAAGTGTCCCAAGCAGAGCAACAGCGTGTACAGAAACCAAGAGGCTGGAGAGAGCGTGCCAGTTTGGTGCTCTGCCTGGAGTCAAGGATGACTACAGCATAGAGTTCAAGAAATAGCACAGGCAGGGACAGGAGTCAGGGGGTGCAGTCATGACCAGCACCCGGGGCAGAGCCCTCCAGGGCACAAATCTCACAGCAGGGGCTGTTCGCCGCTCTGCCTCACCTAGAGAATCCTCCTTCTCAGAGAGCAGGAAGTGCATCTTCCATCTTTATAGATTCTGCCTTGCCCAGACCTCAGCCATCAATCTAGGAACATACAGCTTGCTCTGCTCACAGCCTAAGGCCTGCCCGACCCTCGACTCAGCAGCCGCCTGCCCTCCACCTTTCAGGTGCTCCTGACTTCCCAGCTCAGCTCCCACATGCGAGGTCACACACACCCCCAGGGGGCGGCCACATCAAGGCTGCCTCCATCTGGCCTTCATGCCTCTCCTCGCCAGGCCCACATCTACCTGTGCCAGGTATCAATTTATTGCCCCAGCTCCAAATTCACCCTCATTGCCTACTCTGTGAAAACGTATCTGATCCCTTTAAATATTTTCTTTTGCCAGCTGGCACGATGTTCAGCCTTATCAGTAGGTTTTCTCACAGACATTGGAGAGGACCTGCAGGCGTAGGGGGCATTCCTTCCAGTGTGCTCACTTGGCAGTTTCTCTGTGCCCGATTCCTGCAGCGCAGATGGCTTCTGTGTATCAGGCCCCTGCCATGCATGGCAGCAGCAGCACCCAGCAGCCAGCAGCTTCCTCCAGCACCCCTCTCAGGCAGTTTCATAGCAGCATGCTTCCAGCAAGACACCTCCTCGTGAAAAGCTCTCCCCAGCAGCCTTGAGGGTGGACTTGTGGTCAGTTCTGGATGGAAGAGTTCCAGCAAGTTCCTTTGGTGTGGCACCACAGTGACTTCTCTGGAATCCGGTGAGCAATGGCTGTGCCCTCTCCAACAAGTTCCGGACCTCAGCTACGATTTTCCTCAGGGCCTTGATCCCAGCCCTAGGCGTAGTGGCTGTTCCTCACATCCGTCATTTCTATACTCTTTAGAGTTCTTTACTTCTCACTAGCAGTCCCTCATGACTCCAACCTCCAATATTGTCTATATTAAACTTTCCCTGCTCAAGTTGCTGTGTGGTACTGTCCCCTGACGGGACCCTGACTGACACCCTCGGACGGCATTGCTTCTAGCCTCTTGGGCCAGACAAGCTGACAGGGGGACCCCTCAGGCTCCGGTCATCAGGTTTCCTCTCCCAGTCAGGCTTGTGGCCTTAGATGCCACCCCTGTTCCAGTGACCCATGAGTTTACATCTCCAGCCCAGACCTTCCACTAACTACAAGCTGATGTATACAGTTGGCTCACGGACGTCTCCATCTGTGTATCTAATGGACATCAAAATTGAACGTGTCTCAAAACAAACTCATCTTCCTTCTTCCCCCTCCGTGCTGCTCCCTCCACATTAATGGCAACTCCGTTCAGTTGCTTAAGCCAAAAAGAACCCTTGGAGTCATCTCTAACCTCTCTTTTTTCTCTCACATCCCCGTATTTAATTCATCAGCAAATCTTGTCTGCTTAACCTTCAGATAATATCCAGAATCCAACTGCTTCTCACCACCTCTGTGGCTGCCACCGAGGCCCAACTGCCATCACTCTTGCTCGGACCAGTGCAGTAGCCTCCTAACGAAGCTCTCTGCTTCTCTGCTCATCCTCCTTCAGTCTGTTCTCATAAACAGCCAGTGATCCTGTTAAAACTAAGTTGACTTCCAGTTCCATCCATGATGGAGTAAGCCTATTACAGCCTGTCTCTCTCACTGATTACAACTAAAAACTCGGGATAGAATTCAAAAGCAACGATTGGAGGACTCTGAAAAGTAAACAAAAGAAGGTAGATGATGGCAGGAAGACAAAGCATGAAATGACCCATATAGTTTTTTTCTCTGCTCACGTGGTCTTGAGCTGAGGGTGGGCCCCAGTTGTGGGGCTGTGAACCATTAGCACGACCAGCTAAAACTCTAATCGAAATCCCATCTTCCTAAACAAAGGAAGCAGGAAAGGGGGCTCCTGTGGGCCGGAAAATGTGCAGGGGGAATGTTTTCCCTCTTGTTTTCTCTTTTCTCGCATGGCGTTGCCCTGGGAGCAGGGCCCCGTCACAACACTGTGCAGCAGCAATTATGTGGGCAGCAAAAACCCCAAGGGAAACCTGATCTTTCTGGCTGGAGGAACCAGGAAAAGAGGCCCCTGTAAAGGGGTGCGGGGGTGAGAGGAAAACTGGAGAAGGGGATTCCTCTGTGTATAAACCTGCACAGGTCCTGGGCTCTCCCTTGAGCTGCACATGCCTGAGAGACCCAAAGCAGCGTGCCAACGACTTTGAGAACCGAAGTAGGGTTGAAACCAGTGCCCACGTTTCAGACCGACCCCTAAGTGGGATACACACAGAACAGACACAAATCAGCGAGCAGAAGCTTGGAAACTGAACCATTTCGGTTTTAAGTCTGGAACCATTGCCCACAGAAGGAGAACTTTCAGTCTGAACCTAACTAGGCTGATTCCCCACTAAAACAAAACAAAACAAACCTGACGGGGCTGGCCCGGTGACGTAGCAGTTAAATTTGTGCATTCTGCTTCAGCAGCCCGGGGTTCACGGGATCGGATCCTGGGTGCAGACCTACACACCGCTCACCAAGCCATGCTGTGGTGGCATCCCACATACAAAATAGAGGAAGATGAGCACAGATGTTAGCTCAGGGAGAATCTTCCTCACCCAAACAAAAAAACCCGTAAATTCTCCAGAGGATTTTAGCAGGACCAGGAGTCTATGCATCATAATATTTAAAATGCTCATGATATGATCTAAAATTATTTTGACATTCAGGAAAATGTGACCAGTTCTCAAGGGGAAAGAAAATCGACAGATGCCAATCCCAAGATGATACAGATGTTGGAATTATCAAAGAGACTTTGAAGTGCTATTATAATTATGTTCCATGAGATAAAGGTAAACACATCTGAAGTGGATGAAAAGGTAGAAGTTCCAAGCAGAAAATAGAAACTATAAAAACAGAACCAAATGGAAATTTTAGAACTGAAAAATACTATATT
The DNA here is from genome assembly GCA_031878705.1 of Tapirus indicus. NCBI lineage: Eukaryota > Metazoa > Chordata > Mammalia > Perissodactyla > Tapiridae > Tapirus > Tapirus indicus. The sequence goes on along the minus strand of CM062918.1, from coordinate 138,447,234 downwards.
TGAAATTTAAAAAATCTTTGATGGGCTCCATAGTGAAAAGGAGAGAACAAAAGAGTCAATGACTTAAAGATAAATTAATAAAAATTATCCAATCTGAATAATAAAGAGAAAAGAAGATTGGAAAAAATATTTTTTAAGCTAGAGAAAAACGACATGTTACTTGTAGAGGAACAACAATTCAAATTATCACCAATTTCTCATCAGAAACCATGAAAGCCAGAAGATGGTGGAAGAGCATCCTTAAAGTGCTGTCAACCCAGAATACTAATCCAGTAAAAATACCCTTCAGAAGCGAAGGCAAAAAAAAGAGAGAGAAAGAAAACAAAAATTAGCATTATTAGGAATGAAAGGGGGGGAACCCCACAGACACAACAGATATTAAAATGATAATAAAGGAATATTATGAACAACTTTATGCCCATAAATTTGGGAACTTAGATGAAGTGGATCGATTCCTTGAAAGACACAAGTTACAAAGCTCATTCAAGAAGAAATAGATCACCTGAATGCAGGGCAGGCTTCATGGGTGTGTGTCCTGTGCAATTGCACAGAGTCCTACACCTTAGACAGTCCCCAAGCATGGTGTAATGACCATTGTCACCATTTTGAAATTCTTAATAATTTTTAACAAGGGCCCTACATTTCTGCTCACAGTGAGCCCCATAAATTGTGTAGCCAGTCCTACCAGAGTAGCTCTATATCCACCAAAGGAATTGATTGTGTACTTTTAAATCTTCCAACAAGGAAAACTTCAGTCCCAAATACCTTCACTGGTGCATTCTACCAAACATTTAAGGAAGAATTCAACCAGAAAACATAAGAGGAGGGAAAATTTCCCAACTCCTTTTATGAAACCAGCATTTCCCTGATACTTAAACCTGGCAAAGACATCATAAGAAAAGAAAACTACAAACCAATATCCCTCGTGAACATCACATAAAAATCTTCAACAAAATATTAGCAAGTTGAATACAGCCACAAATAAAAGGATAACATATCATGATTAAGTACAGTTTACCCTAGGAATGCAAGGCTGGTCCAACTTTACATTAATAAAAACTTTACATTAATAAAAAAATCTATTAATGTAATACATCATAGCAACAGACTACAGAGGAAAAAATCATATGATTATCTTAATAGATGCAAAAAAAGCATTTGACAAAATTTAATATCTATTCCTGATAACAACTCTCAGCAAACTAGGAATAGATGGGAAGTTCCTTAACCTAAAAAGGGGCATCTACGAAAACAAACAAACCAAAAAGCCCTACAGCTAACAGCATGCTCAATTCAGTGAAGACTGAAAGCTTTCTTCCCGAAGGTGAAACTAGATAAAGATGTCTTAATCACAGTTATAGAAGCTGGCCTAGCCAGTGAACTAGGCAAGAAGAAGAAATAAAGGCCATATAGGTTGGAAAGGAAGAAATAAAACTGTTTCTATTTTCAGAAAACAGCACTTTTTACATAGAAAATCTCAAGGAATCGTTTTTTAAAAACCTACTAGAACCAATCAGTAGGTTGAGCAAGGTTGCAGGATACAGGGTTAATATACAAAACCAATCCTATATACTAGCAATGAGCAATCAGAAATCAAAAAAATTTTTAAGTATCATTTACAATAGCACCAAAAAAATGAAATACTTACATATAAGCCTTTGAAAAGTATTTGAAGGATCTGCATGCTGAAAACTACAAAACAATAATGAAAGAAATAAAAAAAAAAGACCTAAAGGAATGGAGATATATACTATGCTCATGAATTGGAAGACTCAATATTAAGACATCAATTCCCTCCCAAAGATGACATAGGGGTCAAATCCATGGACTCTGGGGTGGGCAGAGCCCAGTTCAAATCCCAGTTCCCCTACTAACTAGCTGCATGAGTCATAACATGCAGCAAAATACTTCACGTAGATTGAACTGAGCAGCGTTCCATGTGCTTTTCATGCCTTAACTCACTTGATTCTTTCAAGAGACTTATGCAATAGGTACTTTTTAAGTTTCCCATTTGACAGATGACAAAACTGAGGCCCAGATAGGTTAAGTAAGTGATGGAAGCAGAGGCATTCCGACTCCAGAACCCACATCCCTCACCACCATGCTATTCCACCTGTTGCTAAATCTCAGTGAGCCTCTTGCCTCGTCTGTAAAATGGGAAAATATGTCCTACTTCAAACAGTCGTTGTGAAGATTACATGAAATGGCATAAGTAAAGTGCTCAGCACATAACCTGGCACACAGTGGGTGCATAATAAATGATGGCTATTGTTTTGATGATGAAGGTGCTGTTGGTTCTCGTTTTATGAATGAGGGAGAACAGCTGTGTTCGGCAGCTCAACCACTCCAGCACCAAACAGGAGCAGAATGCAGGGGTGTCAGTGAACTGTCTCCAGCATCTGCACCCAAAGGTCTGGAGCCCTGAGCCCCAGGCAGGCAGCTCCACCTGCTCCTGGGACACTGAGCATCTGCTGGTCCAGCTGTGGGGCTTTGCTGCCCTCTGCTGGCCACCAACTTCCCAGGAGGCACTGCACTGGGGATTTTCCAAGTACTTTGTTGGTATGATATTGTCAGGGGAGAGGGGAGCTTACAGTCTTTTAAAACAATTTTTTCCTCCAAAATTGTGTTTAGAACACAAACATTACAACAATGAATAGAAACTTTAAAAAGGAATCCACCCCTCTCTGACCAGCCCAACACAGCACTGTTTTTACCATTCTGTGTTTCTGCTGGTCTTTGCTCCCACAGATGCTCAGGGACCCCAGCCCCGAAGCAGGCAAAGCCAGGGAGGACTTGGAGTTCGTGGTTTTCAAACTGGGTGTGCTCAGGGGCTCAAGGGCCCGGGCTTCTCACAAGGTGGCATTTTCTGCCAAACATCAAATATCTAAAGTAGCCAAGGTATCCATTCATACAGATCTTCAATCAATCAGCAAATATTTCCTGGGCACCTACCACATTCCCAACACCGTTCCAGGTGTTGGGAACCGTCAATGAGCAAAACACAAAATCCCTGTTCCCGCCGGATTTATTTTAGGGTGAGAGGAGAGACTGACAATAATCAATAAATAGAATAAATAAGTCAGTGGTAGAGTGTGTAGGCAGGTGTTAAGTGCTGTGGAAAAAGAAATAGATCAGAGCAAGGTAAGCTGGATGGAGAATGCCCTGGGAGTGGAGGGTGGGTTGCCATTCTTAAAAGAAAGGTCAGGGAGCCTCTTAGAGAGGAGATATTTGAGCAGAGCCCCCAGGTGGCCATGAGAAAGCCATGTGGCTGAGGGAAGAGCATTCTGGACAGAGGGCACAGCCAGTGCAAAGGCCCTGAGTCGGGAGCATGCCAGGTGTCTTTGAGGAGCAGCAGAGGCCAGCGTGGTTGCCGAGAGCAAGGAGATGAGGTGAGGGAGGGGACAGCAGGGACAGGCAGTGCCGGACCTTGTTGGCCATTGCTAGTACTTCATCTTCCACTCCGAGTGAAGTGGGGAATCATGGGGGTGTTTGAGGGGAAGAGTGAGATGTAATGTTTTAAGGGGATCCCTCCACTGTGCTGAGAATGGAGTGGAGGGGCCAGGGCATGCGGGGAGACCAGAGTGTCAATCTCATCTGTTTTTATAACTACATATTGGTAGCTCTGTGCCCCAGAAGCGAGGTCTCGAGGGAACTCCTTAGCCACACAGTCCTGGCAGTGCTGGCAAGTCTGCTGATGAGCATCATCTCGGAGACTGGACCCCCACAGAGGCCCTGTGTATCTGCCCGGCACAGGGCCATAGGGGTCTGGCTCAAAGGACTGTTCCCACTCACATCGGGTAGCTGATAGCATCCACTGTCAGCTTTAGATAGCTGTTTTCCTCCTAAGACTTGGGGAAATGGTTATAGAAAAGAGAAAATTTCAAAACCATGAATACGGTCCAATTCTGAATTAGAGGCTCTGTGTTTACTGAGCATCTGCTCTGACCAGAGTAGCCACGGGAAACAGCAAAGCTACCAGGGACACCCTGCCTGCAGGAAGGCCTGGGGGCAGGGTTCAGGAGGAGACTGCAGAGTTTCTTGGAGCTCCTGGTGGGGACATCCATGACAGGGAAGGAGGGGCAGCCCAGCGAGCAGCCTTGAGGGAGGATGAGGGGCCAGCCCCAGATGCACTAGGGAAGGTCCTGTGTTCATCCGGCTCCTCCTGTGGCTCGGACCTCCCTCCTCTCACGTAGGGTCTGAGTCATGCCCAAGTTTTATAAAAGCCAAAGAAAGTGTCACAAGGCTAGAAGACCCTTCAAGGGCTGTGTCCCAGCACTGGGAAGTGGCATAGACTTGGATACACAATAAAGTGTGGAGGAGAGCAGCAGAGATGACGGGCGATGCCCACCTTGAATGAGCCATGTGGGCAACCACCAAGGCCCCGCTCAGGACAGGCATTGTCCATGGGGGACGGTTCTGGAGAACCAGCCGCCAGGAAGGACAGTGACATGGTCCACGAGAGCCCAGGCAGATGCAAATACAAAACCACGAGGGCAACAGGGAGCTCCACAGACAGACAGGGCCGGACGGGAGGTGTCGGCGCTCCCTCCTCTTTGGACAAATCCTGAAAACCTTCCTAGAGGCAGGGGAGTTGAGCATAGTAGAGAGAGCAGAAGGGAAGGGAGGTCATGAGCCCCGGGGGGTGGGGAAGAGCACATGTGCCCCCCACAAACATCCAGCTTCAGTAACACACAGGAGGGAACGGACCACCCTCGGCGGGCATGAGTGTGTGTGATGAGGCCTCCGGCAAAACCCCAGGAGATGGACTCCAGGAAAGGAGCAGAGTCAGACGGAGTCGTGGGAGCTGCCTAGGGCTCCAGGACAGGGCAAAGAACCTTTCTCACTCAATTAACTCTTGAAGGCTTCCTGGAAGATGTGACCTCTTGGGAGGATTTTAATTTACAAGAGGGATATGGGTTCTTGAGTGGACATTCCCGACCCTGGGTGTGGCCCTTCAAAAGGTGTGGAGGCAGGAGGGGACAGGAGCAAAGCGGGTGATGAATGACAGCACCAGGACCAGAGGGTGTGGAAGGGGATAATTGGAGTTACCTGGTGAGCCCCCGAAAGGACATTTTATGAGCCGCCCACTGAGAAAGGGAAGAGGAGGTATCACAGCCTCCCACTTACTAGTTCACAGGCTTCCTGCAAGAGGTGGCCTGTTGTTCTGGGACATTCCATGCAAAAATGTGGCCGAGGAGAAGGCTTGGGGGAGAAAGAAGGGTTCAGGGAAACAATCGGGCACAGGTGGGCAGTAACTAAGGAGGAGGCCAGTGAAGGGAGCTCCAGCTCCCACCTCAGCGCCGGGACAATGATCTGGTTCCCGTGGACAGAGCGCCTGGGTGATGGGTAGAGATAGGCATAGGGCTATGGGTTCTCTGTCCCTCCCTTGGGAAGAACCAGACGGCCCAGTCCCAGGTCCCCGGGTCTACCCAGACCCTCCAGGGAGCTGTGCCAGACTGGCCTGGTCTGTGTTTCTCACTGGCTCTGGTCAACCTGGGAACAGCCCGTAAGGACTCGGCCTCCCTTTCCAGCGCCATCCAATCCAAGCGCCATCTAGACAGCCGTCCTGAGCAGGCCCACCAGTCCTGGGCCCAGCTGCATCTGCAGAGATGCAAACTTCACCCAGCGCCCATGAGCACATCCCTGTGCCGGGCTGGGCCTGTCCTCATTCTCCGCACACCCACCCAGGTGCTCACACCCTTGTTCTGGAGAGTTCTGCGGGTCCTGGATGGGGATCTTGTTTCTGAAAGCCATGGGGTTTCTCCCAGGTCTCCTGAGTCCCCTGGATCCACTTCCTCACCCTCAGTTCCCAGGCTCAATGCAGGGTGGAGGATTGGGAGGGTGTGTGTGCGTGTGTGTGTGTGTGTGTGTGTGTGTGTGTTGGGGGCATGAGGAAGCAGCTGACACAGGAGCCATCCTACAGGAAAAGGCCGCCACTCCCTCCTGTCCCCAAAGAGAAGCAGAAATGAGCCTCCTTCCATCCTCTTCAACAAGCTGAAGGAGGCAGAGGCTTACAGGATTTGAGAAGAGGTGACGTTTCGTGGGCTCTCGAGGCTCGCTGAGCTGAGGGCCCACCCATCCTCCACCTCCCACTCTCGCCTCCTCCGTTCAAAGGGCCCGAATCCCTCTGGGCCCACACCACACCAGCTCCAGGTCTGCGCAACTGTCAGTCAATGAGCTCACTGTCCAAAGCACCAGCACACATTTCTGGACCCAGGCCAGCAGGGTCCCTGCTGAGGGGTGGGGGCTGGAAACCGTCCCCTGTGTTCCCCATTACAGCCTCCTCTCTCCACCCCCAGATTCCAGCCCAAATTTGTGTACTACTGAAATCTGATTAAAGAAAACATTAAAAGCAGCCTTGAAACGGTAAAGAAGTCGTAAATGTGCAGAGGAGGTGAAGACCGTGGGTGGAGCAAGGAACAGGCCCACTCTCTGCTGGGCAAAGGGTGCAGGGGGTGGTGGGGTGTTTCTGATAGGGAAGCAAGAGTCCCTTTCCTTTATATAAAGTTTTCTGGTCCCCAAAGCACATTCTTGTGTATTATCCACTTAATCTTCCCAACAACCCTGGAAGGAAAGGATGAATCTCACATAAAAGTCAAGGAAATGGAAGCTCGGAGAGGTTAAGAACTTCCCCAAAGCCACACAGCTAGGAAGGGTCCAAGCTGGCAATTGAACCAAGTCTTCCAACTTTGATTCATTGCCCAGGTGCTAAATCCCAGCTGCTTCTCCATGGGTGACTCTGATCTGAAGATCATTTGGGGCCAGCTGGAGAGGCTAGCTGCTCCTCCCCACCAGCTGCCCAAGGTCTCTCTGCCCTATTCGGAAGAACAGGGGTGTGATGTGGAGGTAGAAACCAGTCAGCCTGGTGCTGGGCAAAGGCCTGCAGTGGCCCCAGCCGTGAAAACAAGGCCGTGTAGACCCAGGACAGAACGTCATATCTTAGGAGAACTTGGGAAATGGAGGCACAGTGGCAGCGTTTGGTTCTGGGAGGCTCCCTGGAGGGGTTATCACCCTTGGAGGAAGCTCATCTCTCTTCTTCCTGGAGTTCCTAACACCTCTCATGCCTGGCCAGCCTCCCTGGGGGCAGAGACTACATCCCCTAGGTCTGTGCTTAAAGAACATTAAAAGAATAGCAATCATTATCCTAATAAGTGGCCCCAGGACACACAGGGAAGCAGGGACGTTAGAAGGAGCCAGGATCCCAGAGCCCCCGGGAGCCAGAAATCACAGCGTCTCCAGACAAGAAAAGCCACCTTCCCACCCCCGTCTCTGTGCAGAGCAGTCTCTAAACTTTCCTCCAGGGGTGGCAATTCTGGGGCTGGCCAACAGGATGTGTACCTCCTCTGGCTGGTGGTCTTGGAAAGGAGACTCACAGGACCTGTTTCTTCCTCAAGAGCCAAGGGAAGTTGCCCAGAGCAAGTTCACAGTGTCCAGGTTATCCCAGGATTGGGTTCTCCCATCCTTCCACTGGGTTCTCCCAGTGGAAGACAGTGGCTAAAGGGGAGGCACCCCATTATCCATAAGTAGCCATTCTTGTAGCCACTGAGAGTTGAGTGGTTTGCAGTTTTGCTGCATGAGAAATGAAGGCTCTGGAATAGAACTTTCTGGGCTGGAATCCAGAAGATTCTAAGAGGTCATGTGTTCCAGCCCCCTGTCCTGCAGGGAGCTTGGTCAAAATGACCCCTCTGGATCTGAACTACCACCCCGGCAATGCTGCCTGGTCCATCAGCTCCTGAAACAATGATTTGCTTGAGAATGTCCTGCGTGGAGCCAGGATGACAGAGGCAACGACCTCTCGTGGTCTCACCCAACCTGGGACCCTAGAACTTCTCCTTGAGACAGTGGCCCCAGCCTCTGCCCCAAACCCAGCCCCTTGAGACAGTTGTGGAATTCAAACCCATCCGCAGGTGTGGGTTGAGGCCATCTCACAGGGAGATTGCGAGAAAATTAATTACTTAATGTATGTAAACGAGCTTTGAAGATGAAAAGTGCAAACGCACAATGTCCCTAATAACATCTTCAATACTTTTACGGAGTCCCGGAGTCGGCGCTGAGCTCACCTTTAAGACGAGTCCTTGTTGAGTTGCTGGCAGACTCCCCAAGCCAATAAACAAGATAAAATGGCTTTTCACTCCTTTTATGCAGCCAACCCCAGCTCTCCCCACCAATAAAAGGACCAGGGAGGATCAGAGAGGCCAGAAGGATCCTAAGCAGTGCACCCCGCAGCCCTCACCGACGTCCGCCACGCTCAGCCTCTGCTCAGATCCCCACGATGTCGTGCCGCTCCTACAGGATCAGCTCGGGATGTGGGATCACCAGGACCTTCAGCTCCTGCTCGGCTGTGGCCCCCAGGACTGGCAGCCGTTGCTGCATCAGCGCCGCCCCCTACCGAGGAGTGTCCTGCTACCGGGGGCTGACCGGCTTCGGCAGCCGCAGCCTCTCTAACCTGGGCGCCTGCGGGCCCCGCATCGCCGTGGGCGGCTTCCGCGCCGGCTCCTGCGGCCGCAGCTTCGGATACCGCTCCGGCGGCGTGTGCGGACCCAGCCCGCCCTGCATCACCACCGTGTCGGTCAACGAGAGCCTCCTCGCGCCCCTCAACCTGGAGATCGACCCCAACGCGCAGTGTGTGAAGCACGAGGAGAAGGAGCAGATCAAGAGCCTCAACAACAGGTTCGCTGCCTTCATCGACAAGGTCAGTGAGGATGGGCCGGAGAGGGCCCCAGCCCTGCCCTCCCTCGGGGAGGTCCCAATCTGTCGGGGAGACAGCATGGCAGCCACGTTTGAGACAGCAGAGAGAGAGAGATGCAGACCAGTATAGGCAGAAGGATCAGTTCTCATCGTTTAATTCCAGCAAAGTGTATTGAGGGCCCGGAGTGGTCCAGAAATGGAGCGTGTAGTCTAACGTGTGTGTGTGCGTCTGCAGACAAGACAACACAGGAATATCAGAGCTGCTCCTGGAAAACTGGTCTGGGCCCCAGGTGCTGGGAGAGTGGGAGTTAATGGAAGAATAAAAGGCACGTGGCCTGGGCAGCTCGGGAAGTGGCTGGGGCACGGCACGGAGCCACACTGCCTCCCCCCTCCCTGCTCTATCCCTCAGCAGTGTGGGACCCCAGGCATGGTACTGTCTGGATGACAGAACAGGCCTCATATGCTTGTAGTGAGGACTGATGGGTTCATGCATGAAAGTGCTGGCCCACAGCAAGCACTAGATAAATGCTGGCTGATAGTATTATTTTCCAAGGACAGTAGTGGTCAGGGAGGTGTGACAGTTAACCGATCCAGGCTTGGCAGCCTCCTTCACGGATGGGGGACTGGGAATGTGGACGGAGAGGCTGGTGGGAGGAGGTCCACCGATGCAGTGTGAAAAATGCCACTCTGCTGTGAGCCTGCTCCCCAGGAAGTCCACCTACACTCCTCCCTTCCTGTTGGCTCCTCTTGCATCCACGAGGCCTCACTGTGCAGAGGAGGCAGGACCAGGCTCTGGGGCCTGGGGTCAGGGGTGACGGGGATGATGGGGCTGACCTTCCTGTCATCGCTTTCTCTTTGGTGATCATAGTTCATCCTCAAAATGACCCAATGGAGCAGGTATCATTATCTCCTTTTTTCAAATAACAAATTGAAGCTGAGAGGGTTTAGAGGAGCTGCTTAGACATATGTGGCAGACAGCAAAGGGGACCCATGGGACAGCAAATCCTGACTCCATCTCCTATTGACTGTGTGACAATGAGCCAGTCATTTCACACCGTGGGTCTCAGTTTCCCCATCTGTCCTATGGGGGAATAATATCTTCCCTCACAAAGGGTTGTGAGTATTGAATGAAATTAAGAGATAGAGATAGAGATGGATGTGTATGTGTATCTTAGCACAGGCCCTGGCGTCACATAGCAAATATTCAGTAAATGTTCATTGCATGTGAATAAATGAGGAACAACTGGTAATTATAGTAATAGTTAACTTGGTTGAGCACTTACTAGGTGTCACTTACTAGTGCTTAGGTTACTAAGCACTTTCTCTGTACTAACTTGTTCAGTCTTCCCAACTCCAAGGAAGGCGCTACTATCATCTCCGTGTAAAGTAAGGAAACCCAGCAGCAGGAGGTTAGAGAACTCGTCCACTTCAAGAGGCAGGGCTGGGACTTGAACCAGACCTTCGGCTTCCAGCCTGGGGCGCTTCCCCTCACACCCACACTGCCTCCCTGGGGGCTGGGAGCCAGGCTCCTTGGGTCCCAGACACTCACCCCTCTGGCTCAGCCCACAGCTGACCCCAGCGGTTCAGGGAGCGTCAGGGCAGAGAGGGCTCTGGAGGACCAGGCACCTCCCCGGGCGCCTCCTGAGTCTCTTTCCTCCACCCTGGGCGGCAGGTGCGCTTCCTGGAGCAGCAGAACAAGCTGCTAGAGACCAAGTGGCAGTTCTACCAGAACCAGCGCTGCTGTGAGAGCAACCTGGAGCCGCTGTTCAGTGGCTACATCGAGACGCTGCGGCGGGAGGCCGAGTGTGTGGAGGCCGACAGCGGGAGGCTGGCCTCGGAGCTCAACCACGTGCAAGAGGTGCTGGAGGGCTACAAGAAGAGGTGAGTGCTGCATGGCTGGGGGAACCGGGAAGCAGGAAGGCTCTGCCCACAACCCTCTTGAAGCAGCTTCCTTAAGATTCCCGCCTGGCAACGGGGGCTGCCTGGAAACTGAGGGGCTGTCCAGAAGGGGCTTAGGTTTCTGCAGATTCTTTGGCTCCTCCTCTACCTCTTGGAGGCCCATGGGTCTTAGAGTTTCAAGGGAAGTGAGGAAAGGAATCCCAATGTAGCTCTACAGCAATCTTTGTGTGTTCTCCCTGCCCGTGGCACCAGTTCTCTTTGATCTAGGACGCACGGATGATTTTAGACTTGGGGGATGGAGTGTGCATTCCTTCACCTCATCCCAGAGGCAGCAGGACTGGGGTGGAATAAGCCAGGCTGGGACCAGAGCTAGCCCATGAAGAATGCACAGAATAGGTCAGGAAAGGAATAAGACATTTGCAGGAAGTTAATCCCTTTTGACCCCTGGAAGAGCTTGCCCAGGAGCTGGGATGGTATCCAGGCCCCCACCCCTCAGCTCCGGCCCCTCTCTCCTACACCCAGATATGAAGAGGAGGTGGCTCTGAGAGCCACAGCAGAGAACGAGTTCGTGGTTCTAAAGAAGGTAAGGGGGCCGGTCACGGGGCAGGAAGGGAGGGGGACCCATCTGTGCAACCTCCAGTGGGGGGCCTGGTCACCACAGAGACCACAGAGGCACCTCCCTTGGGCCTCCTCCCACACGCACACCCCCTCCTTTCACCCCACCACCAGGACGTAGACTGCGCCTACCTGCGGAAATCAGACCTGGAGGCCAACGTGGAGGCGCTGGTGGAGGAGTCCAGCTTCCTGAAGCGCCTCTATGACGAGGTGAGGGGCCCTGCCGACCAGCCAGGGCAGGGTGAGGGGAGCAGGGGAGACTGGGGGGAGATGGACAAGGGTTGTGTGCACGTGTCTGCCCCATGGGTGATGTAAGCATGAAAAGAACATGCACACACGTGCAAGAGAGGCGTGTTGTGTGACTGTCACAGACACGTGTATGTGTGTGCCCAGTGAGATCCTGGCACGAGTCTTTGAGGACTGGGGGGTGAGTGTGTGGTTGGGCCTCTCTCTGTTGTGAGCTCCTCTGTGGGTTACAGCATGTGTGCCTGTGTGCACATTGGTCTATACGTGGATACAGAAGTGTATACAGCGGGGTGGGGTCAGGGTGTGTTTCTGCTTAGAGAGAGATCCTAATTAATGGACAAGTCACTAGTCCTGGCATTCAAACCCCAGCTCTCTGCTGGGTGACTTTGAGTCAGGCCTCAGTTTTCCCATTTGTTAAGTCGGGGGCTGTCCCCAGCTGACCTCGAGGGTCCCTTCCAGCTTTATTGTTTTCTGATCTACCTGTGTGTGAGTGAAGGTGGGGGAGCACGTGGAGCTGCGGTCATGTAACATGCACGACCAGCGCCCCCTCCAGAGAGTGGACCCCATCCCCAGGGGTAGAGCACGTGGCCCAGTGCAGGCACCAGAACCAAATGCACTGGCTGTTGGCCCCCACAGGAGATCCGGGTTCTCCAAGCCCACATCTCAGACACCTCGGTCATCGTCAAGATGGACAACAGCCGGGAGCTGAACATGGACTGCATCGTGGCTGAGATCAAGGCTCAGTACGACGATGTCGCCACCCGCAGCCGGGCTGAGGCCGAGAGCTGGTACCGCAGCAAGGTGAGTGGCACAGGGCACCTGCCTCCTGACATGGCAGTGGGAGGGATGTGACGTGTATGTTAGCAAGGCTTCTTTTGTCTGGTGGTTTCGATCTTTAGGGATGGTAAGAGAAGGACAGACAGCTCTCAGGTTGGGTGGCAGGCCAGGGCTGCCATGTGTGGTTGTACAGGCTGAGCACTGCACAACCTGCACTATCACCTGTGGTGCCTGAAGGGGTGGGATGTCCCATCCTGAGCCTCAGGAGCCTCTCTGCCTCCCCCCAGTGCGAGGAGATCAAGGCCACGGTGATCCGGCACGGGGAGACCCTGCGCCGCACCAAGGAGGAGATCAACGAGCTGAACCGCCTGATCCAGAGGCTGACCGCCGAGATCGAGAATGCCAAGTGCCAGGTAGAGTATGAGGGGGCAGCACAGATACCCAGCACAGGTGGATTGCAGCACCAGCCCCTTTGCCCCCAGGAGAACAAAGGCCTGGCCCCTATTAGGCCTCACAGTGTGCCCATGAGGAAGCAGGAACCCAGGGAGAGGGCAGTGGCTCTGCCACATCACGCAGCACTCAAGCTGGGATGAGCCGTATCACTGATGTCCCCCTCCTTGGCCACCCTGTGACCACCACCAAGGAGAGGTGGTGAAATGCTCCCATCTCCTCTCCCGTGTTCACAGTCCCATTAACCACCTGCTCATGGGTAGTCAACCGACCTTCCCTGGGGCCCTCCTCTCCCTGCCCCAGCTGATCAGCTCAGGTGAGCCACGCTGTGCTTCTCTCTCATCCTTGTCCTCACATCTCCTCCCCCACAGCGGGCCAAGCTGGAGGCCGCCGTGGCCGAGGCAGAGCAGCAGGGCGAGGCGGCCCTCAACGACGCCCGCTGCAAGCTGGCCGAGCTGGAGGGCGCCCTACAGAAGGCCAAGCAGGACATGGCGTGTCTGCTCAAGGAGTACCAGGAGCTGATGAACTCCAAGCTGGGCCTGGACATCGAGATCGCCACCTACAGGCGCCTGCTGGAGGGCGAGGAGCACAGGTGGGGCACAGGGCGACCTTGTGGGTATAGAAGGTGGAGGTCCTGGGAGTGAATTTCCCTGAGCCCAAGTGTGAGCTACATCTCTGACCACTGCTAGTACCGGTCAAGCTTCAAGAATAACAAGAATTTATCGAATATTTATTATGTGCTAGACCCGTACTAAGTGCTCATTTTAATCCTCACAATCCAATGAGGTAGGTATCACGTTTTTATCCAAAGACACGGAAAGAAGGCTCAGCATTCAATGACTTTCTTGAGCCACACAGTGAAGTGCAGGAGCCGGGACCTGCACCCGAGTCACGTGTCTCTGAAATCCATTCTCTTTGAGCAGCTGTCACAGAGGCTACAGCTTGCCTGGCTATTATAGGACAATGCCCTCTATATGCACGTAGCTCTTCACTGGCACGGAGCCCTTCCGCACACTCCGGAGCATTTGATCGACTCTCCTGTCAATGAGCCTGATTGGCACTATCCAGGGTGGGCAGGGTCACTCGGATTGGAGGCAGCGGCGGAGTTCACCATCTCCCCAGCCTCTGCTGGAAATCAGAAGACCCCGCCGCCATGGTCAGAGAATAGTGAGCATTTCGTGCAGACTTTGGGGAACACTTCCTGCCGTTTGGGGGTAGGATTTGCACACAGGAGGGCCCTCTCCATCCCTGAGCCACCATCCGCGTCAAGGGATCCAGCTCAGCATCCGGAGCTAACGGTGTTTTTCTTTCCCCATAGGCTGTGCGAAGGTGTGGGCTCCGTGAATGTCTGTAAGTATCTGCTCAGGCCCTGCCTAGAAAAACGGCTTTGTTGATGGGCAAAGTCGAACCCTACAGCCTAACGCACTGAACCTCGAATGTTCCCCGACGGGAGGGGGCCTTCCAGCCTCTCCTGACTCCACACTGGGGAGCACTAAGGGGTTAGGAAAGGCAGAGGTGAGCGCCCTCCACTGGTGGCGATGTGAGCTGCAGGCCCTGGAAGTGGGGCAAGGCAGCTCTCCCCCTCTGGCTCCGGGGGTCCTCACTTCTTGCCCAGTCCCCTGGAAGGGCTGAGATGCTGAGAGGAACAGGGCCTGAGTTATGAGCCACTGAACCCCTTTGAGGAGGAGGAAGCTCCAGCAAGGCGGAAGCCCTTTAGGGCCTGTCACAGGGATGGGGAGATGACAGCAGGCCACTCACTGCTCCGTGTCCCCTCACCGCTCCGTGTCCCTCTCTTCCCACAGGCGTCAGCAGCTCCCGTGGCGGCGGAGTCTCCTGTGGGGGCCTCACATATAGCACCACCCCTGGGCGCCAGATTGCATCTGGCCCTTCGGCCACAGGGGGCAGCATCACCGTGGCGGCCCCCGACGCCTGCGCCCCCTGTCAGCCCCGCTCCTCCGCCTTCAGCTGCGGGAGCAGCCGGTCGGTCCGCTTCGCATAGAGTCCGGGGGCCGCCTGCCTCCGCCCAGGCTCGGGATGGTGTGTGAATGGAAAATGTGTGCTTGCTTCCAGAATCTTCCACATGTTCCTACAAAGGGAAAAACCCTCGGGCCGCTCTCCGCCACCTTCTCACTTTAGGGCGTTGCTTCCTGGTTCTCCTCAGCTTCAATTAGAGAGTCATTCCCAGCCCCACACTTAACTCCAATTTGACTCCAAAATACCGGTGGCCAATTTGAATTATCCACCAAGCTCTCTGGGACACTACCGGTCACCAGGGTGGCTGGACATCATGGAAGCTTGGCCTTCCCCTGGACAAGGAATGAGCCTAACCATCCAGCCAGTTCTCTCACCACCTGAGAACGAAACAAAGAGGAAGCCCCCGCCCCCCGACCCCACCCCCAGCAGCTGCCCTCTCCTGGCTGGGGAGGTCTCTTCAGGAAGCATTTTTCAGGTGGTTATTTTGTCTTTGCTTGTCTCTCTGACTGCCTGCCTTCTTCTGGGTTGACCTGTTCCAGCCAAACTCCTCATGTGACCTCCCAGTTCAGAGGCCCATCATGAAGGGGGAATCCTTCTGATTTTGGACAGGTCTAGCTCTTCCATGCACCTTTAAACATTTCATAGAAAACCCCGAGGTTGCTCCAGATCGCCCCCTGCCGGTGCAGGAGGGGTCTGTCCAGTGCACAGCAGGCGGGATGGAGAAGGTGGGGCCACTTCCTGGGTCTCCCTCTGGTTACGGCTGTCTGTGGGTGCCTTCTGGGTTGTCTCAATCTGTGTTTCAATAAATGCTGCTGCGATGCAAGGATATATGATCTTGTGAATGACAACACGTCTCCATCCCCTCCAGCATGTCCGATGCTCAGCTCCCTCTTGCCCCATCTCCGGCTGGCCAATCCCTCCCAGCCCATGCAGTGCTTCCTCAACCCCCCAACGATTCTGCCTCTTCCTGTCCACTCTCATAGCCTGATTCTGACTCAGCCTCCTGAGTCCCCTCAGGCCTGGATTACAGCCCCAGCTCCCCCCATGACCTCTTTCTCCCGGACCCCACACACCCCCAGCAGCCAGAACCCCATCCCAAACCCATTGCTCTCATCCACTCCCGCCTGGTTCAAACCAGTTCCCAGCATATGCCTGTGCTCCTTAAGCCAAATGCAGGCTCCCTCCATCTCCTCTTTTCTCACCTGCTCCTCAGCCCTGCACAACCCCTCCAGCCAGCCCTGATCCTCCCAGATATGGGCTTCACCCCACAGAGACAAGTCCACCCTCTGCGGCTGTCCAGGATCACCCCACGGGGACACATAGGCCACCCCATGCCCTCCTCCCTTGCTGTCTGCTCTCTCTCCCAACCCTCCCTCTCACAGGCACACATCCCACTCCCCTGCCCTACAGCATCTAGAACCCTGAGGATCTCTGCTTCTGTCTTTGTGGCTCGGAGCCAGGGATGTCAATGGGTGTGTCTGGAGCCTGGATCGGCTAGAGGCTCCTTAGGGGCAGGAAGTGTCTCCTCCTAGCTCTGACCCCCCACCAAGTCCCCGATGGGGCTCCGGGGCACGTCAAGATAAACTCAAGCAGCTGGTAGAACAGGAGGTGTAGACATCAGCCCTCTTGGACTCACCTCTTTTTCTCCATTAGGAGAACAAATTGGCTGTCACTATTCCAGGCAGAGGTCCCCCTGCTAGCCCCCTGCTGCCCCATCCCCTAGCCTTTCCCTGGGAGGAGAAGTTACGGCCCTGCGCCTTCTGATGAATCCTCGCTTCAGGCCCAAAGGGAGGCTGCCTGCCTCTTCTGAGCGCTCAGGCTGCTGCTGTTTGGCATTTGCCAGCTGACAACAGGCAGACCTCTTCCAAGTTTCTTGCCTGCCCCCTCCTTTCTCCCACCTCTCTGGGCCTTGCAGACATGGTCATAATCCCAGTGGGCCAACGTTCAGTTTAGGGCCCGTCACTCATCCACAGGAAAGGTGAAATCTCTCAGGGGCTGAAGTCAGAAGATGGAAAGTTGAGTGTCAACCTGCCGTATCTCAGCAAGGCCTCGGGCAAGAGGTGGCCTCCAGGTATTGGGCCTCGGCCTCAGGGTCTGAGCTGAGGAGTTGAGCCCTTTCCAGCTCTGCCACCCTTATGGTTCTGGGATGCCGGAGTGAGTCTGTGCTTGGGGAAAACAACTTAATGGTACCAGGGGTCTGGGCCAAGCACAACTAAAATGCCAAATCTGATACCCTACAAATATGACACCATGCATTGAAAAGTCAAACAGCCAGGAGCTGGGAGATATCAATAAGCTTTTTAATAAGTTCGCATGCTTCGTGTGCAAACACCAGTCAACTGACTCACCAGGCACATGTGCCACTGGCTCATGGGGATGAGTCCTCTCCCCCAGCCTTCCCTGCAGCCAACAGCAAAATTCCAGAGCAAGCTCTTCCGGACCAAAGGATTCTGGGGCTCCCACAGCCCTCTCCTGATAAAAGAGCTGTTCCCCATGGACAGCAATGGGTACAACCAAGGGTAACTGAGGATTCAAGTTTTATTAGTAAAAAACTTTTAGAGGAGAAGTCCAGTGGTCGGAAATGGAGAGATCAGGGGAGAACAAGCAACCCGACAGTCAAGCTGGCCCGTGTGAGTGGTTCCAGAGAGCCTGCCCGGTGGCATTTTCCTCTGAACCTCCACAGACCAAGCTAAGACACAGAGTCCCCAAAGGGTGAGGAAGTATGGAGGAGGGTCCTTTCAAAACATCAGGTCAGCTCAGGGTTTGGCACCTTCTCCCTTCGTCTTGGAGGCCACAAGCACGCCTCCGTCAGTCTCAAATGCCCTCTGCCTTGGACTAGTCTCACAAATTCAGACCCAATCCCAGCCACTCCTTGTCCTGGCCCCAGTGTCTCCGACTGGTCCCCGCTTAGGTCTTTGGGAATCTCAGGAAATGCTAATTAGTGTTGTTCCTCACCGGGGCCACACATAGTGAGAAACTCAAATCAACCAGGTGGCCGAGGAAATCACAAAGTGTGTGCCTCTTTGGAATGGACGTGGGTGTTGGAAATGACCATCAGGAACTGCCCCTTGTCTGTATATTCATGCCACTGCCGCTCTCTGGGGACGCGGACATTAAGAGGTGACTGTCCTAAGTATTTCGTTCACTGCAAATTGGAGCGACGAGGCCCCTGCACTCAATTCCGCTCTCCTTGGGTGGGGGCACCTGCAGGGGGAGGGGCTCAATTCACAACCGCCTCACACCACTTCCCTGCCCCCCCCACCAGACCCCTTTGTGCCCCCGGAAATCTCTGCCCATTTCTGCTTTGTTCAGAAACAGAGGGGTCCCCCAGTGTGCCTGCTCTTATTTCCTTGGTGCTACTGGATGGTGGTGGTGAGAGGTGAGGAGCCAGGGAGTGGGGGGTGTGGGGGCGGCACTCAGAGAATGGGCTTTTGCATTAAAAATGGAGAAAACACCACGGCACAAATATGTAAATACATACCCTTCACCACCCCTTCAGAAGGAAACGCAGACCCTCCCTATCCTCCACCCAGGGCAGCAGGTGCCCCATGGGACTGCTTTCCCTCCTCAGAGCAGATCTGGTGGCTCCTTGAACCTGATCTTACCCCACTCAAACTTGGTGGCATCCAGACAGTAATGCACCCAGGATGCAGCCTCCACGGGACCATCTCGGTCCCAGAGGCAGAGACAAGGCGAGCACTATACTACGGAGACCTTGGTCTTCCCAGGGCCCAGGGGACCAATGTGCCCCCTGGGGACACATTCTGAAGGCATCAGAAGGGCTACATTGCCAGGGACAACTGCTCAAAGGTATTTCTAAGTCGTGAGATCAAATATGTATTCTTGTGGCAAAATATCTTCTAACCAGTCAGGTCTTGTTTTAAATCTTTTTGTTTTTATACTCCAAATAAAACAAGGTGGGAAAAGCAGAGTTCTTCCTGTAAAACCAGTGAAAGAAAGTCGTCCGTCAGAAACCCCTCTGTCCACCTCCTCACATCCAGGGGCACCCTCTGGCATCAGAGAGGACTCTGAGCAGAATTCCCCAAGTGGGACTTGCTGGGGACTGTCAGTTCAGGAATAGGCCAGAGACAGAGTTCTCCACTCAGTTGCCCCCATGCAGGCCATTGAGGGAAATGCCCGCCTCGAGGTCTGAGTTTTAATTCTGGATTCCCACATAAGGGGAATAAGATAATAAGATCATCCAAGAGTCTTGAAGAGCAGAGGCTATGGGGAGCTGTTTCTACAAATGCTTCCAGGAGGTTCCTTTATGTCACCTCCATCTCTGACCTCTTAAGTGTCAGACTAGTAAGGTAGGATCGCTTAAGCCCCTCATCAGGGAGCATCTGAAGGAATAACTGGGGTAAGGTAGCAGGAAGTATATGACCATTGGCATTCCCCACGTCTCAGTTTGGATCCTGGACTAGCTATGTGGCCTTAGTAAAGTTAATTAACTTCTCCAGGCCTTAATTTCCTTATCTATAAAATCAAGATAATAATACTGTTGTCGTGAGCAATGAATGAAGTACATATATGAGGTGCCAGCCCCTTCACAGGTGTTTATGAATATAGGCTCCCTTCCCCTCCTCTTTTCTGTCTTTGCCCCCACCTCGCCTCAGCATGGGTGGCCCAGACTGACTCTGACATTTCGGCAAAGACAAAGGAGAAATGCAAAGAGATGAATCTGACCTTGTGAGAATCAGAGGGAAAGTCACCTCCACAGCCAGAATTATCTGACCCTCCTATTCCCTCCGCCCATATACCAGTGGTTCTCAAACTTTAGATCCTATAGGAATCACCCAGGAGCCTGTTTACCTTCAGATTCCTGGGCTCATCCATAGAACTTTTGATTCAGTAGTTCTGGATGGAGTCCAAGATCTGCAGGATCTCCATATGTAACAAGTCCCCCTCTCCCCTGGGATCCTGATGTAGGTCGTGGTCCGTGGACCCCACTTGGAGAAGCACTGAGACAATCGGGGCTTTGAGTGGGCTAGAAAGACAAAGAAGGAGGCAAGCACTCACCTGGTGACCAGGAGAAAGCGTTTTACTGTCAACATTTAATCATGCACACCAAAAGAGAGGAGCCACAACAAAAATCACCCAAATACGATAAAATTCCAAACCACCAACAATGAAAACCTCTGCCAATTAGTCTCAGTCAATCTTTCCATACTGAAGTATGAATAGTTGGGGGATGCTCTGGGAACATACAATCTCCCGGAGCCCCAGCTCCACTCCCCCGCTTCCCCTCCCCCCAAGCCAAGGCAGCGTGCACAGCCCCTCATCTGAGGGCAGAGCACAGAGATGCACCCATGCACTGTCGTCTCTCCGCCTGGCTACCCTCCCAGAGGGCCTGGCCCATGGTCAGTACTTAGTAATGTCTGCTAACCTGAAGTTAGTTGGGGGAGAAAGTAGCTGAGCAGTTTGTATCAAAAAGACTTTATATCTGTTTCCCAGACCACAGGGAGAGGACAGTCAACAGGGGTGGCAGTAATGCCAAATCCAGGGTTAGCACTCAAAGAATAAATCATAATTCCAGTAAGAGGAAAACTGGACAGTTAGTTCTGGGTTCCCAGTAAGGGGAAATTACTAACCAGCCTTTGGGCCTGGGAGAGAGAAGTTTTCCCTCTCCCGCTCCCCTACTCACCCCTATGAGATGCCAACTATCCAGATCCCTCCCCCCCCCCACTACGCAAACCGCACAGATCTTGCACTGGAGCAGGCCCCCACCCCAGAGGGGGAGCAGAGGGTGCCACTGCTGATGGCCACGCCCCCCAGGCCACGAGAAACGGTTGAACTGAGGTCCCCGCAGGCCACGCCACCCTGGGAACGGCTCACACCTGTGGATGGAGACACTAGGTCAGAATTCTCTTCCATCCCAGACATGGTACGATCTAGAATATTTTAGAACCAATGGCTAATTCTCTTCACAGTCAGAGGGATCGTGATGTGAATCTTTTAAAACTAAGGCAAATCTAAACCCATTGCGATCTGCTTCTTAAAGGAATGGGGTTAGCAAATTGGACACCTAACTTTACTTGAATCAGACTCACGTTGAGAAGTGTTTATACAATCTTTGAGCAAAAACTGATGGACCACAATAGAGGAATCATCTGGAAATATGGTTGCTGGAAAGGTGATGGGAATAGATAGACACCTAGCCTAGGGGCTGTGTACACACTGGGTTATTAAAGATACAGCTTTAAGAGTTGCCTGCAGTGGTCCCAACTGATCAGAATATACATCTAGTGTTTCTTCTTATTAAAACATTGTGCATCTTGAGGAGCATTCTGTGTGTAACTGAAAGACTTAGGCTATTTTTGCAGAACAATTGGGGGATCAGAATTTGCAACACTCATTCGCTTAGGCTTCATGGATGTTCCACATGGATCCACGTAGGGGCCAAATATTTGGGGCCATCCCTTTGCCCAGATCCCAGAGAGTTCAGCTCCTATCTCCCTCACCCAGTGCCCCTTGGACACAGGTCCAGTCACCAGCTGGATGCAACCCAATATTAAGACTATGGACACCCAAAAGAACCATGCCCATACACACACACACACACACACAACTTACAGATGTTGACCGAGCCCACGCCTTCACACAGCCTGCAGGGGAGAGGAGAGAGTGAGCGGTTAGAACTGAGTTCCTCTGCTCTTGTGGCAGACCTACTCTCCTTCATCCTGAAGGAGGCAAGAGGAGGTGAGGGGCTGGGGGCACACTGCCGACCTGCTGGAGACAGCATCAGTGTTGGCGCTACTCCTGGGATCCCAAAAAGACAGGGAATGTTAGGTTTCAGATCTGAAAGGCCACTTTAGGCCTTATTTGCTTCCCGGCCGTGGAAACTTGGTGGACTGAAAGGGAGAGACAGGGTTGCAGTGGGGGTCATCCTCATTGTCCCTCGGCTGGAAATTCCAGCAAAGCCAAAGAAGAGGTGATGGGAGCAGCTACAGCCTAACTGGACTCCTCTGGAAAAAACTTGCCTATTATCCCAATTGACCCATTTTTATCCCACAATTGTCAATGCTACCCCTGACGTCCACTCGACTTGACAAACGCGGAGCGAGACTGGAGGGTGCGGTGGTTAACAGCCCGCACTCTGGAGCCAGGCCGCCTGGGCCCAAATCTGGCTGAGCCACTTCCTAGCTAGGTGACCTTGGACAAGTCACCTAGCCTTTCTGTGCCTCAGTTTCCCCAGTCGTGAAATGGGGATGATAAAACCCGCCTTCTAGGATCGTCGTGAGCGCTACCTGGAAAGTGCCCACGAGCAGAGCCTGACACACAGTGACTCCAGTGTGAGGTTTGCTGTTAACACTATAAACGTCCTGTTAATGAGGAGACACACTTATGTCACTACAGGGGGCTCTGCACACTCCCTCCTGCCTCACACCGACCGCACTCTCCGTTCCGTGTCTCCCTTTTTAACCCCCAGCTTCAAATCCTTCCCTCCAGGAGAACCCTAGTCTCACACATCCTGCCCGACTCAGAGCCCTCCTCCACACCACGGCTTTGCAGTGAGGCCGTGTGCTTCTGGCTCCCCTCCCGGCCACACGAATCTGACTTTGCCACAGCCTCAGAACTGCGGCCTTCCAGAAGATTCTAACCAAAGCCCATCATGGTGCCTGTTGGGCCACAATCCTGGCAGCGGCTGTCTCCGAGTTGAGTGATTACGGCTGCTTTTATTTTCTTATTTTCTGCAATGAGCATTACTTGTGCAATCCAATTAATGTTAAACACCAAGAGGAGAAGATCAATGGCCACAATTTGCAAGGCACAATATGCTAAACCATCTTTTCAAATCTCATGTGTTGGGGACAGTGCCTCATTCATTATATGACTGAGTTATTAATACACTAATGATTATTATCATAATGATAAAGTCCCTCACTGAATGCTGGTGAGTGGGTTGGGGGCTTAAGGGTACAAAGTGGGAGATAGTCACCCACAGGCCTGACAAAATGGACAGAAAAGTTTACCTGCTTCAATCAAGCATGGTGCAAATCCAGCAGCACAGCCAGCTGCGGAGGGTGTCACTCACGTCAGATTTCTAACGCCAACCTGGGTAATAAGGAGCCTCCCTGTGGGTGTAGCCCTGCCTGGCTACCCTGCACAGAGATGTTCTTATTCTGATAACAACCTGCTCCTACTTGTGCTTACTAAGTTCCATTAATTTGGTTAATCCTTGCAACAGAGGTGGGTTTTATGATTATCTGTTTTACAGCTTAGGACACTGAGGCATAGAGGTTCGTAGCTAGTGAGTGGTAGAGCTGGGATTTGAACCCAGGTGGTCTGGCTCACAGCCCATGATCTTAACCTCTGTACTCTACTCCCCAGTCTAGCCTGGTCTCCTCAGTGGGACCCAGCTAGGAGGCAGTAATGATGTGGCCACCTCAAGGCTAGAGGCCCATGCACCATCCCAGGTGTAAATCCACATTGCTCCTTCCCATGCTGACTTCACCTGCCCCCTCCCCCCCACCAATTCTTGGCTCAAACTGTCAGCATAGCCTGAAGTGTCCTGTCCCTTTTCCACCCCCTCAGCTCTTCTACCTCCTCTTCTGAGAAGCCTCTGACAGCCTCCTTGGGACGCTAACCCCGCCACCTAGAGGATGGATTGATTCTGCCCCTGTCTTCCCCTGCTAAGCAAGGACCCTGTGCTGCTCATTTCTATCTGCTGGTCCTGAACGCCAGACTATCTAGGTTGATAAGATTCCTTGTCCGTGCATCCCAAATCATATAGCCTTTAACAAATCTTCTGAATGATTCCAACTTTTAGAACGCACCGAGATGGGGTTGCAGAAGCAACCTTTCAGGCAGCAAGGTAAAGTAGTTGCCTCGTAAAGAGCTTTAGGGGCAGCTGGAGGGGCGGTGTAGGAGGGAAAAGATCATTAGCGTGCTAACCAGCAAGCTGTGTAATTTTGGCTTTACCACTGACTAGCTTTGATCTTGGACAAGTTCCTTCACCTCTCTGGGCCTCAGTTTCCCTATCTGAAGATGGGGAATTGGTTGGAGTCCGTGATTTTACAGCCTTCCCCAGTTTGAACGCTCTCTGCCTGGAGGATTACAGCCCAGTGAGGCCCTCTTCTAGCCCTGAGTGGGGATGTGAAGTGACCCTGAGCCCCATCCGCACCGGCTCTCCTCGCCCTCCAGCAGGTGCTTGTAGGTGGCGATCTCGATGTCCAGGCCCAGCTTGGAGTTCAGCACCTCCTGGTACTCCCTGAGCAGACATGCCATGTCCTGCTTGGCCTTCTGCAGGGCCTCCTCCAGCCCGGCCAGCTTACACTTGGCATCACTGAGGGCCGCCTCGCCCTGCTGCTCTGCCTCGGCCACGGCGGCCTCCAGCCTGCAGCGCTGGGGGGAAGGAGAGGAGGAAGGAGAGTGAGAAGGGTGCAGGCTGTGGGAACCCCAGTGAGTCATCCTATTTCACCTCCATTCAAAATGGTCAACTTTTAAATTAACTAGGCAGGGACATCATAGCAGCTTTCTTCCTTCATTTTTTACCACTTTATTGCAAAACTCAAGTCCATGGTGAGCCATCAGAGGGAGGAAATGTTAGCACTGGAATAGGACAGATAACAATTATATTATCTTGGGGCCAGCCCAGTGGTGTAGCAGTTAAGTTCTCATGCTCCACTTAGGTGGCCGGGGGCTTGCGGGTTCGGATCCTGGGCACAGACCTGCATGCTGCTCATCAAGCCATGCTGTGGTGGTGTCCCACATAGAAAACAGAGGAAGACTGGCACAGATGTTAGCTCAGGAACAGTCTTCCTCACCAAAGAAAAAAATAATGATAATTATATTATCTTACGCTTGTTTACTGTTGTTAGTTCACAAGGTACTTTCACAGACAGTTACTCTGTGAGCCTGTCAGAACAGGCACCGTTGTTCCCATTATGCAGATGAAGAAACTGAGACTCAGAGAGGATGTGACTTGCCCTAAGCTACCCAATTAATTATGCCAAGCCCAGGTTTTCAGAGGCCACTGTGCCTCAGTCTTCGGCCCATGGAGATCAACATGCTGAAAGAAGTTCCCATTTACAACGCCCGACACACTGACTACAGTTCCTCTCCTCTATCCCACTTAAAAAAGCATAAGGAACTCCTATAATAGCAGAAAAAAAAAAAAAAACTAATAACCCAATTTTAAAAGTGGGCTAAGGACTTAAAAAAACATTTCTCCAAAGAAGACATATAAACGGCCAACAGTTATATGAAAAAACGCTCATCGTCACTGATTATCACGGAAATGCAAATTAAAACCACAGTGAGAATCACCTCACACCTGTCAGGAAGGCTGTTAACAAAAAACAAGTGTTGATGAGGATGTGGAGAAATTGCACACTGTTGGTGGGAATGCAAAATGGTGCAGCCGCTGTGGAAAATAGTACAGAGGTTCCTCAAAAAGTTAAAAACAGAACTACCATATGATCCTGCAATCCCACTTCTGGGTGTTTATCCAGAAGACTTGAAATCAGGATCCCGAAGAGATATTAGCTCTCCCATGTTCGTTGCAGCATTATTCACAATAGCCAAGATGTGGAAACTCAGGTGCGGGGGAGCTCAGCATCATGATAGATGCAGTGTCACAAACGAGAGAGGAAAGAATGGATTACATGATAAATTTTCTTACTATGCAGAAATGCAGAAAATTAAATTAAAACCCCACTCACCGTATATGCAAAAAATAAAGTTCAGTGGGTAAAAGACATAAATGTGAGAAGTAAAACTATCAAATTAGTGGAGGACAAAAATGTAGGAGGATTCCTCTGTGGCCTCAGCCTTCAGAAGTATAAACCGTTACGGTAAGAACTCATGGATTGGGCCACATCCAGGTTAAAGATTTCTGTTCATAAAGGACCTCGGAGCAAAGCAAACAGACAAGTGAGTGGCTGCGAGAAGATTCATTGCAGCTCGTAGAACTGACAAAGGGTTACAGTCTGGAGAGAAGGGACAAGGGCGTGCTGCAAATCACCAAGAAAAAAGGCAGGAATCGCAATAGAAGAATGGGCAGATGACGTGAATGGGCAATTCTTAGAAGGGGAAATGCAAATGAGTAGTAAGCGAATGAGGAGACATTCCATATCACTGGTTAACCAGAGACATGAAAATAACACTTAGTTGCCGGTTTACACCTATCCAATCCACAGGAATTCAAAAGTCTGCTAACAGCGTGTGCTGGAGCAGAAGCCCTCTGTGCCGATACGGGGAGTGCACGCTGGCACGGCACTCCCCTGGTATTAGGGAGAGTTAATGGGTGCATACCTTACAACCCACAATCCCACTTACTGCTTTATACCTTCAAAACATCTCCCCTGTAGGTGCACATGGAGACGTGTATAAAAATATATACAACTGGTTGTAGTTGCACAGACTTGGAGGCAAACGAAGTATCCGTCAAAAGAGGAATGAATAGGAAACTGTGGCTTATGCATATTACAGAATTCCATGCAACAGAAATCAGGGAACAGACCATTTATAGCAACATGCATGGATTTCAAAGACATAATGCCAACTGGCAAGGGGAAGAGTCAGAATGAGATTTATGGCATGATATCATTACGTAGATTTAAAACACTAAAAGAATTATATAAGTATAAAGTCTATATACATACTCATGTAAATATATGTACGAAAGGTGGACTATAAGGATATATACTGAACACATGAAAATGAGTGCCGGGGATGGGGAGGGGAATGGAACTGAAGATGAATGATGGACACTTTTAAATTACACAAATGCACAGGTGGCGGTAGTGCACCCTCTGAACGGAGCAGTGTGTGATCAGTTCAGGCCTGTGCACCTCGAGTCCATCAAGAGAGGTGGGGAGAGAGAGAGAAGGCAGGGGGCCATATTGTCTGAGGTGTGCTTAGGGGAGAGAAATGGTGAAGTATCCCTTCACCATTTGGAGGGAAGTAAGAGCAGAATCAGGGAAGGCAGACAGACCAATGCTCTGCCTCAGATGTTTCATGCACTGTTGATCCTTCGGATGCAGGTGATTAAAATAGAAGCCTCTCCAAAGACAGCAGCAGCCCCTCAAGGCAGGAGGAAAGCAGAAAGCGGATCAGAAGAAGCAGATGCTCAGAGTGGGGTCTCCGTGTCCCCCGACCTGCTGCTTGGCATTCTCCACCTCCGCCGTCAGCCTCTGGATCACGCGGTTCAGCTCATTGAGCTCATCCTTGGTTCTGCGGAGGTTCTCACCCTGCTGGGTCACTGTGGCCTTCATCTCCTCGCACTGCAGGTTAGGAGACAAACATGCAGAAACAGCCATTGGTTGTAACGTGGCTGGAGAGGGTGCTGGGATGTCGCTACGGCAAGCCAGCCCACTGCTCTTCGGAGATAGGCCCGCCCCCTTCCCCTGCTCCGCTGGACCTCTGAGTGCATTTCCCAGGGAAGCTCCAGGTCCCCTCCATCCTCCCTGTCTGGTGGGCAGCCCTCCAGCTCACCTTGGTTTGGTACCAGGACTCAGCCTCAGCCCGGCTGCGGCTGGCGACATCGTCGTACTGAGCCTTGATCTCGGCCACAACCGAGTCCATGTTGAGCTCCCGGCTGTTGTCCATCTTCACCACCACCGAGGTGTCAGAGATTTGTGACTGAAGGAGGTAGATTTCCTGTAGGAGACAACAGCCAGTGTCCTCAGCACCAAATCCCCCTCCGATTCCCGTCTCCGCAGGTAATCCCTCAAATAGTCCCAACTGAAACTTTAGGAAATAAATTAGAACACTGCTGGCAAGTCAGGAAAATTTTTAAAGTGTAGGTTTCAGAGGAAAAGGCTAGAATTTGGACCATCGCCTCAAGGCAACAAGTAAAGTGGAATTCTATTAATGCCTGGATCAACAGAGGCCAGCGTCTACTGATAGGGACAAACCGGATCACTCCCTGGGGCCTGAACTAACCAGATCAGCTGTAGCTGTCCCTATGAATCCAATCAACCAGATAACAGCCAGATTTAGAGTCCTGGGTTTTCTAATCGGCTTTTACACTAACTGAATTAATAAGATATTATATCTATCTACCACCTGTATCATCAAATCTCCACTTTGCATTGTGCTGTATAGACAGGCAAGGAACCACAGTCTTTCAAATCATTTTAAAGGAAGGGCATCACCATTTCCACTTGAAAGGAGGCGTGAGCAGGGGAAAATTCCTCTGGTCACAAAAGGAAAGGAGGAGAGGCCCTGGAAGAGTAAGGAATGGACAACATTCCCCAGAACCAAGGCACCAGGACAGAAAATCCTCCTCCGTCAGCTCCCTCGCTCGCTCTTCCAGAGATGCAGAGACTCACCTCCTCATAGAGGGCCTGCAGGAAGCCAGTCTCCTCCTTCAGAGCCTCCACGTTGGCCTCCAGGTCGGCCTTGCGCAGATAGGCACCGTCTATGTCCTGGCGGAGACAGACAGGAGAGGGCGGGGCGCGGGTCATCCGGTGCCCCTGGACCTCTGCACCCTACAGGGGCCCCGAGGCCATCTCCTGGCCCACCTCTGTGCCCCAGCCCATCCAACCTGCAATTACAAGCCTAACTTGGTCTTCTCATCTTCACCTTCAGGGCTCCTCAAGGAGGGACAGGGCCTTGTTCTCTGCCACCTCCCATCACATAAACATCAGTGGGACCACTTGGGATAGGAAGTAGAGAGAAGTCTGACCCCTACAGACTTTTTTTCCACTTCCTTCAGAATTGGAAACATTGCTGAAGCAGATAGCCCAATATCACAGCTCAAAATGTCGGGCTGCTGCTGCTGAGCCAAACTGGCCCACAGACCACGACCATGTAGCAGTCACAGAGTCATGGATGTACCTCTCCAGCAGGTCATCCTTGGTGCCCAGGTCAGGCAATGCCTGACACCCAAATAGCTGACTTTGCTGCCCAAGGCCAAGCTCACGCCTCTGATGGCAGATTTTCCACCAGCCCTCCCTCTATTCCATGATTACTCACAAATAAGGTGTCTGGTCAGCACATTATTTGTTAAAGAGCGTTAGTATACACGTCAACTCACCAATTTGAAACCAAAGGGAATTCATTAGCAGGTTTCCCTCTGATTCTTTCATCACCTGCAATTGCACTGAAGGAGGACCACAGCCCACAAGATCCCTAGCAAGCTGAGAGCCAGCACTCCCGGATCTGGGACGACGGGAGGAGGCAATGTCCACACGAGAGTGAAAAAGATTTAAAAGCGACCATTTCAGCTAATCAGGGAGTGGATAAAAATCCAAACAAGAGCAGGATGAAGTTTTCTTTTTAAGAAGGCTCTGTCAGCAGTGTCTGGGTTGCTGCACGGGGGTCAAGAGGGCTTCTGCAGCCTGACCGACTGACCGACTGGCCTCCATTTGCCAGGGCTCTTGAGTGCCCAGCCACCACAACTGGACTGACGTGAACTTGGCAAGACGCTCAGTCTCCGCGCGTCCAGCATCCAAGATTTAACTCCTCCCCATGTGGGAAGTGTCACTCACCTTCTTCAGCACCACAAACTCATTCTCAGCCGTGGCTCTGAGAGCTACCTCTTCTTCATACCTGAGGAGAGAGGGTGCAGGTGAGGCCCCAGGGGGGATGAGGGCCTCATGCTGGCCAGCACACTGCCCTCAACTCTCTGTGCACCCTGGAAGAAGATGCTTGGCCTCTCGGGACTTCTATTTCTCCGCCACAAAGGACTCACCAAAAGGACTCTGGACATGGAGTCCAAGTCCCCGGTTTCTGGTCCAAGCTCAGGGACTGAACTTGTTGCAAAACCTCAGGCAAGGCATTTAATCTCTCCGCATCTTGGGTTAATTTGCCTGGTGTGCAGTAAGGCGCTCAGTATATATTTGTGGGACAAATGAAAGATGCTCCAGGGGACCTTTCAACCCTAAAACTGTCTCAAACATAAAGCTCCATGAAGCCATGGAGCCATGGGCTCCATGAAGCCCTCCCCCAACATCCCAGGACTGGGAATCCTGGAAGCAAGCCACCATGCCCGGACTGTGGGGGCATTCCCACCGCCCTCCTCCACCAGCCTGGCCCATCCCTCACTCCTGCCTGTGAGGTCTCAGCCCCAGGGCAGCCCCGCCCCAGCCGAGGAGACCAGAGTTCCCAGAGCAGGGTTTTCACAGCTTTTTAATGACAGGGTCATTTGGGCTGCTATAAACTCTGAGTCCTGTAATTACCGGTCCTCACACCCCCAGAGTGGGGGGCGGACTTTGACACCTGGGAACAGTTGTGCCTGCATTTGCATCCCCCCAAGGGAAGTAAAAACCCATTGCTGGATCCCTCTGGCTGGGAAAACCTGATATTCCAAGACCAGAATTCCAGTTACTTCCTATTAGAATTACCAGGACTAATTTTGTCAAAATCACACTTTACTCTATCCGTATGTACCACGTAAAGAAGGGCAAGTTAACAGTGACCTGCTCAGTTTAAAACAGGTAATGGCCAAACTAAACAAGTCAAGTTAAAGCGAAAGATTTACATGAGGCTTTGTATTGTGGAGCCTTGCAGAACAAGAGCCTGATGATTTCTCTGCAGAGTAAATAAAAGAATTATCCATGTTCATCAGACACCTTGAATGGCATCAGCCAGTTCTTCAAGAATCTCTCCAGGGACCTCCCCTTTCCCCCCATCCCAGCACTGACTGCTCCCAAGTTCTACTCTCCAGCCCTGTCCATCTCTATTCTTCTGTCCCATTTGTTCTTGTCTCCATCTCTGGGTCAGTCTGTGCCCTGGATGTGTGTCCCACCCTTCCCAGGCTGGGAGCTCTTCTCTCCAAATCTGCCCCCAGTTCCCAGGATGGGGCTTCAAGAGCTGGGAGCCAAGACAAGATGGAGCAGACTGATAGAGCTGTCTGATGGGCAGCCTGGAATAACCCTGACCTTCAGCTGTCTCCACTTCCGGGGAGAGTTGTGTGGACCCAGCCAAGAACTACCCCACACCTATAACCACCCCCAGCCTGGCCGCCCTCACCTCTTCTTGTAGCCCTCCAGCACCTCCTGCACGTGGTTGAGCTCCGAGGCCAGCCTCCCGCTGTCGGCCTCCACACGCTCGGCCTCCCGCCGCAGCGTCTCAATGTAGCCACTGAACAGCGGCTCCAGGTTGCTCTCACAGCACTTGCGGTTCTGGTAGAACTGCCACTTGGTCTCCAGCAGCTTGTTCTGCTGCTCCAGGAAGCGCACCTGCCATTCAGAGTGGGGGAAGGAGACTCAGGAGGAGCCCAGGGAGGTGCCTGGTCCCCCAGAGCTCTCTCTGCCCCTGGGGATGGCCCCTGACCTGCAGCAGCCTGTGACCCTCCCCTGAAGGCCAAAGCATTTGGCAAAGTCTGAAAGCGTGGGTCACAACTGTTCCCCAAGTGACTCTCCCTCACCCCATCCTCATCTCCCAGAAAGAGCACACAATTTATTTATTATTTGTTTATTCAGCACAGAATGAAATAATATCTGATCCTGAAAAAATACCCCAGACCATGTGTGGTAGACCAAAAATAGTCCCTCAAAGATGCACATCCTAATCCCTGGAACCTGTGAATATGTTACATTACGTGGCAAAACGGACTTTGCAGGGGGAATTAAGGTTGTGGACCTGAAGATCAGGAGATTATCCTGAATTGTCCAGGTGGCCCCAAGGTAGTCATTTGGGCCTTTTAAAGTGGAAGAGGATAGCAGAAGAGTGAGAGAGATGCTCAGAGGAGGCAGAGGAGAGGTCTGAAACATGGAAAGCACTCAACCCCTATCACTGGCTTTGAAGATGGAGGGCGACGGGGCCGTGAGTCAAGGACGCTGGTGACCTCTAGAAGCTGAGAGCAACCTCCAGCAGCCAGCCAGCGAGGGAACAGGGACCTCAGTCCTGCAGTCACACAGGAGTCAATTCTGCCAAAAGCCTGTGTGTCCCTGAAAATAGGTCTCCCGTGGGCCCTCCAGAAAGAAATGCAGCCCTGCCGATAGCTTGATTTCAGCCTCAGGAGATGATAAATTTGCGTTGTTTTCAGCTGCTAGGGGTGTGGGCATTTTTATGGCAGTGATGAAGAAATGCACCCACCGTGACTCCCCTTCACTCTGATCCTGGGACTCAGGAAGCCGGGAGGGGGAGCCTGGACCAGGAGTGAGGAGATCTCTTGCTGCCTAACTCTGCCGCTCACCAGGCCGCTGTGCCTTGTTCCCTCTGAGCCTCACTGTGACCTGAGGCCGTGGGAATCCATCAGCAATCGTGCACTGGCAGGCCCCATCCAGCCCATAGGCATGTTTTATTTGGCCTGCACACTGTTTTATAAAAACCAGATTCATTGCCAACATTTAATAATTGAGTGATTTCACGCAAGAATCTGGATTTCCCTGCCCCTGACAAACCGAAAGCTCGGGCACGCTGGGCCTGCGTCTGGAGGAGTCGTGGCAGCTGCCCTCCAGGCGGGCGTGCCTCTCAGCTCAGCTTCATTCACGCATCCTCCAGGCACCACGCAGTTGCCAGCTCCAAACTGGGTGGTCTCCTCGCAAGCCCTAACCTTCTGGGAGTACAAGCCTGGGACATAGCAACTGTCCATTACCCGTGCTGGGGCAAAGAGGAACCCAAACGCTGATTATCCAAAAGGCACCTGCCTGGGTTTCCGCGTGCAGGCCCAGGTCGTGGAGGCAGCTCTCTGACTTGCCTGCTCTGCTGGCCTAACCCACTGCAGCAATGCAGTTTGCACACCTGGAGCTCATCCTGAAGGAAGGATGCTGGAAGGAGGTGGGTGGCCGTCAGCCCCCAAGGGAGGGAAAGCCAGCCTGGTGCAGCAGTGTGAGTCTCTCTCCCTGGACTGGAACTGACCCCTCACAACAGAGAAGGCGGCACACCTGGGTGATGCCCAAAGGGCCACGTGCAAAGATCTCAAGTCTGCGTGCTCAGGACTCTCAATGTGTTTTTGAGCAAATTAGGAAAAGGTGCCCCTCCGGGCAGATGCAGCCTCCTGCAGGGCTCACAGCCTAGCGAGCAGAGCATGGGCTGGACTCCAACCTCTCCCCACACTTGGAGGGTGTCCTTGTGCAATGAATAACCTACGTGATCCTCGGTCCACTTCTTTGTACTCATTGGACAGCCAGCAGCGTGGTAAGAACGATGTACAGCGCCATAGCTCACATATAGGCCCGTTCCTGATGGCAGTGTTTGTCTGAGAGCAAAACTTCCACCGCTGTCAGCCTGGTGTGCACCTTCTTACAAAGTCCCAGGGTGTAGATGGGCATGGCAGTCAGCCCTGGGAGAGGAGCTTTTCCTCCCCTGGACTTCAGTGGCTGCCTCCCCCAGAGATCAGATGGTGGGCTCTCAGAGGGGGCATCACTGGGTCAAAGGAAGGCAGAGCCGTGTATCCAACCATAAGGCGGCTCAGAGAGCCGACATCACGTTGAGAAGTGCAACTCAACAGCCCATCAGGGACCTCCCCTCCAGTTTCTCAACTGCTGTCTTGTGTGTGTGTGTGTGTGTGAGGAAGACTAGCCCTGAGCTAACATCCATTGCCAATCCTCCTCTTTTTGCTGAGGAAGATTGGCCCTGGGCTAACAACCATGCCGGTGTTCCTCTGCTTTATATGGGATGCCACCAAGGCATGGCTTGACAAGCAGTGCATCTGTCAGCGCCCGAGATCTAAACCTGCAAACTCCAGGCCGCCAAAGCGGAGCGCGCGAACTTAACCGCTAAGCCACCGGGCCAGCCCCTCAACTGCTATCTTTAATCCCGGTAAGTGTTGGGTGGGGGAGGGCACCTGGGGCAGAGGTCCTGGGGATTCACAGCTTCCTACCATGTCCCCACCAGCAAGGAGCAGGAAAGGAGCTTCTGGCTCCTCTTTGTCTTGGCTCCCCTCTGCACACTGGGGAGGGCGGCATCTCCTGTAGGAGGAGGTCAGACAGTGGCCTGCGCAGAGACACCCACCCCCGTCACCCCCCTCACGGCGTGATGGCTGAGATCCAGAAGAACGGGGCCACAGACACACACTGGGCTCTTGCCGGGCAGGTTAAGAAGCAGCAATAAACCATCCCGTTGTGTCCGGTGGTTTCACGTCCATTATTGCGTTTGAAAACCGAGACCCTGATTCAGCCACGTTCTCAAGGCCACCCGCTAACGGTAGCAGGCTGGCACTTGGAGAATGTGAAGCCAGCCCGTCACTGAGTTCCACATCCCTCACCCCTCCTCAGCCACTGCCCCAGGGAACAGTCCCCAGACCCACCTTGTCGATGAAGGCAGCAAACTTGTTGTTAAGACACTTGATCTGCTCCTTCTCCTCGTGCTTCACGCACTGCGCATTGGGGTCGATCTCCAGGTTGAGGGGCGCGAGGAGGCTCTCGTTGACGGTCACGGTCGTGATGCAGGGCGGGCTGGGTCCACAAAGGCCCCCTACCCTGTAGCCAAAGCTGCCCCCGCTGCGTAGGGGCCATCCACAGCTCACGGCGGCCCGCGGGGACCCCACTGCACAGAGGCTCCGGCTGCCAAAGCCCCCGAGGCGCCTGTAGCCCGGCCCCCCAGGGCTGCCGCCGCGGGAGGCCAGGGCACTGGCGCAGCTGCGAGCCCCAGGCTTGGGCGCGACGGTGGAGCAGGAGCTGGAGTTCCTGACCCCGTGGCTGGAGCTGGTGCGGTAGGAACGGCTCGCCATGCCACTGCTCTGCAGGGCGGTGCAGGGGAAGTGGAGAGGGCTGAAGGGCACCAGGTCTCACCCGGAGACCTGTTCGTGCTCCTGCCTTTTATCAGGCAGACAACAGGTCTCCCGACAACATAAAAGGCAGGAGAAAGTTATTAATGCCCTTTACGAGCGTGAGAACCTCCCGCTAGACAGACCGAGAGGAAGGCTGAAACTTGCCCCTTTTAATAGGCATTTCGAGGAGACCCTACACCACACAGACCTGTCCCCTGGCTTCCCAACCCCACAGGCCTGAACACATCTGTTCAGCCCCTACTTACCCTCCCGCCCTGAGGGCAGACCTGGGATCATTATCCCACGTAGGCAGGGGGAGGCTTGGGCCAGCACATTCCTGAAGTTGGAAGGGTCCCACGTTCCACCAAGGTCCCACCGGCCTGTCCTTCCAGGCAGATCCCGTGTTTCCCCCTGAGGCTCATCCTCCCAGGGTGAGCACATGTGGAGTGGGCCTCTTCAAGCTTTGCCCGTTATTACTCTGAACTACATCCTCTCTTACAGAAGAGTTACTGGAGGTGGTCCTGCCCCTTGATTTAGAAGTTGTGTCTTCTCTCCTCTTACCCACCATGGCAACGAGCACCTAGTAGGCCCTCAGGTAGCACTGCTTTAATACAATAGACTGCACACAGGAGGAAATGGCCAATGTCTGGACAGCTTCATCTAGTCCACAGATACTGGTTGACCCTCCCCTGTGTGCCAGGCCCAGGACCTGGCCTCAGGGGGCTGTCCTGGAGGAGGTGGCTTCATTGGCGGGAAAGTGCTGAGGTCCACCCAGAACAAAACCCTAATCTAGATGCTGAGGGAAATCAAGCCAGTGGACAGTTTACCCTTGAGGAACCCAGAGCTCATGGGGAGACCGACAGAGGCAGGAAAGATCCATGGCAAGAGAGAGACGGACGGCTGACCAGGTAAGAGGAGTACGCTGGTCCTCCAAGGAGGCCGCTCCCCCTCGGCAGGCTGAGGTCATGAAGGAGGTGAGACGACGGCAGGCCCTGGAGGAGGGTAAGAGCTGGCAGAGAGACAGAGGCAGGGGTGCCAGGCAGTGCCACCACAAAGCCTGACAACCAGAGAAATGACCAGTTCATGAGATCCCTGCAACACCGAGGCCCTCGGCCAGGGCTGTTCACCGCCCCCCCCCCCCGCCTCCCACCCCGTCTTCCAGGATGCCTCCGTGTCCCACCTGGAAGAGCAGGATGGAAATGGGACCCAACGGGAAAGTGCCTGCCTTTTTGATAGACCGCCACCAGGCCCTCGAGTAAAGTTCTCATTTCGGAACATCAGTGCACGAAGACAAGAACAAGAAATAATCTTTCAGAACTCCCTCTTCAGGAAACAGGCTTGGGGAGGGGGCATAAGAAAAGAGCCAAACAGAACAAGACAGAATGGGGGTCTTCATGCTCGGTGTCTCTCTCTCTCCCTCACACACACACACCCCCCTCACAGCAGGAAGACACGAGGGCAGGACCACACTCCAGGTGGGGGGTGCAGGGATGGATCCAGAGGGAACGGGCCCTGCCCAGGAGACCGGGCCTGAGATGAAGGCCCTGCTTCCGCATCTTGAGGACCCATCTCCAGGGCTGATGTGAAAGTGAGGCCGTGACACATCAAGGAGACAGCGCCAGTCTCACAGCCAGGAGCTTGGGTTTCTGGATCCAACTCAGCCGCAAGCTGGCTGTAGGGCATGACGACAGCCGTTTGCCCTCCCTGAGCCGTTTCCCAGTCTGTGAAAGGAGGGGCTGCACCGTGGTCCCCGTCACCCCGAGCCACTGAGTCAACTTCACATCGCATTCGACGCACTTGAATGCAGCAGGAAAGTCAGTAATAGACTTTAGAAATATTTCCACTCACACAGATGTTTTGGGTCAAACTTCAAGTATTTAAATTTTACAAAGTGTAACACCTCTTTCCCTCATGCTTCCAGATCAGCAGAAGGCTCCTGCCTGTGGATTAGCTCCCTGCTTCTAAGATGCTTTCAAGCTAAGTGAGACATACGGAGCTGGGGAGAGGACAGACAGCCCAGCGCAGAGTAAGAAGCTGGAACCAGGACCCGAAGAGCAGGGCCGCAGATACACCCTAGGCGGGGAGGGCAGGAGCAGGATCTCTGGGACGTGGGGTGATGGGAAGAGCGTGTACATCACTGGGGAAGAAGGAGGGAGATCAGAGGAAACAGCTCTGAGTCTCCTGCATCTGACAGGGGAGAGGGACACAGCCTTTCCTGATTTCTGGGGTGAAGTAGCTGCTAAAAAGCTATGAGGCAGAGGTACAACAAACTAGGGTATTCATGGTGGTGGTGTGTGAGGAACGGGAGATCCTGTGGATTTTTCCTGTGGTCCCAGAATGGCAGCCAAGTCCCAAAGCTGAGCACAAAAGTCTGTTATTCCCCCCAAGTTCTAAGAGAGCTACACACTGGACTGACCACCACCCCTCACAGGCACAGGGCCCAGAGACGGTCTGGGAGGACAACTGAGATGGAGGGTCACAGTCCCGACAGCGCCCAGCAGCACGAAGGGCAAGAGGTGGCCAAATGTTGCAAGACAGCCCCAGTGCTGGGGGACCTCATGGGAATCAGTCCTCCAATGTCACGCTTGTGGGGCCACCGCCCACTTTAGAGGCAGCTGCGGAGCTGCTGCCCCCACAGGTTGTCACCTAGACAAAGCCCTGCTTGATAATCCCTCCCTTGATGCAACATATGCCGGAAAGCTCAGGAACAAAGGAGGTGGGAGTGTGCGATGAAAAGACCCGGCCCCACCGAGTTGTGTCATTAGGGCCATCAGCCAGGCGTTGGGGGAGGGGTTCAGGGACCGGGAGAGAGGAGGGGTCAAGCAGAGCTTAAAACTGAGATTTTACAATGAATTTAGAGTGTCTGAAATTCTGGAATAAGATGATTATAATCATCAAGAGTGGTTGCAAACGATGGAGTCCGGCCACGACCCGAAACGTAGCAGCTTTAAGACCCAACATCTGGTTTACTGATGAATCCGTAGCCTGAATGGGGCTCGGCGGGGACAGCTCAGTTTTTCATCTCAAAGAGCCCCTGCACCCTCAGGCAGCAGAGCGGTGGCCACCCCTGCCCTGTGCTGCTCAGACCACACAGGAGGAAGAGTGACCACTCTGAGCCCCCTCACTGCTTCCGGAGGGACACTGCTGGCCAAGACAGCACTCAGCAGGCGTCAAGTGCGCCCGGGGCCCTGAGACCCGGCCCTGTGAGGAGTCCTGAAGAAGAGGGGGGTTGGTGTCTGCCTTGGGGTGGGGGAAGGGTGGAGGGGACGTGTGAGGCAGCTGTACCCACAGGCACTGAGTGAGGCTGCTGGGGGACAGGGCTGATGCCGTGGGGTGCCCAAAGAGGTGGAGGACCCCCAGTGGGCTGATGTGACAGGGGACTCGGCTCTGGGCTCTACTTAAGGGCCACTTCCAGGGCTGCCCAAGCTGGCCCACGAGATGGGGAGGCAGCTAGCCGACTGCAGGGTGCAGTGGGACATGGTGCCTTCCAGAGTTCCCCAACTCCTATGGCTCGGAAGATTTGCCAAAGAGGAGGAGTTTCAGGAGACAAACAGGAAGGAAACTGGGCCCAGAAACCCCTTTCCTGCCTTCATCCAGGAGCTCATCCAGCTGAGTCACACCCACATGACGTGCAACCCATTTCACAGACCAAACTCCTGAGCTCTGTGGCTCTGAAGCTCATGAGGCTGCGTGAGTCACCGCTCTGCTGC
Organism: Tapirus indicus; assembly: GCA_031878705.1. Classification (NCBI taxonomy): domain Eukaryota; kingdom Metazoa; phylum Chordata; class Mammalia; order Perissodactyla; family Tapiridae; genus Tapirus; species Tapirus indicus. The sequence goes on along the minus strand of CM062918.1, from coordinate 138,409,269 downwards.
AGAGGTGCCTTCGAAAAGACGCTCCTGGACTGCCAGGACTGCCATGCTGTTCCCACTAGAGGGCACCCTATCCCGGCTGCAGAAGTCACCCAGTGTCCTCATCCTGAAAAGCCCTTTTCCTCCAGGAAGGCTTCCCAGGTTGACACAAAGTGTGGCTTCCCTGGCTCTTCTCTGCCTGGATTTTTTACTGTCCCAGTGGCTTCCCTCCAAGTGCTCAGCCCCCGGTGGTGTACCGTCCCTGGGCAGCCTGCAGCCACCACCCCCACGTGTGAAGTTCCTAACAGATCTTGTGTACAAAGCTTCCCTCCTCTGGTCCATCCTGTGCCTTGACAGCTTTAGCTCCCTAGAAATCCGCTTCTGAGATGCATTTCCCCAGGCACCAAAGGCTCAGCAGAAGACCCTGAGGGCCCCTCAGCCCAGTCCTCAGGCTCCCCCAGTGAAGCTCTCTAGCACATCTTGTAGGTTCTTCCCACTTCCTTTATTTTAGTTTTGGCTTTTCTTTTGGACTCCTGGGCAGAGAGTTGAGTCCGCCACCCTCTCCAGTTCTTGGCACAGTGTCTCATCAGCCCCCAGAGGCCCTGTCTCTGTTTTATTCCTCTGTCCCCTTCCTTTCTCATCCCTCCTCACTCTCCTCCCCAAAGGCACCCGCTGTAACGCATGTGATGTCCCCAGATACGTCCTCAGTGCCTTCACAGCCTGTATGTTTTATTTACATTAATGGTATGGTTTTGGCCTTTTTTTTTAACTCGACACTGTGTTGCTTGTAAGCACATTAACTGTGTTGCTTCTGACCTCTGCATTCTGTTCCATGACATCCATTTATCATCTTTTACTTATCTCTGTCTAATCTATGGTCATTTAGGTTGCCTCCATCTTCCTTCTGCTACAAATAATGCCACGAGGAGTTGTCCTGTCCTTGAGAGAACTGCTCTCAGATGTGGGGCTGGGCTTCTCTCAGGAGTGGGGTTGCTGGATCGTAGGGCTTACTCATGCCTAAATTCACTGCATAATGCTATGGTGCTTTCCAGAATGCCTGCACCAGCCCACACTCCCACCCCCGTGCACGAGGGCCCCCATCCTCCCACCACCCCCCCTCCGTAGTTGGTAGCACCTGCCTTTCTAACCCTTTCCATCAGGAAGGTAGCAAGACATCTCCTGGCTCCCGTCTGCATCTGTCTCAGGACTGGCAAGAGTCAGCCTCTCTGCATGCACGTGTCAGCTGGGGGGTCTCTCCCTTCTGGGAGATGTCCGTGCAGACTTTGGCCAGCTTTCCACTGGGTTTCCTGTCTTTCACTTGTTGCTCTGTAGCAGTTCTTCACGTGTTGTAGATATTAAGCTTTTCCCAGGCTATCGACCATCTGCTAACTTTTTGTATATAGTCTTTCATTGAACTGGAATTCTCAATTCTGATGTGGTCGTGTCGATCAATTTTTTACCTTGTGGTTTTGATTTTTAAGGTTTGTTTAAGAAGTCTTTCCCCACCCCTAAATTACAAGGATATTCGCTTGCATATTCTTCTCTTTGCTTCCTCGTTTTATCTTTCACGTCCAGGTCTTTCACTCACCTGAGGTCTCCCCTGGTGTGCAGTATAAACTGGGCTCCAACGTGACGCTTTCCATACCGCGAGCCCATTGTACTATCTCACCAACCGAATGAATGGCCCTTTGCTTGTTGTCTGCTTCGTCAAATACCAAGTTTATCTTATATTAGGGGGCCTGTTCGGAGCTCTCTCTTCTGTTCCAGGGGCCCACTTACCTGTCCCTGCACACATACTATACTTTCTTATGACTATGGCTCTCCAATCCTCTGACACTCTCTTCTCTTTCCTTTTTCATAACTGACTTTACTATAAATGGACTTTATTCCTTCATGTACATTTTAGATTGATTTTATCAAGTCCCTCAAAAGAAATCCAGCTGGAATTTTTATTGGGTTTGCATTGCACTTGTAAATTAATTTAGAGGGAATCATATCTTTAGAATATTAGGTCAAATTACTCTTGAATATGATCTCATTCCATGTAATCAGATTTTCTTGTGTGTTTTTCATAATAGAGTCTTACATTGTTCTCCATCAAGATCTTGTGAATACTTTGTTGCTCTATCATAAATACCGCATTATTTATATCACTCTTCCGAATGGTATCTTTATTTTTCTATTTACTTTCTAATTGGTTGTCACCGATATAGAAAACCACTTTTGATTTTTGTAAGTTGACCTTGTAACTAGCAGCAAAGCCCAGCTCATCCTATTATTTCTACAGTTTATGGGTAGATTTTATGAGGTTTTCTATGTAGCGGATCCCATTGTCTGCAAATAACCAGTTCTCTCTCTTCTACTACTGACACATATTTCTTTTCTTGGTCAGGGTTCCAAGATGATAAACATGGCACTGAGAGCGAGCGTCCTCATCTTGCCCCCGGTCTTCACTGGAATGTGCCCGAAGCCCGTCCTTTAGGTACGACACCCTCTCGGTTCCACCAGTGTACGTCCACTGCCCTTTGAATAGTCCTGTGCTTTTCTGCCATTCTCCACCGGGCCTGGCCTCCATTCTTCTGACTTTCCCAGCCCTTCCCATCCTTCAAAGTCTAGCTCAAGTTGGTCTTTCGCACAAAGGCTCCCTAGTTGCACCTGCTCACAGTGAGCTCCTTCCCGAGCCCCGAGACGCGACACGCTCTGTCAGTCAATTGATGATCCACCGTGGACTGCCTTGAGAAAACACAGTATCTAATATCCATTTAACTTGTGCCTATTTATGAATCTACCTGACTCTGCAGTCAGCTCCTTGAGGACCGGGACGTGTGCTAAACTCCTCCTTGTCCCCTGCAGTGCTGTACCTGTTTAATACGCAGGTGTGAAGTATGTGAAGGTGCCGTGTCTTACCAGCTCCCGCCCATAGGCCTCGTGTGTTGCAAGTTCAAGGCGCGAAGGCAAAACTGGAGGCAGCCAGGTTGGAGAACAAGACGAGGAAGGCCCGGGGGCTGCGTCCCGGGCAGCAGCGAGCGTCTCCCACATGCACCACCTCACTGCACCTTCATCTTCACAGAGGCCCCGGGGCCAATACTCTCCTTCATTTTACAGAAACAAGGCACACAGAGATGGGCTAACTTGTCACATAGCTCATAAGAGTCAGAAGCGGGATTTACATCCATATTTCCTGACTCCCCAATCCTACTACTTTACTGTACCCTCCCCCCAGAAATACCACGTCCGCAGCCAGACAGGCATCCCCAGGACCAGGACGGTACCCTTGGATCCAGTGAATCCACCTCTAGGAGTGTATCTTAAAGAAATTAGTGGAGACGGGCACGAAGATATACTTACGAATGTTCATCGCAGGGTTGTTTATCAAAAATACATTAAACGGGGACAAAAAATTGGAAGGCCCAGGGATATCAAGGCAAGAAGAAACGACAAGAGTCAGAGCATCAGTGCGTCGGAAGCCAGGCAGACAGGCAGGTGGCCACCCGAAAACCACACAGTGATGAGTAAGGCCGGGTGGTGGCCACAATCCCAGGGAGGTGGGCAGGAATGAGGACCACTCAACAGGACAAGCGGTCATTCCGGCAGCAAGGATGAGTCAGCCCCCTACCCACCCTGGCCAGCTGAGTGCAGGGCAAACACAGGGCACAGGCCTCGGCGACTGAACCAACCTGGGGCTCGGCCAGAGCATTTATAGCCCTCGCTTAGGGCGGGAACCAATCCAGCCTGGAGCCCAGTGGAAGGAAGCCTCCTGTCAGCTGCTGCTGCCCTTTGTCAGCTTCTTTTCTGCAGAAGTCTGTTTTCAAGGGGTTCCCTGGTCTGCAGTTCTCTTTGTTCCGGGCCGTTTACAAACACGTGCTCTGAGTAAGGCTTTCTGTGGTGGCCACGACCGCCTTGTGAAGCCATTGGACTGTTTCTGCTCACGCAAGGATGGTGCCTCGGCAGGGCGCGGGTCGCATTCCTCGTCTACAGGGGAGGAACCCTGGCAAGCGTAACTTGTCTGGTACATGGTACGTGGCAGCGCTCAGCTTCAAACCAGACCTCCGTGTCTCCAGTCGGGACAGGGTCTTGGACACACTCCTGGTTCCCCCAACCCAAGGAGGTGGGTGTGTCTACGCTGAGACGCCCCCAGTGAAGGGTCCAGCTCAATCCAGAGCCCGCTGGGTTGCGACAGACAAGCAGGGTCAGAGGACGGAGCTGCAGTTACCAGCACTGTGACAGGAAAATGCTCTATGGAAGATTCGCCACCTCACATCCCTCAGCATTTTATCAAGAAGTAAATCTCACATAATCATTCGATGTCATTGAGAACCTTCCAGGTGCTCGCCAGTTCCAGCTGAGATGAGAGGAGAGAACGGTCTGCTTCTTTCTTGGATGTCTGGCAGGTGTTTGACGCAGCAAAGGCTTAGCATGAAAGTACCGACTAGCCAGGTCTCCCACAGACGTGCCCCAAAAGTCTCACCAGCCGTTCGGCTGGAAGCCGCCATCCCCAAGCCCCCAGGCCTGGCCTCCTTGTGTCTCGCACACCAGAAGCCCCCACACCTCCAGAGTTCCCACCCCAGACACAAGAGTCTGTGAAAATCCATCCATGGGGCCCAAGAGGAGGGGCTGGGAGGGTCCCTTTTTCAGGATCCATGCAAATGGTGCTCAGCCGCCTGACAGATTTCCACAGCACCATCACCTGCCCTCCCAGAGAAGACGGGCCCTCCCCTCACCCTGGGCTATAACTGGCCCCCGCAGCCTGAGAGGGAGCAGTGAGGGCAAAAGGTGAGGCCCTGGCAGGACGCGTGGAGGGCTATTTTTAGCCCAGACTGGGTCAGCATTTAGTTGTGGCTGGTCAAGAAACAGGTCCATCAGAGGAGTCATCCTAGTACAAAGGCAGTCAAGAGACACGTGCTTGGAAGAGTTTATGGGCTCAGATCTTCAGGTTAGGGTAGCCTCCTGGCTCGGTCCCACTGTCCACCCATGAAAGCCATCACCTGCCCTAGCCGGAAGGGATGAGGGAGCAAATTAAGGCAGGTTGGCTTTTGGGACAGCCACATGAGCCCCCACCTCCTCTCACCCTGCGGGTCCTCTGAGGGGAGGAAGTGGTGACATTTCAGGACCCTGGTGAGCTCCCCCATCTCCAGCACCTTTCATCCTTCCTGGTGTACCCACCAATGCTCATTGTCCAGCTTCCCTGCTGGGGACCCAAAAACTCCCACACCCCCGCATCAGACCCCAACTCAGCCTGGGCATCGCTGGGCCCTCCCTCCACCTGTGGCTTCTCCCCCTTCCCCACTGGCCAAATGTTGGCACCCCCACGTGCACGCCACCCTCTCCCACCTCCAAACATCTCGGTTCTCTGCTGGATTCCCAGAACCTAGAAAGTGTCTAGTGCACGGCTGGCACTCAATAAGTGTTCACTGAATGAATGAGAAAATGAGCGATTCCACGGTCTAGTCTCCAAATCAGAGCTGGACTCCTTTCTCGTCTCCTCCCACCCTGGTCCTCCTTAAACCCCCTTCCCTGATTAATCCCTGTAGCTCTGGGGCATTCCACACTCCCACTGCTGCCCCCGTTCCACCACCAATGATGCCCAGAACGCTGAACAACAACCCCGGTTCTCTCCCGAAGTGTCTGACTCAGTTTCTCCCATGTCCCTGTTGGTGTCCCAAGGCTTTGGTCTTCCTGGGTACCTTGCTTCCTCCCAATCTCTACCCCCCAACCCACCCCTGACTAGGTTCAGGGTAGGAACAGGTTAGGAGAGGCTGATAGCGACAATGAAGAAAGGGACATGCTCTCGAGAGACAGAGGAAGGCAAAGAAGTCTAGAACAAGAGGTTGTTTGAAACACAGCCCCCTCCTTGGGACAGGCCAGCCACTCCATCCCGAGGCCGGGTCGTAGGTCCAGGGCGCATAGCCCAGCTGTGCCCCTAGGGTTCGGAGGGCAGGCTCCACCCCAGGTTACCCATTGCCTGCACTCAGATCGTGGAGTCCAACCGATGCTTCCAGGAGCCCAACTCCCTTCTCCAGGTCCAGCAGCACTGGGAGGGGGAGCGGCAAGGAGGAAGCTTGTAAAGGGCTTTGAAGATGAAACAGGCCTGTGGCCAGGGATTGTTGACACAGCGACACTGAAGAGGCAAGCGGATTGGCTCGTAAGAGGCCTGGTGATGCCAAGCCAATAAAATGCAGCTATTGTCCCTTTGCTGCCGCTTTTAATGCCAGCTGCCCCTGGTGCATAAAAGGGCCTGCCACAGCCCAGGGAGCACAGGGTTTGGGCTCCATCCTCTGCCAGCTTCTCCACTGTTCAGACGCCTCCCTTCCTCCATCATGACCTGTGGCATCAGCTCCGTGGGCTATGGATTCGGCCCCAGGACCTTCAGCTGCCTGTCGGCCTGCGGGCCCCGGCCCGGCCGCTGCTGCATCTCGGCCGCCCCCTACCGCGGCGTCTCCTGCTACCGCGGCCTCGCCGGGGGCTTCGGCAGCCGCAGCGTCTGCGGGGGCTTCCGCGCCGGCTCCTGCGGCCGCAGCTTCGGATACCGCTCCGGCGGCGTGGGCGGACCCAGCCCGCCCTGCGTCACCACCGTGTCGGTCAACGAGAGCCTCCTCGTGCCCCTCAACCTGGAGATCGACCCCAACGCACAGTGCGTGAAGCAAGAGGAGAAGGAGCAGATCAAGAGCCTCAACAACAGGTTCGCTGCCTTCATCGACAAGGTGGGTGTCCTTGATCACACCCTTCCTGAACCTTCGGTTCCTGGGCTAGGCACTGAAGGGGTAGTCAGGGGCAGGAGGCATGGCGTCTGGGTGAGCTCCCAGTGTGATGGAGGAGATGGACACACATCCAGGGCACAGACAGACACAGAGACTTGAGTATAGGGCAGGGGGTCCTGATCTGAAAGCACTGTTATTACATACAACCTCTGTCCAGACAGGCAGGGTGCCCGCAGGCAAGACCTGTTCAGGGCCCTTGAACACACACTTCCTGAACCCCACTCATGCTCCAGACTCAGGCTGGGCACAGAGAGGGGAGTCAAAGGTGGGCACTTGCCCATAGAAGCTCCCAGTCCAAAGAGAGGGACAGTCTTACCTCCAGGACACAGAAAGACAAGAGTAGGACCAGGAGCTGCCAATCTGATGGGGAGACAAACTGAAAACACATAAGCAGAACTAGGGGCAGAAACTTTAGTGCTGAGATATATCTCCTCATGAGCAAAGGGCCGCTGCGTAGGTGTTCAATGCATTCAAAGCCAAATGCATTATATAGCAAGGAGGTGCCCTCAAGGGCAGGGCTGGTGAGTGTGAGACTGGAAGACGGCCTGGAGGGAACCTCGTGGATGGCATGAAGCTGTTTCTACACAAGGTGGTTACTTGGCTGCTGAGCAGGGGCCAGAGTGGTTTGTTTAAGCCCCTGTGCCTGGAGCTTGGGATCCAGGGGTGAGCAATAGACACGTCCCCACTCTCCCGGTTCTTATGGGGAGGCAGGCAGTATGCAGTCTGGACCCAGTTGAAACCATCTGCAGATGTCAGTGTCCAGTTCGAGTCTGCAGCCATCTTCTCCACTGAATCCGGGCAACCACCATGTGGCGGTGGTTCGAGAAGTCACGGGGAGAAGGCTCCCACTAGGAAGCAGTTCTTAGGCCAGGAGAGCTTCCAGAGCCAACCTTGGGAGAAGTCACACTAGAGAGATAACCACCGGGAAGGACCCAAGAAATCTCCTGACAGCATGAGAGACCAAAGACAGTATAAGAAAAGACTTACCAGGGGTGCAGCAAAGTTATTAGACAAAGGAATCTCAGTGGGGAGGTGGGCCAACCTCGTGGTAGGAAGGGGGATGTGAACTTTTCCTTGGGCGCAACGGTCTATAATTACTACAGTAAGAGGCAGCCCCTGCAGGGCAGAAGATCAGGGTTTGGTTCTTCCTCTGCCCCTGTGAGATCTCAGGCAGTCAGGAATGTCCCTGGGCCTTTGATTCCCCCTCTGTAGAATGAGGGGGTCAGAGCACAGTCATCCTGCACTGATGTCCCAGGTGACTATCATCCTAATGGCATTGTTGCTGTAGGGTTTCAGTGATCGGCACGTACTTTACTTTTCAACTTTTACAGTCTGCCTTTCTAGAAGGTTGACCTGTTCACTTGCGCGCTGACAGTCACACCTGATGGTGTCATAGCTGTTCAGCACGCAGGAGCCTTCCTGTACCAGGGCTCGTTAACCTTCCCAGTCAGGCAAGCACTCTGTAGAGCACTTAAGGGCAGTGCCCAAGGACGTGTTATTAACAAGAGGCAGCAGAGTCTGGACTCAGCATGGTTTAGCGCTTTCTGTGACCCCAGGTAAATGAAGACACGGAACTTAACTCTCAGGGGGGACTTCAGGTGGTGAGCTGATGAAGCCCCGGTGTGGTTTTGAGAGAGATGTCACAACCCCCACCAGGGAGGACTCTGGGCCAGACAGTTGGGGGCCTTCAGGTCCTGAGCTGGGAGCCCCCTCTTGCCCTCTGATCCTGCAAGAAGGGATTCCCAGGCTCTGCCTCTGGGCGGCAGGTGCGCTTCCTGGAGCAGCAGAACAAGCTGCTAGAGACCAAGTGGCAGTTCTACCAGAACCGCAAGTGCTGCGAGAGCAACCTGGAGCCGCTGTTTGAGGGCTACATCGAGACACTGCGGCGGGAGGCCGAGTGTGTGGAGGCCGACAGCGGGAGGCTGGCCTCGGAGCTCAACCACGTGCAGGAGGTGCTGGAGGGCTACAAGAAGAGGTGAGCGCAGGAAGGGGCCGGCCCCGGAAAGGGCTTGAAGGCAGCTCCCAGTACAGCGGAGCATCCATCACTGTGGCTGGGTCTCTGCCTGAGGATGAGGAGGAATCTGTGCTCTCTGCCCCTCCTCGAGGCACCCAGGTCCCATGGGTGCATCCTGACCCCCCCTGGGGGATGGCGCTCACCTTGTCTTCCCACCAGCAGGTCAAGGAAATGCTGTTCTCTCCCTTTCTCCATCCACCAGACCCTTCTCTTAGGACTCCAGAAAAATGAATATTCCCTGGTCCTTGAGTCTAGCCCTGAAAGCCCAGGACATTCTTCTGAAATTTGTTCCTCTCTCAACTAACACTTTCTGAGTGCCTACCAGGCGCCAGCCAGACACCGGGCTGGGTGCTAGTGATCCAGGGGCAAGCGGTAGACATAGTCCCTGTCCACGTGGGGCTCCTAGGCTGCTGGGAGGCTGGCGTAGCACTGTCACAGACAGAGACCTTCAGTTACAAAGTGTGACACACGATATGAGGGTACACGCTGGGTACTCCAACGGACTCTGCTTCCAAGGGGGCAGCCTCCTTCAGGAGTGCTCTTGGCCGTGGACTTCCCAGACCACCTGCCCCCGGCTCTGAGCGGGCCTGCCCACAGAGCAGGAGGAAGGGGCAAGCTAGCCCCCTCTTGGCTGAGCCCAAGAGGGGAATGACAGAGAGGGGTCCCACTGCCTGTAGCAAAGCCAGGGCCAAGGGGAAGGGTCAGCGGAAAGGAAAATGGAGACCTGGGTAAGAAAAACAGCCATGGCCACGCTCCAGCCATGCACACAGCTTCCAGACTCTGTCCTCCCACCCCCTGAAAAGCTGAGCCGATGGGAGAGTGGGGGCTTCAGCTCTCCAGTGTGTCCCAGTGGGCCTGGACTGGAAGCCTGATTTCTTCCTGGTCCTGCCCCGTTTCCTGGAGGCAGGGGGAGGTCTAGGAATCAGGCTTGTTTGCACGCGTGCTTTACGGCCAAGTTGAAAGCTGCTCAGACAGTCCTGTTCTCACACCCCGCTCAGGTATGAAGAGGAAGTCACACTTCGGGCCACAGCGGAGAACGAATTTGTGGCTCTAAAGAAGGTAAGTGCCTGGGCCAGGCCCCGCCCTGAGTCCCCAGTCACCCCGTCCTCTCTGCCCTGCTGCAGGGCTGCCAGGCCCTCAGAGCACCCCGAGGGGAGGCAGCCTCACGACCTTGAACCCCACACAGGACGTGGACTGCGCCTACCTCCGCAAGTCGGACCTGGAGGCCAACGCGGAGGCGCTGACCCAGGAGATCGACTTCCTGCGGCAACTGTATGAGGAGGTGAGGGGGCTCTCTGCCGTGGCGGGCATCCCCAAGCCCCTGCCCACACCCCCGCAAGCCTGCTGACCTGAGAACCCAGGCTCGCGGCTGGAGGGCTGGAGGGGAGCAAGGAGGGGGAGGAAGGGAGGCAGAGCAACAGAGAGCCAAAACCGGACAGGATTGGTAGGGGCAAGAGAGTGTGGTCTCGAGGACGACTGCGCCTGGGGGAGCCAAGCGTGGCACACGAAGCATCACACAGCCTCAGCCCCAATTTCTCCGCCACCAGTAGCCTTCCTTTCCATGCTCCGTCTGGGAGAATGGGAAACGGCCTGACACGGGCCTGGGCTCCTAGGAAGAATTGCAGCCGGCTAGAGGGAAGCAGGCCGGGTTCACATGGGCCGGGATCATCCCAGAAGCAAGCGTTTGAGAAGCGGTGGTATTTTCCTCTAAAAGGGATTTCTTATCTGTACAGAAAGTTATGCAATTTCATCAGATTTTCTGCTCCACACATGAGACTTTGGCTCCAGATGGGCCAAAGAGATTATAGACATCAGCATCGGTGGGTGAGGAAAAGGTTAGATAACTTGGTTGTTCTGCCTCTTCCCCCCCCCCCCGCCCCCAGGAGATCCGTGTTCTCCAAGCCCACATCTCAGACACCTCAGTCATCGTCAAGTTGGACAACAGCCGGGACCTGAACCTGGACTGCATCGTGGCTGAGATCAAGGCTCAGTATGACGACATCGCCTCCCGCAGCCGGGCCGAGGCCGAGAGCTGGTACCGCAGCAAGGTGAGTGGCACAGGGCACCTGCCTCCTGACATGGCAGTGGGAGGGATGTGACGTGTATGTTAGCAAGGCTTCTTTTGTCTGGAGGTTTTGATCTTTAGGGATGGTAAGAGAAGGACAAACAGTTCTCAGGTTGGGTGGCAGGGAAGGGCTGCCATGTGTGGTTGTACAGGCTGAGCACTGTACAACCTGCACTATCACCTGTGGTGCCTGAAGGGGTGGGATGTCCCATCCTGAGCCTCAGGAGCCTCTCTGCCTCCCCCCAGTGTGAGGAGATCAAGGCCACGGTGATCCGGCACGGGGAGACCCTGCGCCGCACCAAGGAGGAGATCAACGAGCTGAACCGCCTGATCCAGAGGCTGACCGCTGAGGTGGAGAATGCCAAGTGCCAGGTAATGGTCGTGTGGGGCCCACCCAGGGTCCCACGGGCAGTGTGTGCCCAGTGTGGACCTCACCATCCATCCTCTAGCCCGTGTGCATGACTAGAGTCCCCGGTTGTGGTCGCTCAGGGAGACCCAGGTGATGAGGCCGAGAGGCCTGTTCCTGGGGTGATCCCAGCTGGGTGGGAGCACTGGACACGTGCAGGAAATGGACAGAGAGACCCGGGGACCATAACCCACCTTGTTGTCCTCTGGGTCCCCAGAACTCCAAGCTGGAGGCCGCAGTGAGCCAGGCGGAGCAGCAGGGTGAGGCGGCCCTCAACGATGCCCGCAGCAAGCTGGCCGGGCTGGAGGAGGCCCTGCAGAAGGCCAAGCAGGACATGGCGTGTCTGCTCAGGGAGTACCAGGAGGTGCTGAACTCCAAGCTGGGCCTGGACATCGAGATCGCCACCTACAGGCGCCTGCTGGAGGGCGAGGAGCAGAGGTGGGGCCCAACACAGCTGCCTGGAGAATTCCACTTGCATAGATCCACCCACCTTTGATTCCTTCATATTCCAGTCTCAGGTGCAAGAACTTGTCCCAAGCTAGACTGTGGGATCTTTGGATCCCAGATCTCAAAGGACTGGAACTTGGGCATAGCATACAGAGAAAACATGACGGCCAGTACCACCGTGATGCCTACAGTACCAGAGAGCCCAGGGCCTGGCTGGGATTAGAACTTAGGCACCCTGCCTCTCAGTCTAGAACATCCTCAAGTTATTGCCTGCTCAACTCTTCCAAGATCCATTCCCTGCCTGGTTTCTAGGAGGTCATTCTGCCCTAAGGTGGAGTTGCTGGCTCAACTCTGACCCTGGCTCCATGTAGCTGCCCAAGAGAAGCTTCCCCTTCCTAAAGTTGAGCCCATCCGGCTATGCCAGGGAAGGTTACTCAGACTGTGCACTGCACAGAGGCTGCCAACTGAGGGGCAAGTGAGAGCTGAAATCCAGCCCAGACTCTGCTTGCCAAATAGCGTGCCCTGGTGTGGCTGCAACTGCCAGAAAGGCACTTTTTAAAAGTTACACAAGGGCTTAAATATAGGCCAGAAATAGCCCTGAGATGACCCATTCCAGCACCTAGGGGAAATTTGAGGATCTCATTCTGACCTCTTACCTCTTCCCCTTTCTCACCTTTTCTCCACTCAGGCTCTGTGAAGGTGTTGGAGCTGTGAATGTCTGTAAGTATCTCAAGCCCTGAGAAGGAAAATTTTAATTTGGGCAACAAGAATTTCTTGGCTATGAGCGAATAGTGTTTCCAATAATTCCCCCAGCAAATGGGAGTAGGTTGGTCATGCAGCAGGAGACACTGAGGTTAGCTTGCAGGAGGAACCTCATATAGCATGAATGGGGTTGCAGAGGGGAAAGAATAATATGTCACTGCAGGAAGGAGCCTCATTTGTCAGTACGATCCCCACCTCTCTGAGGTCCAGAGAGAGGAAGGGACTTGCCCAGGTCACAAAGCAGAACCAGGGCCAGAAACTGGGGCTCTTGGTTCCCAGGCTAAGGTTCCTTCCACACCTTCAGAACTAGAACTGAAGGCTCTTTGTGTCCTTCCCTGGAGGACTGGACAGATCAGAGAAGCCAAAGGAAGGTGGCCAAACAAAGGAAGGTGGCAGGCCTCCCGATCCTGCCCTTGTTCCCGCAGGTGTCAGCAGCTCCCGCGGCGGGATCATCTGCGGGGACCTCTGCGTGTCCGGCTCCCGGCCCGTGACAGGCAGCGTCTGCAGCGCCCCCTGCACTGGGAACGTGGCAGTGAGCACTGGCCTGTGCGCCCCCTGCGGCCAGCTGAACACCACCACTGGTTCCTGTGGCCTGGGGAGGTATTAGGTGGCCCCAAGAGAGAGCCAGAGAAGCCCCTTCTGCCTGCCAGATGTGCCACTGCCCCACCCCAGCTGAGAACAGCGGCATCTCGGTGGCCTTTTCCCTCGTGTTCTGAGAATGCACCACTGCTTCCTTCCCATCAGCCACTCCTCTGCTCGTCGTGTCCTCCTGGCAGGGGCTGCTGCCTGGGAATGGACCCCTCCCTCCCGCTGTCTTGGCCTCTGGCCCCTCCCAGGGAGGAGGGCTCTCCCTCCCTGGAGGAGCACTGCTGGACTGCCCCCCCCCCGCCTCTCTGGCCTCTTGTCTCCCATTTGTCCAATAAACTGGGGGACCCACTTTCTGTGCTGTGTTGTCTTGCTTTCTTGAAGTGACCCCATGTCCACCAAGTGGTGAGCACCCCAGCCCAGCAAGATGGCCTGAGGATGGGGGTCGTTCTGGCCTGTCCTCAACCTGGACATGTGCAGGGCCTGTCCCCAAATAGTGCCGTCCTCCCCTGGCCAGGTAGTGCTGACCCTGCACACAGCACCTTCCACCGGAGTCATCCCTGTGAGTCTGGGAGGTTTGGGGCTCGTTCCTCTGACTCGTTCTAGAGGGAATCAGAGGAGGCCATGGGATCTGCTGGAAGGCAGTGTGTGTGTGTGTGTGTGTGTGTGTGTGTGTGTGTGTGTGATTTTAGCCTCCTTCCTCCCACACACACAGCACTTTCTTGGCACACCTTCACTCTGCCCCCCCACCACCACACACATGCGCCACAGCAGCAACCACCACAAGTGCCAACAGCCACCTCAGGTGCCATCCTGTGTCAGTCTGGACCCCGCTCCACCATCACCACTGCTGCCCATAAAACAAGGGACCCTTGACCATCTGCCCTTCTTTCTCCCCCATACACACACCTCTTCAGCACCCAGGACAGCCTCCTCAAAAGCCCTGTAGCTGGTAAGAAGATATCATCTACTCCCTTTCTCGACTCCCTCACTCACCGCCCTCATCTCCAGGCACCTCAGAGCTTCAACCCCAAGGCCAGGATGGCTCCTCTGCCCCCTGCATGGCCTGACTTCTCCTGTCCTCAGTTCAGGAAGAGTCTGGGAGCTCTTGGGAGGAAGACCTTGAGAAGCCCCTAACCCCGTTCTAGAAGAACCTCCTCGGAATAGCCTCCTCAGGCCACAGCCCACCTCCTGTGCAGTCCATTTCCTCCTCACTGGCCCTCATCTTTCCTCACTTTGCCCCAGGCCTACCCCAGCCCTGGTGTGACCACCCTTCCTCCAGGCCCTGACCTTTCCCACCATCTCACCACACTGTCCTAGGAGGGCCTGAAACCAAACACAAATGCAGGTTCATTTACCCAATGCACAGCAAAGCCAATCACAGAAGGTGTCAGGCTTGTAGCAAGGAAAGAGGTTTATTATCAAAAGTCAGCCAGATGAGGAGATGGGAGCTAAAACTCAAATCCACCTTCCCAGAAGAAAAATGTTGGGGTTTTTAATCTAGGGTTTTGGGTAGGAGAGTGAGTAGGAGGGCACTGGGGGCTGAAGTTTTAAGAGTCCTCTGCACAGGCATGACTGTCTCTCATATTTCTTCATGGGTCACATGTGCGAATTCTGGGGGTTCTATGTGTTGCATGTGGTAGACTTTTAGTCTGTGATGCCTAAAGTTTACAATGGGTCATATTAGCTTCTCAATGCACCTGCTCAATGTTTAGTCAGGTGGGGGCCTGTCAGCAAGCTGCTCTCTTATCAGTGGTCCTCCTGCTGTTCTGCAAAACAAGCTCAGAAACTTAGGTTACTTTGTTTCCTAAACTTGTGAGTGCCAGGCCCATGTCACTCTAACCCAGGGAAAATTTTCACTCATTCGTTCTTGGTTCCAGGCCCACCCCCTTCCCTCACTCCCTCCTGGAATCTCCAAGGCCCTCTCTGCCCCTCACTCAAGCCCCCTCTTCTCCCTGTCATCCTCTGTCCCTCCCACTTCCTGAGCCCTGAGTCTTGGGCCTTTCACTTCCTTGCTGGGCAGGCCAGGCTCTCAGCTCCTCCCAGGTAGTCCCTCACCCAGACAGCCTTGCCCTGGAACATTAAAGAGCCTCAGGGCCCTTCTCTCTCCTCTCTGCACACCACCCTGGGCAATCACATCAGTCTCTTGCCTTCAGTGACCACCATGTTAGTGTCCTCCCTGGTTAGAATCCTCCCACCGTGCCACAGAGTGCTAAGGACTCTCCTTCTCCCGGCCCTCACTCCTCAGGTTCAGAGCCACTTTCCCCATTCCCTACAAGACATGTCCAGAGACCCTTCCAACCCAACAGATCTTCAAGCTGAACTCATTCTGTCCCACCCTCTCCACCACAGTCTCCTCCTGTCTCCCCATCAGGATCCTCAACACAGCTGCCCAAACCTGAGCCTTGAGCTACCCATGCACCCTCGCCCCCAAAACTGACCAACCCCAGTGCTCTCCTTCTCTGCCTCCGAAGTGCCCCTCTGATCCTCCTCTTTCCTCTCCCTGCTGCTACACCCACACTCCGCCCCCACCATCTTGGTTGGAGTCCTGCTCTTCTCCCCTCCAACCCACACTATGCAGAAGCCAGGATCTTTATCAAACACAAATCTGACTTCACAGTGGGTCTCCACCGCCCACAGGCTCTGGAACCTACACACCCGGCACCGACTGATCCCTCAGAGCCTCTCACCCCTCCCCACTGCCCACCACCTTCCTCCCCTGCTCTGGCTCAAGGTGCCCTGAACACCTGTCAAATGAGGGCTGAACAGAGGCTCTGCAGGGGCCTTTTCAGTGCTGACCTTCTTGGAATTGACTGGCTCTGCTCTAGGATTGTAACACTCCCTTCCCAGGGACTTATGGAGGGTGTGTAAGGGCTGCCACTGCCAGCCTTGGGAGGTCATCCAGGTGCCACCTGGGGGAACCCAGGGAGGCTCTGTGCCTCTGGAGGTGATGCACCTTCCTTCCACCCTACCAGCTCAAGGAACCAGGCAGGACTGCTGTTGCATACTCTCCATCTGTTAGAGCCTGCTCTCCTGAGTCCCTGAGCCCCACCTCCTCTGCCACCACTGCCATCTCCCTCAAGGAGAGGTGCAGCCACAAAGAGGTCTGGGCCTTGGTGCTGGGAGGAAGGGATAAGCACAGTTGGAGGATTATTAACCAGGGAAAGCTGGTTATCTCCTGAAGGAAGTAATATTGAAGCTGAGAGCTAAAGGAAGATTAGGAGTTCATTTATTCAATCAACAAATAATTATTGAGTGTGTAATATACCAAGTAGTGTTATACAAGCTGGGGTTCACATAATTGAAGAAAATAGTCAAAGATGCCTCTGCTCCGTGAAGCTTACACTTTACAGCAAAAAGGAAACATAAGTAAGGAGTTAACCAGGAGGAAGAGATGTGTTCCAGACATGGGGATAGCGTATGAGGAGGTGGGGGTGGAAAAAGAGCACGGAAACATCCAAAAACTCTAATAAGTTCCTAAGCTGGTGGGGAAGGATGCAGGGGACTGCTCTCCAGTGCCCTTCAAAAGATGAAAAGGAGCCCTTCATTTTTACACTCTCCTCCACTGCCCTCTCCTACCCCAACCCAACTGCACCCCATAAAAGCTTTCTTCACCCAAGGTCATTCCTCATTCCTACTTCCTTCCAGGCACTTATCCCACCATCTTGCAGAGGTAGATGGAATGGGCCAATTAACAAGGCCTCCCACACTTCACAGAGAGCCAACTGCCTCCTCTCTGGAAGGTTCTTGCTGACTGCTGAGGAATATGATCTGTCTGGATGGCAGACCCCTGTGCTGACAGGCCTGAGATAAGAGCAGCCAGGGTGGTGACAATATGCAAAGCTACAGTCCCTCGCACCCTCCCCACCCTGCACAGCAGCTGATGCTCTTGCTCATTCAGTAGGCCAGTTGTTGCCCCAAAACGTGGATAAACTGAGGTTCCAAAAGCTGAAGAGGCTTGACCACACACTCTCGGTGACCAAACCAGGACAAGAACCTAAGATTCCAGACTTCCGGCCCCCAGTCTTCTCTATCACCCCACTCTGCTCCCTGTTATTCAGAGGTCAGGAATGCTGTGTTGTTATGCTATCATAATAATAGTAACAACAACGACAATAATAATAAATAGCAATTTTTGAGTATCAACTATGTGTTACACTATACTCTAAACTTTTATTACTTGTCTCATTTAAGCCTCCTGTGGTAGCTATCTTCAGAAATGGCCCCCAGCTATCCCTCCCTCTCTGTGCGTGCCACTCCTTATCTCAAAGATGGAGCCTATTTCCCCTCCCCTTGAATCTGCTGGCCCTGTCATTGCTTTGGCCAACAGAACGTGGTGGAAGTGATCTTCTGAGCTCAGGCCCAAAGAGGACCGGAAGTCTCTGCTTCCTTCCTTCCTTCCCTCCCTCCTTCCTTCCTCCCTTCCTTCTTCCTGGAACCCAGCCACCAGGCTGTGAGGAAGCCCTCACAGTCCCGTGAGAAGGGCTCATGCAGAGGAGAACCGAGTCTCCATATGCCACTTATGAACTTATTGTCTGTCAGCTCCAGATTCACCCCTCACTGCCTGCTCTGTGAAAACAGAGAGGTGCCCTGTAAATATTTTTCTGTTGTCTGCTGGCACAATATTGAGCTTTGTCAGTAGATGGCGCTGGAGAGAGACTGCTGGAGGAAGGGGTTTTCCTTCCTGGTTCTGGGGGGTTCATCTCGGCAGATTCCTGGAGCACCCGCAGTTTCTCCAGAGCTCAGCTGGTGCACAGTGGCCAGCAGCAGCCTGTGGCCAGCAGCATCCAGTAACCTTCTTGGGTGGTTTTGAGGTGGAGACGTCTTCACAAACAGCTTTCCCTAGCAGCATGGAGGGCAGAATTCTAGCAAGTTCCAAAGGGTGGATTTGCAGCAAGTTCTGCCAGTGTGGCACCGCCATGTACCACAAGCCTTCTCCAGCAAGCCGTGGACCTCGGCCACAGGGGATCCTCCCTGGATGCACTGTCTCAGAACAGGGGGAGGGGCTGCTCTTTACATCTACAGCTCCCATATCCTTTAGATTTCTTGCTTTTTACTAGCTAATCCCTCGTCACTCCACTCCCCCGTTACAGTTAATAATTCTTTATATTAAACTTTATCTGTTCAAATTATCGTCCCCTGCTTAGACCTTGACTGATACACCCTGGCCAACAGCTCCCACTGAACTCCCTGCTGGTGGCCAACACCAGATCCAGCCGTGTGAAATGAAGCCATTTTGGCCCTTCCAAGCACCCTAGCATCCCAAACAACATCACACAAAGTAGAAGAACTGCCCAGTAAGCCCACAGAATCATGAGAAATAAGCAAGTATTATTGCTTTCAGCCTCTGAATTTTGGAGTGATTTGTGATGTGCAATAGACACTTGAAACACCTGCCTGCGACCCAGGAGGTGTCGCTGCTCCGTTTTACAGGTGAAGAAGCTCGGTGAGGGTTCGTGACTTGCCCACGGTTGCAGAACTGGTAAGCGGCTGAAGCAGCATTCCAGCACAGGTTTGTATTAGCAGAACCCTTTAAGGGAGCACGAGGGGACCTTCAGAATACTGCCCGACCACCTTATTCTACAGGCGATGAGGCTGAAGCTCAGAAGTGGAAGCCATTTGCCCAAAGTCACCCATTTGGGAAACGGCGGAGTCAGGACTCCGAATTAGAAGCCTAGATCTTCTGACTCTCAACCCAGTACGCCTCCTCGCTGCACTGCCTTCCATTCCCACCGTCACACATTTCCTCGGGCACTTCCCCTCTAGAAATGCCCCTGGGGGCAAAATCACCCTGGTGACAACACCTAGGGCCCATTAGTCTAGAGACATCTTGGTTGTCACGATTGGGGGTGGGGCCGTATTGCTGGCATCTAGTGGGTAGAGGCCAGGGACACTGCTGAACACCCTGCACGCGCAGAATAGCCCCGTAACAAAGAACAATCCAGCCCAAAATGTCAACATTGTTGAACTTGAGAAACCTAGGTCCAGAGAATCCCATGACCACAGGAGATTCCCTGCCTCCCTGAGTCTTCTCTCGTTTCCCCAAGGCTTGGGCTGCTCCAGGCCAGCTGGGCAGCGCCTCCTGCGGTCCTTTTCACCTACTGAAGAAGAACCAAGTGGCTGGAGAGGTCCCGAGGGGATCTCTGGAGGGAGCACCCATCACAGGAGGGCCCTGGCCTTCTCAAGACTCAGGCACGAAGTTTGATCAGCTACGAGTTTATTGGAAACAGAGTGACACAAAGGCAAACGAACGGCAGGCAGCTGAGTCATGGCTTCTTGGAATCTTCTGCCGACAGCCCTGGAAGGAGACTCTCTCCCCTCCCACGGGCCATGTCCCTCACAGAATCACAAGAAAACCACCATCAGTATCCCCCATCTCCATTCCACAGGTACAGGCAGACAGGAGGATTCTGGGGCCTGCCCTGTGCCTCCAAGCTTGGATGAAGGGGTCAGGCAGGACCAATGAATCCAGCAGAAAACAGAAGGCAGAAGAAAGGATGAACACTCAGGACGACGAATGGACTACTAGGAGAGGCTACAGAAAGAGGCCAAGGTGCTGCCCCGCCTCCCCAGGCTCAGGGTGCCCGGGAGAGGATGGCGCACAGAAGGAGCAGGTGGGGAGGACGAGCAGAGGGCACACCTCTGGCGACCGTTTCCCTGGCGGCCGGCGGCTGGCGGTGCGTGGGGCAGAGGGAGGGGCGTTCCGGTTGCGCGGGGTCCTGGCTGGGCGGAGGGTGACTGGGACGCGCGCTCGCGGAGGCTGCAGCCTCCTAGCACCTCTTACAGGCCACGCTGCCGGTGCTGATCCCGGAGCAGGGGGCGCAGGCGTTGGCGGTGCCCACCACCACGTTGCCGCTGCAGGGGGCGCTGCAGACGCTGGTGGTGACAGCAGGGGCAGCACCAGAGGCGCAGAGATCGCCACAGACGATGCCACCGCGGGAGCTGCTGACGCCTGCATGGGGGGAGAATAGATAGAGACGCGTGTCCGGCACAGCCACAGCCAGGCGGCTTTGAGGCAAGCGAAAAGGCTCCCTCCCCAAAGGCACTGGGACCACCGGCCGGAGATGGGGGAGGACTCGGGCTACTTACAGACATTCACGGAGCCAACGCCCTCACACAGCCTGTTGGGAAAGGAAAAGAGAGAGATCAGTGCCGCCAAAAAGCCACTGTGCGCTCCGCCACGCGAAAGGTGAAATCCCTGGCCCTCCTTCTGGGCATTTACCAGGGGAAGGGCAATAAACGGACCAATCCAGAAGCCAGGGAAGCCCAGTCCCCTGTGGGTTCTGGAGACAGAACGCCGGGCTCTCCACTCCTTATTAGCTGAGCAACCTCAGATTTGCCCTCCCTCAGCCCACCTCCTCACCGGGCAAATCTAGCCTAGACCTGTTGTGAGAAGGACATCAGACAATATGTGTAAGTGCCTAGTGCCCACCACACAGTGAGCACTCCAGAAATGTCAGCTGCTGCTATTTCTGTAGGTTCTGATTGACCTGTAAGTGCGTTTGAGGGGCAGCAGCAGATTTAACTTCCTAAATCTGGTCTGATTGGTGTCACGAGAACATGGCTTCTGGAGGGCAACAAGACTTTGTCAGTTCTTTTCCCCCTTACAGAATCGACAGTGCCTAAGAAAGGGAGTGGCTCCATAAATGACTGTTGCGTGAATGAATGGGATTCTAGAACCCATTTAGAACAGGCTCAGATCTATCTACACCAATTCCCTCATTTGACAGATGAAGAAACTGAGGCCCACAGAGAGAAAACAACCAGTGACAGAAGCCGGGCTATACCTTGGGCCACCTAACTCCACCCAGCTGGCCTTTCCTTCCCACACAACACTATCTCCTCAAGGGAAACAAACGGGAGGCCCCCTGAGAGGACCAGGGCAAAGCGTTGTCAAAATCAGCTTCAGATCTGAGGGGATTCTGCAGCCCACTGTTTAATCATCCCACACCCAGGCTCCCTAGGGACCCACAGCAAAGGTTCTGAGTTCACTCCAAGAGTCCATGTGGGGGTGGGGGCAGGGGGACACTCAGTTTCCAGGGCAGTCCCCGTCTCCCCAACTTCCAAACTCAGTCTGGAAAAACTCCTCCTCGCAGAATTCTTCACTAAGGAAACCCCCCAGGCTCGTAAGCCCCAGGCCTCTGAGCTCTCCAGTGCAATTCTTGAGTTTGCTGCAAGTCTTACCATGCGATAACTTTGATGCTGGTACCAAACCTGCATCCCCATCTCCCCAGTGCACAGGAGGCTCCCTCTGCATCCTCCCCCTCCACTCTCCTCTGCCCAGGGCCAGGGGCCTGGCTGTACGTAGAAGAGGAAGGCTCAGGGTGTGAGCACCTGACCAACCCGGGGAAAGAACCAAGGGCAACATTCTGGGAGTGTTGCCCTCATACAAGCTGCTCAGCTGCCCTCCAGCAATAGGAAGGCTAAAGGACCAATGAGTCTCCCCCTGCCCCCAACACGAGCAACAAGCGAAAGTGCCCAGAGCAGGACATAGCTGCCTCAAGGGACAAGTCCCTGCTGTCTGTCTACCCTCGGTCCTACTGCTACAGTGGAGACCACCACTACTCACTGTGGTGAGAATAGGTAAGTGTCAGTTAAGAAGGTCCCGTATTGAAGGTGTCATGATGGGATAAATCTGAGCTCCCAGGGCTGGGCCACGGCCAAGCTGAGTTGAGAGGTGGAATCCTGAGGGGCACGTGTAACAAGGGCCCAGGATAGAAGGAGCATTATGGAGGGAAGGTGGCACCAACCACAGACAGGGCTGCTCAAACAGTGATTATTGCAACCTGACACCTGCCTGAGAAACAGATTTGCAAAATGCACCAATCCCAGACCAGCACTTAGTGAGCATGAGAGACTCAAAAAGGGTAGAAGCATACCCAAAGGACTTACTCAAATTACCTGTCCAGCTGCAGGAAAGGGAGGTTTGGAAACAGAAGTCCAATGATGCCCAGAGTGTGAGGGACTCCGAGAACCCAGGCAGGGCTGGGAGCTACCACACCCACCTCTGCTCCTCGCCCTCCAGCAGGCGCCTGTAGGTGGCGATCTCGATGTCCAGGCCCAGCTTGGAGTTCAGCACCTCCTGGTACTCCCTGAGCAGACACGCCATGTCCTGCTTGGCCTTCTGCAGGGCCTCCTCCAGCCCGGCCAGCTTACACTTGGCGTCACTGAGGGCCGCCTCGCCCTGCTGCTCCGCCTGGCTCACTGCGGCCTCCAGCTTGGAGTTCTGGGGACCCAGAGGACAACAAGGTGGGTTATGGTCCCCAGGTCTCTCTGTCCATTTCCTGCACGTGTCCAGTGCTCCCACCCAGCTGGGATCACCCCAGGAACAGGCCTCTCGGCCTCATCACCTGGGTCTCCCTGAGCGACCACAACCAGGGACTCTAGTCATGCACACGGGCTAGAGGATGGATGGTGAGGTCCACACTGGGCACACACTGCCCGTGGGACCCTGGGTGGGCCCCACACGACCATTACCTGGCACTTGGCATTCTCCACCTCAGCGGTCAGCCTCTGGATCACGCGGTTCAGCTCGTTGATCTCCTCCTTGGTGCGGCGCAGGGTCTCCCCGTGCCGGATCACCGTGGCCTTGATCTCCTCGCACTGGGGGGAGGCAGAGAGGCTCCTGAGGCTCAGGATGGGACATCCCACCCCTTCAGGCACCACAGGTGATAGTGCAGGTTGTGCAGTGCTCAGCCTGTACAACCACACATGGCAGCCCTGCTCTGCCCCCCCAACCTGAGAGCTGTCTGCCCTTCTCACCATCTCTAGGGATCAGAATCCCCAGACAAAAGAAGTCTTGCTAACATACACGTCACATCCCTCCCACTGCCATGTCAGGAGGCAGGTGCCCTGTGCCACTCACCTTGCTGCGGTACCAGCTCTCGGCCTCAGCCCGGCTGCGGGTGGCGATCTCGTCATACTGAGCCTTGATCTCAGCAACGATGGAGTGCAGGTTCAGGTCCCGGCTGTTGTCCAACTTGACGATGACCGAGGTGTCTGAGATGTGGGCTTGGAGAACACGGATCTCCTGTGATGAGGGGGTTGGGGGGTGGGGGGTGGAAGGACCTTGCTCACACCACAGCGTCACCCACCATAGCGTGGACCCAGTCTTCTCAGCCCCTCCCTGGTCTCCAGCCCCTGCCCCCTCTGACAGCCTCATGGACGGCAGCCCCCTGCCCAAATCCCCGTCCACCTCCAGGCCCAGGCCAACGCCCTCTCTTCCAGGCCGGCTGCCAGTTATCCACCTGGACCACGATCCCTCACCTCTTCATACAGTCGCCGCAGGAAGTCGATCTCCTGGGTCAGGGCCTCCGAGTTGGCCTCCAGGTCCGACTTGCGGAGGTAGGCGCAGTCCACGTCCTGGAAAGGTGGGGAGTCTTTGAGCTCAGAGGACCCCTGGTGATCGTCACCCCAAACTCCTCTCTCTTCTCGCCCATTACAAGGAGGCCAGGGGGAAAGGATGCCCAGTGTTGCCATTCCCATCCCATCTCCGCACCTTCTGACCTCCCGGGATGGGCCTCACAACCCCTCCCCTTCTGAGAACAAACCTTGGTGCCTGGGAGATGGGCCCCCAGCCTTTCACCCCCCAGCCCCCACCTGAGACATCTTGCCCTCCCAGCTCTCCTTTCTACCCTTCCCTGTTCCAGGAGGCCTGCCAGACTGACTCCCCCGCTCGGCCACCCTGACCCTCGCTGTCCCCCACAGTCCTCCAGGACTGCACCCGGCCACTCCTGGTTCTGCTCCATCCTCCCCCACACCCGGGGACTGCGGCCCTGCTCTTGGTCAGACTTCCCACAGTGCTAGACAGGACACTGTCCCGCAACAGAGACACTGAAGCTGCTCTGCCTCCATGTGGACCCCGGCCACAGGGCACAACCTCTGAGGCAGAGGGACATCCAGGGAGCAACCCAGCCATCCTCCTGCCCCAGGGCAGGGTGCTAGTGGATATGCCAGGTGACCGCCCTTGCTCAAAGCCCTGGACGTGCCTTTCATGCCCTGATCTCTGGGGATTTCCCATCCTGATGTGGCAAGGTCACTGCACCCCACACTGAGGTGAGGACCCTGGGTCTCCCCAAGAAGAGCCTGTCATCCTGAGATCCCCCGTGTCTGTACCTCGTGATCCCAGGGTACCTACCTTCTTCAGGGCCACAAACTCGTTCTCAGCTGTTGCTTTCAGAGAAACTTCCTCCTCATACCTGACGCACAAGAGGGCAGAGAGGGAGGTCTCAGAAGGGCCGGTCTCCCCAGAGCCCCTCCACTTCATCCCAGGGAAGGGGGAAGTATTAGGAGCCTCCCCACACAGCTGGACCCCTGGCAGCCCTGCTGGGTCCTCTCTGCTTGCACGGCCATGTGTCTGTGATTCTCTCTCCACTTTGAATTCAGGGGTCGAGGGGGCTAATCTTCTGGGACCTCACAGCCCTGTTCCCAAAGCTGCTCTGAGGTCACCTCAGGAGGCAAATAAGCCTCAGCACCCAGCCCCCTGCCAGGAGTGGACAGCATCACCTCTGGGGCACTGAGGCCCAGCCTCCCCTCCCTGGGTGTCCATCCTGGCTCAGGGGTGGGGGCCCATGAGACCCATCGGCATCAGCACTCAGCACCCTAGGCAGTGGGACGCCCAGAGCCCCAGGACCTGTCAGCCCTCAGTGACCCAGACGCTCACATCGGATCCAGGTGCTGAGAAGATGAGAAGATGCTGCTGCACACTGCCCCCCGGGCCTGCAGGGCCACTCGCCCTGCTTGGATGTTCCTCTCATGGCTAATCCAGTGGCTTTAACCTAAGTCATTTCCTGTGCCCAGTGTCACTCCCGGCCGCACTCACCTCTTCTTGTAGCCCTCCAGCACCTCCTGCACGTGGTTGAGCTCCGAGGCCAGCCTCCCGCTGTCGGCCTCCACACACTCGGCCTCCCGCCGCAGCGTCTCGATGTAGCCACTGAACAGTGGCTCCAGGTTGCTCTCGCAGCACTTGCGGTTCTGGTAGAACTGCCACTTGGTCTCCAGCAGCTTGTTCTGCTGCTCCAGGAAGCGCACCTGCCATTCGGGGTGGAGAGGAGGGGTCAGTTGGCTCCTGGGGCCCCAAAGCCCATTTTGGGGAGAGGGGTGATTGCTTTAAGGTAAACTTTCAACCCAGAGCTGAGCAGAGATGAGACAGAGCTGGGCAGTGGGAGACAAGGCAACCTCTGGATTTCCTGACTGGGTTCTGTGTCTGGATTTTCCAGCTTAGGGATGGGAGCAAGAGGCTGGGAAAGCTCAGACCCTGCTCTCAGGTTAACTGAGTTATCTTGAACTGATGAGTCCGGGTCATGTGGTGAGGAGCTTGGTGCAAATCTCAGTCCCTCACTCGGAAGCCTGAGGAGGATCCCTCTTAGGCAAAACCCCCTGATTCAATTCACAGCATGGTGTTTCTGGGTCCAGGGAGATGTCACACGCCATCGAGCAGAGAGCTTAGCTATCCTATCCGCCCCCCGCAATTATCTTATAGCCAAGCCACCCACCCCTCCGAGGGAACACAGTCTTCAGACTGAGGCAGACAAAACCACTGTGATCTCAGAAGCATCATATTCCCCCCTGACGTCCTGAAGTTTGGCTTGTGCCCCAGAGCAGCCAGGTCACACCTTCTTCCACGCGCTCTGCCTATCTGAACTCTCAGCTGAGTCTTTCTGGATCTTGTGTGAGTGCCTGTTTGTGTCTGTGTGTCTGTCTGCCGCTCCCATCAGACTGGGCCCTCCCGCAGGCAGAGGTCTTTCTGCCTGCAACTCTCCCTCAGTGCTCAGCCCGAGTCCTGAGCATGGGTGGGTCTCAGGAAGGGTGTGATCGAGGACACCCACCTTGTCGATGAAGGCAGCGAACCTGTTGTTGAGGCTCTTGATCTGCTCCTTCTCCTCTTGCTTCACGCACTGCGCGTTGGGGTCGATCTCCAGGTTGAGGGGCGCGAGGAGGCTCTCGTTGACTGACACGGTGGTGATGCAGGGCGGGCTGGGTCCGCCCACGCCGCCGGAGCGGTATCCGAAGCTGCGGCCGCACGAGCCGGCGCGGAAACCCCCGCAGACGCTGCGGCTGCCGAAGCCCCCGGCGAGGCCGCGGTAGCAGGAGACGCCGCGGTAGGGGGCGGCCGAGATGCAGCAGCGGCCGGGCCGGGGCCCGCAGGCCGACGCGCAGCTGAAGGCGCGGCCAGCACAGTAAGATCCACAAGTCATGGTGCTTCTTTGGGGCACGGGAAGCTCTGAGGAGGGAGACGTCCTAGCGGAGGGCGCGGTGGAGGAAGTGTTTACCTCTTGGGCATCTTTGGGCCTTTTATATATGTGGGGAGCCTGATGCGTTCACGAGGTTAGGAGCAATTAGAAGCCTTTATAGGCTTGGTTTGTTTAGCTGCCGTCCTCCCTAAATGTACTTAATTGGGGGCCAGATGCGGCCAGCTGTTTATGGCCTTTTACCCTAAACTGCACAATTTTTATCTTCAAAGGGCCAGCTCACCTCCCCCACACCCACCCCAACCACCCCAATAACAGGTGGCGAACCTCAGGGATTGGAGGATGTGGGAGCAGTGACTCAGGTCGGACTGGAAGGAGGGGCAGGGGCGGGGCTGCGGCTCCTCCTGTGCCGCCCTGCGTGAAGTCGGTGTCGCTGTCCGTGGTGCTGATCGGGCCGCCCCGGAACACTGACGGAGCATGAGACCAACAAATGATGTGGAACTTGGGGTGCGCTTGGTGATTTCCCTCACACTGATGGCCTCTTTCTGCACCGCCAAAGCCCCACACTTACACAGTCTCTCACTTAATTACCCACACACGAACCCAACACCCCACACCTGCTCCCAAATCCCTCACCTGTCTCTGTGTCTCTCTGTCTCTGTCTCTGTCTCACACACATGCACAAGCTCACGTGCACACTCACCTACCCCCACTTGCACACAGACCAGTCCCTAGGCCAACCTATTAGACCTTCTTAGCCAGCCTACGCTGAGAGAAGGCATCCCCTCCCTCAGAGTCTTCTGTGAGGCCCCAAGGGGGCACACAGTGGCTCACTGGCCTCAGGAATACCCAACTATTTCCAACACGGCCCCAAGCAAGGACAGCATGTCTGGATTTCACCTCAAGCCTCCGTATTTCCTCCAGGGCCCAGAAGGCCTGGGGTGGACACCACTGTTATGAATCTGTATAGCATTGGCTCATAATGTAATAGAATCAATCTGGATAGAGCCGTATGATGAGCGCATCCAGCTCCCTGCCATCACCCCTCTCCCCGAGTCTGTGCTGCTTTCCATGCTCCACCCACCCTGCAAACCCTTCCCTTGACAGCAGCTTGTCAGTAAGCTTGGCGGGCGTTAGAACAGATCCATGTTGGTGTGCCACCCAAGGGACAGTGTGGGCCTTGAACCCAAAAGGGCTGGGCAGGAACCAAGGCTCTGCCATGACTAGCTCTGTGTGATCTGGGGGCAAGGCACTTCACTCTTCTGGGAAATGGATTAAGCCTCCCCTCCCGGCGCTGCCTTGGAGAATCACAGAGATGTGCACATGCTCAGTAAACCCCAGAGTGCAGTGCAGATATGCTGGATGGTGATCAGTAAGAAGCAGGAGGCTCTGCGGCAGCATTTTTTCAGAGTTCATATTGTGACCCACTAACGGGAGCAGCCAGAATGTTATTTTAATGAAATGGATTAGAACAAAATCAAGTAGGGTGGAATAGAGGAGAAAATATCAGAGTGCATCGTAAGTAGCAAGAATATCATTTCGTGGCCTTTTGTTTCAATTGTACATGGTGTGTGTGTGTATGTGCGTACTTAGTCACTACGAACAATTATTTCTTAATATGATTGAAACTAAAAGTTTAAATACATGGCATATCAGTTATGAACACAGATTCCAAACTGCCTAGTTTCAGAGTCCAGCTCTGCCACTTTCTAGCTGTGTAAACTCAGGCAACTACTTAACCTCTCTGTACCTCATTTCATGGTTTGTAAAATGGGGATAATAATAGTAGCCACCTCATAAAGTTGTTGTAAGGATTGAAAGACTTAATCCACGGAAAGCATTTAGAACCGAGCCTGACACCCTCTCAGTGTGTAATTGTATCAGTAGTAGATGTTGCTGCTGCTGCGATAGTCACAGAGGCGGGTTGGTGGGAAGGTAGGGATGTGTGTTGTTGTTGTTGCTGCCACTGGCGCTGCTGTGGATCTATCAGCAGGTTTGCTGGAATGTACCTCCCCACATTCCTAAATCACCCATGTAAAATTCCCACTAATGGCACCTATCTTAAAGGACTAGTAAAAGGATTGAATTAAATAACTCATGAAAACACAGCCCCTGGCATGCAGCAAGTCCTCAGTAAATGTCATCTACTCTTATC
Source organism: Tapirus indicus (assembly GCA_031878705.1). NCBI lineage: Eukaryota > Metazoa > Chordata > Mammalia > Perissodactyla > Tapiridae > Tapirus > Tapirus indicus. The sequence continues at coordinate 138,380,911 of CM062918.1, read as the reverse complement.
TTACCACGGGGTTCAGGCCAAAGGGCAGGGAGGACCCAAGACCTCTAGCAATAGTTACTCCCTTTATCCTGGAAAAGAACCCAAAAACAAATGCCCCTCCTTCTATCCCTCCTCTGGCCCAACTGCCCCAGGGAAGGCCCAGTGAGAATCTCTCCTGTTAGGCAAAGAGAAGATGTCACCAGTCCTTGGGCAACCACACTACTGGATGAAAAAAGAAGCTTGGACAATCCAATAAGTCTGTTACCTATAAATTATTCATTAATTTGTATTTTTTTATTTGGCCCTAACAGGCCATCAGAAATCCTCAGTCATAAATCAATGGCATGCTCACTCATCTTGCTTTTTGTCTGATCCCAAAACCTCCTGATTGATCGGTAGCCAGGGGATACCATGGGGTTGAGGGTGGGGGGTATGCTGTTGATAATCCATCCAAGTAAAATGGAACTCCAAAGAGAGCAAGAGAAGGCAGGCTTTCACTGCAGCTAGACAGAGGGAAGTTGGAGTTGAGGAAGAACTTCCCAGAAGAAGGACAGGTAGTCATGGTTTCCTAAAGGAGCTTGCATTATGTCTCCCATTTAGGCAAGCTTTAAACAAAAGAGAACCACTCTTTATTCTGGAGTGGCCACCATGTTTGTGGAGACAGGAAGCACCAAAAGACCTTCAGAACCGGAGATCAGGGCCTCTTCTTTTAGCCCAAGTGGGTCTTGTTTCAATGGACTCCTGGAAAGAAAGAGCAAATCAGGTGGCCTTAACATTAGGAAGTTCTTGTTCAAGACTCCCTCAGTTCATCCTGCTCCTGTGGAGGATGTTATAAGGCAGATTCTCCAAGATGGATGATGGGTTAGACGAGATAACCTCTTGTTGGGGGATTCAGGGATTCTGTGACTGACATATCCCTGCCTTATGCAGAACCCTGTCTTAATCTGGGAGGGAGGAAGTGAGGGAGGCACAAGAGGAGGAAGAAGACTTGGATTCTGGAGCTTCCAATCTGTCAGGAAAGACAAACCCACGTTCATGAGAAAAGCCAGAAGTCTGAAGATGGCTGCTTTTCAGATGTGCCATCAGATGCTCAGGAATGTAATGCCTACTGACAGTGCCCATTCTGGGGCAATGTGAAATGAAGCTAGTCTGATGGGAAAGGCAAGAAAGGCTCCCTGGAAAGGGCGAGGACAGGCTTCAGTAAGGAGGCAGGTGGGACAGTGTTGGTGCAAAAGTGTGCATGGAGATATTTCAGAGAGTGGACAGTAAGGGCACCTGAAGGCCCTTGTAAGAGAGGAAGGGGTCATGAGATGCTGTGATGGTGGAGAGGGAGAAAGGAAGCCAGTTGAGGCAGAGACCTCAGAAGCAGGACCGGTGTCATCTCTGGCATTCTGCTCCATGGCTGTGGGCTAGGAGGCAGCCTATGGGCTCCACATCTGGAGGGTACGAAAACATCTGCACACCAGGCTTCAGGTATCCAAGGGAACACACCCTTCCTAACTGTGCAGTTCATGATTTCTGTTCACAGAAAGAAGATGCAGGCCAGGTTCCAGTGAGGGAAGCTGAGGGGTGAGGGAGTGGCTGTTTACACAACACCCGGACTGTTGATGAGGGAGCAGGCCTCAGGTCCAGCCCCCAGGCAGGGCGATTGGGTTGGTGAGTTGAGGAGAGGCCCAAGTCAGAGCCCTGCTTCCTCAACCAAGATAGCCCAGGACACTGGCCGATTATCCATCAGAACTCACCCGAGGACTCATGGAGAGCCTGGGCAGGAAGGAAGCCTGACTCAAGAGATCCACCCCTGGTGAGGTCCTGCACCTCCCTAAGCTCCTGCACCTCCCCTAGCCCATGTCCCTGCCCTGGGAGGGTCCATTACTATAAAGCTGCAGCTAAGGTAGGTCTACATCTTGCCTTCAGTGCTGCACCCCTTACCCCATCAACCTCCTCCTCTACTCTTCCATCCCTGGAGTGTCCCCCCACCGTTCTCCCCCTGGTCTTCTCCCCATTTTTCATACACTCTCCTCCACTTCCCTCCTCTTCCCTCTGTCTCCTCCAATCTTTCCTCCGTCCCATTCTCTTCACCCCCTAGCCAGTCTCCATCTTTCTTCCAAGTGGCCCTAGAGAGTCATAGTCTAAGAGCAAGCATCTTCTCCTTCACTTTCCCTTCAAATCTACCTCCCATCCACTTCTCTCTTTCCTTCCCCAAGCCTACTCCCTGTCTCTACTGCCCCGAGCCCTCCAGGATTCTTGCTTCATTGGCTGGCTTTCCCTACTACTCCCATCATGGTTCAGGTCAAGGACTTCACTTTGATCAAGGACATATCTGCTCACTTCATCCCTCTTTCAGGCCCCAGCCAGGAATGTCTCCCCACCCCACCCCACCCCCAGGAATCGCTGCCCTCTGGTCTGCTTCATCTGGTCCCCACCCCACCCTACCAGAAAGCTTTGTACAATTAACCACCAAGCTTTGATGGCTCCATTACTCAGCACTTAATACGCAGCTGGTATTCGTTTCATTCACTCAACAAATATTTACTGAGCACCTACTATGTGCCAGGCCCTTGGAATATACCCGTGAACCAAACCTTTGTACCCACTGATGTGTTGTAGGGTTTGCATTTTTGTTCATGATCTGGGAACATGTCCAGCTTGTCTCGTAGAATGGAAACTCACCACGAACAAGGGGGAGCTCTCCTCCCTCCTCTGGTCCTGGACCCTGAAGAGGGCATTGGAGGGAGGGGATCAGCGAGTGTGTATGTTAACATGTTATATGCAGACGTTATCTGCTGTGTGATATTTGAGATGATGGCAGGTGGTGGACAGATGGGAGTGCAGTGGGATCAACTCATCCCTTCCATTGGGGTCACACACACCAGGCTCTGAGTGCTGGCTCTGCCACTAACTACATGACCCGAGCAAGTCTCTTAACCTCCCTGGGCCTCAGTATCCCCATCTGTAAAACTAGAATAATAACACCTGCCTCCGAGGGTAATTATAAAAATCAAATGTGTTAACACATGTCGGGCTCTTCGTATAGTATCTAGTCAAAGTAAGATGAACATCAAGAGATATTATTTTTTTAAGTTTGAAAAAATATTCATAAAATAGTTTTCTACACTACACATATACGACTTGCATAATTTAAAAAAATAACCATATACCCTAGAAAAACTCTTGCACAAATGCATCAGAAGACATGGAAAAGAATGTTCATGGCAGCTCTGTTCATAATACAAATCCTGGAAACAACCACGAGGCCAGCATCGTGGAAAGATGAATCCACTGTGGCACAGCCACACAATGACTACAATCTGCGGTGGCGATGAACAGACTCCAGCCACAGGAAGCAACACGGAACAGAAGAAACCAGACCAAAAGAACACACAATAGGATTCCATTTATATGAAGTTCAAAAACTGGGACACTAAACTATATATGGTTTAGGTTTGTGCATACATTGGTACTAAAACTAAGAAAAAGCAAAGAAATGGTTCAACACCAAATCCCAGAGAGGAGCCGTCCCTCGGCCAGGAAGGAAGGGGCAGCAGTCAGAATGAGACTGGGGGAAGCTCCTACGTTCCACGATGTTCTATTTCTCCCTATAGGTAGCAGGCACACTACCTATACATTCTTTTGTGTGTGTGACATATTTCACAATAAAAATTTTAACCTCTATAAAGCTCACGTTGCCAGAGCCAAGACCATAAAGTGCTGGTTCTGCCAACCCTCCCCCCTCCCCTCTGCCCTTCCCTCACCACAAGCTTTTTCACCAGAAGAAAACATTTAAGTTGAACATCCTTTTAGGTCTTCAAAAATTAGCGGCAATTAACACAGGAAGTTTAATGAAATGGGTCAAATTTGAATTTTTTTGTATCTTGTTTTAAATTGCTTCTTGCTTCTTGAAAATTGCTTAGCAAGGGTCAGCCATTAGTAATTAACTCGTGTTTATGCATGTCGTTTTTACAAGGAGTTACACTGGGAGAGAAGGTAAAGTGCGTGTGTGGGATGCACCTTGACTCAGCGCTTCTCCTCTGGACACCCAGCCAGCTGGCCCACTGGGAGCATAGGGCTCAATTGAGGGCAATGCCCAGAAGCGCAGGGAAGGTGTAAAGGGCCTCGAAAGCGCTGGCCCAGCTCCCCAAACACATAAAGTAACTGCAGGTGCCACACCCTCCTCCGGGATGACCAGGTGGCTGACACAGTCCGTGACCCCATGTCCATCCTATTACCAGGCTCCACTCCTGAATGTTTTGCATGGGCACACAGAGCCCTACGCTGAGCCCCCTCATTCTCTCCTCCTTGCTTCTCTTTCCCCATCAACCTCGCCCCCTCCTCCTTCCCTAAGCTGCTCTGCCTGCCTTTGCCCCTAGGCACAGCAGCTCCAGGGGCTGCCAACCATTCATTTCACTTCTCTTTTCTTCTCTTCCATTTAATGCAAAACTGTGTACTTTAGGGGATGATTTTTCCAGACCTGCTCCATTGGAGTGGGGGTGCTTCTTGGGTAAGTAGAACCCAGTACAATCTATCAAGGTGCTTACAATACACCAGAGATATACAAATAACTAAAACTGCCATTTTCCATCCCCTCCCTTCAATTCTCAGCCACAGGGTCCTGCGATCCAACCTATGCCCCTCCTCAGCCCCCAACCTCGCACTGCCCTTGTACCACATCACGCCCCATTGGCCCCTCCCAGTTCTAACCATCCCAACCTTCTGACTCTGCCCATCTTCCTTAGACTGACTCTCCCCAATCCTAAATCCACAGACACCCCCTCCTAAACAACATTCTCTATCCTTTTGAAATTTTCCAGAGATTAGGAAATCCAGGGGTTGCCATAGCTCGGAGGTGAGAAGGCATTGCATCTCCACTACTTACTAGCCGGGAGACTGTGGGCAAGTTATTTAACCTCTCCAAGCCTCAGTTTCCTCATATGTAAAATGGGAATAATGGTACATACTTCATATGGTTGATGTGAGAATTAGAGATTGTTTACGGCATATAATGATGATCACACAGCAGGTGTCCAATGAAAAGAAAATATCCTCTTATCACCAGAGGACCTACATCTCCCTACAGAGTTCTTTCCCGTTGTAAAGTGCAATAGCTATTCAAGAGATCCAATGCAGCACCACCAATAATGGGACCACCTGATGTTTTGTGATACAGTAAGGGGTCATACAATAACTTATATAGCATCGTTATGAAGTATTCTGCTCCAAAATGCTTAAGTTAAACCTAATTGGGCCTCTAGACCAGTGCTATCAACAGAGCTTTGTGTGGTGGTGGAAATGTTCTATACCTGCGCTGTCCAACAAGGTAGCCACTAGTCACGTGTGACTACTGAGGACTTAAAATGTGGCTGGTGCAACTGAGGGATTCGATTTTTAATTTATTTAATTTCAACTAATTTAAATTTAAGTAATCACTTATGCCTATTGGCTACCATATTGAACAGCCCAGCTCTGGAATTAACTTCCAGTTTATAGAAAATGCAAGGAGTAGAGCCACAAGTTAACACACATAAAACCTATTTTTAAAAATTCTTGGGACAATTGGGAGCATTGACTATGGAATGGATAGGAAATGATTCTTTGGAATTATTGTTAATTTTCTTGCATGTGAAAATGGGACTGTCCTTATTGTTAAGAAATGCATGCCGAAGTATTTGAGGGTTACGTGCTATGCTTTCTGGGACTGTCAAATAATTGAGCCAATGGGAAAGCAGATGCGGCCCAGCGTCAACATCCGTTGAATCTAGACATCTATGGGGAACGTCTTAGGGTGTTTGTTATACTGTTCTTTCAGTTTTTCTATATGTTTGAAAACTCTCATTTAAAAAGTTGAAAAAGACATAACACAAATATTTCATAACTTGCTGGCTGCTGCCATTGTAGGAAAGATCAGAGGTTTTTCATCAGCCCACTGGACAATCGGGGGTGGGGAAAATCCAGATTTGTGTTTTAGTAGCCCCTTGGCCACGACTGGAATGGAAACTCCTAGCTATTTTGCTAATACCTCAATCTCTCCTGGGTCCCCTTCTCACTCACCCACTACACACACACAGGTCCCCTCCTCCTCCCCTTCCCTTGGCCCCCCTCCTCCGCCCCTGCCCTCCCTGCCCTGCCCTTGTCTGCCAGTGCCCTCAGATGAGTGCATGCCCTACTGGGTAGGAGCTTTGAAGATGAAACATGCTGAGTCCCCGGGCCAGGGGTTGGCATCCTTTACACAGAGGAGGGTGCGGGCCACTCCACCATTAAAGCACATTCTAGGGAGGCGCTGACCCGGCCACCCGCCCAAGCCTATAAAGCACAAATTGCCCCAACCCCATCGCAGAGCCAAGCCCCTTCAGATCTGAGAATAAATAGGACTGGAGCCGCGAGGAGCACACTGGAGTTTCCACCAAGACTCCGGATCTCACATCCTGTACTCTGCAACCCGCATCTCCAGAAGCACCATGACCTGCGGATCAGGATTCAGCGGCCGCGCCTTCAGCTGCGCGTCTGCCTGCGGGCCCCGGCCCGGCCGCTGCTGCATCTCGGCCGCCCCCTACCGCGGCGTCTCCTGCTACCGCGGCCTCGCCGGGGGCTTCGGCAGCCGCAGCGTCTGCGGGGGCTTCCGCGCCGGCTCGTGCGGCCGCAGCTTCGGATACCGCTCCGGCGGCGTGGGCGGACCCAGCCCGCCCTGCATCACCACCGTGTCGGTCAACGAGAGCCTCCTCGCGCCCCTCAACCTGGAGATCGACCCCAACGCGCAGTGCGTGAAGCAAGAGGAGAAGGAGCAGATCAAGAGCCTCAACAACAGGTTCGCTGCCTTCATTGACAAGGTGGGTGTCTTTGATCACGCCCTTCCTGAACCTTCAGTTCCTGGGCTAGGCACTGAAGGGGTAGTCAGGGGCAGGAGGCATGGGGTCCGGGTGAGCTCCCAGTGTGATGGAGGAGATGGACACACATCCAGGGCACAGACGGACACAGAGACTTGAATATAGGGCAGGGGGTCCTGATCTGAAAGCACTGTTATTACATACAACCTCTGTCCAGACAGGCAGGGGCCCCACAAAGAGACAAGGACAAGGCTTGGAACTGATGTCAGACGAGGAGGACATGCATGCATACAAGACATGAGAAATGCTCATAAGAAATAGGAACAGGACCACAGGGTCATCCTTTGAGTGGGTATCTTTGATCACATACTACCTGAACTCCAACCATAATCAGGACTCAGGCTAGGCACTGACAGGAGACGCAAAAGACCTCTACTGACTCCTGAACGCATGCCACCTGGACTCATCAGTTCAAGATAACTCAGTTAACCTGAGAGCAGGGTCTGAGCTTTCCCAGCCTCTTGCTCCCATCCCTAAGCTGGAAAATCCAGACACAGAACCCAGTCAGGAAATCCAGAGGTTGCCTTGTCTCCCACTGCCCAGCTCTGTCTCATCTCTGCTCAGCTCTGGGTTGAAAGTTTACCTTAAAGCAATCACCCCTCTCCCCAAAATGGGCTTTGGGGCCCCAGGAGCCAACTGACCCCTCCTCTCCACTCCGAATGGCAGGTGCGCTTCCTGGAGCAGCAGAACAAGCTGCTGGAGACCAAGTGGCAGTTCTACCAGAACCGCAAGTGCTGCGAGAGCAACCTGGAGCCGCTGTTCAGTGGCTACATCGAGACGCTGCGGCGGGAGGCCGAGTGTGTGGAGGCCGACAGCGGGAGGCTGGCCTCGGAGCTCAACCACGTGCAGGAGGTGCTGGAGGGCTACAAGAAGAGGTGAGTGCGGCCGGGAGTGACACTGGGCACAGGAAATGACTTAGGTTAAAGCCACTGGATTAGCCATGAGAGGAACATCCAAGCAGGGCGAGTGGCCCTGCAGGCCCGGTGGGCAGTGTGCAGCAGCATCTTCTCATCTTCTCAGCACCTGGATCCGATGTGAGCGTCTGGGTCACTGAGGGCTGACAGGTCCTGGGGCTCTGGGGGTCCCACTGCCTAGGGTGCTGAGTGCTGATGCCGATGGGTCTCATGGGCCCCCACCCCTGAGCCAGGATGGACACCCAGGGAGGGGAGGCTGGGCCTCAGTGCCCCAGAGGTGATGCTGTCCACTCCTGGCAGGGGGCTGGGTGCTGAGGCTTATTTGCCTCCTGAGGTGACCTCAGAGCAGCTTTGGGAACAGGGCTGTGAGGTCCCAGAAGATTAGCCCCCTCGACCCCTGAATTCAAAGTGGAGAGAGAATCACAGACACATGGCCGTGCAAGCAGAGAGGACCCAGCAGGGCTGCCAGGGGTCCAGCTGTGTGGGGAGGCTCCTAATACTTCCCCCTTCCCTGGGATGAAGTGGAGGGGCTCTGGGGAGACCGGCCCTTCTGAGACCTCCCTCTCTGCCCTCTTGTGCGTCAGGTATGAGGAGGAAGTTTCTCTGAAAGCAACAGCCGAGAACGAGTTTGTGGCCCTGAAGAAGGTGGGTACCCTGGGATCACGAGGTACAGACACGGGGGATCTCAGGATGACAGGCTCTTCTCGGGGAGACCCAGGGTCCTCACCTCAGTGTGGGGTGCAGTGACCTTGCCACATCAGGATGGGAAATCCCCAGAGATCAGGGCATGAAAGGCACGTCCAGGGCTTTGAGCAAGGGCGGTCACCTGGCATATCCACTAGCACCCTGCCCTGGGGCAGGGGGTTGGCTGGGTTGCTCCCTGGATGTCCCTCTGCCTCAGAGGTTGTGCCCTGTGGCCGGGGTCCACATGGAGGCAGAGCAGCTTCAGTGTCTCTGTTGCGGGACAGTGTCCTGTCTAGCACTGTGGGAAGTCTGACCAAGAGCAGGGCCGCAGTCCCCGGGTGTGGGGGAGGATGGAGTAGAACCAGGAGTGGCCGGGTGCAGTCCTGGAGGACTGTGGGGGACAGCGAGGGTCAGGGTGGCCGAGCGGGGGAGTCAGTCTGGCAGGCCTCCTGGAACGGGGGAGGGTAGAAAGGAGAGCTGGGAGGGCAAGATGTCTCAGGTGGGGGCTGGGGGGTGAAAGGCTGGGGGCCCATCTCCCAGGCACCAGGGTTTGTTCTCAGAAGGGGAGGGGTTGTGAGGCCCATCCCGGGAGGTCAGAAGGTGTGGAGATGGAATGGGAATGGCAACACTGGGCATCCTTTCCCCCTGGCCTCCTTGTAATGGGCGAGAAGAGAGAGGAGTTTGGGGTGACGATCACCAGGGGTCCTCTGAGCTCAAAGACTCTCCACCTTTCCAGGACGTGGACTGCGCCTACCTCCGCAAGTCGGACCTGGAGGCCAACTCGGAGGCCCTGACCCAGGAGATCGACTTCCTGCGGCGACTGTATGAGGAGGTGAGGGATCGTGGTCCAGGTGGATAACCGGCAGCCGGCCTGGAAGAGAGGGCGTTGGCCTGGGCCCGGAGGTGGACGGGGATTTGGGCAGGGGGCTGCCGTCCATGAGGCTGTCAGAGGGGGCAGGGGCTGGAGACCAGGGAGGGGCTGAGAAGACTGGGTCCACGCTATGGTGGGTGACGCTGTGGTGTGAGCAAGGTCCTTCCACCCCCCCACCCTCCAACCCCCCATCGCAGGAGATCCGTGTTCTCCAAGCCCACATCTCAGACACCTCGGTCATCGTCAAGTTGGACAACAGCCGGGACCTGAACCTGGACAACATTGTGGCCGAGATCAAGGCTCAGTATGACGACATTGCCACCCGCAGCCGGGCTGAGGCCGAGAGCTGGTACCACAGCAAGGTGAGTGGCACAGGACACCTGCCTCCTGACATGGCAGTGGGAGGGATGTGACGTGTATGTTAGCAAGGCTTCTTTTGTCTGGAGGTTTTGATCTTTAGGGATGGTAAGAGAAGGACAAACAGTTCTCAGGTTGGGTGGCAGGGAAGGGCTGCCATGTGTGGTTGTACAGGCTGAGCACTGTACAACCTGCACTATCACCTGTGGTGCCTGAAGGGGTGGGATGTCCCATCCTGAGCCTCAGGAGCCTCTCTGCCTCCCCCCAGTGTGAGGAGATCAAGGCCACGGTGATCCGGCACGGGGAGACCCTGCGCCGCACCAAGGAGGAGATCAACGAGCTGAACCGCGTGATCCAGAGGCTGACCGCTGAGGTGGAGAATGCCAAGTGCCAGGTAATGGTCGTGTGGGGCCCACCCAGGGTCCCACGGGCAGTGTGTGCCCAGTGTGGACCTCACCATCCATCCTCTAGCCCGTGTGCATGACTAGAGTCCCCGGTTGTGGTCGCTCAGGGAGACCCAGGTGATGAGGCCGAGAGGCCTGTTCCTGGGGTGATCCCAGCTGGGTGGGAGCACTGGACACGTGCAGGAAATGGACAGAGAGACCCAGGGACCAGAACCCACCTTGTTGTCCTCTGGGTCCCCAGAACTCCAAGCTGGAGGCCGCAGTGAGCCAGGCGGAGCAGCAGGGCGAGGCGGCCCTCAGTGACGCCAAGTGTAAGCTGGCCGGGCTGGAGGAGGCCCTGCAGAAGGCCAAGCAGGACATGGCGTGTCTGCTCAGGGAGTACCAGGAGGTGCTGAACTCCAAGCTGGGCCTGGACATCGAGATCGCCACCTACAGGCGCCTGCTGGAGGGCGAGGAGCAGAGGTGGGGCCCTCATCCTGGCCCTGAGCTGCCCATTCCTGCCCCTCTAACAGCCACCCTCTCTCGTGGCTGAGCAGTGGCCGGGGGTCTGGGACAAACCTATCACATATCCCTCTGGGGGAGAGGGCAGTTTGGGAAGGCTCTTCCCTCAGACCCTCCACTCCTACGTTTTGACCTCTTGGACCCCACTCCAAGAATTCGTGGAGCCCTGTCTGCGGCTCTGGCTGAGTCACTAATGTTGCCTTTTTCTTCTTCCCTCTCAGACTGTGCGAAGGTGTTGGGTCCGTGAATGTCTGTGAGTACCACAGTCCCTGTGTGGATGGATCTACTCCTTTCCTGTAGGGGTAGCAGAACCTGGAAGTAGGAGGTTCACTGAAACCCAACTATAAAAGAGTGGGTCGACTTTCCAGGAGGAGGGATTTGGGGTCAGACAGCAGGAAAGACCACAGCTTTGGGACTAGATGGACCTAGAGTTGTGAATAAATATGCTCCCGACTTTTCATACCCAGGGATCAAGGCAGGGGGAGGGGCATCGCCGGGGAAGCGGGATGACTTGCCCCCCAGAATTTTGACGCAGCCTCTGGGGTTCGCAGGTGTCAGCAGCTCCCGGGGCGGGGTCGTCTGCGGGGACCTCTTCGTGTCCGGCTCCCGGCCCGTGACGGGCAGCGTCTGCAGCGCCCCCTGCACCGGGAACCTGGCGGTGAGCACCGGCCTGTGCGCCCCCTGTGCGCCGTGCAATTCCATCTCGTCTTGTGGCCTCGGAACCGGCGGCGTGGGCTCCTGCGGCATCAGCTCCCTCGGCGTAGGCTCCTGCGCCAGCACCTACCGCAAATGTTAGGCGCCCCAGCTCAAGCCCCGGGCCCGGCATCTCCCCCGCACAGCCTGGCACTGCCCGCCCTGCCTGGTCCAGCCCAGCCCAGTCCCCCGGGCGGAGCGAGCACTGGGCTACTTCTCTGGGCTTTGAAAGGGCCGCCCCACTCCTGGCGTCTCCCGTCTACATGTGATCCGGTATTCCTCGGCTCTGCCGCTTTCTGCTGGGAAAGGCTACGCCAGAAAGAAGTCCCCTTGGCACTCGCACGAAGGGGGTTCTGGGGCAAAAAAACCCAGCATCCTACCCTAAGCTGTCACAGGGCCAATGGGCAGAAACCCCCAGCCTTTTCCCTTCCTCCTCTGCTGAGTTCATCTCTATCTTTATCTGCGTTTCCAATAAATCAACGTAGCCGACCCTGCGCCTTGTCTGCACCTCTGTTATCCTCCTAAAGGGTCAGGGTTTGGGAGAATCCCCAAAGTCACGTGGAGCAGAGAAAGGTCTAGTCTGGGGTCTCCAGTACAGTCCTCTCTCCCTGGGCTCACAGCAGTCTCAGATTTAGCCGAGGGTTGTGCTGGGCTCCCACACGATGTCATTTCATCCACACTGCCTTCGTGATACACCTTGCGGATGGAGCTCGGAGACACTCTGTAACTGGGGTAGGGCCCCACCCTGAGTTCAGGAGTACAGCTGGGTTTGAACCCTGAATGCCTCTCTCCTGCTCATTTCACTAAAGCACAGCTGCCTCCCAGAAAACATCCCTGTGCACGTCTGTAACCTGATGGATAACGAAAATTAGATACACCGGGGATTGCAAGCTTACGTAAGCATCACTCGTTGCTTTGGTGGGGAAGACTCACGCCTGAATAATTTATGAGTATTCTTTAAGGGGCAAATACATGAACATGATCTAAACTTTCAGAAAGCCTTTCATGTGGCTACCTTTTTATTTAGTGGAGTCCTTTTGGGGTTTGGAGACCTGCCATAGCTGATAAATTGCCCCAAAGATAGAAAACAGCACGTAGCAAGAAGGTGATGTGGCTTAGAGGGGAGCACCCGGCTGCCTGGGTCCAAAACTGGGCTCTGTTCCTTTCTAGCTGAGTGACCTTTGGCATTTACTTACCCTCTCTGTGCCTGTTTCACATGTCTAAAGTGAGAACAATTAAAAAGAGCACCTACCTCATAGGGTTGATGGGAGGATTAAGGAATTTCACATCATAAAATGCTGAGTGCCTGCCACAAAATAATCATGATACGTGTTTATCGTTCGTAGTATTCTTTTGCAGAATATAAAGTAGCAATCCCTCCAGGGATCACGGCCATGGCCACCCTCTCATTACATTTATATCTGTTAACCAGTTTGCAAGTACAGAGAGAATTCCCCACGTCTTCCAGGGCCGTGGAGCTCCTTCACGCAGGGAACCATCCCCCCCACACACACTGATGAGGATCTTACAAGCGGCGGTGGGAGTGGGGAGATGCTCCCTCAGCGTCACTATCGGCCAAGGCGAGTCCCCAAACATACATCTGTACAGCGGGGTGAATCTCTAAACTTCCAGTCCCAGGCCCAGAAAACTGGAGCAGAAACGTAAGTCCCCACCCCCATCCCTCAGGGCAATAGAAATACTTCAGGTTATTGAGAGACCAGAGCAAGTGACCTGAAAAGACCGAGGCTCTTTTAAGGGATGGCATCAATCCCTGGCCTCCTGGCCACCAACCTGGCCCTCCACCCTCCTGATGGAATCCTGAGCAGGACAGAGCCCTGGGAGAGTGCCAGAGTGTGCCACTGTCCCAGCCAGCCCTCTGTGCTGGGAGGCCACACAGCTCAGAAGCAGCCCCCGTCAGGAGTCCAGACCTGAGGCCCAAGCACCCGCTCCATCCCTCCATCCCTCCCCAGCTCAGAAGCTACCAGTCCAGTGGGACTTCTCAGCTCTGTCAGCTGACCCCTCCCTTCCCATCTCACTGGTCTCATGAGCCCAGCTGGGCCTTGAAGACCTGCCCTACTTCACTCTCTCACCCTTCCTCCAACTCTGAACCTCCTCTTTCCTGCTCTAGCTCCACAGTCCTTACCTCCATCTAGGTTCCCACTCCTGGACAGGCTCAGGCAGAGGAGCAAGGGTGACTGAGTTAAACGCACAATGCCCGTGATGCAGAATGGTGAAGAAAATGAAACACCTCGCTGTGTGCCCTTTAGCAAGTCACCTCCCCTCTCTGGGCCTCCGTGTATTCACTAGAGAAAAAAATGTTTGGACGAGATGGCTGCTAATGTCACTTACCAATTTAAAGCTCTATTATTCTGTAGGAGACGTGGGATAGGAATAGGAGCTGGAGGGAAGAAGGACGGTTCAGTGCCGCGCAAATGTGCTGGGTGCACGCTGTCTGCATCTTCATTCTGCAGAGCCCCCTGTCTGTAGCCAGCTGTCTGTGAGCGGACAGTAGGATTGCATCCAGATATGTGCACATCTCCGGGCATCTGTGTGGAAACACACACGCATGGGTGACTGAGGGTTTCTATATGTGTGATTACATGTGTGAATGAGTGTGTGCCTGTGTAGATGTGCTGGAGAGAGGAGTTTTGTGGGTACATGTGGACATGCGTGCAGTGCTGGTGAGGTGGATGAGGTGGGGTCACGGATGGAGAACGGGGCTAAGGTGGAAGTGGTGACAGGCAGGTGCTGCTGAGTGTCACACTGGGGAGGTGCCCTCTGGCTAGGTGCCCGAGCTCTAACCCTGGGCTCACCTACCCCCCTCCTGCCCTACAGTCAATTTAGCTCCAGCAGGGACAGAGGGAGGTCAGTTGGCCTTGGACTTTGTAGAGCCTTCTTTAAAGGTAAAGCCTTTCCTAGAACTACGGTAAGTGAAACATTAATTACATTTATATAACTCTTACTAAAGCACTCTTTAAGTGCTTTATATATAGTAATATATTTAATTCTCAAACAGCCCTGCGATAGGTCCTATTCTTATTTTACAGATCAACTGTGGTGCAGAGAGGTTACGTAGGAAGGAAAAGTAAAAGAGATAAATGAATCTTCTCCAGTTAGATCTGGGGGAGGGTGGGACCGAGGCCCAGAAACAGGGGGAAGTTTGGCCAAGGTAATGGCAGGATTAGGAATAGAATCCGGGCCTGTCTTCCTCACTCCAGGCAGGTCTGGTTGATATGCTGCAGGTAGAATCGCATCAGGAGAATTCCATTTAGACCCATCAAGAGACTCCCAAGGGGTTTCCACACAGTGAGCCATGTTAGTGGTGAAAGAACAGGGCTCAGTACATCCAGGGACAGGCCAACAGGACCGCAGAGCCTGGGCCCGTTCACCTCTACACGGCAGGCCTGGAGAGGGATGGATGAGCAGTCACTGCCTCGAGGGGCTCGGAGAGAGACACTAAGTTGCATCTGTCATGTTTAAGTGTATTAAGTGTGAGGCAGGCATGGGGAGCACACAGAGCGCTGACCTCTCCTGGTCCCCTTCTGCTGAGAAGCCATGACTGAACTGGTGACAACCCTCCTCCCTTCAGAAGTCACCCTGACTCACAAAGTTTGTAAACGGGCTAGTGACTGACTCTCCAGAAATGACAGTTCTCTCCCACCCCAGGCTGGAATGTGACCCATGACCAGGGGAGCCACTCAGAGAATCTGTCCCCAAACCACAAACATTGCTGGTGGCCCACATGGCCCTGGCCCAGCGAGAGACTCAAACCCCACAGCCCTTGGGATCTCCTGGACCGAACTCAGGCTTGGGATTTAGAAAGGGAAAATGTGGGCAGCCAGTCCTCAGCGATGCGGGCTGCAAAATGCTCACCATAAATCCTGCCAACAACTCATAGGTGGTATTTCCTTCTGCACTTCCCACAAAGTTCCTTCTTTGACATGATCAGCACAGAAGGAGCTGGGAAAACCTGACCTTGAAAATCAGAATGTCATTACCTCCTAGCAAAATGCGGGAACACGGGGCCCAACTGAAAAGTCTTGCAGAGGGGCCACTCTGCTTTCAGACAGCTGCTTTTCATTGGGAGTGTTGATAAGGATGTTTTTACAGTTGGTGTCACTCAGTACTGATGTGTGAGTCCCGTGGGGCCATGTTCCCAACCCTTCAGGTGGGTGGCAGCCTGCCAGCCAAGTTTCAGTCCCATTCCTTTTGCATGAGACCACTCTGTTTACCAGGAAGGGAGATTTTTGGATACCTGTGCTCCAGGCAGGGACCCAGGAGAACACAGCAGACACCTGGCACTAGCATACCTTAAAAGGTAAAGCCAGGGCCTCTGTCCAGTGACGCACCTTGTCCCCACCCAAGGACATAGAAAGCAGGAACCATTGTTCCCCAGGTGCATGGATGATGTAATCCTTTGTGCAGTAGAGAAGAATGTGAGCTCACCGAACGGGGGCTTCTCTGGGGCCTGTATGACAAGGAAAGAGCCCAGAAACCCAGCCCTTCTCTGGACACCCCACCAAACTGGCGTATCTTCTGCCCCCCAAAGTCCAGCTGCCTTGTGAAAACTCAGACCAAACTACACCACAGACCTGGAAGAAGGGGCAGAGCCAGAACCTCTGTCTGATCCCAAAGCCCATGCTTTCCTCCACCATAGTGTGCTGTTTCCAGCAAACCATCAGATCACTTTTAAACTAGAACTCAGGCCTGAGCTACCCAATTGTGTCACATCCCCCAGCCCCAAGCTGTAAGGGCCATCTCCCCCAGGGCCTGTCCTCATGTGCCCCTGGCCGGGCCACACAAGGCTTGCCCTCATCCCCATCCCACCTCTTCTCCTGGTCTGGTTCCGTGTACAGCCTGCCTCCCCACCCAGAACATCCTCTCCAGAGGGCCGGGATTACAGTGTGGTCTTGCTCACCAAGCACTGTGCCTGACCCTTAGAGGCCTTTCGATAAGTGTTTGTAGAGTGAGTGAGTGGATGAATGAGGGCGGTTCTCAGCTCCTCTGCCTGAGAAGAGCTGACTGTGGCCCCGGGCTAGGGAATAAGGAGACTCTCCCACATGAATTACCCCTTCCGTCACTTTCACCAGGGGCGTTCTGACCCACTCAACCCTCAGACCCTGGTTCTATAATATCACCGTAAACTGAAGTCACATGGACCCACACACCACAAGGAGAGGGTTGCTTCTTGACAGAGTCCCCCACCCCACAGCCCGCCAGCTTTGTCCTTGCTTTCCCAATAGCCTCGGGAATCTGGTGAAAACAGGCTGGCGGCTCAGTCCACAGCAGAACTTTTTATTGCAAAGGAGGAGTCCCAGGAAAAGAGGGGCAGGGCGGTTCAGAGGGGCAGGGTGCCGGCTGCAGGTAAGCCACAAGCCCGGCCTCCCGAGGATCACAGCGTCCAGGCCCTCTCCGCACTGGGGACGGCTCTGTCACCGGTCCAGTAATCTACATTCCAAGATCTCACGCTCCGGGCGGGGTGGGGGACAAGAGGGAGAGGCGAGGCGAGGGCCAGCTCCGTGGGAGGGGGCGTCTGAGACACAGGGCCAAGTCTCTGGGGCAGAAGCGAGGGTTCCTTGACTTCCCCGGAGCGGGGCGGATGGGTTCAGCATCCGCGGGAGCCGCTGCAGCTGAAGTCCCCGACACAGCCGGGGGAGCCGCAGAGCGCACAGCCGCCGCCAGGGGCGCTCGTCTCCAGGGCGCCGGGGCCCACTGCAGGCGGCGGCGGGCGGGCGGGACCCGAGGCTGAGCCGGGCCCGCAGGTGGGGGCGCTGCCCAGGGCTGAATGGAGAGCGGCTGTTGGAGAGCGGAAACGCCCTCTTCCCTCCACTCCCCGTTCAGCCCCAGAAAACAGGCAGACAGACAGACAGACTCCTTCCCCAGGGGGCAGATGCACAGACCCACCAGGAGAAGACCTGCAAACTCTCCAAAGTAACAGACTCACAGACCCCTTCCCCCAAGAAACAGGCTCGAGGTCCCCCCTCCCTGAGTCAGACACACAGATTCTCCCCACCAGAGAATAAAACAGTCTCCTCCACGAGGATAAACCCACAGAACTTCCTCCCATACCCCAGGACAAACCAACAGACCCTCCCCACAAAGAGCAGACCACAGGACCCCCTCCCCCCAACACGCGCAAACGCAAGGAATCACCCCTGAGAGAAGAAACAGCCCCCCCAAAAGGGAGACACAGCAGAGGCAGACCCCTTCCCAAGAAGATGCACACAAAGAGGGGGGATAAGATTTGACCCCTCTGACCAAGTTACACCTATCATTTACTTACTGATGCTCCCCGTCCCAAATCCCACACCAAGCCTGCAGGGAGAAGGAGGAAGCAGGTGAGTGCATCTATCTGCTGGGCGGAATGTTCTCCATTTTCTGCAACAGAACCCTCCTGGCCCTCTCCAGACAGGCAAAACTCTTTCCATCCTGCAGGCTCCCTGTGCTCTCAGATCCCCACAGCTCTTTGGAGTAAAGACTCCTGGACCTTTAAACTCAGTCCTTCCTGCTTTAAATTCAATAACTCGCTTTCATTGATGACTTCCTGGAGGAGGGAGAAGGTAAAAGATCCACACTTTCTTTGGCCTAAACATCTTGAAAGGAGAGGCGGGGGGGGGGGGCGCATTTTAAAGGGGACCACAGAGAAGACAGCTCAGTTATCTGAAGAATATTGTTTAAGCCTCACCCAATCACTTTCTACCTGTGTGTCCTTGAGGTAGTCCTTTACCCTCTCTGAGACTCAGTTTCCTCATCTATAAAATGGGGATAATAGCGTCCCTCCCAGGGTTTTTGCAGGGGTTAGTAAATGTGGGAGGTAATAAATGCAGCACACCTGTTGCGTGGTGAGTTCCCCTCAGCTTGGTGTAACCGCTGGAGCTGGCAGGCCTTGGTCCCTACTGCTGTCTAAGGTTAAGGACCAGGCCCTACCTGTTCCTGTAAAGCCTGCCTTCCCCAGGCTGAGGGGAGAGAGTCAGAGTTGAGAAGAAGGCACTCTGCACCGGGGACCTTATTCCCCCTGGCTGGGCCTTGATCCCTGCAGCTGTCTTGATGGACAAGCTGGCCCCTGCTCTCTGATCCTGGGGGTGAATGACTTCACGAGTCACCCCATCTGGGGGCCAAGGGTGCTTGTTACCTGGGACCTGTTGTCTAAAGGGTTGTAAGACGGTGGGGAAAAAACAGACTCCAGGAAAACAAGTCCCTGGATGCCCAGGTCAGCTCTCCCCACCCCCGGCTATGAGGACCCAGGTGGTGACCTCCCCGTGCCCCTACACTCCTCACGGTAGCCACACCTGTAGTGCCACCCAGCCCTCACCTGCTCTCCTCGCCCTCCAGCAGCTTGCGGTAGGTGGCGATCTCAAAGTCCAGGCCCAGCTTCACGATCATCAGCTCCTGGTACTCGCGCAGCTGCCGCGCCATGTCCTGCTTGGCCCTCTGCAGGGCGGCCTCCAGCCAGGCCAGCTTGTCCTTGGCGCTGCCCGCGGCGCCCTCCTCCTGCAGAGCTGCCGGCTCCTCTGCTCTCTCTAGTTCGCAGGGCTGGGGGCGAAGGGAAGACCACGAACAGAAGGACATCCTTGGCCCCCAACCGTCTCCACCCAAGGATCCAGACCTTTCTCGGAGGCTGGAGGGCCAATGAGGGATTCAAGAGCATGTGAGGAGTGAGCCTGTTCCAAAACACGTGTTTGTGTGTCCGCCCCACTCCCAGGGTGGAGATTTGCGGCCAGCCATCTGGGACGGCCGAGAGAGAGCCTTTTACGTCTCGTATGGTGACATGTCTAATATGCGCTCGGATCCAGGAAGTATCGAATGCTCCTTAGCACATAATGCGCTGGGATTATTGTTACATCGGGGAAACTAACAGAAAGAATATCCTTTCCTCACAGGAGACTAGAATTTGTAGTCTCTGGGGAAAAGAGTAAGAGTAAGCACTTGCCTTGGTGAGCTGTGCTCGCTGCTTGGGAAGCCAGTGGGGGAATGAGCGCAGCTGTGGCTGGTGGGGGACTGAACCACGACGGGCCCACCCACGCACGCTGCCACCCCTGAACCTGAACGGCTTGTCCCTCCTCAAAGTCATCACTTCCTGGAGAAGGGAGAACCCCCTAAATATCCCTCAGAGCCTGAGACACTTGTATCCACAGAAAGCAAGAAAGACCAGAGAGGAGCAGAAAGCTTTCTGTCTGCCGGGCGGAGCGTGAGCCGGGGGCTTGACGGAGAGGGCCGTGGGAGAAAAGAGAGGTTGGGAGGAGGAGAGCATTCATGTGGGAACCTCTCCTTTCTAAAGCCTGAGTCGCAAACACAAATGCCTACAGATGCCTGGCTGGAGGCACCAAAAGGTAAAGGTCAAAGGTTAAATATAATCAATAGTATCCAGTTCCACAAAGAAATATGCATGCTCCCATTTTCCTGAATCACCTCTTTCATGTTTTCAGTCTTTCATTTCTCTACCTTGGATAGAGACAGAGGTTCTGCGCCTTTTCTACAGGGAGAGTAACAGCACTGGCCAAGGGGATGATAAATGTCCCAGAACCCTCTGCCTCCATGTCAAAGGAGCCAAGCTAGAGTGGTGGGGACTGTGGCACACACAGAAGCATATCCCCCTGTGAAGATGACAGAGAAGATAGAGGCCTCTCTTCTGTAGGCAAATGCCAGCATGTGGGATCATAGTTTAACATTGTCAGAACTGCACATTTTTAAAGAGAACCCAGAAAACTGGATTTCTAGGTAAATTCTTGCAAGTTCTGAAGATGGGCTCAAATTTAATGTTGTGTGAGATAAACAAAACACACAGACATAAAAATGTATATACACATAAAAATGGTATAGAAACAAACATACATATTCATCCGTATTTACCTACGTGTTGATTACTTACACACACGAAATGCAGAGTCCTAGGAGATGTAAGCATGCTATGCACCTACAGCCACACTCCTGTTTGCTCAGACATTCACAACAAGAAACTCTATCCATCTATTCCAAAGGTTGGGGAGATGTCCGGTCTAGTCGTCATAAACAATAGGCACCCTCCCACCGTCACCCCTCTGCGGCCCCCAGTCCCGCCCTCACCTGAGTCTTCGCGCTGTCCACCTCTGCAGTGAGCCGCTGGATGGCCTGGTTAAGCCTGTTCAGGTCCTCCTTGCTGTGCCTCAGGGTCTGTGCGTGTTTCTGCATGGTTGCCTTTATCTCCTCACACTGTGGGGTGGGGGCAGCAGAGCGGGGGGAGGATCAGGGAGACAAGGAGAACAGACTGAGTGCTCGACTGAGGCAGCTAGACTGTTCCACTACCCACCCATCCACCTTCCATCTCGAGCACATCATCAAACTTCTCCGGGTCTCTGTTTCTCCATCTGTAAAATGGGGACAATAATCTTCGCTGTCCACAAGGGATGTTGAGAGAATGAAATGTGCTTGGCTGGCAGTGGTGGGCATTCCGCCAGGCCTGGGGATGCCAGAAGGAGCATGAACTCAGGCACAAAGGCAACACCGCAGAGCAACAATCTGTTGAGTGGAGTCTTCAGACTGAGGTCACATAGGGTTTATCCCAGGAGTAGGGATAGTTAAACTCGAGGAAATCAATTACCTCATTCATCACAAAGGATATTCTAAATTAATACAAAAGGCATTTAATAAAATTCAACAATCATTCCTAATTTTAAAATACTTAAAAAAATCTAAGAATATGAAGAAACTTCCTAATTTGATGAATGCTATTAATCAGGGACAGGGATCCAGATTGTGGATTCTTCCCCAAACCCAAGGCCACCATGGGAAGTGCTGTCCACAGGGACAAAACCAGCGGGGCTTTTCCCTCGTTGCACCTTGTCCCCACACACCAGTACATGACCAGCCTGGGCACAGTAACTGACACTTGCACAGCCTCACACTCTCCAGTCCTTTACCTCCACCTCCCGCCTGGGGGCCCACGACCACCTGTGAAGTAGGCCAGGTGGGCGTTGCTGTCTCCTTGGGCAAGCTGATGCTCATGACCTCTACCGTGCAAGGAAGAAGGGACCCAGAGGGCCATGAGGGACCCGATTGCATCTTAAGCCCGTGCTCTTTGCTCTACACCCTGAAGGACATGACATCACACACACGCTTCAACCCAGAGAAGAGGCACTGCTCGTGCCAGCCCAGTGCAAATGTCTTTCCGGGCAGATGCAGTGTGGGGGAACGGATGTGAGCAGACTGCAAAACGTCATCTCCCACCGCTCTGCCCTATCCCACGCCCACCCTCTCCCGCTCCCGTTCCCAGAAGCTGTAGACACGGCAGACAAGCCTGTGCCTGGCTGGGGCCAACAGATCTGGGTGGGGTCTGAGACCCCTCACCTCGTGTGAGCCGCTGAGCCACAGGGACAAGTCTCACCATGATGAAGAGAGCTGTGGTCTCTCTCCTCCAAGCCTCTTGGGAGCACCTAAGCCCAGCTCCAGCCCAAGGAGCTCCCAGAACCCTCGCCTCTGAGGACGAGGCCTCTCCTTCCTGGGGCTTTGTGACCTCACCTTGTTATAATTGCAGAGTTCTGACAGTGGGTGGAAGCGGCCGTTCTGTGAGCCCGGATGGGAAAGTGGAGGTCCCTGGGCTGGAATGGGCCTTCAGGTACTTCAGGTGGGGGAAATGTGTGGAGCTGAGGAGTTTGGGCTTATGGGGTGGGCAGTGGGGAGCCACAGAAGGTGCTTGAGCAGGCCTGTGGCCTGGTGTGAGATGCAATTTAGGAAAGCCTGTCTGATAATAATGTGGAAGACGGACAGGAGCGAGAGAGACGGGGGCTGGGGATTTGCATTCCAAGACTAGGTAGGAAACCTGGGCTGATGACTCTGAACTGAAGGAGTAACCAGGGCCAGAGAGCTCGAGTTCTGTCGGCATTTTCCTTCTGTTTTAGAAATTTCTCATACATGCAAAAGAGTATATACAACATGAGTTTAATGACTCAAATAGCAACAATAGTAAAACAAATCCTTGTGTACCCACCAGTACCCTCAAAGTCCCCTGTGGGACCTTTTCTGATCACAGCATCCGCCATCCCTGACTCCATCCAATCTCCAAAGTAACCTCTATCCAGGGTTTTTGTGTTAAGTATTCTTTTACTTTTCTTTATTATTTTGTTATGTGTGTATGAATCCCTAAACAATTGTTTAGTTTTCCCTACCTTTAAGCTTTATGTAAATAGGATACACTATCTATATGTTTCTGTGGCTTGCTTTTTCCTCCTCAACATTCTATCTGTGAGATTCATCCATTTTGATGCATGTAGCTCTGTTTATTTTTCAGTGCTGCATAGTATTCCAATGTAGGAATACTCCATTCTCCTATGGGTATACATATGTGTGTTTTTGTTTTTGTAATAAGAAACAATGCTGCTCTGAACTCTTTTGTACATATCTGCTGGTGTACTTTGGCAAGAGGTTCTTTAGGGTACTGGCTTTCAAACTTTTTTTTAAACTACAATTCAAAATAAGAAATATATTTTATATCATGGATCAGTTTATTGTTAGTGCCATGGAGTCGATTCCAACTCCTAGCAACCCTGTGTACAGCAGAGTGGAACCCTGCCCGGTCATTTTGCACCATTCTCTCACCTTCCCGTGCTACATCAGACAATGCTTCATTGCTATTCATAGGGTTTTCATGGCCAATTTTTCAGAAGTCGGTGGCCAAGTCCTTCTTCCTAGTCTGTCTTAGTCGGGGAGCTGGCTGAAACCTGTCCACCGTGGGTGACTCTGCTGGTGTTGCTTTCAGCATCACAGCGACACAAAGCTGCCACAGTATGACAACCGACAGACAGGTGATGTGGTTCCCTGACTGGGAAACGAACCCAGGCCACAGCAGTGCGAGTGCCGAATCTTAACCGCTAGACCACCACATGAATCAGTACCTATGTGCATATTCACGCACATAAACTGAAGTAAGTGTCATGAACAATTACTCCTACAATGTACAGTACACCCTGATCCTCTAACCCATGGCCTGAACACGTTCTTTCACTTTCAGTTTATGGCCTTGTGTTTCAGGTTAACTTCTTGTAAATAGCAATATTGATTTTATTATTTATTTAATGATATAATGAAAGTGAAATGCCCACGACCCCACTTACCGACGCAAGAACTGAAACATTATGAATACTGTAAGCCCGCCTGCACACTTCTTCCCCACTCTGTCCCCTCTTCCTCACCTTAGAGGTCGCCGCCTCCTTGAATGCGTGTCATTATTCCCTTGTTTATTAGTTT
Organism: Tapirus indicus; assembly: GCA_031878705.1. NCBI lineage: Eukaryota > Metazoa > Chordata > Mammalia > Perissodactyla > Tapiridae > Tapirus > Tapirus indicus. The sequence continues at coordinate 138,357,411 of CM062918.1, read as the reverse complement.
TATCACATACATGAGTATGCCTAAAAATACATTTTTCAGTTTTTCTTGTTTTGTTTTTTATAAAGAGGGTATCACTTACGCAGAGACTTATTTATTTTTTAAACATTATGTAATTAGGATTCCTCCGCTAGGATTCATAGTATTCTATTGAGTGAATAAACCACACTTTATGTAATCCTATGGTTGTTTTGTTTTGTTTTTTTCTTCTTACGAAGTTGGTGCTATGAACATTTTTCTAAATGTCCCGTGATGCATTCATATGAGAATTGCTCTTTGGTATACATCTAGGAGTGGAATTTCTGGGTCATAGGATGGTCAAATGTTCAAGGTTACAAGACAAGAATTATTGGCCAAAGTCATTAAAATAACAATTTACACTTTGATCAGCAATGTATAAAAGATTCATATCCTTTCCAACATATCTGAATTTTCAATAATTAAATGGTGTAATCAATCATTTTTGGTCTTTCTTCGCATTTTCATGATTACTATTGAGGTCGAATAGCTCTTTAAATGTTTATTATTCGTATGTATTTCTTTTTCTTGTGCCCATTTTTTCTCTTGGGTTGTTTGCCTTATTCTTAATGGATTATAAGTATTCTTTATATTTCTAGATGTTATGCTTTGTCACTTATGTATCAGAAATATCATCCTCAATTTATGACTTGTCTTTTCACTTTATGACGTATTTTGATAAATAAAAGTTCTGAATTTTAATGTAGTCTAATTTAGGCTTTTATTTTAAGCATTCTATGTGCCTTGTTTAAAAATCCTTCCCTATACCAAGGTCAGGAAGGCATTCTCTAACTTTTTCTCCTAAAAGATTTAAAGTTTTGCTTTTGACATTTATCACTTTAATTTGCTTGGAATTGATTTTGTGTAACAGAAGGCAGGAATCCAATTTCATTTTTTTTCCACATGGATAACCAATGCACAGTCCCTCCTTTACTGCTGATCTGCCATACCACTGCTGTTGTATATCAAAGACATATAGATATAGATATGTAAAGTGTATATATATATATATAGCTTTATGTATTATGCATAATTTTATTTATATATTATATTTATATATTTAATATATTTATATAATATATAGATACACAAGAATAGACAATATATGTGTCAGTTCAGAGGCTTTCCATTTTTCCCCATGGGTCAATTCATCTATTCTTGTGTGGCAACTACACTGAATTACTATAGCTTTATAACAAGTTGTAATCTCTGAAAGGACAAATACCCACTCATTCTTTTTCATCAGTGCCTTGACTATTCTTGACCTTTGTTCTTCATCATAAATTTTAGAATCAACTTGTTAAGATTTATGTAAATCCTTGTTTAGAATGTGATTGTAGTTGCATTGATTCTGTAAATCAGTTTAGGGAGAATTAACATCTTTATGAGAGTGAATCTTCTTATCTATGAACATGGTATATCTCTCCATTTAGTTAGGTCTGCTTTGTTATCTTTCATTTCCTATAACATTGCATATCAAGTTTGTATTTCTCTAGGTACAAGTCTCTCACACATTTGTCTAGATGTCTTATGAATTTTTAAATCATTGGTTTATCAATTTTATTGAGATATAATTTACATACAATAAAATGCACACATTTTAAATGTCCAATTCAACAAGTTTTAATAGATGTATGCCCCCATTTAACCACCACTGAATGAAGATGTAGAATATTTGCATCATCTCAGAAAGACCCCTCATGCCCTTTTGTAGTCAATCTCCCCACCTCATTCCAGGCAACCTCTGATTTAATTTCTGTCACTATAGATTAGTATGGCCAGTTTTAGAACTTCGTATGAATAGAAGTATACAGTATGTACTCTTTTGTGTCTGATTTTTTTCACTTAGAATAATGTTCTTCAGATTTATCCATATGGTTTCATGAATCAGTAGTTCATTCCTTTTTATTGCTGAGTAATATTCCAATGCATGAATACATCTCAATTTGTTTACTCATTCTCTTGTTGACAAACATTTGGGTTGTTTCCACTTTGGGGCTATTATGAATACAACTCCTGTGAAATTCATGTATAAGTCTCTGTGTAGACCTATTTTCATTTCTTTCAGATAAATACCCAGGAGTGGAATTGCTGTGTCATTTGGTAAGTGTATATTTAACTTTATAAGAAGTTGCCAAACTGTTTTCCAAGGTGGCTGTGCCATTTTATACTCCATGAAAGTTCAGCTGCTCCACACTTGGTGTTGTCAGTCTTTCAAATTTTAGCCTTCTAGTGGGTGTTAGGTTTTTCTCATTGAGGTTTTAATTTGGATTTCCCTGATGACTAATAATGATGAGCAACTTTTCATGTGCTTATTGGACTTTAATACATCTTCTTTTGTAAAGTGTCTGTTGAAATCTTTTGCCCATTTTTTGAATTGAATTGTTTGTTGTCGTCTTGTTAAGGGGCGAGTTCTTTACATTTACATTTAATGCAATTATTGGCCTGATTGGGTTTAATCAGCCACCTTGCTCTTTGTTTCCCATTTGTTCTGTGTGTTTTTTGTTCTCCATTGCTCCTTTCCTGCCTTCTTTTGAGTAGTCAAATATTTTCACATATTTAATATTATTTATTCTATTGGCTTTCTAGCGGTATTTATTTTTTACTTATTATAATAAATACTTTTATTTTTAGTGATTGCTCTAGAGCTGAAAAAAATGTTCATTCTTAATTTATCAAAGTCTATTTGGAGTTAATATTTTACTACTTCACCACCGTAAATGGAACCCCAGCTTTGGCCACCTGGCTTCATTCTGCTCCACGGCCACAGGCTGTGCTCTGTGATCACTGAGGGACCAACAGAGGCTTGAGGTGGCTCCCCAAATTGACCTCCACTGCTGGAAAAGCACCTGAGAAGACCCCAAGGATCCTTCCCATTCTGAAGTGCTCCACTCTCCCACCAGACCATCTCCTTCTTCGTCATGAAAGGAAAACGCACCATTATTAAATGTTTATATATATATAAACTTTTATATATAGTTAAATAAATATATTTTACTACTTCACAACTGACACATCACACTTCACAAAGTGCAGTTCATTCACCCACCCCTCCATCACCTGTGTAGTTATTGCCATGTCCTTCACTTCTACATACGTTACAAACAATGTCATTATTTCCTCTTTAAACAGCCGGCTGTCTTGTAAGGAAATTACAAAAAAATAGTCTCTTTTATTTACTCACTTTTTTCCATTTCCAATGCTTTTCCTTCTTTCGTGTAGATTCAAGATTCAATCTGGTGTCATTTCCCTTCCGCCTGAAGAATCTCCATTATCCTTTCTTCGCCCTGCGGGTCTGATGGCGATGCATTTGCTCCACTTTTGTGTTTCTGAAATGTGTACTTCACCCTTGTTTTGAAGGTTATGTTTGCTGGTTGTAGAATTCTGGGTTTATTGTGGTCTGGCCTCTGTGGCTTCTGATAAGAGACAGCAGTAACTATTATTGCTCCCCTGTATGTAATGTGTCTTTTTTTTTTCTGGTTTCTTTTTAGCTGTTTTATCTTCAGTTTTCAGGATTTTCACTATGATATGCCTACCTGTGGTATCTTTGTATTTATTGTGCTTGGGGCTCCCTGAGATCTTGGACTGTAAGTTGATGTTTTTCATCAAATATGAGAAACTATTCCTTCAAATATTTTTCCACCTCATTCTCACTCTCTTTTTCTTCTGGAATATCTATTATAGATAAGTTAAATTCCTTGATAATGTCCCACAGGCCTCAGAGGCTCATTTTTTCTTCAATGTTTTTTCTCTGTTGTTTGGATTGGAAAATTTCTATTCATCTGTCTTCAAGGTCACCGACCCTGTCTCCTGACATCTTCAATCTGTTGTTAAGCCCATTCATTGAATTTTTCATTTCAGTTATGGCACTTTTCAATTCTAGAATTTTCATTTTGTTGTTTTTTATAACTTCTATTTCTCTATTTAGTCACTAGGATTATATAGCCTTTTAGTTCTTTGAACATATTTATAGTACCCACTTTAAAGTCTTCATTTGCTCAATCCAATATCTGGGCCATCTTAGGGTCCATTTTTATTGATTTCTCTTTCATATTTTCCATTTATTTGTTTCTCTGTGCTGCATTCCATGTAATTTCTTCTGATTTATCTGCCAACTTACTCTCTCTTTAATTGGGCCTAATGTGTTGTTTAACCACCCATTGGGTTTTTCATCTAATTGCAATAGTTTACATTTCTGGAAATTCCATTTGATTTTTTTTCAGATCAGTCAATGTTTAAAGAGCTCTTATTCCTAGGTTATATATACGTATATATTTGTTTATTTTTTGCTGATGAAGATTAGCCCTGAGCTAACACCTGTGCCAATCTTCCTCTACTTTTTATATGTGGGTCGCCACCACAGCATGGCTGATGAATGGTGTAGGTCCATGCATGGGGTCCAAACCCAGGAACCTGGGCCACCTAAGTGGAATGTGCTGAACTCAACCACTATCCCACAGGGCCAGCCCGTCCTGTTCCTAGGTTATATTTTAATACCCTCTTTTACTTTTTTAAACATATGATACACACTCATTTCTTTTTCTGACTCTAATTAATTCCACTATCTGTAGTCTTCACAGGGAGGATTCTGGTGTGGGATGCTTCTGCTGACTCCCGCTTATGATGGCATCTTTGCTCATGTTTCATGATTTTCGTTTAACCGTGAGCTTGTGTTTGTCGGGACACCCTCTCCAAGGATTCCTGGAAGCCTAGGTTTTTGTGGTGTTCCTTCCTCTAGAGAGGATTTGCATTTGCTTTTGCCAGTTTTGGGGGAGAACCACCAACCTTGTTCTCACCTTGGGTGTTGTGAGTTTTCACCACAGAGAAAATCTGAACTCCAGGCCAAACCTATATGAGGGCAAATTTGTGGTTCAGAATTATCAGGGAGAACTTTTTCCCCTTTACCCAAAGCCAGGGTCAACAAGTCACGTCCCCTTCCTCTCCCTTTGCAAAGTCTTTTCCTGCCTCCCCTCATGTGGAAGATGGTCCCAGTTATCTGTTAGGGACATGGCATCCATTCTCACTTGCATGGCCTGGGCTTTGTGGCCTGTGCCTTATTTTTTAAGTATATTATCCAGAATTTTAAGTAACTTATGATAGAGGGTTTTTCAGAGTTCCTAGTCTGACATAGTGCAGAAAAGAAGTTCCTTGTGGCATTTTTCAATGAAGAAATTGACAAGGCTTGATGACTCATTGGGTGGGGAAAACAGGTATTGAAGAGTTTTAAGCTGGAGATATTAGGAAAAACTGATAAAAAAAGGGAAAGTTGATGAATGGGCATCAGTAGAGGGAAAAAGATGAGGTATTTTTAAGGCATTTTGAGTTCCAAGTATCAGTGCAACATTCACATGGAGATGCCCTGTGGGCAACAGGAAACCTTAGAGACAAATTCATTCATTCTCCTAACATTGCTCAGTGCCTGCTGTGAGCCACAACTGCACCAGACACTTCCCAGCACTGGAGAATTACCTTGGGGAGCCCTGAGCCATCAGAGCACCCCCTCCTCAATGCACACAATCGAATAAATGGCTGGCACGGCCCCAGCAGCCCGCACCATGTTGAATGCCTGCCTGGAGATCCCGCCCACCCCTCCAGGCCTGAAATAATGGACAGAAAGATTGACAAGCATGACAGGAACTACATGACTTTATTTTAAGCACAGACAGCAAGGAGGAAAAGAAGATGTGGGAAAAGAAGGGAAAAGCAGGAGTGCATGAGGAGGGGAAGGTGGGGGCGCTGAGGGGCTGCCACCAGAATCCTCAGACAGAAGAGATCCACGTGTCACTCTTCCCAACAGCCCCTCTCAGCCTGAAGGAGGCAAGAGACAAGGAGGGAGGATTCCCACACAACGAGAAATGAGAAGCGGACAGCAGGGAAGATGGGTCCAGGTGAGATCAAGCAGTTCACTCTCCACCAGGCTGCTCATGGTGCAGTTGGGCAGAAGGGCCAGCTGGGATCCTCAGGAAGGGCAAGTGGGCTGGGCGCCTGGGTGCTTCCTCAAGCCCTGCCAACTTAACACCGATTACAGCTGCTGCCACAGGCTCCCATCCTGTGGGATTTGATGCCGCAGGCACGGGTGGCTGAGAGGTCCCCAGAGACCACTCCACCCCGGGAACTGCTCACACCTGCACAGGGACAATAAGGGTAAGTCAGAACCTGCAGTGGGGGTGGGGAGCTGGTCCCAAACAGCCCCTACTCCAATCAGAACTCCCTCCCTACCAGCCTAGAGCACCCAGGTGGATGGCTCCTGCTCAGCCACATTTCCAGGGACAAAGACAATGTAAGGTTCCCTGTGGTCTGTCCTCGGGCCTCCCATCCTTACTGGAAGGGAGTCCATCTTGTAGTTTAATTTCAATCCCTTCTTAATCTATCCTCTTGTAGCTGATTTCAGGAAGATCTCCCTGGGGACAACCAAGCTGATGAAATACCTGTTTTAATCCAGAAAAGTGTTGGACATCTTGAAGCATGGACAAGTGTGTTTGGATAGGGAGAAAGTAAGAGCTTCCTATGACGGGGAAAATAAGACTGACACTCTGACAGGTCTGGAGTGAGGAATTATTGCATGCAGGACCTGTCAACCCTCTGTAACTGTGACTAGAAATGAACGGAACCCCTACCCCCGGGTCTGTCCACCCTCAGAACTAAAATGTTCTTCCTACAATCTAACTCCAGTGTCTCCCTTCAGGGCCAGAATTACTCACAGATATTCACAGAGCTGATGTCATCACACAGCCTGATGCAGGAGAGAAAAGGTCAGCATTAGGACTGGGCAGGGGTTCCTGGCAATCACCCCAGAAGTCCTGTGGTTACCAGCCCTGAATCCAGTCACCCAACGAATCGCCCAGGTCCCTCCACAGAAGGTTGGAGAAGAAGGTCTGAGGTCTAGCACCCTCAATAGCTCAGCATCTCCCCAACCCTGTCCCCAAAGAGCACAAGGGGCAGACTCTCCCAGAATCCCTCTGGGAAGTGGGACCTGCCAAAATGCACCGGGACACAGAGATCTCCCCCAGCCCCCAGGGACCCAGTTCCAGATGCCTCCCCCGCCCCCACGGACTGGCTACGGGACCTTGAACAGACTAGTGTCCCTGAGCCTCAGGCTGTCCATTTCCATAATAGAAATATATCTTTCTATCTGCCCTTTCTGTTTGAGGCCTCCTTCTATCCTGGCCCCTAACCAATGATGTTCTGGACCCAGCTCCCCCCAGCTCACACAGCCTATTTTGCACATTTCTGGCCAACTCTTCAGGAAGTCAGAGTGGTAGCTTGAACTGAGCCATGACGGAAGTATTTGCACAACAGAAATCAGCAAATACTATGAATCAGGGCTTTTTTTGTTTTGCTTCAGAGAGCCAGCAAATCATTGACCAGTAAATCATTGTCCCTCATTAAATCATGCAAGAAGACTGTTGGAAATCAGTCAGGGGACCTCAAGGCTATTCTATTTAGCCTCGCATCAGGGCAGGGAGGACTCCTGAAAGGGTTCCAAGATGGGAGCAGAAGAAGGAATGGGGGCTGGGGAAGTAATGTAGCAAAAATGCTGAGATGGGGCTGTGGGCCCAACTGTGCTGGCTGCACCCACCTCTGCTCCTCGCCCTCCAGCAGGCGGCTGTAGGTGGCGATCTCGATGTCCAGGCCCAGCTTGGAGTTCAGCACCTCCTGGTACTCCCTGAGCAGACATGCCATGTCCTGCTTGGCCTTCTGCAGGGCCTGCTCCAGCCCGGCCAGCTTGCTGCGGGCATCGTTGAGGGCCGCCTCGCCCTGCTGCTCCGCCTGGCTCACTGCGGCCTCCAGCTTGGAGTTCTGGGGACCCAGAGGACAACAAGGTGGGTTATGGTCCCTGGGTCTCTCTGTCCATTTCCTGCACGTGTCCAGTGCTCCCACCCAGCTGGGATCACCCCAGGAACAGGCCTCTCGCCCTCATCACCTGGGTCTCCCTGAGCGACCACAACCAGGGACTCTAGTCATGCACACGGGCTAGAGGATGGATGGTGAGGTCCACACTGGGCACACACTGCCCGTGGGACCCTGGGTGGGCCCCACACGACCATTACCTGGCACTTGGCATTCTCCACCTCAGCGGTCAGCCTCTGGATCAGGCGGTTCAGCTCGTTGATCTCCTCCTTGGTGCGGCGCAGGGTCTCCCCGTGCCGGATCACCGTGGCCTTGATCTCCTCGCACTGGGGGGAGGCAGAGAGGCTCCTGAGGCTCAGGATGGGACATCCCACCCCTTCAGGCACCACAGGTGATAGTGCAGGTTGTGCAGTGCTCAGCCTGTGCAACCACACATGGCAGCCCTACCCTGCTCCCCCAACCTGAGAGCTGTCTGCCCTTCTTACCATCTCTAGGGATCAGAATCCCCAGACAAAAGAAGTCTTGCTAACATACACATCGCATCCCTCCCACAGCCATGTCAGGAGGCAGGTGTCCTGTGCCACTCACCTTGCTGCGGTACCAGCTCTCGGCCTCAGCCCGGCTGCGGGTGGCAATGTCGTCATACTGAGCCTTGATCTCAGCCACAATGTTGTCCAGGTTCAGGTCCCGGCTGTTGTCCAACTTGACGATGACCGAGGTGTCTGAGATGTGGGCTTGGAGAACACGGATCTCCTGCAATGAGGGGGTTGGGGGGTGGGGGGGTGGAAGGACCTTGCTCACACCACAGCGTCACCCACCATAGCGTGGACCCAGTCTTCTCAGCCCCTCCCTGGTCTCCAGCCCCTGCCCCCTCTGACAGCCTCATGGACGGCAGGCCCCTGCCCAAATCCCCGTCCACCTCCGGGCCCAGGCCAACGCCCTCTCTTCCAGGCCGGCTGCCGGTTATCCACCTGGACCATGATCCCTCACCTCCTCATACAGTCGCCGCAGGAAGTCGATCTCCTGGGTCAGGGCCTCCGAGTTGGCCTCCAGGTCCGACTTGCGGAGGTAGGCGCAGTCCACGTCCTGGAAAGGTGGGGAGACTTTGAGCTCAGAGGACCCCTGGTGATCGTCACCCCAAACTCCTCTCTCTTCTCGCCCATTACATGGAGGCCAGGGGAAAGGATGCCCAGTGTTGCCATTCCCATCCCATCTCCACACCTTCTGACCTCCCGGGATGGGCCTCACAACCCCTCCCCTTCTGAGAACAAACCCTGGTGCCTGGGAGATGGGCCCCCAGCCTTTCACCCCCCAGCCCCCACCTGAGACATCTTGCCCTCCCAGCTCTCCTTTCTACCCTCCCCCGTTCCAGGAGGCCTGCCAGACTGACTCCCCCGCTCGGCCACCCTGACCCTCGCTGTCCCCCACAGTCCTCCAGGACTGCACCCGGCCACTCCTGGTTCTACTCCATCCTCCCCCACACCCGGGGACTGCGGCCCTGCTCTTGGTCAGACTTCCCACAGTGCTAGACAGGACACTGTCCCGCAACAGAGACACTGAAGCTGCTCTGCCTCCATGTGGACCTCGGCCACAGGGCACAACCTCTGAGGCAGAGGGACATCCAGGGAGCAACCTAGCCATCCTCCTGCCCCAGGGCAGGGTGCTAGTGGATATGCCAGGTGACCGCCCTTGCTCAAAGCCCTGGACGTGCCTTTCATGCCCTGATCTCTGGGGATTTCCCATCCTGATGTGGCAAGGTCACTGCACCCCACACTGAGGTGAGGACCCTGGGTCTCCCCGAGAAGAGCCTGTCATCCTGAGATCCCCCGTGTCTGTACCTCATGATCCCAGGGTACCCACCTTCTTCAGGGCCACAAACTCGTTCTCGGCTGTTGCTTTCAGAGAAACTTCCTCCTCATACCTGATGCACAAGAGGGCAGAGAGGGAGGTCTCAGAAGGGCCGGTCTCCCCAGAGCCCCTCCACTTCATCCCAGGGAAGGGGGAAGTATTAGGAGCCTCCCCACACAGCTGGACCCCTGGCAGCCCTGCTGGGTCCTCTCTGCTTGCACGGCCATGTGTCTGTGATTCTCTCTCCACTTTGAATTCAGGGGTCGAGGGGGCTAATCTTCTGGGACCTCACAGCCCTGTTCCCAAAGCTGCTCTGAGGTCACCTCAGGAGGCAAATAAGCCTCAGCACCCAGCCCCCTGCCAGGAGTGGACAGCATCACCTCTGGGGCACTGAGGCCCAGCCTCCCCTCCCTGGGTGTCCATCCTGGCTCAGGGGTGGGGGCCCATGAGACCCATCGGCCATCAGCACTCAGCAGCCTAGGCAGTGGGACCCCCAGAGCCCCAGGACCTGTCAGCCCTCAGTGACCCAGACGCTCACATCGGATCCAGGTGCTGAGAAGATGAGAAGATGCTGCTGCACACTGCCCACCGGGCCTGCAGGGCCACTCGCCCTGCTTGGATGTTCCTCTCATGGCTAATCCAGTGGCTTTAACCTAAGTCATTTCCTGTGCCCAGTGTCACTCCCGGCCGCACTCACCTCTTCTTGTAGCCCTCCAGCACCTCCTGCACGTGGTTGAGCTCCGAGGCCAGCCTCCCGCTGTCGGCCTCCACACGCTCGGCCTCCCGCCGCAGCATCTCGATGTAGCCACTGAACAGCGGCTCCAGGTTGCTCTCGCAGCACTTGCGGTTCTGGTAGAACTGCCACTTGGTCTCCAGCAGCTTGTTCTGCTGCTCCAGGAAGCGCACCTGCCATTCGGAGTGGAGAGGAGGGGTCAGTTGGCTCCTGGGGCCCCAAAGCCCATTTTGGGGAGAGGGGTGATTGCTTTAAGGTAAACTTTCAACCCAGAGCTGAGCAGAGATGAGACAGAGCTGGGCAGTGGGAGACAAGGCAACCTCTGGATTTCCTGACTGGGTTCTGTGTCTGGATTTTCCAGCTTAGGGATGGGAGCAAGAGGCTGGGAAAGCTCAGACCCTGCTCTCAGGTTAACTGAGTTATCTTGAACTGATGAGTCCAGGTGGCATGCGTTCAGGAGTCAGTAGAGGTCTTTTGTGTCTCCTCTCAGTGCCTAGCCTGAGTCCTGATTATGGTTGGAGTTCAGGTAGGATGTGATCAAGGATACCCACTCAAAGGATGACCCTGTGGTCCTGTTCCTATTTCTTATGTGCATTTCTTGTGTCTTGTATGCATGTATGTCCTCCTCGTCTGACATCAGTTCCAAGCCTTGTCCTTGTCTCTCTGTGGGGCCCCTGCCTGTCTGGACAGAGGTTGTATGTAATAACAGTGCTTTCAGATCAGGACCCCCTGCCCTATATTCAAGTCTCTGTGTCCGTCTGTGCCCTGGATGTGTGTCCATCTCCTCCATCACACTGGGAGCTCACCCGGACCCCATGCCTCCTGCCCCTGACTACCCCTTCAGTGCCTAGCCCAGGAACTGAAGGTTCAGGAAGGGCGTGATCAAAGACACCCACCTTGTCGATGAAGGCAGCGAACCTGTTGTTGAGGCTCTTGATCTGCTCCTTCTCCTCTTGCTTCACGCACTGCGCGTTGGGGTCGATCTCCAGGTTGAGGGGTGCGAGGAGGCTCTCGTTGACCGACACGGTGGTGACGCAGGGCGGGCTGGGTCCGCCCACGCCACCGGAGCGGTATCCGAAGCTGCGGCCGCAGGAGCCGGCGCGGAAGGCCCTGCAGACGCTGCGGCTGCCGAAGCCCCCAGCGAGGCCGCGGTAGCAGGAGACGCCGCGGTAGGGGGCGACCGAGATGCAGCAGCGGCCAGGCCGGGGCCCGCAGGCCGACATGCTGCTGAAGGCGCAGCCAGAACTGTATCTCTGAGTGGTCACACAGGAGCTGGGTTTGCAGACTCCACTGCGGGAGCTAAAGCAGGAGGATCCACAGGTCATGGTGACTCTAGGCTGGAGAAGATGAAGTCGGAGGAAGAGAAGGATTCTGATCTCTCCCTTGCTGCCCGTCCCTTTTATATGCTTGGACACCTGGGTCTGCTACCTCACTGTGTGGAGTGGCCATTTTGTCACCTTTATGGGCTTGGGGAATTTCACAGTCATTTCTCCTCTCTCCTCAGGTAACATCATCAAGATGGGGTTTTGGGCATTCCTACACTCAGGCAACTATGAAGCCTTCGCAGCATTTTTTCCGTAGTTGAGGGCCTGAGGACGCCTGGGAGTCAAGGTCAGCCAAGGCCGTGAGCCCTGCACTGTGTGAGATAATTAAAGAGGGGCGGGGAAGCGGGTTGGGATGATTTCTTTCACGTGGTCACCTAGACTCATAACCTCTGTCTTTCAGTTTGGGCCACAGATGAGCTAAGACCAGGGACAAAGGACGGGCGGTCCTAGGGGTGGGGGAGTGGGGATGGATGGACCCCGGCAGCTTTGAGAGGAAGAGCCCTCCGGGGGCCCCGCAGGCAAGGCCTCAGGGGCCAGCTCTTCAAGGCAAGCTGGGACACTTGGCCCATGGTGTGGTCCAAGGGAGATTGTGTTTACCCCCACCAAAGCACGGAAAAGTCAGCCACTCAACCAACAAAGTATTTGCTCAGCTACTTCATGCTGCAGGACCCGTGTGGTTGGTGGCTGTGTGTAAGCAATGGGGGGTGAGGGTTCCAAATATCTGGAGTCCTAAAACCCCCCACCTGCCCATCCGCCTCCATCCCTTCCCACGTGCCTTCGCAACTCCTCACCCCCACCCAACACAGACTCTCTCCCTCCACCAGACGGTGAGCTCAGGGCCACACTGTCCACACAGCCTCTTTCAAAGGGTTCCCTGTTTCCTGGGACAGCTTCAGAAGATCTTCTCCAATAAGGTCTGAGCGTGGAGTGAGGGAGGACTGGGGTCCCAGCCAGAGAGCATCAGTGTGAGGAGACCACAGCCCCCCGACCGGGAAGAGCAGGCCGGCCCGGGGTCGGGGTGGGACGGGGGAGGCTGGGGATGATTACCAAGGCAGGTACCTGGGGTGACCAATGAGCAACAGAGAGGAAATAACAACAGTAATAACAGCAGCTAGGATTTATTGACCACTGACTGCGCACCAGGCATTGTACTAATGCTTTACGTGCACACCTCACTATCCTCGCCACGTCCCTGGACAAGTGGAGCATCTTCTTTCTAGATACATAGGAAAATGAGGCTCAGAGAGGTTATGTAACTTTTCACCCAGCTTGTAAGTGGCACAGCCCAGGCTTGAATCCAGCTGTGTCTGATTCCAGAAACACTTTTGGCCACATTATTCCATGGAGAAGGAAGCACAGTGAAATGGGCATGTTGATGTTCAAGATGTTGCATGACGATGCCTTGGGTTACCAAAGTAGACACACTTTTACACACACACCCCCTCATGTACTAGCCCCACGTCCCATTCGCTCTCAGACCTCTGAGCATGGCCCTCTCCAGGTCAAGCTCCTCCGGTGCTCGGCTTGACATTCTAAGCCACTCCGCCCAACCACCGTATCCACCACCTGTCCCCAGCCTGCCTCCTTTCCCCCGCCCTCATCTATCCCCTGTTTTTCGACCTAAGTGGACTGCCCACTGTTCTTCCCCCATCCTAAGGCCTCCCTTGCTTTGTGTCTCTGTACACCATTCCCTGTGCCTGAATCCTCCTCCCCTCTCCCATCTCAGCACATCTAATTCGTCACCATTCTTCAGGCCCAACCAAACTGTCATCTCCTCCGAGGACCCTGCCCTGACCTCCGACCCCAAGCCCTTGAAGTGGAGGCTCACTCTCCCACAAGTGCCCCGAGGCCTGGCATTCCTCCATTAGCACCAGACCCCCTGCGGCTTTCTAGGGAGGCCCTCTGTGCTTGCCTGCCCTGCCTGGGGCTGCAGACTCCTATTCCACCCTCTGGGCCTGGTTCCTGCTGGGTGCTCAGCAGGTGTTTGCTCCCTGCCTTGAACTGACTCCCGGGGCCCACTGGTGGGTAAAGAAGACAGGACAACCAAGAAGAGCGTTAGCTTCTCATCTATAGACTGGTGGATTGGGGATTAAGGTCAAGGGAATGAGTTCTAGAAGATCTGGCGGAGAATAGAGCAGCCCTCCTTCCCCAGCACCTGTGACCACCAACACTCTCTCTCGGGAAGTCTGTGCTTGCCTGTGTCTGACTCTCTCTGGCTTCAGTCCACTAACCTGTGCTGGGTTCCAAGCATAATAAAGGGGACCCAGGGTGCATGTTCCCCTGAGGCTGGGTCAGGAATTAGCACTGATGCTCTGGGAGACCACTGTGCTCTAGCTGTCAAAACTTTCAATTCCATCCCCTTCAGGCTGTGCTCTTAGAAGGCACAATTCAGCCTGCAGCCCTCCAGTCTCTGGATTTTAGATGCACTTAATTATCTGTGTAAACAAAGGCTGATTATTAACCTCCTCTATGATAACACAGAAAGTCTGCTCCATCCACCCACCAAAACCCAGAAAGGTCCAAGCAAGCTTCATGTAAGTGCCTCGGCAAGTCTAATTTAAATCCTCCATGCTTCAGGGTAAGTCCATTTCCTCTCAGAGGGAGACACCGAGGAAAGACTTCTCCAGTACTACTATTCCTGGAGAAAATTAGAGTCAAGATACATAACCCTGAAGCTATTAGTCACACGGCTGGCGACCCCGGCTGAAGCTGCAAGTGGAAGCATGAGACGCTGTGAAGTCGGGCTGCATCTTCCACAGAGGACAACAGGAGGACGGGCCGAAACTTCTGCAAAATCGAGGCTGGACCAAAGGGATTCAGGCGCAGGAGAGAGATGGGAGAGACGGCAAAGGGGCAGTGGGGCACTCCCTGGAAACGGGATGCTAGGCGGCCCAAAGCCAGGCACGGTTGGCCGTGATGACTGCTGGGGTTCCAAGATTTAATTACCCTCTGCACAATAATAACTCATATTTAAAAGCAAAGGAAGCTAAGTTTGATTTGCGTGTTTTTCTTTAATGCTGGCTGCTGAGTTCACGCCCTGGTTTCCTCTGCCTGGAACTGGACACATAATTAACTTCCATGATGACGGGATGAGGCCTCCTGGAGTCGGCGGCCATGACCAAGCATCAGTTGAGGGGAAGGCTTTGGAGGAAGCCAAGTTCTCTACGAGCCCAAAGCCTAGCAGTCTGGGCTCCTGTCTCAGAGAAGAGCTCAACCCTCACGCAGCCCCCAAGACAGAGCTGGGCAGGCCCGTGGCGGGAGGGCTGGGAGCTTCCTTTCAGATTCTCACTCGCCCCTCTATGGAGCCTTCTGTCTTGACCTGAAACAAATCCCTGGACCATTCCGAGTTCACCTTCCTAACCAGGTAAATGGGCACAATAACGCTGACCTCAGGAGGACGCCCTAGGGGTTAGAGGAGACAATACATTACGAAGCCCTGGCACGCTGCAGGCACTCCATAAATGCTGCTCCCTTCCCCTCCCCCAGGCAGAGTGGAGAGGGGTACAGGAAGCAATGGGGGGGCACCACACTCACTGGGAGAGGAGCTATGTGCTGGGTTCTGAGAGAGAAGAGAAAGTTTTTGCTCAAAGCGAGACAGGATGAATGGCAAATTAATAATAGAATAAACAGAAGCAAACAAATAAACATTTATGGAGCTCCTGGTAAGTGCTAGGTAGGGCGCTCAACGCTTTCCGGCCGTTATCTCATTAGGTCCTCCCAACAACACTCAGGTGGGTACTATTATTATCGCCATTTTGCACACGAGGAAACTGAGGCTCAGAGAGGGTATTCACTTGTCCAAGGTCCTGACAAGAATGTGTAGGACTGACGACCCTTCAGCACACACACACACTCGCCGCCCACACCGTGCGGAGATGCAGAGGTAGCTAAGACCGAGGCTGCTCAGCCTGCAGGGCGGTGGCGCCGGGCTGGGACCCAAGTGGGGGGCGCGGTGTGCCCAGCTGCCCAGCCTGGGGACGGAGCCAGCGACCCGGCGCTACCCAGGCCGAGTCCGACAGAGCGGCGGGGGCCCCGATCCCGCAGCGCTGGCCCGCGGAGCTGACCAGGCGCTTCCCGGCGCCGTGAAGCGCGGGCGGAAGGCGAACGCCGTTTTATGCAGGCGGCCGGGCCGCTTTGATTCCCGGCTCCGCGAGGCGCGAGGGCCGACCCCCAAGCTCGTAAACCCGCGCGCCGCGCGCTCGCTCCCCGGCCCGCGGGCCGCGATATAAGGCGCCGCGCGGGCTCGGGCCCAGCGCCCCGCCGCACCATGTCCCGCCCCCCTCCCGCCTCGGCGCCCCCCGCGGGCCCCGCGCCTTCAGCTGCGCGTCGGCCTGCGGGCCCCGGCCCGGCCGCTGCTGCATCTCGGCCGCCCCCTACCGCGGCGTCTCCTGCTACCGCGGCCTCGCCGGGGGCTTCGGCAGCCGCAGCGTCTGCGGGGGCTTCCGCGCCGGCTCCTGCGGCCGCAGCTTCGGATACCGCTCCGGCGGCGTGGGCGGACCCAGCCCGCCCTGCATCACCACCGTGTCGGTCAACGAGAGCCTCCTCGCGCCCCTCAACCTGGAGATCGACCCCAACGCGCAGTGCGTGAAGCAAGAGGAGAAGGAGCAGATCAAGAGGTTCTCTGCCTTCATCGACAAGGTGGGTGTCCTTGATCACGCCCTTCCTGAACCTTCGGTTCCTGGGCTAGGCACTGAGGGGTATCAGGGGCAGGAGGGATGGGGTCCAGGTGAGCTCCCAGTCTGATGGAGAAGATGGACACCATCCAGGGCACAGACACAGAAACTTGAATATAGGGCAGGGGCTCCTGATCCAATAGCACTGTTATTACATACAACCTCTGTCCAGACAGGCAGGGTCCCCGCAGACATGGTGGGCGTCCTTGATCACACCCTTCCTGAGCCTGTAAGTCCTGGGAGAACTGGAGAATTCCCAGGTCAATCTCCAAAAATGGAGAATGGGAACTGCTGATATTTTGTGTAATAATTTTAGGTGGCACATTTAAGCATTAAATAACATTGAAACACCTGATAAGACCATTATCTCCTTTCATGTTTGTTTAGTGCTTAAGATTAAATGGAGAAAATGTCATTGGGAGCTAGTATGTCTTTACCATCCCTCTAATACTTGCTGCTCTCCCACTTTTGATAAAGAGAGTGAGCCACAGGTTCAGAGCTGCCTGGGCCAACAGTTTCAGCTAGAATCCCATGTTGTATGTTTTCCTTTTGTGTATGCCTTTGATACTGGTTTTACAACTGTGGTGGTAATGTAAAGTTACCCCTATAACCCCATTCAAGCGTAAATGCCAAGCGAATCCATTTATAGATAAATCATGAGTACAGTAGCACAAGGGGATGGCAAAAATCCTGAAGTCGGCCTGGGAAGGGTTCCTATGATCGCTGCCACCTGCCCAGCCCTCTGGGTATACACAAAAGAGAGACGAGTCAGGGATATAGGGCCAGGGGCCTGCCCGAGGGCCCACTGAGGGTGAGTGGCAGAGCAGGACCGCAAGCCCAGGCTCCATCCAGCTCTCCAGGCCCCTGGGGCTAGAGGATGCAAAGCTCAGGGCCCAGCCATCCCACTGCCCTCCAGCAGGAGCTGGTGCACCTCAGCAGGCACCGCGCCCTGGGTGTGCTGGCGCCCACAGCCGAGAAAGGCGGCCAGGAAGTGGAGCATGGAAGGGGTCCTGGCCAGGACAGGCGGCCTGGGCTCCACGCCCAGTTTCTCCACTGATTCGCTCTGTGCTGCTGGGCAGAGGCTTCCCCTCTCGGCCCCCGAGTTCCCCACACCAGAGCCGTGCAGTGCAGTGTGTGAGCCAGCCATGACTTTGGAAGGAGAGATGGGGGCCAAGGCAGCCATGAGACTCCCCCCAACAGCTCGAGCCCCGTTGGCTAAGACCACCTAAAATGATCCCATATAATATCCCCATTTCTCATCGGGTCAGATGAGAGGATACCAGAGCTGAAAGGCAAGGTAACTTCTCAACTCCAGCTAAAATGTATGAGAAACGGAAAACTGGAGGCCGGGGGCCTGGTCTTTGCTGACGTCCTTGCTGGCCAGCACAGTGGCTTGTGGCCAGTACAATCCTCCAGTCTGCATGGCTTCCAGGAAAGGCTTGCATGCCTCACTTCCCTGCAGCCCCCACCCTCCCTATTTTCCAGAACCTTCCCCCATTCACATTACCTGCCTGGCCAACATAGGAGTTTAGGCTGCCTGGGACCATACTCCACCCTCCCCCATGCCTCTTCAGGCCCCAGCCATCCTGCTTGGTGACAGCCTGCCCTCTCCAACCTCTCCAGCTAGGTAGACTTCCGACCTTGACCATCATTCAAACAACTGCTCACCAAGCCCCAGACTGGCCCCGAGGGCAGAGATAAATAAGCCATAGGCCCTGCGCTGGGGGGCGGGGCGGTGCTCAAAGTGAAAAGTTTTCATCCTACTCTATCCCTCCCAACCCTGCTCTACGTTCCTTTCCTCCAGGAAGCCTTCCCCGATTGTCACTACCCTCCACCCCTACCTGCCCCCCAGCCCAACAGTAACCCAGGAGAGCCTGTATGCCCCTCGGTTTCTTACTCATCCCATCCAGGCCCATCTGGACAGACCCTCACTAGGGCCTGAACAAGCAGTCATGAAATATGGATTCTACCGGTGCATCCTCAGGCCAGGAGAGCCCGACAGGGGCCATGCTGTCCACCCCTTGCCCCTGCACTCGTCGCTGCTAGTTCTGTCCTGAGTCTGCCTGTGCTCTAGGGAGGGCTGGGGATATTGGCTCCTCCCACCGACTTTTCTTCCACTTCCACACCAGGTGTGCTTCCTGGAGCAGCAGAATAAGCTGCTGGAGACCAAGTGGCAGTTCTACCAGAACCGCAAGTGCTGCGACAGCAACCTGGAGCCGCTGCTCAGTGGCTACATCGAGACGCTGTGGCGGGAGGCCAAGCGTGTGGAGGCCGACAGCGGGAGGCTGGCCTCAGAGCTCAACCACGTGCAGGAGGTGCTGGAGGGCTACAAGAAGAGAGCGCATCAGGGAGAAGGGTTTGGAGAAAGGAAAAGGGATGAAGTTAAAGCAGGATGGATTTGGGTTAGACCACAAGAGGAACTTCTTCCAATAGGAAGAAGACAGTGACAAGAAGCCTGTGGGGAAAATTTTCCTTTTCTGGATGGTAATTTAAACACTGGAGAGAGCCTGAGCTGCTCCAGCTACCTCATCATTATACGCTTATTTCATTAATTCATCAGTCACTTCTTGAGCATCTAATCTGTGTTCCAGGTGCCGTGTTGGGCCCTGAGGTGGGGGAGGGTTAGAAAGGAAGGAGGAGGGGAAAGGGAGGGCAGGGTTCCTGCCCCAGGGAGTTATAGCCAGAAGCAGAGAGGAGCCCTACAAAAATGTACAGGGCACACACCTGGCCCACATCAGGAATGCGAGTCCCTGAAACAGGACGAGCAGTGGGTGACATGGGTTGGTTTGGGTGCCCAGAGGAAAGGGATGGACAAGGTCCCTCCTAGTCTGACACATTTGGATTCTATGAGCACCTCCAAAACACCCAGTTCCCGGAATGTGTTTATCTGGGCTTTCCTGGTTTTTTCTCTTCAAGCCTATGAAAGTTCTAGCCACTGACCCTTGTGCCCTTCGTCCCCAGGTATGAAGAGGAGGTGGCACTAAGGGCCACCGCTGAGAATGAATTGGTGGCCCTGAAGAAGGTGAATGACCCCAGAATACTCGTCCCACAACTCAGAAACAAGGGCAGAGGCAAGAGGGAGCTCTCTGTAGTTCAGAGAGGCTGAGGGACTCCCCCAGAGTCACACAGCCCAACCTCTCCCCTATTCCTTTCCCCAAATACCCCAGTGCTCCCTGGGCAGCCCCGGACATCAGAGACACTGCCTCCTTCAAGCAGGGCAATCTTCTCCCCCGTCCAAGGTAATTCCCCTCTGGCCGAGGGCTTCCTGCCTCCTCTGCCCTCTGCCTGGCAGAGAGTAGGTGCTCCATAAATATGTGCGAGTGAAAGCACATGATTGCCAGGAGATGGCTGCATCCTCCGGCCGGCTGCAGGTGGGAAGTGCTGGCGTGAGCAAGGCCGCCGTCCCTCACCTCTCAGACTTCACTCCGCACAGGTGCCATCACGTGGCCTCTCACAGGTCCCTCCAACCACCTCCATGTGAGGAAGGGTTACTGTGGGGAAACTGAGGCACAGAGGTCCAGAGTCTTGCCTGAGTCTCACTGAGATCTCTTCCTCTGACCACGGACCTAGATTTCTTTCCATGAGATTCCAGAGCAGAGAGGGGTGGGGCATCGTTAGAACTGACCCATTTTACACTAGATCCTGAGTTTCCGTGATAGTTCTAGATGTGGATTCTAGAGGACCATTCCAGTGGGATGATTCCAGAAGGTGCCTGGAGACCTCAGGATCCCCGTCCCTTACCCAAACCTGCCCCTGATGCCTCTGACTGCATAAAAGACCTCATGATACCAGGCACTGGGATGAGCACTAAGGAGGGGTCTCCAGGGAGTTTGCCCAGCCTGGAGGGGTGCCCCTCCCTGGTGGGGAGAGCTCTGTGTTGTCTCCCCAGTGAGACTCCTAGGCCACTTCTCCCCTTTAGGACGTGGACTGCGCCTACCTGCGCAGTCAGACCTGGAGGCCAACGCGGAGGCGCTGACCCAGGAGATCGACTTTCTGCGGCGACTGTATGAGGAGGTGAGGGGCCACAGAAGTGCGGCAGCGAGGAGGGTGTGAGTTAGACATTGGAAAGGACTTGCCACCATTTCAACTTCTGAACCCCTTGGGTGGGGGCAGTGCAGAGAGGAGAGACTGGAGGCAGTTTATGTCAGAAGGTGGAGAAGTGTAGCTCAATGTCTCACTGCCATGCCCCAGGCGGGCTGGTGTTCTTGGTTACTGTGGTGACGGGTATCACAAATTGGTAAGTTCTGGTCCTAGACCCAAAGGAAGGAGACGGGAGGCCCCGATTGAAATCAGGCAGCGTGCCCCAGACAGGAGCTCCTCTCAGCCTCGGGACCCTGGGCCTGAGGAGCACTGAGAGGTCCCGGGGTAGAGGGGGGACGTCACCTTGGAGGGTGGGGCTTCAGACAGTGAGGCTGTGGAGGAAGCAGGGGAAGGGGACAGCGAAGGACTGTGAGAGGGTGGGCTGCCGAGAGTGGGGCTCTGGTCAAAGAAGCCCCTACCACTCCCCATGCCCCCCAGGAGCTCCAGGTCCTCCACGCCAACATCTCAGACACCTCGGTCATCATCAAGACGGACAACAGCCGGGAGCTGAACCTGGACTGCATCGTGGCCGAGATCAAGGCTCAGTATGACGATGTCGCCACCCGCAGCCGGGCCGAGGCCAAGAGCTGGTACCGCAGCAAGGTGAGCGAGCCCAGGGCCCCTTCCCAGACCCCCAGCAGGAAGGATGCTGAAAAGGTTTGACCTTTGTCAAGGTGGAATGGGCAAGGGAAGGGCAGGCAGCTCTCAGGATGGGGTGGCAGATGTGCAAGCTGTGGGGCCCAGTAGGATGTCCCATCCTGAGCCCCATGAGCCTCTCTGCCTCCCCCCAGTGCGAGGAGATCAAGGCCACGGTGATCCGGCACGGGGAGACCCTGCGCCGCACCAAGGAGGAGATCAACGAGCTGAACCGCGTGATCCAGAGGCTGACCGCCAAGGTGGAGAATGCAAGTGCCAGGTACGAGAGCCTGGCCCACCCCTCGTGTAAGAAGACAATGCGGTTAGCCTGCCGCAGGGGGATCTAAGTTAGACCCCTTGCCGGTGTGTGGGAAAAGGAGCAAATATCAAATATGGGGAAAACTGGGCTCTCAAACCAGCCCTACCACGAGCTCACCACGTGATTTGGGGTCAGCCATTTCACCTCTCTGGCCCATTGTTCCAGATCGGTGACCACACCCTCAGATGGCACAGGGGTTAGTAATGAGTAGGCTGATCTGATCCAACTGAGGCAGGCCCTATGGAAATGCAGGCCCAGCAGAGCCAGATCCTCTGATTTTTCAAGAGAAGCCAGAAATCTGGATTTTTGTGTTAAATTTCCAGAATTAAAGACACTGTGCCAACATTCCCTGGGAGCACTAATTTGCAACCCTTGACCCAACAGATGGGTAAGGTCCCTTCTTCCTCTGACAGTCGATGGTCAGTGGATGCCTGGCCTCTGACCCTGAATCCAGAACGGGGAACCGTAATAACTCTCCTCTGCCCCCCAGAACTCCAAGCTGGAGGCCGCAGTGAGCCAGGCGAAGCAGCGGGGCGAGGCGGCCCTCAACAACGCCCGCAGCAAGCTGGCCGGGCTGGAGCAAGCCCTGCAGAAGGCCAAGCAGGACATGGCGTGTCTGCTCAGGGAGTACCAGGAGGTGATGAACTCCAAGCTGGGCCTGGACATCGAGATCGCCACCTACAGGCGCCTGCTGGAGGGCGAGGAGCAGAGGTGGGGCCCTCATCCTGGAGAGGATGTCTCCTCAATACCCCCCAAACTGGGCTTAGAGCCAGGAGCATGTTTGCATTTTATTTGCATCTAATTTGCATCGATTACTTGGCGGAGGGAATTTGCAGGTTAATAGTAGATTTCATCAGCTTTGCTCCCCGCAACTAATTTTTGTCTATTTGCTCTCCCCACAAGGTTGTGTGAGGGCGTTGGTGCTGTAAATGTCTGTAAGTAATCTGCACTGTGGGTTCTGAAATAAGGGCTTGGGGTTCCAGGTGGGCAAACTTTTTCTTAAAGGGCCAGATAGTAAATATTTTAGGCTTATGGGCCATGTGGTCTCTGTCTCTGTCCTTGTGATATGAAAGCAGCCAGAGCCATATGCAATACTTAACGATAGGTATGGCTGGGTTCCAATAAAACTTTATTTACAAAAACAGGAGGCCAGCAGGAGGCCATAATTTGAAGACCCTAAAAGGAAGGAGAGGGTGTGGCAGTGAATGATTATGATAACTTGAATAGCAATTTCTGCCTCTAGGGAGGGTCTGGGCTCAGTTTATCAAGGATACTTGAGGTTAGACTGCAGGAAGGAGTGCCCAGGTGTGAGGATGTTGGGCTAGGGACGAGGAGATAGAAATGGAGGGAGGAGCTCTGAGCAAGAGAAGGGAGCTCTGGTCAGTAAGCAGGGGCCGCAGGCCACAACCTCGCACACACATGGACTAAGCCCTGTCTTCCTCCTGCAGGTGTCAGCAGCTTCCGGGGCGGGGTCGTCTGCGGGGACCTCTTCGTGTCCAGCTCCCGGCCCGTGACGGGCAGCGTCTGCAGCGCCCCCTGCACCGGGAACCTGGCGGTGAGCACCGGCCTGTGCGCCCCCTGAGCGCCCACCCCGTGCGCGCCCTCCGGCCAGAGCTGCGGCAGCAGCTGCCTGGTGCGGTTCGCGTAGCGCCTCCCGCTTTGCGAATACACCGCTCCGCGAGCGACCGTCCCTGCCTGCCGCCGCGGTCCCGGAGCTCCGAAAGGCCCTGGGCTTGAGGCGGAAGGGTTTCGGGAACCGGCCGGCCTGACCTGCCCCAACTGCTGCTTCTCTTCTTGCATCTCCCCGCGTCCTCTCTTGTCTCTTCGTTTCTTCCAGGGAGGGCCGGGCTCCTCGCGCGCATGTCTGGCAGGTCCCCCCATCCCCAAGAGTCTAAGTAACTGGTTTCCTCGTAGCCCTGAGCAAAGATCTAATCCTACTCGTGCTGCTCCGGGGGCTTGGACGCGTGTGGCTTCTAAGGCACAGACTGGCCCCAGGGCCCCTCAGTGTGGAAGTGCCCCGGCGCGCTGTGCCTCCCCTGCTTTCTAAACCCTCTGAGGTTGCATCTCTGAGGGGACGACTTTCTGCGGCTGCCTGGGCTCCCTCTCTAGCGTGTTTGTCTCCACGTTTCCAATAAAGGTCATGGCTCGTACATAAGAAGCCCCAGTCATACATTTGTGCTGACACGCGTGGCCTTCCGGCACCCAGGTCAGAAGCACCAGAGGAGCTGTTCTCAGCCAGAGGAAGAAATGGCATCCTGCTCCAACACCACACTATACATCCTGAAGGATGGGCCCGCAGCCCCAAACATTCAGACACACAGAAGCATGAGGAGGAGCTAGAAGGGAGGTGAGAAGGGCAACAGAGAGGAGCCTTAGTCAGGAGGAGAAGGGCCTGGCTCTCCTGACACCCTGGACGGGGACCTCATCACCTGTGGCTGCTGGCACACCAGTGGTCCACTTCGTCCACTCCTCACTGCACCAGCGCCTCAACGTATGACAATTCCTGGCCATGGGATCAAATACACAGAAACCAACACTCCCGAGGTGGCCGTCCCCCCACACACACACACCACCACCATCACCCCTGGCGGGCCCAGACACAGACACCTCCCACCTCCTCCCCAGTACCCTCATATGTGCTGCTGTCCATCAAGGATGGATATTCCCAAGCATAGACCACAAAAACACCCCACACATTCAGACACACAGACCCCATGTCAGAGACCCTGACACATAGAAACCCCCACCAAGCACAGACTGAACACATAGCTGCCGCCCCCCAAGATCCAAATACACAGCCTATCCCTCAGCCCACAGACCCAGGCCCAGAGCTCCTCACCAGTGGTGTAGACTCTGAGAACCCCCCCACCCTACCCCTCCCAAACACACACAGACCTCTTCCCACCACTGTCACCCCGCCACCCCCAGAGAGCCCCTCCAGGGCCCCAGGGCCTGGCAGACCCAGCACCAGGAAGGGCCCAGGGCGGCTGGTCCCAGAGTTGGCTGGTCCACCCGAAACCCAGACCTGGGCAGCTGAATGTTTGTGGCCTTCTCACCACTGAGGAATGTCCTCTGGCAACACAGGGCATGGGGCGGGGGGACAAACAGCCCTCCCACCCCCTCAGCAGGAGAGGACTCCAGTGCCCACTTCCTGGCAGGGCCAGAACTTCCCTGGGGCGTTTCTGGGCTTCTTCAGGAGGGCGGTTGGGATTGGCCCCAGCCCTGGGAAGCGCCGAGGCCTCATGCTGGATCAGAGCCAAGTTTGTGAGAGCAGCACCCCCACGTCACCAACGCGTCTTCCCAGTCCTCTGCTCAAAGGCTTGCCAGCTATCAGGGCAGACCCCATGCTCTCCAGGGCCCTTCCCTCCCCACCCCTGCCCCACCCAACCTCACGACGCCAGGACACCAGGTGCCGGGTATGGGGCTCACCCAGGCCTCAGAAAGAGGCTGCTTTATTGAAAGCTATTCTGACATCACTTTTCAGATTGCCTTGCAGTCTTGGGACCAGGGCTGAAACCAGGGATGGGAGTCCTCCTTGCGGGGAGGGGGTATGGGTCTCCTCACACCCAGGGCTCAGTTGAGAGCACTCCTGCGGGCGGCAGACGTGGTCCTGATGGAATAGGCCTTGAGGATCCCGGGCCCTCCACCGCTTGAGAAGCTCAGGGCATTGCTGCCCATGGTTCCCCCGAAGGCCAGCCCACTGCCACAGCCGCCAGTGGAATTCACCACAGCTGGGAGAGAAGGGGGAGGGCTCCATCACCAGGAGGCCCCATCCCTTCACTCCACCCCACCCTCCTGTGGCTGCCCCTCTCCCCACCCCCCATCTCCGCTTCCCACTGCCCCGCCATGGGCCAGCCCAGAAGGAGCCTCAGACAGTGGTGGGGGCTGCTCCACACGTGCCCCCTGCCCCGCCCTGCCCTCTTGCACGGCTGTCCTGGCCCATTGAGCCTGGCTGGATGGGAGCTCCAGGGCACCTGCTGAAAGGGAAGGAGGCTCCTGGTCCCCACAAGGCGGGCCCTCGAGCCAATGTGGCATCCTACAGACCCAGCCCAGTCAGGACATCACAGGGGCTGGGCTGCAGCCAAGGACTTACAGACGTTCACGGCTCCCACTCCATCTCCGGCCAACCTGGGGGCAGAGGAGAGACCCGTGAGAGCAGCCCTCTCCTCGGTGCTGAAGGAAGCACTCCCGGGCACCCCTCGTCCAGGCCGTCCAGGCCCCAAGCAGGATTGCAGTTCCCGCCCTGTCCCCACACTTCCAGGCTTCCTTCAGCCATGTGAAAAACGAGCGAGGAGTGGTCGAGGGGGATGGAATTAGGCCCTCCTACCTACTAGTCACGTGACTTTGGGCAATGTCCCAGAGCCTCCATTTCCTCATCTATAAATGGGGCCTAACTCAGCACCAACCTCATAGGGTCGTTTGTGAGGGTTAAATAACACGATTTACCTAAAGCCCTGGGAACACAGAATTCGGTAAATGGTAGCTGCTCTTATTATCTCTGTAGACGGTTGCCTCCCGTAACCAGATCATAAAATCCTCAAAGTGGGCTGTAGCTTACTGATTCCAGTATCCCCAGCCCCTAGCATGGGGACTGGCATGTAGTAATTAATATGGATTGAAATAATAAACACATTGTTGACTGAGTGAATGCAGCTCCAGCCGGGACTGGGGAGAGAGGGGGAGTTAGGTGGAGTGGCTTTAAGCAGCCTGTGGGGCTGAAACAGGTCTTGCACTGGAAATTAAAAATCCATCGAGACAGTTGGGTGTGTTTGTTTTGTGACTCACAGCCTCATTGTCACCAAGCCCTTGGCCTTGGGGATGAGTTTACTCTGCGGGGGGGAGGGGAGACCTCACTTTGGTGGAGGGAGTGAGGGGAGCCCAGCAGGCCTCAGCAGCACCAAGTCCAGGAAGGGGGCGGAGCAAAGGCCAAGGGCAAGAGCTGGGTATGCTAGGAAGCTTCCAGGCCTCTTGTTCCAATGGCCCCTGCAAGTGCTGGGAGTTGCTGGCAGTTGTGGGTGGGGAGAGAAGCCGGGCTGCAATCAGGCAGCCATTCCATATAAGAATTTCTGGTGCAATGACTAAAGAACTCAGCAGGAAGGGACCTGAATGTCTAAGGCCATGGTGACTTGTGTAATTTTTCTTTTCTCATCCCAAATAAATATTTGCTTTTGTGCCTAATTTCATATTTGTAACTTTGCATTCTTAAAAGAAGTCCCCCCCAAACTGCATGAGTTTCTAAGACCACAAATCCTAGACCTGCCCCTGGGAAGGGCTGAGGAGTTAAGGGGTAAAAACAAGGTGTCCATGCCCATGTCCCTGGAGGGGTAGAGAGAGGACAGTCTCCTCTCAGAGAACAGGATCTGAGCCCCGATGACAGCAAGCTGGCTGAGATTAGACTTCCAGAAGGAATGTCCCGCTTGCTGTGTGACCTTGGCCATGCCACTTACCATCCCTGAGCTTCAGCCCCCCTCATCTGCCCACGGGAGGAAGTGGATCAGGCCCCACTCTACGTGTCCCTCAGCTCTACTGTATGAGGAAAAGAGGGTGTGCGTTCCCAAGAAAGTGGGGCCCCTGTACCTGTGGTGGAGGAGGGCGCAGAGAGAGGCATCTTGGTGGGGACAGTCAGGCTCTGGGGCTGCCCTGTGCCCCAGATCAGCTGCTCTCTCTTCCCAGAGGCCTCTAGTGTTCAATTCCTCTTCCCACAAAGACTGGGTGCCAACCCAGGCAGGGGATGGGACAACTGCAGGGGCAGAGACCCTTCCTTCTCCTTCCCCAACTCATATCCTGCTGCCCCGTTTCTTCTCTCCTTCCCCCAGCCTCCAGGCACTCTGCCGCCAGCGCTCCCTGGTTCCCCAGTTCCTTCCTCTTCACTCCATCCACCCACCATGCTCTCTCCCCAGCCCCTCAGAAATAATAATAGCTCAGAAAAGAAAAAGATCTCTGTAAACTGCATTTTATAAATGCAAGTGACTGATCCCAGAGTGCTTCCTTTGCAGATCCGCAGATCTCAACCCATCTGCAAGCTCCCTGTGGGCAGAAACGTGTCTTACATATCATCTATCTCCGTGTTGGGTTCCAACAAGCCAAGCCATGAAGAGTCCTCCTTCTAAGCCTTTGTCCACTGTTTCCTCTCACCGACTCCAAACCCTAACCTTCCCCCAAGGCACAACTTGAAAGCCTTGTCTGTTGACTGAATGAATCAACCAACCCATCAAGGTGAGAATGAAGGCCCATCTCCATGGACATAGGTTCCAGTCTTTCATGAAGTATTTCCTGTAAGACTAACCCAGCCCAGCCTCCTCTCTGGCCGCAGGTGAGTATGCAAATATCTCTGGGGACAGAGGGAAATTAACCTCCTCCACCATATTTGGGCAATACCAGGTGACTTAGCACTCAACTATGTAGTGAGAAGCAGCCTGGCATCATGGAAGATGCCTGGAGCAGGAATCAGCAGGGCTTGACTCTACACTGGCCCTGTCCCTTAAATTGATAAACTGGACCACAGGACCCCTCTGTAAACTAGGGAATCAACAGTACCCGATCAAGTAAGGTGACCCTGCTAATGGCCACACACATGAAGAGGGTGCTATTACTTCCACTTTCCCACTGCACTTTACCCCACATGGTCTTTCCTTCCAAAAGGTCATCTCATCAAGGTCAAACAAGCGAGCATCAGCGGAACCCTCCCTGCACTTCGCACCCCCGGTCCCCTGCAGAAGAGGGTACACAGGAAATGCTGCAGATGGATGAATGTCAAGCCCCAGGCCCCGCTGAGTCGCAGAAGATCTCCTTCCCGGCCTCCGTGACCTCACCGGCTCTCCTCGCCCTCCAGCAGCTTGCGGTAGGTGGCGATCTCGATGTCCAGGGCCAGCTTGACGTTCATCAGCTCCTGGTACTTCCGGAGCTGCGCGGCCATGTCCTGCTTGGCGCGCTGCAGGGCAGCCTCCAGCTCCTCCTGCTTGGCGCATGCGTCCTTGAGGGCCAGCTCCCCACGCTCCTCCGCCTCGGCAATGGCGGCCTCCAACTTGGCACGCTGTGGGCAGTAGTGGAGCTGTGAGCTGGGGGGCAGGCCTCCCCAGTCACTGCCTTCCTGCCTCCCCACCCTGCAGGGAGCACCTGGGCAACTTGTTTACCGTGGCTTCGCTGGCACCAGCCTGCTCCTCACACACCAGGAAATCCCAAGGGTTAAAAAGTTGGGTTTTGATGCCCAGTGCCTAGGCTCCCATTTGGGCTTTACCACCGACTAGCTATGGGATCTTGGGCCAATCAACCCTTCTAAGCCAAAGTCTCCTCTTTTCTGAAATAGCAATAATCACAGTCTACCTCATAGGGATACTGTGAGGGTTACATGAGATAATACACAAGTCCTTGGCACAGTGTCTAGCATACAGTAAGTGCTTAATAAATGCCATTATAATCACTATTATTAAAAAATGCTATTATGATTACAAATGCCCAGCCCCCCAGTCCCCAGCTGGAGGAGCTCCACGGCCAAAGGATCCTAGCTGAGTCCCCAAATTTCAGGTAGCTGACAAGAACCAAAAACCACCTTCAAAGCAGGAACCAGTTTGGAACAGGCCCAGAACAGGGGGACTTGGAGCAGAGAGATGCTGCTTGGAACCCCCAGACCCAAAATGCATGACCAACAGCCCCTCAGTGTGGGCCGGAGTGGTCGATTCACAATGGACCCGAGCAGCAGCTGCCACTTCCTGCCCAGCCTTAGCATCCCTCTGCTTGTGGCTCATGCCCCACCACCAGGAGCCTACCCAGTCCTGGGCCTCCTCTTGTTCAGCTCAGAGGGCCGCCATCCCCATCCCCTAGCCCAGTGCTCCTCCTTCTTCCTTTTCATCGATCCCTCTCTGCCCTAGGATGCTCTCCCTTCAGCTCATGCACTCTGCCTGCCTCTCTGCCCAGTCCTTCCAATCCTCCCGGGAGGCACTCTGATGCTCTCTACCCCTTCCCTGTCAGTGCCCTTCCCGGTCACACTGGTGCCCCCTTGGCCAGGGCAATCCCACTGCTTCTGGGCCCCTCAATGGTGGTAGACACCCCAAATCTGGGGCCTGGCTCTGCCCTGCTGTGAGAGGAGAACCAGATGTGGCAGAAGCTGCAGGGTTTGGGAAGCCACCAGTCATTCTTCCGTGCCTCCCCTCACGGCCTGGAAGCGGCTGGCTTCACCGGTGATTCACGGCCTGGCCTCTGTGCCAGGAGGAGCCTCCAGCCTCATGTAAACAGGCCTGCAGGGCTCCAAGAGGAGGAAATTTCTGGTAAATCACCTCCACATCCCATCCCCACAGCTCATCTGGAAACTGGCTCTCTGAATCTGCTGCACTGGTTACCTTCCCCCCTTCCCACTGCAGACACCTGCTCAGACTTAGCTGCCCCGTCCACCCCCATGCCTTGGCCAGGGCTTGGGGGACCCTTCCCTCATCAACACCCCCCACATCAGCTTCACAGCAAATCCTTCCATCATCTCTCATCTGAGACCTGTGCCCATTTCATGTGCCAGGTGCTGGGAAGGGAGGAGCAGTAAACCAGACAGACAGGGTCCCTGCTCTCAGGGCATTTTTTATATTCCAGTGGAGGTGGGGGACAGTCGACAACTTAATTAATTTCAGGGAGTGATAGGTGCTTCAGGGAACTTCAGACAGACTGCCGATAGAGTGGCTGGGTGGCTGAGGAAGCCATCTCTGGGAAGGGGGCTTCTGTCCTAAACCCCAGGGATGTGCAGAGCTGGGAGAACCACATTCCAGGTGGAGAGAACACCATGTGCAAAGGCCCTGAAGCATGAACATGCTCAGCAAACGCAAGACACAGGAAGCAGGCTGGTGTGGCGGACGCACAGCGACAGAGGGAGTGGTGGGAA
This sequence comes from Tapirus indicus, assembly GCA_031878705.1. Lineage (NCBI taxonomy): Eukaryota > Metazoa > Chordata > Mammalia > Perissodactyla > Tapiridae > Tapirus > Tapirus indicus. The sequence goes on along the minus strand of CM062918.1, from coordinate 138,327,068 downwards.
GTGAGGTCAGGGGATGGGACGAGGCCTTGCGAGCCATGGCGAGGGTCTCTGCTGGCCTCTGCCCCCTCCACTCCCCACGGAGTGTGAGCTCCCAGCTACAGCATACTGTACACAGAGCTGGGTGCAAGGAGAGTGCTCAAGACCAATTTAGTAACAATGGTGGTTCTTCCCTGGCCGGCCAGCCCAAGGCTCCCTCCACAGGCTCTATGCCCAGCTTGGACTCCTCTCCTCCCTTTGGCCCGAGCCAGGACCTGGCCAAGAACATTCCAGCCTGGAGATCTCACAAGTGGGCCTGACAGACTTGAGCTGCACCAGCAGCGGCCCTGGGGGATGGGGGCAGGGCTGACACCCTCACCCCCAGCCTCCTGCTCCTCACTGTCAGCTGGCTGCCCTTCACATGCCCCCGGAAACGGGGAGGAGCAAGGAGGAGGGCTCGTCCCCACCTGGTTCTTGACGTTGTCGATCTCAGCCTGCAGCCTCTGGATGGCCCGGTTCATCTCCGCAATCTCGTTCCGGGTGTTCCGGAGGTCGTCCCCATGCTTCCCAGCCTGGGCCTGGAGGGTCTCAAACTGGAGGGGCCACACAGGTAGGGGGCAATGATTATAGGTGACTCGTCCCTCTCCCCATCCCAGGAAGGCCCAAGGTTCTGCGTGATAAGCCCTCCTGGCTTATCCTCCTGGGAGCGACAGTCTGACTCCCAGTAATCTCCGCCCAGTGCCAGGAGGCCAGGCTGCTGGGCAGTGGGGTGCAGCAGGGGTTCACTTTCCTCCCAGCCAGGACAGGGAGGACAAGGAGGGTCCCGGGTCCCTTCCCCATTGTTCCTGGGGCTCCTCCCATTCCCCTCGTGTCCAGTCAACATGGACAATCACTGGAAGCCTGAGATCCTCATACCCCTGTTAAACACTCCCCTCTTAAAAACATCGGCACCACCCATTTCACAGATGAGGAGAGTCTGGAGGATGGAAGGCACTGCCCGAGGATCACACAGCAAGTCTGAACCCAGGTCTCCTTGTTGGCATACCTGTGCTCTCTCCCATGCACCATGGATGACTCCCTACCTCTGTGCAGACATCCTCTAGGCTGCTCTTAAACCCTGCCTCAGGTTCCCTTCCCGAGAACACTGGCTTACCCCAGCAACCCCCCCATTCCCTCAGTACCTGCGCAGTCAGCTGCCCTGCCTCCACACAGCACCTGCAATGATTAATCCTCCCTGGTCTGGAGCCCCAGGACCCAGGATCTAGTCCCTGCTCTTCCATCTACTAGCTATGTGGAGTTAGGCAAATTACTTAACCTCTCTGTGCCTCAGTTTCCTCATCTATAAAATGGGGATAACAACAGTGCCTACCTAATAGGGCCATTCTGTGGGGTAAATGAGGTAATTCAATCCAGGTAAAACACGTGACACATTGCCTGGCACTGAGTACTTGCCAAACTTTTGCTATTATGATTATTAATCCATGTCCATTTCCTCTGCCCTGTCCCTCCATCAGGCTGGGATCTCTCCCTAGGCAGGGACCTGGCCTTTACATCCTCTTTTTTCCAGGACACTGGAAAGCACCACAGACTTAACCACTGGTGCCTGCTGGAACAGTGGGGCCCAGGCCTAAAAGCGTGAGAGAGGGTGAGGAATAAGGGAAGATGCCACCCAGGACCCTGCCAGGAAGAGAAGATGTATCCCCAGTAGCCGCACACCTTGGTCTGGTACCAGGCCTCGGCCTCGGCCCGGCTGCGGTTGGCGATGTCCTCGTACTGGGCCTTGACCTCGGCGATGATGCCGTCCAGGTCCAGGGAGCGGTTGTTGTCCATGGACAGCACCACGGACGTGTCCGAGATCTGGGCCTGCAGCTCTGTCAGCTCCTGTAGGGACCAGGCAGAAAGTCAGGCCTTGGGGCCCGACCCATCCCTGTGCCCACACCCACACTGGGATCCCCCACACGCTGGGGAAAGAAAACGGGAGAAGAGGCCGGAGCAGGCGTGAGTCGCCAGACAGGCAGGGGCACAGACCCAGCACCTGCTAGAAAGTTCTGCCCACCCCTGGCTCCCTGAAGAGCCCATTAGCAACTTCTCAAATAAAAGTCTGGTGGGGTCACAGTGGATAAAGAAGTGACAGAGCATGAGGAACTGTGATGGCTTCTGGCTGTGAGGGCCCCCTGGGGCATGAGCTCTGTTGTGAAGGGGATCGACAGGGGTGGGCAAAATAAGTCATATTCCACCCTGGAGTGGAACATTCTGCAACTTTGGAAACTGATGATACGGCTGTATTGACGGACAGGGAAATACATCCATGGTGTACTGTTACATGAAAAAAAGTATGATTCTGTTTTTATTAAAATATATATTTCTATATCTCCTTGTGTGTATATGCACAGAAAAAGTCTGAAAAGGTAGATATAAGATGACAAGAGCAGCTATAGGTGACCTGTTTTTAATTTTATGCTTTACTTAATTTTCTGGATTTTTTGCAATGAGTATGTATTTCTTTCATAATGAGAGGAAAATAATTATATATATATATATATACACACATATGTACATATGCATATATGTATATATACCATGTGATAGACATATGAAGACCTGCAATGAGATTGGAAGAGCCTCAAGTCAGCCTCAAGGATCCAGTCTCTGAAATTCACCCATGTGGAAATAAGCTCCGAGGGGCTCACGAAGGCTGGATGTTCTGGCAAAGACTGGACTGGAGAGGACTGAGGCCTGGTCTGCAATTAGCCTCGCGTGCAGTTATATCCCTGACCAGCCCTGCCAGATGACTGGCTGCCCTAGCTTTTGCCTATGGCCAGAGACTCACACTGATGAGAGCAGAGGGGTTTTTAAATCTCCCAGAAGGAAAAGAGCTGGAAACCCAGGGCAGGGCCAGAGGGAGAGGGGGAGAATGAGACAGGAGGGGCAGACACACAGAGTGGCCGGCTGGTGGACAGCCACCCACTCAGTCCCTCTGGGCGTAAACTCTCAGGCACTCCAGTCTTTCCTGACTCGGGCTCCCGTGCCCACCCCACCCAGGCTGCCTTTGAACTCTGTCACAGCCCAGGATCCCCCGACATCCTCCTGGTTCCTTCCAGCCCCTCCCAATCCCCCTTCCTGACAAATGGTCATCCCATGTCTCTGGAAGGCCAATCCTGACTGACCCCACCCTGCTCTGCTGCCCCCAGCTCCTCCCAAACTCCTTGCCCATCACAGATTCCTGGGTCCAGAAAGGATAAAGAGCAGGGTAAGTGCCCCCACACGCACTCAACACGCGCCCAGTGCAGGGGCTGGACCAGATGGCCCCCGGTTAGGACATGTAGGACATAACACATCTCCCACCCCCGAGGTCCTCACCATCTCGTTGAGGGTCTTCAAGAAGTTGATCTCATCATTCAGGGCATCCACCTTGGCCTCCAACTCCACCTTGTTCATGTAGGCAGCGTCCACGTCCTGGGGGTGGTGGCGAGAAGGGGGAGAGGGACACCATGTCCTCAGTACATGGAACATTTAGCGGGGGTGGAAGCAAGCCAGCACTGTGCAACCCACAGGGCCAAACACCACTGCCCTACCAAGAAACGCAGTTTCTCCAGGCTACCTGGCATGCCCACAGCAGGAAGTTTCCTCCACTGGACCCTCCCAGCCTGTGTGGTGGGCATCATCTCCACACACCCCCAATACCGGAGCCCGGAGCAGCCCGAAGCCCCAAACCTAGCACTTTCCCAGTTCCTAAAGGCTTTGGTGGTTTGGACATACCCCTGGCTCGGCCACCTACTAGCTATGTGACCTTGAACAGATCACTTCAACCCTGTGAGCCTCAACTTCTCATCATTCAAAGAGGAGAGCATGAAACCATTCAGACCCCTGGACACCGCTCCCAGAGATGGGAAATCTCAAGCCTAAACTTCAACTTGCAGCGTGGGTGATTCCGAGGCAGGCGGGCCACAGCTAACCCCACAGGCCCCGATGATGCCTGGGCCCCTTCTAGCCACACTTTCCTGTGGTTATACTCCTGTGGGCAGTGCCTCTTTTACTCATCCCTGACTCTCCAAGGGCCCAGCACTCAGGGCGGGTTGTGTTCACAAAGATGGGCCCGGAACACTGAGCTGCTCAGTGAGTGTGCATTGCATTAGAATCTTAAGTCGAGCCCCTCTAAGATACTCCTAAGGCCTTCCAACCTCGCCTTGCACATCTCCAGGGACAGGGATCTCACTCTGCCTCAAGGCAGCCCATCCCGTTCATTCAGCAAATCTTTCAGGCCTGCCATGTGCCACCCTTGTCTGTAATGAAATGTTCTGACTGTGATAGAACACATCCTTATTTGGGGTTGAAATCTCTCTTTCCAACCTCCATCCTTTGGTCTTAATTCTAACCCTCTAGGTCCACAAACAAGTCTAGTGACTCACCAGACACACACACAAATACACATACACACACACGTGCACACACAGACACACACACAAGACAGGACATGCTAGAAGGCTTCCGGATCTTTCCTTCTCCAAGCCAATCACTCCCTTCTTATAGTCCCCAGGCCAGACCTTGGCAACAGGTCCCCATTGGCTGCTCAGGTGGGAGAACCATGTGGTCCCCTGTCCCATGAGTTTTCAGACAACGCCCCCTACCCTGCCTGCCCGCCCCTCACCTTTTTCAGCACCACAAACTCGTTCTCAGCAGCCGTGCGACGGTTAATTTCATCTTCATACCTGCAGCAAAGGAGGGGCGCATGGCACTGGTGCCGCTTGGCCTCCGTCCCCCCTCCTGTCCAGGTGTGAAAATCTGCCCTGCATCGCCTTCACCCACCTCCTTAATGACACACCTGAAAAACAGGTGTCAGCTACGAAACCAAATGTCCCTGACCTTTCCATGTGGCTATTCCCAAGGCTTGGAGTCTTGGCATGGGATGGGGTGGGGGAGCAGGGAACAGGTGAATTAAAGGCAAAGGCTGCATATACTGGGAGCAAGAAAGCAAATAATAGTAGCCACACTCATGGACCGCTTTGTGTGGGGCCTGCCCTCTATGTGCTTCCCACTCACTGGCTCATTTCGTCCTCACAGCAATCCTGTAACAACGGTACTGCGATTAGCAGGAAAGGGAACGGCGGCACAGAGAGACGAGTGATCTGTCCAGTCACTAACCTGCTAGTGGCAAAGCCCAGACGTGAACCCTTGAACCCTGGCAGTCTGACTCAGGCCCGTGCCTTAACTACTACCTAATCCCACCCGCTGAGGGTGAAGGAGGGGCCTCGTGGAGTCGGAAGGGGGATGACAAAGCCCTGGAAGAACCAGGCCCCCTAGGTAACCTAGCCCCATCCCCACTCCCACAGCACCCCCATCCCTCTTTCTCCCAAGGAGCCAGTCGACCCAGAGGAGGACACAGGGCACAAAGCAAGAGGGCACCTGGGCCTCACCCAGTATTTATTTGGGGACTTTTAAAAAGAGGAGTCAGAAACAGGAACTCAGCAGTGCCCAAGAGCTGCTGGAGAGCCGCAGGGGCCACGCGGGGTGACTACAGTGGGGAGCAGGATGCTCGGGACAGACCCCTCCTGGAGCCCAGACTCCCAGAGGCCCACTCCCTCAAGTCGTACAGAATAGTTATGGAAATATCCTCATCAGTCCACCCCTGTGTGGCTGTGCCGCTGGGCCTAGCCGTGCTCAGATGGGGGCTCTCTGGGCAGCTGCACCCAGGGCCCCTCCCTGTGCCCCTTCCAGCCCCAGAGCTCAGACTGGCTCCACAGGAAAGTGCTCTGCGGGCTCGGGATGGGGGAGTATGTGTGCACACACCTGCAAACATGCATAGGACAACAGGGGCACGCTGGTGGCCCCAGGCCTTCCCTGCCATGCACCTGTCTGCTTCCACCTGCTGGGATTCATCCTGTCGACTGTTGCCCTAGGGAAGTAGGAGGTGGGCACGCTCCACAGATGCCTTTGTTCTGCCTCCTGTCAGAGCCAGTGTCCCTGCTCGGGCTTAGTCATGCACCTCCAGGCAGAGCACAGAACTCATTCACTACCCTGTGTCCACGGGGCAGGGACGCCAGGGTGGGGCCGGCCCAAGCCTCAGGCTTTGGTTTCTATTCAATGAGAAAAGAGCTCAGCAGGCAGCTCAAAGGCCTGTCCTCAGAACCCTGGCCCTCCTGGCCCCTGCGCCCCTGACCCTTCCCACAGCCTCCTCGCTTCTCCTGTCCCAGTCAACTCCCCAATTCCTCCTGGGAGTCAGGGGCCCCGAATTCAAGTCCCAGGTCTCCCAGTGATCTTCTATGTGATCTCCATCAGGTTCCTGAACCTCTCTGGTCTCTAATTCCTCATCTGAACACAATGGAGTTGTTCTAGAATAATCTGTGAGGGTCATGCAAGTTCTGAAGCACATGTGTCATAGGACACCTTCTGCCCTACCCTCTCCTGGGGCTTTGGCCAGGCACCCAAAGGGAACAGTGCAGGTCAGGGCTGGGCAGAGACATTTCACGGGGAGGAAGTCAGGAGAAAAGACCAGAAAGACTTAGAAAGCGCCCCCAGGGACAAAGAGTGGTGGGGAGACAGGGAATGTGTTAGTCAAGACCTTCCCTTCAGGGAGTTATTGAGTGAGCAGCTGCACCCTCTGACTCCTAAGATGGGATTTGCAGAGGACCAGCCGAGGAGGGGCATGTGGGCCCAGGGCACGGATCCCCGCAGGGCGCACTGGGGGGCAGTACTTATTCTTGAAGTCTTCCACGAGGTCCTGCACGCTCCGTAGCTCCACCTCCAGGCGGCCCCCATCCATCTGCAGACCCTCGAGCTGCCTCCGCAGGCCAGCAATCTGGGCCTCAAAGATGCCCGGGAGGCAGCTGCTCTTGGCAGACTTCTGCTCCTGCAGCAGCGCCCACTTGGTCTCCAGCAGCTTGTTCTGCTGCTCCAGAAACCGTACCTAGAAGGGAAATGGAGGAGGAAACTCATGAGGGGCAGACCGTGCCACCCAGGATGGGATTGGGAGGGTCTCCAGCCACCTAGCAGAGCCCACGCTCCCACTGGCTGCTCTCCCAACCTGGGCCCCCGGCCCGTGGCCCTCTCCTCCAGGAAGCCCACGCTGAACAAGCCTCTCCTCCAGGACTCTCTGTCTCAGGTGTCTTAGAGTATGACCCAGGGGTCAGGTTGGCCTGCTCCACCAACAGGTGCGGTGCTTGTGCTGGGGCCTCCTCCCTCCTGCGTTCCCCATCCATCACAAATGACCGCCCCACCTCCCTCTCTGAAGGGCTGCCCTGCCTGTCTGTGTCCTGGGTCTGACTCAGCCCCTCCCTTCAGGTTGGGACCTCATCTTGTCCTCCCTCAGTGTCCTCCCTCCCCTTTCTCCAATGGGCCTCCAGACAGGGCACTACAACCAAGTCCATGTAAAATGAGCACCTATTCTGTGCTCAGCCCTGGGCCCCAAAAGGCCCCCAAGGAGCACCCAGTATGTCTGGGGGTGGGAAGCCAGCCTCCTCAAAACCAGCAACTCAGGGCAGCAGGACATGGGGGCTGCAGACAGTGAGAGGGCAGCTTCACAGCAGGAGGGAACCTGGGCCTGGAAGGGAAGGCTGGTCTGAAAGGTGAAGGAGAGGGGGAGGTGGGGCCGGGGAAGGGGACAGGGACAGGAAGGCAGGGGAGGGGAGGCTGGTCTATACTCAAGGGAGGAGGCCCTGGCCAGAGGGGCCCGGCTGGGCTGGCCCTTAGTTCCAGGCATAACCTCACCCCTACCACCAAAGGGAGGCTGGAGGACCAGGTAGGTGGGGCGATGTGGGGGGAGCCTCCCTCTACCTCCCTCCAGCCCTTTATTTCTAGGATCTGCAGAATCTGAGGGGGTCTCCTTAGCTAGGAAGGTGTGTCACCGTACCCTATCTGACTCCAAGAGCCCCTCTCACAGAAAGGGGCCCAGAGAGAGAACTCCTGGCCCCGGCTTCTGATGCTCCCAACCTGATACCGGTGACAAAACCGGCCCAAGAACCGCAGCCGACTCACTGACACAGCCAGCCAGGGCAGCCGGACAGCCCCAGGCGCACATTCTGGGAGGAAAAACCCCAGACAATTGGGCAGCTTGCTGGAAGAGAGGGCTTGGAGACTGAGGGGGACAAAAGGGCCACAGGGTTCACAGGGAGGGGGAAGGTCCCTGATATTGGCAGAAAGAGAGACCGCACCAGTCCTCCCAGCGCCCGCGTGCAGCCAGGGCTGGGGTGGCTGCTGTGGCCTGGGGCGTGGCTCGGGGCAGGGCGCTGGCCGGCTCACCTTGTCGATGAAGGAGGCAAACTTGTTGTTGAGGGTCTTGATCTGCTCGCGCTCCTCCTGGCGCACCTGCTGGATGGAGGGGTCGATGTCCACCCGCAGTGGGGCCAACAGGCTCTGATTGATGGTGACCTCGCGGATGCCGGCGCCCCCTGGGCCGGGGTAGGCGGAGCGCACGGCCACGCGCGGCCGCGAGGCGCCCAGGCCGTAGAGGCTGCTGCTGCCGAAGCCGCCGGGGCGCACGGAGCTCAGGCGCACCTGGGCGCCGCGGCCCGGAAAGGCGGCGGAGCGCGAGCTGAAGACCTGGGAGCTGAAGTGGATGGACATGCTGGCTGGACTGGGCTGGACCTGGCGGCGGGCGAGAGGGAGCCGAACTCGCTGACCTCCGGGAGACTCGGCCGCTTTTATCCGCTAGGCGCGGGCGGATCGGCTTACACAGGTAGGGGCGGGGCTGGCCGCGGGCCACCTTTCTCTGCCCGCCGGCCCCTCCCGGGGCTGCACTTCCGCCCTCCGCGCTGCACTCCCCGCCGAGGCCCAGGCTTTCGGTCCAAGCCGGAACCGTCCAGAGTGGGGAGGAGGGCCGTAGCCCCCCAGACCCCTTGACGCAGGCGGACGCAGAGAGCTGTGGGAGACAGCGGCCCGGGCGATCTGAAACCGGCTCAGTCAGGGAAGGCTTCCTGGAGGAGGCTTGGGGAAGGAGTGAAGAATATCCAGATTCCTGAGGCCAGAGCAGAGAGATCAAGCCGTCAAAGACTGAGGGAAGGGGTGGACAAAAAGTTCTAGTCCAGGAGCCAGCCCAGCCTCCCTCCCCAGGCTACTGAAAGCCAGAAAGGCATCCCCTCAAGTGCAGCTCCTCCTTGAGAATTCAGCTCAGTTCTTGAGTAGTCTGACCCCAGGGTGGGCCTGGCCTAGCTGATTTCCCTGGTCGAAATATAGAAGAAAAATAGTTTCTTCCATATAGAAACTAGGCCGAGTGGGGCATGACCCCATTTCTCACCCCTCTCCTCCTGGCTCCAATAGGCATCTGAAGCCCAGAGGCCCGTGGGAATGGTTACCCCGGGTTTGTGCTTCCCCCCACATCACATTCCTGTCCACTTGTTCTATTTGTCCCTGTAGAGGAAGAGGACACCTGTGTGTATTTGGGACTCTTTGTGGATGTCTATACACTTCTGCATGTACACACCTGCAGGCCACTGGGCTTCCCTGTGTACACACCCTAGACATACACTGTGTGTATGTCTGTGAACCTTCTTATACAAGTGGACGTCTGTATTCAGGGGAGGGTGGTCTGTGGATGCACAATTGCACACTTTGCACATCTGTGCGTGTGCTTGCATTTGCACTCAAACGCCCCTCCCCTCCCCACACCCTTGCCGTTTTCCTGTTGAAAGGTCCCCAGCTCTCACCACCTCCCCGACCTGAAGCCACCACCAAACAATCCCCAGTGGATTCAAACCCAGCCCAAGAGGGGGATCAACATTGTGCTGGGACAGGAACACTGGACGGAGACAGCTAAGCACTGGCCTCGCTTCAGAGGGGCCTCCAGCCTCCCATGCCTCACCCTCTGCACAGCCCTGCCCCATTTCCCCAGACCCAGCTCCCTAGAGGGGCCGCCTGAGGAGCCTTTGGAAAAGACAGCTGACAGGCCATTTGTCACCTTTAGCCCACCTCCAGCCCCGCCCAATGAGCTGGCCAGGTTGTCACTGCAGAACAAGCCCTTGGGGGCATCCTGGGTGGAGGAGGGTGGGGATGGACTGCCCTTCCTGGTTTTCGTCTCAGTCAGACCAGGCCTTCCCAGGAGGCCAGGTGTAGCAGTCCCTTCTCAGTGACTTCAGTGGAGGCCCAGGCCCCTCCCTGCCCTCTCGTCCATGGGGGTGTCAGGACAGCTCAGGCCAGGGGCAGAGGGATGTCCAAGGAGACCTTCAGTGGTATCTGCTGCAGGGTGTGTGTGTGTGTGTGCACCTGTGTGTGTGTGAGAGAGAAGAGGGGTGGGGAGAGTTAACCTAGAATTCTCAGTTGTAGCTTGAAAAGCGTAAAGATTGCCTGGCCCTGTGATATTTGCAGTCATGGGGGTTCCACTCCTCCCCCACCCCCAGCCCCCAAGCAAGCAAAAGAGGCCCATTGTTTAATTTCCACACACATATACACACACTCACACATACACTCACATACACATACACACTCACATATACATATATACATACACATTCATACACACACATACTACATCACACATACACAGACACACACATCACTCACATGCATGCACACATACACACATACACACCACATCACATACACACGCACACACACATACTCTCTGTCTACAACTTCCTTACCCATCAGGGCTCGTCCTCAACTCTTTTTCCCACTACAGTACCCCCCACCCCAGCCCCTACCCCTCCACCCCCCAATCTCACCCACATTTTGCTGCTGCCCCCCCACCACTTGCAGCCCCCCACAGGATCTGCTATACCCCACCCACACCAGGAATTCCTCCTATGCCTCCCCTCCTCCTCTAGAGCCCTGCCTGAGAAATCTTTGGCAGGGCACTGGTGACCTGCCTTGTGATGCTGGACAGGTCACTGTCCCTCCCTGGGCCATAGTTTCTCAACCAAAGATGAAATCTCCAGGTTCCTCAGGTAGAGGAAGCTGGGAGAACGTTGCAAAGGAGAAAAGGTCTATGGCTTTTCAGGCCCAGGCCTCAGCCTCCCCGTGAGCAACATTTCCCCATTCCAGGGCCTGTCCGGTATCCACCCCTCAGTCCCTCATCCCCTCCCTGAAGCATTCCTGGGCGTCCAGCTTTTGCCAGCCTCCTCCTGTCTCTCCATTCACAGGCCAGCGCCCTGAGCCCACTCGGTGCCAGGCCGTACATATACACACCCTCTGGGAGTCTTCACGAGGAGCTGTCAACACTGGGAGGCCGAGGGTCAAGTTCCTGCCCCGCAAGAGTGCACAGTCCAGTGGTTCATCTAAACTCAGTCTCCCCCTGCAGCCCGGGCCTCTCCTGGCCTCACAGAGACCCCTCAGGAGATTCTGGGGAGAATCTTGAAATGAGTTAATCCCACAAAGCCTTTGCCTACCCCGAAGGCTCACTCCCATCTCCGTAGTGTTCTGTGACACACACACAGCACACACTCACTCACCCTCCTACTCCCTGCCTAGCTTTCCCCTGCGCCCTCTGGACCCAGCTCTGAACAAAGAAGCAGCCACGTCCTCGGCCAGGCTCGGCTTCACTAAACCTGCCCAGACTCCGCCATCCTGCAGCCCTCGCAGGTCGAACTGGCTGCTGCTCTCCTGAGACGGGGGAGACGTTCTTTCTGGCTCCCTGCTGCACTTTCAGAACCTTTCCTCAGTGACCATCCCCGAAAACACATCCTCTGATTCCTAGAGGAAAAAAAATGCATGATTTGTTTTCTTGATCTTGGAATTCAAATGCTTGTAATCGTAACAAAAGCCAGTTCACATTTCTGTGTGGAATGTAATACTTTAAAAAAAAGTCAAATGATGAGAGACAAGGAAGCAACATACATGACAGTCGACAGGCTACTTTCCTGAATAGATGAATCCGTAAGAAAGACAAGGAGTACAACAGAAACGTGGGCAACAGGCGTGGACAGTAGGAGCTACAGCTACATCGTGCCTACTTTCCACGGGCCTGGCTCGGTGCCAAGCTCTTTGCAGCCGTCGACCCGTTTAGTTCTCATGATAACCCTGCAGCATAGTGTGGGTTATTACCCCCAATTTAAGAGAGGAAACTGAGGCATGATGAATTTAAGTAAACGGCCCAAGGCCACACAGCTAGTCTGTAGAAAAGCCAGGAATTGAATCTTGGTGGTTTGAACCACTAGATTGCTTACAAGAGAAAAGAAAGAAAGAAAATCAAGTAGCAAATATGAAAAAAAAATGCTCAACCTCACTCAAAGGAACACAGCAAGAGTAGCAACGAAAAGCCATCTTCACCTGTCAGACGGTCAAAGACTAAGTGTTGGCGGGTGTCTGGGTAACAGAAAGCTCTGTCCCTTGTTCGTGGGGTCATCGATTGGCGCATCCTCTTTAGAGGGCAAGTTGGCAAGAGCTATCAAAATTAAAGACATGAGTCCTTACCTCAATAAACAAGACAAGTAAGAGGAATCTACTTGTCCTTCACCAAGTACATCCACTGCCAGGAAGTCATGCTACAGACGCTCTCGCCAAAGGTGCACACAGACGTGGGGCCCCCGCTGCCCTTATTTCATGTTAGTGAAGAACAAGAGATAACACAAATGCCCATCAGTGGGGAGTGATTAGATGAATTAAGCTACATTCAGAGGAATGCTACTCACTGAAAAGAATGAAATCGTTATATACTGATTGAGCTCTTACCTTTATATATTGATTGCACAAATCACCATCGTTTTTGAAAGGCCTTTGAGGCTTGTGCCGTCCAGCTATACCACATCTACCCCTCCCCGAGGCTGGTCCCTGCTGGCCCACAGTCACCTCCTGACCTCCTGGCCACCCCCTCACGCTCACCAGGGACTCTGGCCCTGGTTCCTGGTGCCCGTCTCCCCCCCGACAGCCTCATTCTCCCTACAGAGGACCCGCCCGGCATCTTAGCCTGCTCCTTCCTTAGCAGCTCAAGTCCAGTGACTTTCACTTCCATCCTTTTCCTCTTGTCTCTGCCTGTGGCCACACTCTAGACCCTAAGCTGCTCCGTCTCTGAAGTCTTAACCTCTGCTCTCACGCTACAGGACCGTTCAATGCTCTCTCACTCTCAGCGGATGCGTTCTTCAGCCGCACCAGCATCCCCAGTCCTGAACCGACTCTTCCATTTTCTCCCCACCCACCACCCTCCTTCAGACTTTCTTTCTCCTTGGACCCCTCACTGTCTGACCCCTACCCTTGAACCTCCTCCACCCGGATAAACTCCCAGTCCTGTTGAGCCTAAACACTGAACTTCTCTCCTCAAGCTCTAAACTGCAGAGCACCAGTGAAGAAAACCGTATCCTCAAAATCAGGTGTCACCACCAAGTCCCAGTCCCCAGGCTCAGCCGCATCCCCTTTGCTACTGCGCGCTTCTCTCCTTTGGTCAGCAAGCTCTCCCAGTCCTCCCTGTTGCTATTGCAAAGCTTCCATACTCTCTTCTTCACTGGGAAGATCAAGGCCATCTTGATTCCTTCCCCCACCCAATCTTACCTCCCCACTCACCCTCTCTCCCCGCCTCCAGGCTCTGAGGACAGATGGCAGCTCCACCTGTGCCCTGGACGCCAGCCTCTCTCACCTCCTCAGATGTCTTGTTCCACTCGTTGCTCACCACTGCCTAATACCGTCCCCCTTTCTTTCTCCCCTCCCTCTGACTGCCTTCCCATTTGTCTGCGTGCACTTTCACTGGAGCTGTGGGGTAGAAGCCAGACGTCAGCGGGCCAAGGCTTGAGTGGGGTGAGGCAGTGGGAACAGTGAGGGCCAGCTGCGATTTCTCATGAAGTCTGGCACCCAGGGAAAGCGAGACGGGCAGTTAGCTGGAATGGAAAGCAAGCTAAAGGAAAGGATTATTGTAGGATAAAGAGACTTGAGCATGCAGATTGGTGGAGGAAAAGGAGATAGACCATAAAGAGAGATGTTAAATATGAGAGAGAGAGAATGGGGAGCTGATTAATGGAGCAAGAGGGGTGGGGGGTAAGAATCCAGGTGGGGTCCGCCTGCGTGGAGAGGAGGAACAACTCCCCATCTACAGCAGACAGGAGCCAGGGGTGGACAAGGAGATAGATCTTCAAAGGTGGGCAGAGGAAGCTGAATCAGAGAAGGTTCTACAGACTCTGAGAATAGCCATTTCTGCTTCCAGGGGTGATAAAAACATTTTGCAGGGATATTCTGACCAAATTCTCTACACCCGATCACCTTGTGCATGTACTTTCTCTGGCCTCAGTGCACATGACAGTTGCTCTCCCCGGGAGAGGTCAGCAGACTGGGGGAAACCAGAAGCAGCAGGGTGAAAGGTGTCTGGTATGACTCAGACGGCCACTTCCTGGCCACATGGCCTTGTAGCTAACCTCGGTGAGACTCAATCTCTCCTTCTGTAAAATGCAGAATTGATAGTGTCTATCTCATGGGTTTTTTTAAGTATTGAAGAAGATAATGTATAAAACATACTTTATGACTCAATAAATGGAGTTGTTGCTGTTGTTGAAGTTACTGTGGTGGACGACCATCGGAACATCTGCCATGCTTTTGGAGAAGCCTGTCTTCTCTTTTCTGGTAGGAGCCCAAGGAGACTGGGACTCAAGATGCCACCTCCCTTGATTTGTCCCTCATCTGATGACTTTGTGCTACTGGGGGGTCTACAGAGTCTTACATTACCCGTGGTGGTGCCGCCACCTCCCACCCTGTTCCCATCACCCATCCCGTGGTTCTGCGCTCTTTCCTGCACACTGGCACTCCTCACCCACCTCTTTCAGGCCGTCTGCATCCTGACATGTCCCATGTACCTGCTGAACTTTCTGGGCTTGTGGAATTGGATATGCAAAAAATGGTTCCCCTACTTCTTGGTGAGGTTCCCTGTGATGTACAACGAACAGATGGCGAGCAAGAAGTGGGAGCTCTTCAGCAACCTGCAGGAGTTTGCAGGCCCCTCCAGGAGGCTCTCTCTGCTGGAGCTGGGCTGTGGCACCAGGGCCAACTTCAAGTTCTACCCACCGGGGTGCAGGGTGGCCTGTATTGACCCCAACCCCAACTTTGAGAAGTTCTTGATCAAGAGTCTTGCCGAGAACCGACACCTGCAGTCTGAGCGCTTTGTGGTGGCTGCGGGGGAGAACATGCACCAGGTGGCCGACGGCTCCATGGATGTGGTGATGTGCACCCTGGTCCTGTGCTCTGTGGAGAGCCAGGAGCGGATCCTCCAGGAGGTGTGCAGAGTGCTGAGGCCGGTGAGTGAGGGGGGAGGTGGGAGAGACCCACCTTCACTGTGTGCTAAGCTGGGTACCTGTAGGCTTCAGGCACAGTGCCCACGAAGGGTGACCTTGGGCTAGTGACTTCACTCGTTCCTTTATTCGTTTAGTTATTCAACAAACATTTAGAGAATGTTGACTACGTGCAGCAACACACTATTTCTGGGTTGAGAAACTAGTCTCAGGGAGGTTTAATGCCTTGCACAAAGCACATAGCTCACAGAAATGGCAGAGACACAACTAAAATTCAGATGCCTTAACCTCTAGGTTAAGAAGGTCCAGAGATCTCACCAAGCTGTGGCTCTGGTGCCTTCCAACCTGGTTTTGTCTAAGTCCCATCACAGAGTCCAGTTTTCTAAAGATGAGAACAATGAATCCCCACAGGGCGTGCCAGGACATCTCCCTTCTCCAACAAATGAGAGCTTGTAAGTACACAGATAGCCATCTTTATTTGTGGTGTATGCTCTTCAGTTTTTACATGGGGGCCTCAGGAGTTAGCTGCGCACCATTCTGTAGGCCTTCTCTCCAGTGGAAAAACGAGAACGTATGCTGGGAAAGACAGGGAGAATCGGGGAAAGCAGTCTCTCCAAAGACATTGCCCGTGGCATCATCTTGCATCTTCAAACGCTGTTAACCTTCAGTGTTTCTTACTTCATTATCTTTAACTATAAAGAAAATTATAAATTGTTCAAAAGAATTCAAAAAATAAAGAAGAACATAGAGGGAAACATGAAAGTTCCCCCTTCACTTCCCTAAATCCCACTCCCCCTACCTGTCCCAGTAGGTCGCTACTGTTAATGGGTATCCTGCCAATTTTTTTCTTTTTTAAATACCTCCCTGGTGTTTGGAAGTTTTTCTGTCTATCTGAAGTTAACTAATAGTTACTTTCGTGTTTCAAGTTATATTTGAACCCATACCTCACTATCGACATACCAAAATTATGTAGTTATATGACCCCCCGCAGCTTAGAGCAGACCAATAACACTTTTTATGTCTCCATCCTCATCCTCTCTTTCCTCTCAACCCCATCAGTCTCTCCATCCCATATCCTGAGTTTGGTTGAAATAATCTGTAATTTTAGTTTCAACCTATTACTAAGGATTTCCCTCCTTGTCTTCTATTTCAAAGATCTTTTCTAATTTACCACATAGCTTAAAATCAGTTAATCATCCATTTATTTACTATAGATTTTACTAAATTTATTGCTCTCCACCATTTCCTATGCTCTTTGTCTCCCCCTATCTTGAGATATTTTGGGTTTTATTTTTCAAATTTAATTTTCATTTGTCTTAACTACCTTCTTGGATGGTTTCCCAAGAAATGGTACGTGGAGATATCCTGGCAGATCTGAAAATGGCCATCTTCTACCTTCACGCTTAATAATATTTTGGCCAAGATTCTTGGATGAGTCCTCTCCCCTAGAAGAAGTGAGCATCGTTCCATGGTCCTGGGCTTTCCAAGTTACAGGTGACACCTCCGGTGCCCATCTGATTCTCTTTCCTTTTCTGGTAACCTGTTTCTGTTGTTGATGGTTTTTATGTCTGGAAGTTTTTAGGATTTTCACTTTTTTCTTTTTTGGAACTTCTGAAATTTCACCAGGATATGACTCGGTGTATATCTTGTTTTTGTAAATCTTGCTAGGCATTCAAAGAACCCTTTTTCTGTTAATACTCAAGTCTCTCTTTAGCTCAGAGAAGTTTTCTTCTCTTGTTTCTCTCATTATTCGTTCTCCATTTTTCTTTTTTCTTCTTCTGGAACAAGTGTTATTCACATGTAAGATCTCCTAGCTTTGGCATCCTTGCTCTTATCTTTTCGCTCATAATTTCCATTTCTTTATATTTTTGTTCCATGTCACAAGATAGTTCCTCCATTTGATCTTCTGGGTGACGTCCTCTATCATTCAGCAGTATTTTTTCTACTTTTCGTTTATTTTAAATTCTCTGTTGGATTTTAAATTCAGGATTTTTTTAAATTGCCAAAACCTCTTTCTTATTCCCGGATCATTCCTTAGCAGTATGTTGTTGACTCCCCATAGAAGTATTTTTGTTGTCGTACATTGTTTTTAGTTCTATCTCATTTGTTCTATTGAGTTTTCCTCAGTAGGAGGCACTTGTTCTGATCATTCAAATCAGTGTCCTCCCTTGTAGCTGGCAGCGAATGGCTGGTAGGCAGGACTCTCTTGTCTGAAGAATGGGGAGGGCCTCTAGGTTCTTTGGCTTCTCCATGTGTGAACAGACAAGGGCAATTTTCTTCCAGCTCAGGCAAACAGAGTGGGTCCCCTCTGGGGCAGCCATTGTCGGTAGGTTTAGGGGGCTTCTCTCCAGATCTTTGGCAGAGTGGCCAGGGCTGCGTCCTTTCCGTGTCCAGAGGGAGTGGATCTACCTGCTCAGGTGCCTCAGGAGGTCTTGGCTCTGCTAGACAAACGAGCTTCCCCCCAGGCCTTTGGATCCAGGGTTCTAAGAACTCAAAGCTTCTGATGTGTCTGCTCTAGGCTCCAGCAAGAAACCAAACTTCTCCACACACCCTCATTAGCTGATTAGATATTTATCCTATTGGTTGAGTATCCCAGAAGGACAATGGGGAAAAGAGAGTCGCCCTTCTCCTCTCCAGCCACCATTTTCCCAGTATGCCCCAGAGATAGATAGGTAGATAGATAGACGATAGATAGATAGATAGATAGATAGATAGATAGATAGATAGATAGATAGATAGATAGATAAATTTTTATCCAAGTTATACATGCACATGGTTTAAAAGCCAAACCACAAATCTGATGATGAAAAATAGCAACTTTCAGCCACACACAATTTCTACTCCCCAAAAGCAACTGCATTTAAGTTTTAACTTTTTATTTTTAAAATTTATATACATGTCTCTAAGTAACATGTTTATACTGCTGCTTCTTGACTTTTCAGGTTTAGGTATTAACTATCGACTTCCCACTCTGGAAAGTGAGAGCTGACCTCCTTCACCACCATCCCACAGCCACCATATTTCCCATCTTCCCTCCTCCTGATAGAAGTATTTCATTAATTGACATTCACAGCTGAGCCATGTAGTACACTTCACTTACTTTTTGAACCATGTAATATACTTCCTTACTTTTGGTTTTCCCACAGTCAATAACTGTCTACATATCTATATATAGACATAAGATAGATATAGAGACACAGACAGAGATAGAGACAGAGACAGAGATAAAGATAGAGAGAGAGACAGAGACAGAGAGACAGAGACAGAGATAGAGATAGAGACAGAGACAGAGGCAGAGATAGAGATAGAGATAGAGACAGAGACAGAGACAGAGATAGACAGAGACAGAGATAGAGATAGAGACAGAGAGAGACAGAGACAGAGGTAGAGACAGAGATAGAGATAGAGACAGAGACAGAGACAGAGATAGAGACAGAGACAGAGATAGAGATAGAGACAGAGACAGAGATGGAGATGATAGAGACCCCTAAATCATCCCAGCTGCTCCCTCACTTGCCTCAGCCTCCAGTATGTTCAAACATGTCAAATATTCTATCAATTTCATCAACCAGAGCCATTTTTCCTGGGCTGTCTCCCAGGTCCCCACCAGAAGTAGGTAATCCCTAGGCCCCTGCAGCGCTCTCCTCCTGGGCTCTCCCTTGACCATCATCCAGGGTACTCCCTTCTTGTCTCTCTTGCACCAGACTCCCTGTTTCCTGCACTTCTCTCTTCCTCCTTCTTACTTTCTCCCCTAGTTTTGGTGGAGTGTATCTTCTGGTAGCTGTCTGAGAGAGGTGAGGTAAAAGTGTTGAGAAAGTGCATGTCTGAATATTTTTTATTCTCAAAACTGATTCATAGTTTGGACATGTGTAGAATTCTGAGTTGGAAAATGTTTTCCCTCAAAATCTTGAAGGTGTCTATTGTCTTTTAGCTGCTGTGTTATTTCTAGGAAGTCTAAAGCCATTCTGCTTCTAGATTCTTTCTATGAAACCTTTTTTCTCCTCTCTGTAAGTTTGTTGAATCTTCTCTGTCCCCAGTAAAATGACTTGGTGATATCTGTGGGGGATTTAGTGGGCCATCTTAATCTGCAAACTCATGTCCTTCAGTCATGGAAATTTTTCTGGGATTATTTCTTTGATTTTTTTTTCTTATATTTTTCTCTGTTCTCTCCTTCTGGGACTCTTTTTTTTTTTTTTGGTGAGGAAGATTAGCCCTGAGCTCACATCCATTGCCAATCCTCTTCTTTTTGCTGAGAAGATTAGCTCTGAGCCAGCATCTGTGCCCATCCTCCTCTATTTTGTTTATGGGATGCCACCACAGCATGGCTTGATGAGTGGTGTGTAGGTCTGCACCTGGGATCTGAACCTGCAAACCCGGGGCCACCGAAGCAGAGTGCTCTAACTTAACCACTACCCCACCGGGCCAACCCCAGGGACATTTCTTATTTAAATGCTAGACCACCTGAACTGGTTCTCAAATTTTCTTTTCTTTGCTTTCCTATATCCCATACCTTTGTCCTTTTTCTACATTTTCTATTCTTCCTTCATATTCTCTTCAAAACTTTTTACTAAATTTTTCATTTCTGCTATCATAGTTTTGATTTCCGAGGGTTGATTTTGTTTTCTGACTATGCCTTTTTTATTGCATTCCATTCTTGTTTCAAGGATGAAGTATCTTCTCTTTCTCTTTGAAAATATTAATAAAAGGGAGATTGTTTCTTTTCATGTTTTCATCTCCCTGCTTAGTCTCTGCTTCCCCCAGATCTTTTTCCCCACTTGTTTTCTGCGCCCCAGTGTTTGTGTTACAGCCTCTTCTCGGGTGACTATCGATCCGTGGCTGACTACTCACATTCCCGGGGGTAGCGCTAACACTGGGTTGGGTGTTCCACAAGTGTGGGTGAGGATGTCAACACTGGACTCGCTGTAGAGTAAACTAGCTGAGTTGTTCACGTGGAGAAATCCCGATGTCCGTGTTTTGGGTCTTTCCTTTGCAGCTGGTCGGAAGAATCTTCCAAATTTCTGCCTGGAATCAATAGCCTGGCTCCAAGCATTCTGGACACCAAATGAGAGGAGAGGGCTGGGGGTCTCAGCACTCGGTTATAAACTTTCTCTTACTCCCCATCTTTCCAGTGAGGTGTCTATGCCCCACTGTGCCTTGTTACAAAGACCCTCTGTTTAACCACCTACAGAGAATAAGCCTCGAGTCCTCTGCTGAGGTGGGGAGGGACAGTATCTGGCTGTTCTGAGTGGGGGAGGGATTCCAAGTCCAATGGCTTATTAAATAGACTTCAACCGATCTTCCAGGTTTTTGAAATCATCTTTATTGCATATAATCCAATGCATCCATTTTATGTATACAGTTGGATCTGTTTTGATAAATGTATATACTCACATAGCCACCACTACAATAAAGATATAGAACATACCCATTACCCCCCAGAGGATTCCTTTGTGCCTCTTTATAGTCAATCCCCACAACCCTAGGCCCCAAGCAAACACTCATCTATTTTCTGTCACTATAGAACAGATTCATCTTTTCTAGAATTTCATATAAATAGAATTATACAGTACGTACTCTTTAGTATCTGGCTTCTTTTGCTCAACATAAATTTTTTTAATTCATCCATGTTGCTGCAGGGATCAGTTTTCATTTCTTTTTATTGCTGAGTAGTATTCCATTGTATGAATATAACACAATTTATACCTTTTATGGACATTTGAGTTGTTTCCAGTTTTTGCCTATTATGAATACAGCTGGCATGAACACTCTTGTACACGTGTTTTCATGGACGTATATTTCCATTTCTCTTGGGTAAA
Source organism: Tapirus indicus (assembly GCA_031878705.1). Classification (NCBI taxonomy): domain Eukaryota; kingdom Metazoa; phylum Chordata; class Mammalia; order Perissodactyla; family Tapiridae; genus Tapirus; species Tapirus indicus. The sequence goes on along the minus strand of CM062918.1, from coordinate 138,306,145 downwards.
TAAATACCAGAAGTGGAATTGCTGGGTCATATAGTAATTGTATTTTTAACTTTATAAGAAACTGCTTCGCGGTTTTCCAAAGTGGTTATGCAATTTTACTTTTCTGTCAGCAATATATGAACATTCTAGTTGCTCCACATACTAACAAGATATTGTCAGTAATTCTGAGGGGGCTTTGGTGGATCTCATAGTGGTTTAATTTGATCCCCCACTAATTAATAACATTAAGCATGTTTTCATGTGCTTCTTGGCCATTCATATATCTTATTCTGTAATGCATATGATCAAATATTTTACCCATTTTTAAATTGGGCTATTTGTCATCTTATTGAGTTGTGAGTGTTCTTTATATATTCTGCATTCACGTCCATTGTCAAATATATGAATTATGAATACTTTCTACCAGTGTGACTTGCCTTTTCATTTTCTTAATGGTGTCTTTTGAAAATCAAAAAGTTTTATTTTGATGAAGTCCAGCTTATCAAATTTTTTTTCTTTTATGTTTCATGCTTTTCTTGTCTTATCAAAGAAATCTCTCTCTGCTCCAAGACTGTAAATATTTTCTCTTATGTTTTCTTCTGGAAGTTACATGGTTTTAGCTTTTATGTTAAGGTCTGTGATCCATTTACAGTTAATTCTTGAGTGATGCATTAAGTTCTTTTTCTTCATGGATATCCAGTTCTTCCAGGACCATTCATTGAAAAGACTATTCTTTCTCCATGGAATTGTCTTTTCGCCTTTGTCAAATATCAATTGACCACATATGTGTGGGTCTATTTCTAGATTCTCTTCTGTTCCTTCCGTTCTATTCTATGTGCATATCCTTTTGCCAAGATCACACTGTCTTGATTACCATAGCTTTATGTTAAGTCTTGGGATTAGCATAAGTGGTATAAGTCCTCCAACATTAAGCTCTGCTGGGTGAGTCTAGAGTAGTCTTTACTCTGGACTAGTTGAGGCCTTCCTCTCGGGCACGACCCTTCTGGGGTCTCTGCTGGATGCTCCAGGTGTTAGTAAGGACTCTCCTCCCTGACTAGTTGTAACTCAGATGAGCTCTGAAGATTGCTCATCTTACAACTGCCCAGTCTTCTTTGCCTAGCCTCATGGAGCATCACTTTACACATATGAGACTCACTATTCAACAGTGGACTCAAGGGAACCCACGCAGATGTCTGAAGCTCTCTCTGTGTACCTCCCTTCTTCCTCACAGCTGGCTTAAGGTTCAGCTTGCTTGGGTCCAAGTCAGTGTATTAAAAACCCTGCAGTTCTCCTCCTGTGTGTCTCCTTTACTACTCACACAGGACGCTTCACTTCTGACACTTCCGGTCGCCAAACGTGTCGGGGTTTTCCTCACACCGAGCAATTCTGCAATACCAGCTGGGTGTTCTACAGTTTAACTCAATTCTGACATTTATCTACCTGGAGATAGCATCAGATCCACAGATTAAGGGCTCCATCCCACAAGACTGCCCCCCACTTCAGATGCCAAGTGCAAGTCCAGGTTGTCACCTGCACTTTTGACCAATTGGCTATAAATCAGAGGTTCCCATGACCCCCTCCTCAAGTTCGATTAATTTACTAGAGTGGCTCACAGAACTCAGGGGAACACTTACGTCTATCAGTTTATTCAGGAATATGATAGAGGATACAGATGGACACCAGATGAAGAGATGTGTGGGGCGAGGTGTGGGCACAGGAGGTTCTGTCCCGTGGAGTTGGGTGCATCACCCTCCCAATACATGGATGTGTTCACCAACCTGGAACCTCCCCAAACCCCCTACTCTTGGGATTTAATGGAGGCGTCCTCACGTAGGCATGATCAATCATTAACTCCATTTCCAGCCCCTCTCCACTCTCTGGAGGAGGGGGAATGGGGCTGAAAATTCCAAGCTTCTACTCATGGCTTGGTCTTTCTTGTGACCAGCCCCCATCCAGGATCCCACCCAGAGTTGCCTCATTAGAACAAAAGATGCTCCCCATCCTCTTATCACTTAGGAATTTACAGGGGTTTTAGGAGCCCTGTGTCAGGAACCAGGGGCAGAAACAAAAATATATTTTTTCTATTATCTCACAGTTAGTTACAATTTGCTCCACTTTCTAGTTTCCAAAGTGTTTTGCAGGGGCCAGCTCAGTGGCATAGTGGTTAAGTTTGCATGCTCCACTTCCACGGCCCAGGGTTCACAGGTTTGGATCCTGGGCGTGGACCAACGCACTGCTTGTCAAGCCACGCTGTGGCGGCATCCCATATAAAGTAGAGGAAGATGGGCACGGATGTTAGCCCAGGGCCAGTCTTGCAACCAATTCTCATTTTTGGACAACCAACTGACTGTATCTAAATAAATAAACACACTTCACTGCAGCTTTAGTGGGTTTCAGAAGGGAGCAGAGTTAAATGTGTGTGTTCTAGCTGCCATATTTAACTGGAAGCCATCATTTATTTCTTTCCCTGGGTGTCTCCCCACATAGACAGTGGGATCTTCCGGGGTGAGACCTGGTGGCTATCTCCATTTCCCCACTGTCTAGCACAGCATCTGACCCTCATTAGGTCCTCACTAATGTTTGTTAAATAGAGTTGAAATGAAAGGCCATTTAATGCGTCAAATGGACAAAATATTTGTGTGCATTTATCAAACTTCTTTTAAATTGATTCTCTTCTCTGGGAGATGCCCTTGACTTCATGGAACACACAGCTGCCAAATGTTCTAGCTGGAATGTCTCTGTCAGCAATTCCTCAGCCCGGCGAGACACTTCCTATTTGAGACCTGACAAGAGGGAGCCAGAATTCTCTGGAAGAGGCTGCTTTCTCTTGGCCAACATTGTAGCTCCCCCAGGCCCGCTGGCTGGGGAGCTATCTCTTCCTCATATCTCTGTGTACACCAGACTAAAAAGAAAACATGCAGGTCCTGCAAGGGCCTCTGCATTCAGGGGCTCAAGGGCTGCCCTTTGTCAGTCAGGTTCCAGTAAGGAGATGACAGTCACACCAGTTGTTTGAACAGGGAGAAGTCAATGTAAAGAATTATGAACTAGATACAGAGTTGTTCACTGGGGAATTGAAAGGGTAAAAAGAGAACTCTAAGATGCCACGGAACGGGCACTGGTGGAAGGAGCACCATAACTAGGGCTGAGGGAACAAGGGGAAGAGGTTAGAACCATTAAAACTGAGAAACTTAGAGGAGGGGCCCCTGAAACCAGACCTCTGAGGAGGGGGCGCTGGTGTCTCGAGTAGGAGGGCACCGTGAAGCCGATTCTCCAAGTGTTGGGAAAACTGTCACCTGGATTCAGCTGCCATTACAAGCAGGCACTGTTGCTGCCAGGTGAAGATGTTGCTGGGGCAAAGCTCACAAGAACAGCAAGCGGACAGGAAGCCCCAAATAGCTAACTAACACCTTGTGGGCTTCCTCTGGCGCCCCCTATTGGCAGATCCTGACAGAGCCGGCTGGCAACTCCACACCACAAAGCAGAGCATGTAAGTGAGGGTTTGGAGCCACGAGCCATAACTTAACTGTCACATCCGTCAGCTGGGAATCCCGTCTACCCCACATCACCTTTTTCCTGAGCTGACTAAACCAACCCATTGTTTTGGCATTTTCTCCCACCTCACCCCTCGGCCCTGCAGTGAGTGGGTTGAATTCATCGAGATGCCCTGGTGGTGTTTTTCTGCCTGAGTCGTACAATAAAAATATCTTTGTATCTTCCATTGCTGCCATCACTACTCGTATACAGCAAGTACCCCTTAAATGTTTCTTGAATAAAACCAAACTCATATTCAAATATATGCTGATTAAATCAAGATATGTTTTGCCTATGGGCTACTTTTTAAAACAATAATATGCCAATGTCATTAGAGTGTGGCATTCAAATTAGATCAACCCTTTAGAAAACAGTTAGTGAAAAACTGTATTCGTGAAGATGTTCAGCATGGCATTGTTTATATAGCATGAGAGAGAGAGAGAAAGCAGCCCGCATATCCTCCAACAGAGGCATAGCTAAGTTATGAAACAGCCCCTCATCAGTATAATACGCCTGCACTTAAAATCAGAGGTATGGAAATAGTGTTGTACTATGGAAAAAATACTTATCTTCAGGATGGTGGACAGCAAACCAGACTTTGGAGTCAAGGACACCTGGGTTCCAGTCCTCGTTCCATCTCATTAGAAGTGCAACTTTGGACAGTCTCCCTAAGCCTTGATTTCTTTATCTCTAATATCAGGAAAATACCTATTTTGCAAGGTTACATTAAAAATTAAATAAGAGGGGCCGCCCGGTGGCGCAGCGGTTTAGTCTGCGCTTGGCAGCCCGGGGTTCGCGGGTTCGGATCCCGGGCACCCGCCGACGCACTGCTTGTCAGCCATGCCGTGGCGGCGTCCCATATAAAGTAGAGGAAAGACGGGCACGGATGTTAGCTCAGGGCCAGTCTTCCTCAGCAAAAAAGGGGAAGACTGGAACAGATGTTAGCTCAGGGCTGGTCTTCCCCACAAAAAAAAAAAAAATTAAATAAGAAAGAGAAAATAACCTATGCAGAACCTGGCCCATGCTAGGCATTTCATAAGTAGTGAATGTTTTTATTATTGCCTTAAGTAAACACGCCGGATGGAAAGCTGTAGCAACATCATACCTATAATTATATTTAAAAGAAAACAGATGCACTGGGGGGGGACTGAAAGGAAATGCACTAAAATACTAAATAATGGTTGTATTCAAGTGATAAAATTCTGGATGACTGGGGCCGCCCGGTGGCGTAGCGGTTTCGTCCGCGCTTGGCAGCCCGGGGTTCGCCGGTTCGGATCCCGGGCGCCAGCCGACGCACTGCTTGTCAGCCGCGCTGTGGCGGCGTCCCATATAAAGTAGAGGAAGATGGGCACGATGTTAGCCCAGGGCCAGTCTTCCTCAGCAAAAAGAGGAGGATTAGCAACGGATGTTAGCTCAGGGCTGGTCTTCCCCACAAAAAAAAAAAAAAAAAAAATTCTGGATGACTTTTCTCTTTCACTGTTTTCCAAATATGGCACTCTAAAAATGGCAAAACATGTATCATTTTTAAGGACAAGTTTTGAGCAAAACCTCCCAAAGATCAGCAGAAGTAATGATTCATTGGTCAGTAAAAAGTCAGAAATGTTGCCTGCCTAGCTGCCTGCATAATTCAGTCCCAAAGCTGTTAGACGGGGCCAAGGAGAGCAGGCAACCATGCCAGGGGTGGAGGGTTGCTTGTTCCAACACAGAAGAAGGCTCTGTCCTGGGCCAATGGCCACAAGGGGAGATGGATTATACACACAGGGATGATGGAAGGGGCACTAGAATGAACCGTGTGGTGCTGGGATTGGTACTGAAGGCATCAGTTTGGACTCACGGACTTCAAGCTAGACAGACAGAGAGATGAAAACGCACAGATGTAAGTCGTGTGTGTGTACACACATACACATATATACGCACATATATTCCCTAACTCTCTCCACCGACAATGTCTTAGATTCTATAAAATTTTATGTTTACTCACTAGACCATATATTTCCACTAAAAGTCTCTTCATTTCCATATTGTCCACTACCTGAGCAGGTTTTAGAATCACTGGTCTAGAATGTTAAAGCTTGAAGGGACCACATTCTGCTCTTGACTTGAGTCCAAAAATCACTGACAAGATTTCAAAAGCTATGAGCATACTTAGAGGCCAGACCTTGGTTTCTAAATACCCTTCTCTTCTAAAAGAAACTAAAGTTCCTTGGAGAAACGGCTAATTCCAGGGATGGGACAGAGATGTCACAAGATGAGTCAGGACTATCATGTTCCAGAAAGTTAGGAAGTACTTAAAGAAGGGAGGGGATGTATCAAAGGACACAGAAGCCAGCTTGAAGGGGCTCCCACTGGCCAAAGCAGGGACAATCTGGGCATCAAAATAAATAATGAATTAAGTAAGAATCCTTCAGTCTGTACTAATATAAATAAATCAATGAGTAAATAAATGTGAAGAAGAGAAAGGAGTTTTTTCTCATACAGAAGATGCCAACTAATAAATGTAGAGGGAATGTGGATTTGGCAGCCGTCATGGTAACATTTAAGCCGAGAAACATCAGTGATGCTAGAACTAGTGGGAGGAAGATTGATGAGGGTCAGGGTATTTTCTTGCTCTCGGAGGACCTCTCCCCAAAGCGCACTTTAATACAAAGAGGAAAAAAGTAATTTACAGTGGAGAAACCTGGCAGACACCATCTGAAGCCACCAAAGTGAACATCACCAGTAATGGGACAAACTGAACTGGTACACTGCCTGACAGGATACGGTGGGAGGGACACAGCATCCCTTCTGTGGTATTCCCGCCAGAAATGCATAACCTGAGCCTGATCATAAGGAAACAGCAGACAAACCCACATTGAGGGACATCCTACAAAATAACTGGCTTATCATCCTCAAGAGCGTCAAGGTTATGAAAACCAAGACTGAGGAACCGTTCCAGGTTAAAGGAGACTGAGAAGTCACGACAACCGAGCCAACAATACAGCTTCTGAGCTGGATCTTCTCGCTATAAAGGACATTACCGAGACAACCGGTAAAACTTGGATGGAGTCTGCGGATCCGACGGCAGTAATGTATCAACACTAATCTCCTGATTTCGATGGCTGTAATGTGGTTAAGTGAGAAAGAATGTTCTTGTCTGTAGGAAATACACATAAAGTATTTGGGGATAAGAGGACATCAGGTCAGCAAGTTACTCTCCAACAGTTCAGGAAAAGTTCTTTGTCCTATTCTTGCCACTGTTCCATAAGTTAGAAATGATTCAAAAGAAAATAAAGTCCAAAAGTTTATTTCAGCTGTGGCCAAAAGCTCTGACTCTTTCTTTATCTCACTAAAGACAAAGGCTGCAGCCAGTTCAGTCAGCCAAACCTGTTTATCCTGATGGTCAGGGATGGCCTGCCAGGCGTGGGCTGGGCAAACAGCTCTCTGTCCAGGGGCTCAGATGGGAGGAGTGGAGTGGCGGCTTCCGGCCTTACCCCGGAACCTCAGCGCTGAGGGGGTTGGAAGCTCATGGTCTCTGGGGCTTGGGGTAGGAGGAGAAGCAAACCCCACCAGGACCAAGCCCATCCTATCAGGCCCTGAAGCCTCAGAGAAGGAGCCCAGAGAAGAGAAGGGGAGAGGAAGAGGGAAGAGAGGACAGCCTTTGATGTCTGGCATTGTCATTGTTGATACATAAATACGCAATTAATCCATAGAAAGTCACCAAACTCTACTGTCTTTGGACCTCTATGCCACTTCGCCGGCGTTGTGTCCCCAGGAGCTGGGGCAGTAGCCAGGGGACCGGGAGACAGCTGCCCTGGAAACAAATGCTCCCGCAGCTGGTCACCGAGGGTATATGAGGTTTGTTTTTTCCACCCAGCAAAGCTGCTGCTTCATTTTTTGCATATTTGAACAGGTTTGATGTTTTCTCTGAGATAGTTCTGCAAACATCAAGAATGGAGAGGAAATAAACGTTGTCAGTGCACATCTCCTCCAAGGAACCGTGAGCCACCGTAAGGCACGAGCCGTACAAGGTCAACTTCACCTCGCGCTTTTTATCCACGCCCTCCCGGTCCCTACAAGTGCTGGTCCACAGCAGGTGCTCAGTGACCGGTGTGCTTCTGTGTGTGTATGTGTGCATGTGTGTGTTTTAATTGACTTTTTCTGTGTGGCTCGGTGGCAGAGATAAGCCCCATCAACCACCACTTCCCTCCATTTTTCCACCTGCAAAGGCTCTCTGAAGCATTTCATCCTAAATCCCATCACCTATGTAACCGTCTAGAATGATGTGTTTAGTTCCTGAGAGATGGGGAAGCCACAGTTATTCACCCTAAGAAACCAGTAAGTTCCTGTCTCCAGAGAACCAGTGGCTCCTCAAGATAAGAAGCCAGGCATTGGGGATATGCGTAGTGTGGCTAAAATATTGACTATTGCAAAGTTCAAAGACCCTCCTCCCCACCTCGGCCCACCCAGTGCACAGGCACTGTCCATTGCGGCGACGGGGAAGGACAGACCCCCTGCCCAGAGTCAGGGGTCTGGAGAGAGAGTTCAAAGTAGGCATTTCTACATCTGAGATGTTCACCAAAGCCTGGGGAAAGCGCATCTGGGTCCTGACTGGAGACCGCTGGGATCTGGATAAAGAAGAGAGGCTCTCGGGAACCAAGACGGAGCTCTGGGTCTGGCAAGCTGACTCCGGAGCCCTGAGGGAGGTGAGGAGTCCCCAGGCTGCCCCTAGAAGCAGCAGCAGCAGCAGCAGGAGCCGTGAAAGCCGTGCCTTCTAGGGCTTGTGGGCCCTTTTGGGGCTGTTCTATCTGAAAAGCATCTACACATCACAGAGCCTGTGTCAACAACACATTCAGCCCGCAGACCCTGGGGGAGCTCAGCTCAGCCCCAGGGCCTCGCCCTCCCAGCTCCTGAGATTCAGTTGCTGGCAACGTGACAAGGTGGCAGCCAGGCACGTGTCTGCTCCTGCCTGGGTCCAGCATCTGACCCCAGTGTGACCTCCTTCCTCCCAGACCTGGGCCTGACTCACGCTTCCAGAATGGAAACTGGAGAATCCTTGCTGCCCAGCGGTAGCTGACTCATAGCTGGTCCAGGGCTGGCTGTGGAAGGGGCTCAGGGCAGCCATCAGCTCTCAGGGAGGAGACATCTGTCATTTCTCAAGCACTTACCATGTGCCAGGCACCAGACACACCACCATATGTCATTGGTATAGTGACCCTGTGAGGGACCTCTGCCCTTTTCTAGAAAGGAGGAAAGTGAGGTTCAGAGAGGATCATGCAGAGGTGAATTCAAAGACCAGCACTAAGCACAGCCACCCATTTACCCTCAAGGGACCCCCTGGGGCCAGCCAGCACCACCCCTGGGAACCACCATCTGCTCATTCATTCCTTCAGCCAGTATTTATCAAGGGCCACCTGCCCTCTGCTTTGTGGCTGCTCAGTCCCGGAGGGCAGCCTGTGGGAGGCCCACACAGCTCTCCTGGAGGGGCCAGGCTTGGGTGGGAAAGGGGGCATCTGGACCAAGCTGTGTGTGCACACATATTTTCACAGCACCAAAGCTGAGACAGGCGCCCCCCTCCCTGCTGGCAGGCTGCCTCGGTGGCCAGGGAGGGGTCTCTGGTTGGGACCAGGGCTTCAGTTGGGCAGTGCGACCCTGTACCCAGCAGGTGTCTCAGGGCAGGAGGTGAGCTTGCTCTCCCCTGGCCTCCGCCCGAGGTGGGTGCAGGCAGGGGAGGCGGCCTCCTCTCGTGCCTGTGGTTTCAGGGACCTGGGTGATGTCAGGCCTTAGTGATGCGTGGGACTCACTGAGTCTGGGCCGGACTGGGGGCTGAGGCATTTCTTTAAAAGCTTGTAAGTCACTAACTACTTCCCCTTTCAGCCCAGCCCCGTCCCTGGCCTAGGACTAGTTTCCTGGAGTACACCAAGACAGCTGCCCCCAGGCCCTCCACACTGCTCGCACGTGTCTATGGCACTGCAGACTCAAACAGTCACCCTCCTGGGGGTCTCCTATCCCCCACACTGCAGTGGAAATATGTGTGCACACACAGGCAGCCAGGCCCTCTTGGACACAGGTACACGCTGTGAGCACCCCATGCATGTGCTCACAGCCCCCTCTCTCCCTCACACACACCCTCCCGGGTCTTCATGCTATTCCCACACTCTCGGGTGTCCCCAGGCACAGATGAGCTCCTACTCGGCAGGGTCCTCGAGCTCCTCCAGGTACCCAAGAAACATCCCACTGTCCCACGTGCTCTCAAGGCTACACACCCATGGGTAAAAAAGGGCTTATGGGCAAAACTGCAGAGCCCACGTTTCATCCACACACTCATGTGTGCACTCTACATTCACACAGACACAGACACCCGGCAGGATGTGCACACACCCACACTAGACACACACGTGCATGCATGAATGACATCCTGTGCCCAATTGTCCACACACTGGTCACACACTCATGTGCACCCCTAGACAAACAGGTGCGACCTTCAGGATACCTGGGGCAAGAATATGAGCAGGGAGTGAGCTGAAGCCAGCTAGAAGCCAGGAGCCCCAGCCTCACCTCCAGGGGCCGCTGCTCTGTCTACAGGCCCAGCCGTGGGCTCCAAAGGGCAAGAGCCGGCCTCAGGCACAGTCCTCCATCGGCCTGAGGCAGGCTGCAGGCCCAGGCTGTGGGCTGGGCCCCTCCGGGAGGAGAGGGACATCCTGGACAGAAGGCAGCCTGGACTCCCTGCGGTGTGTTGGATGACCTCCTGCCAAGATGGGCAGGGGACTGAGGAGGGGAGCATGGGCAGCTTGAACTCAGGGAGGGGAGAGTCTGAGTGGGGGCAAGTGAGTGGAAGAGAAGCAGAAGGAACAAGGAGAAGACGGGAAAAGGAAGATGAGGAGGTAGTGGGAGGAAACAGGAGGTGGGGAAGGGCTGGGGAAAGAAGGAGAAGAGAGCAATGGGAAGAGATGGAAAGGATACTGCCAGAGATGGAAGGGAAACGAGACGCAGGAGTTACAGCAGGGGAGGGAGAGAGCTAAGAAGAAAGAAGAGAAGGGGAAAGAGGATGCACGGAGACAGGGCCATGAGCGCCTTCTCCAGGACAGGAACCGCAGGGTCGGGGGCTCACTTTCCCCACTCCTGGGCTGACTGGACCACCCGCTACCCTGCCCCCACTGGGAGCCATCCCCTGGGGATGTACTCTGCCTCAGCACCTTGGCCAGCCCCAACCTGCCACCTGTCTGACAACTTCCAACAAGACCCAGGTGGCAGGTGCCCCAGGAGGGCGGATGGGGGCACTGGTATATGAGCGTCTCTCGACCCCACTCATTCATCTGCTCCCCCAGGGTCTGGAGATGCTGGGAGCCCTGAGACAGAGCTGGAAGTTGCCCGAATCCCTCCTGCCTGCTGTAGGTGGGCCTGTTTCCTCCTATTCAGGGCTCTGTGGGGTCAGAAGATGAGCTGTAAAATGCAAAGATTCGGAGACTTTCAGAGCTGGGCGAGTCCAGGAGTCTCACCCCTTTGTGCCTAAGCCGTCACTCCACCTCCCCATCCTCCCAGCCCCGGGGGGGTGGGTCCCACTCTCACAGGATTGGGTGGTGAGCCTGGTGAGCTGGAAGGTTCTGAGAGAGCAGCTCAGGTTTCAGGGGAGAAAAGGAGGCCTTGGGAAGATCTTGTCCACCAGCTCTTCACCCCAGACACACTTCCAGATCCCTCGTCCCTCCAGCCCCTCCCAAAACACTCCAAGGGCTTTGTCATCATGCTCAGAGCCTACCTCGGGCCATTTGGTAGCCAGTAGGGGCTGTTGGGCCATGGGCTCTGCCTCTCCTGGTTTCTGTGCCCCAGAACTCAGGCCCAGATAGAGGAACGGTGACTGGTCATTAATCAGATACTCCAAGTGGCAGGGAGAAAGGTGTTGCGCCCTCCATTTCTCAGATAAGAACACTGAGGTTCCAAGAGGTGGCATGTCTTCTCTGAGGGCCTGTGGAGCAGATCAGTCTTTGAGGCCTAAAGGGAGGAGATGGCCAAGTCAAGGCCATGGTTAGGCCTCTGGCCTGCTCTTCCAACTCTAGCCCTCAGCCTTCCCCTCCAGCAGAGCCCTGACTCAGCCCTGCCCTGAATCCCACCCACACACCTACCTGGGCTCCAAACCCCCTGCCAGCAGAGCCCTACCCGGCCTACCTCTCCTGGCTGTGCAGGCCCAACTCAGCTCCCCACTCCAGACCCACACATGCACTCCACGATCACCCCACCCCTCTTCACTCCCTCTTCCATGAAGCCCGAAGTCAGACCACCCACCCTTCCCCGCTCCCCTAGCACGGCAGCCCTGCACTGGACCGTGTCTCTCCTCTGCCGAAAAACCCTTCAGTGGCTCCCGACTCCCCTTGAGATTTAGTGCACACTCCTCAGCATGGTGTCCAACGCCCCTGCCTACTTTTCTGGCCTCACCTCTACCCACTGCCCTCCCCACAACACGCCCAATGCCCTCCAACCACGACCAACCATACGACTGCTTCCAGGCCCCCGGCTCAGCCTGCAGGCTCCCCTGTGTCTCACCCGACACAGTCTCACAGCAGCATCTGGGAGGGCAAGTGCAGCCCTCAGAGCTCCTGCAGCCCCTGGGCTTCTCCCCCTGAAGGCCTGTCTGAATCCCCCTCTGCGCACCTAGGACCCAGTCAGTCTCTGCCCAGTGACCATCCTCAGCACCCGGTAGGTGTTTTACAAGTACTGTCAATAATGGTTAGACTAACTACTTCAGCCACGGGGTGTCTGTTCCCCTCTCCTCTGCACAGTGCATGTGAAGGAGACGCTCAGTCGGGGGCAGGGGAACTGGCAGTTTCCCCTCCGCCCCCACCCCACAATCCCTCTCTGGGTGCTGCACCGGCCCCTCATCACAGGCTTCACAAGTGGCAGCAGGCCCGCTGCCATGCCCAAAGCCCCGAGGACCAGCCCCAGAAGAGCTGGCTCGACAGCCCAGAGAGAAAGTTGGGGGCACACCTTGTCCACACAAAGCTCCCTAACGCCTTAATCCTCTCAGGCTCCAAGAGGGCCCAAGACCCACCCTCCCACCGCCTGTCTGCAGGTCTCTGGGGCCCCTGCAGAGTCACCCAGAGACCCCAAAGGCGACATCACCCTCTTCTCAACAGCTTTCCCGGCTCCTTCACTTCCTGGATCAGCCAGAGCAAGGAGACGATGCTTGAGGGCCCTGCCCTTGGGAAGCTTCCAAGCTGGAAAGTGAGGAAAGAGCCTGTCACCTGCGGCCCAGACAGACATGGGGATGAGACAGCCCAGGGTGCAGGCGGACACGTGCTATCGGATGATGACAGCAACACAGTCATCAATGCTACTCCTCGTTAAGCACTTACTAAGTACAAGACTCCAAGCTCAGCAATTGGCAGATGTTTTCCCATTTAATCCTCCCCATAAATCTATGGGGTAGATAATCATCCTTATTTTACAGATTGAAAAAGGAAGATCAGAGAGCTCTAGCAATTTGCACAGCATCACACAGCTAACCAGTGGTGGAGCTGAAATGCAAATCCAGATCTGCCAATTCCAAAGGCCACGCCCTTTATGCCCCATTTCACAGCCACCCCAAACTCTAGGGGAGGGGTTGCTACTTCCCCTCCAAAAGAGCCTCAAGGGCTCCCACTGCCAGCAGCATAACCTCCCCGAGCCGAGGCTCCCACGATCTGCCCCGCCTGCCTTTCTGCTGCCACCTGCACCCACAACCACCACACCACAGATTTCAGTCTTGCCGTTTTCCAAGTGGAGCCCCCAAACTTAGCTTCTGCTCTTCACTCGGGCTCAAACACCTGCCCCATTTTACAGATGAGAAAACAGAGGATTAGGAATGTTAAGTAACTAGCCCAAGGTCATGCAGCCGAGAAGCAATTGAGCCTGGTTAGAACCCAGGTCATTAGAGCATCGAGCAATAAAGCATTAATTTGTGTTCCAGACAATTAGGGAATGGGAATGAGCAGGGCGGGCTGCTAATGGTGCAGAAGGTGGAGCAGAGAGATCGGGTGGCGTCCTGAGTGGAGGAGGACCAGCCAGGCCTTGAGGGTTGGCAGGGTTTGGATGGACAACCTTGAGAAGGGAAGCCTAAGAAAAGTACAGAGAGGAGAAAAGAGAGAGTGGGAGAGAGAGGCTGCTCAAAATGGGGGAAAGTGCTTGGCCTGGGGGTCAGGAGACCTGCAGTGTCCCCCAAATTACTGTGTGACCTTGAGCAGGGCCCTTCCCTCTCTGGGGGATGCCTTGTCTGTAAATGAAGGATAGATGAGCCCTGATGGTCTCTGGGGTCCCACCTGGCCCATCTGAGGATTCTTACTGTGTATGTGGCCACTGAGACTTAAAACACTGGATCTGACCCCAGACCCATTGACCTGGAGCACAGACTTGGACACCAAGAACAGACGGGGGCCAGCAGGTGACATGGCCCCTGACAGGGCACACTTGAGGGCTGGCTCCACTTACATGCCAGGAGTCATCCGCGCATCCCTCTCCCCACTCACGCATGCTGTAAGCGTGTGTGGACTCGCTACAGTGGGTCCAGGCCTGTGGGAACTGGAACACAGGGGTGAGTGGTCAAGGTGGAGTGGTGGGCTCACAGAGGGGAATATGCCCACCACGAGGGAAAAGCCAAGACTCCCGTTCATCCTCAGGAAAGGGGAAGAGAACGAGGGTCCTAGGAGAAGGGGCAGAGAAAACTTCCTGGGAGTAAGGGTGGGGTCTTGGGATTAGAGTAAGTGGTCTACTGAATTGGAGGACATTTGAGGAACAAGAATGGTCCCCAGTCAAGACAGCACTCCACCCATATATAGAGGACATTCCAGACTATCAGCAAAGGGGACATTCTCCCTGCAGTGCCCGTGGTACAACACAGATGCCACTGGAGGGGCAGAAAATGCATCACTAAAGACTGTGGAGACATGCACGTGTGCACACACATGCACACACACAAACACCTGCATCAAGACCCCAAGTCAGGCCGTCCATGTCCCCACCTCCAGACGGAGCCCTTCAAACTTCTCTCGCTCTCGGGAGAACATGCCCTTCCTGCCGATGATGCGCAGCCTGGGAGTCAGAGGTCTTGCTGTCTCACCCGACTCCCTCTGGCTGCAGTGCTGATGTGCTTGCCTCCTTTCTGACTCAAGAGGAGCCAAACAAAAGCAGGCCGACCCACCCCCACATGGCTGACCTCCACCCTCTGGACGGTGAACTCACCTCTTCTCTTTCCTGCCTGTTCAACCTCTAACCCTCACCCCCGAGAACCCTGTCTTCTTCACCACCGACACTACATGAGGGAATGAGTGAGCATGGGGAGCCCGCAGGGTCCTTGGGTGGCCTGCCTCGCCGGACCCTCAAGGCGGATCCCGGGGCTGGAGACTTGGGTGCGAGCACCGGCTCCTCCGCCTTCTGGCTGGGAAACTCGGCGTGCGTTTCCATGTTCTGCAAGGTCATGGTGAGGATGACATGAGAACTGTCCACAAAGCACTCAGAGAAGGACACAGGACAAACCCTCAGTGAGGAGTGCCACACTTATCAATATGCGTCCTTCAACTTGATTCACCCTTCCCTCACCCCACCTCATCTTTTGAGTAGGAAGTCCTTCTTGAAGGCTAATCTCAAGCCTTCATGCCATGGCACGAGACAGTGTTCCACCTTTCTTGGAGTCTGGGGACCGAGGTGGATGAGGCCACGCTGGCTGGTTGAAGGAGCCACCTCCCTGGAAGGGGATGGGGCCAGGAGGGAGATTACGGAGGTGCCGGGCCCAGGGCTCCACCATGCACATGCCGAGGCTCCGGCAGAGATGGGGGGCCTGCCAACATACCACGCCCCATGATCTCATGGCTGCGTATGCCAGGCGCTGGCTCAGGGAGCAGGCGATGACAGCAGGGCCTGGGCATAGAACCCAAGGACAAGAAGGCGGGAAAGCTGTGAAGGCCAACAACAGAGCTGTCCCCACGGGGCTCAGATACGAGGTCCCCCTGACCTCCATGTGCAGCTTTTGAGTAGTGACCCACCCCCACCCCCGTCTCAGCTCCTCCTCCCAGGCCCCTTCATGCTGCCAACTAGGCCCCTCCCACTGCCCACCTGTCCCCAAAGGACAATGGATGAGGGGAGGGGAGGCACCCTCTGCTTCCCCAGGGGTAAGGCTCTCCTATAGCATCTCTTTGGGCTTCTCTCTGCTCCAAACTGTTGGCCCTGCACAGGATGCTGCTGTTTTAAGCGTGGAGAGTTTGCTGGGCGGGAGATGACGGCCAAATCCAGTCCTTCATGAGGCGGCTGCAGTCCCATGTCTCACTGCCAGTTATAAAGTGACCATGAGTCCTCAGGTCGATGCCTCTGCCCCAGGCTCAGAGCATCTCCAGAGGTGAGGACAGAGCAGGAGTCGACCTCAGTCCCAAAGTTGTCCCGTGTCTTGATCCTCGACCCCTCCTTCCCCAGCCCACCCCGGGGTGTCCCTCCCAAGAGCTCCCGTCCACCCACCACGAAATCCACCACTGGGGTCAAGAGACCCCTCCATCCAGCCCTGGAACGCAGCACAGTGACACCCAGTGGTAACCCTGGGCCTCAGCTCTCGAGCTTCCAGGGGTGAGGAGTCACCTGTGTCAGAAGCCCTGCTGGACCATCAGGGGCTCCATTTGCCTCTTAATTCAGCTGGGGCCGAGCTCTGTCCCTCGGGGTGCTCTTTCTGCACCCCATCTCACTCTTGTCTCAGCTAGGCTCCCTATACACGCCTCCCTCTCCCCTACCCAGCCCCAACCCCTGCCAGCTGCTCAGCCCTGCTTCATGGCCCACCCTCCGACAGGGGGCCACCCCATCCTCCCTCTCCCTCCTCAACCACCTCCCCAGCCCCAGTGCCCAAGGTGTGTCTGCTGCTCCCACCTTGGATGGCGGCCTGGACTGCGCTAGTCACCCTCCAGGGAACGCCTGGAAAACCACAGCCGTGCCTCTTCCTCAAATCCTTGGTCTACCTCCACCCCCTCTCTCCTTCCTCCCAATTCCTGACCCTGCAGGCCCCTCTCTGCAAAGGAACGGGGTAGACTAAGGGCCCCTCCGGCCCAGGAGCTCTGTGATTCTGCAGTTTCCCTCCACCACCCCAGGCCCAGGCCCAGCCCCAAATCAGCCAAGCGTGGAGACGGGCTGACTGCGGGCCTGCTGTCCTCCCTACTGAAACCCTGACCCCCTGGAAGGGAGGCAGCAGGCCGTATTAGCACCCCTTCCACTTCTAAGAATCACCCTCAGCCTCCTAGAGGCCCTACACTCCTCCCTCATCTCTTTCCCCAGACGTCCCAAGAGAAAACACCCAAGGGACCACGGGCCAAAACTGGGCCAACCTCCCTAGAGGGGAGGATCTGGCTGAAGGCCGCACCACACTTCCATGCCATTCCCAAGTGGCACCAAGTGGGCTGGGCAGGCATGTGGCTGGACGATCCCCACCCAGGAGGCAGGGCAAATTCCCAGGGCACCAGGTCACTGAGCCAGTGGCTGCTTCCAGAATGATGATGCCACTGGGACGCTCGATGCCTGCTGTTCCCCCTGCTGCCCCCACCTCAAGAACAGCCTTGTCCCTCCCCAACCTAGTCCACACCCGCTGCTCCAGGAAGCCTTCCCTGGCCAACCCCACCCAGCTCTTACCACCGCTTATTCAGCATCCCCTTGGCACTTAGATCCAGAATTTTCTCTGTCTCCAGTTGCCCTGTTTACGTGTCCCTTGCAAATGTTCTTATAAAGCCACATATTCCAGGATCATCTCTAGTTGCGAGTCCCCATGTTAATTAAGCCCATTTTGCTGGAGGATTAGTCCCTGCCCTTAAGGAGTGCCAAGGAAGACTGTGGAATCTACGTTGCATCTCATTTCCTGCAATTTTTTCCTCTTGATAATCAAGCAGTCTCACTGATGAAACTCCCAACAACGAGCAGCTTCTCCCCAGGCTCAAGCTCTTGCCTGAGTGTCAGGAGGTCAGGTATCAGGGCAGGAATGTCTGGGGAGAACCCGGAAGAGGTCAGCTTCTCCTCCAGGGAAGCTTCTCCCTCTGGATCACTGCGAGCGCTTCCAAGACCAGGTTCCCTCTCCCCGGCCTCTGGAATCAGACTGAGTGCTGATGCTGTGTCCCCACCCACACACCCGGGCCTTTCCCTCAACGCCACAGGGGAGGCTGACCTGGGGGTGAGTCTCAGCTCCAGCACTTACTGGCTGTGTGGACTGACTTTAGTGCTCTGGACCTTGACTCCCCTATCTGTGAAACGGGCGCAATAAGAACCCCTGAAGCCGGGGGTAAAGACTCGAGTGGATACATGTAAACCGGCCTGCAGTGGGCACTGTCGCATCCCCCTTTTGCAGAGGAGGACACTGCAAGTCACCTCAAGGTCACACAGCCAGTTCCAGGGGTGCATTCATTAACCCAGAAGGCTTTCAGCGAGTCCCGAGTGGACCAGGAAGAATCCTAAGCTGATCTGCTTATCCGGATAAACTCACGGCAGGAGGCCGATCTGTCAGCGGGACTGAGTGGGCTCAGAGTTGTGAGAGGGCATCAGCACAGCGCTGTCGGCCCACCGGGGGGCCAGCAGCCCCGCCCCAGCTCCTCCTTCACGTCCAGAAGGCTATTTTAACTTCATTTCTATCATAAAAGACATATTGTTGGGGTCAGCAAATGAGGCTACAGCCATGGAACTCCATGCAGGGTGGCTTGCCCTGACCCTGCGACCTCCTGGGCCGCCTCAGACCCCCGCACCCCAGGGGCGGCCCCAGACCAAAGCCTCTTGGGGTCAGACAGTCCTGCTCAGAGGAGCCGGCTTCATCTGCAGAGGTGAGGAAGGCCGGGGGGTTTTGTGGGGGGAAGGCAGACCCCCATCTGTGGGAGCTGATGCAGGCTGGCTGTGGGGGGTCCAGGGCACCTTGTAGGGAGGGGCAGCAGGGAGCAAGGCAGCAGCCACTCAGTCCTGCCAGAGACAGAGGGCAGGGCCCAGACCTGGGCCTTCCTGCCCAGGAATGCCATCAGCGAGCTGAAATGCCCAGCCCACACAGCACCCCACAGGCTGCGGGGGAGGGTGGGATTCTCGCTTCTCCCCACCCCCACCGACTCCGGGTGGGAAATGTGTTGAGCTGTCAACATCTCTCTGGCGGGGTGCCAAGTGCTCCTGTGGCTCCTAAATGATGGGGCAGAAGCTAGGTCATTAGGCCGGGAGACTGTCATTAGTGCGGGTGCTGCCACCGCCACATAGACAATGGCAAACAGTCATTAGCGGCTGTGTCACAGGGGTGACGCAATGCGGCGGAGTGCAGGGACCAGGCTGTGGGAGCACACACTCACACACTCCCACGGGGGTGAGTAGACACATTCACACGCTTGCATAGTCACACACACAGAGGCGTAAGGAGACATACTCACATGCTTGCACACACACATTCACACACAGGGGTGTGAGTAGACACACTTGCACACTCACGTTCACATATGGGGACGCGAGTGGGCATGGTCGCATATTCACATACTTGTTTGCACACAGGGGCATGAGTAGACACGCTCACACTCATGTTCACACTTATACAGGGGCATAAGTAGACATACTCGCACACTCACATGTTCACACAGAGGCGTGAGTAGGCACTCACACATGCTCACACACACAGTGGCACACTCATTCACATGAGGTGTGAGTAGACGCACACACACACGAGGAGCATGAGTAGGCACACACACCCACACAGGGGTGTGAGTAGACACAAATTGACACACCTGCACACCCACATGTTCACACACACACGGAACTGAACAGACACACTGCCCAGAGCGGCCCACAGGATCTGAGATGCCACACACACACCAGAGGGGCAGGGCCCCTGGACCTTCCACAACCAGAGACCCAGACACAGATCGCATCCCCTGCCAGGGCCCCGGAGGAGAGAGACTGTCAGACACTCCCTCCCATCCCCCCGACTCCCTGCTTCAATGGACCAGCCCCCAGCACAGAGAAACCACGCAAAGTGCAGAAGCAGGCAGGCCGTGTGTGCCCTGAGGGCAGGGACCACGTGGGTGTTAATGCTGTCTCCCCCTCCTCACCCCAACCCTAACCCTACCCTGCCCTACCTGAATCCCCCAAGAAATGGGCTACAGTAGGCATCTAAGAACTCCTGAGCTCCCCAGTAGGAGAGAGACATGAGGGGAGCCTGGGATGGGGGAGGAGGAGAGTGCCTGAAATCCAGCCTCTTCCCTCCCACCCTCCTCACCAAGAGGCTTGCCTGCATCCTGTCCAGCTGTGGGGGACCCTCAGGTCAGTAAACATGGGTGGGGTGGGAAGAGAGGCCACCTAGAGTGAGGGCAGAGCTCAGTCCTCAGATGGGTGAGGTGCGAGCAGGTAGAGTGGGTGCCGAGCCCTGAGTTGGGATCCTAGCTCTGCCACTAGCTGGGCGTATTCGTATCCTATTGCTGCTGTAACAAATGACCATGAATTTAGTGACTCAAAACAACACAATTTCATTATCTTACAGTTTGGAGGTCCAAAGGCCGAAATGGGTCTCAATGACCTAAATTCCAGTGCCAACAGGGCTGCGCTCCCCCTGAAGGTGTTAGAGGGAGATCCACGTCCATGCCTTTTCCAGCTTCTAGAGACCACCCACCTTCCTGGGCTCCCCTTCTATCCTCAAAGCAGTGGCCAGGCCAGTCTTTCTCACAGACTCACTCTTCTGCTTCCTCTGCCACATTTAAAGGACACTGGTGATGACATTGGGCCCACCCAGACAATTCAGGATGCTCTCTCCATCTCAAGATCTTTAACTTGATCACATCGGCAAAGTCCCTTTTGCCGCGTAAGGCAACATATTCACAGGCTCTGGGGATTAGGACATGGACATTTGGGGGGATCCAAAATACTGCCCACCACACTGGGTGACCTTGAACAAGTCATTTAACCTCCCAGAGCCTCAGCATCTTTAACTGTCATCTGAAAATAACCCCTCCCCAAGGGTGGTCGTGGAGATTTAGAAAGCCACATGAAATGAAACACAGTGCCTCACCCTGGGGGCGTCCTGGGTCCACAGTACTGCCCTCTCCCTTTTTGGCTTCCTGAGGATAGAGGAGGAGCAGCGTGTATAGTAGAAAGGTGGATGAGGGACCAACCACAGAGGCTAGCAAGGGGATCATGTGGGCTTGGGCAGGGGCTGACGGTTGGGGTAGGGAGGGGGTGCGGGTGTCTGTGAGGGTCCCTGGATCTGAGCGGCGGTGAGGCCCTGCCGTGGGAGGAGCCTCCCCGTGTGGCTGTGGGCGCACACACCTGCAGTGACCTGGGACAGGGAAGCAGGTGGGGCCAGGGCATGCTGCTCCTGTTTATTCCTTCCTTTCTCTCCCTCATCTGCTGCCACCTGTGTGCAGGGCCCTGGGGCCAGCAGGCGGGCAGGAGCCCAGAGCGGGCTGCTATTACCCTGCTAAGTGCACGCTGCAGAGCGATGACCCAGGAAGATAAGCCCCACATAGTGGAATTGCCCGCTGGAAAACACTCATTAGTCCCCAGTCTCGCCCCGCGCTGTTTGCCCACTCAGAAGGCAACAGCACACCTTGGAGAGGAGCTGAGGTCGTCAGATTCCCACTGGGCGGTCCTGCCCCAGGGCCCTGCTCCCTCTGCTCCTCACCCCACCTGCCCTTCCCCAACTCTGCCTCCCCATCCCCACCCCAGCTCTTCTCCCACTCTCCCAGTCCCCAGCTCCTCCCAGCTCCCCCAGAACCTCAGAGCTTAACTCAGAGACTAAGACTCCAATGGGCACGAGAGAGCCTGGGCTGGGGGCTGCGTTGGGAGGCAGAAGATCTGGGTGCGAATCCCACGCCTCCAGCAAATGGGGGTGCAGGGACGCTCGGCCTGCCGAGCAGTGTTGGGGAGACAGAATCGGGTCACCTGTGTGAGTGCTGTTTGTAAGCCCGGGTACTAATCTGAGTTATGGGGACATAAGGAAGGACTTCTCCATTTCTCCCTGAGACACAGCGGGCAAGGCTGGCCTCACATTGGCCTTTCACAGGCTGCCTTGGAGAATCCCCACTTCTTGCCACGTCAGGAGATCCCCAGCGGGTGCTGGAGGAAGGAGATAGAAAGGATGGGGAGGGAGAGGACACAGCTGTCTGCACGTGGGAGGTCTTGATAAATAGGTGCTGAGTGCGTAAAGTTCAGCTCTGAACTCCTACTGTGTGCCGGGCCCTGTGCTCAGTGCTGGGGACGCAAA
The DNA here is from genome assembly GCA_031878705.1 of Tapirus indicus. Lineage (NCBI taxonomy): Eukaryota > Metazoa > Chordata > Mammalia > Perissodactyla > Tapiridae > Tapirus > Tapirus indicus. Next base: position 138,284,460 of record CM062918.1, on the reverse strand, counting down.
GATGAATGAGCCACACACCACCATAGCTCCATCCTCAGAGTCTCCTGCGTGCCCGGTACGGGCACCGAGGCCCCTGGATGAGCGGGACATCCCTGCGTGTGGGGTTGTCCTGGCTGCAGCTTCCCACTGGCCGGCCTGTGTCAGCTGGCACCGTGCCCAGTGCCACCCTGGGCTTTGGCCCTCCTGGTAGGCTCACAGAGGCCGGGCACCAACCGCTCAACAGGGAGCAGAGTATGGTTTCGGTCTATTATCAGGGCAGATAAAGGCAGCGGTTGGAGCTCGGGGAGCGGTCTGGGCTTACAAATAAGCATCTCTAGATTTCCTACCACTCCCATCCTGCCTTTGTCAGCCACCCCAGCCTTCCAGTCCCTCTTTGTTCCTCTCTCAAAGCAGCCCCAGGGAGAGGGACACCTCCTAAATGGCTGTGTGCAGTGCCAGGAATGGAAGGGTGAGAAGATTGGAGCAAGCCGGGCAGCTGGCCTGGAGGCAGAGGCTGGATGGAAGGAGATTCCAGAACTCAGACAGCACTGGGCTGGGAGGCAGAGGGGACCAGGATGTGGGGGGAGCACCCGTCACCCCACGGCCTCACTTCTCTTTGTATTTGCCTCCCTGCTCAGCACAGTGGGGCCCGGGAGAGATGCAGGAAGCACGTCCTGCACAGATGGCAGGGTAGGGAGGACTGGCCGGCTTCTCCAGTGACTGAGACTCCTGGCAGGAAGAGGGGAAACGTCCCCCAGACCGGGGGAGGGTGGTGGAGGGAAGAGACCAAGGAAACAGGTGCTGCAGAACAGAGGGCACACCATGCATCCATTCCACAGCTCTTTCCTGTGCACCTACTATGTGCAAGTGGTGATAGAGCCATGAACAAAACGAAGTCCTGCCACCATGGAGGCTGCTTTATAGAGCTCTCCTGCTCCAAGGACAAGAGGGGGGCTATCTGGGGAGATGTCCAGCAGGGAGGGAGCTAGTGGAACTGGCTGAGTGGCAGCGTGAAGGCTCAGAGGCAGACAGGAGGGAGTGGGAGGGAGGAGAACGCGGAGTGTCTGTCTAAGGCCTGAGGAATGAGGGTTGCGGGAAGGAACCGTCCTCGTGGGCTGAGTGGCCAGGCACAGTGGGTGGCATGGAGAGTGCACAGGAGGCCACTAGGAGACCCCTGCAGCCGGGACCTGGACCTGCATTTCCTCCTGGGGGAGGAAGCAGATGAGAAGGTGCAGTGTTTCCTGGGATCCAAGGGGCCTGTGCTGCCCCTTGGTCTTCCCCAGGAGAGAGGCGGTGAGCAGCCAGGGAAAGCAGGGCCCTCCCACCAGTTTCCCCTTGTGCAATCCTTCTTCCTGCTCCTCTCCACCCAGAAGCAGGCCTGGCAACCAGGCCAAGATGCCACTGGCATGATCCCAGCCCCCACGTGGCCAGGCTCGGGCTGGGGTTCCCCTGTAGGTTGGGCCTTCCCTATACCCGGACCAGAGGAACATACCCCACTATGCTCCATCCTCGGGTGCTGCATTGAAGGAGAAGGACCTGGGACTTATGGCTTGGTCCCTCCCCTGCCCCAAAGGCATGCCTGACCAAACTCGAGGCTTAATGGGGCTTCTGCCAGCTTCAGGAGGCTTCCTTCTGCGTCTTTCTTTTGCAGGAAGGACCATCCGTCTTCTCGCCCACATATGACATCTGGCCATGACAGGAGGGCATCAGAGTTCTACCCGGTGCTGAGCGGGAACCAAGGGTGAGGGATGTCTGGCCTGTGCGAGTCGACGGACACCCCAGGCGGAGGACCCAGCGTCAACCACAGGCCCATCTCAGTGAGCCCAGCTCAGCCTGGCAAGGAGGCAGCCAGGTCCTGTGGGGCAGGGGCCCCAGAGCCGGCCTCCAGAGGTGGGGGTCTCCCCGTCCTGACTTTGCTCCACAGCCCACCTGGGGCCTGTGGCTCTACACCATCCGAAGCTCCTGATGTTGTCTCCTGCGTTTCAATACGGTCTGACAGGTTCCCTGTGCGAAGGGTGGCCTTTTATTCATTCCACAAGGAAATGGTCATCAAACACCTACTGCGTGCCAGCACCAGGCCAGGCACTGGGACACCGAGGGAGTAAAACCGCCACCCAGTCCCTGTGCTCAGAGTTTTGCAGGGGAGGCAGGCCCAGTAAACAACCAGCAACAAATAATTACAAATTGGGCTAAGTGCCGCGGAGACAGGAAAGTGTAATTAGCTTGTGCTTACCTCTCCCTGCCCTCATTACAGAATACCCACAGCTGCCCGACCTCCCCAGCACACTGCTTGGTGAGGACCTTGGTTCACCAAGCACCTGGCATAGCAAGGGGGTTGACAACAATTTGAGGACCATTTGTTGTTCCTGGGGAAAAATTTTTAATTAAAAAAAAAAACACCAATCATCCACGTGGCTTGTACAACCTAATTTTACAAGCCACCAAGGCCCAGAGAGGCCAAGCGTTTGGCCCCAAACCACAAAGCTGGTGAGTGGCAGAGCCCCGATCAGAAACCAGGCCACCTGTCTCCAGGTCCACAGCTCTGCCACCGCCCCATGCTGCCCCCTAATCTATCAGGAACCACTGCAGAGCCTCCGGGAATCGGCAGCCTCAAGGCCCGTCTCAGATACCTTCTTTGCTGATCAGCGCTGTCCGACAGAATTGTATACAATGAGGGAAGCGTTCCATATTTGCGCTGACCCACATGGACACATGACAGCACTCAGCAGGTTCAAGGAAATGGGGCCAGTTTGGGGGAAGAGGGGGATGCCAGGGGCTGGGGAGAGAAGGAGGGTATGGCAGAGATGAGACAGAGGAGGAAGGGCAGCAGGTGCCCTTGTTTGATGTTCCAAGGAATCTTTTAGACTTTATCCCATAATCCACAGAGAGCCGCTGAAGGATTTTATGCAAAGCAATAAAGTGCCTTGATTGTGGCCTCCCTGGCCCCCAGGGCGGCCACTGCTCCTCTGAGCTCCACAGCACCTCTGACCCTCCAGTAATACTTGCTCTTGTCACCGTCCCCGTCCCACACGAGCAGTTTCTCACCCCTAGAGCTCCTGTGACTATCACAGCCTGGACACCTCCTCTCCCCTTCTGGACAACTCTTCCTCCTCCTTCAAGCCTTTGCTCACTGTCCCCTCCAGAAAGGCACCCAGACACCCTCAGCGGGTCAGCGCCTCTCCCACATCTCCGGAGCCTGCCAGGCACGTGGAGGCAGCCTAGCAGGCACCGTTTTAGTTTCTCCATCCTTGCTGTTAGTTCCCTCTTTCTTGGCCCTGGCTCTCCCCAAATCTATGTTCGGCTCTCCCCAGTCCCTGGTTCTGCGGCCCTCAGAAATTCTTTTCACACAGCCATGGGTTGCTCTAAGGCCCTCAGCCCACTGCCTAGGCCATCCCGCTCCCAGGACTTGGCCCCTGAGCAGGGCCTCCCTCCTGTTCAAAGGGCGGGTCCAGAGAAAGGAGGCTGGAGTTTCCGCCTCATCAGGGAGGGAGCCCTGACCCAGGGAGCATAGATGTGGACGTGAACTGAGGAGAGAGAGACAGGACCCTGAGCAGGCTCAGCTGGGAAGAATTCCTGGAGGAGTGGCCCGCTTTCTCATCATGCCCTGGAGTGAGGCTACGATTCTCCCCGGCACAGAGAGTCCCTGCCTGTCTCCCCGCCTGTCTCCCCAAGAGCCACGGCCCGCCCCGGAGCACCAGCCATGCTGAGATGTGCTCGCTGGAACATTCATCCAGCAACTATGCATTGCTATCCTGCGTTATCCCGGGCCTGCCAGCTCCACTCGCCAGGCCTCGGGCCAAACAGGGGGAGGGCACAGAGGAGGCACTGAAACTGTGACACGGGGATGCCATTCCCATAAGGCCATCCAGCTGGGCTGCGGGGGCCACCCAGACGCCTCTCCTCCCAGGGCTGAGAGACGGAGGAGCCAGGACTCTGAGTGGGCTGGAGACTGAGAGGGACGGTAGACAGGGAGGCAAGAGAGAGGAGGCGGATGAGAATGAGAGGGAGACAGATCAGAGGTTGGGAGGGACTGACATGGAGAGAGAAATGGAAGGAAGGAAGAAGCAGAGAAAAAGAGAAAACTCCCCCTTGCTTCTTTGAGGACCAATTTCTGCACAAGCCTCCCCCACTCCTTGCCTCTGGCCAGCCCTCTGCCTTTTCTCTGCCTCCTGGGTGATCAGGATTGCATCCTGTCTCCAGTTACAGGGGCCCAGGGGCAAAGGGGACCCTGTCCCTGGACCGTGTAAGGACGAATCAGGACAGGCCTCCAGAATCCTCAAGGGGCACAAGATGCCCAGACGCCATCTCCACGAACTTGGGGTCACCCAAGTTCGTGCCCCACCAGGAGCCGTAGGCAGATTTGTGAATACATCCAGGAGGGGTTCAGAGACTGCCCAGGGACCCAAACATCCCCAGAGACATGGAATATCTCACCCGCCCTCCATCTTCCCTCTCCCAACCCCTGCCAGGCTCCCTGCTCCCCTAGGGGGTTCAGGCTCCATACCAAGGCCAAGAGAGGGTTATGTCAGGCCCTCAGTGAGGTGGAGAGGCAGGGGGCTGTCCAATCGACCCCCAAAGATGCCAATGCAGGGGTGGAGGGAGGCATGGGTGAGCTAGGGGAGGAGAGGGTGGGGCTGGGTGCTTCCGTGGAACTGTGTTTATTTGGGGCTTTTTGCTGCTCTCCCTGTTTGGCAGCCAGAGCTGTGACAGCCAAAGACGCCTCTACGATTGCACCCCATGGAGACGGCCAGGCCAGAGAGGAAAAAACAGGTGGGGCCCACATCCCACCCCCCGGCCAGAGCCCCAAGCGAGCATACCCTCCATGGCCCCAAGAGGCCAGGCCACCCCCAAGGAGGGCTGCCCCATGCTCAGGCCCCAGAGACAGTCCAGCAATGCCAGCCTCGAAACCAGGGACTCGCAATTAACTGAGACCAGTCAAAACTCAGGGGCTGACGGAGGCCAGCGGAAGTCAGCAAGAAATAGCAGACTGGAAGGACGCAGAGGCACTGAGAGGTGGGACCAAGCCCCGAACAGTGAGAAGACAGCTTCCTTTTCTCTCCCACTGCCTTTTCCAGGGTCATTAGGCTTAGAGGCTCAGATAAGAGGAAGGGCTCATAACTCCAAGGGTCCAGGTTCAAGTCCCTCACTGATAAATTCGTGATATTAGACAGGCACTTATCCTCTCTGAGCCTCAGTTTCCTCCTCTGGAAATAGGGGCTGATGGGAATTGAAATGTCTACCTCAAATGGTGGTTGTCATGAGGATCAAGGGAACAAATCTGTGTAGAGCAATTGGGACGTACCTGACGTGTGGCTGGTATTCTGGCACCACAGAGCCCACACACCATTGCCTGCCCTCCCTCTCCCCAGAGCCCACAGGGGTGGCCAGGTGGAGAAGGCCAGGGGCTGAGTCTGACCACAAGCCATTCAGATACCAGGTCGGGGAGGCTGGGGTGGGCCGTGCTGGGTGCTGAATGGGGGGAGGAGCAGCGTGTGTCAGAAGTGGGGACACAGACACCGTCACAGTGACTCTGTCACCCAAAGGTGCCTCAACAGCCCACCCCCAGCATCAGAGCCTGCGACCCAGCCTCGGGATAGACTCGTGGCGTCAGCACAGATTCCTGCGCCCTAGTGAGCCGGAAATGCCCACTGTGCGGGAGAGAGGTCTGGCCTGGGAGGCAGGAGCCCAGGAATGGGCAGTGTGACCAAGCAGTGGCTCCCATCCCCCGCCTGTCTCATCCTCCAGTCCCAGAGGGGGCTGAGATCTCTTCCGTCCCTGACCACCTGAGTGTCTTCTCTCTCTGTTGTGGCCCCGCCACCCAGGATGGTGTGCCAGGTCCAGGGAGGACACACAGAGCCATCCAGCCAGGACAAGAACACCCAGGGACATCAGCCCGGGGAGGAAGGAAGAGCAGGCCCAGGAGAGCTGGCCACTCCCTGGAAGTGGAACAGCGGGGCCTCCGGAACCGCAGAAGGTGAGAGGGAGTGCCCTGGGCTGACAGAACCTTCTGCTGCCCCATCAGAGGTTTTGTGGGGGCAAAATATTTCTATTTATACTTCATATTTGAGATGAAACAGAGGAAGAAGGAGGAGAGGAATGGAAGGAGGTAGAGAGAGAGGCGGGGGCACAACCTCGGAGCCCCCGTGGCAGAGCTGCATTCGGTCCGGCCAGCTCCCCCACGAGACGCAGCTCCCAGGAGGAGGGCGCTGGGTCTGAGCCACCATTTACTCAGGACTTTGTGGCCAGCCCTCTGCTAAGTTCTCTGTCACCCTCTGTGGGGTTGGTCTTTTCATCCCCACTTTACACGTGAGGACAGAAGTCAAGTAGCCTGCCCTAGGTCACACCATGGTGAGCAGCCAAGCTGAGTCCTGAACCCAAGGCTCACTTGTCCAAAGCCAAGAGCCCTTGGTCTTGACCATCTATGTCCTCTCCAGCCTCTGATGCACAGTAGGTGCTCAATAAAAAACAGATCGGGGCCGCCCGGTGGCGCAGCGGTTTAGTCCGCGCTTGGCAGCCTGGGGTTCGCGAGTTCGGATCCCAGGCGCCCGCGGACGCCCACTGCCTGTTAGCCATGCCGTGGCGGCGTCCCATATAAAGTGGAGGAAGATGGGCACGGATGTTAGCTCAGGGCCAGTCTTCCTCAGCAAAAAGGGGAAGATTGGCAACAGATGTTAGCTCAGGGCTGGTCTTCCCCACAAAAAAAAAAAAAAAAAAAAAAAAAACAGATCAAAGGAAGGAAGGAGGGACAAATGGAGGAAGGAAGGAAGAAGATAAGATTAAGGAAGATAAAGGAACGAAGAGGAGAAGAGCCAGGGAGACTCTTGGGCAGCTAGAAAATAATAAAGGTGCTGTTTTCCAATGCCGGGCTGGCACGGCGCCCGGGATGGCCGCCCGTCACACTCAGGGAGCTTGCCTCATCTTTTCCAGAAGTATGTGAGCCCAGATACGTCAGCCTTCAGGTATGCAGTGAGCTCTGCGGTCAGAAGCAGCTCTCTCTCTTCGCTCCTTCCTTGTTGAATCTGCCCTTGCTCTTGCCACCTCCCCACCCCCCACCTGACCAGCCAGCCCAGCCTTGCCCCCCTCCCTGGAGCCAAGCCCGGCTCGGCTAGGGGGCCTGTGAACAGCCCCTCTGCAAGGCAGATCCCCAGCCCTGGGAGGAGATGGGTGCGTGGGGCTGGGGGAGGGGCGGGAATGCCACATCATCTAACAGGTTGGTCGGGCTGGGAGGCGTCCCGCCCTCCTGGAGGTAATGAGCACTGTACGACAGGTGTTTGCTCCTCAGTCCCCGCCTGTCCTGCCTGCGACCGGAGCCAGCCGCCACACTTCAAAGCCTCGCACGCTCACCTCTGTGCCCTCCCTGTTCCCGGGCCCGGGGGCCGTGATGGCCTGCCGCTCCTGCGTTGTTGGCTTCAGCAGCCTTAGCAGCTGTGAGGTGACACCGGCAGGCAGCCCCTGGCCTGAGACCTCAGCATGGGGCAGCTGCGGGGCCCCCGGGCCAGGCTTCAGCTCCCGCAGCCTCACAGGCTGTGGGCCGGCTGGCACTATCCCCAAGGTGACCGTGAACCCCAGCCTGCTGGTGCCCCTGGACCTGAAGGTGGATCCAGCCATCCAGCAGCAGAAGAACCAGGAGAAGGAAGAGATGAAGATCCTCAATGACAGATTTGCCTCCCTGATTGGCAAGGTGAGCAGAAGCGGGAGGGGGGTCCTAAAAACCGAGGACCAGCAGGCCTGGGCAGGTGGCTGAACTCTGTATTCCCTGAGCATCACGCCCCACCCCTGCCTGCAGCCAATGGGGAGCCGGCGTTGCTAACTCGCAGGCTAGTTCTTAGTGGAGAGATGGGGAGGGAAGTCCCTGAACCATCGTGGCATGGGGGGAAAAAGGGACCCCAGGATGGCCTCTGAGGGATGTCTGGATAATAACGTGCTGCGTGGCTGGGGATCCCCCTCCCCCCAGGCGTGGACGAGCGGGGAGCTCTGAGCGTGGCCAAGAGGAGGCCCCCTCATAGGAATGGCTGATGGAGGCGTGGTCTGCAGTCCTCCAAGACAGATGGACAGTAGAGATGACCTCCCAAGGGTCCCCGCTCCAGTCCAGGCCCGTGGCCCTGTTCAGCTTCCCGGGGCCAGAAGCACCGGCAGAGTGAAGGGGGCATAGGGGGCCGCCAGAGGCTGTGGAGCGGGGATGCGGCTGTGGCAGGTCAGGAGATAGGAATGCAGGCACGGATGCTGTGTGTCAGGAACCGGCAGCCGACGAGGCCTCCCCGCTCCAGCCTGAGTAGAAGGAGTGAGTCCCCGGCACCCAGACTTCCTAGACCCCACTGCCGTGGCCAGCACGCCGGTGTGGGCACTGGTGTCCATCTCTGCCCCGGGCAAGGGCTTCAAGAGCTCTGTGGACATCCAGTCCATGTCCCAAACCTGCTCCTCACTCACCTCCTCCGAGAAACCTCTCCTGCGGCCCTCCCAGCTCTGCTTGCTCCTGCCCAAGAGTAATAGTCCAAATAGTAACAGCTGCTGTTCCTTAACTGCTTACTCTGTGCCAGGCACTGTGCTGAATGCTTTCTGTCTTTATCTTTATTTCCTTGAACAACCTTGTGAAAGAAGTCATTTTCATGCCCATTTTACAGATGAGGAAAACCCAGCCCTCTTGCCCCCAGTAAACCAGAGCCCCACCCTTCCGCCCGGCTCCTTGTCTGCACCTTGCGCTCCCTGCTTCTGTGTTCCTCTGCAGGAGGCTAGTGTCCCCAGGGGGTGAGCACCCGCAAAGAGGGACAGAGGGAAGAAAGTAACACGTCTCGAGCATCCGCTTGTGCCTGGTGTCTGCGGGACATTTAGCCCACAGAGCAACACTGCACAGTGGCAATTCCCTGCTGTGCAGACGAGGAGACCGAGCATCCCAGAGGTCAAGTGTCTTGCCCCAGGTCACACAACCAGCGAGTGCACAGTGGGATTTGAACCCAGGTCTGTGAGACACAAAGCCAGTAGTCTCTGGGAATCTTCTCTTCCCCCCAATTCATGTGCGGAGATCAGGAGCCCAGGGTGGGGGGTGTGGAGGGGGAGTGACAACCGGAGGACCACCGTCCGCTGAGGTGGAGCCTCCCCGCCCTGGGCCCCGGCAGCTGCCCAGAGGCCCCACTGCCAGGCGGTGCACCCTAGAGAACAGCCTGCTGCCCCAGGGAGGCGGGTCCCCGCTGGGCGCCTCCTCTCCAAGCCCGGTTTAATCCCTTAAAAGGAATGCTTCGTGAGCTGTGTAATCTGGCTCAGATGGGTGGCTTTTCTCCCTGAACACCAGGGCTGATATCACCCTGTGCCTCCGCCATGGGGAGAGGAGGGTGTGTAGGCACAGGGAGGAGGCCCAAGGGGTCGGGGTCCTGTGCCCAGGGGCCAGGGCAATGCCCTCCAAGGTCTTTAGCAGAACTGGAGGCCCCAACCCTCAAGCCTTGGCCATAAGACAGGTGCTCTTCAGGGTGGGACGCAGGGAGCGGTGGGTGCCAGCCCCTGGGGGCCCTGATCGCTGAGGCTTTGCCTGAGGAGCCCCAGCTGGCCCACCGACTCTAGGTCTGTTAGCTCCTGTCACTCCCTGGAAAGGCCGCCAGGGCCCCAGTGGATGCAGGCAGCCGTTAAGAGTGTGAAATCTGGAGCCACATTACTGGGTTCGAATCCTGGCTCTGCCTCTGACCGGCTGCGTCATCTCAGGCAAACTAGTTAACCTCTCTGTGCTTCAGTAAACATCGGTGTAATGGGCTTGTCAGAATCAAATGGGGTGATTTCTGAAAAGCACTATACAGCACTTATCATGTACCAGGTGTGTTCTGTTTGTTAAATAAGAAATACCAGAAATGGGCCCGGCCCAGGGAGGTCTTGAACCCCGTTAGCCCCTTCCAGGCAGGAGCCTCAGAAGAGGGAGGACAGGGCCCTGCTGAGGGAGAAGGGAGGAGCTTCATGGGTAGGGATGCAGCACAGGGCTGGAAAGAGATGTATGGGCCCACAGGTGGGGGTTTTAGGCAAAGAGAAGAAACAGGCAGGGGCCCTCCAGCTCCACATCCCCTTCCGGCCCTCTGAGGCACTGAGAGAAATCGGAGCATCAAGGAGGAGGAGGGTTAAGGGGGGCAGAGTGGGTTCTTCCACCCGCAGGCTGTGTTTCCTTGGGCAAGCCACTTACCCTCTCTGTGCTTCAAACTCCACCTCCCTGCTCTGCTCCCGCGCTGAGGGTGGCCCTGAGCTCGTGCCAGCGGAAGGCCCAGTGCAGCTGCAGCCATGAGAGGAGGGGATGAGCAGAAGCAGCAGCAGGAGAGGAGGCCAAGGGAGGCAGGGAGTGGGCGATGCCTGCATCCCTCAGAGGCTGCTGGCCGGGCCCTCTCCCCTTCATGTGCAGGCAACAGAGGGCGTGGAGGTGGGACCAGAGGAAGGACAGCCGGCAGTCGGCCTAAGGAGGCCGTAGAGAGGAGGCCCAGAGGGTGGTGAAATACCTGGAGACAGAGGGATGGGCACAATGTCCTCCCCTAGACCTGTGTGGGCTCCAGAAGTCACTGGAGCTATGCCCCTGCCTGCACAAGGAGGACACAAACCAGCCCTTCCTGACAAGAGACACTGAGGCTCCCTGGGTAAAGCCAACTTCTGGCTGAAGGCAGGGGATTCCACACACACACACACACACACACACACACACACACACACACACACACACACACACACACACACGAAACAGGACCTGCATGCCCCAGGGGCCCCACCCTGTAAGCTTACCTGCCTGGACCGCAGGGCCGTGGGTTGGGGACATGAAGCCACCGAGGTGGTCAGCCTCCCTCCCCAGAGGGGGCCCCAACCAGGAGCTCCAGCCTGGGCTGCTCGGTTCCCCCACAAAAAGCACATCTCTCCCCGCCCTGGTCTGGGCCCGCTTCTCAGCTGGGCGGCCCAGTAGTACCATGGAGTTGGGTCACAGAGAGTTCTGGGCCTCGGTTTCCTCATCTGTGAAATGGGAGGCAGGCAGAGCAGAGGTTTGCTCTCTGAGGCCCCTCCTAGAGTTGCCGCTGTGTGATCTGGTGGGGGTCAGCCAGACGGGGGAGTGAGGGGAACAAGAGGTGAGCTCTCAACAGGCTGGAGGCATTTAACCTGGCACCTCGCAGGGCGCAGGGATTACCGGCCCTCCCTAGGCCTTTGTTCTGGAGGGAGGAGGCTTTCTGCAGGGAAGATCTTGGGTGGGGGTGAGTTTCCATCCCCACCTGCTGAGACAACAAGCGACTCCTCCAAGGGCAGCAGGGGGAGGGGGCTGCCCCGGATCCCCCACAACCAAAAGGGCCCTCTGGCTGGCCTGGCTAGCCAAATGCAACCATCTCCCAGCAGGCTAGTGCTGAAGCATAGGGGAATGAGGTTAGACTAAGGGAAGGACTACCTGATGTAAAGGGTTTTTTGTTGTTTATGGGTGGAGGAAGGAGCCTTATGTCTCTCCTCTCACCCCACCCTCAGTGTAAACACGGGGCTCCTGCTTGTCAAAACAGAGGGAAGGTGGGGTGAGCAGATACCTTCCCCCCACAAGGATCCCTCTCAGACACACAAGTAGGACAGAAACCCTCTTGACTTCCATCCCTACTGAACCTGTTTGGCTGCGACTACAGCAGACTATAGGCTTAATTTAAGGTCAGCTTCAAGCAGGACTTACCAGTACAAATGGGAATTGAGCAGGGGAATGACAGCCCACAAATGCATCATCCAATATTCTGCAGGTGCTGTCTACTGCAGATGTCCAAGGGGACTTCCCAAGGGCATCAGAGCATCTCAGAAGAACCTGGGGCTGTGGGCAAGGCAAAGAGAGAGGAGGGCCCAAATTCACAAGGAACAGGGAGCCCATGAAGGTCCAGAGTAGGCAGCCGCCATCAGATGGGTCTGTCTGGGAAGCTTGGCCACCAAGTTGCTGTGTGACCCTGGACAAGTCGCTTGACTGCTCTGGGCCCACAACTCCTCTTCTGTAAAAGAAGGGGACAGACCAATTGATCCAAAAGGCTCCTGGCTGTGATTCTGGCTCATTCCGGCTGTGATTCTGGGAACTGGTGCCAGCAGTGGGCAGAAGGAGGCCCAGCTACTTGCCAGTGATCACAGGGAACATCACTGGGCTGGTTAGCACAACATCCTCATGACAACAGCCTGAGCTGTCCAGGAGCCAGGCCCCAGCCGTCCCTCTTGCCTCAGTGGCCAACCTCTGTCCTGGGCACCGAGTGGGTAGGGACCCCAAGAGGGGAGCAGATGGCTCTCAGCCTGACAGGAGGGTGGTAGGTCCGGACAGACGAGTAGGAGAAGATAAACTGAGGGCTCATCCTGGGGAGAAGAGGGAGGCTTCCTGCAGGAGGGGAGCTGGGAACACTTATGGGGAGGGACTGGGATGGTGGAAAGGAGAATGCCCGAGAGAGGCTGGAGCCTGGAGAAGACAGGCAGGGAGGGGAAGATGCAGGGGGGGGGCCCAGGCTGGCTGGGCTGGACCGGCTGGAGGGAAGGAGGGGACACAAGAGGAACCCTGACAGCCTGCCGGTGTCTGGGGTGTGAGCCATGGACTGTGGGCGCCTCTGTAGAAGTCCGAGCAGGAGAGCGTGAAGGGGGCAGAGTCCGAGAGGAGCAGCTGGGCCCAGAGCCCCCCACCCAGGTTTTATCCTCAAGGCAGAACTGGCCCTAACTGGAGACAGAAGCCAGCCCAGGAAGGGCAGGTGGGTCCCAGGCCCACAGTGGCGCAGCAGCAGAGAGGAGGCATCTGTCACGGTGGTTGCAAGATTCTAAACCCGAACAGCCTGGGTTCCACACCTGGTTCTGCCGCTTGCTAATTCTGTGACCTTGGGCAAGTTATTGAGCCTCTCTGTGCCTTGTGTCCTCGTCGGTAAAGTGCAGCTGATACTAACACCTACCCCATGAGGTCGTTGTGGGGATTTAACAAGTTAAAGATGTCAAGCATGGAGGACCAGGCCTGGCACACGATAGGGGCCACACAAGCATCTGCTGTCATTACTATTACAAAGCACGTGCCCGGGTTCTTCTCCCAACAACCTCAGGGGTGGGCAGGGCAGGGGATATCATCCCCAACTACTAGCTGGGGAAACTGAGGCTTGGAGAGGCTACAAGTCCAGAGTTGTCGGGAGGATTAGCCTTTAAGAACTAACCAGCCCTACCCTGCTGAGTTTCCAAGACTAGATGAGACCAGGCTTGTCAAGGGGGGTGGGGGGGCGGCAGGCAGGCCTCTGGCACCTCATGTTCCCTGGGGTCTCCCACCCAAGCCTCAGGCAGGCATGGAGAGCCCGTCACCCGTTGGCACACTTCCACCGTCGTTCCCCCTTCCCTCCTTGCGCTGGCCTGCTCCTCCCCTCGGAAACCTTGGCTGATGGGTTCCACCTCTCTCTGCTTCCCTCCTTATCTCACCGTCTTCGTGTGAACAACCAGCGACTGGGGATGCGCCCTGAGTGCGGCCCCTGCTGAGTGAGGCCCCCCATGGGTGGGCGCAGAGCAGATGAGCTGCCACTTCCCAGGGAGGCCCCCATGGGGGCACCGCTGGCAGGGGGCCTCGGAGCCGGCCCGCCCACATCTGGCCCGCTCACCGCAGCCCTCCTGCTCCCCCAGGTGCAGGCCCTGGAGCAACGCAACCAGCTGCTGGAGACCCGCTGGCGCTTCCTGCAGGGCCAGGGCTCGGCCGCCTTCGACCTTGGGCACCTCTACGAGGAGTACCAGGGCCGGCTGCAGGAGCAGCTGCACAAAGTGAGCCAGGAGCGGGGACAGCTGGAGGCCAACCTGCTGCAGGTGCTCAAGAAGGTGGAGGAGTTTCGGATCAGGTAGGAGCGTCCCATAGGGGCCGTGGGCAGGGACTGACGGTGGGGACCAACATGCACTCAGGCACAAGGCCCGGGGCACCCAAGCCAGAAAAGGAGGAAACTTCTTTAGAGAACGTTTCTCTCCTCTAGACAGTTCTTGAAGACCTACTATGTGCCTGTCAGTATTCTAAATATTGGGAGGATACGGCAGTGAATCCACAGCTCCCTCCCCACATAGTGACCCATACAACGAAGTCAGTCTGGCGCTGGCTGACAGCTAAGCCCTGGGCTTGCTGGCCCCTGGTCACCTTTGCAGGCCTGTCCCCCATCCCCTCCTCTGGTGCCCTTAAACTCGCTTGCCCTTGCCCACAAGTCCCACTGGTGATGGGAGATTATGTCACCAGCTAAAGCAATAGATGGGCTCCTGCTGTGGATGCGGCCTGGGATTTTTATCTCAGTTGGGTTGGAAAGGGAAGGGGGCGTGTGCAGGCAGGGGACAGAAGTGGGGGTTTTGTCTGAGTAAAGAAGCAATCCCCTGTAGGTAACACATGCCTGACCTCAGTGGTCGACGTGGGATCAGTGAGATGAGGAAAACACAGCCCCAGCCTACAAGATGCTTTTACAACTTCGCAGGGCAGACAGACAGGGGGACAAGCAGCTGGCAGGCAGTACAGCCCAGTGGCTAAGGGCACAGCCTGGAAGGGGTCTACCCCTCGCGCCCCCCCTCACTAGCTCTGAGACCTCGGGCAAGTTGCCTGAGTTCCCTCCACTGGGGAGTGGGAAGGGTGATGGTTGATGCCCGGCTGTTGGAAATGCCACTCTTCTATGCCCTAGAAGGTGACGTGCCCAGGACATCACACAGCAGTCCTTGAGCAGGTTTGCGGAACTGCACTGGCCAGTCTAGACAGGCAGACCAGGCAGTTGGGTCGCTCAGAGGAGAGGAGACCCCCTCTGACCAGTCAGTGGCCAGGGCCTCAAGGACCAGGAGGCTGGGCAGAGCAGAGTCTCTGCACCCGCTCTTCGGGTCTGGTCTCCTTTCGAGGAGACCCCCAACCAGGGCAAGGGGAGGACAGGGTGTGGCTGACTCCTGTCTTCCTCCAGCACTTGGGCCGGGCCCCAAGCCGAGATGCAGCCACAGCCTCAGGAGCAGCCAGCCGGGCAGGGCTGGAGTGTGGGGGCAGCCTGTGGTGTTCAGGGATCTGGGCTGTGGCTTAGCTTGCCCACCACCTCTCCACCTGACCTCCCTGCTCAGGCCACACTCAGAGGAGATGGTCACACGGGACACTCTCCCCATTCTGGGGGCCTCAGTTTCTTCATCTGTGGATCTGGCTGGAACTTTCCTGCCAACAGACATGATCTGCAGCCCTGGCCTGGGCTGGTCCTCATGGCTGGGCCCCTCCCTGGCCTGGGGGCCTCCGCTCTCCCAGCCCTGCCCTCCCAGGTCCTGGGAAACACACAGGGAATCGATTGCCCGTTCTGAGCTGCCCAGTTGCAACATCTGGCCTCTGACCGTGACAAGGGAAATCGTGTGGGTGCACCAGAATCTGTGACACATTTCACGGATACCTAGTAGGTCTTTGGCCCTCAAAGGATCAGAGAATGGCAGAGCTATATGGGGGCCTTGGATCCTCCTTTTATGGGGAAGGAAGCACAGGCCCAGAGAGGGCGGGAGCTTGTCCTCAGTCACACAACCATGCGTGCTAAGTCCCGTCCCTAACTTGAGCCAGCCATGGTGCGAGGCTGCTCCCGAGCCCGGCCAGACCACATCCACGGAGACGCTGTAACCGGAAGTTCTGTGCAAACACCGCTTGTTGTTTTCATCTGGCTCAGCCCCCTCGTTTGGTCTGCTGCCTGGTTTCATCTGCTGCCTGATTTTACTGTTTAGGCTCAGGGCCTCTTTTTCCCTTTCTGGGTAGCAAACCCACCCGAGCGGGGGAGGCGAGGCTGGAGAGCTTCTGGGTCTGCAGGCCAGAGCCAGGGAAGCTGCAGCCTGGCTGCGCAGAGCCTGGTGGCCCCAGGAGCCGGGAGACGCCAGGCCAAGCCCTGACGGGGAGGGGCGTGCCCGCCTCTACAGGGCTGATGAGATCAGCTTCACTCCTAGAAATAAACAAGTGGGGGGGTGACAAGCTGAAAAGGGCTGAGAACAAGTTTGGGAGCTGGGAGCTGGCAGACTGGCAGAGGGTTGGGGATAGAATGGGGGAGATGACATCACCTAAGCCTCTGTAGGGATGGAGACTTCCAAAACTTTGATGTAGCCGGGACCCCGAGGATTAGCTAGCTAACCCTTCTCTTTACTATGGATAAAGCAGAGGCCCAGCAAGGGGAAGCAACTTGCCCAAGGCCACACAGCAAGTGACTCAGGAACACTGTGTACAGTTGTGCAAGCTGTTCACTGCACAAGAGCATCTGGTTGAGGGGGTGAACTGGGGCTGAAATCCAGGAGAGTCGATGAGAAGGGCAGAGAGAAGGCTGCACAAAAGGAGGAGAAGGGCAGTGAGGGGTAAGCAGGACGTTGGGCACCTTGGAAGGCCCCCACTGCACGGCTCTCCCCAAGTCCCTGCCCCCAGGAAGGCAGAACTCTGTTATCCAGAGGGGAAGGGAGAAGGGGAGAGGCTGGACCACTGGACCTGTGTGGGGAGGGCTGGTCAATGAGGGGCTTCTCAGCTTGGGGCTCCCCAGACCCCTGTCCCCAGGGCAGGGAATTCCTCAAAGGCCCCCAGACTCCAGTGGGAAGCCTGTTCACGTCAGCCCAGCCCTGAGGGTTTGGGAGGATGTGCAGGGGCCTGCCGGCTCTCTCTGCTACGAGGCTCCCCGTGGTTTCTCCCCAGAAATCCCAGGGGCCACGGCAGAGGGGCTGAGGGCCGGGGCCTGGCGATGGAGAGAGCGGAGCCAGGTAATAAGAACAATAACAGCTTCAGTGGGCGCCCGGCACTGTTGTGAGCACTTCATGTCTTCACTTAGTCCTCGTGGCGTCACTGTTGTGACGGAGGCACACACAAGCAGCTTCTCCACGGTCACACAGCCAGTCAGCGAGGAGCCAGGATTGGAACCCAAGTCGTCCGGCTCTGGAGCCCCAGGCTTAACCACACTCCACGCAAGCCCGTCTCTGAGCCTCCGTTTCCCCATCTGTGAAATGGGACCAACAGGCCCTCCCGACCTGGGGGCTCTGAGGGTCACAGGAGAGGGTGCAAGTAAAGTTTCTTGGGCATTTTGTTCGCTCTGGCAGGCCTCAGACTGCAGAACAGTCTCCCCAGCCCACCCTCTGCCCTGCCCTCCTGACCTGCAACCTTGGAGCCCCTCGCACTCTTGGAAGCCACAGCAGTGGCCAGGGAGAATGTGCGCGCTCAGCACACTGAGTTTCAGAGATCCAGGTGCCCTGCAGGCTCTGGCCCCACTGGGGTCCACTCCCCTCAGCTCCTCGGGGAGGCTGGTGGGAAAGAAGGCCTGAGGGGTGGCAGGTCTAGCCAGCTGATGTGGGCGATGGGTGACGCTGCCCGTGCCGTGAGGGCAGGGGCTGAGGCAGGCAGGCGGCTATAATTAGAGCCGCTGGTGATTCAGGCATTCCCTGGAAAGGAGGGAAGAAAACAGGAAGCCACAGAACCCCCACATCCTCTGGGGCAGGCAGGGCTGAGGGCAGGAAGTGTGCGGCTGGCAGACACCCACCCCGGGGGCCAGGACAGAGGTCTTGATTGGAGGGAGAGGGTAAGGTCAGGGATCCAGGGATCCCGTCCCCCCATGCAGCAGTGTCCTAGTTGCAAACACAAGGTGGATTTGAGTGAGGAGGAGGCAAATCTGAGAAGGGAGGGAACCCACCTTTGTCGGGTACTGACTGTACACATCTGTCATTGCATCGGGGTGGACCTTGTCAGCTCCCACGCATGCACATGCACACTGACATGCACACAAACACGCACACACACACCCCTCGTAGATGAGGGAGCTGAGGAAGGAGGGGTGGAGTTGCCTGCCCAAATACACACTGTGTGTCTGTCTGACTGCAACGTCCACGTACCTCCTGTCCTCCCTCTGGAGGGAACGTGATGGAACGGTCTAGCAAAGCAGAGGGGAGAAGGGTGGAGCTGTGGGGAAGGGTGCAGGTGGGAGAGGGGAGGGTGAGCAGGACGCTTGGGGCAGACTCGACCAAAGGCACCGCTTGTTTGAAACTGAGACTTGTGGAAGCAGATAGGAAAACAACGAGGGGCAAAGTGTCAGGGTGAAAGGGCTGCACAGTCAGGAGCGGCTTCCTGGAGGAGGTAGATGTAGGGTAGATCCACGCGGAGACGCTGATCACCAGGAAGCAGCAAGAGAAGGGGGAGCGGGTTTGCCTGCTTCCCCAGCGCCAGCACTAGGGGGTCATGGGGTCAGAAGGGATGTGTCAGAGAGAACGAGGGGCTGTATCCACAGGAAGAGGGGGCCACTTTTCTCTACTTGGCACAGGGCACCAAGTGGGACAGCAGAGGCCCTGAGTCCCACCCAAGCCCCACCACATCCGCACACCCAGCTGAGCAGCATCTTTCTCTCTCTCTCTCTCTTCCCCCGTCCCAGGTATGAGGACGAGATCTCCAAGCGCACAGACATGGAGTTCACCTTCGTCCAGCTGAAGAAGGTAGCCTGTCCACCTGCCCCAGGCCCCTTCCTCATGGACCCTCTGCCCTCTTTCCCTCAGGATCCCCAAGCAAAGCCTGCAGAGGCTTGAGTCCCAGGACCACAGACAGACGGACAGACACCTGTCCCCACCCTGCTTCTTCTCCCAGGCTCTGAGCCAGGTCTCCCCTGGGAATCACCCCCATCCCACCCAGGAAGCATCCCCCTACCCCACTCCTGCCCTGGGACCCCCCACTCACCGCTGCTCCCAACCCCAGGACCTGGACGCAGAGTGTCTTCGACGGACTGAACTGGAGACCAAGTTAAAAGGCCTGCAGAGCTTCGTGGAGCTGATGAAAACCATCTACGAGCAGGTGAGGAGATGGGGCCAGTGTCCACTGGGCCAAGAGCTGACTGGTCCACGGGTGAGGGATGCAGGGGAGGGAAGGGCATCGAAACTCCAGCAGTCACTCCTGTTTCCGGCCACAGATGTAACAATTTCCTAAACTGCTTCCTGTGCTGCTATCACTAATCCGCCACATCCCCTTGTCACTGATCTCGTGGAACATGGGCAGGTCCCCAAAAGGCCTCTCTCCCAGGAAGAACCTGTGTCTTCATGTGAGTGGAGCACTGAGGGCATGCGGGGTGCATCCGGGCAAGGGTCGGGAGGTGGCCTCCCAGCAGGGAATAGGCAGCCCTGACCAGCTCCTACTGAGCTAATGTCTCTCTCGTCCCTGAGCCTAAGTCGCAGGCGCCCACGGGTCCCGCTTGGATAGGCGTGCACTTTAACCTTCCCCGTTTGGGGCTAAGGTAGGGAAGACCTGTGGTCGGGTTCTCTGGTTCCCAGACAATACTAGCTTCTAATGGAACAAAAGTGACCCAGTAAATGCAGACAGAGGGGCCTCCGTGCACATTCTCATTTGTCCCTAAGTCCTCAGCTGAGCCTGGGGGGACAGTGGCCCAGCAAGGCCTAGCACACTGCCAGTGCAGTCAGCAGACCGCCCTGCTCCTGCACCGGACGCTGCCCCTCCTCTCTGCCTCCTGGGCCTCCTGCGGGATGTGTGCTCTCCCCTCCACGTCCCCTGATCCAGGGGTGAGGAGGGCTGGGGTCGTGCTTCAGTTCAGCTACGAGCCGGCAGAGCCACTGTCGGGGATGACAGGGCATGGCCACCTGTGTGCTGCAAACTGCTGGTGCCAAACTGTGGCACTGCAGCCAAGCTCAGAGCAGGAATCAGTCTCTACTGCAATCAAAAATCTCTGCTAGGGGCCGGCCCGGTGGTGTAGTGTAGGCTCTGCTTTGGGGGCCTGGGGTTTGCAGGTTCGGTTCCCAGGCTCAAACCTACACACTGCTCGTCAAGCCATGCTGCGGCAGCGTCCCACATACAAAATACAGGAAGAGTGGCACAGATGTTAGCTCAGGGCCACTCTTCCTCACCAAAAAAAAAAAAAAGGTCCGCTAAAATGGCCCTAGGGGACAGCTCTGTGGCCCCATCCTGTGGGGAGGGAGCTTGGGCCCCATGGCTACACATGGGCCACACTCTTTTCAGCAGGCTCGGCCCCCAGCGGGGCTTCTGTGGGCCTGAGACTTGTTTGTGGCCATGGGAGGTAGCATGACAGAGGGAACACCACTACCCTTGGGGACAGCAGGGAGGCAGCCCTCCCAGGCAGACCACCCAAATTAGCCACCTGGAAAAGCCTCCTGTCCCTGGAAGAGCCCCCCACTGCCAGGCCAAGCCTGGGGGCTGACCAGGGCACCATGCCCACTGATTGGTTTGAAAAGTGGGCTAGGGGTTCCACTGAGGGCCGGTGCAGCCCGGGCGGACAGCAGCAGGGCCCATGTTGCGGAACCCACACTCTGCTCTGCTCCCCACATCTCAGTGAGCCCAGAGCCCGAGCTCTAAGCCAGGACGGAGGCCCTGCAGGTGCGGAGACCCAACCGGAGGAAGGACAGGCATAGCCAGTGATATATACCTGGGCACTGCCAGCGGCACACCCACCAAACTTCCTTGTCCCTTCCCCATCCAGGGCTGCAGACTCCATTCAGACTTTGAAGCCCTTGGACCCCAATTCTGACTCTACCTTTTTGGTTCTTTTTTTTTTTTTTTACCATTTCTGTGACTTTGGGCAAGTTATTTCTCCTCTCTGTGCCTCAGTTTCCTCCTCTGTAAAATGGGGGGAGGAACAGTACTAGGCTCGCAGGGTTGTGAGGAGGATTGAATCCATTCATTCATGTAACAAATGCTGACTGCGTGCCTACCAGCTGCCAGGCACTGATACCAGAGCAGTGAGGGAGGCGGGCGGGCGAGTGCCTGCTCTCGGGAGGGGACAACTTAGCCAAGAGGGGACAGGGAACAAGGAGTGAGTGTCTGACCTAGATGGTTTTGGAGGGTGAAAGTGCTGGGATGCATAGAAACCAGGGGACGCAGTAGTGCTGGAGGGAGGGAGCGCTTCAGACCCGAGGTCGGGGGCGTCTCAGAGGCCATGCCAGCGGGTGAAGGCGCACAGTGGGGAGATCCGCCCAGTGAGACTCGAGGACACTCGAGGAGGCCTTGGGCGCAGGAAGAGCTGTGCAATGCGCCCGAGGCAGGAGCGAGTCTGGTGAGGAAAGAGAGAGAAAGAGCAGCTGTAGTGAGGGCAGAGGGGGCAGGAGCCTCGGGCCCTGAGACGAGGTTGGACCTTATTCTACGTGTGACGGGCAGCCCCTGGGGGGTGAGGGCAGGGGTGATGCAGAGAGGGTGAGGGATGTGGCTGGTGCCGTGGTGAGATTGCTGCAGAGAAGGGATGCAGCGAACCAGTAGGCGCTCAGGGTGCTGGAGGGATTATTAGTACTTTTGGAAACAGCAAGGTGGCGAGCTGGTTTGGGGGCGTGAGGCTTGCATCTCTCCCCGTGTACCGCCGTGGGCTGAGAAGGCGATGTGGACCCTTTGCTAAAAACATCCCCCATGCTGGTGGTCTCTAAGGCGGCACAAACATAATGCGAGCCACGTATGTAATTTTAAGTTTTCTAGTAGCCACATTTTTTTAAAAAAAAAGGAAAGAAACAGAAAAAATTAATTTTAATAATATATTTTAGTTAGCCCAATATATCATCATTCAACATGTAATCAATACAAAAAATTAATGGGCTATTTTACATTCTTTTTCTCCCACTGAGTCAAAATCTAATGTGCATTTTATCCTTAGAGCTCAGTTCTGACTAGCCACATTTCAAGGGCTCACTATCACGTATGCTAGTGGCTGCCACATGGACAGAGCAGGTCCACACAAAGGAGGGTGCCAGCCACACCCCCTCGGGTGGAAGGAAAACATGGTGGGACGTGAGTAGCCCCAGAAGAGGGGACACACTAGTTTCAACAGTGGAGCGGACACCAGCTCAGGAAAGCACTGCTGCATAGGCCCACTCTGTCCCAGAAAGCAGCCCTCCCCTCTCCCCAACACAGGGGCATGCACACACACACACACACACACTCACACACACACACACACACAGGACACAGCCGGGATAAGTTCTGAAAAGCCTTTCCTGGGAGCCCAGGGCCGTGGGCTGCTCAGGCCTCACCTACACACTGCAGCCTCGGGGAAACCCTGCCCTCACCTCCAGGGACACAGAACCCTGAGGCTCCCAGCCCCCTCAGCTTCCAAGGTACATTCCGGCTCCCAAGTGCATTTGGGACCGGGCTGCATCCAGCCAGAACGCCACCTGCCCCACCCATAAGCTCTGGTTCCGGGGAGATTAGCTACAGAATCTGCTGACAACCCCCTGCAGCCAGGCACTCCTCCTGGGGTGCCAGTCCCCGAAGAGAGAACCTGATGTGTCTCAGCCACGTTGGCGCCTGCCTTCACAGTGCCGCAGGGAGGCCGCGCCAGGAATAGGCTGCTCTGGCCCTGGATGCTTCGTCCCAACTCCATCACCTCCCGCAGTTACAATGATGGGATCCTTAGGTACTGTTTATCGAGTACCTACTATATTCTAGGCACCGTGCTGAGTGCTTTCCAGACGTCTCTCACTTACTCTTCATGACAACCCTATGAAGTAAGGATAATTAAGAGAGTACATACTTTAGAGCAGCTTGGATTTGAATCCTGGCTCAGTGAGGATGTGAACTCGAGCAGGTTCTTTTATCCCTCTATGTCTCAATTTCCCCATCTGTAAAATGGGGAGGATAATAGTGCCCAGCTTACTGGCCTGTTGTGCAGATTTATTTTGTTAATATACTTTAAAACACTCAGAACAGTGTCTGGCACATAAGTGTTGGTAAATGTTAGCTGTTTTCGGTTTTATAATTATACCCGTTGTACAGATAAGAAAACCGATGCTCAGATAGGTTTAAAAACTGGGCCAGGGTCACCCAGCTAATAAGAGGTGGTGGTATTTGGCCAGTGCCATTAAGCACTACATTCTACTGAGTGTCATTGTTACCCCCTCAGTAACTGACCTGGGGACCATGACAAGGGTCGTCACACACAGGGCAGTCTCTTCCAGCTCTGGCTCTTTGGTGCACATCCTCTCTAGGGGCCCATCCCATGGTGGCACCGCCACACCACACAGCCGGCATTGTTATGCTCTCTGCAGCCCGCAGGGCCTGCGTGTCTGAACAGGTCTGCAGATGTTCTAAACCCTCCATTTCCTGCTTGTTTACCACGAATGTGTTACCCTGCCTCCTTCCAGAAAGGATCTGAGGCTGCCCATCAGCCGTGTTTCGCTGATCCTTTCACCCTGATGGGGAAGCTCTCCTGCAGCCTGTTCTCACAGTGTCCAGGCCTTTTCCTGGCCCGTAACAAATGCCAGTGGAGGCCTGGCCTAGAAGTGCCAGTGGAGGGCTTTATCTGGAACTCCCATGCGCACTGACCCCCACAACATGTGGCCGAGGAAGGCCCAGAGCTGCGTCTCTGAAACTGTCCTCAGCCAGGCCCTGGCCAGGACGTTGGTTCATGTGGGAAATCAGTCTCCGACGTGAGCCAGGCAGCAGAGGCGGGGAGGAGTCTGTAGGCACCATGCATCTTATTCTGGAATGGGTCGGGCGTCCTCCTGCCTTTGCCCAGAGATCTCTGTTAAGTTCATCTGAAGATCAACCAAAACCCATCATCAGGAGACCTCTGAGGGGCAGCTGGCCACCGGGTTCAGGGTCCTGCCAGCTCCAGGGCAGAGACAGGGTGCCCCCAGAGGGGTTTCAGGAAGCCCACCACTGCCTAAGCCTCCTTTTCCAAGCCGATCCTTGTCGCCAGGGCTGCTAGTGGGTGGGGTTGGGCAGCGAGCAGACAGGGGAGGGGCGGCCTTCCCTCGAAGGGCTCCCGCCGACTCTGCAGCTCTAGCTGACCCGCCCGCCCCTCCAGTCGAGTCCAGTCGAGAGCTGCAGGTCAGAGTACCAGCCCACACGTCCAGACTCCAGAGGGTCACATAAAGCAGACGGAGGGTCAGGAGAGCGCCAGGGTCAGGAACCAAGGGCAGAATGCCGTCATGAGCCAAAACCGACCCCGGGTCTGGGCGGGCCCCTGATCCTCTGCCAGTTTTCAGGAAACACAGGAGGCGGGGGAGCACGTTGAACACCAGCCCACGGTGCAGTCAGTCAAACCCAAGCTGTGGGGGCGCCACAGGCAGGTTACCCGGTGTTTTCAATAAGGAAAATAGCAAGGGGAAAAAAAAGACAGATGGAGGGGGTATCTATAGAATAAAAGAGACCTAGAGACACATGGACCAATGACAACATACAGACCTTGCTTGGATCCTGATTCAAACAAGTAAAAAATATATATATATATATATGTGTATATATATATATATATAAGGTAATCAGAAAAATGGGAACACTGACCAAAACTTGATGATTCAAGGAGGGGTCAAGGGTGGCCTGACCATTGTCAGTAGGATGTCAGTAGGAGTAACTGCCATCTGTGCCCCAGCCCCGCCTCCCCCAGGTGAGCACCGCCCCCCCCACCTCCTGGGGTGCCTCCCCCACCATCTGACTCCCTCTGTACAATGCTGGCCACGGGCACTCTGCCTACGCCACTTACTCCTCCTTCCCTCACTGGCCCTGCCCAGGCCCCAGATGTTGCTCAGCACCTCCAGGGGTAGCTGCCCAGGGCCACAGAGGTGACACCCAGCGGCCCCTTATGAAGACCCCAGTCCCCACCTGCCTCTCTGCACACCGCGGAGCATTCAGGCCAGAAAGCTGCCAGGCCTCAGGCTTGACAGAAGGCCAGAGGCTTCAGCTCCTGTCTCCTCCCCTCTAAGGGAGCTCGGCAGCGGAGCAGCAGAGGGCTCTGGAGAGCAGCTGGCACTCACAGCTGTTTCCATGACCTCTCTGTGCGCAGTTTCCTCCTCTGTCACCTGGGCTGACAACCGTGCCCGCGGGCACGACGAGACGGGAGGAGGCCTGGAGAGCACTGAGTGCACAGGCTGGCCTGTAACGAGCCCCCAGGGAAATGGGAGGTTTGCACCTCCAGGGGTCTCTGAGGATGTGGGCTGGCATTTTCTAGGCAGAGAAGAGGACACAGGAGGGAAAAAGAGGGATCCTAAGGGACAGGGAGAAGAGGAAAATACTGAAACGAAATCCTGTTGTTGTTGCAAGTCCCTCAGCTAGATGGGGATGGCGGTGAGTCTTCTGGGTGACCCTGAGGTCACCTCGACCTCCGCCTCTGCTCCTCGGGGAATGAAGCCTGTCAGCCTCCAGCCCCACTCCCGCCCCTCATCATTCACAGCTTCCATTCCGACATTCATTCAACAGAACGAGACACTCCCTTGCCAGGGGTGGGGGTCCAGAGATGAAAATGGCTCCACCAGGCCCTTGGGGAGCCCCTGTCCAGTGGGGGAGGCCGAGCTGCACACCATTGAGCCGAAACGGAGGAACAATGAGCAGGGGGGCCAGGCTGCCCCAGGCCCCAGACGTCCTGGGCCTTTTCCCCACCAGCCAGGAGGAAGGCGTCCCGCCCTGGGAGTGGGCAACAGTGTAGACAGTGGGGAAACTGAAGAGGAATAAGGTTCGTAGGGGGAGCCTCTGGACCAAAAGTCCTTCCCTGCCCCCTTCCCTCTGCTATAGGGTGGGGGACGGTGAGCAGGGGCTTCAAGCTGCTTCCCGAGAGTCCAAGCAGGGAGGCACTGATGTTTCATCATCTCTCCAGGGAGACAGGAGGGAGTAGCCCGCTCTCGGCTCACACTGGGGATAAAGGGTCTGGGGGTGGCTGTGGGTCCTGGTGCCCCCCACCAGTCCTGAGCCCCTCACGTCTGTACCCGGCCAGGAGCTGAAGGACCTGGCAGCCCAAGTGAAGGATGTGTCGGTGACCGTGGGCATGGACAGCCGCTGCCACATCGACCTGCGCGGCATCGTGGAGGAGGTGAAGGTCCAGTATGACGCCATCGCGGCTCGCAGCCTGGAGGAGGCGGAGGCGTACTCCCGGAGCCAGGTGCGGGGCAGACCGCGCAGGGCAGCCGGGACAGGAGGGGCTGCGCTAGTGATGGCTGGGGTTGCCTGCAGCTCACCGGCTGAGATTCTGACAGGGGCTGAGGAAGCACAGAGGGGCCGAGACCACAGCGGTTGGTTAACTGGCAGATATGGAGAATGTGAGAGCCCAGCACTCTGCCTGCCAAGGGGTGATGGGGACGGGGGAAGCCCATAGTCTGCACCTTCCAGAAGCTCACGGTGGTATGCCAGGTGCAGGCTCAGTCTAGGGCAGCCAGGAGGAGGCCATTCAGAGACAGACGTGGTGGGGGCCGGGGGGGTGGTTGGAGGGGGAGGCTGGCCTGGGGGTGCTGGGCTACAGAGGAGGGAGGGCTGGGGGTGAGAGGGACATAGGGAGCTGTGTCTCACTGCCACCTCCTCCATGCCCCCTAGCTGGAGGAGCGGGCCGCCTGCTCAGCCGAGTTTGCAAACAGCCTCCAGAGCAGCCGCAGCGAGATCGCTGACCTCAACGTGCAGATCCAGAAACTTCGATCCCAGATCCTCTCCATCAAGAGCCACGTGAGTGTCTGGAGGACCCCACTGGGGGTGGAATGGGGTGGAGCGCAGGGACACACACTCTCACACTCACATACACACACTCACACATGCTGAGTACGTGCAAGACCTGACTGAGTGACCCTAGGCAGGTCCCTTAGCACCTCTGTGCCTCAGTTTCCTCACCTGTCCTCCTGGGATGGCTATGAGGATCACGTGAGCTTTGCATGTAAAAGTGCTCTATACACTGGCATGTCAGGGAGCCCCACCACCACACACACCCGGAGCCCACGGCTTCCCTCCCGGGCCTCCAGCCAACCACACAGAAAGAAGCTCCAGCTTCCAGCCAGGATGAGCCTCCAGAGCAGGTGCCGCCCCGTAGGGACAACTGGGACAGGCTCCTTTGGGAACTTGTGGCACCTCCCTCTTTGGTGGCCTTTGAAAAGTGTCTCCTTAGGTCTAACTGAACTCCCTCTTGCTGCATTACAACCCATTACCACACCCAGGAAGGCAGTTGCTTAGCCCTCCCTCCCCACACACACCGTACCTCAGACAGAGGTGAGCTGCTGGCCACGGTCTCCCTCCCACCCCCGCTCACTGACCCCTTCCTCTGTCCTCCTGGCTGCAGTGCCTGAACCTGGAGGAGAACATCAAGGCGGCCGAGGAGCAGGGTGAGCTGGCCTTCCAGGATGCCAAGGCCAAGCTGGCCCAGCTGGAGGAGGCCCTGCAGCAGGCCAAGAAGGACATGGCCCGGCAGCTGCGCGAGTACCAGGAGCTGATGAACACCAAGCTGGCCCTGGACATCGAGATCGCCACCTACCGCAAGCTGGTGGAGGGCGAGGAGAGCCGGTGAGGGACAGGGCCAGCAGGGTGGGGCCAGGGGAGAAGGAGGAGTGGGGGACCAGCCCCACACAAAGCCACCCTCCCCCTCCAGCCCGGTACTGTGAGCCTGGGTTCATATCCCGGCTCAGCCTCTTACAGACTGAGACCTTGGCCCAGTTCATTAAATTCTCAGTTTTTCCATCTGGAAAATGGGCTGATCATAAACATGGTCCACCTGTGGTGAGGAGGATTAATACTTTTTTTGCATGCAAATGTCACAAATAAGTGCTCAGTAAATCTTAGCCATTTATGCAGGGGAGAGGGGACAGAGGCCCAGAGAGGACAAGCTGGCTAGCCAGGATCACACAGCAGGGCAGCCCAGAGCTAAGAGTGACAACTAAGAATTGCCCTCCACCTGCCAGTCCCCAGGCCCCCAATCCCAGGGGAGTTTAAGCCTCCCTTCACATCCCACCATGTCCCTCCTCCCCAGGATGAACTCACCTTCAACCACCGTGGTCAGCGCCATGCAGTCCAGATCCAGAACCGGTGAGTCTACTTGCCCCAAGAGCCCATGGTGGGGAGGGGGACAGGGTGGGGGATCAGGACCCTAAAGGCATCATTTTAAGTGGCTCCCAAACCTCCAGCCCCTTCCCCGCCCCACCCCTTATTTTCCCTGTAGCCGCCTGCAAGTCCTGCCTCTCAAGAGCCCCCTCCCGGAAAAAGAAGCACAGCAAAGGCGCCGTGATCAAAATCACCGAAATGTCAGAGAAGTTCCTCTCGCAGGAGTCAGAGGCCTCAGAGTAAGGCAGCTGGACCAGGAGCCCCAGGTCACTCCCCTGCAGCAAGAGGGACTTAAACTAGACTCAAAGAAGCAGCTTGGAGCCTCCAGGTTGGGAGGGAGGCTCACTTGATCCTGAACTGAGAGGAGGAGAGTTCAAAGTGTGACTGCTCTTTTATGGGTCGCCAGGGATGGAACAAGACTGCTATTTAGAGCTACTCCACTCCTTATCAATATCTCACGGTCCCACTCTTCCAACCTTCTGGCCAGAGGTTTTCCCGACTGGGTAAACTGAAATTGGGGGTCAGTTTTGTCTCCACCTCCTGGCTCCTCTGAGGCTCCCCCAAACAGAGGGCTCTGACCGTGGTCCCTTTGACTCTGCCCAACACTTGCCTGAACTCACCTCTCGAGCCTTACCTTGCCTCTGCCTCGGAACCGAGGCCGGCGCCCTTGCTCGCCCAGCCCTGGCCTGCTGTGGGCCAGGGGCTCATGGGGACCGCCTGGGCACCCTCCCTGTATCTGGAGTTCCTGAGGGGGCTGGGCATGGAATACCCCTAGCTTTCCTGACCACCTGGACTCCCGAGAGACCTGACATATTAGGGAGCGAGGGGGGAGGCTCCCTGGGTGTTTGGGACCTGACCTGGACCTCTGAGATCAGCCCAGACACCTGTGCCTCCTCCCTCCTCCTGTGGGTCCCTCCCAGCGCGTCATTGTCAGAATTGGACAGGCTGCCCAGCCAGCTCCCAGCACCTTCTCCAGAAGCTATTCTTGCCATGATGAACTCCCTTGGGGGAGGCCAGATGGCAGCCTGAGACCAGGCTGGAGAATCAGACCTTCCCCTCTCCTCCCTGCCATCCTGGGGTTCACCACCCTGCCCCCCACCCAGGTGTTTCCCAGCCTGAAACCTGGCTTTGGTGCACCAGGCCCTGGAGACCCCAAGCCCATGCCCCGCCCTGAAACCCGAGGCCCACTTCCCATGAGCCCCACTTCTCAGGGTCTCCGTTCTCTCCATCAGGTCACACGGCCTGGCCCTCCCCTCCTTTGCATCACTGAGGAGCCCAGGAACACCCCACCCCTGCAGGGTTAGAGCTCCTTCTTGTCTTCCCCCTCTGCCCCTCCCTCCTCCACGCCCACTCCCTTGTCTCCGGCAGGGCCATGAAGAAGGCAGTCAGGGCGGGTCTGGCAGCTTCTGAGCCCTTGAGGTCAGACTGAGGAGCCCCTGACAACCAAAGAGAAATTCTGCATCCAACAGGAAGATCTGGGCTGGGAGGAGCACTCCCCTTTCCTCATCTTGGCTGTCACCTTTGAGGCAGCTCCAGCCTCCCCCTCCACAAGCCACCTTCTCTCCTTCCCTCTCTTCTCCCTACCTGCCCCTTGCCTCACCTCTTCTACCCTAGTCTTTGATTCATTCATCTCATTTTCCAGGACATGGTGGCCCAAAGCCTTGGCTCCCCTAGGTTCAAGGTCCTCCAGGCCTGCGGGAGGCGCTGAAGGGCCACTGTCTCTCTCAGGCAGGCGGGAACTCAGACATGTACTCATCCCTAAAGTCCCAAAATGGTGCTGATTGCTGCTTTTTCTCCGCCTATTTATTGGTTTCCAAGGGAGCAAATCCTCAGTGGGGATACAAGATATATAAAGTATATATATTATTTTTTCATAACTTATGTGGCTTTTAACTTATTGCTTCCCTTCCTGACTCTGCATAATCAGTGCTGTATAATCTACTCTCTGGACGGACAGTACATGTCCCAGCCACCCCACTTGACTGGCTGATTATCTGGGGGCAATGCCCCCTTCTCCCTGCCAAGGGACGAATAAAGTGCTGAGATTTGTCCATGGATAAAGCCATGTGTCTGTTTTTGTCTCCCCTCTCGGGTCTGGTCAGTCACTGATCAGACAGGGTGGCCACAGGTCTTTGGGAATTCTCCAGTTATGGGGAAAGGGGTCCAGGGACCTAGTTATACCTTCAGACCCATGCAACTTGACACGAAAAGATCTCCTGCCCCACCATCCTGCAAGGAGACTGTATGGGTGTTGACCGACATTCCCAGCCTCCTGACACGTGCAGGCACCACGTAGCCACTGTAGCAAGCACAGACACGAGGGATCCCCCAGGTGGTGGCGGATTCCTTCTCAGGCACTTCTGCCCCATCACGGGGGTTGGCACAGCCCAGAATGTATTCTGATGGGTCCAGGCCCAACCCTGCAAAATCAAATGCTAGATCGACAAACAAGGGTTGAGGACCTTCTCCAAGCCCAGCCCCGTGCGAAGACACCTATGACTGCTCCCCACTCCTCAACCTCCAGAAGCTGACGATCAGGGTGGGAGATAAGCTATCGACTCAGGATAGCCCTCCTGGATTTCCTAGCCAAGTGAAGAAGGTCAGAGAAGGGAGAGGCTTGTGCAGGAAACCCGGGCATTGGAACAGGCTGCTTGGAGGAAACGGGGCTGTAAGTGAGGACGAAGGAGCAAGACAGACTGAAGGGAGAACAGATGTCTCAAGAACAGGAATCTTGCAGGTGAAGAAGGGACTTTGAAGCATTTGTGTCCTGGCTCCCCTCTCACCGGCAAGGAGACCTCGGTCAATGGAGCCTCAGTTTCCTCATCTGTAAAATGGAGCCTACAGCCGCCCTACTTACCTACTAGGGCGTTTGGGGATCTGAGGAGAGAGCTGGGTTCGTTCCTATCCAGAAACCCACATTCTTGCTTCCGGCACTCTGAACTGTGACCGCTCAACCAGTGTAAAGGGTTATTAGCGAGGCCGTTATTGTCACTACAGCAGACAGCATGGATCAAAGATAACCCACCAGATGGGAGACCAAATACAGGCAAACAGACCGCCGGCTGCCTCTGTAGGGCGCAGCACAGCCAGGCCCCTGGGCCAGGGGTCTGTCACACTTTCCATTCTCCTAGAAGCAAAACTCAGGAGAGACTGATGGATAAACCACATTCCCCTCCAGGAGGGGCCTGGGGCCGAGGCCAGCTCTCTACTTCTCTTATCTTTGTTTTCTACTAATTTCCGAATACTAATTTGAATTTCCGGACCTGCATATAAATGGTATATTCAAAAAATATATAACATATTATTTCCTTCCTTCTACTTGCTTTAAATTTATTATTTTTATCATTTTCCAACTTCTTGAATGCTTTAATTTTCCATCTTTCTTCTTTTCCAATACAAGATTCACTGCAGACCATAGATTTCCTTTCAAGTACCATTTTGACTGCTTCCTATGTACCATTTTATTAGCATTTAGTTAAAATGATTTTATTCTTTGACTCATAAGTTATTTAGAAATTTCCCCACCCACGGGACCTCCTTTCCCACTCACTGAGCACGTGCGTAGCCTGTGCCTGGCCGGCTCTGGACGTTCTGGGGGACCTTCAATTCCTCCAACATTTGTCTCCGGACCCTGGACTCCCTCATCCTCTATGTGCACGGGCTTCGTTGCCTACATTCGTGCCTTTTATCCCCAGAAGACTCTAAACTCCTCGGGGGGCAGGGATGGCACCCCATTACATCCACAGGGCCTGCACAGCACTGCCCCATAGTAGGTTTTCAATAAATGTAAAATGAATGAAAGAATGAATGAATGATGTACCTCACCAACCGAGGCCTCCTAACCTAAATGTCCCGTGAAGGTGATGACATGTCTCCTTGACCTTTGCATGCCCAGTGCTAATGCGATGCCTGGCACATTGAAGGAGCACAGTTAGTGCACGCAGAATGAATGAATTAATTAACTAAAGAAAACAATGATTTCCCTACCAAACAAGGAAATTCTCCTGCCCCTTTCCTGCTAGCAGATCCTGAACAGTTCACTGGAATTCTCGGAGTCTGATTCCGCCTCCTTGTGCAAGCTTCCCCCCCTCCCACCTCCTTCCCGCTCCTGCCTTCTGGAGTGATCCAGTGAACGCGGGGCCAAGGCCCCCACCACCCCCCCCCATGCATCCCCGCTCTGAGGACAACAGCAAAACTCAGCTCCACCCTGGGTTAGGCTCTTTCTTCTCCCTGATCTCTGCTCCTCCTAACCACCTGTGAGGCGGGCAGGACAAGTATCATTAGCTGAGGCCCAGAGAGGCCAAGCATTGTAACTTTGGTCACCCAGCAGGTAAGAGGAAGCATTTTGGTTCCATGGAACCATTTTTGACCTGCAGACTGCCTGCCAGAGGGGAAGTAAAAAGGACCAAACCCAGGAGTTGATGAAGTGGAGACTGAAGGGCGGTGGGGTTGAGCAGACACCCAACAGCTGGTGCCCAGCCTGGGCCCCCAGGCTCCGCGAGGAAGGTCAGGGCTCAGAGGTGTTGGGCCAGGACTGGCAAGTCAGCGCCCTGGTGGTTCCAGAGAAAACTTCCTCTAAGGGGGTGCGGGGCCTGAGCCCAAGGCAGGCCCCATGTGCTGGGGGTTGACTGCATGACCTTCTCTTCCTGCTCCTTCTCCTGGTCTATCTAAGCCTGAGGAAAAACAGCTGGAAGAGAGGCAGTTCTTGTGTTTGGGAAGCTCCAGATGCTGATGGGGTGGCGGGCAGGGGGATGACCCACACTGAAACACAGATAGAACCAGAGGTAACTGGACAGAGCTCAGATTCAGCACTGCGGCCTGCAGAGCAGCTGGGGGATGTTATCAAAGAGGGCTTCCTGGAGGAGGGGATGGAGGCAGCTTGGAAGGAGGGGATGTCAGGGCTGGCAAAGAAGGGAGTGGAAATGGCCGAGGGGAGGGGAGGGAAGCAGATTTGCTCAGCCAGCAGCCTAGGCAGAGAGCAGGCTGCAAGCTACCAGCCACAAGCAGGGGAAGCCTGTGTTGAGGAGGAAAACTATGGGAGCACGTGTCGTAATGTGGGGTAACCCTGAAGCCCCCACCAGGAGATCAGCCAACTGTGCGCCGGGACCGTGTCTTATCCAATTGTGCATCCCGTGTCCAGCAGGGTGCCAAGCACACAGTCGGCACTTACTAAATGCTGGATAAATTAATGAAGGCCTGACCGGCAGGTGACTACAGCTACTGAGGGATGAAGATGCACCCATCGTGGAGGACATTTTGAGCACCTACTGTGTACTGCGCCATGTGCTAGGCACAGCCCCGAGGGACGAGGGAATAAAGGGTGAAATGAGGTCTTTGCCCTCAAGGAGCTTCTGGCTTCTGACCAGGATCTGACTCCTGGTCCCCTGTCATGCTGAAGTCCCCTCGATGTGGTCAACAGTGCTCTCTGAGAACTTTGGACAAGGCCTGCCCCCTCTCTGGAGCTGTTTCTTCATCTGTAAAATAAAAGGGTCAGATGAGTGGCCTGCAGACCCCTTCTACCTCAACACCTTGCAGGCCTGCTCATCCCCTCCCCACACACTCAGTTCCCTGGGCAACGCGCCCTCCCCAGAAGGCCGCAGTCAGAGTAACTGAGACTGTGGCCTGTAGAGCAAATCCGGGTTCCAGCTGCGTGGTCTCGGGCAACCTCGAGACAGAGGACCTGCCTCATGGACGTGTCGTGAAGCTCTAAAGAGACATGCACCGATGCACCGTAAAAGAATTTAGCACAGGGCCTGGCACACGCTAAGTGCTTAAAATAACAATAACAGCAAACAGCTCATCTTGAGAGCCTTTCCGTGATCCGGAGAGGAGGTGGCCTGGCCAGGAGTGGATAGGCGAGAGTCCACACCACCTGCCCAGCCTCACCTGGAGAGGCCAGGGCTCAGAGATCTGTCGTGGGCAGCTGAGGATTAGACAGGGGAGGGGAAGCGGCCCCGCCCTCCGTCCCCTGCGGGAGCGGACCGCCCACATTCCATTAGCGACAG
This sequence comes from Tapirus indicus, assembly GCA_031878705.1. Classification (NCBI taxonomy): domain Eukaryota; kingdom Metazoa; phylum Chordata; class Mammalia; order Perissodactyla; family Tapiridae; genus Tapirus; species Tapirus indicus. Next base: position 138,250,800 of record CM062918.1, on the reverse strand, counting down.
GTCAGCGCCCGCCCGGCGGCGGCCCCGCGGCAACCACTGCCCTCTGCCGGCCGCGGCGGGACCAGCACTTCTCGGGAGCTTGGGCCGAAAGGGCTTCCTCTCCCCGAGGGAGGAGGCGGGGAGGGAGGGGGGCGAGGCTGCGTTTCCAAGCGCTAAACCCAGATCTCAGACGCCCACACACTTCGCTCCAATCTCAGGCCTAAGCGCCCAGAGGCTCCCAGGGTTGAGCCGCGAGAGCTGGGGCAATAGGCTGAGCCATCTCCCCTCCCCTCCCGTCCACACCCCTCCATCCCCCTCATCCCACCCCACCCCTGCAGGGGCAGGCTCAGCACCTTCCACGGGGAGGGCGGCCACAGCCCACGGGCCTCAGAGGCCCTGACCCCACCTAGAATACTCACCACGCCCCCCCAGCTCCGGCTCCTCATTTGTCAGCTCAAATGTCACCTCCTCGGAGGGACCTGCCCACCTAAAATAGGGCGCAACTACCTCCACGCTGCTTTTCATTTCCTACTTCATGACCACCCTGTCTGGTGTTCTTCACTTCGCACAACCTGCTCTGTCTGGTCGTTTCCCGTGTCTAGTGTATCAGCTGGGATCCGGTCAGGAAAAGAAGGACCAGGCTGGGTACTTCCAACAGAGGGGATTCAGTGCAGGAGCTGACAGTGTGGGGATTGAGAGCAGAGAGAACAAGGGGAAAGCTGAGGTGTTCTAGAGATTAGTAAACACAGTGGGCAGTGCCACCCCCAGGGCTGGAACCGTGGCCTTGGACACAGGAGCTCAGGTGAGGGCCCCGGGGGCCAGTTCTCCGACATGGGGCAGGCGGACTGGATGGAGTAAAATGTTTTCCTTCAACTGGGAACAGTTGGGACTTAAAACTGGGGGGTTGTTCTGATGAGGTGGCCAAGGCCCTTGTGGGCTTCCAGAAGGCGGACTGCACATGCGCCCCAGGTGGAGAACAGGTAGCACCTGCAAATCCCCTGCTGGAACACCTGTTCAGAAACAACAAACACCCCCCCCCAAAATAAACAAGTGGGACTACATCAAACTAAAAAAGCTTCTGCACAGCAGAGGAAACCATCAACAAAATTAAAAGGCAACCTACGGAATGGGAGAAAACATTTGCAAATCAGATATCTGATAAGGGGTTAATAGCCAAAATATGTAAAGAACTCATACAACTCAATAGAAAAAAGAAAAATCCAATTAAAAAATGGACAGAGGATCTGAATAGAGACCTGTCCAAAGAAGACATACAGATGGCCAACAGGTACATGAAAAGACGCTCAACATCACTAACCATCGGGGAAATGCAAATCAAATCCACAACGAGACAGCACCTCGCACCTGTCAGAATGGCTATTATCAAAAAGACAAGAAATAACAAGTGCTGGTGAGGATGTGGAGAAAAGGGAACCTTCCTGCACTGTTGGTGGGAATGTGAAATGATACAGCCACTATGGGAAACAGCATGGAGTTTCCTCAAAAAATTAAAAATAGAACTACCATATAATCCAGCAATTCCACTTCTGGGAGTTTATCAGAAGGAAATAAAATCACTGTCTCCAAGAGATGTCCGCACCTCCATCTTCACTGCAGCATTATTTACAATAGTCAAGACGTGGAAACAACCTAAGTGCCCATCTACGGATGCACGGATAAAGAAAATGTGATACATATATATATATGTATCACATTTTCTTTATATATATGTATGTATGTGTATATATATATATATATACACACACACACAATGGACTATTATTCCGCCGTATAAAAGAAGGAATCCTGCCATCTGCGACAACATGGATGGACCCTGAGGGCATTATGCTAAGTGAAATAAGTCAGACAGAGAAAGACACACACTGTATGATCTCACTTATACGTGGAATCCAAAAAAACCGAACTCATAGATACAGGCAACAGATTGGTGATTGTCAGAGGTGGGAGGTGGGGGTGGAGGAAATGGATAAGCAAGAAAGAAAGAGAGAGAAGGGAGGAAGAGAGAGAGAGAGAAAGAACACCTCCCCCACTTTGATTGACAGATTTTTTACATTTTTAATCTTTTCAGATGGAGAAACCTGCCTCTCCCTGTCCCAACTAAGGCGCGTGAGTCTGGTGGACGTTCCCATAAACATTCAGCTTCTGTCCCAAAGACAGCAAGAGAGAACCAGAACACTCCTGCCCTCTCCTCCCCGCCCCCCAGCCCTCCAGCCCGACAGGCTGGTGCCAGCTGCAGCTCAGCTACAGCCTCGAAGTCCAGCACCTCCCTCTCATCAGCCCCATCACCAAGGGTCACGAGCCACCTCAGAGCCAGCACTCAACAGTCGCGTGACAAATATTTATTGATGCCTACCTTGCGCCCATCCTCTTTTAGGCTCTGGGGAAACAGCGTGAACAAATCCTCCCAGATCCCTGCTCCCATGGAGTTTACATTCCCATGGGGAGAGACTGATATGGGATGTACTGTAAAAGGTATAGTCGGCTAGATGGCAATAATAAATGCAATGGAGCAAAACCAAGGAGAAAGGGCAGTGTTGGGGGTGGGGTGATTAATAGGGAGGTCACTGAGAAGGGGACATTTCATCAAAACCCAGAAGGAGGTGAAGAAGCAAGCCACGTGGATGCCTGGGAAAGAGCATTCCAGCACAGGGAACATCACAGGCAAAGGCCCCAAGGCAGGACCCTGCCCTGCATGTTTGAGGACCTGCAAGGATGCCAGCATGGCTGCAGTGGAGGGACGAAGGGGAGAGTGGGAGGGGATTGGTCAGACGTGGGGGCCAGACTGTGCCAGCCTCGTGGGCCATGGTTGGATCCAGCTTTAACAGAGCGCGATGGAAGGTTTGGGGTGGACAGTGACTGGGTCTGACCTCTGTGGTAAGAGGCAGAGTGCAGTAAGTAAGAACAGTGCAGAACAGTAAGATCTGGAATTTTCCCAGCCCCGCATCTGACAAGAAATAAAAGAGAGAGGGGGCCTTCTCTGCCCGTCTTTCTTTTACCCCATAATTTCCATTTCAAAGAATCAAATTGTGTGGCCAGGTAGTTTTCATTTCTACAAACCCCAGGACACGTCCCCCCATTAGAATGTTAGCTCCTCGAGGCAGGTGCCACCCGTGTACTGGGGTACACTCATCACTGTACCCCAGTGCCTCACAAGGGAACTGGCATTCAGCAGGTGCTCATTAATATCTGCTGAAGGGACAGGCAGACATCCCCGAGAGGGAGGCTGGGGCCCTGTAACAACCTCCACAGCCATGCTTGTGTCAAGGCCTGTGCTGAGCACCTAGCAGACGTCGCCCCCATTTCAGGAGAGGTTGAGTGACTCCTCGAGGGTCACTCCAAGGCAGAGGTGGCATCAGACCTCAAGCCTGTCTGACTCCAGGGCTCCAGCCCCCTTCTAACGGTCCTAAAGGCCCAGCACACCCTGTCAAGCCAGTGCGGTCCCTCCCACCTCCGTGGGCTCACCCGGGGCCCTCCAACACCAGCCCAGAGTGCTCCAGAGAGGGACAGGGCTGTGCCTGTCCCTCTGACGGTCTATGAGTCTACTGGTGGGGGCATTGGGAGTCTGTCCCTCTGGGGCGGGGGTGTATATCAGTCCCTCTGGGAGTCTGTCCCTCTTGGTGCAAAGTCCGTGCTCCCCCTGCCGCCCCACCACCTGCGCGTGGGTCTGTATCTGTGTTTCTGCCCCGCCCTCCTATTCCTATCCCCGCCTGCCTGCAACGCTTCTCCCCGCCATCCGCAGGCCCCGAGCGCCCCCTGCTGGCCACCGGTCCGCCTGCACCTCCACGCCCAGCAGGAGCAGGAGAGGTCTGTGCACAGGGGCGGTATTCCTGGGGCTAGAATTTGGCCTCAGCCCTTCTTCCCACAACCATGAACCCACGGGGATTTCCATCTTGGGCTCCCCTCAGGGGTTAGGGGGGATTGCCTGGCACACACAGATATGGGGACAGGGCACAGACTGGGACTCTCCTACAGGCTCCCTGGAACATTTCTCCACGTAGTGGGGGCTGAGCCTTGAGAAAGGAGGGCAAAGGAGGTAGGGGCAGGACCAGCGCTCCCTGGGCCAGTCCACAGTGGGTCCTCTGCACCTTCTGCCCCAGCCGAAAAAAACCTAGGCCGGTGTCTGCCCCCAGCCTGAATCCCTCTCATCCCATCTGCCTTCCTCTTGTTCAACAACTCCCTACCCCCCCAATCCTATCCCTCCCCAAAATGCCCTTCCTTCAAATCCTCAGAAGCACGAGGCCATCACACATCCTGCCATGGCATTGACACATGTGCTGGGTCAGGAGCCCCAGGAGGGGACAGAAGGTGGGTGAGCTAGAGAGCGAGGTCAGCCTTCCAGAGGACCACGGATGCACGGGTACACGGCTATGTGCAGACGTGCACACACGCACACAAAGCATTGCACGTGTGCACACATGAACACAGGTGTGCTCTGCACACATGTGCACTCGCCTGCGTGCCCATGCAAACACACATGCACAAATACGCATACATGTACAAAATGTGTGCCGTGCCCACAGAAGCTGGCGTGCACACCGCCATGCATGGACACAGGTATCCACACCTATGAGCAGGCATCCTCAGACAGGTACAGACCGACACGGGTCCACCATCAAAGCCCACATCCACACGCACGCCCCTTGGTCGATGCTCACACACACGTCCACATGCGCCTGGGGGGAACTACACTCTGGAGTCGGAGAGACCTCAGTTTGAACCCACTCACTTGCTTGGTGACCTTGGGTGTATCCAACTGTTCAGAGCCTCAGTTTCCCTATCTATAAAAGTGGGTGATGGGGTGCCTGTTGGGTTGTAAGGAGTAAAGGAGCTAATGAACGGCTCAGGCCTGGTACACAGTAAGCGCTCAGCAAGTGTCAGCAAGCAGAACCCCCATCCTGGACTGTGTGTGACTCTGACCATAAAGTATCAGGAAGGGATCCCATCTCGGTTTGAGGCAATGAGTCCCCTGAGCCCAGAGGGCCCCCCAAAGGCACACACATGCCACACGCCGGGGCTGCTCTGTGTGTTTCTGCTGTTTGCACAGGCTGCTTAGCTACAATCTGAGTTAGGAGCACGTTGGCCCACACAGGAGCCTGGCCCTCCGCCCCAGCCTGTTGGGGCAGGGCCTGGCCAGGATTCCTGCATTCCTGCTGCCTTCCCTCTTCCTCTTGGCCACAGACATTGGGGTACACAGAGACCCACTCACCCTTCAAGACACCGTAGGCTTTGTCCTGCCTGCAGTGAATTGAGGGCGCTTTAGGGGGCCCTCCTGAGACTGAGGGAGCCTGGGGGTCCTCCTGGGGTTCTCCAGCCTGACAGCCCCTCCCCAACTCCATCTCCCCACAAGCCCCAGGCTGCTGAGACTTTGCCTCTGGCAGGATGAGAGGTGGAGGTCCCACAGGCCCACCGTGCCATCCCCCACACACTCCCCCCATAGCCTCCTGGGAGAAGGAAGCCAGCCCATATCCCCATGACCTCCTCTCCCTGAGACCCTAAGTCCCCTCTCAAAACCCTGACTGCCAGGCCACCCTCCATGGCCACCCCCGTGCTTGGGCCCCGAGGGAGAGGAGCTCCCTGTGCTGGGTCCAGAGCTGAGAACAAGCTGGGCTGATGAGCTAACTCCCAGGGAACTGCCCACGTGGCAGTTCACCCCTTGAAAGTGTGCCTGTTAGTCACCAAGCCCCCAACCTGTCAGGCCCCAAAGGGGTGATGTGGGCTCGTCACCTTGCCTGTCCTCACCCTAGGCGGGCAGGGAGCCGCTGGCAGGAAGTGCTGCCATTCTTAGCAGACAGAGAGCCCCTTTCTTTTGTCCTCTGGAAACCAGACTGGCCCAAAGGTAGCGGTGCAACCCCCTTAGGCCCTTCCCCTTCCAGTTCCCTCCAAAATAGGTCAGGGCCACCTCAGACCTCGGTGTGGGGGTGTAGAGGGCAGCACGGGCATCCCAGGGGTGGCCCCCCAGCACTGTGAATGTAGCCTCCCGCCTCATTTTACAGATGGAGAAACTGAGGCCCAGAGAGAAGAAGGGCCTTACTCTGAGCCACACAGCAGAAGTGGACTTTAGGCCAGGAGTGGGCCTCCTGACCCCTCCCCACCCTCTGGAGGCAGCCAGGGCTCCGGCGAAGCTCTCACTCTCAGCTTTTCCTCCACGTCCCGGGCCTGCCCAACTTGGTGGGGGTGGGGACGGGCAGAAAGGGAAAGAGGGGCACACACACCGAGATCAGCTGCTCTCCTGCTGGGAGGCAAGCAGGCCAGGGCCTGACCTTAGGATGGCAGGGCTAACACTGCCCAGATAGGGCCCCTTCTGGAACCTCTGGGGCTGGACCGTGGCCAGAATGAGAGGGTCACTGATGTGACCACAGACAGGCCTGGGTTTGGGACGGGGGACCCCGAACATAATCTAGACCCACACCCTCTCCACCACCACGGCTTTGCAGTTTTAAACCAATCCCCAAAATGTGGAGATGAAGAAACAGGGAAAGAGCCCTGGCCTGGGAGTCGGGGCCCTGGGTCTGGTCCTGCTTCTGCCACTAACTCACGGGGGAATCTGAGCCTCAGTTTACCATGTGTCAAGTGGAGACGGGGTTTGTCCCCCACCACCCCACGCTGTCTGCAGGCCTGCCCCTCATGGTCTGAGTCTCTCCCTCCAAGCCAGGAATGTGCCAAGGGCAGGGTCAGCCGGAGCTGGGGGGCTGAGCCACTCCCCAGCCCCCTCCAGGCTCCACGCGCCCCGGCTTCCACTCAGAGACAGCAGACGGGAGAGGCCGGGCCGGCCTGTTAGCAGTCAGGCCAAAGCCTGCTTTTCACTTCTCAGCCACTCTGCCTGTGCCCCCTGACAGCCACTCCCAACCTGGGGGCCACAGCCAGCTATGGGGTGGGGTGGGGACCATGAGGCCCCTTCCTGAGGGGCCTTGCCCTGGGGGAGCTGCCGGCCCGATGCGGGAGGTGGCAGGGACATCCTTTGGCACTGTCCTGGGCCACTGTCCCTGAGCCTCTCCTACGGGTCAGTGCTCACAGTAGTCCTGCGGGGTAAGGTCATGCCCTCTCTTGACAGAGGAGGAAACTGAGGCCCAGAGCCTGGACTCTGGCTGCCTCCAGCAGGACAGGTGGGAGGTCACTAAAGCAGGGGCTAGGGGCCTGGCCAGGAGCTGCACACCAATAGAGCAGGTGTGTGTCATGGGAGAGTCCCCTGGACCCCAAAACTCGGGACCTCCGGGCCTGCATCCCCCGGAGGCCTGCGTCCCTGGGAGGCGCCCTGATGGGGGCGGGGCCAGGTGTGGCGCCGGGTCCGGGGCAGGGCTCGGAAGCCTCTGTTCCCGCAGCTCCGACACCTGGTGTCCGCCCGCCCGCGGGCCGGCGTGCCCGGGCAGGGAGGCCGCTCGGGGCCGCCCGGACCGGACGGGACGAGAAGCGGGCGGCGCCGCCACATCTGAGCCCCGCCGCATTCCCGGGCGCCCCGCCCGGGGCGGAGCACGGGGAACCTCCCAGAGCCGGTTGGGCACCGCCCCCTGCCGGCCGTCGCGGGACGCTGCAGGTCCCCGAGGAGGCAGCCACCCGGGCCCAGCCCTGGGGCGCCTCCCACGGTCCCCTCACTCCCATCAGTCACTCATCGAACTCATCCTAACTGTGCCTGGGGTGGAGGGTACTGCCCAAGGACAAAGCCAGAGGCTTGTAGAGGCCTTGCCCCCTACTCCCTGTGACCTGCCAAGGCTCTGAGCCACTCCCCAACACCCTGCACCCCCTAGACCACACCAGCCACACCCTCTGCACACCCCGCAGCCAGGCTGCAGAAGTGGTCCCGGGTTTCTGGACTCCCCTCGCCCAGGAAGTGGGCAAAGCTGGAGCCTCCTCTCCCCGCCTCTGAGCTGCTCACACACCCACCAAGCCCACCGTCATGCCACCCTCCCCCTGCCAGGCTTCCCCACCGGGCACGTCCACCTGCCTGCCTACTCGAAGACCCCTCAAAGGATCAACAGCAAAATGCTTATGTAGCACTTGCGATGGGCAAACAGAGTTCTTCCTGCTCTGTGAACATTCAGATGTTTAACAAGCCTGCCCAGAACAAGCCCTGCACGGCCGCCTCACACACTCTCTCACACACACACACCCTTGTGCCTGTCCCGTGACTCCACGTTCTGGGTCTGGGCCCCACCGCTGGCAGCTGTGCTGCAGAACACTGGGCACCGCCTGTCCTTCCCTCGGCCGGAGCCCCTTCCCCACCACTGTGCCCAGGACTCGGGCAGCTCTGTGGGCAGCAGGTGCTGGGGAAGGAGCACGGACTCCAGTCCGGCCACCATGCACAGCACATGTCCCTCTCGAAGACCCAGCTGTCCGAGCTGGCTGGAAGAGGCCGTTTCCAAGGCCGTGTCAGACCTGCCTGTCGGGGATCTGGGTGGGCCCGGGCTTGTTCACTTCACAGTGTGCTCTCCTCTCTCGGGATCATGGTGCTTTTGTGTGGTATACAGTAAGTGCTCACTACATGCATGAACTAACAGTTGTTCACAGACTGTGACCCTGCTCTCAGCCCCTCTCCAAGCCCAGGACACGGGAGGAAACACACCTCTGCCTCCCATACCCTAGACCTCCTGGCTTCTAGAACCTCCTGATGGAGACTGGTCCAGCCTCAGAGAAGTCAGTGAATGGGAGGGGGTGATGATCTGTCACTGGCCTGGCAGCCTCCTCCTCCCTCAAACCCCCCGAGGGCCTAGCACCAGCCTAGGGGCCAGGAGAGAGTGATGGTCCAAGGTCACACGTGTTCCGATGCCCCTGTCAGAACCTTAGGAACCAAAGGTCCCTGTGGGGTGGACTACAGGGTCCCCCCTGGAGTTCCACTTGGAAAGTCAGGAGGAGTCAGCTGACCATGGTTTTCAGCATGGACTTGAAGAGCCACCCTTAACAAGCCCACGACAAACACTTATTGGGCACCAACTAATGTTAAGCACTGCCCAAGGCCCTGGGAACACAAGCTAGTGCAGGACACAGAGAAGATGCTGGAAATCAGCACAGATGCAAACCCTGCACGGCAACATTTGAACCTTAAAGGTTCAGTGTCAAGGACAGAACCTGGGCAGCAGCCCCACTTCCTGGAGAGGGGAGTGTGCGCAAGGTATGGAGGACAGGATGGGGCGGCAGGCGGGGGAAGGGGCGTGGAGAAGGGCATCCCCGGTAGGAATCAGAACAGACCCTCGGGTTTCCCCAAACCACACAGGCAGAGGAGAGGATGAAGGCCCTTGCACCTGACCTTTAACTTGCTGTGGCCTGAGCACTGGGCAGTCTGCATCCTCCAGTAAACAGGGCAAGAAGAGAGGGGTACAACACACAGCAGGAGAGACTAGAGCCAGACAAAAGGCAGAACTTCCTGCTGGAACTGTCTGAATTCCAAACTGGCAAAAGACTGAGGGGTTCCCTGACCCCCGGGGCTTTCAAGAAGGGATGCCACCACAGGGGCTTCAGGAGGGGTCCTTTCTGCACTGAGGCAGGGGAGGCTGGGAATGGCAGAGGACAGCTCAGCCTCTCTCACATGTTTGGCCTTGTTTTCTTCACACGGCAGAAGCTGCTTTGTCAGCTCCCTGGAAAGCCTCTGTCAATCGCTGTGCTGGGAGGGGGCAGCTCAGGAGGCCCCTGCACCAGAACCGAGGGCGGAGGGACAGAGGTCCCCAGCAGGGCTCCTCCATCAGGCAGGCTTGGTACCTGGCCCCCACCCTGTCCTCCCCCAGCTGGGCCTTCTAGGTGCTCTCACCAAGCAGAACCCAGCACCCCTCAGGCCCAGGCCCAGCCAGATGGGAGGGAGGGATGGGGAGAGCACACAGTCTGCCCCCAGGAAACGGGAGAGGACTGGGGGCCAGGCGTCCTGGGCTCTGGTCCCAGCTTTGGGCCTCGGTTCCCCCAAGCACTGCAGTGAGGCTGGACTAGACAGCATCCAGGGATCCTCACAGCTCCGCTCTCTCCAGGACCAACAGGGAGACACGCTCCCTTCCTTCGCTGTGCCCACAGGGGTCCAGGGCAGAGCAAGGCTGCTCCAGGCCGCGTGGCCCCTACCGTGCTGTTAAACTTCTCTGTTGCACTCACTTACCAGAGTGTCCTGGTGGAGGGGCTGCTGCAAGGGCCCAATAGACAATGCTTAAGAAATGCTCTCCAGGGGAAATTCCAAGATGGTGCATCTGGCACACAGGATGACCAGCATGAACAACAGAGAACACTTGGCACCCAAGGGCTGGGGAGAGCACGGCCAGGGGCTGGCTGGGGGCTTCCAGGGAAGGTCAGCTTCTCAAAGGGGGTACTAGTTGAGAGCTGGAGACATTCCAGCAGGGAGACAGGCCTAAGGAGGGAGCACCAGCTTCCTCAGCCCTCTCCACGGGGCCCCACTGCTGGGAAGTAGGCGAGCCCCACCTGACCAGGAGAACTGCCCCGGAACCCCAGCTCCCTTGGAATAGAGAGGGTGGCCCCTTGCCTAGGGAGCCCAGCAGGGCAGGGAGGGAAGTTCCTGGGCTTGGGGAAGGGACCAGGGCCATGCCCGGGTGTGGCTGGTGTGCCCTGGGCCTGTTAAGTGTCCGTAAGTGAAGGGACACTCCATGGGGCTTAGGATCCTTGGGTGAATTCACGGCCCCTGGTCCACCTCCCTCATTGTACAGAAGAGGAAACTGAGGCCCGGAAAGGAGCAATCAAGTAGCCAAGGTCACGCAGCCACAGAGTTGCCTCTCTTGAGCCCCCGCGGGCTCCTCTGCCTCCCAGGTGGGGAGGGCCAGGCCGCACCCCTGCCAGGTGCCCCTGACCTGGGATGCAGCAGCAGAAGCTCCAAGAGGTGAGGGGGCAGAGGGTGGGTGGCGTGGTCGGGTTCGAGGCCAGGACTGGGATGCCACGGAAGCCCTGTTCTGCCTGGGCGGGGCGGGGAGCCTGGAGGCAGGGAGGCAGCCCGCCTCCCCACCTGGCACATGCATTTGTTACCTTATAAGGTGCTTTCTCTTCTCCCTCAAACAGCATCTGGCAAAGAACCGGGTGGGGCTGTGGGTGGAGGGGGTGGGGCCAGCTTTGGGAACCGCACCCTACTCTCCCACCTAATGCACCAGAGGAGCCCTCTCTGGGGACCGCAGGGTCCCAAGCAGCCCCCTAGTCTGTCGGAGAAAATTAACCAACCTACGAGTGCCTAGCCTGGGAACCAGGACCCCTGGGTTCCCATCCTCACCCCTCTGGGAGAGGGCTGTCCATGGGGCATTTAGGGTCCACACGCCCTTAACCTGCACCGCTTCCCCCTCAACCCCACTTCACAGCCAGTCTGGCTCTCCTGCCCCCACACACTCACCCGGACATACAGACAGCCGCCTGTGGGGAGAGGCCAGTGTCGTGTGGAAACCAAACTTCCTGTCCTTCCCTGAGGCCAGTGAGGCCTGGCTTCCCAAGGAGGGAGCTGCCCCGCAGGGCCCCAGGCCTCTTGCCCTTGTCCAGAGAAAGCAGGCTGGCACTGCCCGGAGTCCAGCAGGGCCAGCTGCGTCTCCATCCTCAGAGGCATGGATGGGCCTAGGCCCCAGGCCAAGTGGCTGGGCAGGGCAGCGGGGCTGCTCATTCGCCTGACCCTGTGGGGCTCCTGCCCGACCCCGTGTGAGGGGTGGTGTTGAGGGCTCCCAGTGATGGCTGGACTGAGGCGGAGGGCCAGGGCCAGGCCACCATCACTGATGCCCCAACACCTGGCACAGGACAGGCCACAGCGAATGCCCAATGAGGAGGTTTAAGGCCAGCTGGCCACCCACTAGCTGGGTGACTGTGGGCTACTGTTAGCCTCCTGAAGCCCTGGTGTCCTCATCCAAGTGGAAGTGATAGTTTCCTCCACTAGAGTTGTGGGAAGGGTCCACTGGACTGACAGTTTGGATAGTGGCACATAGTGACCTGCAACTCCCCTGACTGGACAGCTGGGGAAGGGTCAGTGTGCCCCCCAGCATCTCTGGCTGCATCTGTGGGTGCCAAACCCCCTTCCAGCCCCTCTAGGCCCTAACTGGAGGGAGCTCCAGGGACAAGGCCCTTGTCACCAAGGAACACCCGGGAAGGGCTCATGGCACACCGAGGAAAAGGCACGAGGACAGCGCCCAGGCCAGGCGGGCCCCTCTGCCCAGGTCGCCGTGTCCAGGCCCCAGTGCGTGGCCGTCTGTGCGTGTGGCTGTGTGTGTGTCTGGGGTGCCGCCGGGCCTGCTGGGCCACACCCTGGTGACTCAGGGCTGCGGCACGCACCCTGCCTGGCCAGTGGGAGAACAAAGCCACCAGCTCAGGGCCTCGGCATCCAGCCTGAGTCACACGCAGACACACCCAGCCAGGTGCCCCCATGCCTCCTGGGCCAGTCCCACCCGAAGGGGTCGTGAAGGCACCCCCAACCCCTCCTGCGGTGGTGGAGCGGAGGCAGCCCCTCTCACTGACGGCAGAGGCATGCCCGGGTGCAGCTGGCTGGCAGACAGGAGCTGAGTCCAGGGAAGCCTGGAGGTCTCAGGCCCAGACCAGGACCACCAGCCCATTGCTGGGCCCCCAGACTCCAACTCAGCCCAGGCAGCAGAGTACCAGCCCCTCGGAGCCACAGGCTGGGGCCCAGGAGCTTCCTGGGGAGGGTAATGGAGAAGAGGGGAGAGGCTCTCCATGAAGGCCAGGGGCCCTGGTCAGTCTGGGTCATGCTGTGGACACAGCCCTGACCCTGGGCCCCCAAGTCTGCCTCTGAAATGTGTGGGAATCATGACAAGGTGAGAGGGCCAGGCCAACCGGTTTCCACTCCGTTTAGGGCCAAGTGAGGAGCAGGCCCTGCTTCCTCCCTGGACCTGGGAGTGGGGTTTGTCAGGAGAGGGGCTGGGGCTCACCCTGTTAAGCAGCCCGCGGCCACCCCCACCCCCACCTCCGCCCAGCAGTAGTAGCTCAAAGAAGTAGCCAAGGTTCCCAGACAAGTGTCCACAAGAGTGGGAGAGGAGGCCGAGGCAGGCGGGCAGGGGCGGGGGCACTGCATTCACTGGCAGGGAGGAGCCCCAACCCCCAGGCCCAGTCCAGCGTGATGCGGCCTCTGCTTCAGCCGATACCCAGGCCCTGAAGAATCTGGGGCTCAGGTGCAAAATGCTGCCTCCTGGGGCCGCCGCCTGGGCTCAAAGGGTGGAAGGGGTCCTGCCACCACCTGCTGCCAGAGGACCCAGTCTCCAACTAAGGCCATAGCTGAGAGCAGCCCACCAAGAAAGGAGAAGACAGACCCAGCAGGGACACCACAGGCAGAACAACCAGATCCCCAAAACTCTCAACCAACCACACCTAACCCTAACATGGAAACCCTGACCTGATCTGACCCCAAACCCTGCCAACTGCTCTCATGTGCCTGCCCCCACCCCCTGATCCCCCCTCCGGATCCGACACTGCACGGACCCCAACCCTAACCCCAAATCTGAATATACGCCAACTCTACCCTCAATCGATTTCACTCCAAATCCGGGTGCTCCCCTATGCCCAAGCCCAACCCCATCCTCCAACCCAGCCCTGAACCACCCCAACCCAAACCCCAGCTCTGACCCACACCCACTCTCAGACTTATGCCCCACATTCCAATGTCAGCCCGACTCCTGCCCCAAACTCACAACAGTCCTCCAACCCTGCCTTCCCAGGCCCTACCCTAACCCTAATCCCTCTTCCACATCCCCACACCCTGCCTCTACCCTCACCGCCAACCCTACCCTAAGCTCCCCAAACCCCAAGCTCCCCACAAACCCACTTCTACCCAAACTGCCTGCATTGCGCCCTCCCTGTGTCCACTGTGTGACAGTCGGGGACCTCTGCTGGGTCGGGCTGTGCTAGGAGCATCAGGCCAGGCATGGGCCCGGAGCAGTGAGTCAGATCCCACCCGCCCAGGCTGGGAGTCGAGGTAAAAGGGCAGGGGCTGGGGTCAGGACATGCCCCCAGGTAAGAAGAGCAGGCACAGCCCTGCACTGGGGGCTCCCAGCAACCCTGTGCGAGCACTCCAATGGGAATCACTCAGACTTCGGGCGGCCCACGCCTGTCCTCCCAGCAGGGGTGGGGGCAGCTCAGAGCAGTCCGGGTGCCCACTACACCCACCCAGCTCAGGCACCCACTGCAGTACGGCTCTAGCCCACCTCTCCACCCTGGACCCTGGGGTGCCCATACTTAGGGCAAGGAGTCAAGCCTAAGCCCCTGGAACTCATGCCAACATCCCCAGGGGCCCCAGCACCCCAGCCCCTGCCCCCAGCCTAAAGTTCGAGGTGAAGCCCCCCTCTATGGTCTGGGGAAGAGGGGCAGGGCTGGCTGCCTAGTCTCAGCCTCCCCTCCCCTCTCCCCAGGCCCAGGCTGCATTCCCAGCAAGCCAGGACGTGCCACTCAGGATAAACAGGCGAGCTCAGCTCCCTCCTCCACCCAGCCTTCTGCCTGCAAGGGGGCTGCCACTGCTAATGCTCCCGCAGCTCTGGCCCGAGGCCTTCCTGCTGCAGTTTCTGTCACAAGACTCCCCAGGACCCCTCTGCTTGGGGTAGGCCCAAGCGGCCCAAACTCCTCAGGCCTGCACAGCGTTCTCTGACCCCCTCAGCCTTTCCATCCCAGAGGCCCTGTGCCCACGGCAGCAGGACGATCCTGAGTGGGTCCTTTCCTTACCTGCCCCTTTCCTGTCAGAAGACCCGGCCCACAGAGTGGGACAGTCGTGAGCTGTGGCCCCATGTCCCCACCACAGTGGGCATGGGAAACCCAGAGAGGTCCCAACCCATCACATATCACCCAGGAGGGTTGGAGTATAGACTCCCTTGTCCCATCTCAGGCCTCAGCCAGTCCAGGGCTTACCCCCAAAGCCTGGGTAAGTGTATGGGCTATCTGGAGGCAGTGGGAGCTAGGGAGAGGCAGGGGACTCAGGGACCGGTAAGGCAGGGCCAGGCCCCTGGGCCCAGGAAGTTCTTCCAGTCATCTAACCTGATTCCCTACAATGCAGTCCAAGGAGAGAAGGAAGTTTCCCTCCTCTCCACCCCTCCAGGAGTCAGCCAGGTCCATGCCCAGGTACCTCTGGCCTGGTGACCACTCCGCCTCACCCACCCCAGCCCATCTCCCTGGCCTGGCCCTGGCCCTCCTCCACTGCAGCCCCCATGCTGAGCAGAGGGACCCAGCCCTCCCTGCTCCTGTGGTCCAGGCTACCCAGAGTCTTCCAGAAGTTCAGCTCTGTCATAGCACCACTGCCTCTCCAGACACTTCTTGTGGCTGCCTGCTGTCCACAGAATTCGCTGCAGGACTTGTCACTAGCAGTCAAGGAGCCAGGCAACATGCCAACGCACCCCGGCAACCTGACTCCCACTGCTCTCTACCCACCCCTGCCCGGGCCACAGTGGACCCCTGATGCTGTCGAGAAGGCCCTGCAGTTTCTGCCTCCTGGCTTTTCCAGGCTGTCCACAGCCCGGAGCGCCCTCCCCTCCACTCCCCTATCTGTCCTTCAAGCACCAGCTCACCTGTGGCCCCTGCCTCCTCAAGAGGCCTTCACTGCTTCCTTCCTCCCTCAGGGGGGGAGTCCCCTTCTCTGGAGCCCATCTCTGAAGCCTGTCCACCTCCCCTGTCCTGCAGCTTTGGGGGGGGGTCTTTGCCACCCCCACCTCCAGCCTCCCGACTCTGGGCACCACTCTCGCTCCCTGGCCCTGCATGCAGAAGATGGGGCCATGATGTCACCGGGTCTGGACTGACACCCCATCCCTTCCCGGCCACTGCAGGAAGCTCCAGCTCTTGGGACACTGGGGTTACGGTCCCCGTTTTACTTACAAAGACACCGAGGCTACAACACGGAGAGTGAACGCCCAGGTGGCAGAGTGGGAGTTAGGCCTCGAAGCCCACCCTCCAAAGAACTGAGGACCTGCCCCCACTGGGAGTGGAGGTGAGGTCCCCTGGGGATGAGGCAGGAGGGGTGGGCAGGGCCAAGGCCAGACTTTCAACTTAGTCCTTGTGACTCTACCGTGGGGTTCTCAGGACCGGGGCGAGGTAGGCAGCTAGGACCCCACAGCACGTCCAACACAACCCAGAGGGCGAGTAATGCCCCGCCCCGCGCCCCGACACACGAACACTCCAACGCTCCAAGCCGCATGCGCAAAGCCAGCGCCTGCAGGCGGCCCGGCACCCACGCACCCTCATCCCGCCCCCACTCCTGGCCTCCTCTGCCCACACCCAGACCAGCCAGACAGGCTGGGCAGGCCCAGGCCGAGAGAGGCGCCAGGGGCTCCCCGCCCCGACGTGGAGCCGGGGCAGGGATTCCGCAGGGCTGGAGCGCCCCCAGCTGACCAGTGTGGGACAGGCAGGGCTCGGAGACCCAATCCAGGCCCCAGGACCCTTGCCCACCCGTCGTTTCTTGACCTTCTTGGGCTGAGTCAGAGGGAGTGAGCGAGGCGCCGAGAGGAAAGGGCAGGCCTGGGACCGCATGAGCACAAGCATGGAACTGGGAGAGCAGAGCAGAGGCAGGTGGGGTGGGTGGAGCGGGTCTCCGCCTCGGACTTGGTGATGGATTCGGCCGGGGCGGGAAAGAATCAAATGCATCTCCCAGATTTCTGGCACCGGCGGATGGTGAAACCAAGACTGGAGCCACGGGTGAGGACAGGTCTGCGAAGGTGGTTGAAGGACTCGTCTGGGACATTGTTGGCCTTGAGGACCTAAGGGACATCAGTGGGGACTAGCAGACACTCGCATCTGAAGCTCTGGAGAGTCCGTGGACACGGCAGGGAAGCAGGGACATCCGTTACAGCCTGTTCCCCTCTCTGGCTGCTGACCCCAACTTTGGGCAAGTTTCTGCTCAGAAGGGGCTTGTGTGGACAAGCTGCTCCCTTCCTGCCGCTCCCCGCCTGGGCCTCGGTCCCTGCAGAGCATCCTGAGACCACGCGCGTCGCGTGGGCTGCTGTTTAGTGAGCACCACTAAGTGGTGGGCACTGTGGGGGGTGCCTCACCGGCCTGTGGGGGAAATACATCAGGGCCCAAGTCAGAGGGGCTCCAGGGCCCCACCTCTGAGACAGGGCCTCATGCTGTCCCCTGAAATTCCCCCCAGTTACTTCTAGGGGCCCCAGGGATGCTGTCTTGCATGTGGGCAGGAGCATGTGAAGGCCCCCGCCTCAGCGGCCAGCGTGTTCCGTGGGAACTCTGCTCCGGAGAGCACCCCGTCCTCCACCCGTGGCCAGCTGAGTCCTTAGGCCTCACAGCCTCTCAAGGGCTGCAGCAGGGGGCTGAGGAGGATGAAAGGGGGGCCATGCTTCCCTCTCTAAGCACCATGCTCCCCAGGCTGCAAGGCCCCACTGTTGAGGCCCAGAATCACAGAAGCCTTCGAAACCGAGGCTCCTTCATCCTCTGGGGCCAATCCCCGAGCCTCTGTCTCTAAAGGGGCCCCACGGCAGCCCTCCAGGCTGGTGGGACCCACACTAAGTCTGCTGCACCCACCGTCTCCCTCCATCCTGTACCCCCAAATGCCTCGTGCACAGACCTCCATCCCCTTCCCCCGGCCCAGGCACCAAATACCCCCTATATAGTTACTGTACCTTATACTTTACCATATAAAGTACACCTATGCTATATACTACACTATACCTTATATTATTCCTATAATAAGGAAGACTGAGGAGGAGACTGAGGCTCAGAGAGGTTAAGTAACCTGCCCAGGGTCACACAGATAGGTGGAAACAGAGGCATGTCCAACCCCCAGCACTCAGGGTGATGTACTCAGTACAAGGCCCTCTGTGAGCTGACTCCCGCCTGGTGTCCTACCAAGCAGCAGCAAAGCCCCAGGGGGCCACACTGTGTCACCCCTGGGCTGGGGCTTGTTGTTCCCATGGGCTGCTTGTGCCCCCCCCCCACAGCGTTCCCCCGCCTGCCTTTCCAGAGCTGACCCCCAGGGCCCTCCTCAGTGAAGCCTCTCCCTACCCACCCTGGCGGGGGAGGTGCTCCTTCTTTGTGCTGACCCCTAGGGTGACACTTCTCGTTGTTCACTCATCTCATCAACACTGAGCACCTGCTACATTCTAGATGCTGCGATACCATGCGGGCAAGCCCCAGACTCCCCCATGGAGCGCACATTCCAGTGGAGCAGAAGGACAGGAAACAAATACGTGTGGCATTGTCGAGGCCTCTTCACGGGATAACACCCACGCAGCCGCCCGGGTTCCCTCCCTCGGAAGGGCCCCACACTTGGTTCACTGCTCTGCTGGCCCTGTCTGGGAATTCTCGATAATTTTTAAACAAGGGGTCCACGTGTTCGTTTTGCCTCGCACCTGCAGATTATGTAGCCAGTCCCTACCGTAATATGGTAGATGGTAGTTGCTGTGGAGAAGAATAACGGCAGAGGGGATGGGGGTGACAAGGAGGAGGGATTATAAATTTAAACAGGTCAGGGAAGCTTCATCAGATGTGTCGTGAAGACGTGAAAGAGGAGAGGGAGCCGCTTGCGCTGTCTGGCCGAGGAAAGGGCAAGGACAGAGGCCCTGGGGTGGGAGCATGGCTCGTGTGTGCAAGGAAAGCAGGAGGCCAGCATGGCCAGGGGGGAGCAACGGAGAGAGGGCGGGCAGTGTGGCCGGGTCATGCGGGGCCCCGTAGGCCTGGTCAGGACTTGGCTTTACTGTGAAAGAGACGAGAAGATGCTGGAGGCACATGCCCAAGGAGCTGCCATGACCTGACTGGAGGATTTACTAGGACCCCTCCTGCAGGGGTAAGGGCAGAACAGGGAGACCAGCTCTGACACTTTACTGGAATCCCCGTTACTTCTGTCTCTCCAGTAGACGGGGTGGACTGGGGGGTGAGGAGGGGAGTGGAAGCATCGGGGGCAATGCCCGGCGTCTGGTTTGGGCACCCAGGTGGGCGGAGGAGCCATCCCACAAACCAGGACAGGGACCATCAGAAGAGGGCAGTGTGGACGGGGTGAATGGGGAGTTGAGGGGTCCACGGGCTGCAACTTTCACCTCAGAAGCTGACTGCAGGCCTGGCCAGGGTCAAGGGTCCACCCCCCGACATTCACACCCCGCCCCACACCCAAGCACATCAGTTCCTAGATATTGATGGGGGGATAAAGGCTGGGAACTGCCCCACCTTCTCCCCCTCTCCTTCTGGCCCCCTCCTCCCCTTGGTGAGGGAACCTTCTCCTCCTCTTCCCTCAGTTCTTCCCCCTCCCTCCCTGTCTCTCTCACAATCTCAGGAAGATGGTGGCTCCAGCAGTTTCACTTAGAAATAAGGCCACCAGACAGGGCCGCCCAGTCCAGCCTTGAACCGGGGTCCCCTCTGCAGCATCCTGTGGAGCAGATGCACTCTGCTTGCACACCTCCAGTGCCCAGAAGCTCAGTTCCTCACCAGGAAGCCCATTCCCTGCTTGGACAGCTCAATCAGCCACCGTCCACCTCCCTGTAAATCCCTGCCCGGTCTTCTCCTCTGAAGCCACATACAGCATGGCGGCTCCCTCGTCCGTGTGATCGGGGCAGGCAGGCGGAGAGAGAAATAGCTTATTAAGCACCTGTTCTGTGCCAGGCACTTGGGATGCAGAGGTGAACGCCAAGCTGTGGTCCCTGCCCTCTGGGGACGTGACAGGTCCCTGCAATACCAATTGAAAAGGAAAAGAATAGCGAATGTCATTGACACTCACTCTGTGCCAGACAACTGTTCCAAGCACTTTATGTGAAGTAAATCGTTTAATTATCCCAAAAGCCCTCAAAGTTGGGCTCTGTTACTATCTTCACCTACGCAATCGGCCCAAAGTCCAGCATACGCTCTGGTGGACCAGAATTCAACCTCTGGAGCCCGTGCTCAGAGGAGCAGGCAGCTGGAATTAGCAACTAATTCTGCCTGTTTTGAGTGTTGGCCAGAGTTTCACCTCTCAATTTAAAGCATTTCTCTCTTCCATCGTCTCTGAAATGCAAAATGCCTCTTCTCCCTGGAATGCTCTCAGCCGCTGGGAAGGGGCACAGCCCTGTGGTGCCATCTAGGGGCAGAAACAAGCATTGCAGAGGTCTAAGTGCACTGGATCCAGTGCATCTTGCAGGGACTAAGTGCAGAAAAGATCCTGTTAGAATGTCTAGCACCAGCCACCTCCCCCAACGTGCGTGTGCCGTGCAGGACTGTAATGACTACTGCACACCTGATCTGCTAATCACTAGGGAAATGCAAATCAAAACCACAATGAGAGGCCACTTCACACTCATTAGCTTGGTGATTTGCTACAGCTGCTCTGGGAAACTAACACACATGGTATCTCCAGGGAAATGTTATTTTCAATGCTTACCACTTTCATTTTACTTACGACCCACTGGGGAGAGGGAATAGGAAACAGGTTGCCTGGCTAAATAAGAACCTCCTTTTCCTCAGGCACTGATTCCGTTTCTGTTCTAGAGACTTCTGCTTCTTGGTCCAGACCCACGTCCCCGTTTTCTGGTAGTCGTCAATTCTACTCAGCATTTCCTAGAGGTTCTGGGTCTCATAACCTTTCCCAGTGTTTTGGATGGCTTGTAATCGTTTGACTATGTTGTTTCTTGAAAAAATTAACAAGAATTAGATTGATATAATTACTGACCCTAACTCAGCAAACCTGGCCTTCGTTACTTTCAATTCTCATCTCACCCTTAGTAAGTAGAGAGGGATGGGATAGGCGTGCAAGGCTTGCTTAATGACACCTTAATCTACATAGTTCCCTATATGACTCAACTTTAAAAAAATCTATGTGGCTGTCAAATTTTCATTAACTCTTTACAGAGTTTTTTAGTGTTATAATAATGTTGATTATTATATTAATATATTAAAATTTTAATATTGATGTATACAAGACGTATAGAAGGTACTTAATACAATTATGAAAAAGACTATTTCCTTGCCTTCAGAGCACTTACAAGCCAGAATCAGAGGAGACTAATAGATTAACAGCATCAAAGAGAGAATGAAACAAATGCTGCATAGAAATATAAACGTGCTGTTTAAGCAAAAAAGAAAGCATAATTAATTCTAACAAGAGGGATAAAGAAGGCTTCACAATAAGATGTTGAATAGGATCTTGAGGGACAGTCATAAAAACGTACTCTCTTTACTATAATGTGCCACCACGTTTGGGCCTCCTAAACAGATAGCGTTTTGCCGTTCTACAGGAGAGGAAAAGGAATCTGAGCAAAGTTAAGGAATTTTCTAAAGTCGCATAATAACTAAATAGCAGATTTGGGAAGCAAACCCAGCTCTTCTCTCTTTCCACAATACCAATACTTCTCAGAATATGGACCCTGATCACCTGGACTGAATCATCTTGGGCGGGGGGGCAAGTGCTTGTTGAAAATGCAGATTCTTGGGTGCTTTCCAGAACTTTTGCATCAAAATCTTGGTGTTAGGCTTCAGGATCTGTATTTTAAACAAAATCTCAGGTAAATCTTACTGTCACTAACGTTTGGGAACAAAGGGGTGAGAAATTCCAGGTTGAGGGAATACTATAAACAAAGGCCAGAAGATGAAAGTTATATTTTGGGAGTGGTGAGTAGTCTGGGATTTTTAGACCAGGGATGTGTGAAAGGGTGTGGGGGATGAGACTGGAATGGCTGGATCATGAAAGGCCTTAAAATGTATGTTAAGGAGTTTGGATTTTTTGGTGGGGGGCTAGGCAATGGGAACCCATAGAAGATATTTTTCTGAATATAAGTATTTTACATAGAGAGAGAGAAAGAGAGAGGGGATACTCTCTTTTGCAGGTTATAATTAATAGCTTAGAACCTACTGTATATTTGGATCATTTAATACTTCAATGTATTAACTTTCTGAATTAATTTAGTCCATTTTAATAAAATTAATTTTCCAATAGCCTTGGTTTTTTTTAATATCCTGTAGGTGATTTTTATTTTTATTTTTTCACTCTTATAACTATCTTTGTTACATGTGTTGTTAATCACTTCTCTGCATGCATTACAGAATGCCTATCACATCCATTGCCATAAATAACAGTTCTCAATGAAGCAAGCAGACAGCATTCTTATAACCATCTTTCAAAGTATATATATATATATATTTAGTAAGATATAAATTACAGCATTGTGTAAGTTTAAGGTGTACAATGTGTTGGTTTGATACATTTATATTTTGCAGTATGATTACCATTGTAGCGCTAGCTAACACCTCTATCACATGATAATTACTACCTAATTATCATCTCTTTTTTGTGGGAAGAACAATTAAGATCTAGTCTCTTGGAAACTGTGAAGTTTATAATACAGTATTGTTGACTATAATCACTATGCTGTGCTTTAGATCTTCCTAATATGCCTTGCTTTTCACACTAAATCTTTCCTCCTGTTTTTCTGTCTGTTCATAGTCTTTTAGATTTTCCCCATAATTTTTCCTTATTGAAATCATATTTCACTACTTGGAAAGTTTATAGTTTCATTTCAAACTTAGGGGTTTTATTTTTCATGGATTTTTTAAAGATAATTTATTTTAATAATCTAAACACTTATTCCAGTGGTAACCACTGAGGTGTCTCATTACTGAAAATTCCTTTTCTAGAAACATGGCCATTCATCCCTTCCTACCTTTTGTCCCCACTCTCTTAGCAAATTCCACTTACAGTGGTAAAACGTTGCCCCCATCCTAAGGAAGATTTCCTATAGTATTTAATATAGAATCACAATCCAAGGGAAGGTGCCTTGTGTTTACTGAACATCTACTGTGGGTCAATCATTGTGCTAGAAATTTTGTTTCTATTTTTAAATTTATATTAAATAAAAATATTTTCAATATTTTAAAATATATCCTTTCCTTTAATCCTCACACCCATTCTTTGAAGTAAATCTTACATCCATTTTACAAACAGCACATTTGAGTCTCAGAAAGGTTCAGACCCGGACGTTGGAGCCAAGGTCTTCCTGACTTCAAAGTCCATATTTGAGAGAAAGCATGATTAGGATTTGCATATGAAACTGTCACAGTCCCCTACTTCAAGGCAACATACTATAATATGTAGTATAGTGTAGTATGGACTCTGGAAATGGGCTTTTTGAATTCAGCTCTACCATTTACTAGCTGTGAAACTTGGGCATATAGGATGAACTTTCTGAACATGATTCCCCACCTGCAAGTTAAATGCAATAATAGATCTAAAATTCCCATCCACTGTAGATGCTTTATAACCCCCCAAATGTACATAACCAGCTTTAAATCATCTATTTTCACTTAATTTTTCATTTTTCATGGAATGTTTCCTCAAAGAATTATAGATTAAATAAGTTTGATTCTCCTGTGAAACATATTTCCTTTAGTCTATCAGTTTTTACTGTTTCAAGAATGCAGTGATTCTACTTTTTATTACAGACTCCACCAGAGTGCCCGACATACATGCCCTTCTTTAATAGTAGTTATGCTCTTAAAATATCCCCCTAGCACAGAATCCCGTCCAGACAACAGGAAATATTTGACTAGTAATTCCACTCTCGCCCTTATATTCCTTCAAAATTCTTGGGTGGATGCCATCTGGTCCTAAATTATGCGTCTGCATGAAGCTTTACTCTCCTTAAATCCACCTTCCACATTATTGGCATTTTACTTCCCTTGTTAAGAATTCTTCAATTATCTTCTATCACGTACAATTTAGAATAAATATAACAAAGGAAAAAAGACATAAGGGAACTGAAGAATGACCAGAAACGTGTTATTTAAAATTCTTAAGTGCATGAAAGTGTTTATATGGAAAAACAGATTTAAAAGACTAGGACCATTCAGTCTAGAAAGAAAACTAAAGACAGGTATAGAGTAAAACATTCTCCAATAAATTTCAGATTACTTCAGCTTTGAAATTTAAAGTTCCGATTATATCTTGGACAAGGCTTTCTTCTGCTGCACCTGGTTGATCCAATCCTTAGTTCCCAAATGAATTCAGTCCTCAAAAGTGTAAGACCTCTTCTGCTCTTTTTAATAATAACTCCTCTCTTGGCACAGTCTTTTTATCCAGAGGCTTTCCTATGTTATCAATTTTCTCTTTTAGGAAAGCCATTATGGCTTTCTGAAATTCTTCTAGGTTACTCTGTTCGCTTTTGCCATCTGGACTTCCTAGAGCTCTGGTAGATTCTGAAGTCTCTTTAGTTATCCTAGACTGTGATTTAATAGGTTCATGAGACTTGACTTTCTTGTCGAAGACCAACACGTCCTTCTCTTCAGTTTTTCCTTCTTTGCTTGTGGTTGTTCCTAGAGAAATTGGACGTTTCTTTCCTGTTGTTTTCATTTTCTCAGAGGAATAATCAAATTGGATCAACCTGGATGGCTCCACTTGACTACTCGTCTCACTTTTCCTCTCTCTGTCCATTGACTCGGTGGTGGGCTTCTCTTTATTCTCTGAAGAAATTTGGCTTCTGTCAAGTGAATATTCAGGTTTGCCTTCCCGAGTCGATCCCCCATACCACTGGTTCCACTTTTGCCACCATGGCTATTTATGTTCGTAGAAGGGAAATCAGCAGGGACGTGTTGACTTTTTGATTCAGTGGACAACTTTGATTTGGCTTCAGAAGAGGATTTTACTTCTTTTTTCTTCTTTTCCAGCGCTTGCAGCTCAGAAGGGTGATCAAGTTTGGTCTCTGAGACTTTGTGTTTACCTTTATCATCGCTGAGATTTGGTCCAGAGGTCTCATGCACATATGAGCCTTTTGTGTGCTTTCTTTTCTGTAATTGATAGTGGTCAGTCCCCTCTTTCTGATAGACCACCTCTCTTCAGTGATATCTTATCTTCAGTGATATCTGCAGCAATATCTCCAGAAGACTTTTTCTGTTTTTGTTTTTGTTTTTGTTTTTGTTTTTCAGGTAAAGGGTACTGCTGTTCTGTCAGATCTGGAGTCCTTTCAACTTGGGCTGTATATGAAATAGTCGAGTCCCACTTGATCCCCGAGGCTTTGGTCCCTTTTCTTTGGGCCTCATCTACAATATTTTCGAATTCTTTGGCCAAAATATTGTCCATACTGTCTTCTGTGTCACCTTTGCTAATGACCATGGATGATTGTGGAGTAAGCTCAGGTAACACTTTCAAGGTTGGTGTATATACTCGGTGTTCTACCACACCTTTGGATCGAATAAGTTGTTCACATTTTTCCTCTGCATCTTGAAGTTTCCGCTGAAGCATTTCATTTTCTTCACTGAGATCTTGTATTATCTTCAGGGAGAGCTCTTTTTCTCTTTCACTTGTCTCATTTATATACATATTGACACTTTGGAGGTTAAAAACTTTTACTTCATCATTTAGTGTACGCAACAGTTTAGAAAGGTTTACTATTGTTGATGATATGTGTTTAATAGCATTGTTTTCCAATTTATTGAACATTGCAGTGCCTATGAGCTCCTGTAGCATATCTTGGATTTCTGAAACCTTTGTATTTGTTGCAAATTCATCACTAATCATCTGTCTGGTCTTAAAGCATGAGCTGTTGCAGGTCACTTTATAACTCTTTCTTTCAAGATTTCCATAGGGTACTTCTAGATGCTAGAAGAAAAAAAACAATAAAATAATGAGGTTGCTTTTCTTCTTTTGTATTGTGCTCTATCTATGCTTAAGCCTAAGGAATTTAGCCTAAATTAACAGATAGCTATAGGATGAAGATTCATTAGAAAACTTTGGCTCCAAAATACATAGTATTATTTTTAAAAGAATTACTCTTTTCCCACAGTCACCTAGAACTTCTGTTTCCAGAGTTTAGGAGAACTGAGCTGTGACCTTCAGTTACCGTTTGGGATTAGACATAACGTAAGCCAAAACTTTCCTTTGGCTTTGATTGTGCTTGGTGCTTTCTGTTTTCTTTCTTGGGCTCCTGTCTTTCTGAGTCAGAGCTAACCTTGGTTCTTTAAAAAGGGTCATAAAATAACATACAAAAGTCAAACACTTGAAGGAACTTCCAGAATGGCTGAATGAGAAACTCAACAATTTTTTTCCCAAGAAAGCAATGATAAAACTTGACAAAACTACCAAAAACAACCATTTTAGGACTTTGAAAATTGACCAAAGGCATACAACAGATTGAGAAGCATTTATTCAAGAAAAATTACTGAACTTCAGTAAGAACAGTTGAAGCCTGTGATGTTTTAGCCTGGAGCTGCTTCCATCTCCTACTCCCCAACCACATGGCCTGGTAGTTCTACCAGAGTGAGGTAGGCTGTGAAGATTGACAGCTCTACTGCCTGAGGGAGCTGATTGATCTGAAGCAAAGCATAGAAAAATCTATGCCTAAGGGAATTGTCTAAAACAATACTTCCTTAACTCATACATAGATCCATTAGCAAACAGTAGAAGCCTTACTGTATCAATATGAATCAATTAATGATTGACCAATCATTGTCTGACCATTAAGCTATGTTGACCCAAAGGTGGCCCCTAGCAATTCAGGCTTGAAAAGAAAAAGAAAAATGAAAAATGAAAAAAATAACTGGTCAGAGATAACAGTGGCTGCACACTGTGGGGGAGACAGACTCAGCTGCGTTAGTCCAGGCAAGTCACAAAAAAACAAACCAAAAAGGCAACAAAAACAAACTCTGGAGGTTGTAGGGAGAATCATAATCCAGAGATGCTACAATACATTATCTAAAATGTCCAGTTTTCAACATAAAAGAAGCATGCAAAGAAACAGAAAAGTATGACCCGTATACAGGGAAAAAAGTGACCAGTAGAAATTGTCTCAGGGCCAGGGTCAGGGGGAGGCCAGGTATTGGACTTATCAGAAAAAAAGACCTCAAAAGAAGCAATTATAAACAAGCTCAAAGAACTAAAGGAAAACATATTTCAAAATAAAAGGAAAGTATGATGATAATTACCCATCAAATAGAGCATCTCAGTAAAGAGATGGAAATTAGAAAAACCAAGTGGAAAATTTGGACTTGAAAAGTATAATAACTGAAATGAAAAATTCACCAAAAGGGCTCAACAGCCGATTTGAACTGACAAAAGAAAATAACCAGCAAACTTGACACTAGATTAGTAGAGACTGTCTAATCTGAAGAACAGGGAGGAAAAAGAATAAAGAAAAATGAACAAAACCTCAGAGACTTGTGGACACCATCAAACATACCAATGTACAAGTAATAGAAGTCCTGGAAGAAGAGGAGAGAAAGATGAGCATTGAAAGTATTTGGAGAAATAATGGCCAAATCACCTCAAATTTGATGAAAAATATCAATCTGCACATTCAAGAAGTTCAGTGAACTCTAAGTAGGATAAACACAAGAAGACCCATACCTAGACACATCATAGTCAAACTGTTGAAAGCCAGACAAAAAAATCTTTAAAGCAAAAAGAAAAATGACTCACCACAATCAAAGGAGACTCATCAAGTAAAGGGGAACCACAGTAAATTTAGCAGCTCACTTCTTGTCAGAAACAATGGAGGCCAGAATGCAGTGGGATGACATATTCAAAGGACTGAAAGAATAATACTGCTAACCAAGAATTCTATATCCAGCAAAACTGTTCTTCAAAAAATAAAAGTAAGACATCCTTTTTCTGAAATAACACTTTTCTCAAAGTAGCATGCACATACAACTCTCATAAGCATCCTTATTACATGTGTTTTTAAACACTTTTCTAAAGGCATTACATAATGTCTATTACATCCACTCCCTGTGACTTTTCCATAACACTTTTATCAAAGTAGCATGCATGTACAACTCAAAAAAATAATAATAAAGGTAAGAAATAAGATATACAGATGATAAGTAAGCATATGAAAAGATGCTCAATATCATCTGTCATTAAAGAATTGCAAATTACAACAATGAGATACTGTTACACACTTACTAAAGTAGCTAAAATCAAGAAAAAAACTGATAATACCACATGCTGGCAAGGATATGGAGCAGAAGAAACTTTTATCTATTGCTGGTGGGAAGGAAAATGGTAGAGCTACTTGAGAAGACAATTTGGCAGTTTCTTACAAAGTTACTTATGAAGTAATCTACTCATCATGTAATCATGCTCCCATGTATTTACCCAGTTAATCTGAAAACTATGTCCACATAAAACACTTGTGCAAGAATGTTTATAGCAGCTTTTATTCTTAATCACTAAAACCTGGAAGAAACCAAGATGTCCTTCAGTGAGTGGGGAAAAACAAACTGTGGTACATCTATACAATGGAATATTATTCAGAAATTGAAAGAAATAAGCTATTAAGGCACAAAAAGATGTGGCAGAACCTTAAATGTATATTGCTAAGTGAGAGAAACCAGTCTGAAAAAGCTACATACTGCATGATTCCAATTACATGACATTCTTGAAAAATCAAAACTATAGGGACATTAAAAAAATCAGTGGTTGAATTATCTCAGAGCATCATGGCGGAGTGAGATTCCCCCTTTGAATCTCTGCCCCCTAAGACACAACAGAAACATCATTCGCATACCAAAGAGGTCAATCAAACACTACAAAGGACTTCTAAGAGACCCACACCACAGTACATCTGATGGTGGAGGCACGGGAAGCCCCAAAGGACTTGAGGAAAGGTAAGATTTACTCCCCTTCTCCATTCCATCGGCAAAGACAGCGCAGCTCACAGAGAGGGGAGAGGGGCGGCCCTCTGCAGGGAAAGCTATCGCCCTCCAGATGCTCTCACAGACTCTCAAGAGATCCCCACCAGGAAGCGACAATAAACTGTTGTGGGGGTGCAGTCAACACCCCAAGGGAGCTGGATAGCAAGGGAGAAAGGAGGCCCCGGGGCCCAGCAGGCAAAAGAGAAAGCCCCCCCCCCAACATGTCCTGCACTTCAGCACAATCCCTCTGGGGACTGCAGTGGACTCAAAACACACAGCTCATGACCTCCACCCAGTGGCAGCAGGTGGAAACTGCAGGACCAGATATCCTCAAGATGAAAAATAGCAAAGGAAAATCAGCTGGCTCTATGCAAAATATCTTAAGTCTCCAGACCAAGAGGAAGATGACAAACATCCAGAAACCAACCCTGAAGGCACAGAAATTCTATAACCTAAATAACAGAGAATTCAAAATAGCTACCATAAAAAAACTCAATGAATTACAAGAGCACTCAGAGAGACAATTCAATGAATTCAGGAATTTCTTCACAAAAGAGATTGAAACCATAAAGAAAAACCAATCAGAAATATTGGAGATGAAAAACACAATAGACAGGATAAAGGAAAACCTGGAATCTTTAAAGAGCAGAACTGACAAAACGGAGGAAAGAATTAGCATTATCGAGGATAGCCATGCAGAAACATTCCAGATAGAGGAGGAGAGAGAACTAAGACTAAAAAGAAATGAAGAAATTTGTCAAGAAATATCAGACTCAATTAGGAAAAGTAACATAAGGATAATAGGTATTCCAGAAGGAGAAGAAAGGGAAAAAGGAGCAGGGGGTTTGTTCAAAGAAATAATAGCTGAGAACATTCCAAACCTGGGGCAAGAGTTGGAAATAACAATGAATGAAGTCAATAGATCACCTAAATATATAAACAGGAAAAGACCAACTCCACAACATATAGTAGCAAAGCTGGCAAGAGTCAATGACAAAGAAAAAATATTAAGGGCAGCTAAACAAAATAACCTACAAAGGAAACCCCATCAGGCTCTCAGCTGATTTCTTGACAGAAACTCTACAGGCTAGGAGAGACTGGAATGATATATTCAAAATCCTGAAAGACAAAAACCGTCAGCCAAGAATACTTTATTCCAGCAAAAATATCCTTCAAATATGATGGAGAAATAATAACTCTCCCTGATAAACAAAAGCTAAGTGAATTATCACCACAAGACCCCCACTACAAGAAATGCTCAAGAAGGCCCTTAGGCCTGAAAGAAAACAGAAGAGAAAGGGGATACAAAGTTTTGAGCAAAGACAAAAACAAGGAGACTAAACCAGAAAAATTGCTGTTGGAAAACACCAAAAATGAATATAAACTCATCACTGTAAACACACACTCACACCACAAGATGGAATAAGTAGTGACAAAAACAAATTAGAAAGGGAAGAGGAAAAGGATCAAATTGACTTAGTCTAAGGAAACAAAAGGCATCAGAAAGTGGACTATCTCACCCATGAGATTTTTTATATAAACCTCATGGTAACCACCAAACAAATAACCAGAAGAGAACCATATATGACAAATAAACAGAAAACTAAGAGAATCATCACGCAGAACTATCAAACTCAATTGGCAGTCCAAAACACATGGGACAAGAAATGAAGGAAATGCAAAAGAACCAGAAAATGAATGATAAAAGAGCAACATTAAACCCTCATATATCAATAATCACTTTAAATGTAAACAGATTGAATTCTCCAATCAAAAAACACAGAGAAGCAGGATGGATTAAAAACAAGATCCAACAATTTGCTGCCTCAAGGAAACACATCTCAGCTCTAAAGACAAACACAGACTCAAAGTAAAAGGATGGAAGATGATACTCCAAGCTAATGGCAAACAAAAGAAAGCAGGAGTTGCCATACTTATATCAGACAAAGTAGACTTCAGGATAAAAAAGGTAATGAGATGCAAAGAGGGGCAATATATAATGATAAAAGGGACACTCCACCAAGAAGACATATCACTTATAAATATCTATGCATCCAACACAGGAGCACCCAAGTACATAAAACAACTATTAAAAAACCTAAAAGGAGATATTAACAACAACACAATAATAGTAGGGGATCTCAACACCCCACTTACATCAATGGATAGATCATCCAGACAAAAAGTCAATAAGGAAATAATGGACTTAAACAAAAAACTAGACAAGATGGACTTAATAGATATATACAGAGAACTCCACTCAAAAACAGCAGATTACACATTCTTCTCAAGTGCTAATGGAACATTCTCAAGGATAGACCATATATTAGGAAACAAGGCAAACCTCTATAAATTTAAGAAGATTGAAATCATTACAAGCATCTTTTCTGATCATAATGCTATGATACTAGTAATCAACTGTAAGAAAAAAACTGGGAAAGGGACAAAGATGCAGAGACTAAACACCATGCTACTGAATAACCAATGGATTGTTGATGGAATTAAAGGAGAAATCAAAAACTATCTGGAGACAAATGAAAATGAGAATACACCATACCAACTCATATGGGATGCAGCAAAACCGGTCCTGAGAGGGAAATTCATAGCAATACAAGCCCACCTTAACAAATAAGAAAAATCCCAAAGTGGAATTATGCAATATTTGTCTTTTTGTATCTGGCTTCTTTCACTTAGCATAATGTTTTCAGGATTCATCCATATTGTAGCAGGTATCAGAACTTCATTACTTTTTATTGACTAAATAATATTCCATTGTATGTATACACCACATTTTGTTTATCCATTTTCTGTTGATGAGCACTTGGGTTGTTTCCACCATTTGGCTATTGTGAATAATGCTACAGAGCTATCTATTTGAGTTCCTGCATTCAGTTCTTTTGGGTATATTCCTAGGAATTACTGAGTAATATGGTAATTCTATGTTGAACATTTTGAGGAGCATGAACTGTTTTCCACAGCAGCCGCACCATTTTACCTTCCCACCAGAAATGCAGGAGGATTCAGATTTTTCCACATCCTTACCAACACTTGTTATTTTCCACTTTTCTTGGTAAAAGCCACCCTAATGAGTGTAAAGTGGTATCTCATTATGGTTTGGGGTTTCATTTCCCTAATGACTAATGATGCTGAGCATCTTTTCATGTGCTTATTTGTCATTTGTTTATCTTTTTTGGAGAAATGTCTTTTCAAGTCCTTTGCCCATTTTTTAATTGAGTTGTTTGTTTTGTTGTTGTTACATTGTACGAGTTCTTTATATATTTTGGAAATTAACCCCTCATTGGATATATGATTTGCAAATATTTTCTCCCAGTTGGTGGGTTTTCTTTTTGTTTTGTTCATGATTTCCTTTGCCTTGCAGAAGCTTTTTAGTTTGATGTAGTCCCATTTGTTTATTTTTTCTTTTATTTCCCTTGCCTGGCTAGACATGCTGTTCGAAAAGATGCTGCTGAGACTGATGTCAAAGAGTGTACTGCCTATATTTTCTTCTAGGAGTTTTATGGTTTCAGATTTTATGGTCTTAGATTCAAGTCTTTAATCCATTTTGAGTTAATTTTTGTGTATGGTATAAGATAATGGCCTACTTTCATTCTTTTGCATGTGGCTGTCCAGTTTTTCCCAGCACCATTTACTGACGAGACTTTCCTTTCTCCATTGTGTGTTATTGGCTCCTTTGTCGAAGATTAGCTGTCTGTAGATGTCCGATTTTATTTCTGGGCTTTCAATTCTGTTCCATTGATCTGTGTGTCTGTTTTTGTGCCAGTACCATGCTGTTTTGATTACTACAGCTTTGTAGTATATCTTTTTACTGATTCAATCTCCTTACTTCTTATAGTTTTATTCAGATTTTCTATTTCTTCTTGAGTCAGTTTTGGTAGTTCATGTGTTCTTAGGAATCTGTCCATTTCATCAATCTGTCCAAATATTGATGTGCCATTGTTTATCTATTCTCTTATATTCCTTTTATTTCTGTAAAAGCGGTTTTTGAGTCTGGTTTTAAGTTTTATTTCTGATTTTAGGAATTTGAATCTGTTCTCTCTTTTTCTTAGTCAATCTGGGTAAAGATTTCATTTCATTGATCTTTTCAAAGAACCAGCTTTTGGTTATATTGATTTTTCTCTATCATTTTTCTGTTCTCTATTTTATTTATCTCCACTCTAATCCTTATCATTTCCTCCTGCTAACTTTGGTTTTAGTTTGCTCTCCTTTTTCTATTTTTAAGGTGGTGGCTTAGGTTATTGATTTGAGATCATTCTTTTTTGAGATAGGTGCTTATAGCTATAAATTTCCCTCAGCACTGATTTCACTGCATCCACTAAGTTTTGATATGTGGTGTTTTTGTTTTCATTCACCTCAAGTCATTTTCTAATTTCCCTTGTGATTTCTTCTTTGACCCATTGGTTAAGGATGTATGTTGTTTAATTTCCATATATTAGTGAATTTTCCAGTTTTCCTTCTGTTATCAATGTGTAGTTTTATTCCATTGTGGTTAGAGAAGATACTTACATGATTTCAGTCTTTCTAAATTTATTTAAACTTGGTTTTGGCACAAAACTTGGTTTTGGTCTGTCATAGGGAATGTTCCATGTACACTTGAGAAAAATGTGTATTCTGGTGCTTGAAGGAGTGTCTGTTAGGTCAAATCAGTTTATAGTGTTGGTCAACTTCTCTGTTTCTTTATTGCTCTTCCGTCTCATTATTATTCATTATTGAAAGTGGGTATCAAAGTCTCTAATATTGTAGACCTGTCTATTTCTCCTTTAAATTCTGTCAGTGTTTGCTTTATATGTCTTGAGCTCTGTTAGTAGATGCGGATATGTTTATAATTGTTTTATCTTTTTGCTAGAGTGAACCTTTTATCAATATATAATGTCCTTTGTCTCTTGTAACATTTTTTAACTTAAAGTTTATTTTGCCTAATAATAATATAGCCATCTTAGCTGTGTTTTGGTTACTATTTGCTTGGTACCAAAGGATATGCCCACATCCCAGAATCTGTGAATGTGCCCTTATTTGGCAAAAGTGTTTTTGCAGATATAATTAAGTTAAGCATCTCGAAGGGAGATCACCCTGGATTATCCAGGTGGGTCCTAAATCCAATGATAAATGTCCATATAAGATACAGAAGAGGGGACATGGGCACAGAGAGAGGAGAAAGCAACATGAAGACAGAAGCAGAGACTGGAGTGATGCAACCAAGCCAGCAGTTATTATTTCTATACTGATGCACAGAGAGGTTAAGTGACTTGCCCAGGGTCACACAGTTTCTGAGTGATGGAGCTGGGATCAGTGCCCAGGTTCCTGCCTGTGCCCTGAACCATTGCAGGGGCCCCTTGCATCAGCTAAGGGCTGCTGCTCTGCTTCTCTCACAACATTGCTCTGCTTCCTTCTTTCTGAAGACAGCCTGTAACCACCCCTTTCTGCCCAGCTGCCAGGAAACTCAAGTGAACCCTGACAATCAAGTGCAGCAATGGGACCACTCCTCGTGGCCACCAGTTTTGTTTTCTCCTCAATTAAGGGGCTCTGTTTTTCCATTTTATCATTAATGATAGCCTGCTTCATTCTCTAGAGAGACTGTGGGAGGCGACATGCACCAAAGATGTAACAGTAGACCAACATAGAACTGAAATGCTGGGTCCACAGACAACGGAGATTGTAGAAGGCTGGCTGGGGTGGCGATGATGCTGTGATTGCACCTCAGGACAGTGGGAGGAACAGAAAATCTGGTCTGTCACCATCTGCAGGAAGCAGACTCTTCTCTGTGGGGACAAAGTTCTCCCCTTATGATAAATTCCAGTGAAAATGGCTCACGTGGGTCTTGATGTAGGGAAGGCTGAGTGTGTCCTGAAAAAGCATTTTTGCAGCAAAAGGAACGCGCATTTCATGCAACTGTTGACCAATGCCTAGGGCACCGCACCAAGCGACACTCGGGGAGGGAGAGTCCTCCAGGAGAGAGAACAACAGAGAGGTCTGTCTGCTCCAGAGTCTTTGCTCCCCTGTCAGAAATGAGAACACAGTCTCCAGGGTGGGATGGTCCGTTCAGGGCCAGACCTCGGAGACCCAGGTTGGCTGGACAGCTCGGCCCTTCAAAACCGGCCCTAAACACCCTGCCCTGGCTTGGGTTTGTGAGGAAACGACTGTTCCTTAGGGCAGCGTCGAGTCCTTCCCTGTCCGGAACCCGGCTCCTGGCTCAGTGGAGGCAGCCGAGCTGGTGGAAAGGGGGGCAGACGGGTGGGTGAGGCCGGCCCCACGGCCCCTGCCTAGTGTGGCAGACGCTCCCGTTGTCCCCTGACGTCTGCTCTCCCTTCTGTGGAAGGAGTGGAGCCCGATTTGTAGCTGGGCACAGGGGCACCCCTGGTGTTTCCCAGCACCGGGCAGCTGGGTGTGGCCACGGGACTGAGGATGGCCAACGGGATGTGGGTGGAGGTCAGGAGTTCGACCTCCACCTGGGGGGCACGCCCTGCCCTGTCCCCTCCAGCTGGCTGGAACCCAGAGGTGGTGGTGGCAGGTCAGCTTATATCAAACTCGCCGTCCGTCCGTGAGGCAATGGGACAGAAGGAGCCCGAGACCCGAGTCAGTCAGCTGCTGTTCCCGTCCTGGAAGGCTCCCGCCAGGACCACTGGGTCAGAGGAAACCCAGGCTCCATCTTGTTTAAGCTACTGGTAATCTGAGTCTCTGGTGCAGTCAGTGAACAGAGAGCCTGACTAATATCCCAGCGAACCCAGGAACGAGATGAAAAGCCGCTGCCTTTCGTCCCTGGGCACCGGGCTCAACCACAGGTTTCCCCGAGTCTGTTCCACCACCAGCGGGTCCAGGGGAAGCTGCACCCACGGGGCCGCTCACTGCTCCTGGGTACTCACACACCACCTCATGCTCACAGCACCCCTGCAAGGGACTGACTGTCCCTGCTTTACAGATGGGGAAACTGAGGCTCAGAAGACGATGAAACCTGCCAAAGGGCCTGGAGGTCTGTCTGCTCCAGAGTCTTTGCTCCCCTGTCAGAAATGAGAAGTGCTGTTCCCCCGCTCAACCAGACGCACAGCGTTCTCCGAGCGGGAGAGCCCCGAGTGTGGGGAATGCCTGGTTAGCCTGCCCGGAGTTGCAGCTCAGACCCCAAGGTCTGGGTGACAGTTGTGACAAGATTTCAGAGGGAAATCTGCCTTATAAAGGGAGAAACCTGGGACAAGGAGTGGAGGGAGAGCGAGAGAGAGGTGAGGGGCGTTTGGGAAGACCACTGAGAACAGTGACAGGATGCTGCCCACCCACCCCCACCCCCCACTCTGCGAGGAGCTGGATTTGTCGTGGAAACGGGTGGAGACCCTGAGCCGTGTGTGGGGGTCGATGCAGAGGCAGGGAGGCCCCAGGGCGGCTCACAGGTGGAGGGGGAAGTCCTGGGTCCTGCTCTGTCACCATGACCTTCTCGTGTCCCAGTCGGTCTCGGCAGGTCTCACAGAGTGCACCTGGGCTTTGTCCCCATGACAACCCGCCGAGTATGGGGCTTGGCGGGGATCCCGCAGAAGGGACCTTGCTGGGCAGTGAGCCCAGGTTGTGGTCAGCTACCGCAATGTTTCAACCCTCCTCCAACTTCGTGGCATGAACAGCACCCATTTTGTGTTCGCAGGGTCTGTGGGTCAGGGGTGGAGCCTGGAGCCACAGCTGGGAGGACTCGAATGGGTGGGTGAGGGGACCCTGACATCTAGGGCTGGAATCATCTCTCAAGCTTCTTTATTCACATATCTGGACCAGATGTTTCAAGGGCTGGCCATCCTGTCAAATGGAGGATCTACGTGGGGCCTCTTCATGTGGCTTTTCACAGCATGACAGCTGGGTCCCAAGAGGGCGTGTCGGGAGAGCAGCATTCCCAGAGGCCCAGGCCAACACTGCCTGGCTTTTTGTGACCTGACCATAGAAGGCACGTGGCGTTGCATCCACTGTTCTCTACTGACCGAGTCACGGCCCAGCCAGCTTCAAGGGGAGGGGACTAGATCCCATTTCAGTGGGAGGAGTGTCGTGAGAGTTGGAGGCCATGTTTCATACTGCCACATCCCATAACACCATAAGTGACCCCCCCGAAGTATCCCCTCAGTCGACTTACCTATATGATTTCAAGGTATTCAAACATCAAAAAAGAACCCCCCTTCCCATAGCTGATGCCCAAAATTCCCAGGGAGAGCTTTAGTCTCTGATCTGGAAGGGACTTTCATTCTAAAACAGGCTCCCTCAACCCCATCCACCCTGGAGACTGAGCTATAGGCCTGACCTTCTTGTGCTTCAGTGTCAGTGGGCTCACCAGCTCTTTCCAGAGAGCAGTGGGGGCTAAGAGAGGAGGGAGCCCCTGGGCCATGGTGTTTCACCAAAGTCTATCTTGACTGGATGCCCCAGAAGTGGGAGGGAAGGAGAGGAGGGAGGTCTAAGGTCCTGAGGTAAACTTGGCCAATGTGGCCATTTAGCCAGAGGCTGGTCCTTCCTTGAGCTTCCGCTTCACCCCCACTTACACCTTCCCTGCCCCTCATCCCCCTAGCTTCTGTAAAACAGGACTTCCATCCAGCCCTGTACCTCCAAGGGTTCCTCCCCACCTCCTATCCCCCCATCCGTGGTGGCTCTCTCTTTTAGAGGCAAGGGCCCCAAAGATCTGTTTTAGGAGCAGATTCAACATTCTGTTTTCATCCATTCAAACCAGCCTCCCCTGTGTGTCTACCACACCAGCAGTGCAGAAAACAAACCATTCTAGGTTTAAAAAGGGATTCGACACAGGGAAACGGGGGCTCATAAAATCATGGGTGGAGGCGGCAGGAGGCTGCCAGTGGAACTGTGAGTTCAGGGACACACCACCATACCACCAGGTCCGCCATCCGCAGATCAGGAATCACTGCAGCTGCCACTGCTGCCCCCACAGCTACCATCCGATGCCCCGGATGATCGTGACCAGACACTGGGACACCAAGGCCAGACACCGTAACCACCTTCCACAACCTTGCTGCTCAGCAGGAAGATAACCCCCACCACACCTCCATCTTCCAAATCCTGCACAAGCGCATCTATTTGGGGCACCTGATGCGCTCCAGCTGCAAGGGAGTCTGAGAAGTGTGGTGTCCGGCTTTCTGGCCCCCTCAGTACAGAGGGCACATTTAAGGAGGAGGGAATCGATGCCGGGATCCAGGGCACCATACCCAGCACAGGCGACAAGGCAGGAGTTCGCTGGCAACTCGGGGGTGCAAGTGGCAGAGCTTTCTATTCTCTGGGCACCATCAGAAGGTTGGGGCTCTCATCTCCCCAGCACATCCTCTGGTTTATTTTCCTGCCACAGCTTTGCCACCTCTAGAGCCATCAATCTCCCCGTGGACCTCTTGGCCTCATTCACTCCCATTGTCATCATGTCCCATAAATCTCCCCCAAAGGCACATTTACTCCATAAGCAAATTTCCTTACTGAAATGTTTGCATAAAAGGGAATTACCTCTTCTGAGAGGAACCAGCTAAAGCCCCAGCTGACTTGGACTTTCCCTTGATTCACCAAGGAATGTACCCAAAGACGGGGGCCTTTCCAAGGAAGGAACTCCCCACACATGGTCCCCCACTGCCAGCTGCTCTCCCACCACACCCCCAGCATCTCCTTCCCTCCCCCTTGGGCATCCACTCCTTCCCTCAGGAGCATTCCCCTTCACCTTCCCTCATAACAGCCCAGGTCTGGATCCTGGCGCCATAAATAGCATCCCAAGCTTCAGCCCGTAGAGGGAGGGAGGCAATGCCTTGCTGTCTACCTTACAAGAAGTGCTGGGGGAGGGGGCTGGGAGGAGGTGGGGTGCAGTCCACACACACACACACACACACACACACGACAATGACTGGAATCCTCCCATTAGTTTCCTTTTCAGGACTCCCACTAGAGGGAGCTAGAGACCCACCAGTTCCTTCTCAGGTGGCTCCAGCCTAGGTGAACGTCAGAACATCCCCCGGGACAAGGCGTTCAGAGGGGTGAGATTGTGGGAAGAGCGTTTCCCCATTTGCAAGGCGCCTGTCCTGGTCTGGAGCCCATCGGGTCCCCATTATTCTGTCTAGAATCCTTCATTTCTTCCCGGCCCCCCAGGGCCCACTGGAAAGGGAACGAGAGAATGCTCTGGACTGGATTCCTCCCTTGATTCAGAGCCTCCCTGTGGAGAAATGAGGGGTCTTTCGCCTCGCCCGGCACACTTTCAGGGTGCCTTGAGAGCTTATACGAGGGAGTTTAAGCTGCGACAGACGGCCCTCCCTCACTCCCACCCATTGCATAAGTTAGGGGGTGCAGGCTGGGGTGGGGGGAGCACTGTAAGAGGAAGTGTTCCAGGATGTACTGCAGCCTCTGAGAAGGGCCTGAGGCTGGAAGGACTGGCGGCTCGGAGCAAGAAGAGGAGCCAGCGTGCGGGGGGGAGGGGGAGGCGGCTCTTTGATGCGCTCCGCAGGAGCGACCTCCCCAGACTTCTCCACTGAGCAGCTGTGGACAGAGGCTGCCCCTCCCTGAGGCTGGCGGAGGGAAAGAATGGGGTGCCTCTCCGATTTTCACCCACCCCTGCTCACTCCCTGGTGGGCTGCGGTGGCGCTCAGATGCCCCCCACCCCCACCCCAGCAACCATTCCTCCTTTTCTTGGTAACATCCCTAATCTAATTTCAGCTGTACATACCTCCCCAAGCAACCCCTGTGCTTTGTGGGGAGCTGACTCCTCCATGGGTTCTAGGGTGGGCAAACAAGAGCATGCCCATCCCCCACCAGTTCCGGGTCAGGACGGGAATATGACCCGTCTGGGCAAAGGAGAATTTTGCTGTGGGTTCCTCGGAAAGTCGCTTCTTCACCCTCCTAGGGCGGCCTCCCAAATCTGCCCTCCCTTCTTCCCCCAGTCGGGGGACGACCGGGAAGCCACACCCCTGGGAGCTGCTGTACCCCATTGGGCCACACGGGGGCACCAGTCTCAGACGGATACTGCACCGCGCCTGCCTGGAGAGACCACGAACTCCCAGGCCTTGACCGGCTGAGCCCCAGTCAAACCAGCCCCGAGGTCCATCCTTCCTGAACACTGGACAGTGGGTTGAGCTGATAAACCCACATTACTGCTTAACCCAGTGTGAGCGAGGTGTGTCCTTGCAAATGAAAGCCTCCTGCTAATGCTAGGGTACTTCTCAGGATCGTGTTCCCCTGTCTCTCCTGACCTCGCCCCCAACCCCCCCCCCCCCGCCCCGGGGCCACCTACTGGGCTAGGCTGGGGGAGTGCAGACAGGAGGGAAGTACAGCTGGACCTCACACAGACAGGCAGACAAATTATCAGCAGAGAGCTAAGTGCTCTAGTCAAGCTGTGCCAAGGGTATTAAGGGAGTGCAGTGCAGGCAGGTGTGTGGGCCTGGGGTGGGAGCTACAAACCCCAAACAGGAGCAGTGTTTGGACTGAGCCTGGGTTATGCAGGTAAACAGGAGCTCCAGCCTGCAGCACCAAGGGTGTCCAGGCACACAGGCCGGAAGGGTCGACACAGGCAGGGATCAGCGGGGAGCTGGGGTGGCTGGAGCAGAGGGTGCATGTGATGACAAGACGGGAGAGGCAGCTGGACAGGTGCACCCAGGCGGGGTGGAGGTGTAAACTAGAGACTGGACTTTATCCAGAGGGAGCTGGACAACCAGAGAGGTTTTAGGCAGTAATGTGATCATAGAGCAACACTGTCCAACAGAATTTTCTGCAGTGATGGAAATGTTCTATGTCTGTGCTGTCCAAAATGGAAGCCACTAACTACATGTGGCTATTGAGTCCTTGAAATGTGGCCACTAAGACTGAGGAACTGAATTTTTAAATTTTATTTAATGTAAATTTAAATAGTCACAGGTGGCTAGTGGCTACAATATTGGACAGCACATCTCTAGAGGAAGAACTGGAATGGAGATGATTTGGAGGCAGGGAGACCTGTGGAAATGGTCCAGGTAAGAGAGGATGAGGGCCCGAAGACGGCGGCAAAGAAATGGAGAGGACGGCATGGATGCTAGAGATTGTTAACAGCTAGAACCAGGAAGCAGTCATGGTGAGGAACTGAGAGTTGGGAAGGTAGGGAGCCTCGGAGCACTCCCTCAGTGACCTGGTGATAGGATGCTTGCCATGTCATCACTGAGAACAGGAACCCAGGACAACAGGCATGGAAGATACAACAAGTTCAATTTTGGACGTGCAGAAATTGACGTGCCATGGGACGTCCAGGTGGAGGTATCTCGCAGCCCATGGGCCCGCTTAGGCCACAGGTGGACGTTTGGATTGCCTTGCCTTATTTTTTTCCAATGGAGCCTACATTTTAAAATCAGTAGAATTTATATAAAATTCTAGATTTCCATCTCCTCTTAAAAAACCAGAAGATCCAGGGGCCGGCCCAGTGGCGCAGCGATTTAGTTCGCACTTTGGCAGCCCGGGGTTCGTGGGTTCGGATCCCAGGCGCCTGCCAACGCACCGCTTGTCAGCCATGCTGTGGCGGCGTCCCATATAAAGTAGAGGAAGATGGCCACAGATGTTAGCCCAGGGCCAGTCTTCCTCAGCAAAAAGAGGAGGATTAGCAACGTATGTTAGCTCAGGGCTGGTCTTCCTCACAAATTAATTAATTAATTTAATTTAAAAAAAAAACAGAAGATCTGATACCATCGGGCTTGAATTCCCTTGTGCAACAGTCATCTCAAGTTGCTTAGTGGCCCCTCCCTTACAGGGGCCCGCTGCCTTTCCCACCTGGCCCTTGTGGGCACTGTATTTGACCCCTGATAGTATATTTGGTAGTTGTGGTAGACCGTTTCACAAGAGACTCACAACCCCGCATCCCTCCGGCCCCTTTACAATGCGACTGCGCCACTCCTCTCATCAAGAGGTGCCATCCATGTTCCTCCCCTTGAAACTGGACCAACCTTGTGACTTGCTTTGACCCAATGCAGCAGGGGTGACACCGAGTAACTTCTTAGGACCCTGCACCACGTTAAGAAGCTCAGGCTACACTACAGAATGAGAGACCAAGAGGACAGAAAGACACCCCAGCCATTCTGACCCCCGACCCCATCTGAGGCACCAATCGTGGGAGCAAAGATGTCTCGGCTCCTCCAGCCCAGGTGGCACCACCCAGTGCCCCCTTCAGAGCCCTGCCCAAAGTGCAGAGTCAGGAGCAAACAGCAAACCAATGGTCGTGGCTGTTTCAAGCCGCTACATTTTGGGGGGTTTGTCATGCAGCAATAGAAAACCGAAA
Source organism: Tapirus indicus (assembly GCA_031878705.1). Lineage (NCBI taxonomy): Eukaryota > Metazoa > Chordata > Mammalia > Perissodactyla > Tapiridae > Tapirus > Tapirus indicus. The sequence goes on along the minus strand of CM062918.1, from coordinate 138,209,099 downwards.
CAGTGGTTAAAAACGTGGGATGGACAAGATTATGCAGAGAAAATAGAGTGAGGACAGCGCAGCGTGGGGCGTAGGTTGAGACTCCTGCAAGGGAGGGGCCAGATTCTCTCTTTCTTTACAATTTTGAGATTTGTCCATCGTGTATTTTCTGCATTAATTGTGAGGTTTTTAAATATGGCGCTAAAATCGTCTTTATCTTGACACTGAGCGTTTTGTGCTCAAGGCAAGTACCTCACTGGATTCGCCCGAGGCCCAGCCTTGGGAGAGGGAGCACGCTCTGACCCCGCGAAGACCTGCACTGATTGACAGCCAGGGAGGTGAGCGCTGCAGAGGCCGGGAGGTGACAGCCAGCTTCCAGGGCGCAAGGAGGGGGAGCCGGTGAAGAAAGAGGCAGTGCCCAGAGCCTCTGGAGACCAGGCCACCACATGCCCAGCCCCTGGGGGTGGCGGGGCACGGGTGACCCAGAGGAGCGAGTGAGTGGCCCCTCTCTGAGGGAAGCTGAACTCAACAGGAAAGAAGTTTTGTGAGAAATTTTCAAGTTAAATTCTCCCAAAGAGGTTACTTTATTTTTAATAATAAACTAGTTCCATAAAGAATCTGTTCATTTCCATTATTTTGGTCCAGCCACAGAGCCAACAGGACGACTTCCAGCCATAGCGACAGTGGCCAGAGTTATGACTCAGAAATTAAAGTCCAGAATGTATGACATGATAAAACATACCAAGGGAAGCTCAGATAAGGCTGGTAAAACATTACCAATCTCTCGGCCAACGCAGCCAGCTTCCCCACAGAGCCACACGTCAGGACTTCCGGCTCCCTCGGCTTGGCCCCCAGTCCCCGCTCTGCAGCCAACAGCCCAAGCCACTGACCCCAGTCTCTGGGTCAGTTCATTTTAGGCAACAAGGTTGCTGACCTAATGCAGAGATTGGTCAAACCAAAACAAACAAAATAACTCTTCAAGGAATGGGCTTTCTTCGTTATGACAACCATGCTGAAGGAGACCCAGCCAGCATCCATTGCCAGGCAGGAACCACAGAGCACAGGGAATGCCGGGTGAAACGGTTGTGGCAGAATTGAAATTCTGAGACCCCATTTGCATCCTGTATAAAATTCTTGAACATATTTGGCCATTGCTCCCTGTAGAGGTTTGTTTCACAGAAGGAGTCGTTCCGAAATGTGTTCTTTAAAACACTCTTTGGGGAAAAAGTAAATTTAAATTTAGTAATGTGGCATTACAGTCCTTGGAAATAAAATTAATTTTATGCTGTTGTTCTGACAAAGTCAGGGAAATGTACTGTCTGAAGTGGCATCTTTTTTCCAAAACTTTTCTTCTCTTCCAAAGGGAAGATTTTTAAGCAACATTTCCCAGAGTATAATTGTTGGAATGGTGGTCCCATGAGATGCTCCATTAAAAAAAAAAAAAAAAAGGAGGAGGAAGGGGAAAAAAGAATTCTTTGGTCAAATCTGCTTGGAAACCCTCTATGCCTCTCTTAGATTCATCATAATATTGTCATATTAATGCCTCTTAAAAGAACCACAATAAAAAAGTCTGTTTAATTTTGCTTAACACAATAATCCCCAAACTGATTAGACCACAGAACCCTTTTTTCAATAATACCCATTAAAGCCCCTTGAGGCGAGAGCACCATGGAACCCACTTTGAGGAACCTGCCTTCACCCCAGCGAAGAGGAGAGGGGACGTCATCCCCTGCTTTCCGCCAAATGGTTTTGAAATATTCATCATTTCTCTCAAATGACAAAGGACAAAATATTGTTTCTACTTTTAATTCATTTCGCCTACAATTCCTGTAACATTTGGTATCTGATAAAGACATTTTAAACGAAAAGATACATTCAAAATTGGGAACTCACAGGCAGCAAACTGTTCTATTAGCCAGCCACCTGTGCCTTTGAAGGGGCTGGTTCTGCTCTCAGTTTCCATAACCTCTGGAAAGCCCTCTAAGGTACTAGAGCCTGCTGTTCAAATCTTCAACCAACCACACAGCTCGGCCCCTCTCCACCCAGCTGGGAAAAAAAACGTGCTGATCCTTTTTTGCAAACCCATGAAGAGTAGTGTCTAAAGAACTGACAGTATTGAAAGCATTTTGGAGTTCTTTGATTTCCTCACAAAACTGCATTGTTGCTAAATCCAAAGATGAGCATGACAATATCTGCAAGTCTACCAACTGTCCCCCTTAAACTTTGCTGTCATTTCTCTAAAGCTTCCGTTCACTCCAGCAGCGTATCATATGATGAACTCCAACGTGCCTCAATTAGATTCTAGCATATTTCTGGGAGTTTACACGCTTTTTGCTTGAGAGAACTAAGGGGCTATGATGCATTGATAATTTCTCCCTCCTCCCCATCCTGTGATCAAAGAAGAAATTTAAGGGACGATGCTATTCATTCAGAAATATATTTCCTAACAGCCCTCGATGTGCACAGAACAAAACAGCAAAAATCCCTACCCTAATGGAGCTGTGTGAGCAGATGGCTCAGACAGAGAACTTTCCAGCCAATGTGGTGGATCTTATCATAAAAACCAGTCAGAGAAGGGGGCAAATCTACCTTTAGCGGGGTTGTTGTTGTGCAAGGAAGGAGTCCAAAGTCATGACAAGAGGAGGGTTTATATAGACTGTCAACTGCAAATGAAGAGCAGTTCATGGGGTGAAGGAATCTAGGCTGCTCGGGAGAAGAAAGACCCCGGCGGAGAAATGGAGCTGGGGTTGAAGCCCCCAGAATCTCCCCCTGTGGAAACAGCAGAGTCCCAGGCTGAGGACGCCTCCAAGATAGCCACCTGAAGCCTGGGGTGGCAGATTTGCAAGAGGCGAGGTGGCTGTGAGAGGAACACAGAGGGGACAGTGAAGCCAAAACATTAGGGACCCTCATGGAGTACAGCGAGCGAGTTAGTAAAGTCAAGTCGCCCGCACAGCTTTGGAACCCTAAAATACCTCTGCGGCCTCCAGCAAAGTTCAGTGTGTTCTGGGCCAGGGGAGGGTGGCAGCCAGGGACAGGGACAGTGATCAAGAAGAAGCTGGCCCACTTGCCCGCCATCTGCAGTGGATGAGAAGAGCGCCAGCCAACAGACCCTGGGGCCTGAGCGCCCGTGGGACAGTGGTCCGTCCTCCCTCTCCCTCCCAGGTGAGAGGGCACTGCTGTGCGGCTCTCCCACACCCCGGGCCCGCGCCGTCACGCCCGGCTCACTGTCTGGTTTGAGCAGCGCACACCCTTCAGTGGCTCCCTGAAAAAACGCACAAGAGAGGCGCATGGTCTGGCTCTCCGTGGAAGACCTGCTTCGGCCGCAGCCTCTCGTGCTCGTTCTCGCTGGCAGGGGCGGCCAGGAGCCTGGGGGTGTCCTGACTCTGCGCTTCCATCAGGGCGCCCTGGCTGCTCGCTGTTTATTCCTCAACCACACGGGGGAGCTCCTTCCTCGGGGTCTCAGCACGGCCTGTTCCGCTGCCCAGAGCACTTCTCCCTCACATATCTCTATCGGTCTTTCTCATTCAGGACTCTGCTCAAATGTCACCTTCTCAGTGACACCTTCCCTGATGACCCCCACTCCCTGATTCCCCACACGCTCCGTGCACCCTCCCTGTTAGACGAGAATGAGGTCACACTGGAAGAGGGGGTCCCATAACCCAATAGGACTGGCGTCTTTATAAGAAGAAAGAAATTTGGAGACAGAGATGCGGGAAAACAACACATGACGATGAAGACAGAGACTGGAGTTACACAAGCCGAGGAAGACCCCAGAGGGCCAGCAGACCCCATGAAGCAGGAAGAGGCGAGGAAAGGCTCCCTGACAGATCGCGGGGGAGCGTGGCCCTGCCGACACCTCGATCTCGGACTTCAGGCCTCCAGAACTGTGAGAGAACACACGTCTGTTCTTTTAAGACCCCCAGCTTGTGCGACGTCATTACAGCAGCCGTAGGAAACCAAGCCACCATCTGATAGCCTCTATTTTTAAATTATGTATATAGTTTATCATCTGTCTCACCTCACAAGAATGCCAGCAGCACAGGGGCAATGATTTCTATCTGTTTTATCCACGTCCGCATCCTCGGTGCCTAGAGCAGTGCCCCCACACAGTACGTGTTTATAATGTTGGTGGAATGAATGAATGAATGATGAATGAATGACACCTATCACGCCTCCACGCCCACTGAAGACTTGTGCCCGGCTGCCAATCCGCCTCTCCCTCCTCATTCCCAGACAGCTTCGGTGAAGGATGGTAACCCCACCAGCACCCTGCCCTTTCATGCAGCTCCAGTCCCCTGCCGCTCCACCCTACCTGAGCTACCCTCATCCCACCCCTGAACTTTGGCACCACCTGGAACTGTCCGGACCAGCATTGGGGCTGGACCCAGGATCTGGCTACCTTTGGTGGAGACGTCTCCCAGAGAAGCTGTCGTCATCCAAGAAGTGAGAACAGTGGTAGTCAAGAAGAACCCAAGGCCTGTGGCTTGGGAGCAGCATCCCCCGCAGGGCTGAGGGGCTGGGGCGGGAAGAACAGGGGCAGGATAGGAAGCAGAGCCGGAGGGAGCCAGGGTCAGTCGGCTCCAGACAGAGGCCATGAAGAGTCAGGCGGCCCGGGGTTCACCTCATTGGGTGAGGTTGATGAGGGCGGCCAGCTTCAAGGGGCAGGGGCAGGCCAGATGGACTCCTCTCCATCCTCCACTCCCAGGGCCTCTCTGGAGAACTCAACCTCCATTCACTCAGCACGTAGTTACCAAGCACCTACTGCATGCTGGGCATACAGCAGTCCCTGGGGAGGCAGCGTGAACAAACACAGTTAGGGAACTGCCCTCCCGGATCTCCCAGGACGTCAGAGAACAGACACTAGTCATGTAACTAAAACATGCAGGGACACTTGCAGGCGCAATCCCAGGGTGCTGTGGGAATGCCTGACAGGGACCCCGGTTAGTCTGGAGGTGGGTCAGGAAAGGCTTCCCCGAGGAAGGGACCTCTCAGACCTGCAGGAGAAGGGGCCAGCCAGGCAATGGGAGAAAGGGGCAGAAACAGCTTTTCAAAAGCCCAGAGGACACGACAGAGAGTGGCAAGAGACGATGCAGGAGAGGGAGCAGAAACCCAAGAGGGCAACAGCTTGGGGACCATGTTTTGGACTCTATCCTTTGAGCAATGAGAAGCCATGTTGGGGGGTGGGGGGCATTAAAGGGAAAAGTGGCTTGACAGGATATATTTTTTTAAAGACCACTCTGTTGACTGTGCAGAATGGGCGGGCTGAGAAGCACTGATGGACATGAGGGACCAGTGAGAGGCGATGGAGCCAGGTGAGAGGCGATGGAGCCAGGTGAGAGGTGCTGGAGCCAGGTGAGAGCCGATGGAGCCAGGTGAGAGGTGATGGAGCCAGGTGAGAGGTGAGGAGGGTGGCCAGGGAGATGGAGCAAAGCTTTCTACATTTGGTGCTGAACTGGCTGTGGAGGGGAAGGAGAGAGAGGAATCGAGGACAGCTGCTAGGGAGGAGGTGGTACCATGCACCGAGAGCCAGAACATGCCAGGAGCGAAGATGATGCGCTTGGAACAAGGCCACCCTTGCCGAGAGCCTCTGTGCTCTGGCCCTGCCTTCCTTCCTGACATGCCACTCCCTCTGGCTCACTAAGCTCCTACCGCACAAGCCTCCTTTCAGTCTGTCAGACCTGCCAAACACATTCCCAAGACAGGACCTTTTCACCTGTTGTCCCTCTGGCCGGAACATTGTGCCCCAGCCCTTGGCCTGGCTGGATCCTCCTCCTCCCAGGTCAAGTCTCAACTCAAATGCCACCTCCTCCAAGAAGCTTTCCCTGACCACCTCTACCTAACGTCACCCCACAGGTCCCCATCCATTGCTCTGTTTTATGTTCTTCATGGCACAATCACTATCTACCGTTACCTTGTGTATTTGTTCACATGTCCATCAAATGTCCCTTCCCACCAGAACAGAGGCTGTGGGCAGGGACCTGTGCCTCGTTTCCCATGTGAGCTCCTGTGCCTAGAGCAGGGGCTGCTCAGTAAATCGGTGTAGAATGGACCAATGGATTACTGTGGCGTCCAGGAGCCGGGGGAGCCATGGCACAGAGATGGCCCTTTCAGCTCCAGGAAGGCAGGGACCAAGAGGGCAGGGTAGGAGGAGGACCTAGGACAGAGTCTTATGCAAGCGCTGGGAGAGGAAAGAGGAGGTGCTGGCTCGGGACCCTCAGAGAGAGGTGAGACAGGGACGAGCTGGGGGCAGGATCTAGCCAGGCAGGCGCTCCAGAGCCCAGGTCCCACGCTCCAAAGTCCACGTCGTCTCAGGAGTTTCCCCAAGTGGGTATTATCCTCATCCCATTTTACTAATGAGGGAGAGGATTTCAGCCACCCAGTGAGTGGCAGCCCCAGGGTGTGGACTCAGCATTGTTCTGGAGCCCACGGTCTCAGCCTGTCCTCTCCAGTGTTGGAAAGGGGAGAGCAGTGAGGAGGAGGGAGGGGCCGGGAGAGCAGCTGAGAGAAGAACTGAAAAGCGGGTGGGAGCAACCAGCCAGGCTGGCGATATTGAGCCCCAGCCTAGAGGGAAGCCAGGCTGGAGAGGAGCGAGGGGTGAGCAGAGCTGAGGACGGGACAGCAAGCGTGGGTAGCTCTTTGGAGTAATTTGGCTGCAAGCCAAATTGAGACAAGGTGGTAACTGGAGGAGCTGCGCCGGCAGAGGGGGGCTATTTTAAGGTGGGAGAAACCTGAGTGTGTTTTGAAGTTGGAGCCAGCAGAGAAGGAGCGATTTAAGAAGCGTTAAGAAATGGGAGTGAAGGAGGACAGTCAGCACTCCAGGAGGGGGGGGGATGCAGAGGAGAAGAGTGCATCCTCCTTGCGGGGAAGAGGGTCCCCTCCCGGGGACACATGGGAAGCCCCTGGCTCCAGGGGAGGTGGTCTTGTGGGTCTGGGGACAGAGTGGAGGGTGCCTGTTTTCTGTCACAAGTAGGAGGCGAGGGCATCTGAGCAGAGTGCAGGGGCGGGAGGCAGGGTTTGAGAGTGGGGACGGTTTGCGGTCATTCAGCACCGGGAGAGAGAGCTGGCTGGAGGGAGGGCGGACGTGGCGAGGATCCAGCGGGGCTGGTGGCCATTCTTGGTGCCATCAGGCTGTCCAGGGGTGACATGTTCTTTGGGGGCACCCAGCAGCCCAGGTGCAAGTTCAAGGAACAGAGTCGCAGCCTTCTAGGGCTGAGGTCCTACCAGGAGGCTCCAGGAGGGAGTGAAGGCAGGCAGCGCAGGGGCAGGGCTGGGGTAACACACCCTGGAATCTAACGGGGGGGAAGGAAGTGGGGGCGTGAAGGGGCTCAGGGATAGGGATGAAGTAGAGGCGGACGGGGTGCAGGGACCATCGTGAAAAGGTCTGAACGCGCAGGCTAAAGAATAGGGGTGTGACCCTAAAGCACAGCAACACCTGAAGTGGGGGTTTTAGAGACGGAGTAGTTCCAAGCCCTGTCAAGGTAGACAGACAGACAGAGGACTCAGTGGGGTGGGGAGGTTGGCTGAAGTCTCAGCCCTCCAGGCAGGAGGCAGGACACACAGAAGTCCGTGTGGCTCGGAAGGGCAGCCCAGCAGCCAGGGAGTAGGATGAGGCTCCTGTGTGAGTCTTTGTTTTGTCATTTATTGTTTCATTTTGCCTGGTGTGACGTGTGTGGTAACGCACTCACACAGTACAAGGGAGCGTAGAGAAAAAATAAACCCGTCCCTCTCCCTACACGGGGTTCCCCGGCCCAGAGGGAACCATGTCCCCACTTTCCTCTGTACGGGCTCCTTTCTAGCCCCCGAGGCTGAGGTAGTGGCAGGGGTAGAAGCCTCCCCCACTCCTCCCTCCCAGGCCTCAGGCTGCAGGCCCCTTCCCAGCACCCTGGAATCGCGGGGGCATGGACACTCCTGGCCACCCCTCAGTTGTGAAATCCTGTCTTCCCAGGCTCGAGCTCTCTCCGCCCCGGCCTCTAAGTGGTGGCCTGCCTGCCGGGTTGCACACTCCATCTCCTCCCTTCTCGCCCCAGTGACCCACCCCAACCCGATCCCTCCCCACAGCTCCATCTTCTGCTCCAGCAACATCACAGCCCAGACCCTCTCTGCTGAGCCCCAGCCCTGTACACTAATTGTCCACCTGACAGCTCCCCTGGAATGTCCCTGACATCCTGCCCCTGCCCCTGCCTGTGGACCCCTATCTGCGATGAGCTGGTTTATGGCCACCCAGCATCTGTTCACCCCAGGACTGAAACAGGACTTGGTGAGGATTTGGTGAGGAGACATCCCCCTCCTTTGGGCCTTGTGGTTTGGGGTGTCTCAACAGCCCCCCCCCCAAGTAAAGCATGCGACTGAGGCCTAGAACATTCCATACTGGCAGCATAGTACTTCAGGGTTAGCACAGAGTCAAACAGGCCCAGTCACAGCTGCTCCTGGGGTTTGGCCTGAGTGACCTGGGAGATGACCCCCCTCTTTCCTGATAGATTTAAACCTGAGAGGCCATAAAGCCACATCTAGCCTCACACGGAGGCTGAGACTAAAAACAGGCACACGTACCATGCGCTCGCTCTGTGCCAGGCACTCTACACATGTGAATCTTATGCCATCCTAACAAAAATGCACTTGCTACGCCCGGCTTTTCTCCCTTTAAAGAGGAGGGAATTGTGCCACAGAGAGGTTAAGCACTTTGAGCGGGTCACACAGCTAGCGAATGTGGCGCCAGCATTCAAATCCAGCGGTGCGATTCCAAGTCCTCGCTTGACCATTAGGCCACCCTGCCCGAGGCTGACACAGGTGAGCAGACCACACCACAGAAGGGAGGGAAGCTGAGGCCTGTTCTCATCTTCTGAGACCCGAGTCACTGGGGCCAGAGCTACCCCAGGATTTTCAGTTCCGTGGGGCAACAAATTCCCTTCTGCTCAAGCCAAATATCGTTTGGGTTTCCTGTAAATTCAGAACAAAAAAGTCCTAACTGGTAGCACATCACCCGGGTGGGTGGCAGGCTTCACATCCCCTCAGTTACCAGCGCCTGCCAGGAGCCAGGGTATGGTTCTCCCCCTCCTTTTCCCTCCCCTCTCACATCCAACAGTGATCAAAGCCTGAATCCCAAATATCGCTGGGATCTGTCCCCTTCCTTTCCACGCTCGTCCAGGCCACTAGAATTTTTGCGGGTTTTTGACCACAGCCCCGTTGCTGTCTCTCTTCCTCCAGCCTGCTCGCACCCCTGCCCCCAGACTTACCGCCTGCAGACGCCTGGCTGCCCCAGGGTAAATTCTACTTCTCTCCAGGTGCCATCCCTCTGGTCTCATATCCCTTCACACCCAGGCTTCTAGAGCACCCCCGGCCCGACACCCCTCTGCGCCTCTGCCCAGCATGTTCTTCCTCCCCTTCTTTACCCGTGAGCGCCCATTCAGTATGCCGCCTCCTCGACAAGCTGGTCACTTTCTGCTCTTGGCTCTGTCAACGCTGGGCCCCTCTGTCTATTTTAATTCCTTCCTAGACTGTGAGCTCCCCAGGGCCAGGGGACCTGTCTCATTCATCTCCTCGTCCCCAGCCCCCAGAGCATGACTGGCACAGAGCAGTCACTCAGTAAATACTAGGACCAGGGTGGGTGGTCTTCTCTGGGGATGGTCAGGTTCAGGGAAAATAATAACGTCACATGGTAATTACAGTGTAGAAAGCTTTTATCTACAGTCAAGCACATTACCTATTTGATCCTCACAATGACATTATTGCCTCCGTTGTATGAGGAGACTGAGGTTCAGGAAGGTTTACACTCTAGAATTCAGTGCACACGCTGACAAAATCCACTCTCATTTTAAACCGGGGGGGGGGGGCTCACGCTGGACTCTGATCAGACCCCAATATACCCAATGAATGAAGCGGCGCTGTTGCTCACATTGCCCACAGGGGGGCAGTCGAGTGCTGGCGTGAGAGTCACTGCCTCACCTCCTATTTGGATCTGGGTGTGGAGGGGAATGGCCACCACTGAGGAGAGACCAGGGGAGAGGGGCATGGCTGAGTTGCTATTTCAGTATCGCCCAGAAACAGTTCAAACTGGAGGGGGGGCAGGGAGTCACTAATGCCAAGAGTCAAGAGCTGGAAACAGACTGCATACGCAAGCTTGCATTACCAGCCTATTTAATAAGCAGCCACAGGACGTGATGGGGCATTGCTGGGGCACCCAAGACCTCCAAATGGGTGACACTGACCCACAGCCCTCAGCAGGGAAAGTCACTGGCCTGTCGGACCATGACCACCCTGCACCAGAGACAGGACATGCTCATCTCCCTGGAGGCCTGGTGGACAGGGGACAAGGCCAGCATCTGCTGCACCTAACATCCAGGGTGGGTGGCCACTTCAATGTCCATGACACACAGCAATCACCACAGCAATCCCCTGAAGCGCTGACCTCCCAGACCCACGCCCATGAGGACTTCAGGAGGCTGAGTGGAGTAGATCAGAGGCAGCAGCTGAGTGCAAGGGTCCCAGGTGGAGGTCTCACCACAGTCCAGGTTTCTCCCAGTCTGTCATCTGCACCGCGCATGGATCAAAGGTAGCAGGAGTTCCCACTGCAGCAGGCTGGAGGGAGAGCTCTCTGGGGGACAGACCACACAAAACTCAGGAATCTGTAAGAGACAGCCGCCCCCATCTTTGCTGGAAAGGGAGCTGCGCTATGTGGAAGCCAAGGAATGAACTGGATAAATCCCCAACAGCCTTTTCCAGCTCAGGGTGAAACTCAGGGGCTGGAGGAAAGTTAGGAAAGCTCTCCACCCACTGTTGCCCCTGCCTTTTCCCCAAGGACGGTGCATGCTGACAGAGCTTGCTGGCGATCCAGACACCCAGCCTCCCTCTTCACAGCCTGAGCAGGGGCTAGGGGAGGGGCCCGGGCATACCTCCCCATCCCCCAGGGTCATCCAGATTCCCGGCTCTACCCTCAAACAGGACCCACACTCCCATCCCTGCCTCAAGTGGGGGGCGACAGTGAGGAATCTTAAACCCCCTTCCAGGGACAAGGCTTCATGCAGGAGAGGAGGGGAGGAAGCAGAAGCCAAAGGCCTGGGTTGCCTGAGTTTCTGTGGCCACGTCTCTCCTCAGCATCCCAGTGGAACGGGCAGCGCTGGGGCGCCACGGAGTTGGGCCTTGGTACTAGGTGGGGCTGGAACAAAGCGAGGGCGGCATGGGGGCAGGGAAGAAGAGCTCCAGACCACACCGTGGTTCCTCCAGACTCCCTCCTCTTTGATCCGCCCTGCCTCCCCCTCTCCCAGTTACACAGTGTCCGGCTGTTCCAGAAAAAGGACATGGGTGCGGGTGCCGCTGCAGGAGAGCCGAAGGGGAGAGGAGGGAGGGGCCGCCTCTTCCCGCAGATCCCGCACACCTGGGGGAGCCGCAGGCGCCACCCCTGGACTCCCAGAGCCGGGGACCAGAGTCGCTGAGAGCTGGGTCTCCGGTTGCGCGCGGAGAGACCGCTCATTAGGGAGGTACCCGACTCTCCGCCGCCCGACTCCGGCTGCGCGGCCGGCTCTCACCTGTGCGGGCGCGCGGGTCCGGGAACAGGGGCCCCAGGGAAGGGCCCGGGAGCCTCGCTCCGCAGCAGCCGTCGGGGCGCTCCCTGCAGTCGGGCGCCGAGTCCGAGGGCCGCCTGCGGGCCGCGACCCTCGAGTGCAGCCGGGCATCTACGAGTCGTCGTCGTCGCCTCCGCTGGCGCCGCCGGGCTCGGCCTCGCGGGACGTGCGCCGCTCGCGGGCCGGCGGCGCGGCCAGGCCCTGGGCGCGGAGGAGGAGGCCGCCGCCCAGAAACAGGACCCCGCAGAGCACGAGCAGCAACAGCACGCCCAGCACCGCCGCCTGCACGGCGCGCGGCCCCTCGGGGGGCTCCGGCGGCACCCCCGACTGGTTGCAGCAGGAGCTCAGCCAGGCGGCTCGGGCCGCGGCGCCCGCTTGAGAACCGTTCATGCTCCGGCGCAGGCTGCCCAGATGTGCGCGGGACCGCCAGATGTGCGGGAGCCCTGGGGGACGGCCGGCGGGCGCTGCTCGGGGAGGGACCCGAGGGGCGGATCCCCGGCGCCCTCGCCGCCACCCCTCGCGCAGCGCGCTCAGGCCCTTCGTAGAGAAAGGGCTCCTCCACTGTGAACTAGGGGCCGGGGTATTCCTTCTCCTCCTAAAGGCCCACACACCCACGCATGCAAATCCGGCCACGCATGCAGCCAGCCAAACCCAGCGCTCTCCCTCCTTCCTGGCAAAGGAAGTCTAGAGGTAGCACCTCCCTCAGAGCCCTGAAAAGATCCTCCGGACCCCATCCCAGGTGCAGGCCACTGGACAAGCAAGGGCCATCCCCATTCCTGGGCTGTCTGTCCCCGGGACAAAGCTCAATACCGCTAGGTGGCCCAAGCGGCTACCAGAGCAGGAGGCAAGTGGGCAGCCTCAGGACCCGAGTGAAGCCTCTCCTTCCTCACCCATCATTCCCTTTGGGAGCCTCCTGGGCCTGGACGAGCAGGCCAGTGCCTCCTTGACTGCACAGCAGGGACAGATGGAGGGGAGGAGAATTTCAAGGCCCACCCCCTTCCCTTGCTCAGGCCCCAGACATCAAGGAGAGTTACAGACCAGTGGGAAAGCACAGATTTGAGTCCCCAGGCCTCCTGTCCTGACCCTGAGATCACTCCCCATACCTGCCGGAAATCACAATGCCAAAAGGGATGGAGATGTTACTGAACTGTCCACCAAGGGGAGCTCGCTAGCAGCTGGATGTCCCACAGCCAAGCCAGGTCAGGAGAGTGGAGCAGAGTCTGGCTGCAGAAAAGCATAGTCTCGGGAAGCTGGGATGGAGGGAAGGCTCTCCTGTCCAGGCCCCCCGAAAACTCCTGTAGCAAAGAGCTCTCTTTTTAAAACCAAAGTCACTGCCAGCAAACACCTTTATCAGCCAACCCCTCAGAGGGGATCAGGTGATGGCCAGCTAGGAGGAAAAGAGGTCCCTCAACAGGCCAGGTGGGGATCACGCACCATCAAGGACTTGCTGGGAGTGGGCCTTACCCATCCCCAAACCCCTGAGGACATCCCAATTCCCCAATGCCCCAGAGGTCAAGGGTAGGACATCACAAAACCTGTCATGGAATACCACGTGACCAAGGGTGGCTTGGAATGGGAAAAATGTGCCAACACTTCCTGGCCCTCCTGGCTACCTACCTGCTCCAGGACTGTGGGCAAGACCCCACCCCTGCCCCATTTCTCCTTAGCACCCCTCCCTACACAGTTCATTGAGTCTGGCTAGAACTGGCCCAGATATAGCCAAAAAGCATTGTAAAATATGGAATAAATCAATGAAAAACATACAATGGAGTTCACTGATTTGAGTGTGCTTGTGTAGAAATGCATGAGTTACCAACGTCCTAACAACCAGCAAGGACCAGCCCAGACTGGAAGAAGTGTCACCGGACACCAGTCTCAAATTGGCCAATTTCCAGAGAGAGAAACCCCAAATCGAATGAGCTTTCTGGTGCACGGGGGGGCCTTCGTGTGCTCTATGAAGACAGAGAAGATATTCTTTGGGGCCGTCACAAAGCAAAACCAGAAAACGTAAAGGCCAGGGATGTCGCAGCTTCCTTAGGGAGGGAGGAGAAATAGCACAGTCCTATCCAAAAGCAACAGATCCTGATCTGTGCCTCATTCATGGGACTGACCACGGTCACAGCTGGGTGGGTAACGCCTGCTTCTGTGAAGGTCCAACAAAGTACAAAATCAGTCAGTTTGAATCTCTCTTTAATCCCATCCATGCACTCCCCTCATCTTGGAATAATGCCCTCAACACACACCTGTGTCCTCACAGGTCTGCTGAAAAGTGTTCACGTTTCAGGGCAGAACACAAGCCAAGGGCAAGATGGCTCAACCCAAACTCCCATTCTCAGCTTTATTCACCATCCTAGCAGATGGCTCTTCTGTACAGTGGAGGAGGAAGGAGGACCCCCCAGGGGTGTGGGGAGACCGTGTAGGCCAGACTCGACCATCAGTGAAGGTTAAGAGGATGACCAGATACTGGCACCCACAAAACAAGGAAGCCGGGGGGGGGGGGGGGCGGTCCTTCCAAGTCTCATCAAGGACCCGGAGCATGTTCCAGAGCCCCAAGGGCCCAAGAGTACCATCCCAGAAGCCAAGGTCTGCGAGCCATCAAGGAGCACCCAAGGCCCCTGAGAGGCCTAGAGGGCAAGGGTGTCTTTGATGAGCCTGCGCATGGTGGTGGTGACCGAGGTGCCCAGGGCATCAGTGATCTGGAAGGAGATCTTGTAGAGGTAGGGCTGCACGTCCCGCAAGCTGGTGTCAAACACGTTGTCCACCTCGGACTGCGTGGGCATCTTGGGCAGGTACTCGTGCCGGTTCATCACCTCCACGATGCTGATGATCTTCTCGCAGAGCTTCTCGCCCACCTTCTCCCGGCAGATCTGCCGCTCCTGCTCCGTGGCCAGGGCCACCACGTGCACCTTGACCGTCCACACTTCCCAGGGGATGCACTCGTCTGAGAAAGGCCAGCGAGACTTCTTCTTCTGATAGAATTCCAAGGACATCTGCCCCAGCCCGTCGCCACCGGAGTTGCGCAGCGCATCCTGGGGAAGGAGGGTAACAGATGAGCAGGCCAAGACCTCCAAGGAGTTCCGGCCCTGGGAGGGCCTGCTTCCTACGCCCCAGGGAATCACCCTCTCCGAGCTTTATTAGTCCTTCCGGAAGGGGAAGGAAATGAGACCCAGAGAGGGTCAGGGACTTGTGTGAAGTGACACAGCAAACTGCCAGCCTAAAATTGAGTGGTTCCAACAAACCAACAAAATCTGTCTCCTTGCCCGACTCCTCCAGCTTCGTTCAGAATTGATGTTTTCAGGTGCTTATTCTGGGCCAGGCACTTAACACACACACTCTCACTCCCCATCTCAACAACTCTGTGAAGCAGGTATATTACCCCCACTTCAGTGAGGTAAAATGAGGCTCAGAGTCACTGGCCTGTGACCTTTGGCACAGTAACTTGCCAAAAGTCACAGGCCAGTGACTGGCTGCGTCAGGGTTTGAATCCAGACTGTCTGGTTTCAAAATCCTTGCTTTTCACCTTTACGTGAAGGACCCTCCTCCTCCTTCCACAACCCCACCCTTCAGCCCCTATCCTTCAAAACGTTCTCCAAAATCACCTTCTCTCCAACATCTCCCCAGGTAAACCCTATTTGCCTTCTCCACTGCCAGGGAAGCACAATCCACCTATTTCATTCACTCGACAACAACCGAGACTCAGTCGCTACAGAAAAGTGGGGGAGGAACTAGATGCCCAGTGACCCTCGATTGGAAAAAAGGAAGCCAAGGAACAGATGGGGGAGGGGAAGGACAGGTCAGACTGGCTGCTTCCTCTCCTCCTTGGAAAAGCAAAGGGGATCATGAGGTCCAATAATTCTGCCTAACCCCCCAGAGGGTGTGGTGGCCCCACACTCCTCCTCCTAGGGCAGCTGGGACCCTGGACACCTTTCCATCTGAGTTAGGACCAACCCAGAGGGTAAGGATACTTCCCTCAAGCCCTGAACTGCCCATGAGGGAGTAAGCCTCTCCTTCATAGACAAACCAAGGCCCGTGACGTGGATGGACAGCATCAATGGCTAACACTTCTGTAATGATTCATTTAATCCTCACAGTGCATACACCCTATGAGGTGGGGACAATTATCTTTCCAATTTTATATACAGGGAAACCGAGGCCCAGAGAAGTGGAGTGACCTGCCCAAGGTCACACACGTGGTGGGTGGTAGAGCCTGGCTCTGGGGTCCGTGCTCTTCACCACGTGCTCTACGTGCCTCTCACAGGCATCTGGAAGACAGAGGACTGACTACAGTGCCTCCTTGCAGGGGGACTGGGAAACTCTCAGGAACTTCTGGGCTCAGAGGGACTGGGGGGCCGAGCACAGTACAGGGGCTCTTCCAACATTTGTGGAATGGAAGTCAGACAACCTCCCTCTTCTGACCCCAGAGATGGTACCTTAAAGAAAAATTCCCTTTGAGACTTTAAAATTTTAAAAATACCCACTCACTGCAATAGGGGAACACAGCAACCCTGAATGAAGACAAGAGTTAAAAACCACACCCCCACTCCCACCCCGAGGTGACCAACATTAGCAGGCTGGTGTGTCCCTTCCACCTGGCCCCACATCCACACAGGCACAGACAGACATGGGCCACGCTGCCCAAAGGGATGCTCCACTTGGATGGCAATGGCCTGAGCCCAGGAATCCTCCCTCAGGGCCCTTCACGTGGGAAGGGCCCAGATTGGTGAAGGCCAAAGTGGAAACAGAAGCCGAGAGAAGGTGCCAGTAGAGAGAGCTGTGGAGTCAGACAGAAGGTCAAGACCACGGGGTCAATGATCAGCCCAGGGACCTGACCGCCAGTGCTGCGAGAGCCTCCTGCTCTCCTTCCCTGGGTAGTTCTGTGAGCCCCCCACCTCCCTCCCCACACAAGCTCCCCAGAGGAGCTCTGAACACGCCTGTCCCTTAGAACCAGAAAGAACCCAACACACACACCCAGGAAGGGTAAGCTGGTCCAACAGCAAGCAGGGGTGGAGAGGCACTGGAGGTCCACCTGCCACCCGCTGAGCCACACCCCTACCTTGAATTCCCCGACAACCTTGCGCAGGGCACGGTCCAGCTCCTCAGAGGAGACACGCACGTAGGTGAAGTCAATGAAGTCACAGTCGACGTCCTGGGTGCCCACGGTGCCGATGGAGTAGGTGCCCTCCTTCTTGTAGTGGAACTTGCCTGTGCTGCGGTGCAGAAGCACCGTGTGCAGCACGGCCAGCATGGCCTCCTCCACCTGCCGCCCCTCCACCGAAACCTCCAGCACCTCCGAGCGACAGTTCATCCTGCAGCCAGCGGCCCACACCGAGGTGGGGGACAAGAGCAAAGACGGGGGAACTTCACCCCACCCAGGGGCCACCCTGCAAGAGGAGCCAGGTCAGAATGCTGACAACTTCTGAATGGTCTGCATGTCACCTGTTCCGTTCCTTCCAGGCCCAGCCCAGCCTCTGCCTCCACAGCCCTTCTCCGCATTTCGGCAGCACAGACTATCGGAGAATCTTAGCCTCTCGGGATCAGACAGGGGAGAGCTTGCAAGTTACCGGTCGAAACCACCCGCCAAGGCCTGGATTCATCACGGTATTCAGTGCAGTTCACAGGCAAGGCTCACTGTGCAACCCCCACAAGGCACCGGCCGTTCAAAGGCAAGCTCAGCCCCTGCCCTTGAGGAGTTGCTAGGATGGAGGAGAGACAGGCAGGTAAACGTCACCACAGTGGCAAGACTACAAGGTGGGAGCAAGAAGAAAAGGAAGACTGGAGCCTGGTTTCCTGGGACCCTGAATGACCAGGTGAAGACATTTGGTCTCTGTCCGGAGGGCAGTGAGGAGTCAACGCATCACTGTGCCAAGACCAAATCTGTGCATCAGGAAGGTAACTCTGGCTCAGGAGCAAAGGATGGCTCTTCACTACTCAGGGGTCACGAACCACTCTGAGAAGCCAATGAAAGCTAAGAAGACTGGGCTTTAAAACCTGACTGACACATGCACATACATCCGAAACCTCCCATATTTCCAGGACCGTCCACAGACTCTGGGGTAAAAACTTGCTGATTT
The DNA here is from genome assembly GCA_031878705.1 of Tapirus indicus. NCBI lineage: Eukaryota > Metazoa > Chordata > Mammalia > Perissodactyla > Tapiridae > Tapirus > Tapirus indicus. Next base: position 138,191,491 of record CM062918.1, on the reverse strand, counting down.
AAGGCAGAAAATCTGGGCAAGAAGTCCAGATAGAGGCCACTACAGTAGTGGCAGTTACAGAGGCAGCACACGGGATATGGGGAGTGAAGTACAGAGTGGGGGTTTTCATGTCCAACAGTCCAGGGTTTGAATCCCAGCTCTCCTATATCGTGCTCTGTGACCTTAAACAAATCGTTCAACCTCTCTGAGTCTGTTATATCTGTAAATTTTAATTGTTGTGAGGATTAAATAAAATAACACATGCAAAACGTAGTAGAATAGTGGTTAAGAACAGTCACTCTAAAGCCAGACAGCCTGGGTTAGAACCCCAGCTCTATCGCCTGCTCCCTGTGTGATCCCGGGCAAGCTGCTTAACTCCAATGTGCTCGGTTTCCCCAATCTATAAAAAGGGGATATTAACAGCCACCTTGAAAGGGTTGTCTCCAGGATTGGATGAGTTAGCATCTATAAAGCACTTAAAGCCACACCTGGCAAGTGGCAAACAGTAAGTACTAGCTGCTGTAATTCATTATCATATAGTTATTGCCGAGATGACGCAAGGCCACATGACAGCACTGGTGGCGGGAGTGGGAAGGAAGGAACACACCTGAGATCCAGAACTCGATAAGTAATTGAATATAAGCCCAGAGGGAGAAGGAACTGTCAAGTTTCTTAGCTGAGAGTGTTCCGCTCACAAACCTCCCCTGATGGGGAACCTCCGACAGCAGACCATTCCATCTTCAGACAGCTCTATCCAGTTACTCCTTCCACTGAAGGAAGCTGTCTCTTTCTTCAAACCACTAGTCTTCGTTTTAGTATCAGGAGCCACAGAATAAGTCTCACCCCTTTTCTATAAAAGAGCCTTTCAGACATTCAGAGGCAACTCTTCTATCACCTCCTTACCCCTTCTACAGGCTGAAGGTCCTCAGTCCCCATAAACATGCCAGCTTGACATCACATCTTTTCTCCTCAGCATCCTCACAGCTCTACATGTATCCCAGTTTGTCTCCATCCCCCTGAAACTGCGGTGCTCAGCACTGAACACAGGGCAGCAGTCTGCAGACTGCTCAGAGATCCAGCCGGGTCTACCTGTACTAGTCATCTTTTCACAGGGGTTGTCTTGTCTTTCCCACTAAGCAGACAGTTCCTTCAGGGCATAGACTGTATCCTATTCATCACTGGAAACTCAGTACCTGGAACCTAGTACAAAGTAACCGCTCAATTCATCCTGACCCAGGAATTCCAGGTCCTTCACAGGGTTGCTGGATTGCTTTCTCCTACGCTTAGTTCCAGGATGCGCAGGGCTCTCTTGCTCATTTCTGCTCTCTCTTTTAACTCCATCCAGCAATCTCCCACCTAGGGACTCCCAGCTCTGGTCCAGCTCCCATTTCCTTCCACAACTTTCCCCCTCTTGAAGGTCCCCCCAAAACCTTCAAATAGACCATACATCTCCTCACTTTTGCCCCAAGCCCAGGCTCTTCCCTCACTCTCAGCGCTGTTCTGGGCTCCACTCCTCCAGAAAGTCGGTACCGCCCAACCCCAGCCTCCTCACACAGCAGCCACCTTTGGTCTGTGATGAGCTTGTCTGTCCCCTCACCTTCATCCCCTTCCCGGCCTCCGCTTCCGCCCCCGGTGAGCAGAGAAGTCCTCCAGAGCAGGGCCTAGAAAGTCTCGTCCCTCTGGTGCCCCCAAGGCCCCGGTCTGCAGAGCACAGGGGCAGAGCCAGGCCGGAGCCCAGGGCACCCCCATCCCCACCTTACGCGTATATGCTGGAGCTCGGATCACTCAGGCTCGGACCATGCCCTTCGTCCTCCTCACGCCCAGGTGCGACCTCCGCAGGTAAGCCCCAACCTCCGCGCGGGCGACCGAGCGCAAGAGATGGACTAAAAGCAAACACAGAAAGCTGGCTATTCGGCCCGGCAGCAAGAGACTCCCGCGGGACGCAGGAAGGACTCCCCGCCTGGGTCCCGTTTCCCCCGCCACCACGGCCCGCGCACCTCCACGGTCCAGGGAGGGTCTCGGGGGCGGCGCCCCGCGCGGAGCCAGCCCGGGCTGGGGGTTCGAGGCGTGCCCTCCCGCCCGCCGGCCCGGAGAGGGCCCGCGCCCGCACAAGAGATGGGACAGACGGTGAGAACGGTCCCCACCTCCCGAGCCGTGTCCCCCGGCCACGTACCGCCCTCCCCGCGGGCGCCGGACCACCGCGGCGGGAGGCGGTGCCGGCACCGGAAGGCCCCGCCCCGCCCCTGCGAGCCGGCGGGTCCCACCTGCTCACCCGCCTCCGGCGGGGGCGCGGGCGCGCTCGGCCGGGCACTCACACCGCGGCAGCTGCCCGGACCGCTTGACGTTCACACCAGAGGACACGTCGAGTCATATGCTGCTCCAGACTTTGTGTGCTTCCTTTTTCTTGATCATCTCTCGGATTTTAAGATTTGACGGTAAGAAGTGTCCCCCTCCTTTGGACGAGCCCATTCCCTCCCACCACCGAGAATGTTGTTGTGTTTCGGCTGGAACAACTCACTTCCGCCATAGAGATGAAAGGGAAGGAGAGGCCTGATGGGCTCTGTGCTGCCTCCCGAGGCTGAGAGGAGTCATCGGCGGCGAGCCAGCCTGGGACGGAGACGTGGACCCCCAACTCTGGGACCAGAGGCCCGGAAGGGGCACGAATCCCCCAAGATGAGGGGCATGCCATTTGGAGAGGTGCCCAGGCCAGTGTGCTGCATGAGGCTGAGTGGATGGCAAATTTAGTTTGTCCAATATGCATAATAGACAGGATCCCTGCAAAAATGATGGAGAAAGGCGCTTAACCTTAAGTCTGTGTTATCATCACACAGGAGCAGTACTTGCTGCTCTACCGTGACCGATCTGGTAGCACTTTTTGTAAGATTTGTAATTCTGCCATTGTCTATGTGTGCCTCTTCACATAATTCATCCTTTCTGGTTTCCTCCTCTATCAACAGGGAGCTGTTGTGAGGACAAGAGATAATTCATATGAAAAACCTTTGTTTTGTATGACTTCGTATGACTGTCAAGTGTCATACGAATCTGAGTGCATATCTAGTGCTATGTAACCTCCCGGGAGCACGTTTGGTTCTCCATGTAGATTGTAAACCCAGGGCAGGCAGACGTTCGTCAGTTGCTCTGTTAATGCCCACAGAGCCTCGCCTGCCCCCAACCCCAACAGGAAGCACTCCTGAGTTGTTTACTTGGGGATTAAGATGCTCATTTTCCTTCCACACACTTTCTCTCCCAAAGTAATGATGGTTAACATTTATTGAGTGAAATGGAAAGGGCATGATTCTAAATGCTTTATATATATATATCAGTTAATTTAAGCCTGATACCAATCACTCCTACAAGGTAGATAAAGGAATTGGCCCTGGGAAAGGTTAAGTAACTTGCCCAAGGTCACTCAGTAAGCGGTGGAGCCTGGGGTTCAAATTCAGGATTCCTTACCACTACAGAAGTTCCCCTTCTGGATTCTCCACCCTGACCCCCCATGCACTACCATTGTCCAGTACTCCCCGCCCAACGCCTGCTCTCGTGCCTTGGTTAGTCATGTTTGCCAACTTTCTGCTATGGCTGATTTCAAGCTACAGGACACCACTGAATGCAGAGTCCAGAATGAATGAAGGATGATATTTTGATCATCAGAGGTGCAATTGGCTCCCGAGTACCGGCTGGCTCCAGCGCACCACTGTCACCTACCCACCCTTTAGGCTTCCCCTCTCATACTCAGCTCTTCCAAACCCCCCTATCCAATCCCCTCTTCCAACTGGCCTCCCCCCATCTGTTCCCCATCTCTTCTCCTTCCTCCCCATAGTTCTGCCCTTCTGCAGCCTTAGTCTCTGGTCTGTCACTTTCCCAGGTGTGGGTACCTCTCCCTGGGCAGCCTTGGAGTACCCCCAAGGCCTGGGGAAGGAGAAAGCTGCCTGCCTTACAGACCAGCAACCTCTTCTGTAGCCTGGACTTAACCAGGACCGAATCTCAGGAGAAAATATGGAGAGGGGAGAATCTGTGAGGAGCTGAAGGAGGGGGACCCAGGGAGGTTAGAACCAGCCCTGGAGAGGGGGAGGAACCAGGGCCCAACTCCCAGAGACTGCCAGTGAGTGAGAGGAGTGACTGATTTCTCTCTCCCAACCCCACCCTGACACACTCTATGTCAGCACCCTTCGCTGCCACTCTCCTGACATCATCGTCATCGCTACCACCAATCATTGGGCTTTACTGGGCACCATGCCAGCACTTCACATGCACTATTGTGCTGATTTCTCCAACTACCTTTGAAGGGAAATACAATTTCCTCCCAATTTACAGATGATGAAACTGAGGCTCAGTGATATGTAGTAACTTGACGTGCCACAGGATGCCCAGACATTTGATCAAACATTATCCTGGGTGTGTCTGTGAGGGTGTTTCTGGATGAGATTAACATTTGAGTCCTTAGACTGAGTAAAGTAGATTGCCCTCCCTAATGAGGGTGGGCCCCATCCTATCAGTTGAAGGCCTGAATAGAATAAAAGGGCTGACCCTCCCTCAAGTAACGGGAACTCCTCTTGCTTGACTGCTTTCGGGTTGGAACAGACTTCCCTGCCTTCAGACTCAAACTGAAGAATCTGCTCTTCCTGGGTCTCAAGCCCGGTGCATTTGGAACTATTTGGACTGGAAGTACGCCATCAGCTCTCCTGGGTCTCCAGTTCGCTGACTGCAGATCTTGGGACTTGTCAGCTCCATAATCACATGAGCCAATTCCTCATAATAAATATCTTTCGATATATACACATCCTGTTGAGAACCTGACAAATACAAGGCCACCCAGCTACTCTCTTCATTGCACAAGCCTTTTTGCCCGCTCTTGTCCCTACTCCAAAACACGCCGCCTCCACGGAGGCTTTCCTGCCTGAGAGTGAAGCTGAGTCCCTCACTTTCCCTAGCTCAGGCCCAGATGCTGGCCAACCCTTGCCTCCTCTCACCTCCCTGACTCCTTACAGGGCAGTCCTCATTGCATCGCAGACCCTGAGTCCTGTGCCCGTCGGAGTGGTCCCAGGGAGATACTCCTGGGCAAGAAAACACGACAAATGGCATGAAAAATGGCAGCAGGTTTTGAGGAGCCAGAGGGGGCCAGGATGAGGCTACTGCTGTATCCCAGAGAGATGCCTGTGGCCTGGAACAGAAAGTGACCCATTCAGGGGCCAGCCTGGCGGCGCAGCGGTTAAGTTCACACATTCCACTTCTGTGGCCCAGGGTTCACAGGTTCAGATCCTGAGCACCTACCTGCTCACCGCTCATCAAGCCACGCTGAGGCGGGGTCCCACACAGAAGAACTGGAAGGACCTACAACTAGGATATACAACTATGTACTGGGGCTTTGGGGAGAAAAGAAAAAAAAAGAGGAAGATTGGCAACAGATGTTAGCTCAGGGCCAATCTTTCTCAAAAATTTTAAAAAATAAGTGACACGTTCAGAGTGAGGAGGAGCCCCAAGCCCTGCTCTCAGCAAGTTGGGTTGTCACCAGAAGACAACCGGGATGGCTGCAGAGAGCACAGGAGACCAGCCTGAGGAGATGGGCAGGAAGGGGGTTGGTGTTTCCAGAAAGAAGTGGAACTAAAGAGAATTATTCTGGGGAGGCTTCCTGGAGAAGGGGAAAGAAAAGAGCTTGGGGGAAAGGTCCCACTGAGAGCTGAGGGTGGAATTGGAGGGTTCTGAAGGAGGAGAGGCAGGGACAGAGAGCAGACTTCCCAGCCAGAGCCCAGAGCCAAGGCCTGTCAGGCAGACGGGCGATTGGCTGAGGCCCTCTGAGCCAGGCCTGCAGCATAGGCCTGTGGAGAGACCTCGAAGGCCAACCCAAGACTTTGGGAGTAGGGAGCTGGCTTTGCATGGTGAGCTTGGTCTCGGATGGCCCCACCCCATCCTAGTGTGTGCCCAAGGGAGAGCTGAGCCCTGAAGCTAGCACTGCAGGCCACCCCCAGTCGCTCCAGAGCTGACCCCAGTGGCGTCATAGGGAGTGACTCAAGGCCCAGCAACAACAATGAGTGGGACTGACGTCAGGCTGGGGGCTCCTGACGGTGGCCAGCCTGGCTGGGGAGCCAGCACCCTGCCTGCTGACCCTCTAGCCTGGGCCAGGGCACGGGGGTGAGGAGGACCAGCTGTCCCCTTCTGACATCTGGCCCCTGGGATCCTGGGCAGGGGCTCCTCCACCTCCCACCCTTTCTGGGATGTCACTCCCAGCCCCCCCTCCTCTGAGGCAGAGGAAATGGTTGGGCGGACAGATGAGAGAGTGGCAGAGAGCGTGAGAAAGAGGCGCCTCCCAGCCCCAACCTCATCAGGCAGCCTCTAGACCTGGACGGGCAGGAGGTGGCATCTGTGCCTGTTCTCCTGGGGGATGTGGGGATCTGTCCTTGTGTGGTGGGGAGAGTGGTGTCTCTTTCTCCGGGAACGTCCATGTGTTTGTCACTCTGGCCAAGTTGGGGTGGGGGTGGGGCTTTATGTCTGTGTCTGTCTCTCAGGGGCAAGGGGTCACCTCTCCTTCCTACAAGGTCTGTGCATCTGCTCCTTTGGGAGAAGTGTGTGTATCTGTTGTTCTTTGGGGCAGAGGATTCTGTGTGACTGTCCTTGCAAAAAGAGAGGGCTGTTTACCCACCCTGGTAACAGAGCCTCTTCATCGACCCCTGGGGAGCCGCTTTTCTGTCCTGGTTTCTTGTCAGGGTGGGTGCATCTCTATCCACACAGTATTCCAGTTACCCAGGAGGGCGCCCAGGTCTCCTGCTTGGTCTCTCCCAAGGCTGGACTCCCTGGATGGGGGCCCCTTCCTTCTGATGTGCCCGGACTAGGGCAGCAACAGTCAGCACGCTGCCCGCCTGGCTCGCAGCTGGGCACTGCTCCCTGCTAACGCAGCATGTACCAGGAAAAGGCCCCCCCTCACTCCCCTCCCCGGCCCAGCTGCCACCCCCAGCCCCCGCGGCCACGCCAGGCTTGATTTATGATCCTGAAAAGGGGCCAGACAGTGCCAGCTCCTGGGTCAGACCTTCAGGAGACCTCGAGTGGCCCCCCCCTGCCTGGCAGGGTCAGGGCCCAGTGGGCGGCGAAGGGAAGCCTGGGTGGTGAGGAGGATGACTGGAGCATGAGCCTGGGGGTGGGGGGCGGGACATAGAAGCCAAGGCCAGACCTCCAGGGCCCCGAGGCCCTTCAGCCAGCTCTGAGTCCAGCTGGGGATCCTGGAATGTGCCTCCTGCCCTCAGATGTCCCTGTCATGTGGGAAAGGAGATATTGGGGTGGAGAGGGGTTTTCCTCAGCTTTGCACTAACTGCTTCCAGTCCTCACCACAGGGGGCTGGAGGTTTCAAAATCCCACTAGCCAGCCTAGGCCTTACCCAAACAGTCCCCAGCCTGGGACCAAGGCAGGGCCTGGCAAAAGCCCGAGCCTGGAGCAGGGGTGGAGGCAGAGGTTTGGGGCTGGGCTCTGCCTGCTCCAGGGAGGACAGAACAGCTGCCAGCGGAGCTGTGGGGCTATAAGACCAGGCCCGGACAGGGCTGGAAGGAGGATGGACAGAGGCTCACCCCTTCAGCCTCATCTTCTGAGGAGGCCCAGTGGCCCTGGGGTCTCTGCTGCAGGCAGGCACTTGGTGGTGGGGTTGGGGGGTGGCTGGGGCTTGTCCAGATTTAAGCAAAAAGTCCCTAGGAATCCCCAGGCCCAGCTCTCACACGACGGGGACCCAGCACTGCCCTCAACCAGGACATGCCCCACAGCTGCCTCATGAAAGGACATCACTAGCAATCTGCTGACTGTCCAGCCAGCACGCAGCGGCCTCCCACCCCTGACAGGCTCTTTCACAGGCTTCCATTTGCAGCCACAGAGCCGTACCACACTGATGAGGATGCTGGACACTCAGAGCAGACCACGTGGCACCGCACAGCTCAAATACAGAGTGGTTGCCCGTGACCTTCAGAAGCTTCCCGGCCTCCTTGAGGCTGACCCTGACCGTCTCCCTTCTAAGGGGACTAACTAAGTTCTGGCGGCCAGAGTCCAGGTGCAGGACAGCTTCCTCCATGCCAGGCCCCAGGGAAGGGCCGTCAGGCATAGACCCCTTGGGTGTCGAGCACCCACTCAGACCCTAGACCTCGGAGCCACCCCTCCTCAGTCATAGTGGCACCTCAGGGCTGGGGAGGGGGCCAGGGCCTCTGGGCACGGGGCCCAGCGTGGGTGGGGTAGGGGGAGACAGGGAGGCAGGCTTCCTGGGTCTCCGTGTGAGGACAAACAGCAGGCTTTGAGGCCTTGGAAAATCCCGCCCGGGATTCCAGGCTCTGCCGGCGTCACTGCCTTTTGACTATTGTCCCCTTCGGAAATGGGCCCAGCCCCCGGCCAGCAGGGACAGAGCAACCATTGTGAGGCCCTACCGTCTCAATGCCCCCTTGTTTGCCCTCCCGGCCCCTAGCAAGACTCAGAGGCCAGTTCTTCCAGTTGCTCAGTGGAAAGAAAGAGCCTGCCTCCAGGCTCCAGCCCTTGGGTGGGGCAGGGCGGGGCTGGAGAAATCAGCCCCCTACCCTGTACTCCAATCCCCAGAATCCCGGAAAGGAGCCACCAGCCATGGACCTTCTTTTATTTACAAGGCCTGGGCAGGGAGACCGAGTGGTTCATTAGTTAGACGCAGCCAGCTCAGCCGCTGAGAAGCCCAGTGACCTTGGGAAAGTCATTTCCTTTCTCTGAAATGAATTCTCCTCTTTAGTAGAAACAACAGCTATTATTTATTGGATATTCGCTATGTGCCAGGCACTGTTGGAAACACTTTTATGCATTCATTCATGTAATCATCATAGCAACGTTATGAAATAAGTACAATTATTTTCCCCATTTGCGGATGAAGACGCTGAGGCACGGAAAGATTAAGTAACTTGCCCCAAATTCCACAGCGAGAAAGAACTGAAGCCAAGATTTAAACCCAGGTGGTCTGGTTCCAGAGTCCTTGCTCTTTATGGCTCGGCTGTGCTGCCCACCTGTGGGGTGGGGATAACCACAGGGTGGGATCTGGGCTCGAAATGACAAATATCATATGAAAAGGACCTGGTGGGTGGTGAACCATGATACGTCGTAGCGTCGTAGCTGTTGTCATCACTCTGTGTCTTAAAGACCTATAGGGACCAAGAGTCTCCATTGGCCCACCCCATTCCCAACCCTCAGCCCCTCCTCAACCACCTAAATGGTCCTTTTTCCCCCCTCCCCAGGGGCCTGTCCTGTGCTCAACATCTGTCTGTGCTTTAAAGGCAGGGACGTGGGAGAGAATGGCCCAAAGAAAGAGGGACTCAGTCCAGCCACGGCTGGTGGGAGATTTCCCGGCAAGCTCTGCTCCTGACCAGAGGGCTGCCACCAGACTCACCTCCCCAGTGAAAAGACAGGGAAACCAAGGCTCAGGGAGGAGGAGGGGCTTCTCAGAGAGCACCATGGAGTTGGAGGCAGGGCTGAGAACAGAAGCAGATCTCCTGAACCCCCCACCTTGCCAGGTGCTGGTGCTGTGACACAGCTCACTCAGGGGCTCTGGCGGGGGTGCCAGAGACAAGTGCTTGGAAGTCCACACACTGCTGGGGGTCGCCACAGGGCCCAGGGCTCCCCAGCCCACCCACATGGGGACACTTCAGAAGGCCTGGGGCTAGACTGTCTTCCCTATGAGGGCATGCGGTGGGGGGCTCCTTGAGGAACCTGCAGGCTGTGGCTGGAGCACCAGGGAAGGCCCTCATTCTGCCCCTCTCTGGAGCAGAGCCCTATTTTGATCAACTTCCAACCAGCAGGGGCTGCCCTTATCCAGTCAGTTCCCAGGGGCTGTGGAGGTGGAGACTCAGGGTCCTGGGTCAAGGGTTGTCAGGAACAAGTGAGAGGGACGCTGCTTTCGGGGCTCCTACCAGGTCCTTGAGGAGGAAACTAGGAGGCTGGACTGTCACCGAGCAGAGTGAAGGGGACTGGACCCTGCATGGTGGCCAGCTACTTTAGGCCTCAGGTTGGGGTCGATCTAGGTTCATGTTTCTCAAAAGAGTGGCCCCCAGTCCACCGGCATGACGAGCACCCATTTGGTAAAGGTACCAATTCCTGGGCCCCACTCCTCACCAAACACGGGTCTCTGGGGTGTAGCCTAGGAATCCACATTTTAAGCCAGCTGACTAAGCAACTGAGCTTCGGGGTGGGAGAACCGACGTGGGGCACTTGGACACTCTTCTTGCCAAGAGGGCAAGGGCCACCAGCAACTTGGGTTCTGTGGCTGCCGCACCAGGCACGTGGGGAGGAACGTTGAAAACAGGGATGGAAAAAAGACTCACAGTGGGTAACAGCAGCTGCTGGTACCATTCTGGGCTGCCCTGGCCCTAGCCCCGTGCTAAGCACCACACACACGCCTGTAATCCCAGCGGCCACGTGAGGTGGGATACGCCCCCTCCCCATTTTGCAGATGTGGAAGCCGATTCAGAGACCATCATCCCAGGTTAGAAACTGGGACAGCCAGAGTGGTGCTCATCATCAGTGTCAGCCTCCACTGCAGGCCCCGTCACAGGCCAGGCCTCTCATTGGAGGCTTTCTACAAAGCAGGTGCCATTACAATCCACCTTTTACAAGTGAGTAAACTGAAGCCCTGTTAGCTTAGGTTGGAAACGTCCATGATCTATGGCGAGCCACCTCTGTCTCTTATGTAATGAGGGGGTGTGGGGGTTGTTGTGGGGGAGGGTGTCAGAGATAGACAGGATCTCAGTTTCAGCTACATGTCTATTTTTTATTCAATATATTAAATATATTAATCAGAAAAGTCACATACTATAAATCCAGGAAAATACACAAATATAAATGTCAGAATCTGTCATTTGTCTTCCTCCTAGAGTAAGTTTATGTACATTTGGAAGGAGGGTGGGAAGAGAGAGCAAGTAGGAAGCGGCTGGGAAAGGCTCGCCCAGGCTGCTGGGGGCCCATCCCTCCCTCCCAACCCCCACTCCCACCTCAACCTCTTCCTTCCTGTATTTACAGCAGCATTCAGCTTATTTACAGCACGGCGGTGTGTGTTAAAAATGGTTTATCTTACAAAAACATGAAGGCCAGGGGCGGGCTTGGGGGGTAAGACAATAGTAGGGGGTCACCCCATGAATGCACCCCCTTCCCCAGGGCGTGAGCTCCCTGCCAATCTCCCAGTGGGGGGCTGGCCAGTCTGCAGCTCAAGCCCAGGCCAGGGGGTGGTGCTCCGGGGATCCGTGGGCCATGGGCGAAAGGCACGTGGGGTGACATCTGAGCGTGTATACACAGTGCACGCGTGTTCCCGGGCTGGGGTCAGAAGGGCAGCGTGTCCATAAAGATCTTGTCGACGATGGGTGGAGGGGACACCAAGTCCTCCAGCTTGAGGTAGAAGATGCGCTGCAGGCCCTGGGTGCACAGGGTCCGCAGCTCGGGTAGCTTGCCCAGCAGGCGTGACAGGCAGCTGGCCGGCTGGGGCTCGCCCGCCACGGCCGAGACGTGCTCCTTCAGGCAGGTGGCGATGCGGTTCTGCAGCTCCTCCACCCGCCTCGGCTCCCGCAGCCCGTGCCGCTCTGGGGAGGGTGCAGGATTAGCCACACGTCCGAGGACCAGACCCCACCTCCCGCGGGTCTCTAAAGCTGCTGCCCCCGACCTCACACTTCTCTGGCACTTTTGCAAAAGCAACGTTCACACACATGAGCCCGTTTTTGACCCCCATCAGAAGTCTAGGAAGGCAGCAATGCTCATATCCTACCTTCCAAGTGAGAAACTGAGGCCCAGAGAGGTTAAATGACTTGCCCAAGGTCACAAAAAAGAAACAAAACCCTAACCCTGGCTTTCTGACCAGGCCAGTGTTTTTTTTTAATCCAGACTCTTCTGAGCAGCCCTGGAGTTGAGCAGCAGTGTTTTCGAGGCCACTTCCAGGGAAAGATGGCCCCAAAACCCACCACTCCCTCTTCGGCCCAGAGTGACTCAGATTTTATCCTATATAGTTGGGTGCCCCGTGAAATCTAAGTAGAAAAGGGATGCGGGCAGATTCTGGTGCTTTAAAAAACAAGAAGCGAGATCTGAAAACCTCCACATTTAACCCCAAAGAGTCATCCTGTGTAATTATATTTACACAAAGGATGGCACAGGCGCAACCAGCCTGTGCCGGAAGTCAGGGCAGCAGTTACCCTTGGGGCCGATGAGGGAAGACGCACAAGGAGGGGCCTGGGGTACTGGTCACGTCTTGATCTCGGTGCTGGTTACACAAGTGCGATTAGTTTGTGAAAATTTATCCTCTGTGCACTTTTCTGAGTGCAACATAATTCAGTAAGATGGTAAAAACAAGCCAAAACCCCAGGCCACACACGGCACTGTACAATCTGGATCTTGGGCAGTCTGGGATAATTCACAGGCTGGCGTGGACTTTGCAGTCACATGCAGCTGGGCCTGAACCCCGGCTCTTACGCCTACCAGCTGTGTGGCTCTGAGGAAGTGCATGACCCTCTCTGTGTCTAGTTGCCCTCACTTCACAATGTAGGGGCCCAGGAAGTGCCAGATGCCAGCCCACCAGGGGCCAGGCCCTCAGGCCCTCCCCAACTCCTTGGGACAGTGCCCTCTTGAGGTCCCAGCTTAGTGCTGGCCACTCACCTGTGATGAGGACAAGCGCGGAAAGGCAGGCGAAGGCAGGGACGTCAACAACCAGGCTGTGTAGGGACCGGGAGAAGGCTAGGATGCTGTCGATCCAGTCGCCGAAGCCTCGGGCACACTGCAGCCGGTGCAGCACGAGGCCTGAGCAGAAGATGAGCTTCCCCTCAGCTGGCTTAGACCTGGCAGGCGGGACGCAGACAGAGGTCAGGGGGGCTGGGGGCAGGAGGGCAGGGGAGGGGCCGAGCGGACAGTGGGCAGCTCACCGGTAGGCCAGGCGGAGAATGAAGAGCTCCAGGAAGGCCGACTCCAGCAGCAGGTCCTGGTCACCTGGGGACAGCTCAGCAAAGCCGGGGATCTTCTCCGCCCACTTGCGGATAACCTCCAGGGAACCCGAGAGCAGGTCGTAGAACTGCTGCACATCCCCGGCATCTTCCTTCCCAAAGTGGGGTAGCACCAGCTCCTGGAACTAGAAGGGTGGTCCAGCGGGGTCAGCACCCCAGGAAGGGCCCGCACTAGAGCCATCATGCTCGGCCATGTCATGCATTCAGATGCCAGATCCCGGGGGAGAGAGTGGAACCGAGATTTCGCCCACGCTCGCGCTCACCAGTTCTCACGTATTAACCCAGGGCCGTGGCTGCTGGAAGGAGCACATTTTTCTAATTAGCTGCCCATCCGCCCAAAGGGACACATTTTTCCATCTGGTCAGCCCAGAGGGGTGCTCCTCTTTTTCAATTTGTTGAACTGGATGGGGGGCCTTTTCTAATGTGCACGATGGCACTGAATGTGCGGTGAGTGGGGCCTCACCTTGGAGTAGTCCAGTTTGGCTGTGCTGGGCCCTGAGTCCAGGTGCGCCCGGACCAGGGAGGTGAGGAGATTCGCAGGGGAGGCATCGGGGGGCTGCTTGGGCTTCGAAGGGAGCCGCCCCCGCCGCCCCTTCAGGCTGTCTGTCCGGACAACTGCAGAGAAATGGGTGGGGGGAGGAAGGGACGCTCAGCCCACGCTGTGCACACCAATGCTGGAAAGTACCCCCGAGTCCAAGGACCTAGAGCCCCCGAGAGCCTGGGGACCCTACAGGGACCTCCCCCCAATGAGCCAGGCAGGTGGACTCGAGATGGGGTGGAAATAAGGTCTAGGCATGCCCTCCCCTATGGCCCACCGGGACAGACGTCTGGGGGCCTCTGCCTGCCCCCCACTTCTCAGGCCTGCCTCTGTCCCACCGCCCGTCCCAGCCACCCACCTTCCTTCACCATGCCCACAGCCAGGCACTTCTGGAAGCGGCAGAACTGGCAGCGGTTTCGCCGCCTCTTGTCCACAGGGCAGTCCTTGTTAACCAGGCAGATGTACTTGGCGTTTTTCTGCACTGTGCGCTGGGGGGGACGGCACACGGAACAGGCTGTCAGAGGGTGGGGTGGGGAGGGGGAGCCCAGGGGAGGGGACCGTCCAGATCCTGCTGCCATGGCAGACAAAAGCTCTCTCTGTTCACAGCTATTTTTCTAACATTTGGGCAGCAAGGGAGGGAGCGACGGAGAGGTGGGGGAGGAAGAAGTCGGTCTTGGGGACACTGGGAGAGGCTTCTGCCTCAGGAGGAAGACCCTCAGGACACAAAATTAGGGGCTGGGGGCTCCCGACAGCCCAGACACCTGTCCTCCTTCATGCGTCTGTGTCCGCCTGCCCGTCCCTGGGGCAGACAAGAGAGGGCCGAGACGGGGCGGGGGTGGGGACGGAAGCTAAGCAGGCCCCCAGCACTGGGACAAACACACAGCCTGTTCCCGGGTCTACCCCCAGCCCTCAAGCACCAAGCCTCTTCCCAGATCTTTTCATCTCGTGCCAGGGACACGAGTGCCCTTCCCACCAGAACCTGGAGTGGGGGGAGGACGGGCAGAGAAAAACCAGAGCTGCCATTAGAACTTCCCTTCCTGGGCACCCCTGTGGCCTGCACCCTCTGCCCACATCTCACCCCACCCTCTATCTCGCTGTGGTCCCATTAGCCCTGTGTGCCCCGCTGCAGGAAAGGTCCCAGCCCTCTGCCATCTAGGGGTCCCCAGGAGGGTGGCCCACCTGGCAGGCCTGCCCCCTCCCTGAAGGGCAGGACTAGCTGAGAGGAGAACCCAAGGGAGGCTCCCACAGACCCTGCTGGGATGAGAACAGCCCCTCCCCACTCCTCACAAAAAGCTGCCCCCAGACAGCCCAGTACCTTGAAGAAGCCCTTGCAGCCCTCGCAGGTGCGGACGCCATAATGCTGGCACGACGCGTTGTCCCCACACACAGCACAGCGGCCCTCACTTCCAACCGGAGCCCCACTCCGGGCCTTGGCGGAGGCCACAGGCGCATCCAGCATCCCCGAGCTGTCCAGGTGTGGAGAAGTGGGCACCAGGCCTGGGAAAGCCGCTGGCATGGAATAGCTCTCTCCTTCCCCCAGCTGCTGGGTAGCCTGCGAGGGGAACAGCTTCAGGGGGCTTTGGGTGAGGCTGGGGCCGGTGGGAGGGCTGAAGGAAAAGAAGGCTGGCGGCTGGGGGGGCCCAGAGGCCTTGGGCAGCTGCTCTGTCCATGCCCGCAGGCCTTCATAAGTCTGGCTGGGTGAAAAGGGGCCGAAGGAGCCGTCCCAGGGAGAGAGCTGGGGCGGCTGGAAGCTGGGTGTGGACGGTGACGGGGCTGAGCAGGGACTGCCATAGTAGTCGGAGCCACTGGAGGACAGGGTCTCATCTAGCGGGCCGCTCAGGGTGCCAGGGTAGCAGCCGTACACCTGGAAGTCCTCGAACTTGAAGGAAGCGGAGGCGGGGGAGGTGGCTGAGGACGAGGATGTGGAGGAGGCCGAGGAAGAGGCTGAGGAACACGGCTGGGCTGTTTCCGGCAGCTGATAGAGGAAGGTGTCAAACTCCCCCGTGTAGCCGTCCATGAAGGTGCTGAAGCTGGGCAGGGCAGTGGGGGCCGCCTCGGGGCTGGCCAGGTCCATGGCGGGCTTGCTGAGCTCGGGGGTCAGGGGGTCGCTTGCAAGGTGGTCACGGGGTCCTGGGCTGGGTGCTGGTGTCCCATATTGGGCTTGGATACAGGGCATCTCTGGAGAGAGAAGAGACCAAAGGAGTGGAGAGGAGTCAACAAGAGAAGCCTGACTTCTGAGTATAGGCCCCAAGCAGTCAGGTGGCAGGAATCCCAGCCAGACACGGGACACTGAAGTGTTAGGGCCACAGCCCACCACAGAACCCAGGAATCCTGGCCCCCCGCCAGAGCACCATCTAGAGCTCCATGTCACAAAGCCCTTGGTCAATGGCCCAGGGGGAGAGTGGGCTCAGTCGGAAGGCCAGCCACACCCCAGTCAGCCTGGGAACCCTGGGGAAGGCAGCCAGCCAGCATTTCTCTGCTGGAACAGGGGGAAACTGTGTTCCTCCAGCACCCTCCCCTCCCTCACCCAGTAAGGCATGGGTGGGGGCTGGGAGAAGGGTGGGTGGGAGAGGCAGCCAGGCAAAGCCTCACCCCAGTCCCCAGGAGCAGATATGTTGTTTCTCCAACCTGGCACTTCTGGGAATATTCCCAGACACAGCTCAGCCTCTGCAAAACCCCCTCTCCTCCTCCCTCCAGTGCCTGGGAAGAACACCCTGAAAATGGAAGAGGAGCTGGGAGTGAAGACCAACTGCCTAAGAGAGTGGCCTAAACAGCAATGAGTCTGTCCCCCATCCCCGCCCCCACCCTACATACTGAGCAAAGGCTGCAGATCCCACGCACACCCCAGTCCTGCCATCTGGGGATGGGCACCCACTCTGTGCTGCCTGGGATGCTCCCAGAAGCAAAGAAAAAAGGAGCCAGGCCTCCTCACTCAGTCCCCAGCTTCCCAGGGGATCAGGTAACCTGGCTCCAGACATTTAAAGGCCATATGCTGGAGAGAGGTTGAGAGGGGGCAGGAGGGAGGAGGGAAGAGCCCCTTGGACTTGCAGGAGAATGGACAGTCCCTAAGAGAAATTTCTCTGCTACCCTCAACGCATTTTCCCATTACTTTTATAAGAGAACTTTCAGAGTCCAGCAGAAGACTTGAGGTGGTTATGCAGGGAGGAGAAGGAGCCTGCTGGTGGGTAGAGGGTGGACATCCTGCCCCAGCCTGGGTCTCTCCCCTAAAAAGTGTCTGTGCTCTGAAGAATTCAGGAGCTGAGGCAAAGGGGGCTACACCTCCCAATCCTGGGGAGCCTGACGGAGCAGATATAGCATCATTCAGGGGGGATCCTTAAGTTCCAAGACTGGTCAAAAACTAACACAGAGGAAGCTCCGGGACAGTTTTCCATCCCACCTCCAGGCCTGGGATCTGCACAATTCTGGCCTCACCAGTTAGGGAGGGAGGCTGGGTAACAAAGCAAGCTGGAACAGAGAGTGCCATAATCAGGGGGACAATGGGAGGGGGCAAAGGTTGGCACCACCTCCTGGCCAAGAGCCCAGGGAGTTCTCTGGTCCTAGCCTTTCTCCTACCTCCGTGGGCCCTGGACAGGGCAGCTCCACTCCTGGCCTGACACTCCCACAACCAACCCAGACAACAGAGCCCCTCAAAATTCTGGTCCCACCCACCCAGTGGCACCCATCCACACACACACAGCACCTTCGAGAGATAAGGGTGGCCACGTCTGCCTGCACTAGGACAGCCTGGGCAGGGATGGGGTTGAGGTGGAGGAGGAGGTGGTAGCCACGCAGTGCTGGGCGTTCCAGCCTTATTCAAATCCTGTTTCTCAACTTGGACGTCCCACATCCGGATCAACCTCCACCAACCTATCCCCCACGCTTCGTGCAGGTACTTAAGGACAACACAAGATATGGACCTACATCTAGCCTGGGGGGGAGGGGGAGCACTCCCACAGGGAAGAGGAAGAGGCGGGGTTGAAGGAGGGAGCAGGGAGAATCCGGCTTCAGGCAGGTCCTGGCAACAAATGTGGTTTGCACCTGTTATGCTGAGCAAGCCTCAGGCTGCACCCTACCTGTATGACCCAACAGGGACTCTAGGCAGGGGGTATCCTCCAGGTAGCACCACGCCAGAAACGCCAACATTAGCAACTCCCATCCAGGATCCCCAAGTCCCAAGATTTCCACATCTCTCATCTCTCCATCTCTCTCTCTCTCTCTCTCTCTCTCTCTCACACACACACACACACACACACACACACACACAACAATCTTCCCTGGGCTTCCAGAGACCATGCTCCTGCCCCTAAGAAGACTCCTTTATTCCAAGACAGCAGCATCCCCTTAACAGTTCAGCCCCCAATGCTGGCCATTTCCTTCACCAATCCAGAGGTCTCCTAAGATAGTTCAGGCAGAAACTTCAGCCTGGGGATCCCTGCAAACCAAGCCACAGCGTCTCAACTGTTAAAAAAACGACTGGGGCATGGGGAGGGGGTCTGACAAGCTGGAAAAGGAGACCGTTTTGGAAAGCCAATCCTGTAGAAGTCAGATGGATCCCAGCAGCTGAAGCCCCGTGTACCTTTTCCCCCACTGTACTGACACCCCCTTCAGCACCTCAGTGCAGGGCGCCGCGTGCCCACTTGGACACCCTGGGAGACTGAACTCTCGCCAGCCTCCTACTGGACAAGTCCCCACTCCTGGCGCCAACCCTAACCCCCTGCGGCTTCCACCTTGCACAGACACTCCCCCACTCCCCCCGCGCCCTGCCGACTCCAGTCTGATCTGGGTCCTCATCCAGTTCCAACCATTCCGCCCCCAACACGGGAGCTACACCCCCCACCCGCCCTCCTGCATGCTAACCCTACAACATCCTTTCTGTTCGCGCGGACACCCGTCTCCGTCATGCAACACCCCTAAAAACCAAAACAGAGAGCACTGCTGAGATGCACGCTCCCCGCGGGGGCACCTACCCGACCGGCTCCTGCTCCCCCTGCCCGGGACCGGCGCCCCCAGTCGCAGCCTGGTCCCGCGTGCGCTCCGCCGTCCTACACACTCCCCGAACTTTCGCAGCCTCCGCCACTGGGGCTCCCTGGCGGAGCCCGACCCTCCTCTTAAGCGCTCCGTGACGCACGGGGAGGGGCGGGGGCGCCTCTGACGCACGCGGCCCGGCGCGCTTTGGCCATACAAGGGCGCGGGGGGCGGCGCGGTTCCGGCGGGAGGCGGCCAGGGGGAGGCGCGGGGACGGGGAGCCCGAGGGGGCGGGGCGAGAGGGGGGGCCTGGAATGTCTGCGCGCGTGACGCACGCGGGGTTCCATTGACGCAGGGAGCGCGGAGCGTTTGATCTATAAATAGTCCCCTCACGCCCGCCGCGCCGGCTAAAAATAGCAGCTCGCGGACTCGCGAGGCTCCCCGAGCGGGACCCAGGACCCGGCCCGGAGCCCCCAGGGCCGAAATAGCCGGCCGCGAGGGCCAAAGCCCGAGAAGAGGGCGCTCGAGAGCCGCGGCCGCGGGGCTTCCCCCGACGAAGATCTCACCCTCCGGCTGCTCCCGGGAGCCACGACCGCGCCCGGTCCCTCCGGCTCCCTCCCGCCCGGCTCCGCACTTGCACCCTCCCAAGCCCTTCCTAGAGGCCTGGAGGGTCGCCCTTTGCTGCTGCTGGGCAGCCAAGGCAGGACTAGAGCTGGCAAGTCAGGGACAGGCCCTGGGGGACCTGCGCCCCCAGGCCATGGAGCAGCCTGTGCACTTGACTGGTCTTCCCCAGCACGGTCTGGGTCTGAGAAGTTGCCCCTGGCACGTCAATCAGACAACCCCCCTCCCCGCGCTTATTCCCTCCCCCCAATTTCCCATGCAAAGTACCTTCTCGAGGGCAGGGGTTTGCCAGGCCCAAGATGGGCCAATGGGCTCTGCTGCAGTAGCTGAATTTTTTCTCCCCCGTCCCTCCCCAGTTCCTTACAGAGTGAGTGCACCTAGTTGGGAAACTACCGAATTTCAGAACCGGGTGGAGCCTGAGAAATCTTTTCGAATTTGTGCCGACTCTTCCCCATTTTATAAATAAACAGGCTCAGAGAAATAATAGCACTTGCTCAATGTCACACAGCGAAGTGGTGACACACTGGGGAGGAAACCCAGAGCCACTGACTGCCTCTCTAAGGGTTCTTTCCCTGTCCACGATTAGGGAGTACCCATACTCCCACCTCACCTCCAGAACCTGCGGGGAGAGCAGCTCTGACCTGCTCCCTGGAGCAGGAAGGGCCTACCAGGGCCAGATCTGGGCACAGACCAGGCTGCAGTCACCTGGAGCCTCCCCACCATCCCCATTCTGCCCCAAGCCTGGGGAGCCGTTACCTGCTAAGTAAGAGGAAAGAAGAGCGAATACTTACAAGGAGGAGAGCCCCTCTGCGGCTCCACCCAGCCCTTTCTCCCCTCGAGGTCAACATGAAGGCTTTCTGCTTCCACGAGCCTACACCCCCCGAGGGCCCCACTCTCTGCTCATCTGGTCACCCTAGAGCACTTCCCTCTACCCTGGAGGCACTTCCTGCCCCTCACCCTTGTCCCCAGCCCCCACTTCTGCCCACTCAACGTCCCGCCAGCATCTCCAACATCGCCCATCCCAGACAGAGCTTGTCATCTCTACACTCCCTGCTCGCCACCCCATCTCTGCTTTTAATGCCCCATGCGACTTTTCATTTTTTCCTGAAACTGTGTTTTGGAACATCTCTTGGATCCCCCGTTCCTACTGCTAGCCACAACCCACGCCTCACAAACAGACTAGCTAAGTGAGCCCAGTGACCTCCCCTTCTCCTTGCCTACACCCATTAAGAAAACTGCCCCTTAACCAGCTTGTCTTCTCCTTCCAAATCCCACAGTCCACCGCAGATGGAGCAGTCTTCATGTAGCACCAATCCCCTCTAGTGATCTGGTTAGAACCTGCCATTGCTCCCCGGTCACAGCATGCAACCTGCGCGTGGACCAGTCTCCAGAGAGCTCTGGCTTTTCAGGAACCATCTTCCAGAGACCCTTCAAGGTCACCTGGGTGAAGGTGAAGCATGGGCGGGATAATGAGAATAGGACCCATCCAGGATCTCCACCCCACTTCAGCCAAAGTTTTGTCTCCCTTTGTCTCGGGCTTTTGCATAAGATTCTTCTTGGACAAAAAAGGACTCCATAGCTTAAAAAGGGGCTTGAAACCACTATATAATTCACATCCTCCCGTTTTGCAGATAAGTATCTAAGGATTCCCAGAGGGGCTGCACCTTGCTCACCAGCACAAAGCAAGTCTGGGCTGCTGAAACCGGCTGTAGCTGGGTCACTGGCTGGCTTCCCACTTCGCACCCCCCGCCCCTCCCCCTGCCCCACCCTGGCCCTGGGATGCCTCCCTCCACCCCAGCAGGGCTTTCCTCAGAAAACAAAAACAATTTAAATATGGCAGCAGAAGAGCCATGGTCTTCCCTCCATCCCTCACCAGCAAAACAGGTGTATTGGCTGCAGCTTGACCAGTCGGTGCTCAAGCCAGCCTTAACGGTTCTTTAAGAGCTGCGCCAGCCTTGAGCCCTAGTACCCCCCTTTCCTCCTCACCACTCTCCATTTGTACAAAGCAACACAGACCATCCCTACCCTGCGGGGGGGTCAGCCCCCACAGGAGCCTCAGAGAACTCAAGTGTGGTGAGAGCTGTCCAGGGCCCGGGCCTAAGTCTCTAAATCTCAGCATTTAGCCTACAAATCTGTGCCTGCAGCTCAGGGCTCGCCTCCCGAGATGTTCCAGGTTGGAGGCTGCTGTCTTGCTGGAGGGTGAGGCACTGGCAGCTGCCACCGGGCCAAGCTTGTGGAGACGGGTGGGTGCTGGGGGATCTGAACACACTACAGTCTGAAAATAGGTAAATAAGGAGAAAAAAGGCGGTGTCCCTCTGTGGGAACACAGCCAGGGCTACCCATTCAGGCACCCGTGTGGAGCACTTAGCCTAAGACAGAGGGGAGAGAGGCGAGAGGAGCTTGAGGACCCTGGGCCTCATCCTTGCTGGCCCTCTAGGGAGGGTGCCCTGCAGCTCTGAAGGGGGTAGAATTCGGCTAAGGTGGAACTCTGGGGGAAAGGCATAACTGATGCAGGTTTTGGGAGGCCTAAAGAATAAGCTGGTCCCAGGCTGGACAGAGACTCCCAAGAGACCCCCACACACCCAGCCTTCAACAGCAAGGTCAGAGTGAACAGCTCCTTGGGAGGGAGCGGGGGAGGGGCACGTAATGATGAAGCAGGTAATGACAGGAGCAGTATCCAAAACTAGAGGCGAGGACCAGAAGGTAAGACAGGGCGGTGATGACACAGGCAGGGCAGGGAGAGAAGATGTGTCGGAAACGAGACAGCTGCCCATGTGAGGCTCCCACAGCACAGCCGGGCCCACCAATCTGCCCTCATCGCCCCCGGCTCCCTGCTGCCCCCACATAAGGACCTTGGGCTAAGTGTTCCCACTACCCACTGGGCACATTGCTCCTCTTCCTCCCTTCTTCTCTAATCCTGCTGATCCTCGAAGACTTCAGATCACAGGCCACCCCTCTGGACCGGCCTAACTCTTAAGAATAAGCACCTTCTCACCAGGGCGGGTGGGTCATGGGGAATCAGGGTCAGACCTCTGCCCAGGCCACTTCACGTGGATTCTTCCACTTAACCATCTCTCCAACCTTCCAGGTTTGCAATCATGACCTGCATTTTATAAACAAAGAGACAGAGGCTTGGGGGCAGGACTCAGACTCAGGTCCCCTAACTCCCAGTTTTGCACTGGACCCACTGCCCTCGACTCTGAACTCCAGAGGCTGCAGTTTCTGGGCCCATGTACCTGCACCACTGCACCAGGTACATACGTACCACCTGTAAATTAAAAACAGTGGTGCCTGCGAGGGGGTCTTTGGTGGGACTGGAAATGTTCCAGTTCCCAATCTGGACAATGGTGGGTGTGTTCACTCTGGAAAAGCATCAAACTATACTCTTAAGATTTCACACCTACAATTTGTACACTTTTCTGTTATGTATGTTATACTTTCAAAAATAAAAGTTTATTCAAAAAATAGCCACACCTAAAGGGGAGAGAGAGATCTTCAAATGGATGCAGAAGCCACTGGAGTTTACTGAGTACAATCTCATTCAAGTGTGTGTTCCTGCAGTCAGAGAGAAATAGTAGCTGTTTCTCACTAAGTATTTATTCTATGGACACGTACTCAGCACATCCACAGTTAGGAGAGGCTGTGACATCTTACATTAGAAAGGGGTCCTCACACAGTGTGTTTTCTGAACCACTCCCTAGGCCCTTGACCCTTAGTCAAATCTTATGGGGCCCGAGGACTTATCTTGTGTTCAGATCCATCCCTTCCCACCAATGTATGAACACAAGGGCAAGGCCATGTCTCCCCATCTTGGCAGGGGGACCCTTCGTGCATCCCCAACAGTAAGTAGCCCAGGGCAGGCCCCAAAAGGGCACCTACATTCACCGTCATTCCCCAGCCAAGAGGGTGAGTGTGGAGTTGGGTAAACAGGGGACAGAGGAAGTGGAACTGCACAGGCCATTCCCACGCTACCCCCACCTCGGGCTGGCCCCCGTGGCTGCTGAGCAGAGGGCAGGAACTTGCCCTACTTTCACCAAGACCATCCCCACCCACGGCCTCCACACCCTTCCCACAGGGTAGGCAGAGGGAGCGAGCTCTGCCCCCTCCCGCAGAGCAGCGGCCCCGGGAGCTTCCCCTCCTCAGCCCCAGGAGCTACCGCCAGCCCTGACCCGGCCACTTCCTCTTCCTGCCCTGGCAATGGGCAGGGGGATTTGTGCTGTGGGCAGGGAAGCACTGCCTACAGCCCCAAGGGGGTTCCCACGGACCACTCTGGAAACTGGGGATGTAGGGTCAGGCCCAGGCCCTGCCATGACCACACATGTTGTTACCTCCCAAGGACACTGGGAGGTCAGCCAGTGCCCACCCCCCGCCCCAGCTGCCAGCAGAGGCAAAAGATGGAGGAGCTCTCGGAGGCATCTTTGACCAGGCGCCAACAAGCCTGGTATGTGACCCGGGGCCACTCCTTGCCCTCTCCAAGACCGTTTTCTCATCTGCCCCATGTAGACAACATCACAAGTCCCCTGAGAATTCAATTTGCTAACAGAAGCGGGAGGCTCAGTAGTACAGTGGAGCGCTGTCTGCGGCCAGGACCCTAGCAGGATCCTGGGGTGGCAGAGAGAAGAGCCTGGGAAGCCGGCACCCCCGTTCTTCAAGAACTAGAGAGAAATAGTAACCCCCTCTCCTCCTCTCCCTCCCGGGCTGAGGGAAAGGAAATGAGAGTGTGCCCAGAGATGTGGCTCCACCTAGCGCAGGAAAATTCCAGACTCTGTATGCAGCAAGTGCTCAATTAATACTCTGAAGAAAGCTGGTTAATTAAGGAGGTCAGGCCTCTCTCCACAGAGGTTATCTTCAG
The DNA here is from genome assembly GCA_031878705.1 of Tapirus indicus. NCBI lineage: Eukaryota > Metazoa > Chordata > Mammalia > Perissodactyla > Tapiridae > Tapirus > Tapirus indicus. Next base: position 138,167,586 of record CM062918.1, on the reverse strand, counting down.
TCCAGTGATTTCTCGACCCCCTCCCCTTCTCAAGCCAGAAGGAATGAACATACAGCATAATGGAATAAGATCGGACTTCAGAAAGAACAGCCAGACAGAGCTGGAAAACGCAGACAAGATCACGGATCTCCTTTGGGAAAGGCTGGCCCGCACCTCATTTGCACCCTCAAATCTCCTTCCATGCCCCTCAGTCCGCTCAGCTCCCGGCCAGCTCCTCTCTCCTCCACCCTTGGAGGGTCTCCCGTCATCCTGCAGACCATCAACAGCCCCCAGATTCCCTGGCCCCTGCCCAAGGTCTCCACCCAGCCTCCTTGGGCAAAACTTCAAATTCTAAAATAAAAACCCTCTGATAACGAGCTCCAGCCGGAAAGACTGATGCATTTTCCTATTGTTAAAGTATTTTTAGTCGCAGCCTCTGGATTCGTTTAGAGACTCACGTTCAGAAAGGGAAAAAAAAATTTTTGAGAACTGAGAAGGAGCGCCTCCCACGTAAGGAGCTGCCACTTTATTCCATGCCGGGCCGCAGCCCCTGGCCTGGGGCCCAGGGAGCATGTTTGTGGCAAGCCGGTTGGCAGACTCGCCAGACCGCGCTCCAGCCCTGCTTCTCAGGCACCAAAACCAGCTGGGAAGCGGGGCAAGGAGAGCAGGGCAAGGCTGAGGGCTCAGGGAAGCCAAGCCCCGGGTTCGGCCCCCCAGTCCACATCAGCTGGGGGACCCAGGGACCCTATTCAGGGACCAATGCTGAGGTTCCCTGATGGATACCCAGCTCACTCCAGCGTCCCTCCCCGGCCCGAGCACACCAGTGCCTGGTCCAAGCCGGGATGACAAAAGAGGAGCATCTAGACCCTGTTGGAAATCTACAAAGAAGGAGAGAGACGGCCTCGCCCGTCTATTTCCACGTCTCCCGGTTCTCAATCACAAAGTGTTCCCAAGTCCAACTCCCATCATCCCACTGCGGCCGAGCCCTTTACTCTCATTCCTAGGGATGGTCGGCCACCCTCACTACCTCCCCCGACTCCACCACTCCCCCCACCCCAGGCCAAAGAAACCACAATGCAGACAGTCACAATGGAAAAAGATCCAAACAGCCCAGCTCCCATGCCTCAGTTTCCCCATTTCCAAACCTCACCAGCTCCCTCCTCACGATCTGCTTTGACTCTCAGAGATCCTGGACAGCTACACCAAGGGAGAATCCCAGGGTTGGTTGGGGGCTCTTCCTGGTGGCCTCAGGGAGCCCTGTGGGAAAAGACGTGACTGCCCAGTCAGCCCGTCCTGCCCAGCGAGGCTGTGCACCGCTTGAGCGGTCTCAGGACATGGAGCTGTCTCCAAGCCAGTGTGTCCTCCTGTTTATATAGCCGAAACCAGAGCCGGCCTCTGGGGACAGGGGGAGCTACTTCAGGGCCCTCTTGGCTGAGGCCTGACTTTGGCCCAGGTCAGCAAGAGCCCAAAATAGTCAGCTGATGGGAGCCCCGGCGTGAGTGTGACCCTGGGCCCGTGCCCAGGCCTGGCAGACAGGTGCCCACGTCACAAGACCAGCAGCTCTAACACTCATGGGGCCCTGGTTGGCAGCCCCTTAGGGTGGCCTTGGCAGTGTGTCTGGCGTGGGAGTTCCACCCAATCGCCACCATCACCCAGACAACAGGGCAACACAAGGAATTCTGCCCCTGGGGACCGCTGTGTACCCAGAGGAAAGCTGGGTGCTTAGGAGGCTGGGTCTGAGCTGAGGGTAGAGGTGGGGGCCACATGGAGGGAAAGACACCTGGCCCACTACTGTCATTTTCACTCATGTGCTTCCCTAGTCCAGCTCTCCGGCTGCCAGGGACACCTGCTGCTCCCACTTACAGTAATTCCCCTCCCTGCCCCTACCCGAGGTTGGTGGCACAGAGTCTGGTGCCAGCAGGAGGCTAGTGCATACCCAGCCCAGCCCCTGGGACAGGAGGCCCCACTTCCCAGGGCTTCCCCTCATTCCATCCAGGCTTGGACCGGACACCCCACCCTCCCCATCCCAGCCACCTCCCTGGGACTCTCTGCACCCTGAACACCAACTCCACACAAGACAACAGTGTTTGGGAGGCTGGGGGAGATAGTGAACCAGCTCCTGCTTCATCTGGGGATCTCTCAAGGCCTGAGAGGGGTTGCTGCTTGGACATGGCCCTCTGTTCTGGGGAGGGAAGGAGGGAATCACGGGGTCCCTGTCTAGAGTGCCAGGTTGAACTCCAGCTCCCTCAGGTAACATGGCAGCCAGGACTGTGGTGCCCTTGGCCCCATCCCAGTATCTCAGGTCCCCAGGGAAAGGCCTGGTGGAAATCCCATTCTCACACTCTACCCCTCACCCACAGATCAGCTTGTACCTTCTCTGGAAGCATCCTTGGACAAGGAAAGCATGTCCTCCACCAGCAGGCCAGGCCTCTGGGCTTGCTCAGAATCCAAGAGACCTACATTCTAAGCTTGGCTCTACCTGTCCTCACTGTGGGACCTTGAAAAGTCACTTCTCCTCCCTGTAACTCGGTTTCTTTATCTGTAAGAGGACGAGGTGAGCTAGATGGCCAAGGATTCCTTTGGCCATGGCTACAAGTCCAAGATTTTCCCTCTCAGGGATGTTGGATGAATAGTGGAGGGTCTATCCCTGCCCTTTGTCAGCAAGAGCCTCCCCATTCATAGAGGCACCCCCCCATACCAGACCCCACAAGACTTAAAGGCCTGCCATAGTGGGGAGGGGGTGGTCATCACCCTTTCAGGGAGGGATGGGGAGATCCCGGCCTTCCCTTCATGCACTCCCCTGGTGCAGTGTCTACACCCTAGAAACAAGCCAGCTCCCCATCCCCCATGTCTGCCCCACTGTACTCCCATCCCAGCCTTGAGCTACCTAACCCCACCCCATCAGCTTCCTGGAACCAGACACACGCTGTCATCCCCCACCGCCCACCCCCATCCCCTGCCACCAGCCCATCTTACCCAGGCCCAGAGCCCCCCATCCTATCTGGCTAAGAAAATCAGGCTTCCCCCTTCCCCACCCCCGCATTACCCCCACCACTGAAGAAATCAGATCTCCCCACGCTGAACAGCACCTTGCCTGCCACCTCTGCAGGGCTTCCCCCTCCAGCCCCCAAACCACATCCGCTCCAGGCAGTTCAACCCTCACCTCTGCCCCCAGCTCCACCTTCTCGGGGGCCCCAGGGGTGTACAAAGGACAACAGCAGGGCACTTACCACTCTGGATGGACCCACAGATCTGGGACAACACTCAAAACCATCCCCTGGGCCTTCATGGACTGGCAGGAGCCAGGACACCACGGAGGGGCCGGGGCTGGCCTCTGTCCATGGTGGAGGCCTAGGGAAGGAGAGTCAGCGTGAGTGAGGAGAAACCAGCCAGCAGGGACATTCCCTGGAGACAGCATAGCCAGGAAACAGCAGTGGGAACAAGGGCAGGACCCAGGCCACGAGCAAGGACAAGCCAGCCCAAGGACCTCCCTGGGCTGGGCGTCAGAGCCTGGGGGCCCATGCCCCAGGCAAACAGCTCTCGGGGATGTGGGGTGTGGCTAGGAGCTGCCAATAGCATCTGGGGTGTCTCAGGACCAGACACATGCCAGCGCCCAGCCCCTCAGCCTCATGCCCCACTTCTGGTGAAGGTACCTCAGTCCAGCTCTCAGCTCCCCAAAGTGCACAAAAGGGCATTTTGTAGGCAAAGAAAAGGAAGCTATTGCGAGGACAGAGAAGAATACCCCTCTCTTCCTAAGGAGCTCCAACTCGACCCCCAAAATTTCAGAGCCCCCTGAAGGGTAGGGGCTCTCCAGGCAGCCCAGTCTTCTAACCAGAGCGATGGAGACTCTCAGGAAATCTGCGAAGGGACTCCAGTCTCCAAACAAAAAGGCTCAGCTTGGAGCAGAGTGGTTAAGGGCAGGGCGCTGGGTCCCAGATCGCCTGGGTTCCAATCCTGGCTCCATCACTTGTAACCTTCGGCAAGTTACATAACCTCCCAGTGCCTCACGCTCCTCATCGGTAAAGATGACAATCTGTAAGTGACATCTCTAAAATTAACAACCATAGGATTATCATCAGGCTTAAAATGAGTTAATATGTGTAAAGGAGTTAGTGCCGGATACACATAAATAATATCATTATTAGGAGAAATCAAATCAGGACACACAACAGCTAACCCCAGACCCTGGTTCCTGTTCCAAGCCACTTCTGTGCACCTGGCGTCTCCTTCCAGAGCCAACTGTGTGCACCACCTCTCCAGCCTCTTCAAGCTCTCCCCCCAACCCCGCTGGTGCCAAAGTCCCCTTCAGCCAGGGCATCCGAGACCCCTCATCTCTCCTTCCCTTTTCCCACCCTTATTCAGCCCTCTCCTCTCGCCACTGGGCCCCAGAGTGAGGGCAGGACCAGCCCAGGCTTGGCCTTCTCTGGTTCTCAGGCTGCCCTTCAGGCCGAGATGAGGTCTGGTAAAGAGAAGTAGATGTTTCCATGATGGGAGATAGAGGGAGTGAGGAGGAGGGCCTCAGAACGTGGGTGATGGGCTTCCTCGCCCTCCTGACCTCTGCTCCAGGGTCCACAGGCTAAGGGGAGCTCCCGTGGCCCCCGATACCTAGACTCTCCGCTTACAGAGCTATCAGCACCCCCCACGTCCCTGTGAGTGTGATGGGGGCAGGAAATGAAGGCCACAGGAGAGGAGGAGAGGCTGGTCTGGAACATCGGGAGGGCCTCCAGCCCCAAACAGAAGGCAGAATTGGGCTCCAAACCCGCCCAGCCCACTGGCTACACCTGCTTCCCGGGATGACACTGTCGTCTTCCCACACCCCAGGGTCTGCTGTCAGGCCGTTGGCTCCCCCAAACTTTCCCTTTTGTCTCTACCAGCCCACAGCCGAGGAGGAAGGGCAGGGAGGGCCAAACACCTCCCACCACAGCCAGCTCTGACTTGAGTGCCCAGGTCTTCCCCACCTGCGTCTAAGAACTGGGGCCAGAGTTGGGGACCCAGTTGGTGCACAGGAAGTGATTCCTAACATCTCAGAGCAGGTATCTGATCCCATCTCCTGTCCCAGATCAAAATCGCCTCCTCACCAGTCATTCCACAAGCATCTACTGGAGGCCTACTGGCAGTGAGGCCATGAAGAGTGGGAGATCCAAGAAGGAGCAAACCAAGATCCCTGGGCCCAGGAGGTTGGGGGAATGAATCAAGGTCAATTACAATCAGCTCTGTGCAAACCAGCGGACAAACCAAGGGCTGAGTGGGCTGGAGGAGGAGAAAGGGATGCTCCCCCAGTGGGGTGGCAGCATCCGGCCAGACTTCAGCACCCAGCTCCTGCTCCCCCTCCTCGCTGTGCTCCAGCCCCATGGGCTTGCTTTCCCCACTCAGGACCTGTGCATTGGCTGTTCCCTCTGCAGGAAGGCATGCCTGGGAGGTCTGTATGGCTAGCTCCTCCTCATCGATCAGGTTTCCATTCCCAATCCGCCTCCTCAGAGAGCCTCCACCCCACCCCAGCACAGTAGCCTATTTCATGGTCTCCACAGGATGAACGCTGTTCATTTGCTCACACGTCTGTCTCAGTTACCGCAGAGTCTTCAGTCTTGGACATGGAGCTCAGTACTAGTAGGCTCACCAGGTAGTTGTGGGATGGAGGAAAGGAGAACTCCTGCATGCACGGGAACTGGGCTGGGAGGAGGGTCAGCAAGTCACTTGGAAGGAGGTGGAGAGGAGGTAAGAAGCTGTAGGATCCTGGCTCCATCACTTGTAACCTTCGGCAAGTTACATAACCTCCCAGTGCCTCACGCTCCAGAGGAAGCTACCTCTGCCCAGCTTTCGTTTCCCTGCAGGTAAGAAGCTGTCCCTTCCATTTCAAGGCCGATCCAAAGTCTGAGGGTTCCTCCCTATGCTGTGTCACAACCCTGACTCCAGGAGCCCCAGCCCCGGACCCCAGCTCTGACCGGGCCCACCCGAACATTAAGAGTCTTTTCTTAACTAAACTCTTCTTTGCAACAGGACATGGCAGCAGCCCTGGTGGCCTCCTGGGCATGAGCTCTGCATTGGCCAATGTGCCCACCCAGAAACAGGCATGTTACTATTATTAACAATAACAACAGCAGCTAATATTTATTGAACACCATTGTGCTAGATACATTACTAAGCACTTCACATGCATTTTCTCACTTCAGCCTCACAACACCATGAGGAAGGGATTATTACGAACGTTTTCCCAATCAGGAAACTAAGGCACAGAAATGTTAAGCAACTCACCCAAGATCACACAGCTAAAAAGTGGCAAAGTTGGGATTAGAAGCCAGAGAGCCCCATCAGGAAGCCCAGGGCCAGGCACCCCTCTTCCCTGCTTGACCTGTTGGGTGGGTAGAGGCCTCAGATTGCACAGAGCAGTTTGATGCCAACACCAGAGAGCAGCTGGGAAGCCCTGGGGCCTGGGTTGCTGGGCCTTTGAGCCAGGCACTGGGCCTGACTCCTGAGCTGATTTTCTAACTCCAGCACAGACTTCGACATTTATAAGACATCACACTCGTGTTGTTAGTCTTGGTCCATGCTTCTGCCCAGTGGCCATCATTTGGGATCTTGATTTTATCTTAGATCTTAGGATCTTAGAGCTTCTCTCAGCTCTAAGTCACTACAAAGAGTCGGCTGGCTTTCCTTTTAAGTCTTCATCGAAGTCACTGATCTAAACATTCACTGGAGAGGGTCTAGGGCCAGCCTGTAGCCACCGCTGAGGCCCTATCCAGGCTGTTATCCGCCCCCCGAATCCATCAGCACCCTTTGGGCTTGAATGCTGTGAATCCACCTACCTCTGCCCAGCTTTCGTTTCCCAGCATGCTGGTAATACCAGCCCCAAACTCAAATTCACGTTCCCTGTAAACCACCACAAATGCCGCCTCTGCAGAATTTCTAAGCCCAGGTCCGCTTCCGACTCCATGAGACCCTGTCCAGGCTCGCTTTCTCCTCTGTCCCACGGAGGGGTTGCACCGGGCAATTCTGGTCCCTCCGGGCTCGGCGTCCTGGCAGCTGAGCTCCCCGACTCCTGGAACCCGTTCCCCGCAGCTGGCTGGGAAATGGAAGGAATTTCTCCAGCCTGGCCACCTCCAGCGCCCCTCTCGGGCCAAACCCCACCCTTGGCGGGCTGGGGAGAGAAAGCCTTGGCCGCCGCACTTTGGGGCTGACTGAGCTAGCAGGATCCGCTGGGAGTCCAGTCCCTGCCCCCGCTCTCCGGGTTCCAAGCAGGACCCCAGCGCGGCCCCGGCACCTCCAGTGCACCAGCAGAGACCCCACTCTGCCCGGGCCTCTCCCGGGGCCCCCTCACCTGGCCCGGCGAGCTCGACTGGCCTCTCCACCCGCGCCTTCCGGGGGCGCGCGCCACCCCGCGGGGAGCCGCTCCGCACGGCGGGGGCGCCCATGCCCAGAGGCCGGGGGTCGGGGTGCGCGCGGGGCCCCCACCGTTCCGCCGCCGCCGCCGCCTCGCGTCCCTGCAGCCGCGCCGCCGCGGCCCGCGCCCCCCGCCCGGGCAGCCCCCCGCCCCGCAGTTCCGGCCGCGGCCGCGCCCCCCGCCCCCGCGGCCCCCGGCCGCCCGCGCCGCCGGCCCAGCCCCGGGCGCGCCTCCCCCGGCGGGCGGGCGGGGACCGTGACGCGCGCCCATTGACGTCTCCGGAATCCCGGCGGCGGCGGCCGACTCAGCCTCATCAATGGGGCTAAAAATAGCGGCGCCCGGAATAGCCGCGAGCGCCCCGCCCCGCGGCCCCCCCCAGCCCGACACCCGGGCCGCACACCCTGTTACATAATCCGCTGGGGGAACTGTTTTTCAGGTGAGGGTTCTGCGGCCTTGCTAACACCTTCCGAGGCGGCAAACCTGGGGCTGGGTTACAAATAAATTTACCAGGGGCTTCCCCGGAGGGAGAGGTGGAAAAAGTGAGGCCCAGAGAGGCGCGGCAGCGGCCCAAAGCCACACAGCAATGAGGCTGGCCGAAGGGACAGGGCCCTCTGAGCCCTGGACACCCCCACCAGCATCGCTTGGCTTGCATGCCACCCGGAGGGCAGGGAACCCAGCTAGGAGGGCCCCAGCTTCCACACAGGAAGGCAGTTTAGAGCAAGAGGACTTCTCTGGAGGGTGACATTTCTCCTGAAGAGAAGCATTCCTGGAGGCAGGCGTGCGGGGAGGAGCCAGGCTCCGGTGGTGGATTCACTGATCTGGCTGCTCCCATACTACTGTGTGACCTAGGGCAAGTCACCTCACCTCTCTGAGCCTCAGTGTCCTTACCTATAAAAGGAGGATGATAATATGACCCACCTTTTCTGGTTGTCGGGAGGACTGAACAGCTGTGGAGGTGCCACGTACACAGCAGGCACTTGTAGGTACTTTCTCCTCCTTGTCCTCCTCTAGGAGTCTGACTTTCCCCTTCCACAGAGGCTCACCACAGTGGCCACGAAGCCATGAGTGGCCCACCTTCTTCTGACCACGGTCTCCAAGCACAGGCCTCCCCAGGAGGAACCTTCCTGGGGGTCGGAGTGCCTGGGAGGTATCTCTCTCCCACCTGACTGGAACACTCGCTGGAATGGGAGCACTATCTTGTCCTGAGCAAGTCCTTTCTCTAAAGCCGCCCACTTAGGAGTGGCTGGTTCAGGGAGGCCAGGCCAAGACTGGAGCAGGGGGGCCGGGATCTGGCCAAGTGGGGCTGGGGTTACAGTGTCTGCTCCTGTATTGCCAGGCTGGCCAGGCCACTGAGGAATACCCATTCAGCAGGACGCGGTCCTGCACTCTGCTGCACCAGCCACCAGCCCCTGCTCTTTTCTGGAGCCGCCTTAAATTATGAGCATGCTGTCCAATCCCCCGCACCCGGGCTGGCCCCACGCAGCAAAGAATCTCTTCTGCATTCAAAACTCTCCCAAAGAGGCCCCACACCCCAACTCAGCCCTCATTCCAGGGGCCACATTCCTCTCCCCACCCTCCTGCCCACTCCCAGAAATCCTTTTCTGGACCTGTGCTAAACTCCTACTGCAACTCAGAAGCCCCTTTCTCTCCTTCTTCATAATGATCCCAAGAATCTGTTTTGTCTGAAAATTGACTTCTCAGAACCTTGACATTTCTCTCCCAGATTCAAATATTAGGCCAATAAAGAGACAAACCGAGGCTTCAAAAATGGCAGGGGGAGGGGGAACAGCCATGGGACCAGCTTCTTCCTCCCCCCACCCCCTTCTCCTTCCTACCCCGAGTTCCTTCCAAATGGGCTCTTTAAAAAAGCCACTACCCCCTCTTTTACTTTTTCCAGAAATCTAACTTTTGAAATACATTTTTAAAATATTTGCCTGTGTAGGAGAAATACATTTATCTGGACAGGAAGAATTAAAAAAAAGGCTCAGTTACCAGTTTTTCCATGAAGGCTTCCAGCCCACAGAGGTCTCTCCCTTCTATAAATACGTAAGCACAACTTGGCTTTCTTATATACTTTCCTGTTTTATAACCAAGTAAAACCTATATTAACATATGTAAGGCTGAACCACATACACCTGTGTGGCTCGTGACAGCAGTGTGAGGTGGCAGAAGGAGCATAGATAGGCTCAAGAGGTCTGGATGGACACTGGTTCCAACTGTTACCAACTGTGTGACTTCGGGGAAGTTACTCACCTTCTCTGGGCTTCAGTTTCTTCATTCGAAACATGAGGATGATAACATACCCATCTCACAGAGTCGTCATGAAGAGTGCGTCTTGATAGTAGATACAAAGGATGCAGCAAGGAGTCTGGCACGTAGCAGCAGAACTGCCATTTCCATGCAGGAGGACTTGGGGGGAGGAGGGCTGGGGACCTTGCCTTGAAGCTGCACGTGCACAGCACTGACCCCAGCTTTGCCCAGCTAGGGTATTTATTTGGGGGCTTGAGGAGCTGCACAGATGGGGGCAATGTCACCACTTAGTGTCATTATAGATGTCCAGTAAATTTCAGCCCCCTTGTTGTCTCCTAGCCCAGGTCACTCAGCTAGTCATTGGCCAAGCCAGGACCACAGCCCCAGGTCTTCGTACTCCTAGACCAGGGCTTTTGTTTCTACCCACCATCTCGTCCCTTATACCTAGCCCCTCCTCTTTCTACACAAATTCCAGAAACTATGACACAGCCCCTATTGCAGATGGGAAAACTGAGGAGAAAAATGTAGGAAGTCAACTACTTGCATGGCTGAGGAGCTAGGACTAGAGGGGAAAACCGACACTGTGGCCCGTGCTGTCCCACATCCTGGGAAATTCCTAAGGGAGAAGGACAAGATCTTGCTACGGAAAGCTGGTTCCTAGTCTGATGGGGAGGCAGGACACAGGAATAGGTATGAAAATATTGCCAGAAGGTCCAAGAGGCAGCCTCCAAGAGGCCTTGAGCTGGCATTGGGGTGGAAGCTGGAGGGTTAATCTGAGAGGCCTCTCTGGAAGGAGAGAACATGGGGCACAGTGTGAAGGGAGAGACAGGACCAGGCCGGGCAGAGAGAAGAGAGGGCCTCACATGGTGGAGAAAGGCTGACCCCAAAGCTCGTTGGTATGGGGTGGAGGCAGGGTTGAGATTCTGGGAGTGGAAAGCCCCGGGACCCAGGACAGTCAGCCAGGCCCCTAGCGGTCTTCCGCATATGACCCTCCACCTCACTGTATCAGACACCCTGGCTCCAACTCCAGCCGGTCAGGGAGACACCATTCCCCTTACCTCCACCCAGGCCCGCTGGGGATGGTGAGTGTAAAAGAATGTCAAGGGGGTTCCCCGGCCCATTTAGGCCCCAAAGGGGCTCCCTTGCCCAGGCCTGGCCCTTGATGAGGAGAGGGGCTGTGGAGGGAATTCCTTGAGAAACCTGGCTGCCCCCCCGTCAGGTTTAGGAGCAATTAAAGGGCAAAAAAAAAAAAAAAAAAAAAAAAATGGGGGCACAGGGCCTTCCTGGGGCTGTCCCAGGGGTCAGGGGCCTTCCAGGGACACCAGCCCGGATGGGGTTACATGCTCTGCATTACATAAGGATGAGGAGGCCTGGCTGGGTGCTTTTTCGAAGTGTCTCCACGTTTGCTCTTCCCCGGTTGCCATGGGAGGCCGTCAGGGCCGGCACGAAAAAGTGGCCAAGGTCACCAGGCTGAAAGTGACAGAACTGGAATGAACGCCAAGATTTCCCTTAAATCCAAGCCAGGCTCTTTATTGAAACCAAACAGGAATCCTCGGTAACTTATTTTTTAAATTACAAAATCAAACAGGCTCGTTGTAAACAAATGCAAAACGTTACAGAACTGCGTGATTTACGAAGTGAGAGGCCGGTAACGCAGTCCCAGAGGAGGAGAGTTTGGTAATCCTCTGGTGTCTGCTTCCAGATTTCTCTCCACGTCGCCGGAGATCGGATCTGGCCCTCCCCGAGGGGCCGGGACCGGAACGCCGGGCCGGAAGGAACAGGCCCAGACCCCGAGGCAGCGCTGGGGCCTCGGCCGCGCCCCACGCCGCGCTCCCGGGGGCGGCCGCGCCGGGCCGGGCGGGGCCGGGTGGGGCCCGGGGAAGCCGCTACGTCACGGGACGGACGGGAGGGAGCCCGCACCAGGTCCAGCCGGGTCTAGCCAGGATTCCATTACCTCACCCAGCGGCGCGGAGCCGCCGCCGGGTAAGCACCGCTGCACACCATTGGCTACCGTGCCGCCCTTCCAGCCAATCGCACGAGAGCATGCAAATCAGCCACTGAGCGTCCGCTTCCTTCGGGTCTGGTGGATGCAAACAGACGTCTTTGCGAGGAGGGGGCGCCCGGGGTGAGGAAGGAGAGGGGTCCCGAGGTGCGTGGGCGGTTGTTTTGGGACGTGCCGTCCCAAATCTGGTCCAGCCGGTCCTGAGGGGGATGGAGTGTAGTTAAGGGTCAGCGCCCTTAATTCTTGGGTTGTCTTTCCAGTTAGATCTCAGTTCTTGGAGATTCAGTGAACCTAAGAAATGGTGCAAAAATTATTTAGGTCAACTTGGACACGAGGGGAAGGAAGAAATAAGAAATAAAGAGACACAGGAAACTGGAATGTACTTTGGAGAACACCTAGGCCAACCCTCTCGCTGGGGACACAGCAAAGAACAAAACAGATAGCCCCTGTCCCCAGCCTGTCCTTACAGCCCAGTAGGGGAAACTAGTGTTAAACCATCTTGCAAATAAGTACTAAGTACCATAAAAAGAAAACGGAATGAAGGATGCCAATGAGATATTCAGTGGGGAGTTGTAAATTAGAAGGGGGTGGGGGATAAGGGAATGCTTCTTCAAGGAAGTAGCTTTTAAACTGAGGAGTATTTGTCAGGTGGAGAGTGGGGGGAAGGGCCAAGTGTGTCAGGGAGAGGATACAGTTATGTGGGAAGCCCAGAAGTAGGAAAGAGCTTGGTTCCTTTGAGCAGCAGAATAAGGCGAGTCACTGGAGCCCAGGGACTGAGGGAGAGTGTGGGGACATGAGGCTAGAGAGGAGTCCTGGGACAAATCATGCAAGCCGTGTGCCAGGCTCTGGGCTAAGCATTTCCCTTGCTCTGTCTCTTCTTCCTTTTTTCAACAGCCCGCTAAGATGGGTACTATTTAGTATTGAGGGAACAGATGTCACACAGCTGAGAAAATGCAGAAATGCAGAGCGGATTTGTATCCGGGTTGGTGTGGCCTCAAAGTCTATGAGTTGCATGGCTAGTCATGGTCTTCCAGATTGGAGTCTGAGGTTCAGAGAGGTGAAGTGATTTGCTCTGAGTTTCATGGCTTGCAACAGAGCTGAACCCCCCAGAGAGGTCTGCGGAGTTTTCACTGTGCTGTGAAAGGAGATAGGGACGGGGAGGGTGGGGAGGCTGGGGAGAGAAAGGATCCTCTTTGCCCAGACCTTGGGGTTTGCTAGAACTTAGGATTTGCTGGAGTGGAAAAAGGTAGACGTTTTGTTTTTTGTTGTTGTTGTTGTTGTTTTTATAGAGGTAGACGTTTTTAAGCATCTGTCTCTGGGACTGCCTACAGCTGGAGGCTGTAGAGGGCCTGGCCTACCAGGGCAGCCAGGATTAGCTGGATCTTGTGTGCTGTCCCAGTTGCCTAGCGATGCTGCTCCTCCAGCTCTCACCAGCAGAGCCAGCTCTGGTTACCGGTGACAACTCCCTGGGGGTGGGGGTGGGGGCTGGAGAAACATGGAGGCGGGCAGAGGGCATGGGAGACCAAGCCCCTCCCCATACAGGTTTACCTGGCTGTGGGGTGGGTACCCCTTAGGTCACTGGTGTACCTTTGGGGCCTTTGGGGCTCAGAAGTCTAGGGCCTGCAGGCACACAGGGAGGGTGGTAGAGGGAGGGAAGGCAGGGCCTTCCAGGAAGTGCTGCTGCAGGAGTTTGGAGAGGAGTCCTGCCCCCACACCTGAGCACCGAGAAGAGCAGCTCTGCCCTCTCCAGTGGGCATCAGAGTGTGTGGGCACCCCCTTGGATCCAGGGGCCATGAGGGCGGGGACAGAGTGGGCTGTGACATGGGAGACATGGGGATTGGAGTGGAGTGCAGCCCTGGAATAACAGAGCCTAGGACCTCAACCCCTCTGCCCCCCCGCACCTGCCAGCAGCCCCCGTCCGACCCCTCATTTCTCCGGCTCCTCTTGGAGCTGAGCTCCCAGCTCTCCCTGGCGCTGGCTACAGAGATCCCACAGTACTTTCTCTGGCCAGGCTCTGGCTCCCAGCATCCAGGGAGGCTGCAGTGGGTGTGGTGAGGCTGTGAGCCGCCCCAGCCACTCAGACTTGTGAGTGGGACGATCCCTCAGACACTCGCACCATAAATGTCCAGACACAGAGTCATTTTGGAACTGTCCTCTGCGGGTCAGGCACGGCCTCTGCCCAGGGAGGGCTGGGTAACCTGAGCTGTCAGCAGGCCCGCCGGTCACTTCAGGAGCAGTCAGCTGATACTCTTGGGGACCATTCATCATGCCCCCAGCCCAGGCCGGCACAGCCATGGCTATTTCCAGTCCCTAGGTATGGGGCAGCTTATGTAACAGGCTGGAAGCCAGGGGCTGGGCTGGGGGCACTTGTGACAAGGGATACGGCTGCTCCCACCTCCCACTGTCAGACCAGCCCCTCAGAGCCCCTGTTCCACCTGTGGAGGGCTGTGCGTGGGGGAGCTCACAGGCCTGGGTGCAATCCCTGTGGACAGCCTGGTGTCTACCAGCACACTTTCCATTTCCTCCCTCCTAACCTGGTCCAGAAGCTGGCCCAGCCTCCTTCCTTCCATTTGAGGCCACCAAGCAGCCTTTCCTTCACCCACTCAGCCCTGCATGACCTCCCCTGACCTCAAAGGAAGAGGCAGGTGTGTTAGCTGCTGGCCCCCTCTGACGGCACCCTCTACCCATCTCAGCTGTGCTGGGGACTGGAAGGCAGCACGTGGTGGTTAAGCAGGGTTCAAATACACTTATTCGCATCACGGCTTTGGGCAGGCTTTGTGAGCTTGCTGAGCCTGTTTCCCGTCTGAGAAATGGAACCATAATATCTCCTTTTCAGTGTGGCTGTGACCATGAGGGCTTAGAAGCACATTCCGGGAGGGGATTGCTCAGGTTGGAACCCAGCCCCATCTGCGCAGCCTCAGGCAAGTTATTTAAGCTCTCCGTTTCTCGGTTTCCTTGTGTGTTGAACTGAGACAGTGATACTCCCCAGCTCCCTCAATTGTGAGGATCTGATGAGTGTCTCTGCATAAAGCCCTTGAACAGTGCCTGGCACAGGCAGCACCGTCTAAGTGTCAGCTATAATTAGACAAAGTTTGCAGATCATTTTCCCCAGTCTTGGCTCCTAATAAGCTCTTGGTGAAAGGTAGTTGTTATTTTTAACTTCTTTCTCCTTCACTATTTTAATCCCCTTCATAAACCCACCTTCAGTCCGCCTTGCAATTCCCTTCAAGTGCCCTCTAAGCTCTCCTCTTTCGTGGCTAATCCGCTGCCACGACCAACAAAGGCGTGTATAAATTATATCGGTCTGGTATTTACATTCCTGGAACACTTCACACCCGCTCCTGTCTGGGCCTCCCAGCAAATCCGGGAGCGAGCAGCGCGGCCCATGTCACTGCCCTCATTTTGCAGAGCCCGGGACAGCGTGTGATCCGTCCCAAAGCATCAGCTACTAAGGGGTGTGTCCGGGACGGCAGGCAGGGTGTTCCGACCTCGGGCACCAGAGCACGCTGGAGGATGCGGCCAGGGCGTGCCAGCTCCGCGCTGCCAGGGCAGATTAGCGCGGGGGGCCCTCCTGCTTCCGGTCCCAGCCGGACTGAGCGCCCACAGTGTGGGAGGAGAGAGCCTGTGGGCTTTATAAATATCTTCCATTCCAGCACCAGCCCCAGGAGACCCCAAAATGCTGTGTGGTGGTGCCCTCTACTGGACAGAAGTCGCCTCTACTGGGCTGCTGCCTCCGAAGGGAGAAAGGTGAGCGGCGGATTTATCCATATTCACACAAAGATCTACCCCGGGCCTCCCATTTGCCAGGCAGTCTTCTAGGCACCACAGAGATGGGAAGAAAACTCAGAAAGTCCTTAAGTTCCATGGAGATACATTGGGCGGTGGGCACACAGATAAAAACATGCAACATAACGCCATGTAATGAGAAGAGCTATGAAGAAAAACAGAGCAGGTAAGTGGCTAGAGAATGACCGAAGCTAATTACAAAGGAACAGTCAGTCATGGGGCTTCTCTGAGGAGCCCACAGGTAGCAGAGAGGCCAGGGAAGTGAAGGAAAGGGCCCTTATCTGGGGAAAAGGCCAGGGAGGCCCAGGGGGAGTTGGAGGGTGCTGAGAAGGGGAAATTCTGGGTGCGCTGGAGGAATAATGAGACCCATGTGGCCAAGAGCAGTGTTGGGGAGGGAGCAAGCTGAGAGAGGGAGCTCTCCCTTTCTTACCATTATGGCACATGTAGAAGGGAGAAGGCGCCGAGAAGGGAGGCTTGCCTGCTCCAAGGATCACGCAGCTGGATCAGAGTCCTGCTCAAAGCACCAGCACAACATCACTGACATGCATGGGGCTGGCTGTGCCCAGGGCTCTACCGCAGCCCGGAAGTGGGTGTTCCTGGCATCATCACCATCTTGCAGATGAGGAAACTGAGGCTGAGAATGGTGGAGATTATATGGTTTGCCCAAAGACAGAAATATCGAGTCACAGAACAAGGACTTGAATCGGGTTTGTCTGACTCCGAATCCAGGCTTTTAACCATGATTTGTGTATTTGGAGAAAAAAAAAAAAAAAGGCAGGACATAAAACAGTGTGTTGAGTATGGGTGACATTTGTATTAAAGTACGTATATATGGGGGCCGGCCCCGTGGCCTAGTGGTTAAGTTCAGCACACTCTGCTTCGGTGGCCTGGGTTCTCGGGTTCGGATCCTGGGCACTGACCTGCACCACTTGTCAGCCATGCTGTGGCATCGACCCACATACAAAATAGAGGAAGACTGGCACAGATGTTAGCTCAGGGCAAATCTTCCTCAGCAAAAAATAATAAAATAAAATACATATATATGTTTATATATGTAAAAAAGAAGAGTGAAAGGCAATACATGAAAATGTGATGCTCTCTATGGATGAATTGTGCCTCTCCTTCCACTGTGGGCCAGGGACACGGAGAAAGATGATGCCCCCCCAGAAGGGGGAGAGAACGCCCTCAGCATTAACAACAACCACACCTCATGCCCTGACGCTCCCTTTAGGATTACGAAGTGTCTTCTTCCAGGGTCCTGCATTTGGTCTTCTCGGCTGCTGTTTCACAGGGAAGGAACCCGAGCCTCAGGAGGGCCGCGAGCCTGCCACAGATAGCCTGTACCATAGCTGGGACCGGGACCGACATTTACATATTCGAGATCCTTCGGGGGTCAGGTCGAGGAAGGTCTGAAACCGGGCGGCCGCAGAGGGCAGGGCGAGGACGCGGCGACGAGGAGGTCAAGCAGTTCCCGAGTCTGTCCAGCAGAGGGCGACGCCGCCCCGGAGCTCCGCGAGCCTGGACCGGGATGCTGAAGGACGAGCCCCTTCGATTCTGCAGGGTCTGCAGCGCGTGGGGATGGAGGGGCGGCGGGTGGGGAGGGGCAAGGGAAGAAGGGAGGACCCGCAGCAGAGGTCTCCTCGGGGACGGTGTGGGTGTCTGTGATGCGCGTCTAGGGCCGGGAGAGCGGGGCGAGAGCGAGCTGGAGGTGCGGAGCGGGGGTGGGCGTGTGCAAGGAGGAGGGCCCCGCGGGGGCGCGGGGAGGCGGCGCGGAAATGTCTGGGCCTTACTGAGGCGGCGAGACGAGCTCCGCCGGGAAGGCGGTTACTCACTCAGGCTTTGCCACCTGCTTCCCTCCCAGCTTCCAGGCAAACACAACCCAGCGTCCCCATCTCCACCCCCACCCCTGCTAATGGCAGCTGCACCCCCGGGCTGGAACCTGCCTCTGCAATTCAGCCCTCAGCCTCTCAGCCTCAGGGTGGGCGACGGTGGGGAGGGGGGGTGCCCAGCTGACTCCAGTTCGTGCACGGGACTGGCACCCCCACTCCCACCTCACTTCAGCCAAGCCCAGAACTTGAAGGTCAATCTTGCCACCCCTCGGCAGCTCGTGGGGCTGCTCCGCCAGCACCACCACCAGTCTGATCTCCCCCTGCTGACTCCCAACTACCGGTCTAGACATGAACTCCCGCTCAGCTCCAGCCTCCTCGCCCATCCCCTCACCCCTGGGCGTTTGCTACACCCAGTCAGGCAGCAGGCCCTGGATACCTGTCCCCAACTCCCCAACTCCAACCACAGTGGGGACACAGATGTGTCCGATGGGATCTTCTTGCCCTCCAAGAGCTCCCACTCTGTGCGGGAGACACAGATAACGTGACCTCACGGGGGCTTGAGTTTTGTCAGTACTTGGAGCGCCAAGGTTTAGGTGGGAGGGAGCTCAGAGGTCTCTAGAATCATTTTCATTCAACACCCATCGATAAATCTTTATTGAGTGTCTGGGGTGTTTTTAAAAATACCAATGTTCAAGCCCCTGCCCCCAACTCCTGAATCAGAATGGTAAAGGCAGGGGTAGGGTCCTGTCTGCTGTTAAATGCCCCCCAGGCGATTTGTTGCTGTGGTTGGTAACCACTGGTCTTGCATTCACTTAACCAGAGACCACATTCTTCAGACAGGGTGGGGTTTGAACGGGGCCTTCAATCAGAGTGAGATTTGGAGAGAGCTGAAAATGGTACCTGGGTGGCCTGTCGCTCTGGTGGGAGGAGGCGTTGCTGAATGGACCCAGCCAGCTGGGAGGGGGGCTAAGCAACTCTGTAGGGAAGCAGCAGGAAAGAGGCCCAGACGGGCTGTATTTGCATACTTTTTACTTTTTGCGTAGATTTGTGTATGTCTACTGGAAGGCTAAATTCCAGGCACAGAACCTTCCCTGAGATTCCAGAGGTCTCCCTTACAGTAGCAATTCTGGTGTCCTGCAGTTTAGTGAGTATGCTTCTTCCCAGCTCCCCTGCATCTGATCCACGAGCCTTCAGGCCACATGGGGTTCCACGCAGAGAAGTTATGTTGGTTGTAATCAATTGTTTAATAAAGTGTTCTGAACTTGTTCATTCCTTCAGACACACCCACCTTCAATCAAGGCTGTTTGAACACCCACTCAGTGCCAGGCACGGGAGGGGTGTCAGAGAGCTCCAGGTGGGTCCTGCGGTTCAGAGGAGGCACTACTGTGTGAGAGTGGGGGGCAGGGCTGAGGAGGGGATGGAGGGGTGGGCTCTGAAGAGGGAGAGCTGTCTTCACAGCTCCTTGGCTGATGGCCCCTCTCCAGCTGGTAAGATCAGGGCTGAGGGAGGTGCAGTGTCCCGAGGTCACCACCAGGTGTCAGGCGCGCCTGCGCTGCTCTTCAGTGTCTGTCTCATCTCTTGACTATTCTATTGAGGAGCCCTCCTTGGTCCCCTGCCCTCTCCACAGCCCCCTGTTCATTTCTCTCTCACTTCTCTCAGCCCATCACTCCTCCTCTAGGTCATCCCATCCAGCCATCAATGCAAGACCAGGCTGCCTCCCAACTAGACAGCCTGAAGTGTCTCCTGACTCTTGGAGAGTCGCAGAGCCTCTTCATTTCCCCAACTTCAGGAGGGACTGAGTGATGAGCAGAAATTGCTTTCTGTTGTCTCACTTCTCCTTCTGCTGTCATTCAGCTCACGTTCTCTGGTTTTGTCTCCAGGCAAAACAGGAGTGTTTATGGGTTCACTCTAACAGGTTTCCTTACAATGTATCAACAAAGCTCTTCTCCAAGCCTAAGCCCCTTTTGTGGCCCCCAGTACCCAGTCCCAAGAGCGCCCCCCTCACTTTGATGGGAATATTCTCACCTCACTCCAGGATAGCGCCTACATCCATGGAACCTTGATCCCTTTGGACCTGATCTCCTCCTCCTTTTGCTATCTGGCACATCTCAGACCCTGCTCCCTCAGGTTCTACCTTTCATATCCCCTCCACAGTCCCACCTTCCCTCCTCGCAAGTGAATCCCACAGCTTTGAGAGGTTCAATTTCTTTAAATGTTTCCTTACCATCTGGACCCTGTCCTCACATTCCTTCCTCCAGGAAGCGTTCCCTCTCCCCAGTCCAGGCTCTAGAGACAAACAGAATGCTGGCTCTGCCAGGGACCAGCTAATGCCACCTTCCCCTCTCTAATTCTGTTTCTTTGTCTGTAAGATGGAGACGGAGATCCGTGGCTCTCAGACTTTCTGGCAGGCCTGAGTGACGTGATGGACGTGCAAGTGCTTATCACAGTGCCAGCACACAGGAGGTGCTCTGGGGGACAGTCCCTGTCCTTTTCTTCAGGTGCAGCTGCCACCCCCACTGTCCCCCAATTCCCGCCTGCTGACCGGAACCTGCCCTCATCTCTGTGCCCTGGCTGCTTTCTCTTCCCCCAGCGCCGCTGGGCAGACCTCTGGCCTAGGCAGAGGGGGAAGAACTGGGGACTCAGGGGCGTGCAGCCACCGTGCAGAAGAGACGGGGCAGATGCGGGCTCTGCGGGGACCTCAGACCAGAACTCCACCTGCAGGGCTGTGTCCTCATTCTACCATGCTTGAGTGGAGTGGAGTCCACTGTCCTCCTCCCTGGAATTATTGGGGGCCCCTTCTGGCCTGAGTGAGGGAAGGGCCTCCACAGAGTCCCCTGAGGCTTTGAGAGGACCAGAAGGCTGGTGGGAGGTGCGGGAGGGGAGGCAGGGCAGGGGAATACCGACCACACAGTATTCCGAGTCCCTGCTCCTTTCCCCTCCACCCCCACCCTCCACCAAACACGATCCCCGGGTTAATTTTTAGCATCGCAGCCCGCACATTAGTCACTCCCTGTCACCCACCTACACGGCAGGAGACTGCTGTGCTGGTGCCGTCATCCCGTCAGCTGAGAGGTGGGATCCAGCCCTGCCCTGGGCACCCCCTCACCCTCCTCTGGGTGCACACGGCCAGCCAGGAGCCCCCTTCGGGTGAGGGCTACTGACATCACCCCCAAGATTAGCTGCATGGGGGTAGGGGGAAGGAACAGGCTGGGAGGAGAGGGATGGGGAATCTATTCTGGGAGGAGAAAGCCAGGGGGGCCCTTGAAGCCCCCCGCCCCCAGTAAGGTGCTATGCCCAGGCAGCCGGTCTCCTGGGAGCCCTGGGCTCTGGGAACAAAGGTGCGAGAGGGCCCCTCCCCTAGACCTGAGCCCCTGGGAGCTACTCTTTGTCATCGCTGCACAGCAGCTGTTCAAACAGGGAGCTTGGGGAAGCTCCATTTTCTTAATCAAATGTCCTCCCCAGGACCAGGGAGGGCAGGGCGGCCAGGTGCAGGGGCCCTGGCTGGAGCCAACACCCAGCCCCGAAGGGATTTCACAAGAGGGGTCCACGAATGCCAGCTACAGATGGCGCAGGGGAGGGGCCTCCTCTCCCCACCCCAACGGCTGAGAGGTGAGAAGGTGGTGGTCACCCCGATGCAGGGTGGGCCCCAAGGAGGCATTCCTGCTTATTGAGCACCTGCTGTATGCCTGGCTGTGTTAAGCCCTGGAGATACAATATAACAAGGCTGTTTCCTGCCTTAGGAAGGCAAAGTCAGATTCAAAAGAAGTCAGAATAATTACCAACTGGGATATAAAGAAAGAAAAATAGAGGGCTCGAGATAAAGAATAAAAGGGACAGGGAACTACTTCTAATCAGATCAGGAAAACCTCTCAGAGGAAGTGACGTTTAAGCTGAGACCTGAGGATGGAGGAATCAGTCTTGCAAAGAAGAGTATTCCCAGCAGAGAGAATAGCATAGGCAATGACCAGAGGCAGGAGGAGCTTGGCATATTTGAGAAAGAGAGAGAAAGCATATTGTGGCTTCACTATGAGAAGTGATATGGAAAGAGCTTGGAGAGAGAGGCCAGAACGAGATCCTCGGGGGGCCTCATGCAGGGCTTCCCAACTTGGTTGCAGAGGTTGTGCACTGCACAAAGGCTCCCAGTTGCCCAATTGTTGAGCATGTGTGGCTGCTGTCAACCCAGGGGAGGAGACGCCTTTTTGTCATTTGTCTACCCAGAGGGACATGTTATGGATAGGCTATGGTCAAGAGTTTGGATTTTCTTCTTTTATTCCTGGGGAAGCCACAATGGGTTTTAAACAGAGGAAGGTTGTGACCTGATTTCATTTTGGAAAAGATGGCCCTGACTGCTGTGTGAAGGGATGGTCCAGGGGCGAGAGAGGAAGCAGGGAACCCACTCAGGAGGCAAGTGCCGGGGTGTGGGAGGGAGAGGGTGGGAAGTGGCCTGGCTGTGGGAGGGTGCCAGTTAGACCCCTCTTAGAGCTGCCCCTTGTCTGCTGGTTGCTGCCAGGGAAGAGCACTGGCTAAGGAGTCTCAAGTCCCAGTTCCAGCTCCGCCACTTCCTTGCTGTGTGAACCTAGATAGGTCGCTTTCCCTGAGTCACCTCAAAGAAGGTGGTGCACCGTATACAGTATTCATTGATGTCCTACTATGTGCTAACATTGGGCAGGAAATTAACCAGCACAGAAGACAGAAAAAGTCCCCGAGCCCTGCTGCAAGGAGTGTGCGTCCTAATGGGGAGGGGCCGGGCAAAGAATAAAACCTGTAAAAGTCAACTTCAGATGGTGCTGATGCGTGACGGAAATAAATCAGGGCCTGTCCCGGGGGAGGGGGTGACTGTTCTAGACTGGGTGGGAGGGCCTCTGGGAGGCAGAGCTGAGGACTGAAGGAGCCGACTATGGGAAGAGCAAGTCAGAGACCCGAGGGGAGGGGATCAGAAGTGAACCAGGCACAGCAGGGTGGCCAGAGCAGGGAGCGAGAGGGTGACAAGAAAGTGAGGCAGGTGCATGTCAGATACCCCAGCATAGGAGTTACAGTCTTATTCTAGGAGTCCCAGGAAGCCACTGAGGGTTCTAGAGCAATGGAGTGATCAGTGATTGGGCTTGACACAGGTTGGGTGGATGAAGGCTAAGGTTTCCTCTACAGGCGACCCCAGACCCCAGGAAGAGAGGTGCCAAGCACAGTTATTTACACGGGGATAGTGAAGGACTTTAGACCAGCCTCAGCCACCACCTGTTGTGGGTATTTGGGAAGGAGATTCAAGATGCACTCAAACAAGAGGCCCGAATGCTGAAGCGAGTGTGGGGCCTCTAGTCCAGGCCTGCACATGTAGGTTAAAATCCCTCAGGCTATTTTCCCTGGCTGCAGGCTCCACGCAAATAAGATGTAAAATACAGTGTGTGTGTGTGCACATGCACGCGCATGTGTGTGTTGGGAGGCGGGGTGCATGATGGAGTCAGAGCTTGCCCAAGCCCAATCCTCCCCTTCAAGCAGTCACCACGCTGACACGGATGCAAAAAACCGGCAATTTTATACAGTTTGTGGTTCAGAAGCAACAATATGCAAAACGGTGGAACAGTCTATGCTGCCCACACCCCACCTGGACATGTCCATTCCTGTCCCCCAAGGGGCGGAGAACCCAGGACCCCTGCCCGGCAGGACCCGACTTAGTTACAGGCCCCTGGGAGGGGCCAAGCCCTTAGGGGTCAAGGCCGGGAGGGATGGGGACCAGCACCTTAGGCCGGCTCAGGGGCCCACTGGTTCACTGGAACTGTGCATGTGTGTGGAGGGTGAGGGAACCACCGACCATAGGCCATTTCTCCTCCAGGCCAAGGGTGGGGAGCAAGTAAAGCTGAGGAGAGGGCTTCGTGGGACAGGCCCCCCCACCCCGCCCGAGGAGGAGTTTACCTGGACACCCCACAAGGCACTACTGACCCAGATGTAGGATGGCACACCACATCTTTGGCCCCCGAACCTCTCCCAACCCCGAGCCGGCCCGGTTCTCCCCTGCTCCCCCTCCCACGGTGGTTTGGGGAGAGGTAAAGGGGTCTGGCGCCTGGGTTCACCGCTCGCTGGGCAGAGACAAGCCAGGAACCCAGCAGGCCAGCTGGGGCTGGCGAGGACCCTCTCCCGCTGCTCTGGGCTCCTGGGGTCCCCTCGGGCCGGAGCCCGCCCCCGCCCCCTTTTTGCACTGGCAGGAACGAATAAATAAATAAATACCTCCCCCGCACGCCCGCCCCTACAGCTGGCTCTCCTCCTCCTCCAGGGAGCGGTTGAGTCCGGGTATGAACTTGAGCAGCCGCCGGCGGAAGCTGCGGTACTTGGTTTTGCGCAGCCCGGGCGCGCACAGGACCTGCTCGCGGGCCTCAGTCCAGAGCGCGCCCGGCGCGCCCCCGCCGCCGCCGCCCCCGGGGCCCGCGCACCGCACGCTGGCGCTGCGGCTCAGCACGGCCCGGGCCGCGGGGACCGCGGGGGCCGCGGGGACCGGAGCCTCGGCGGGGCCGGGCGCGCGGGCGGGGGGCGGCGGCGGCGGCAGCGCGGGCGGCTCGGCGCCCCGGAAGAAGCACGTGTGGTAGACGCCGTCGTCGGTGTCGCCCCCCGCCCGCCGCGCGCCCCCGCGCGGGGCCCCGGGCGCGGCGAGCAGGGGCCCGAAGGGCAGCGAGCCGGGGAGCAGGCCCGCACCGTAGAGGCAGGAGCGCACCGACTCCAACGTGTCATAGATGCTCGGGTCCTTCACCACGAGGCCTGCGGGGCAGAAGAGCGAGGGCGTGGGTAGGAGACCTCAGCGCCTCCCTCTTGACCCCCTGTGTGGCCCTGGGCAAGTCACAACCTTGAGCCCCCCTTCCCTCATCTGTAAAACAGGAATTATAAACTCAAATCCTTACAAGGCCATTTATGACACAAGAGCCACCACGGAAGGGATTGGAAACAAGTTCTTTGAGCCTTGGTGTTCCCATCTGTAAAATGGAGGTGATACTATCTAATACTTAGCTTCGGAGGGCTACTGTGAGAATAAACTGAAAATGGGTGTGCACCAGCCCAGGGCAGTACTGTACTCACAACCTTGCTTCACTTTGGAGGGGGAAGCACGGACCGGGTATCATCAGGGGCGCAGGTGGCCCTTCGCACTCCCAGTGTACTCACCATGCACCAGCCGCTGCTCCTGCACCATCAGGGACCTGTATTCACCCCACTTCTCATACAGGGTTTGCTGCAAGAGACCACCCCCCGCCCCCGCCCCACTGTCAGGGGCTAGCAAGGAACAGCAGGAGGAGGGCACAGACTGAGGGATCGGGGAGGCCGCAGAAGAAACCTTAAGGTTAATGGGAGGTTCAGACAGAAAAATGACCCCCTAAAAGACAGTGGGACCTGCGCGGGCAGGGGCGTGGGAAGAGGAAGGTGAGGCGGGACATGATCCGCCGCTCTACCTTCAGGTACTGCAGACGGGCCTCCAGCTCCGCCTTGCGAATCGATGTCCCATACAGAGTTTCCAATCTGAGGAGGTCGGAGAATCAAAGGCTAAGTGAGGCCGCAGTGGGCGGAAACACCGCGAGAGGCTGAGCTCACGAATCCTCCAGCACCGGGACATACCTGAGAACGTTGCCGGAAGCCTTAATAATGTCAACGATCTCCCGATGCCGGATGCCTTCCACGTTCAGGCCATTGACGCTGGCGATGGTGTCCCCTGCCAGGCAGAAAGGGGGTCAGCACCTGCTCCACGGGGCAGGACGGAAGAATTCCAGCCCCTACCCTAGCCAGAAAGGGGAGGGGTAATCACCCCACAGGATACTCCTGAACTCCTTCCCCCTCTGGGGAGACAGTCTTCAGGCCCCGCACCCCAGCATGGGGGCTAGGGCCCTCAGACACCCACATCCTCACCCCACCCTCTGGAAGCTCTGTCCTCAAAGGCTGAGCCCTTCCAGCAACCCTGCGCTACCCCCAGAGTTGGTTATTTCGGTCCAGCCCACAGGCTGTCATGAGGCCCAGCCAAGACAGGAAGAGGGCAGGGTGAGCAGCACCCAGCTGGGAACTAACACTGGTCCCAAGTGTGAGAGGCTTCTAATTCCCTCCGCCACCGCAGAGCCTCCTGACTTCAGGCAGGCAAGCCACCACCTCTGAGGGCTTATTTCCCATCTGTAAAAAGGGGGTGTGGACCCCTGCTGTGGCTGCCTTGGGGGTCAGGAGGGAGAGTGGATGTGAAACTACTTTGCAACATTGTAATATACCACTTAGCTGCAAGGGGCCGTGTAATATACCACTTAGCTCCCAGGGGCCGTAGGTAAGTGGGCAGGGTGGTGAGGGCTTAGGAGAGAAAGTGGTGATAGAATTGGGGAGGTCAATTCATACAGTCTCAGGCTGCCCCGTTCTGGGACCTGGAGACTCTAGACTTGGCCAACCCCAAGGGTCTCCTACTGGAGGCATCATTTCCTTGTTAGAGGAAGTAACACAGGTACCCCAGAGTTGGGCCAGGTCAGGCAGGATAGGCCCTGATCCCCAATATCGAGCAGATCTAATGGAATGTTGCTCCTTCAACTCTGCCCTCGCTGGATGGCCAGGAGGAGGCAGAAGAGCAGCAGCAACATCTGGCATTTACCAGGCCCTGGCTCTGTGCCCAGGTTCTGTGTCCCCCTCACCACCCCGGGATGTGAGGATGTGTTATTGCCTCCATTTTGCAGATGGGACTGCTCAAGATCACACAGTAAATGGCAAATTTGCCTGGACCCAAAGCCTGGGTTCTATTCATTCTTCTTTCTCGCCCGCTCAAAATAGGAGGAGGAAGGGGAAATGATTTCAGAAGAGATTTCTCAACCCCTCCGCTTGGGAGTAAGGTCACACCCCCTTCCCAGAGCCCTGTGTCCTGGGCTCTGGCCCCACCTGGTGTGAGCCCTGCCAGCTGGGCAGGGCTGGACTCATGAACCCGGCAGACAAAAGTCACCATCTCCACACGCTGCTCCTCCCGGTGGTGAAGGCCATACGTCTGTAACAGACAAGGGGACCCTCAGCCCAGGGCTGGGGCAGGGTCCATCCATCCCTCAGACTGGCCTCCCAGCTCCTCATTCCCTCTGCACTCAGCTTTCCTACCTGGATCTCAAAGCCGAAGGTCTGGTTCTCCTCCTTCTCCAGAGTCAGCACTTTCCTGCAGGAGACACGGGGGCCAGCTCATCAAGACTGTCAGGATTAAAAGGAGCGTGGCAGTCCCAGAGCATGGCCCTCCACTGATGCTGGAGTCGGCTCTAGAACATCAGGACAGGACTCACAGTCTCCAGTGACAAGTCACTCTCATCACAGGCTGTTGGAAGTCCTTCCCCATACCCAACTGAAATCAGCTTCATCGAACCATCAAATGATCCAATCCAGCCTCCGGTGCGGGGAGGCACTGGGAATGACTGACCCCCAAAGGGGTGGACTAGCTGAGTTTTTCAGCCATACCCCTGCTTTCTAGTGAGCCCCAGAGTACCACTTACTGACTAGCTGAGGCCCCAGACTCAGCCCCGGCCTGGAGCCTCCTCTGCTCGCGGCCTTGGGGAGAGGGCTGGCCCCACCCCCAGAGGCCAGTCACGAGGCACAGCCCAGACCACAGCTGCTCCTCCCAGCTGTGGTGGGGCCAGCCCACCAGATGTGAGTGCTGGGGGAGGGGAGCCTGGAGGCCGCCCCTTCCCGCACTAAAGGCCTGCCCACTGGACACAATGGTCTGGAGCCGTTCCAGTTCTTTGCCTGCTGGGGAGCCCAGAGTTTCCTCTGCCCCCTCCCACCCCCTTCCTTCCCGCCCAGCCAGAGGCAGAGTTACAGCAGCCTCCAAGGGCCCCTTCAAGTCTCACAGCCTCAGAAAGGCCCTGGAGACCCAGACCCCCATCTCCCAGCCTGACCCAGAAGCCCCCCAAATGCTAAGCAGCAACTCCCAGCCCCAACCCAAGCTCCTCCCCACTTTGAGCGCAGGCCGTTCCCCCTCCGTGTTGGGGCAGGGAGCAGGGAGACTGAAAATTCTGTGTCTACTCCAGTGCTCTCTGGTTTTCCGCAAGGGTTGGCAAACTTTTTCTGCAAAGGGTCGGGTAGTAAATATTTTAGGCTTTCTTTTTGAGACCCATTCAGGCTCTGTCATACACTGTTCTTTGTTTTTATTTTTACAGCCCTTGAGAAACATAAAAACAACTCAGCTCAAGGGCTGAACAGGCCAATCTGACCAGCAGGCCATAGTCTGCTGATCCATTTTAGGAGAAGCCAAGCTCAAATCAGGCCGGGACACGGGCAGAGTGGGGCCTGAGGTCAGCACCTACTTCTGCCTCATCTCAGATCTTTCCTAAGAGGGCCACCACAGGAGGGACCAGCACAGGACTGAGATTCTGGAGGCAGGGGAGCCAGACTCCAGCAGCTGGACACAGCTTGGCTATGGTCTGGGCCCTTGGGGTTTGCTGGGGCTGGGAGGGCTCAGGGGAGCCCAGAAGACTTCTCCTACTCCCCTACTTCCCAGATCCAGATCTCCCCAGGGAGGGGTAACTGGCAGGCATTGGGGGTGGGTTGAGGAGCACCTGATGACTCAAAAGTTCCTACCTCCTTTCTCTTCCACCCCCTTCACGCAGCCCACACCCCCACCTGCCCCTCACTCCTAGCAAGGGAACCCTTGCTCCCTTGGGATAATGACTCCCCCTGAGTGGGCTGGGATGCTGTGTCGTGCCGGCCCCCACCCCACCCCAGCACCTCACCCATTGGGACCAGGGCAGGGGCTGGGGTGGTGGTGACTCACCGCTGCTGTTCAGGACTCTGGCTGAGATTCTTCCAGCGGAATCCTGAGCCCTGGGCGGGAAGACAGAGAGTCAGCAAGGAGCAGGTGAGAAGGGGGCTGTCCTTGAGCAGATGCTGAGAATCCCCGTCTGGGGGGGTCCCTCACCTGGACTTCAGCCCTGGACCCAGCACCTCATTTCCTGTTGCCTGTCTGTCTGGTCCCAGGTCCACACCTGCTCTGGGCACCACCATCCGCATCACTCCATAGCTTTCTCCCTAAGCTTGACCCCTATGACTGGGACTGCGGGGACATAGTAGTCCTCCTGGGTTCCAGATGCATGAACCTCTAGGCCCTGTGCTGGTTCCCAGGCTGGAGGGTGACAACTCTAGATAGAATAGTCTCCACCCCAGGGTGCATATCTGCAGGGGCTCAGATATTATGCAAAGAAGGGCAGGGGGCCCCTGGGCTTGCCTATCAAGGCACTCCAGAGTCCTCAAGCCGGTTAGGTCTCTCCTCCTCATTTCTCAGCCACAGACCGTGGCTTGGGGGATCTGGGGTCAGGCATCCAGGTCTGAAGGGTCGGCAAGCCTAGCCTGAACATGGAAAGGCAGGGAAGAGAGGAGGAACCAAGCCTCCTCCCCCAGGACAGGCTGTTTTGGGGACCAACTGTGGATCCCACCTGCAGGTGGCCATCTGTGCCCAGCTCCACTTGGGTCTCTCGATATTGTCATATATTTTGTTGCTTTCTGGGACAAAAATCTTAGATCTTAAACTTGTCCTTAAGTCTCACTATACTTAAGGAAACTGGGAGTTCTTTTTTGGGGGGGGGGATGACAGAGCTGGGGGTCCCGCTCCTTCCGGCCTTGAGAAACTAAAGCAGTCTCTCTCTCCTCCCTAAATTATTGATCCTTGGAAGAAGCCCTGTCCCAGACCACCCCTTGTCCTTTGTGCCTCAAACAGCCCAGGACCTTCCTGGTCAGTGCCCTTGTTAACCCTCCCCCCAGGCTGCCCCAAGGCTAGGAAGAGAAGGGGGCCCTCTCACTCCAGAACCAAAGCTCGGCCTCAGGGGTGGGGACAGTTCCCAAATGGGCCACGGAGGAAGGACTGGGCAGCATAGAGAGACCCCTTTGTCTTTCCACCCGATTTTCATAAAATGCAAATTCTCAACAAGCTGTTCATTGTGTGGGGGGAGCCAGGGGAGGAGGAGGGGGGCTGAGCGGGGAAAGGCCACCAGCCCCCTCTCCTGAACCTGGGTCTGCGCCCCACTTCTGGGCGCTCAGGTCCCTCTCCGGCCCGCAGGAGGGGGAGACGGAGGGCGGGCGCGGCCGGCATCCTTCCTGCCCCGCAGGCGCCCTGCGACCCCTCCCGCCGCGTCCGGTCGCGGCTGAAGCCCAGGAGCGGTGGCCTCGCACCCCACACCTCAGACTCCGGCAGGCGGCCGCCCCGAGCCCGGGCATCCGGGCGTCCCCTCGGAAGGGTGAGCTCTGGGAGTCAGCGGCGCCGCACGCACTTCCTCGGGGAGGGAAGGCACGCGGCGCGTCCCCATCCTCCCTCTCCACGCGGGCTCTCGGACCCTCAACTTGTCCGGGCCAGCGGCGGGACCCCCGCCCTAGGCCTCCACGCCCCAACTGGAGAAGCCCTGGCGAGGGGTCCGGGGGCCCCTCGAGACCCCCGGGCGTGGGGGGCAGGGCACGGGGGGCCGAAGGCCAGACGGACCGAGCAGGAGAGGAGGTACTGGGGGCTCGGGAAGGAGAGGAGTGAGATGAGGCGGCGGCGCATGGGGCGCAGAGTGGAGGGCCACCGAAATCGGGGGCAGGGGGAGGCGGGCGCCGCGGGAGGGGCTTGCGCCTTCTGAGAACGGGGCCCAGGGGACTCAGCAGGTTCTGAACGTGTCCCTGGGGGTCAGCGAGTGGGGAAGAATGTCGGGGACTTGGTGGACCCCGAGAATGTGGTGGGGGTCAGCGGGGAGGTGGGGGTCAGCAGGCACAGACGGGAGAGGCTGCGGGCTCGAGCAGGTCCTGAGGAAGGAACATCCGAGCGTACCGAGAGCTGGGGGGCGGCGGGAGGTGGCGGGTGGGGGACGCACCTTTCGGCGGGGCAGGGTGCCTCCGGACACGGCGAGCGCGCGGTACAGCTCGGCAGGGTGATAGTCCTCCAGCGCCGCGTACAGCTCGTCCCCGGGGGGCCCAGGGCTGGCGGCCGCGGCGGGGCGGCCCGAGGCCGGGGTCGGGGCCGGAGCGGCGGGAGCGACTTCCGAGTCTGGAGCCCGGGCGGCGGGGTCCGGGGCGGCCGCCGCCTCCTCCTTCTGCTGCAGCTTCCTGAGTCGGCGGAGGGTCATGGCTCCGGCGCCCCTCGGAGGCGACGCTCGCTCCGCGCGGCTGGGCTGCGGCGGCGCGGGGATGCCAGCCGGGCGAGCGGTGGGTCGCCTCCCTTTATAGGATGGGAAGGCGGGGAGGGCCTCCCGGTGGCCCCGCCCCCCGAGGGGCAGCCCCCGGGAGCCCGGCTCACAGCGTCCGCCGCCAGCCGGACGGAGAAACTCTCGGGGACCTGGGGGGAAAAAACCTAGCCGCGGAGGGGAGCGGGACAGGGCGTCCCGGGGCGGAGCCAGGGGTCTTCGTGATACCTGGGGGGCGGGGGGCTGTGAAGGGGCTTGTGCGCGAGATTTGAAAATTTAGGGATGGATGGCTTTGGAGATTCATGGAATCTGGTGGTGAGGGGACAATAAAGGGTCACTGTGAGGAGATTTGGAGGCCCAGGGGAAGATTCTAGGAGATCAGGGGGCTGCAGGAGACTTTAGGCAAGGGGAGAGAGGCAGCGGGGCTGTGCACACGGGGAGGAGTGTAGACAGGGAGCGGGGGAGGTCCGTGAAGGAGGGAAGAGATGCCCCTGAACGGACTGTGCAGAAGCCCCCAGGGAGTGAGAGGGCCCAGGATTTCCCCTTTACACAGCTGCCCCAGAAGAGTTGAAAGAGGCTGCCTCTGCTTTCCGTGTCAAGGAAAGGGAAGAGGTGGAAACCCTGAAAGCAGTAGGCTTCATTCTGGCCTGTCCCCTCAGAGGGTCAGGAATGGTCCCTCCTGGATAAACCTTTCCTCAGCTCCTGATGGTGGAGCTCAGATACCCCTTTCCCAGCAGACAGATCCTCGCTGTGGAATTGACTCACCGGTAGGGAGACGTGACTGAGTTGAACGGGTGCTCAGGGTTGGGGGGTGGTGTTCAGCCATTCTCTGACCCTATTTTCAGGACCATCCCCTGGGCTGTGTTATGGTGGCTGCCAGGCCATGGGAGAGGCGGGGATGGCCCGGCTGAAGTCTCTGTCGTCAATGGAACCCGAATAAGAAGTGAGAGGAGGAAGTGGAAGGCCAGGCCTGGTGTCTAAAGAGCAGCTAGCCACCACAGGACGTCAGCACCTCTAGCTGGGGACTCCATGTCCTGAGACTGACCACTAAACAGAGGCTGAGGAGGCACAGTCCCGTCTGTCCCCTCCTCCTCCCGTCTTCCCAAATCTGCATTATGCGTTTACAGCTGACATTTATCGAGCATTTGCCATGTGCCATGCACACTGTTCTGCATGTGACTTTACATACATGTATTAACTAATTTGATCCTCATAACAACCCTATGAAATAGGTACCATTATCATCCCTTACAGATGAGGAAACTGAGGCCCAGAGAGGTTAAATAACTTGCTTTAGGCCACTCAGTGGCAGAGCTGAGATTCAAATCCAGGCAGCCTGGTTCCAGAGCCTGCAATCTAACCACTATGTGATGTCTCCTTCAGTTCTTCATTCTCCCTGCATGTAAGCCCTGCACCGTGCTGGGTACTGGCTAGGCACTGGGGTCATAGAGGCTCTTGGTCTGGTAGGGAGTCGGGCATGTCCGTGTGCTGTGTTAGACGGATGGCGTGAGGAGTTCAGAGGGGAAAGTGGCCGCATCAGCCTGGGGAGCCAGGAAAGGCTTTCTGTCTCCTCTCCATCTCAGTTCACCTGTCTGTCTCAGTCTCCTTGCTTCTCATCTTGTCTCCTTGGCTCCTCTGTCTGTCTCTTCCCCACCCCCAGGCCCCGGAGCCCCAGCCTCTAGCGGAGGTGTGGGTGGGAGGGGTGCTTCTCCACCCTCAGTGATTGCACAAGTCCAGATGGCAGGGTGCTTGTTGGGGGGGGGCAGGGGTGGATGGGGGACTGCGGGAGCCAAGAGCTAGCTCCCTTAGTGCCTTCCTCTCCCTCCTCCCACCTCTCCCCCTTGGCACCACCAAGTGGCCATCAGCTGAGGGGCCGAGGGGGTGTCGGTGGGGAAACATGGGACTCTATTGTGAAGCATTAGCACAGATGGACCCCTGGACCGTCTGCTGCCTGCTCCCGACAGACGGCATCTGTGGTGGGGGTGGGTGGGGGTGGGGAGGCGAGCAGAGGCAATGGTTTCTATTCTCTTCACTCTGGTGCTTATCCCTGAAGGGACCGGCAAAAGGGCATCTCGTATTGCCTCTCCTGGGAAGGACCACCGCCCCACCTATCCCAGAGGGTTACCTAACGGACTTCTTTGTCTAAGACCTGGAGAAGCAGATGCTATGGGTGTCACAGCATCTGTGTCTGACAGCCCTGTGGGGACATTCCTCCTTCAGGCTCACATGGAGGCAGCGACTTCCCCTCAGTGTGCAGGTGAGTCTGCCTCCCTGCCTCCAAGTGAGAGAACACCACCAGAGAAGTCAGTCAAGCCAGGCACAGAGCCCCAGAGAATCCCAGGGTCAGAGTGGGCCCAGGAGATGCAATTTCTGTCAGGCTTGTTGTGTGATTTCCTCAAATCCTGGAATTTCAGAGCCAGAAAGGGGCTTTTGGTCTGGAAATGATACCATGTGGTCCAAGCCCTCATTTAATGGAGGAGGCAAACTGAGGCCGGGGACGGAAAGATGGTGGCAAAACAGGCTTGAACCCACTAGATCCTGACTTCGGAGAGTGTTTAATTCAGCTGCTGGTAGCCCCGCTGAGAGCTCAGAGATCCATGCCTGCTTCCTCCTCCCAATCTCCCCAGTTTCTCCAGGGAGGTGATGGGGAGCCCAGGATGCCACACTATGGGGTGGCGATGCCCTCTGGTGGCCATGAGTCTCTTGGTGGAAAAATCTTCAAGCCAGACTATAAAGGGATGTCTCCCTGGTGACAGACTCCACCTGGAATCCTAGCCGGGTTTACAGATCCCCCACAACTTCTCTCTCACCAAAGACAGTCTGTGTTCCGCTGAGATGCTCCACTTTGGTCACGAGTTCTGGAATCTCACACCTGTCATGATTAGGAAGTTGTGTTTTTGATCTCAGCCAGTGCTGCCTTGCTGCAGGTGAAATTCATCAGGGAGAGGGCAGACAGCTGGTGGGCCTCTTTGGTGCCGTAACCTTCACCCACCAGAGAGTGCACGAGGCCCCTAAAGTTTTGCCTTTTCCAACCCTCCATGACTTCCTCCTAAGCCCGAGTCTCTGGTCTAGCATCTGTTCTCCTCATTCAATCCTCTGCAGCTCCTTAAAGCTCAGGGGGTGGGGGTGGGGGGCGGAGCATGCTGCACGCAGCCTGCACCCTCATGCTAGGACACCGCCCCTCTCCGTTCTCCCTCCAGGAAGCCTCCTTGCAAAAGCCCCATTCTCAGACATCTGCACTCGATCTGTACCTTATTCCCGAGCAAGTCCCTGTGTTTCAGAATGAGCTCCCTAGGTTTTACTTCCTTTTGCTCTGGCCGCCCTGGCTCCTAGCTGGTGGATACGGCTTGGCCTGTGGTGTGGGCACAGACAGTGGGGGCTCGGCTCATGTAGGTAAGACCCCTTCTCCTTGGGACAAGCCCTTGCCCAGATACCTAACAGTCAACAACCCTCCATGGAGTACATGGGGAGAGCTGAATCTTGTCCCCCTTGACCTGCTCAAGCTCTAGGGAGCCACCAGGAAGTCAGGGCACTTGGGAGTCCGACTCCATGTCAGAGCTCCAGCGCAGTCATGTCAGCCCAGACCTGGAACGGATGAACAGTTCGCTGGGGCTTCTCTCTGGGTACTGCCACTGCTTCTAAGCCAGGGAGGCGGCAGGGAGAGCGCCAGGGACTCAGCTGGCTCTCTGGTCAGGAATGAGGGGCTGGGCACCCAGCTGTGTGACACCGAAGGAGGCACAGACAGCTGGTGGGCAGCTGACTGGGCAGGGAGTGGTTGTTTTTCTTAATGGCTCCCATTACCAACAGTTTCCATGGGACAGTGTCTGTGTGTGGTACTGGGGCCCAGGGGAGCCTGCCAGCAGGGGGGATCCAGCACAGCCCAAAGGCCTGATTCTAGGGGGTCTGGGAGTGAGGCCACGGTGGATGTGGCAGTTTACTTGTGTTGGATATGGTCGCCTCTGGGTCTAGTCCTGCCCAGAGGCCAGGGACCATCTTACCTCTTGGGTGGGGATGGCAGGGTGTCTCCGGCTTAAACAGGTTAGACTGGCAGAAGACAGGCCGGGTTAACTCTCCAGCTTTCCTACAGCAGCTACATGCCATTCTTAGGATGTAGGGTGTATATTATTTTACCCACCTCATTTCAGAACAGGTACAGATAGCTAGGACAGAAAATGACAGCTTAGGGCCTCAGACTCTCCAGATCTCCTCCCTCTTAGCAAACACAGCTGCTCTGATGGTTCATCCCTGGCTCTTTCTCCCAGGGGATGGTGTTGTGCACCAAGCTAAGATTCTCCCATTTACTCCACACTGAAGTCAGCTCCCCTCTTTCCCTCACCATTTGCACCGGATCATGCCCCTAACCTGTGTGTTCTGCCCACTGTCTCCCTTCCCTCCAGCTGTCCGTCTACCCCACCGCCTCTTAAAGTCAGCACTGTGATCTTCCCCCAACACAAATACGATCACATCACTCCCCTGCTTAAAGCCCTTCAATGGCCTAGTCCCTACATCAGGAATGACAGAGAGGTTTTAACTTATGGGACAACTGTACATAAGCATGCTGTTGAGAAAAATTTGGAGACCAAGTCTAGACTGAAGAGGAAAATTACTGATAGATTAGCAGTCTGAGGTAGCTGTCACAGGGGAAAGTGATGGCATTGGTGGCCCCCAGGGTGAAGTCTTGACTTCTCAGCACATGACAGCTCCAACAGACCCTCTGTGCACCCGGCTCCCTTGCTCTAGCCATACTGGACACCTGTGGTTCTTGAATGGTGGGCGACACACTCTTTTTGACCAAAACCCCCTCCTCTTCTCCCCAGTCAGCAGGCTAATACCTACTCCAAAGTAGATGTCACCTCTCTTGACCCCAACCTCCTGTCCGTCCTGTGTTCCCAGGGCATTCTGTGTCATAGCACTTACCTCACTCCATGGTAGTTTTCTATTTACTAGTCCATTCCATCAGGCAGGGAGCCCCTGGAGAGCAGGGACACGTCCTTTCTTTCCCCAGCCACCTCATCTGTGCTTCCATGACACGTTACGTATTGTCCTGTAATGGGACTTGCCAAAATCTGCATTATTGTTCTCTGAGTACAAATCCTCTCTCCATCCTGAAGGGCACAGACCATAGGTTGTCTGTATTCTGCCTCCTGCTTTACACACTGTGTTTGCTCAACAAACACTTATTAAATACAGCCCAGTCTATCCAATTGTTCCTTAAACCTTCCTACCCCATTGGCCCCCATCCTTTGCTTCCAAGGAGCATTCCCAGATGGACCTAGGGCTATCTGCCATATTCCTTAAACCCCATCCTGACCATGGGATGCCCACCTGCTTTCAGGGTATGGTGCCCGTTGTTTGGTCAAACACTAATCTAGACGTTGCTGTGAAGGTATGTTTTAGATGTGATGAACATTTAAATCAGTAGACTTTGAGTAAAGCA
This sequence comes from Tapirus indicus, assembly GCA_031878705.1. Classification (NCBI taxonomy): domain Eukaryota; kingdom Metazoa; phylum Chordata; class Mammalia; order Perissodactyla; family Tapiridae; genus Tapirus; species Tapirus indicus. The sequence goes on along the minus strand of CM062918.1, from coordinate 138,131,810 downwards.
GATGACCCTCCATAATGTGGATGGGCTTCATCCAATCAGTTGAAAGCCTTAAAAGACTGAGGTCCACTGAGGAAGACGGAATTCTGCCTCCAGGCTGCCTTCAGACTCCAGACTGCAACACCAATTCTTCCCTGGGTCTCCAGCTTGTCAGCCTGCCCTGCAGGTTTCAGACTTGCCAGCCCCCACAATCGTTGTCAATCCCTTAAAAATTGTCTGTCTGTCTATCAATCTACCATCTATCTATCCATCCATCCATCCAATTGGTTCTGTTTCTCTGGAGAACCCTAATACACCATTCCTGGCTTGATTCAAAGCTTTCCCCCCTCCCCAGCCTTCACTATGCATCCCTCGTATGTTCCTGAGTGTCTCTCGAACTCTACGACTCTACTCCAAATTTTATATAGCAAGCACGTTCTCCAGACTGTAAAGTTCAGAAGACGTGGCCTAGGGGGACAGAAATTTAAGATGTTTGAAACAAAAACCCAAGTGATAGACCATTCAGATGAATTCAGGTCTCCTCTGTCATGGGTCTTAAAAAAGGTGAAACATTGTTATTAACCTTCAAGGGCACATGAAAAGGCACTGATTTTCAAAATGGTCAAGTTAAACCTGCGAGCCACAGCCTAGTGCATTTTAGGTCCATGCCTGGCAAGATGACATTCATTGGATGGCTTTTGACCTGGGCTGAAATTTGCTACAAACCACTTCACCTTTTTTTCCTACAGACAGGTAGAGCACAGACACGGCAGCCCCAAAAATACCTTGCCACTTCAGCAAGGTACTTGGGTTTCTGCTGTTATCTTTGTCCATGAAAGAATTATGGCCAGGCACAGGTTTAATTACCAGTTCATCTGGGTTATTGGGATATATACAAAATTTAAAAGCCAACTTCTAGAGATGTTACTTGATTTTCTCCAGCCTAACAGTCTCAGATGGGAAAACAATGGAAAATTCTGAGTAACAATCAGAATTTTAAAATATTGACAAGCTGGAGCAATGGGCAGGTCCTATGGCAAAATTTAACAGTGTAAACACATAGGGTCCTGCACTTGAGTTCAAAATACCAACTTCTCATATACGTGATTGAGGAAGGAGAAGGTGCCTGGATTTTACTCAACTCCAGACATGAGATGCAGTCCTGGGAGGTGACCTGCAGGTGTCAAGCACAGTCTGAGGTTCTTATACTGATCTGTACTGTTAGGTAATCCCTGGATGGAATGTTACGTGCCCTCTCAGGCCCCAAGTTCTAGCTCAGTTCAGCAGAGAGCAGCTGGCCTGGGGGAAGAACTTGGAACCATGGAGGCAGGATGGTGAGGCTAAGGGGCTGCAGTCTGTGGTCAGATATGATGGACTCAAGGTCTTTTCCACTCCTATGAGCCATGTGGGCAATTTATTTGACTTCTCTAACCCTCAGTTTCCTAATCTGTAGAGAGGACAACAATGCCCACCTCATACGTTGTTCTGCAGATTAAAGCAGTTATAGTCATGCGTCACTTAACCATGGGGACACGTTCTGTTAGGTGACTGTGGCTGTGCGAACACCATGAGTGTACTTACACAAACCTAGATGGTAGAACCTACTACACATCTAGGCTCTACGGTACTAATCTTATGGGCCCACCATTGTATATGTGGTCCGTTGTTGACTCAAATGTCGTCACGCGGCACACAACTGTATATGTAAAGCAAATTTTGGTGCATGGCTTAGCACACGGTAAGTTTTCAATACGTATTTGCTAATATTAACTGAAGAAACGCTAACCTTTGCTAGATTCATGATGACAACTGCCTTCAAGCATTTGAAGGGACCTTATACGGAAGAGAGAGTAGCGGCTCGGAACCACCTATGGAAAGAAGTCACATGCAGGCTGGCCGGTTCCATGGAAGGAAGAGCTTTCTACTGAGCAGACAGCCTGCAGGTGGAAGTGGTGGTCCTGAGTGTTACAGCACGAGGCCCACAACCACCTGGCAGGGATGCTGCCGGGGCGGGGGGGGGGGGGGTCAAGTGCCTGGTGGGTGGTGGGCCAGGTAAGCTCTAGTCTCACCTGCACTTGAGATTCTAGGATTTGAGGACTTGCTCTCTTGGGTTCCCTTGGCCTAGGCATAGAAAGGCATTTACAGCCACCCACACACTGAAAATACCAGAGTAACCCCTGAAGACTCCCACTGAAGCAAGCATCCCCAAATTCATTTATACTCAACCTACAAGCGGTAATGCAAAAACTGAGGAGCCAGGCTGCCTTCGAGGTTAGGGGGTGGTTTGTGACGAATCAGGATCAAGACTCTCTTTTGTATAAAGAGAAAAATGGTAAAAGACGAAGAAAAATACAAAGCCGAAGAAAAGGTGTTGTCTTCTGCTTACTCTCACATGCCAGGCCCTCCGGAGACATTCGGCTCAGCTCCTCTTCTGACGAGGTCTGCTGCAACTGGTGTCAACACCAGAGTGCGGCCAGGGGAGGGTGGAAACACGACCTCAGAACACGTGCCCTGCTCCCAACCCCCAGGACAAAAGCTGGCAGTCAGTCCACACATGGAGAACAGATGGCACCAGAAAAGCTCTGTGAATAAAACTTTAATAATGTACAGCAGAAATTGGACAGGCTCATTCTTATATTAAAACAAAAGATTTCCTATATTACAACTTATTTACATTTGCATACTGAAGAGGTAAAGTGTCTAAGTGGCTATTTTACAGTCCTTTCTAATAAAATGTACAAAAACAAACAGAAGTACCGAGAGTGCCGTTCGGGGGCCTTGATGGCGACGTAAGAACGGGCTTGGACTTGGTCTGTGAATCCAGAATCCAGAGGAGCAGGTAGCCCTATGGATCAGGGTCAGCCTCAGGGGGCCGGAAACCACAGCTTTAGTTTCTCCCCAACTCTCTGACTCCTAACTCTTGGTGTTAAGAGAGGCGGGGGTGGGGCGGGAGCTTCCCAAACAACTGCTCATTCTTCCCCAGAGGTGGAGGAGCTGGACTGCATGTGGGGAGGATAGAAGGGCCACCTGGGGAGTGGGCTAGTGGCTTGGGACTCCCTGGGTCGAGGAGTGTTGGCAGATCCCAGAGGCTGGTTGTGACTGGGGCAAAAGTCTAAATTCCATTATCACCTACAACCCCAGGTTCTGCTGCAGGGCGGACAGGTCGGGCGTCAGCAGGGCTGGGGAAAGAAAGTCCCCCTGATGACACAATTGGTATTCAAGGGAAATTAGTCAGTAGCCAGTAAATTGGCCCAAAGGGTGAGGGGACATCTCCTTTAACGCAAGGAAAGACGCAATTCATCAGGAAAATAAATAGGAAGGCCAGGAGCATGGGGGAGACAGATGTGAGCAGGGAGAGGGCTCTCCCCCTCCTCCACAAGCTTTGGCAGAGAATTGCTGGGCTGGGGGCAGGGATGCTCCGAGGCTGCATACATACTGTGCCTCCCCAGGGACAGGAAGGGGGCTCAGAACGAATGCAGTGGTTGGGGTCTCACTGCCCACCACCATTTCTTTGGTGGAGGCGGGGCGGGCATCCTCGCTCCTCAGCCGTCTTATACAAGAGCAATCATTCCAGGCTCAAAAGGCTCTCAGAACCAACTATGAAAACTCTGGTCTCAAAACAGGCACCCACGAACTTGAATCAGCTTCTTCAGTGCTCCAAGTGTAGGACCCAAGCCTGTCTTGTCCACAGATGTACTCCCAGCACCGCGCCCCCAACAGGCACGCAACAAATAGCTGTTGAATAAAAGCCCGGAGGAGAAGGTGCAACCAGCTGGACGACGCACGGAAGGCGAGGGCCCTGGCGCAAAAACCACTCGTGGATCTGGGGGGAGGCGGAATGTGAGAGGCCAACCCCCAGGGCAAAGAGGGACTGTCGCTGCTGAGTGGGACAGGGACAGACACTTCCAGTGTGACTGGGCTACGTGCATTTGGTTGGATTTTTTTGTGGTTGTTTTTATAGGGATTTCTTTAAAAACGAATAGATTGAGAGGTAATCATCACATAGAGATGGTTCTTTTATAAAAACAATATTAAAAAGTTAAAATCCAGACCCTCCCAATAAAATTAAAAAAAAAAAAAATCAAAAAACAAAAAACCCAAACCACTCCAGTTAAAAGTTATGGCTTCAAAGTTATTATATACCTAAGATATGCTGACCAAACCACCACCCACAACCGTGCTTCTAGACATCGTTAAATACTACGCTCAGGTTAAATAACAGGTCCAGCTCGGGCTGTCCCTTTAGTAGGCCCCCGAAGTGGATGCAAGTCTCACATCTTCCCTCCACCGTGATCACATAATCCAGTAAAAGACCCATGCAGACGCCTCCCCCTACCCCAGACTCCCTCCCCACTCCTGCCCCCCTTTCCCTTCCCCACCCTAAACCCACCACCACCAAAAATATACACCGCTGTTTCCAGAATCTGGGATATGAAAGACAGATGTGACATTCCAATCTGAGTCCCAAGATCTGGGCTTCAAATTCCTTTGCCCTTCCTTGATGCTGTTGAGGACGATGCCCTAGGACTGGCTCATTTCCCATGGCTGCTGCTGACCACAACACCCGAGACTTCCGCCAAGATTCTTTCCCTGCCCATCCCACTCCCCTCCCTTACATTTGGACCCAAAAGCCTGGCCTGCCATGGACAACTGGGCCAGCTTTGGTTCCACAGTCTGAAATGGAGAAGGAGAGCTGTGTTGACACGGGCAGGCAGAGCAGCCTGCTGGGAAGGGAGTACCACCATGGGCTGGGGGTTCTGGGGGCGGGGAGGGGTCTCCGGGAAACTAGACGCTGCTCACTACTGAACAGAGGCACCAGCACGCACCGACGGCTCGACAACCACACTCCCGACCTGCACATGCACAGAAAGCTCAAGCAGGTAAGTGCGCACCTACACACACACACACACACACACACACACACACACACACACACGTGTATGGGCGTGGCACGGACCAGGCACAACAGAGGACGCACCTCGGCACATGCGCACACGGCAGGACAGACAGGCGGGAGATTCCGTCTCCACTGGCAGTCCCTCCAGACGTCCGTGTGAGGGAGGAGGGAGCACGTGGCCCACGCCGCCTGGGAGACAGGCCATACTTCTGGTTCCTCTGGGCCACCTTGGTGTGCTGGGGTTGGTCCCCGGAGGAAAACCCTCAGTGCTGCTTAGCACTGGCAACACTCAGCTTCTCCTGGGCCCTCCCAAGCCACCCCGTCACCACTCCTGGCTACACGCCAGATGCACCGGGTTTTGCAGGACATCCCACTACAACCGGTCGAGTTGTGGCATCGAGTTCTCCACACCATCCACTCTGAGTCTCCATGCCATTAGGAGGTAAATATAAAAGATGTCTGTGTCTCAAACCCAACATGGGAGTGAGCGAGTCTCCCGGGCTCTGTCCCTCTGTGCCAGGGCTGCTGGCCAGAGGGCTGGGCAGAAACGAGAGGTAGGCCTCCATCGCACGCTCAACACGGCAGCTGTGTGTGGTTCTCGCTGCGCAGGGTTGCGTGTAAGGGCGAGGGGAGCAGGGTTAGATCTTCACGTCTTCCTGCACACTGAGCTGTGAGAGGGTCTTCTTGATGCGCAGAGCAGTCAGGCGGGCCGCGCCGTTGGCGTACCAGCACTCTCTCATCATCTTCCCCATCACCCGTAACGCCTGCACACAGAGACCCAGGGCATCAGTTTGACCCCACCTGTGGAAGGCTCTCTGATCCCTAGGCTCCGTCTCTTCTCGGTGCAGTCTGTCAGAATCTCCCCTCCCCTCTGACCCTAGGGACATGCTCTGCAAGCTTCCCTCTTCCCGTGGCTCTCCTTTCCCTCAGGGACAGGCTGTGCAGGCAAAGGGAGAAAGCTGCGGCCTGGAGAGGGGAGACCTCTCCAAGTGCAGTCGGCTATTCCCGTCATCTGGGTAATCTTGAAAGAAAGCACTGCACCCTGTGATCCGAAAATTCTTTCTGTCAAGTTTGACAATCTATTTTTATGATTGTTCACTAATTATGTTTTTTTAAAATGTAGCATATGAACCAGGCACAAAAGGGACAGGCCTTGGCACATGCACACACACGGCTGGAGCCCCACGGTTCACATGCAGAGATGGGGGGAGCAGCAGCAGGAAAGTAGCCCCTGAAAAGCGATCTGGTCAGAAGCGGAAAGCTACGCTGCCACTGCCCGGATGACACAGGTGACCTCTATGGTCAGGCCAAGAGATGGATTTGGAAGGTCACCTATGGACTGCTACTGGTTACCGGGGGCTACGGAGTTCCCTGATGGCTGCCCTGGGCCAGTGGTTTCCAAAATTCCTTTTAACAGTGGAACCCACTTTCCCAAGAGGAGTCCCGGCATAACAACAGCAGAGTGAAGAGGGAGTGGGCCGGGCAGTAAAGACTAGCTCTTTCAGCCTCACCCTCATCCTCTGAAGTAAACCCCAACCTGAGGGCTCCAAGGGACATCTTGAAAAATGCTGCTCTATGATGCCCCGAGAAGGCACCATCTAGAACCTGACCTCAGCCATCTTGTTCTGAAAGGCAGAAATGCCCTCTAGTGGTGACATTCCTTAACAGCAGAGCCATGGGTGAAAAGGAGGCCCAGGGCACCTAGCTGGGCAAACCCGGTTCCCCCTGAAGACTCTAACGCCCAGAACTCCATGTTTATTAGGAGTCCATATCATGAATTTGTCCTCATTTCAATTATTTCCACCAAATGTTGTCCTTTCCCCACTTCTGCCATCTCTCCCAAATTCAAATTCTCCACACCCTCCAAGCTTCTTCTGAATTTTTAGAAAGGCCACCTTCCTCAGACATGTCTTTTCATAGGGCCGTCCCGACTCTTCTACAACCTTTACGGATGTCTCTTACCTCTTGGGCAGAGCTCAGCTCACTCCTGTGGCTCCAGAGCCATTTTCTAGTTAGACAGGTCTAACAGCTCCTGCTTGGGGTTTGAGTCTGTCTCTTGTTGACCATCTCTCTTATCTGTGTCTTGGGGATCAAGCCTTTTTCCTCTACTAGGCTGTCAACTTCAAAGGGGACTCTACAGTGCCCAGGACAAGGGACTATGGCCCCTCAGGGTTTAATATATAATAGCACATGGTAGTATATAATGACTGACACACTCAGAGGGTACCCCTGGGGGCTGGCCCCATTGCTGGAAAACCCTTTTCTAAGGTAGAGAAATCAGGCAGACAGAAAAGCTGTAGGAGGCAGGGGAGCTTCCTACCTCATAACTCTGCCACCAGTTGGGGATATTGGGACGTAGTTTCTGGTCACATACGACCTTTCGCATTTCCTCAATGGAAGGGTCAGAGGGCACTAAGTCGTAATATGGCAGCTGATATTCTTCGTGGACTCCTGAGAGAAAAGGAAACATCCACCTGAGTTAGCAACAGAAGGAAGAGATTACTCAAAAGCCATGACAACACCCACGCCGTGATCCGAGAAAACCACTTCCCTCTGAGAGGAACTAGGGCTCCTCGGAGAGCTTGGCCAATTCGAGGTATGGACAAGACATACACAAGATTAGCCAGGAACATCTCTTTCATACCAAAAAGCAAGGAAACTATCAGATATTACTGAGGACAAGTGAAAAGGCACCAATCTGAAAAACTCCCAACCGGTCAAAGATGAGAATACTTAAAAGCAATAGTAAGCCTCAAAACTTCAATGGAAACAAGTACTTTAAATCCACCAGTTCACAATGATACTAAAACAAAACAAAACAAAAAAAAGCCTCTCAGTCACCTCTGTGGGATGATAGGGAACAAACTTATTATCTGGAAAAATTGGTAAAGAGATGGAAAGAGTCAAGTATCTTCTCTGCCTTTCCTATTCAAACTATACATCTTGGTAACCAAATAGATAATCAGGACAAGTTTCTCTTCCAGCTAATACATGAAGACTGACGGAATCAGAATATTGGCATTTTTCAACCTCTAATGAATTAGGATTTCGACAATGATCATCGATGGCTGTTCACATCACAAAAAGAGAGAGAATTGGCATTATGTGCCTTACAACAGTAGGATTTTTGAAAAAAGAAATATATTTACATAAAATTCTAGTCACTAGATGTAACTATCATAGGAAATTCACATGAATTGAAGAAGATGTGAACTCCACGAAGAGGCCATCAGCAAAATCTAGACAAAAAACGTTTACAGAACAAATGATTTGGATTCTCCAATAAAGAAACTGCAGAAGGAGAAAAAAATGGAGGTGGAACTTGTAGATTTATAAAGATTTACGAGGCATAGCAATCAGCTCCAATGACGGACAGGACTTGAACCCAGATTTGAACAAACTGTTTAAAAAAAATTAGGAGACAGTTGGGGAAACCTCAATACTGACGGATGTTAAATGATATTAAGAATTAATGTTCATTTTTTGAAGTGTGATAATAGTATTGTATTTCTGAAGTCCTTATCTTTTACAGCTACAAACTGAAATATTTTTCATAATAAAAAGTTAATTAAAAAAAATCCAATGTGACTTTCTCCTGCTTTTTTCCCAGGAAAAATCCTGCTGTGCTGAGCTAGCGGACAGATTTGTAAATAGAGGCTGACCTGGTAATTATCTAAGAGAGTTAAGAGCTTCAACCCTGGACCCTGGCCTGCCAGGGTCCGAATCCTGTATCATCAGTTGTGTGACTCTGGACACGTCACCTGGCCTGTGACTCATTTTCTTCATCTGCAAAATGGTGACAATAACAGTACCCACCTAAGAGGTTTGTAATAAAGATTAAATGAGCTTACACATAGCAAGTGGTGAATAAATGTTAGTATTATTATTAGTCCCAATTTCTGGATGGTAGGAGAAAGAAAAAATTAACTTATTCACAGTTTAAGACCTGTGTGACCAGAGTTTTCTTCATCTGTTTTATCTGTATATAATGATCAAAATTTAAGATATAGAATTTCATGAATAATACCCGGGTGCTTCCTCCACAATTTGGATTTTACCAAACATATCCTAGACGGAAAAAGGCAGTGATGCATAAAAGGGTTCTGCTGGGAGACTCACCAGTTCTTTTTAATTCAACCACTTCCCCTGACCTGGAATCTCTTACATCAGAGAGAAAAGGCTGAGGGCAGGGTTCCAGTGGTTCTTGAACGTGATCACATGGCAAAATACTTGGAAGTCATTGTAAGATACTGATGTACTAAACTGATGATAAAAAATGTTTTCTGCTAAATCTGATACTACCTTTCACTGGATTCTGACATGTATGAGCAGCTGCAAATGCCAAAGACTTAAGAAAAAAATTACAGGAGAAAAAACTCATTTTGAGAAAAGTCTATGCATTAGTAAGCTTTCTCCTGCAGACTGGGAAATTACCACCGTTATTTTGTCAATGAAACCCCAGGGCTGCCCAAGAACATGGCTTGATAGCGCATGTGTTAGGATATACTGCCTCCTGCATACAGGAGACCCCTTAGTTCTGTGCTATTCCCACCAGGGCCTTCCCAACCTCCATGGACCAATAAAGGAAACATGTTTAAAAAAGAAAAAAAGCCAAATGAGCCTCCAGAATGGTTAGCACAATGTACAACACTATTCAACAAGCTGGCAAAGGAATATACACACCCTTAGCACAGCTGCCTCTAAGGTTTCTCATCTTTGATGAGAACTCTGAGTGTGATTCAGGCCCTGGCACCAGGCATCCAACAGGTTGTAAAAAGAAAGGAGGCAGTAAAAACACCAGCACCCTCAGTGATCAGCCTGGGATCGCCGGAGGTGATCTGGGAGGCAGGAGAAAGAGAAGGTAAAAAAAGGAAGGTACCTCCAGAATTGCATCTTCGCGCAATCTCCCAATAGACAAGCCCGAGAGCGTAGATATCAGCACATTTAAAGGAGTCAAAGTGCTTCATGTTGATGGTTTCATCAAGTACTTCAGGGGCCATGTATCTGCAACGGCAAAGGAAACTCGATCATGCTCAGAAAATGAGGACTTGTCTCTTTCACTCGAAGTGTTGACTCAGGGGCCTTCTGGATGTGGCAGAGCATCACCCCGAGAAAGCCCCCCTGGGGATGCTCCATTCTCTTTACTGCAAACTCCTGTATGTTCTGGATTCCAATCTAAACAGGTCAGCATAGGTCTGGTGATACTAGACTACTCTTATTCGTACCTCTATTTTTTAACCATCAAGAGTTATTTTCAGCATTTTTTGATTTCTTGGCAGAAGTATTTGCACTGCGGGTGGTAGGGCAGTACCGCACATAACATCTGGTTGCTACTGGGGTCCTGGACTTTACTGAATGTACCCACAGCGATGGGTCGAGCTTCAATTCTGAACTTCCTCTGTTATCTGACCTGACTGCAGATACACAAAGATTAACTCCAGACGGTCATCAAAGGCCCCTCAATTAATCAGTACTACTCGAGCCACTCCCCCACAGAAGGGCAAACCAGGGGGTCACCTTAGGCCTCACACTTGGGGGCCTGGGGAGCTGCAATCATTCAGGTCAAAAGGAAGGGAAAAAGCAGCAACACAATTTAGTGACAGTCACTGAGATTCAGCAAATAAACAGACCTCCTCCTCCATCCAGAAGACAGTTCCATTTCCAACTTGTGAAGTCAATCCACAAGCACAACTCCTTACTTACTCCACCTCGGGACGAAGCAGGAGGCAGGCCCATAATCCGTAAGGGTGCCCGCAGTCTCCACCCTCAATCACCTCTGCTCTGGTATGGCAAACCACGCTCCCTGCCTCCTCAGGGGTCTCTGCACAAGCCACCCCTGCAGACAGCGCCATTTTCCCTCATCCCCTGGCCAAGCCTGGTGCCCACCCCCCTTCCGAATCTTGCTTGAGATTCTCTTTCTCCACTGCCTCCCCTGCCTAATACCAGCAACACCTATACGTATGTAGTTCCACGGGGCTGTGCTCTTGGTGCCTGTGTCTGTTAGACGTAACTGTGTGGCTTTCCAGCGTGAGGAGTGGGTGCTCAATGCCACCTTCTGCTGTGTGAGAGTGAGGAGCACACCTCCTCTTACTACACCCGCCTGCTCCTGCACAGGCGGGAAAGGGTGCATGCGGGCTACTTACTACAAGCGAAGGGCAAGGGCAGAGGCCCTGGGCCTTCCTACCGTTTGGTTCCCACCCTCTGATTTGGGGCGATGTCAATGGTGTCGGTGACTGCGTCATGACGGACAGCCAGGCCCAGGTCTGCGATGGCACACATGCCATTTTTCTTCACCAGGATGTTCTTTGATTTTAAGTCTCGATGAGCAATTCCAGGCTTCCCTGGAAGGGGAAAAAAACGGATCTTTAAAGAAAGATAGTATAAATGTTAAAAGCACGGACTTTGCAGCCAGACTAGGTGAGTTCAAGTCCTGGGTTTGCCTCCCACTAACCCATGTGTACCTCTGTCTTCTCACCCATAAAATAAGACTAATGCCAGTACTTCATGGGAATGTTGTGAGGATTAAATGCATTAATGTAGGTAAGTAAAGAGCTTAGAAGTGCATGCGTATTAGCTTATATTATTATTAACACCACCACAACTGAGCTTCCCTGAACTAATATGCTCCAGTATAGAATTGCTGAGGAATTCAAAGAAAAGCTGCTGCGTCGACTACGTTCTCAGAATATTGCTAACATCACCACAGAAGCTGGGAACAGGATCATGCTCTAATGGCTGGTTTTCTGTCATGGCCAGCAAGAGCTGCTGCCTGGGTCAACCAGGCTCCAGGGAGCACAGCTGCCACCACGACAAGATCCAGGACGCGGAGAGCTGATGCTGCAGTCACCCAGCAGAGACACTTGAGGTGTTCTTCCTCCAGAAAACCTTCTGAGATTAGTAAAGCCCAGCGTCTCATCCACCCAGCAGTCTTTGAGCCAGCTGTCCCCAACAACGCGTGTGCAAAATGACGACACTGAAGCTCCTGTTGCATTAGTTTGTTTAATCTTCTTAGTTCCATTCTTTCACACATGTACTGTGCGCTTTTGAGATGATCACTCAATAAACACTGGCTCACCAGCCAGCAACTATGCCAGGCCATCGAATGATAACTGAACATGTACGTCACAGAGACCCCTGAGGGTGTTCTGAAGACAGAGGTGAAAAGAACCCCGAAACACCTCTTGTTCACCCTCAAGTAATGCTCAAACCTCTCTCCTTGACATCAGACTACAGTTCCTGAGGTCCAGCTCCACCTTTCTCAGTAAAAAGGAGTTCTGGGAACTAAATCAGGACGGCACAGGCTTGTCAAGTCTACCCACCTTCACTGGCCCTCAGCTGGGTGCACTCACCTTGTGTACCCACGATCTCCATGTGCAGGTGCGCCAGCCCACTAGCAGCAGACAAGGCCAGCTTAATCATCCCCTCGATGGTCACCGTGTACCGGTTAAGATAGTCAAAGAGGGAGCCATGCTCATGATAGTCTGAGACGAGCCACAGCTGTGTCCAGGTGCCGTTATCTGCAGAGCAGCACAGAGAAGTTCTGGAAAAGGCAAGACTACCAGCAAAGCGGTTAAGGCAGGAACGGAAGAACGTGCACAATGCACACCCCAGCTAGACTCCCGATTCCCGCTTCCTGCCTCCACCCCCCGAGGCCTCCTCTATGCCCGTTTCACCGACAGCTGTCCACCAGTTTTAGGAACAGCACTCTTTCTTAGACCTGCTCCCTTATTTCTTGGAGGGGGCTGCAGGATTCTGAACAGTGCTCCATTATGACACCAGTTGGAAACTGAGGCACAGGAGGACAGGAAGCACATGCTCGGGGAAGGTAACAAGTATCATCTGTTTTGCCGGCTACACTGCTTTGATCCTGACAAGATCCTCTCATCTACTTGTTAGCGACCACGGCTAGACCCCACCCCCGCCAAGGAGGAAGGCTTCGCAGGTCCTCCTCTGAGCACAGCCCCACCCAGCGCCTTCTCATTCGTAGTGTTTCTTTTCAGTCCCTTGCTCTGACCAGGCTCTGAGCTCTCTGTGAGAGGAGGAAGAAGCTCCTTCGTGGATTATTGCATTCCAGGCCCAAAAATGCTTTTCAATGCACAAAGAGCACACTTCCAAGTACTCCTCAGAGGTCATCTCATCCTCAGAAGAGCAATGGAAGGTGGAGAGCAAGCACTTTCATACACGGGGGTGGGGGCAGTGTGCAGAGGAGGGGGAGGGAGAAAAAGAAAAACCAAGAGCTGGTGAACTAATTAGGTTATGCTGCTGTCAACAGGAAGACGGGGAACTGAATTGAGATCTCCCAAATTCCAGGCTGGTGCTAGTTCCAGGACACCCTACTATATACATCATGCTAAAAAAGGCAAGAACAGGAGTCTGATTTTTCTCCTCCTGTGGCCCGGGCGTCAGTTTCGACAGCCAGATCCCTACTCACACGAGCTGCCGGAATCAATAAGCGAGCAGCTCCTGGAAAAGCACCAACCCTGTCTTCTCTGATTATGAACAAGGGGTCCACTCAACGTACCTCTCTTACACTCCCACCACCCCGAAGTCTTGAGGACCCGTGCAATAAATTAAAAGGGAAGGCATCTTTTGACCCTTTAGAATACTCTCTGTTCCCTTTCGTCCCTCAGGTGAGGCCAAGACTTTTCAGCTTGGGGGCAGCTGAGGCCACTACAAAACCCCCAGCAATATGAGGATGACCAGCCTGCTGTTTCTGCAGGAAGGACAAACATTTAGCATTTTCTGTAGGCCTTGTAGACACCAACTTCTAAAAATCACTGCCACAGGAGCACACTGTGTCACAACTGCCAGAGATGCTTCTAAAATCTAAACGTCATCAGCTTGTGGTGCTTCTGACCTGAGCTGCACTGCCTGCCATGTGCCTGCTGTCCCCTCTTCCTGGGAGCTGTGAGGGCGGGGACTGTGTCCTGACCTTATGTGTGATGATCCAAGCAGCTGGCAGAGGTCCTGACCCACTCAAGGAATGAAATTTCAATTACTACCCACTATCTCAGAATAAAATACAATCCTCTCAAAAAAGCCCTTCATAATCTGGCCTTTGCTACCTCTCGGCCCCCATCCTGCTCCAACAGCCACCCCAGGTTACAGGCAGGCTCCCAAACACACCTCACCTTTGTACGTGTGTCTGGAGTGCCCTTCTCACTGGTCTTTCTTCCTGACCAACTCCTGCCACCTTCACTTCTAACTCAGGTGTGACCTCCCTGACCCCCATCTCACCCCCAATTGGTGCTCACTAGAACAGTCTGTTGTTTGATTACCTCCCATAATCAATCGTTAATTTACTTGTCTCTTTGCCAGTCAGCGAGGTCCTCAAAAACAGGGATGTGCCTGGGCACAAAAGAGAGACTCAAATACTGAAGCAAAAATAGAAGGGAGAGGAGGCAGGAAATAAGGGACTTTTGGAACAAGCGGACCAGAAGCTGAGCTGGAAGGCCACGAGGCAGCATGTCAGGGGTGGGCAGGTCACCGCTCTACTGCACCTGCTCCACTATAGAAGCGGGTATGGTGCTGGTATGTCACAGAACACAATGACGTGCTTATCTGGGGCCATCCTTTCCTGGCAGGGGTTGAGGCCACAATTCTTCATTCCAGTTGTTTTCAAGGTAAACTTACTGGAGTCCCTGCAGGGACTGCCCTGGGGTGGGGCTGAGAGTGTCAGGGAAAGGAAAGTGAACAGGTAGGGTGCGGGCTTTATCTTGTTTATCTGCTTGATAACTGCTTCTTTACTTGCTTAATAACCTGGGTTTCTGCATAAGCTTTTTGCAGAAGACAAGTTTGAAGACTATCACCTTATTCAGAGTCTCTGCGGGCAATAACTCTGGAGGCAAACAGAGCTGTGCTGTCCCACAGCTGTTCCCTGTCCCCAGTCGTCTGTCCACCTGGGGCTGCTGCTGGCTCTGGGACCCCTGGTTCCACCCCAGCCCTTCACCTTTGTTGTCGGCAGCGATAAAGCCAAGGATGTTCTCGTGGCGCAGCATGACTGTCTGGTATATCTCTGCTTCCCGGAACCAAGACCGCTCTTCACGAGAAGAGAAGATCTTCACAGCCACGTCACCACCTCTCCAGCGGCCGCGCCACACTTCTCCAAACCGGCCCTTGCCAATAATCTCCTGTAAAACGATGGTTCGGGCCACCGTGCGCTGCACAAAAAGGGGCAGCCCTGTGGACGAGAAACCGGAGAGCTGACGCTATAAACCTGCTAAACTTTGCACTCTCGCTGCCGCCCAGGAACAGCCCTCCCGCAGGGCCTCCATTCTACACTGCTCCAGGACATGGAGAGCCCTGGCCGCCCGTCCCAGTGATCCGGGCAGCCAGCGACCAAGAGGGAGTGAACACTGAAAGGAACACCCCACGAGCTGTTCCTGATCTAAGCGATTTCTCCTCTCAGTACGGATGACAGATTTGAATACAAATGCCTGACCAGATTTACCAACTCTGCAGCCAGCTTCCTGCCGGCCATTCCACCCACATCTGCTTCATGCTGATGGAGGAGGAAAGAAAGCAGAGAAGATGAAAGTGGGAGCCTGCAAGCTGGGAGCCGCCTTCTGGCTGCTCGCTCATTGACCACTAGAGGGCAGTGCTGTGTGGCCCATGAAAGCCAAACTGGTCAGAGGATACAAGGTTCCCACCTCTCTCCAAAGAGATCCAAGTTCTGCTTAGGGGTGGAGCTCCAGATGTAGACCTCCCATGCTTATTCTAGGATGAATTTTACTGTCTTTATAGGACCCATTCATTGTCTTGTTTGACTCATTCAGTGTCTCCCTATCTATCCAATCACCTCACCATCATGGCTGACTGGACTCTCTCCCCGCTCCCAGAGCAAATCAATATGCTCTTAATCCCCACCCCTTGTGGACGTGAACTACCATTTACTGCATGGTGACACCGCATCAGGCACCATGCTAAGGGCTTTGCATAAATTATCTCATTTCCTCCCAGTCACTTATAAGGTAGGTATTGTTATTATCCCCATTTTACAGATGAGAAATCTAAGGCTCACAGGGGAGGTTAAGTAACTCATTCGAATTGATACCAACAGTAAGTGGCAAAGCAGGGATTAAAATCTAGGACTGTCTGACTCCAGAGTTTATGCTTTTTTTTTTTTTTTTTTGTGAGGAAGACCGGCCCTGAGCTAACATCCATTGCCAATCCTCCTCTTTTTTGCTGAGGAAGACTGGCCCTGGGCTAACATCTGTGCCCATCTTCCTCTACTTTATATGGGACTCCGCCAAGGCATGGCTGACAAGCAGTGTGTCGGCGGGCGCCCGGGATCCGAACCTGTGAACCCTGGGCTGCCAAGCGCGAACTAAACTGCTGCGCCACCAGGCCGGCCCCAGAGTTTATGCTTTTAACTACAACAGTACAGAACCACCAAAATGTTTCTCAAATCAGACCCCTCCTCGCCATCCCCTCTGTGCCTGTCCTAGTTCTGGCCCTTCTATAAAAGACCTCCAACTGGCCTTTCTGCCTCCTACCTCACCTTGCTCCTGCCCTGCACACCCACACACAGCCCCGCCCCACCCCACCTCCCTAATAGGAGGCTGTAAATGAATGAATTCATCCCCCACACCACGGCCAGAATTCCTTCCACAGGAAAATATGAAGTTATTTTCCCACACGAAAACTTTGAGTAGACGCCTCTCACCTTACGGGATAGAGCACGGCGCCCATGGTGCTCCCCACCCAGGCCAGCCTGCCGCTCCCACCTCCAAGGCTGGCTCGTTGCTCTGCTGTTCCCTAGACACACGGTAAGCTTTTATGGGTTTACCTTGGTCTGGAATGTTCCCGCCCTCTCACCTCTCTTAAGACTTCCAACTCAGTCCTCAAGACCCCTTTAAATGCGTCTTCCTCTGTGAGACCCCTGCCAATAACCCCTGTCTCTCTCAGCCAATCCCGGCTCAGCCTTTCTCCTCTTTGTTTACCCCACATCAGAGGGTATTCAACAGATAGCCGTCAATGTGACTTGAAAGTCACACAAGCAGCAAAGACTTATTACTGTAAATCCACAGTACTGAAACTCCAACACCTTGGAAGCTCTGGATATTCTGAATTAAGAATGGACTAAACCATCCCAAGAGAAACAGTTATTAGTGATTTTACTCCAGATGACTAAGTAACTGCCACAGACCTTCCCTAGCCTCAGCTAGTCCTGATCTTAAAAAAGACTCCAGAAACCCTGAGCCACCCTCCTCTAGCAGCAAATCAAGTCACAGAGTCAGTCAGGCAGTTCTAACCACTGCCCTACCTCTCTCAGCAAAGAACAAGCCATATATTTTCTGTCTTCCTAAAAATATGCAGCTTTTAAATATATCCATCACTTTGGCACTCTCTACTGCAGAGCTTAATAAAGGCAAAACCACTGAAATTCAGGAGATGTCACAGCTCAAAGTACTCCTTGTGTGCAAGGAGGACTGTCTGGCCGTGACTGATGGCATAATTTCCCTACAGAATAGTTTTGTCACATGGCAAGGAAACATACATAACATGCACAAAATTCCCACAAATATGATTCTGTCTTTTTTAGCTAGAATGGCAACAGTGACCTTTGTGGGTGATTTTTTTTTTACAAGAACAGAATACCACCATCACTAAAGCAACTGTTTGTCTTCATAAAAAGACTCTTGCAGTCATATTCACATCTAATAGCTAGCTGAGCTGTACCCTGAGACCTGAACAACCCAATTCCCTTTATCCTCAGTTGTGGTCTCCCACCAAGGTCCAGTCCCTCATCTACGAGACCTGGCTACCAACAGGCAGTGCAGGAAATGGTGCTGATGCCACACTGCAAGCCCAGCTGCCTTTATTTTAACCCCCACCAACAAACCCCCGGGCAACTGGTACAAGTCAATGATTCACCAAACCCCAGCTCTCAGCTTTACTCAATGTCCTTAAACTCCCCTTGCGGCTGCTCTGAGATCAATGATTAGCTGTCACCACTTCACAGGAACTCGACACACTCCTGTTTCTCAAAAGGGGCCCTTAAATTGAGCACTCCACTGCTCAGGTGGAACCAGGTGAATTTTAATAGATGGACGGTTACAAGACTTGGAGAGAGGCAGGGTTTCTGAAATGGAGAGTTTTGCACTTGACCTTTGGAATCCTGGGGAATGAAAAATTTTCTGTGAACCCATTATCTTATCTTATTGCATGTCAGACTCCAAAAGAAGGGAAATTATGAAACCAAATGACTCAATGCTGGTAGAAACACATACAAGGCCCGGTCTTCTTTATAAATGCTCTATCCTGCTCGGAAGCAGTGACGAAGGCCCACAGTAGACACAACGCCCGAAGAACTCACTACCTGAGCCAGACCCTGATGTGGAGAGATCGTAGACGAGATCCTGGAGTGTCTTGTCCTTGGAGAGACACATCTCACATGAGGGATCTTCCATGTCCAGTCTCTGGCGGTTGTGATAGACGCGCTGATGATAGTTAATGACAAGGAAAACAATGATGATGATGAGAAACAGGAGGAACACCGGGCCGGCAATAATGCCTACCAGCTCCACGGGGCCCCACATGGAAGGGTGCTCAGGCTCCTTGAGGTGACCTGGGTCAAGTGAGAGAGGAAAGGGAAAGAACAAAGAGTAAAACAAGGGAAAGCTGCGGCCTTCTTTATTCCCAACCCCCGTCCAAGTGCAGATCCCCTTCCCCCTCGGTGGGTTCATGGTGCCCTTGACCTCTCAGGTCTGCCTGGAAGCCCTCAAACGCAAACCTCAACAGTTCAGGAGTCCTTACCAACAGTGAACCCACAATCCACTTTGTATTTCACAGCATTTCGCAGGACCAGTCCCCCTCAGCCCCCCAGACAGATGCTAGTTCTACTCTTCCACTTACAACAGCTCCTTTAAGCTCTGCTTGTCTGGTTCCTTCTCTAATCTCCCCAGTAACACCTTCTAAACGGTAGACACGCAAAGGCATGGTATCTAATACTTCTTAGCCTCCATCACTGTCCTCCTCCAATTCCAGCCGC
The DNA here is from genome assembly GCA_031878705.1 of Tapirus indicus. Lineage (NCBI taxonomy): Eukaryota > Metazoa > Chordata > Mammalia > Perissodactyla > Tapiridae > Tapirus > Tapirus indicus. Next base: position 138,112,944 of record CM062918.1, on the reverse strand, counting down.
TCTCCCCATTTTGCCATCATCCCCACCCCAGCAGCTGCCTTCACACGGCTCTGGGATCAGTCCCACACCCTCCCGTGGGGACCCCTGCCTGGCTCTTCCACGCCTCACCAGCTGCCTGTGGCAGCTCAGCCACCATCCAAAATGCAGCTTTCACCTCTGGGACCAACTTGACAATCTGTCTCTCTTATCCTCTAATCCATAAATCTGACTTGGGAGGAATCCCATCCCTTGTCACCTTGGGGAACATCAAAAAGGTACCTTTACCTATCATCAAACAAAGGGACCGGGGAAGAGGAGAGAAGGGTGAAACGACAGGGGTGCCCTACCTCCAAGATGAGCCAATAGTCCAACAAGGGTGTCCACTCACCACTGGGCACCCTCAGGTCGATCCTGTTGCAGAAGTCGGTGTAGCAGCAGTGGGTGTTGCGCAGGTCTTCGGAGCTCAGGCAGTAGAAGGGCTTCCCAGCGGGGACCAGCTCCACTTTGGGGATGCAGGTGCGCACATGGTGCTCCATCCCATCCAGGTTGAAAATGGAAACCATGCAGGCCCCATCTGTTTCACACGTGTAGTTGGCCTGTAGGCAGCTGGTGCACGCACACAGCAGAGCTGCAGGAAAGTTGGAGAAGACGTTGGCATCAATGGTGAGATCTTATCCTAGGTCCCGTTACAGACTTAGAATATAATCCCTTAGCACACTTGATGTTCCAAAATAAGGAGTTTTTACAGAGATGGGGACAGAAAGGTGATGTCATCAATGGGGGCACAACCTTTTCACCTGTTTATTCAGGTCACTAACAAGGCTTCCTAGGCTCCACCATCTTCCTCTAAGTGCTCTATTTCATGCCTATGAGAAACAGAGAAACTACCTCTTGAACTAAGGCTTAGACTTATAAATTATTCTGTGGCTGGGAAAGAGGTTTTCCTTTAAACTTAGATGCCTGAGGATGAAAGGAAGGCATCTTCCCTTTGGAGAATATAGGATACCGCCCTGCCCCCCACCCTCCCCATCAAAACCACCTAGGACCCCTGGGAGCCAGCATCAACGCCATCTCCTCCCCGGCACCAGGCCCGCCCACCATTGAATGCAGTATGCAGGTTCTCACACATTCTTTTGCTGCAATGCATTTTTTCCTGGCTAATTCCTACAAATCCTTTAAAATTCAGCTTAAACCTCACTCCTTTGAAAAGCTTCCCCTGACTAGACCAACACCATCCATGGCCGGTGCCCCTCTCATGAGGGGCAGAAAGAATATGCCCCAAAGAGGATGATATCAGTGCCCCCTCATACAGTTAACTGAGAAGATTAAATGAGCTAATGCATAAAAAGCGCTCAATAAATTTAACCCACTCTGAAAGGCCCCTAGATATCATTTAAAAAATATAATATATATATATTTTTCAAATAGGTAGTGTATGCAATCATCTCTAGGACTGAGTTGTGCTGGGTGTGTATTATACATAAGTGTGCACTCTTAACAGGAAATTACCGTAGATGAATTTGGCGCCTCAGAAAGCCAGTTCAGCAGCCCTGGAATCTGAAATCCTTTATTTATCCATCTAACAAGAATAGCACAGACAGCAGCAGTTGGTTCTCCCCAACACTGTCTCCCATGAGCCTAACCTAGCCCTGACCTCTTGGGATGGGCAGGAGTGTGGCTTTGGCCACCAGGATACTTTGGTTGGGACCCACAGTGCTGAATGGAGCACTCGCCGATCAGAGGGTGGAGGGGGTAGGGTCCACCCGGTCTCAGATTGGACACTAAGTGAATATTATCAGGATACCAAGTGGGAATATACTCAAACTGAGGCCCCTAGAGAAGAGACATTTATGATCAGTCCCACGAAAAAGCAGCCTGTTGTAACTCACCCCTTTAGGCTGTGAACAGTCTATCTTTGTCTCCTCCTCCAATACACTGGAAGGCAGCTCTTGGCTTTTCAAATGTGAAGACAGATTCTAAATATTTCAGTGTCCAGCCGCTCCTTCCTCAGGCTCTCTATAAATGACACAATCCTCTGCCACTCCCACCCAAGGAAACAAAGGAGAGACAGCACTGACAGGTAAATGGACAGCGTGGATCCTCACGGAACGCCTGTCGTATTTTTTCAGTGTTTGATCAGATCCCTTTCTTTTGGGAGAAATTCCAAAACACGCAGCTACCTGCTGAAGGGCCTAGGTACCGTTACACTTTAGAGGCAGGAGGTTTAAAGCAGGTGCCCTTTAGACTAGGATCCAAACCATAAGAGGACTTTCAAAAGCAAATTCCTCCTAAATTTCGATTCCAACCCTTTCAGACGCAAGAAAGACTAAGGAACTTCCTCATTTTTCCTTCCAAATATCCCAAATTTGCTCCACTCATTCTTCTTACTAACTCAAATTTACTTCTGCAACTCTCAGAACAACTGGTTGCAAACCTCCTTTACTCATGCTGAGGTCCTGACTGTTAATCCAAGAAAACTACTACCCATTCCCCTTTGCGTCGGTGGGGACATTCAGGCACAAAAGGGGTTCCCCAGGGAGCGCACACCTCTCCATACATGTGCTGTGACGTCCAGCAAAGAGAACAGCATTGGGTCTATTTCGGGAAGCAAGAAGGGAAAACGAACAACTCCAAGAGGGCTATTCTGAGCACAGTGGGACACACGGGCCAGACCCGCAGCCGCCTGGTGAAAAAAGCTCACTCCGGAGTCCGTCAATTAGCAGGCTGGAGAGCCTGGAGTTACTGGCTCCAGACACTTATTCTTCGTTGGTTCATGGCCTCTTTCACAGTGATTCATTTTGGAGAACGAACACACCCACACGTGGCTCATTATTTTTGGGAAGTACTTAAACAATCTTGGTGTAAGACAGGAAAGAACAAAAGTGGTGAAATCTATGCTAGACGGGACGAAGAGCGGAACTGGGAGCAGGGCCATGCGGGTTTGTGATAAGAGATTGGGCAAGTCCCTGAATCTATCTGGGCCTTGGCCGCCCAACCAGAAAATACCATTTCTCTTACAGAGACAGTATGAAGATCAGCCAAACATCCGCCCAGTGCTGTGGGGACTCTGAGAAAGACTCTCTCTGCACACATCTGTGTACATCTCCATATTTTACAGAGTGAGGAGTCTGAAAAAGATATATTTTTAAGATAACCATCACTACTGCCCACACCCCTGAGGAGGTCCAGTTACTCACTAGAGCCGCAGAGGGGTGTAATGGCATGAACAGGCCGGAAAGACCTAAGGCTCAAGTACCAGCTCTAATATTAATCACACGACCTTAAGCAAGTTAGCAACCTTCCTGCACCCCGGTTTCCCAATCTGTAAAGGGGCACTGTTAATAATTACTTCACAGGACTACGTAAGAGTTACATGAAATAATATATTTAAAAAGTGCTCAGCAAATAGGAGCTCAATAAATTTTTATCCCTCCTCTCAAGGTGAGACTCAAATAAACACACACACGTAAAACGTGTCTCTTTAACCACTAATTGGGAAGTGGCAAGTTACAGCAAGACCACAGCAAGAAAACTGCTGTTGGAGTCTCAGCTCTGCCAGTAACTAGTTGCATGGCTTTGGGCAAGTCACGTAACCTCCCTGACTCTCATTTTTCTCATGATTAACCAGAAAGAAGGGACTGAACTAGATGACCTCTAAAATCCTCCAGCTGAAATCTGAATCTAGTTTTGCTTTTAAATTCACACTGTTTGGATCACTGATCCAACACTCGAAGTTGTGCTTTAAATCTTATATACCTTTTTCTGAATTTTCAAGATAGACATTATGGCTAGTCTTCTGCTAAAATTCATTTTTCACTGAAACAAAATAAGTGATAACAAAATTACAAAAACATCTGAATTTACTGTAAATTTACTCTTATACTAAATCACAAACCTAATTTTGATTTCTTTGAAAAGCTAAATCTGGACTAATGATAACAGCCCTTCGTGTGATCTGTTTCATAGTGACTCATCAGGTTAAATCTGTCTACACACCTGGATATAAACAATACACACCTAAAACTCTCCGTACTCCATGACCAAAGAGTTACGGAACAGAAATAACATAATCAGGAAAACCAATCACAGGAATAACAAAATCGCTCTACACACAAACAGGTTAAAAAGTGGTTGGGACAAAACTCCCACTAGCCCAGCATTTTTTTTTTTTTTTTTTTTGTGGGGAAGACCAGCCCTGAGCTAACATCCGTCGCCAATCCTCCCCTTTTTGCTGAGGAAGACTGGCCCTGGGCTAACATCCGTGCCCATCTTCCTCTGCTTTATATGGGACGCCGCCACGGCATGGCTGGCAGGCAGTGCGTCGGCGGGCGCCCGGGATCCGAACTCGCGAACCCCGGGCTGCCAAGCGCGGACTAAACCGCTGCGCCACCGGGCGGCCCCATAGCCCAGCATTTTTTAAATTAATAAGTCAGTCAAACCTGAACCAAAGACAAAACCACTTGGGTAGGATTTCAACATGGTTCCAAAGTATGATTCGAGGGTGGTCTGTGGGAAGATGTAAATGTAAATTTGATCCACAAGAGAGGCTGAGTTCTGAGGAAGGCCGACAGGTCCCGACCCGGGCACTGTCCAGCTGCATGTTCGGGAGGCACTAAGACCACGGGATCTCAGCGAGGACAACCTCACTGCAGGAGGGCACTGAAGCGGGCTGGATCCCCTCTGACCCACTGCACACACTGGGAGGACACTCAGAGAGACCCAGGCTTTCTGGGAATTCCCAAGGACCACTATACAGGGCTAACCTCACGCCACTCAGCCCAGTACCCTGCCTCAGACCACATCCGCAGGGAACAGGGTGTGGGAGAGCACAGGGAGGTGGCACCATTCTCAGAAGGTAAGAGGCACGCTGCAAACATCCCTGTCTGTTGTGGTAGACAGAGGTCCACGAATGTTCTAAAACGGTTTAAAGCTACAGTATTCATGATTTTCAGCTTATATTAATTGCTCCTTGGGGATAATGAGTTTCATCACCTGGAGCACTGTCCCATTTATGTACCCTACACTTGTCTCCTACAGACTTCACTGGGCCACCTTCCAGTTCTACAGTGTCCAAGGCAGGTGCCCAAATCAGCCTGTGCCGCCCGTGCTCTTCATGACTTTACAACTTGATCGTAAACTGCCTCTCAGCCCTCATCCTTCCAGATGACAGCATCCATCAGACAGGCCAAACTGATAAGAATAGCTTATTACCACCCATGATTATTTTAATTATTCTTCCCTGGACCTTATCCAAACCCCCTACAGCCTCCTTAGGATAGAACAAAGACCACAACTTTACACAACTCTGTGATCCTGAATGGCCAAAATGATCTTGAAAAAAAAGGAACAAAGTTGGAGGACTCACACTTTCTGATTTCAAAACTTACTACAAAGCTATAGTTATCAAAATAGTGTGGTACTGGCACAGTATAGACATGTAAAACAAGGAACAGAATCAAGAGTCCAGAAACAAACAAACCTATATATCTATAATCAACTGATTTTTGACAAGAGTGTCTAGAACATTTGAGGGAAAGACTAGTCTTCAACAAATCGTTGAAGACATTGGATATTCACAATGTCTGGATAACTGGATGTCCACATGCAAAAGAAAGAAGTCAGACCCTTACTTCACACCATATACAAAAATTAACTCAAAATGGATCAAAGACCTAAATATAAGAGCTAAAACTTGTATTCTAAAACTTTTAAAAAGAAAACGGGTCAATCTTCATGACCTTGGATTTGGCAATGGTCTCTTAAGATATCACACCAAAAGCACAAGCAACAAAAGAAAAATAGATAAACTGGCCTTCATCAAAATTAAAAGCTTCTGTGCATCAAAGGACAACATCAAGAGAGTGAAAAGACAACCTACAGAATGGGAGAAAATATTTGCAAATCATGTATTTAATAATAGTCTAATATCCAGAATATATAAAGAACTCTTACAACTCAATAACAATAAAAAACAATTAAAAAATGGGCAGAGCGTGATGAATGGGTGTTCATGTTGTTGTGGGAGAGATGCCTCCCACAAACCTTGTTATGACGTCAGCACCTTACCCATCTGACATAAAAAAGGAGCAAAGGGCTGGAATAGACATTTCTCCAAAGATGATATACAAATGGCCAACAAGCACATGAAAAGATGTCCAACATCATCTCGAATGCAAATGAATTTCAAATTTAAATGCAAATCAAAACTACAATGAGATACCGCTTCACACTCACATAAGAAAATGAAAAATAACAAGTGTTGGTGAAGACTTAAGAGAAACTGGAACCCTCATTCACAGCTGGTAGGATTGTAAAATGGTGCAGCCGCTGTGGAAAACTGTTTGATGGTTCCTTGAAAAGTTAAACATTGAATTACCATATAATCTAGCAACTCCACTCCTAGGTATATATATCCAAAAGATTGAAAACAAGTGTTCAAACAAAAATTTGTACACGACTGTTTGTAAAAGTCAAATTTGACTATTCCCAATAGTCAAAAGGTGAACACAACCTAAATGTCCACCAAATAATGAATGGATAAACAAAATATGGTATATTCACACAATAGAGTGTTATTCAGCCATAAAAATGACTAAACTACTGATATATATACTACAATACATGTGAACTTTGAAAATATCGTGTTAAGTAAAAGAAACCACATATTGTATGATTCCATCTACATTAAATATCCAGAAAGCATATCAGAGGTTGTCAGGGGCTAGGGTTGGGGAAGGACAGGGAGTGACTGTTCAATGGGTTACGGGTTTCCTTTGGGGTAAAGAAAAAGGTGCTGATGGTTCACAAAACATTATGAAGGTACCTAACGCCACTGAATTGTATGCTGTAAATGGTTAAAAATGATAAATTTTCTGTTATATGTGTTTTACTACAATTAAAAAGATACCACAAATCTTTGTAAAACAATACGTATAATATAATCTCAATTATAAAACAAAAACACCAAAAACCTAACACACGCATAGGAAAGAAACCTGGAGGTACAACGTTCTTCCGGCTGTGTCCTTCCTGAATCCCTGGGCTTTCCAAGATGTCCAGGAACCCCGAAGAGCACGAGGGACCAGTGTCATCCTCGCCTTCAGCACACCCTCACTGGTGCCCAGCACGGCGCCCGGCGGACAGCACTGTGCCCAATAAACCTCATTCGATAAATCTCAGCCTCATAATTTGTGAGGGAAGGGGGCTCTGCCAGAGTGGCTCAGCTTCCCTTCTATACATGTCTCTACATTTTCATTTTTAAAAGGGTTCCACTGCTTTAAAAAGACAGAAAGAAAAAAGAAAAATGTCGTTCAGTAACTACATACAGATCTAGACAACTGCCAAAATGTTTATGAAAATTCTGAATCAGGTTAAAAAAATGGAGGTGTCTGGCACTAGACTATCACAAAAGAGAGGTAACATTTGGTTCTCCGGGGGGGGGGGGGTGTAGGGGGTGAGGTGGGAGGGCAACAACTGGGAACTGACACTGGACCCGCAGCCAAAGTTCTAACTAACCTAAGTGGGAAAATCTTGCAGCGTTAAGAGTAAAGAATCAGGGGCCGGCCTGGTGGCGCAGCAGTTTAGTCCGCGCTTGGCAGCCCGGGGTTCGCTGGTTCGGATCCCGGGCGCCCGCCGACGCACTGCCTGTCAGCCATGCCGTGGCGGCGTCCCATATAAAGTAGAGGGAGATGGGCACGGATGTTAGCCCAGGGCCGGTCTTCCTCAGCAAAAAGAGGAGGATTAGCAACGGATGTTAGCTCAGGGCTGGTCTTCCTCACCAAAAAAAAAAAAAAAAAGAGTAAAGGAATCAGATGCTACTGGTAAAAAAAGACCCAAGTTACATTTTCACTTTTCACAATCATCAAAATGAGATTTTAAAAATACATTAAAACAAAACAAAAACTCTCAAGTACTTGAGAGCCATAATAAAGTCAAATTTTACACGTGTAGTTGGTGGTACCTAAAAAAAAAACCCCAAAAATGTACTGGTAAAAAGCACTTACGAAAAAAATGTAACTGACTTAATAAAGGAAGCTATTTGTATGAGGGAAAAAACCCACAGATTTAACAATAAGACACTTGATAAGCTTGGTATTTAATTCCAATCTGGGAAAAGGTCTCGGAATGGGGTTTGCATAAGAGAAAGGTGTTTGAAAAGCCAGCTCCACACTATATCTATTCCACAAACTGCCTTTCTGACATTCTACTTGGAGACAAACCCAACCCTAGAGAGCTGTTTAAACAAGTTCACCCTTAAGCCTCAGGTCTAGAGAATGAAAGCTTTGTTCTCACTCAAAAGAGACGTTTGATGTTTATGCTAAGGAGACCTGTCATTGCAACTTAATTTATGGCTGACTGTAAATACCTGAACATCCAGCAAGGGTCCACCTGATGCCCGGGAGAATGTCAAGGTAAAACCGGAATGAGTGGCATCATTATGATGGAGCATGTCCAATGTTCCTAGGACCTAAATGTACAGACTCTGCCATCATATTTAGACTACCTACCAGTAATTTGGTACTTCTCCTTTACATGCAGTTTATAATGAAAATGTAAAACCATTCTGTTTTCTTTCTTTGTTGTACTTAGACATATTCCTGCCTCATTAGTGCAGGGGAGGATATTTATCAGTGGTATTTTGTATTTGCCTCCTGACCTATTTACTATGCTATGGATGAGTGGAGAGGAGATGCTGTATGTCACAATTTTGAGTAGAAGAGGGATAGGAATGGTTGTTTCAGGCAACTGGGACAATGAAGGAGAAAAAAAAATCAGCCAGGGCTAGAACAAAACTAATGAGGTTGAGATCAAGCTCATTTGGCTGGAATAAAATGGGTAGGTGGTAGAATAAACAGAGATGAAAGAGGTGAGGTAGCAAGAGAGATTATTATGTTCCAAGTAACTCACAAATGTTTGTGGCACTTTCTGAGTGACTAGGATAAAAACTGTATATACAGGAGATAACAAAATTACAGCAGGACAGAATTGGAATTATTTACCTTGGATTTTGCTGAGAAGATGGAAAAGAAATGAATTCAATTACACAAATTTATTAAGTACTTAAGATACACACGGCTGTCAGGACAAAGCCATATAAAGCATAAGCCAGTTCCTAGCATCAACATTTACCGGTAGAGGGTGGGAGCATGGGAGGGGCAGATAATCATAAACCCGTGTGAACCTCTATACTACCGGTGCGGACCAAAGAGAAAAGCCAGAGGATGGAATCACTGACTGGGGAAGGCAGGAGGACAAAGAAGGTCTCACCATGAAAGACACTGCATTTGGCTAGGAAGAGAAGGCCAAGACCATGAAAAGCACAAGCCATACTAGATCCACCGTAAATGGAGAGATGCAACTAATACCAAAGTTCCAGCCAGAGACAAGGGCAGTAAGGGAGACTAGGCCAGATGAGACTGTGCTGCCAGGCTAAGGAGTCTGGAGTTGATCCTGGAGGCCACATAAAAGTGGTAGAACCACCAGATGCAGAAGGTGTGTTTTCTGAAGTTAATCCAGCAGTAGGATGGAGAGCAAGTGGGAGACGGGAGGCAGACACTGATTAGAAAATCACTGTAACAGTCATCAGAGTATATAGTAGACTACAGCATTCAGAGCACATGCTTTGGAGGCAGGCAGACCTCGGGCCCCTGCTTAACCTCTCTACGCCCCAGGTTTCTCATGTGTAAAATGGGGTACGAGTGCCTCAGAGAACAGCTGTATAGAGTAAAGGATGTCACACAAGTGCTTAGCATAACACTTGAGTACACAGTAAACATCCAGTAAATCAGATGCTTTTATTACTACTGCCATCCCAGTGAACGAGAAGGGTCTGAGTTCTTCCCAGTTTTGTGGTTGTTCCAACAAGCAGAAGAAAAGTCAATTTGTGCGTAAACTTCTAAAGGGCAAGGACAGACTCTTTCCTCAGCATCCCTCTCAACATTCAGCTTGGTCCTGCATTCTAGAAATGAACACTGAATCTGATTCAATCTTATCTACAAGTGTAGAATGTGATACACAAATGCACACCAAGACAATATGTAAAGATTTGGGGCAATGCGGGTTCACCACAAATACTAAAAAGAAAATATGCTTCAATTCCCACATTTCTCAACTCAAACGTCCCAACCATCTAAAAAACTCATCTCCAAAATACCCACAATCTCCTCTCTCCTCCACTCAACAAATATCTGGGAAAAGGTAACAAGCCGTAGATGAAAGCCACATGTGATCAAAGGACTTCTTTTCACACGTGAGGTCCATCAACAGGCTGGGTACCAGGTCTCAAGCACCCTTGAGCCTATCTTGGGATATTTCTTACTCCCTTCTCCTGCTTCTCTTCTCCTGATGTCATCATCTGACTCACCACACACACACATTTTAAAAAACAACACCTATTTACTATCTCACGGTTTCTGTAGGTCAGAAGTCCAGGCACAGCATGACTGGTGTCGGCCGGGGCTGCTTTCTCATCTAGGGCTGGGACCTCTGTCAAGCTCACTGGTTGTTGGCAATCTCTACTGCCTTGTGGATGAAGGACTGAGGTCCCCATTTCCCTCCTCAAACAGCCAGAGACCACTGTCAGCTCCTAGAGTTGGCCTACAGTTTCTGGCCACAAGGCCCCCGTGGGCAATTCACACATGGATGTTTACTTTCTTCCAAGCCAGCTGGAGCATCTCTGACATCCTCTTCTGCGATCAGCTGAGAAAATTCTCTGCTTTCAAAGGGTAAGCTTCATTAGGTCTAGTCCACCATGATAGTCTCCCTATCTGAAGGTCAACTGATTTGGGACCTTAATTACATCTACAAAATCCCTTCACAGGAGTACCCAGATTCATGTTTAATAACTGGGAGAAGGTGTGCATATACCAAAGGCCGGGAATCTTGGCGGGTGGGGATAGAGAGTGGACTGTGGTAGGCAGAATCACCTTATATTTTATTTCCTTATTGTCTGTCTCACCTGCCAGAAGGTAAGCTTCAAGAAGGCAGGCAGTTTAGTTTTGTTTACTGTTGTATCTCCAGCACCTGCAACAGAGCCTGGCACACAGCAGGTGCTCAATACATGTGTTAAAGGACTCTTTAGATCATCATACTACTACCCTACATATATATATATATGTATGTGTGTATATCTGGTTAGTTTATTTACAGGCTGGAAATGGGACTTCTAACTGTAGATATTAAAATTTTGGCTTAGTGAAACCATTTAGGAGTCCTTGGAATTCCACATAATTTTCTCTCCACTACAATTATTTGTATGGCTTTAACAAAATACAGCTGATCTTCATTATTCGTGGATTCCATATCTGTGAATCCGCCTACTTGCTGAAATTTATTTGTAACCCCAAAATCAATACTCCTGGTGCTTTCAGTCATTCGCGGACATGTGCAAAGTGGTGAAAAGTTTGAATCACCCAACGCACACATTCCGGCTGAGGACGGCGACACGCTGCCTTCTTGTTTCAGCCCTCATACTGGAAATACGTGTCCCGTCCATGGTATATTCAGTGCCGTGCTTTTTGCCTTGTGTTTTTTTGTTGATTTCACCATTTAAAATGGCCCCCAAGAGTAAATGCTGTCTAGTGTTCCTAAGCTCAAGAAGACAGTGATGTGCCTTGCAGAGAAAACACGTATACTAGATAAGCTCCATTCAGACATGGGTTACAGTGCTGCTGGCCTTGAGTTCAATGTTGATGAACCAACATACAGTCACGCAACGCTTAACGATGGGGCTGAGTTCTGAGAAATGCATCGCTAGGGGATTTCGTCATTGTGGGAACATCACAGAGTGTACTTACACAAACCTGGATGGTATAGCCTACTACATACCTAGGCTATATGGTACTAATCTTATGGGACCACCGTTGTGGTCCATCATTGACCAAAACGTCGTTACGCAGCACATGACTGTATATTAAATAAGGTGTCTTTAAACAGAAAAAATAAGGTTCTGTACTGATCAGCTGACGAAAATGTTGTTACCAGAGGCTTGTAGGAACCTACCCGTGTTTCCCCTAGGAGCAGTGGTTCAGTATTCACTAATCTAGTGTTTGAGTCAACTTTATAGAACATATTTACCATGAATAACGAGACTTGACTGAATTAGCCCCATTTTACAGATGAAACAATGAAGCTGAGAGAGACGTGAAATGGCCGCTCCCAGCACACTCTAGCACATCATCCTGTTTTATTTTCTTCACAGCATGACTGATAACCATGTTTACTTATTTATCTTCAGTCTAAGCCAATGCAGTTGTAAATTCCACAACAGTTAGGGATTTACGGATTTTGGTGCATCTTGTTGTTATTTCCCCATGCCAATAGCCACTCCAGACACACACCCAATCGAATGAGTAAAGAAATCTCCTATATGTAATTGTGTAAATATTAGGAGGAATCAATACTTTAAAGTGAAAGGCAGTTACTTTCATTACGTTAAATTCAAATTATTTAGCAAGACGAATGCAGGCTTAAGACTAAGTGGAGAGAGAAGAAAACCAAAAAGAACACCAGAGTTGCCTGAAGTGGCCCCGTCTCTGAAACCTAGAGAGCAGGTAAGACAGCCTGGGATGGAAACTTCACAGCTAAACCAAAGTTTGGCAACTCTAGAGAGTCAGGGAAAGAAACAGTCTGAAACGGTATTTTGGCTTGGTGTTACATCTGTCCACGATGGAGAAGCCAGCAGGCAGAGAGGACAGACAAGAGCAGAGATGATGTCTCTGAAGCCCAAGCTCAGTGTGAACCACGCATGAGACTGAGAAACTGAGGAAGGCCAAGACTAATAAGGGCAGGTATCGGAACCTGGCCCTGGGGCAGTGCCTGCAGACTTAGAGAAACAAAGCGAGACTGCAGGGGACCTGCCGGTCTGAGGAGCTGACTTCTTCGAAGGCTTTGGGACTCCCAGTCCAGGCAGAACCGATGGGCTATGGAAGCCGTAGAACTTCCGGCATCAGGGGGATTGACGAGAAAGAGGGCTCTAGGATTTTCTTTTCATAAACACAGAGAGGAAAATGAGATAAGACCCTTCTACGTCAACTCCTACTATACTAGACAAATAACACAAGAATTCAAGACAAAGAGGCGGGATTCCAGAATTAATGTTCACTGCTGCTCTGAGCAAAAATTGAACAGTAAACAATAAGGATTTCAAAATTAAAACAAAAGAGTCATTTCAGTATTCTAATTTAACCTTCAAAAATAAAGAAGATCTAAAGTGCTATGAACTGAGAATTGCATTCCACCTCAACACCCCATCCTCCCGAGTTACAATGAGAACAGACTGCCATGCCATTCAACTCATGGTCCAAAATGCAACAAGCAACCTCAACAGGACATGCGGAAAGCAGCAGCACGTCTCACCGTCTCCTCGCTCACTGATTCATATTTTGGTAGCAAGGTTACAATTAGCTCACCGGTGGAGAATAAACCTATTTATAACACAGCAGTCCACCTGAAAGACAATCATCTAAAGAGGGTTTTAGAGGAAAACGGAGTGCAACTTCTTCCTGTACTGACTGCAGATTCCCAAGGTCCTTTCGGATGAAGTCCTCAGTCTAACCTTCCTGTGTTCACAGTCACCATTCCGGCCACCTCTCAGCCTCCATGTTCTTATGTAACATTTACATAGTGTCATAAACATACCCAGAGTTGCGTAAGAATTAAAACGCTGCCAAACCAATAAAGCCTAAAGCAGGTCACTCCCTCTAGACTGTCGTTGATTAGCACAGGTATGCTGCCCGGTCTATGGTGCGAGGGCCTGTCAGAAGACAGAAATCAACTCAAGGAAGTCGGAAATGCATCTACAAAAGTGCACAAATAAGAAATTAACCACACCGTGACATGCGGTGCTTCTATCAATTCCAAGAGTGTGTTATTCTGCCCCATAAGATAAAAAGTAACCCAGTGGTGCTTGTTCACTGAAGTCAGAAACTGTGTCTAAAAATACCTCCCAGCCAACTGGCTATCAGTAAGTCAGTCCCACAAATGTCCCAATAAGAGGGACATGCACTATTTCCTTACTTGACAGAGGGAAAACTGAGGCAGTCACAGAAAGGTTAAGGGACTTGTTCAAGGACAACGGCACAGGAGCGAAGTTCTGGGGCTGAAAACCAGCCTCCTCCCTCCATCTGGCTCTAACCTTTAACCAGAGTAGCCATTTTATTATGTTTTAATCACATCTGTTCCAGGAGCTCCTGTAACAAACTAACCAGAGATTCTCTTCTTCTCTATAAGAGTTCACTTCCACTGTACTTCAAATCCATGTCCACTCAACAAAATTACAAGTCTTGGCCTGAAATGAGATTTTCAGTCTGTTCACAGAAATTCAAAATGTTCCTATCAGAATTTCACGTCTCCCTTGTTGCTCTTGTCTTAAGAAATGAATGTCATGTTCTCCTGCTAACTAATTCAACTTTACATTTTTAAACACTAATGTGAAAATTCCAAAGCTAGGCCTTAAAACATGGTACACTTATCAAATGGATGCTGTTTATAACCTGGAACTCATTTTCCTTATCACTAGCCTTTTGCTAAGCTGCTGTTAGTTCACTAATTAATATAAACACCCATCCTAGCTACCCTCCTGTCATGTCCAAGTGCCAGGGATCAGGGCTGCCAGGCTCTGACACTCCTCCAGCCCACCTAGTGGAGCCCGAGTGAGGAAGTGCAGGGGAGGAAAGCAATCAACTTCTTGGTATCCCACAGCCTCTATTTTCCCAGAACTGACGTTTTACTTGAAGCCTTTTGCAACAGTGGTCTCTGCAGCATGCACTATTGGCAACTAGATGTGTCCCGGAAAAAACTGTAGTGTCTGGCCAAGAAGTTTAAAGGCCTTGGAGAATGTTTGCTGGACACACAACCTAATTTCCAATTTACCAAAAAAAGAAACTCACTCCCTATTATGCCCACCCATCCTCACCCCAACAAACATCCTTTTTAGGAAGGTTACAAAAAATGAACTCTGCCCCATTCAGAAGCAGTTGGATTATCAATTAAACATTCTTAACTAGGCTCACAACAACAAGAAAAACCACACACACACTACACCAAATCAACAGGGAAATGTCTGTTAAAAATTCTGGATATGTCAGGGACAGGACAAAAATTCCTATAGAAAGAATTCAAAGATTTATTCATACGCATATAAAATGACAAACTTGAAGGCTGAGTCTCATTTACTACCTCACTAGAGAAATAACATTGTTACACATTTCAAAAACATGGCCCATAATAAGGGCCAGAGAACATTATTCATGAAAACCATTACCTTACCACAAACGTCAGGCTGTGTTCATACACCTTCATCATATTTATCAGATCCCACGGCATATTACCCACGCCACGGAGCAGCGAGACCCAAGAACACATACGAGGTGCTTAACAGAAGCATCAGCCAGTAAACAAAGACCCCACTGCACAGGCTGCACCACTGGGAGCAGATATCAAATGTGGAGATAATGAACTTGTTTTTGAGACTCCAAAGTGCGATGATGTCTTTTCTTGATCGTCTGGTTTATTAAAGAAGCCTGAATCCACCTGAGAATCATTATTTTTAGTGGCGAGGAGAGCCAGAGAACACACACTTGATCTCCCCTGGCCAGAAGGCTCGGGGCTGCTGAGAAGTCAAAGCAGCAGCAGGCTTTGTACATCGAGAGGGAATACAATCCTGATACTCTCTCCCAGATCCATCTGCGGGTCAATAACCACATCAATACGATGGCCAAATATAACCTTCATCTGCTACCCCAATGCCAAAACACATTTGAGACAACTCTCTTAAATTAAATATTTTAGGGTTTCATCTGCTCTTCTCAGCCCCAAAGCCTCATAAACAACACACGCAGCAGAGTGTCCCACAGAAAGGTACCCACCTCTACAGTGGGCAGGGTGGGGGTGGTATGAGGGAGCAGAAGGCTGTGGGGGTTGGAAGGTAAGGGGTGTGAGAGTGGGGGAGTGCGTCGGGGGAACAGCTGGGTAGAGGGATTGTGTGGGAAGGTAAGTACTGACCAAGGCCCAGGCAGACGGTCCAGTGGTGGGATCTTTAAATAATCTTGGGGATTGGAGGCAGGTTCTAGGATTTCACCTGAGAAGGCATCCACAAAGTGATTAACTGAATGGGCCCCCTGGGGTGGGGTGGGAGAGGCGAGGTGGAAAGCAAATACACCTAGATGCAGATTAACCGTTCTGGAACCAGGTTTCCTAGGGTTAGAGAGATTCCAGAGCCAGGCTCCAAAAAGGTTTAGGGGCCTGTTCCTCTCACTTCCTCCAAACAGCTTGTGTATTGGAGGTGGGGGCTTTTGCCCCACTGAACTCAAGGGACTGAGCGAAGGGGAAATGTGACTCCCTTTCCCAGAACATTAGGGAGGAAGGAGAGGGAGGGGAAGAGACACCCCAAGTGCAAGATCTGAAAGAAAGGTTAGAGACCCCTTCCCCTACCATCTGAGGTGCGCAAGGCCTCTCAATATCAGAATACCTCAGAGAAGCAAAAACCCCATTGCCTGAGCCCCACAATCTTGGCGGGAGAAAAGGCGCCCCCCAGGAGCATCTGGAGGGAGGGACCGAAGACCCCCGCCCCTGGACAAGCTGAGGGGCAGAAACATGATCTGCAAATCGTGGGGAAGGAAGCGCGCACTCCCCTCTATGGAACATAGGGGTGCTGGAAGCGCGACCCCCGGGAGCTCCCCGAATCCAGTTCCGCCTGGAGGGGACTCGGGCGCCCAGGGGCCCGGCGTGAGCTAGGTCCCGGCTGGGCGGCCACGCCTCGGGGGTCAGGGGAAGCCGACTGAGGGTCACCCCGACTCCTCTGCGCCCCCGGCCCGGCCATATTGTGCGCGTGGGGAGGGGGCGCGCTGTAGCCAGGGGCCGTGGCCAGAGGCCTCGCCCTCGCCCGGCCCTCTCCATCCCGGCCCCCGCCCCCCGCCCCGGGACTCACCCTGGATCCCCCGGGGCCCGGCCCCGCTGCTGCCGACGAGCAGGAGGACAACAAGGGGGAAGAAGGAGGAGGCTCCGGCCGACTCCGCCATAGTAACCACCACCGCCGCCGCCGCCGCCGCCGCCGCCGCCGCCGCAGCCCAGCAGCGCCCAGCGCGCGCGCGCGCCCCCGGCGCCTCCCCTCCTCCCGTGGCCCCGCTCCCGCCTCCCTCTCCTCCGCCCGGCGCCGGCACGTGCGCTCCCGGCGGAGCCGGCGCCGCGGCCGCCGCGCGCGCCCCCGAAGGGCGGGGCCGGGTGCGCGCAGGCGCCCGCCTTAAAGGGGCGTGTCCCTGTTAAAGAGATGGGAGGGGTTCGCGCCTCAGCCAACGTCGCGGGTGGGTGCCGAGCGCGGCGCGGAGGAGGCCGAGCCGGACGCGCAGCCTCCGCCCTCTCCTGCACCCTGCACAGCGCGTAGTTATCTGTACCGACCCCTTCCCCGGCATCGAATGTTCTGTGAGTCCCGTGCGTGTTCCCGTTCCCTTCTCCCCTACTGCCTAGCCTCAAGCGCCCATCACGTCCCAGCGGGGTCATCGGCACCGTCTCCTCACTGGTCTCCCAGCCCCGTGTGGCCCTCTGCGATCCTCTGGTCGCAGAGCAACCTGTGTGATGGAATCATGGGATGCCCCCTTTCAGAACACACCGAGGCTGTTAATGATAGTACTCAATCTTGGCGAGGGTGCTGGGTGAGGCACTCCCGTTCTGCTGGTAGGTGGAACCCTTTTGGTAAACAATTTGGCATTATGTATCAATTTTTTTTACTTTTTCTTTAAACATTTCAATATTTTACAAATAAACAAGTGTTACTTTCAAATTTAGAAAAAAAATGCTTAAAAAAGGTAAACTGAATCACCCATATCTTTTTGAAAAGAGTTCACTTTCTTGAGCTTGAGAAAGAGCTTGAGATCATGAAAAGGGCAGGTCTGTGGAGCCAGAGTTTTGTGCCTGCATTCTCCTTCTCTAACTAACTGGTGTGAAAACTTGGGCAAGTTTTTAACCTCTCTAAGCCCAATTTCATCATCTGAGATCTAGGGGTAGAGAGAATGACCAGAGGGGCGTGAGGAGTTTCTCAAAAAGAATCCTCGCCTTATAAGTTGTCCCCAACCTGAAGAATGCCCATCCTCACATCCAGGAAAAAACAAGACTGCAGACACATTCCCTAGACACAACTCACTTGCAAGCACACATGTGCAAAGTCGTGCAGAGGCACCGTCGACAAGTTGGCCAGTGTAGCTGGATATGGACCTTATTTTTATGGTGCTTTTCCTCTTCCCCCCTAAATGGGCACCCGTCCTCCAGTCCATCTAGCTGGTCTCCTCCACTCTGCTCCGCCAGCTCTTAGGGGCCCCAGCTGTGGAAGGCAGGGCACTAAGTTACTGCGTTAGTTTCCTAGGGCTGCCTAAGGAAGTACCACTAACTGGTGGCTTAAAATAACAGAAATTTATTCTCTCACAATCCTGGAGGCTAGAAATCTGAAACCAGGGTGTCAGCAGGCCTGTGCTCTCTTCGAAGGCTCTAGGGAAGAATCCTTCCTTGTCTCTTCCAGCTGCTTCTGGTGGTTCCCAGAATCCTTGGTGTTCCTTGGCTTGCAGAAGCATAATTTCAATCTCTGGCTCTGTCTTCATGTGGCCATCCTCCCTCTGTGTTTGTACCTCTGTGTCCCAATGTCTCTCTTCTTATACAGACACCAGTCGTTGGATTAGGGTCCACCCTGATCCAGCATGAGTTCAAGTAATTTTAACTTGTTTACATATGCAAAGATCCTATTTCTAAATAAGATGAACATGAATTGGGGGGGGACACTATTCAATATAGTATATTCACCCACCCCTACAATGGGGAAGGGAAAGCTGACCCCTCAGGAGCACATCTCTGAGGCCAAGGGCGAGGGACTGTCCTTCCCTAAACCTTGCTAAGTGCTGACATTGTGGCTGGAAGACCAGGAGTCCCAGAGGGGACCTGTGGTTACTTAACTCCTAGACTGCGAGGTCAGCCACATACCTGAATATAGCCCAGGAAAGCAGAATGCTGGGTCCACAGACCAAACGCCAGCGCCATCAGCTCACTTGATAGCATTTGACTCTGGGTAAGATACAGTACCTCCCTAAACCTCGATTCACTCATCTGTAAAATGGAGCCGATGATAGAGATGTCGTGAGGATGGATGAAGATACTGTATGTAATGCCCTTCGCATAGTTTCTGACACATAGGAAGTGATATAAAAAGAATAGCTATGATGATGATGATGATTTGACCTTTACTACAATCCTGTGAAGTGGTTGAGGCATGTCGGGGTGTGTACAGTTTATGGGTGAGGCTGCTGAGACTTAGGGAAGGTAAGCAACTTACTCAGGCTCACGTAGAATTAAGTGCAGAAGCCACAGCCTACTAGTCCTGTGCTTCTTCCACATTGCAGCATCTCACGCTTCCCCAGGGACTGGTCTTCAAGAGCCAGCTGAAGGTGGGAAATTAGACTTGATGGGGTATGGGGGAGGGGAGGTACTAGTATCCCTCACACCCTATTCCTGAGAGTTTGGGGCATCTCTTCAAGTCAGAGCTTTCCTAGATGATGCATCTATCTTGCCTTTTAGGTCCCGAGCTGCACGGAGACAGACTGCCCAATCTACCCATGCTCCCTCCCACAGCCTGGATCTCCTACCATCCCTGAAGGCCTCTGCAAAGTGTCCATTTCTGAAAGCCTCCTTAGTCTTAGGCCTGGACCCACATCACAATCTATGAACTATTCGTCCACCCTGCTCTTACTGCCCAGGCTCCACTGACTAGACCATCCAGTGTTACAGCTGCCATCTTGGTCACAATGCACCAAGACACCCCACCTCCTGGGGAATTCAGTACAGTTTGCCTTGAGCAGCAGAGACATTAATCCCAAGAAGGCAATAGCTCATCTTCATTCATCTGTTCTACAAGCACTTATTGGGCACCTACCATATACCAGGCACAACATACAAACATGGATAAGTCATGGTCCTTGCCCTCATGAGATGAGCATGAAAAAAAGCAACAATGTGTTATATGTATTCTATAGCACACACCTGTAAAGGGTCAGTGGGGGCATTCAGGAGGGCACGGATGATCCGACTCTGCAGGGACAGAGTTGAGGAGGTGGGAAAGGTTTCATGAAGAGGCCATGCTACAACCTACTATTGGAAGATCAGAGAGTGTTCCCTAGACAGACAAGCTTGTATTGGGCAGGGGAAGGCAGAAGATTGTTCCTGCCAGAGGGAGCGGTATGGGCAAAATACCAAGGTGAAATTGCCTGGCATTTGGGGGAGCCATGAGCAGCATGGCAGCACACCCAGAGGGTGCTCAGTGAAGGAGCCTGGTGGTGGAGCTGAAAGGTGGTGTTGGAGAGAGAGACAGACATGGAAGTACACTTGGAAGTGTACTCTTCAGTCTGCTTGGAAGAGTTCTAAGCAAAGAGGTAAAAATCATATTTGTGTTTTAGCAAGACCACTTTGCTGAACCAAATGAACTTGAGCTTGTGCAGATGGTTGGAAGAAGGCAAGACAGGTGGTAAGGATACAGAGAGGAGGCAATTCCAGTAGCCTAGACAAGATCAGAGAAGGACCTGACCCTAGGCAGTGGCAGTAGAGATGGGAAAAAGAAATAGACTGAAGAGATTTTAAGTAAGTAGAAACTACAAGACTGATTGGATGTGGGAGGTGAGGAGGAAATGGGGATGGCCCTATGATTCTAGGATAATCTGACTTGGGTGTCTGGCTGTTTGGTGGCTCCATTCAGCAGATTAGCAAGAGCAGATTTGGGAGGAAGATAATGAGCTCTCTGTTGGGCATACTGAGTTTGAAGGGCCTCCTGTAGGTACCTGGAGCCACAGAGATATGGATTTGGAAGTCGGCAGTGTATGATAGTTGTTCAAACAGTTCAAGGGAGTGAGAGAATTCTGGAAGTACAGCAACACCAACAGGAAAGAGAAGACAGAGAAGGAACAGTCAGAGAAATAGGAAAGGAACCTGGAAAAAATAGAATCATGGAAACCAAGGTGGGAGAATGTTTCAAGAGATCCGTAGTGTCTAATGTTGAGAAGCATCAAGTAAGATGAGGAACAAAGAGTGCATAGGATTTGATGACTTGAAGACCATCAGGTGATGTTTATCTGAGCAGGCTCAGTGGAAGAGGGGGTGGAGGCCTAACTTCAGCAGGCTACAAGTGAATGGCAGGTGAAGGCTTAGAAAGACCTAGTGTCATCTATTCTTTAAAAGAACTTGGCTGTGATGGGAGGGGATTTGGATTTTCTTTAGAACGATGGCCCAGGTTCCCTGAGCAAACTTTCTGCTGATGAAACAACCCAAAAAGCTCGGTAAACTAACAAGAAAGTGAAGAATACTCAAGTCAAAAACTAAGGAACAAAGAGAGGAAAGCAGAGCACCAAAGCTGCTTTCACCTTGAGAGTATTTGCATACCAGGTGCACTTAAACTTTGTTTTTCGAAGGTGAGCAGGATACAGGGAACAGGAGACAAAGCCCAGGCCTGCCCAAGGTGGGGAGTCTAATAAGCAACCCTCTGCACAAAGCTATGTTTTACAAAGGGTAATAATACGCTTGGTTGAAGGATGAACTAGAAATAGTTTACTCCTCCAGGAGATTGCAAGGAAAATTGCCTTGAACCTTGGCTCGGAGTGAGAATGGGGGAAAATCCTCCCTGAGAATTCATAGCCACAAGCTGACTTGCATGATTTAATTTCTTTCCAAATTCACCCTACCTACCTGGGTGGTCTAAAAAACTACACACTATTTAGATTCAAGTAGTCCTAGGCTGGTAGTACCTCCTAGTAATACCTGGAAGAAATAAGAGTGAATCATCTCTAGAGGAACCCCCCTTCAACTCCGGTTACAAGGAATTCTCACAGACAAAATTTCAAGAAATATAATCTATGTAGTCAAAAGTCCAAAAAAAATAGGGCTTAGAGAAAAATAACAGTCAACTTAAAATTGCATACTCATAGAAAATGTCTCAGATGTGAAGACTGGGTCTGGCCTGGTGGCATAGTGGTTAAGTTCGTGCGCTCCGCTTTGGTGGCCCGGGGTTCGCAGGTTCGGAACCCCAGGCGTGGACCGATGCATCGCTTGTCAGGCCATGCTGTGGCAGCATCCCATATAAAGTAGAGGGAGATGGGCACAGATGTTAGCCCAGGGCCAATCTTCCTCAGCAAAAAGAGGAGGATTGGCAACAGACGTTAGCTCAGGGCTAATCTTCCTCACACACAGACACACACAAAATGAGGGCTAAATAAAAAATGTATAAATTATGTATAAATTCATGTGTACTTTATTAATTGTCAGATATTCACTAATAGAAGAGAAACAACTATATAACTTCCAGGTTAAGAGATAGAAGGAAATAGAATGAGCAAAAATAATCAATCCAAAAGAAGGCAAGAAAGGAAAGAAAAGGATAATATTAAGGTGGGATAAATAGAAAGCACAAATAAGATGGTGAAAAATTCAAATATATCTGTGATTACAATAAATGTGAATGGGCTAAATAATCCAATTAAAAAATATGGATTTCCAGACTGGACAAGAGAAAGAGAGAAAAGGGGATTTCCAGAAGGATACACAAGGTCACAGAAGTGTTTGCTGTGTTTTATTGCATTAATAAGAAGGAAGAGATGGCAACTTAGACTGCAGTAAAGAAGCCTAGAGGAGTTCAAAGATAGAGGAAGAAGAAGGAGTAAGTGATGGAGCCAGAACCCAGGTTGAATGGGGAGCACAGGATCAAGACCCAGAGGCACAGAAAGTAGCCTTGGCCTAAAGGAAAATACTGCCTTCCAGGAGGCTGGAGGAAGGAGATGAACAAAGAAAGTTTATAGGCAAGAGAGGGTCACCCGGGTGTTCTTGCTCAAGTTGCAGACATGGCCCTCTGTTTTGGCACAGTGTGGTTAGGAGGCAGGATGACTTTGGTGGATGTGCTTGAAGAGAGTGATGAGAATTTGTAAAAACCACTGTGGAGAATGGGAGTGGTATCCAGGGACATGGAAAAGCAGAAAAGGATTGCCAGAGTGACACTGGGGCCCAGCCAAGGTTGCAGAACATCAAATTGAGGTCATAACAAACCTCTGATGGTACAATTTCCTCTGGAAATGCTCAGCACCCCAGGGTGGGAGCAGAAGAGGGAATATTCTGAGGCTGAAGGGTTGGGGGGGTGCAGGTGTAGGGGCTAGTGGGAGAACAGATGGGCAAGGAAGTTGAGGGAAGCAGAGAGAAGGCGGCTTAAGCAATGGAAGGAACTGGATTGTGATGTGGCCGGTGGCTGAGGAGGGGAGCCTGGTTAGAGGGACTGCCATGGGCCTGAGAAGCCCAAAGGCTGCAGTCAATGTCAGAGACCTGACGCGGTCAGCAGCCTGCAGTCTGTGCTCAGTGGTCCCATGGGATGGCCCTGAGCTGTGGTGTTCTTGAAGAAAACCCTCCCCAGGCTTTTCTTGCTCACTTTCTGCTCCAAAGGCCATCACATGATTTTAGATTTCATTTCTTTAACCCCACACTGACCTCATTCCACCTCAGTGCCTCCTTGATAAACAGGCCTGGTACCCTCAGCCTTGATGATTCATACTTCAGTTTGTATCTCGCATGCCCAGTGGCCAAGCAGGATGGCTCTCCCGGTCCTTCCCCTGTTGTTGTGGACCTCTGAGCTTTTACCTGGCTGCCCCCACTCTTCCCCATGCCCTCGGTGAGGCTCCAGTCCAGAGCCTCATAGCACACAGCTCTGGTTCTGCTAGTGCTGCAACCTTCCTGCCTCCTGGCCACCCTCCCTGCCCTCACCAGGCATGCCACGGCATACGGTGTTCTGAGAAAGCCCCTTTCATCTTGTCTGCGTTCTTGAGAACATACAGGCTCCCAATTGCCCAGAACACCAAACCAAACATATGGCATTCTAAATCTGGAGGGGATTTTAGACATTATTTCGTCTGACCCCGTTGTTTAACAGCTGGAGAAACTGAGGTCCGGAGAAGATAAGTGACTTGTCCGGGACAGAACCAAAACTGGCAGTCAAGACCCCCACAGGACGAGAACTTAATATCCATCCAGGCTTACTTCCCCTTCACCTGAAAATAGCGTTCAGAGACTGACCATTGACCCTCCTAAGAGCTTTATGTGGATTTTTAATTAATCTTCACAACAACCCTGTGAGAGAGGTACCACTATTCACTCCATGTACAGGTGAGGAATTGAGGCATAAAGAGATGAAATAACTTGCCCAAGATCACCCGGCTGATCCCAGTCCTGCCAGGTCCCATATTGTCCTAGCTCCTCTCTCTCTCTCAATCCCTCCACCCTAACACACACACACACACACACACACACACACACACACACACACACACACAAAGTCCTCACAGTCTTCCTCCTGCCTGGACAGCCCCTGCTCCCTCTTTTCCATCTGGATTACAAGGGTTTATGGCTCTCACCTGCCTACACCCCCTTCTCTTAGGTGAGTACACGGTCTGCCCTCTGGTCACAGGTGATTGCGCCAGGTTGAGCATCTGAACAAGGGAAAGCAGTCAATAGACTGGCCAAGCTATTCAGCTTCTCTCTCATGAGCGTTTTTGAACTAAGGAGGTGTAGAAACAGCTACTTAGATGGTGGCAGGAACTGCATAGTAGTACCTGGAAACCACCCTGGGGCCGTGTGGCATCAGGGTTAGCCAGGAAAGGAGGGTGGAGCAGAGGCGGGCAGAAGGGGAGAGAGAGAGAGATTACCAAGGTGAGCCTGTGGGTGTGTGTGTGTGCACACCCACTCTAACAGTCAAGTTGTCCTCAACACACACCCAGCCTAGTGTCTGCTCAGATCCCATGAGACCTGGCCGTATTTTCCACTGCCAGTTTCTCTGAGATTCACATTATCTTTCCAGGAAATCCTCTTTTCACCTTCACTCTTTTGAGTGTGTTGGTCCTTGTAGCCTAGGAGCCCTGGCTGGAACACCAGTTCAAGGAATTCCACCCATCCTTCAGAACGAGCTCGGGGCCTGACTCCTCCAGGAAGCCCTCCCGGCTCTGGGGTGTGTTCGTCTCTCCTTCTCCAGAGAGATCATAAACCTTACCACTTCCGTTTCCTTCCTGACCTTCAGTAAATACTTATTGATTGATCAAACTTCGAACTTTGGGACGCCCATTTCTAATTTTGCCATCTGAAATTGGACTGTCTTTGTTGCTATCATTTTATGTTCCAGCAAATCCACACATCCATCCTTCATTTATCCTGGGAACATGTGTAGAGTGTCTATGGGCCAGGTGCTGGACTAGGCCCTGGGAATGATTAAGATGAAGTTCTTAGAACTTCACAGATCAGGAGGGTAATCCAGATTCCGCTCACCAAACGGGTCACACCAACACAGCCTCTGGTTTCATGATGCCAGATGCACACACATCCCCCCCAGACGCGACTATTAGACCTGTCATGTTGTCA
The DNA here is from genome assembly GCA_031878705.1 of Tapirus indicus. NCBI lineage: Eukaryota > Metazoa > Chordata > Mammalia > Perissodactyla > Tapiridae > Tapirus > Tapirus indicus. The sequence goes on along the minus strand of CM062918.1, from coordinate 138,087,558 downwards.
CACACACCCAGACTCGGGCTCTACCTTGTTTTCTCCTCCGGGTTCCTCCGTCCCCTTCCTCACCCCAAATGCCCACCCCTGCCTCCTGCCTGGCCTCACCACTCACCCTGCCCTCTGCTCCAGAAGGTGCCCTGGAGTTCTCGCTCTACCCTCCACTATCCCTCTTTTTTTATCATTCTGTGGTACGGGAATTGACACTATAGTCTGAGTGTGTGTGTGTGCCTTGATGCTATTTTAAGACCCTAGCACTTTGCAGAAACCTGGTGGAGGATACAGCCAAAGCCAAAGGGTGGGGGAGGGGAGGCTGAGCAACCTAAGCCCTGGGCCGGCCGGGTGTCTGCGAGCCAGGTTAGGGGAGCCAGTTGCACAGCCTCGGTTCGAACCTAGGCTGTTAACAGCTGGTTTCCTGGCCCATCCAGCCGGGGGCCTCCACCTTCTCTTTGTGGGGCCCAGCCCTTGATCCTCCCCATGAGTTGCTTAGGAGTTTGCACACCAGGCAGCATGTAAAATTGTTGTGTTTCTGGAAACACACACACACGCAGAGAAGCCTTGAAATTCTTCTTGGAACAGGTCCAGGGATTTATTTATGAAATTCCCAGGGGGTGGGAGAGACAGAAGTCTGGACTTTGCAGACTGAGTGCTGTGCCATCATCTCATCAACATAACCACCAGCTCTAGTGTGCACTTACTAAATGCCCCCCGTGTGCCTGGGCCGGGCTGGAGGGGGCCAGGGGGTGGATGGGCGAGGGAACATGCACAGATGCTCAGTAGTCAAGACAGCAGAGATGCCCTTCCCTGCCTTCCCCAGAAGAGGAAAAAACAAACATGATATTTACATACTTTGGCCATGGTCCCCACCTCTGCTCTCTCTCCCACCAGCCCCCACTTCCTCACTTTCTCACTCTCCTTCTCCCTGAGCCTGCAGCCTCTCTCCCGCTTGCCCACTCCACTTTGGAGTCCATGCTGTCCTGTGGATGGCCATCTGGGTCCCATAAAGAAAGGCTTCATGGCTAGTTTCTACACAACTGAGAAACTGGGAGCTGGCTGGAGTGGGCTAAATCTTCTCCCCGATCCTTGGCAGTTTGGCGTGGAACAGAAATGGAGTTTATGCCTGGGCATGGCAGGGTCTGCCAGCTGCTGGAGAAAGCTGGGGTGTCTGGGCCTCTTAGGACGGTTTCTAAGTTGTCCCCAAGGATGGACTTTGGGTGCTTCAGAGGGGAACTAGATGGAGGCAGCTAGTCAGACTGATGGTCAGGCTAACTCTGCTTTCAGTGGAAAAGTGGGTAGAAGCTTCCTGCTGCAAGACAGGCCTTCAGGTCTCTGGCCCCTATCTAGCTCACCATCTGAGAGGCAGCTTGGCAGGACTTGCCTCCCCTGACTCTGTGGACATGGGAAGGGGGGGTCTAAATGTGTCTGTAGTTTCCCACATATACCCTGCCTTTCAGAGGGAAGACACAGGATCAATATCTGTGCAATGGCTGATCTTGTGCAAATGTCGTGATTTTACTTCAAGACCTCAGAGGCAAGACCTCAGACCCCAGTTGAAAATATGGAATAGTCTGTCAGAGATGAGACAGAATGACAGATAGTTAGACAGAAGGCCACTGCATTTACCACAGGGATTGTAGGACTTTTAAAAATCAAAGGCCACCATCAAGAAAATAATCAAATCAAGGGACAGGTAATTAAATATAGTAAGTAAAAAATGGACACTGGAAGACCAGTAGGGACAGTGTCCTTGAGGGACGACAGAACCTTCCCTACCCTAAGCAGCCTAGGCACCAAGCTCTGAAGTTTAGGCTCCCCACTCTGTTTAGGGGAAAATAATCCCCAAAAGTCCCAGTGGCCTCACAGACCTCCAGAAGTCTCTCCCTCCCTTGGGAAGCCCCAGCTTGGTTACGCAGAATGAGATGGGGTGGGGAGATGTGCCTTCTAGCAGCCTCTCCCAGGTGAGGCAAGCAGGTGTGGGCAGGCTCACCTGCCTGGGAAGCCTGTTGTGAGTAGGCGGGCCCATTCCTGGCTGGGAGGAGGACAGCGTCAGCCTGCCAGGGCCCGTGTGCATGCATGTGCATGCGTGCATACGTGTGTGCATGTGTGTGTGGGTTGGGAAAGGGCTGGTACAGTACTGAAGGCATAGAAACATACCCCTCACACACCCCTATACTAAGCAATTATGAGCTGCCTCTCCAGGCTTATGGGCAAATGTACCCATGTAAAGATATGAAGGTCCAGATCTATCTCCAGGCACCTTAGTAGAAGAAAGACTGTGGGCTTCGGGTTCAGACAGATCTGAGTTCAAATTGCAGCTCTATTACTTACTAGCTGTGTGATATGGGGCTCATCAGTTAACCTCTCTGACCTTTGGGTTCCTCATCTGTAATATGGGAATAATAATTTTTATCTTGCAATATTTTTGTGAGGATAGAATGAAATTGCCCTTTATCAATTGCCAAAGGCTGTAGAAGAGTTATGACTTTCTAGAGGTCCATAATGCAGGCACTGAAGTCAGACTGCCGGGTTTTAACCCCACCATGCTGATCTCCTCACCTGTAAACCAGGGATAATAATGGTCCTACCTCATAGGTTTGTTGTGAGGATCAAATGAATCAATACGTATACAGCACATTTGATGGTGTCTGGCCATGGAAGGGCTCAAAACATGTCAGGTATTATTCTACAGTTCACTCAGCACAGAGCCTGCGCTCCCCCCTCTGTGGTCTTTGTCTCAGGACCCAGCCCCAGCACAGCCCCTGTCCCAGCTTGCCCTGCCTGTGGCTTCCGGCCAGTGTTTCTTACAGTAAAATCTGGTTTCTCCCCAAGCTGGTCCTTCTCAGGCGTGCTGTTGTCATGGGAACCTACAGGGGCCGCCTGCGTTTGGGGGAGGAAGGGGTTGCAGATAAAAGCCAAAGAATCCCACCACTGCCGTGGCAGCCACAATAGTGGGCTGGCCACCATTCTAGCCCCCCAGACTTGAGCCAGACAGTGGGGGGCCAGAGGGAGGAGTTTATGGGGGCTTACTCCTGCCCTGCTGCTGGCCAGGTGGGTGAAGTCCTGTGATTCAGCACTCTCTGCCACCATGTCTCCATCACCTTGTCAGAAACGGAGCCCGGGACTGAACACCATTGTTTCCTTGTGGGGCTGAATGAATGCATGGCTTAGAATAGGAACTTATAATTGATTTATTACTCCTCTTCACATTTGAGACAAACCATGCTATCCCAGAGTAGGTCTAATTAGCCTCACTTAACAGGTAGGGAAACTGAGGTTTCAGAACACCTCACCTCTTGCAATATTTTGACTTGCCTGAGTCATTTAGCCAGTAAAGTGTGGAACCAGCACCTGGAACCCAAGTCTTTTGATTTTCGCCATTACCCCGAAGTGCCTGGGACTGTAGGGGAGCTTGCTCTGGGGAGTGCAGGGGAGGGCACGAGGGAAGAGGGCCAAGAGCTGGTCCCCATAACCCGGTGCACACCATCTGTCTCCTCTGGGAGGTGATTCTGAGATGACAAAAACACACTCTCCTCTCCTCTCCTCCCCCACTAAAATTCCACCCTTGAAAATTAAGGCAACCTTATTTGAACAGCAAAAGAGCAACACATCAAGAGCCTTAAAGAATTTCTAAACTTGGACCCTATAATTCCACTCCTAGAAATCATCCCAAGCATATCCACATACTTCTTGACCCTATAACTCCAGTTGCGGAAATTCATCCTAAAAAAATACTGCAATCAGACACGTGCATAGAGATCTGACTCAGGAATGTCATCACAGTTTCAGCTGAAATAATAAAATATTGGTAACAAATGAATATTCAAAAATAGAGACTTGTTCATGTAAGGTACATCTTACAAAGTGTTGTAGAAAAGTTTTAATGACACAAAAAGATATGTATGATATGTAGTTAAAGTAGGGAAAAGTAGGTTATAAAATATGTATAGTGTAATCTAACATTTATTTAAAATTTTGCATATAAAAGAGCTGAAAGGATATTTAGCAAAATGTTTACAAGAGTTATCTCTGGGTGGTAAAATTACAAATGTTTTCTTGATTATCTCTATCATCAGCATTTTCACAGATGACTATATATTACTTTTGTAATTAAAACAATCAACATAAGCTAATTCAAAATAGCTTATCCACAAAGATACACATTGCAGCATGATTTACGATAGGAAAAAACCAGAATATATATGTATATACATGGAATGGCTTAATAAATTACATACTACACTGCATTAAATATTATGCAATCATTAAAATTATTATGAAGTCTGTGTAGAAATATCAAAATGTTTATGATATCTTAAGTGAAAAATGACGGACACAAAATGGAATGTGCTTCATGATTATAAGTATGTAAAGTATGTACGCTTTCAAAAGTGAAAATATTTGCTTCAATTTGGTAGGGCAAGATTATGTGTAATTTTTTTCCTTTCTTTCAAAATTACCAAAATATGATACTTTGCCTTTTCAATTAAAAATAATACTCATAGGATGATATAGTGCTAAGCACTGGGCCCTATTTCTGAAACTATTCTAGAGAAATGGGGGAATAAAGTTCTGGCATCCCTTCCTTAGTCCTCACCTCTTTCATCCATTGAATATATTAATAATAATGTTGTTGTTATTATTTCTTGAATATCTACCATATGTATACATACCTCATTTCTAACTTTCACAATCACTCTGTAAGATAGGTAAATTACTTAGGACTTTGTTGGTTCCAAGTAATAGAAATCCAGTCTAGTTATTTAAGAAGATTTTTTTTTTCTTCTTTAGTTTAAGGATGCAAGGGTTTCTTCCAGGATTCATGCAGCTGGTCTCAGTCAGTCACTGTGAGCAGGTCGTCAAATAGATAAGACTGCCTGTTTCCATGCTCTCTTCCTCTTCGGGCCTTTGCTTCTTCTGTACATCTGCTTCCATCTTCTTTGATGCTGACCAGCTTTCTTTGCTTCCATCCACACAGGGATATATGTCTCCTGACAGCTGTTGGGTCAACGCTCAGTCCAGCCACACAGGAAAGACTGGGTTGCGACTCTTTCTGGGTCCCAGCTCCTCGTTCAGGAAATAAGGACTGATGGTCCAGCTTGGATCAGCTTGCTAACTTCTGGCCCAGTTATCTGGGGGGAGTGGGCTTTGTCATGTTGTACGAACATGGCTGCCAGGAACCACCACTGTTCCTATACAAATAGGGAAGAAGGGGCAATTCCCAGAAAAAGTATGTGAAAGTGGAGAGGTGGAGGTGGATCAGGTAGTTGAAAAGAAAAATCAATATATGCCAGATATTGCAGGTATTATTATTCCTCTTTCTATAGATGAGGACACGGAGGCTCAGAGAGGTTAGTTGACAGGCTTAAGGTCATCCATACAATTTGAAACAACAGAGCTGGAATTCAAACCCACGTCTGCCTCTCTTCAAAGTCCACTCCATCACACCGCCACACACATTTACTGATAAACGCAAGTTAATCAGACTAAGAGTATCCTAGACAGAGGGGACAGTATGTGTAAAGGCCTGGAGGCAAAAATGAACTGGGGGTCTAAGGAGCTGAAAGGAAGAAGCCCAGTGTGGCTGGAACACAAAGAGGGAGGAGGGCTGTGGAAAGAGATGTGGCCAGGGTTGCGGGCCTGGTCAGATCAAGCGATAAAAAGCCTGTTAATAAGGAGTTTGGACTTTAACCTGAGGGCAGTGACATTCCAGGGAGAGCATTATGGAATATCAATTTGTATTTTAGAGGAACTTCTCCACCTTCAGTGTTAAGGATGAACCCGAGAGGCTAGATGGATGCAGGAGGGGGCTCCATTAACCTAGGTGAGAGATGCTGGTAGCTGGGACCAGGGTAGGGATGGAGAGAGGTGGACGGAGTTGGAGAGATAATTGGGAGGTGGAATAGACAAGACTTTGTGTGTGATTGATTGACTTAAGGGAGGTGGGTGACAGAGAGAAGGAGGTCATGAACAAATCTCACGCATTTGCTTGGCTAACACCACCATTCTGTGAACATCAGAGATGGAGCGGGTTTGGGGTGACAGATACCGAGTTCCATTTTGGACATGATGCATTTGAGATGCCTGGGAGACATCCAAGGAGCCATCCAGAAGCAGCTGGGGCTTGAGGTCTAGAGCTCAGGGAGGAGGTGTGGGCTGGAGAGGCAGATCTGAGAGTCCTCAGCGAGCATTAAAGCTGAGATGTGATGAGTTCCCCCAGGAGGCGTGTGTAGATGGACAGGAGGCCCTGGGACAGAATGCCAGGAACGCCAGGATTTACAGGGGAGGCAAGGAAGTCTGAGAAGGAGCTCCCCAGAGAGGCAAGAGGGAGACCAGCAGCTATGGCAGGAAAGCCAAGAGGCAGGAGTGGTCAGCAGTCAAGTGTTGCCGAGTTAAATAAGGAAGGACTGATAAGGGTCCATTGGATTTAGCAACAAGGAGGCCAGTGGTAACCTCCGAGAGTTCAGTTTCCATGGCAGAGCCAGAAGGTAGTGGGCTGAGGAGTGAGTGGGAGGTGAGGAAGCAGAGACTTCTCCCATAGATGTGACCATGAAGGGGAGGGGAGAGAGATTGGGGTGGTGGGAAGGGGTGGGGTTGAGAGTTTTTGGTTTACAGCCTGGTGGGCAGGACCGGACAGAGAAGGTCAAGTTGAGGATTCATCCAGAAGAGTGAAGTGTCCTGAAGAGTGAGGAACCTGAAAGGGAGACTTGAGGAGGGAGAGATGTGGATGCAGGTGAGTTCCTAGGTTTGGGGTCAGCAGTTGAGAACATTCTGGGGTTTCCATTTTCTATGCAGTAAAAGCTGAAATCAGTAGAGATCTGAGTCACACCCCTCTCATTGAGACAACTGTGATAAATCTGTTTGTGTGTTTTTACCTCAATATCATGGGATCAAATTCTCAAATTCACACCGGAAATAACAATAAAAGCGCAAATCTGGAAGAACTGTGGAAAGGCCAGTCTGAATGGGTGAATATTGGTTAAAAAAAAAAAGAACAAGAAGTAATTTTATTCATTTCAGGTTCATACAGTAACACAAAATATTACCTAGTGGTTGGGAAAGAATCATTTGTAATTAGCATAGAAATTGTTTGGAATGTAAATTAGTTTTTCTGAAGTACTTGACTATGCTTAAAAACAGTACTTTAGTATTTTAAGAATTCCCCCTTGTGGGGTGAAACCACTTTATATCTATTTTAAGACCTTGTTAAGTCTGCTTAAATGTAGTTAAATTTTTTTTTTCTGGAAAAGATACCGGCTACATCAGAAAACAGTTTCTGGCAAAGGTAAGATTGTGCAACCGTGCGCCGCACAGGCGGTTTCCAAAGGCCATTTCCACCAGAGAGCAGATCTGATTGCTGGAGATTGTTACTAAGGGAACAGTGGGGCGTGAATATAAATTTCATTTCACAAAAGATCTAACTAAAGTATTGATCCAAAGGGAGCAGCCAGTGAGTGCAGGATGAGAAGCCTTTTTCTAATTGAAATAAACACACACACACACACACATATGTATATATGCAATCATAGGCTTTCACCTTGCCCTGCAAATCTCTCCTCTTTAGCTGCTGCCCAGAAGAGGAGGCCAGGGGGATTAGAGAGCCAGGGGCTGGGGAGAGGGTCTGCCTCTCTCTCCTATCACTTGAGAGAGGAACAAAGCAAGAGGTGTTGACGCCGAGCCGGCCTGGAGCTCCGCAGAACGGAAGCCGTGAACACTCTTGGTGAGGACCCTATACCATCATTGGTATTATTATTATTTACTGAACAACAGTTCTGGCCAGGCCCTTTGCCCAACGTGATCCCGAGTCCTCCCAACCACCTTATGGATTATCTCCATTTCAGGAGGAGGAAGCTGAGTGTACTGTGCTGTTTCATGCCCAGGGTCACAAGCCCGTGAGTGGCTGAGTCAGGACTTAAACTCTGGGTTGCTGATTTTGTTTTCTTTTCACCCTGCGTGGGCCTAAGGTTAATCGTGCAGTGGTATGTTATCGGCGCTGGCTTGTACAGGGCAGCAGATTTTATTTTCTACCTCTTTCTCCAATCCCCTTTTCAATCTCCATCTCTAGTGAGCTTGCTCTCTGTCCTTAAATATGCATATCTTTGTGAAGAACATACTGTTGTTTTGAATACGTATGCATTCTACTATTGTTTTGTGTGTATGTGTGGTAAGAACACTTGACATAAAGTCTCCCCTGTTAGCATGTTTTTAAGTATCCAATACAGTATTGTTAACTATAGGCTCTATGCTGTACAGTAGATCTCTAGGACTTCTTCATCTTGTATAAATAAAACTTTGTACCCTTTGACTACTACCTCCCCATTTCCCCCTCCTGCCAGCCCCTGGCAGCCACTACTCAATTCTCTGCTTCTATGAATTTGATTATTTTAGATTCTTCATATAAGTGGTATCATGTAGTATTTGTCCTTCTGTGTCTGGTTTATTTAACTTAGCATAATGTCTTCCAGGTTCATCTATGTTGTTGCAAATGGCAGGATTTTCTTCTTTTTAAATATTAATGTTAAAATTAATGGCTGAATAATATTCCATTGTATGTATATACCACATTTTCTTTATCCATTTGTCTGTTGATGAACATTTAGTTTGCTTCCATGGCTTGGCTATCGTGAATAATGCTGCAATGAACGTGAGAGTGCAGATATCTCTTTGGGATCCTGATTTCAATTCCTTTGGATACATGCTCAGAAGTGGGATTGCTGGATCATAGGGTAGTTTTATTATGCACTCTAAATTTAAATAAAAGGCATTGTGCTATAACCCTCATTCTCTTTTCATCAATCAGTTCTACATTTTTAATATCTATCCAGGTTGCTGTTGCTCCATGTTGCTGGTTCATTGCTTCTGATGGATGACATAGTATTCTGGAATATTCATCCACAATATTTTACTTATCCATTTCCCCAGGGATGGACAACAAGGTTGGTTCCAGCTCCCTGCTACCACAAAGAGAACTGTGTTGAACTTCCTCGTGCGTGTCCCCTTGTGGACTTGTATGAGAATTTCTCTGAGACATGGACCCAGAAATTTTATCATGAGGTCAGATGGCATTGGCATTCCCACTTTCACTAAGTAATGCTAAAAAGGCTACACCAGTTTATACCTCTACAAGAACTGCACAAGCCTTCCTATTTCCCCGCATCCTGACCAATACTTCGCATTACTCACTTTTCTAATTTTGCCATTTTGGTAGATGTTAGTTGTTATGTGATTTAAATGTGCATTTCTCTGGTCACCAGTGAGTTTGAACCTTCCTTTCTATACTGATTAGTCATTTGGGCTTCCTTTTTTGTGAATTGACTCTTCATGTCTGTTGCCCATTTTTTTCTGGGGTCTTGTTGATTTGCAAGAGTTTCTCATATATTGTAGATAGTAATGCCTTAACAGTTTTAGGGATTGCAAATATCTCCTTTTGGTCTACCATTTATTTATTAATTTTATTAATTTATTTATGTTTAATGTATTTATGGTGTATAATTGAAGAGTGAACTGATATTGTCATATCCACACATTTCTTTATTTTGGAGTTTCTGTTTTAAGGGTCTTGTTTAAGTATTCCCCACCCCTAGGTCACAAGGATGTTCTCTTACATTTTCTATCATTAGTCTTATGGTTTGGCCTTTCACATTTTGGTCCTCAATCCATTTGGAGTCCATCTTTGTATATGATGTAAGGTAGAGACCCAACTGCATTTGTCCTCAAAACAGCAATCCAGGAGCCAGCCCTGATGGTCTAGTGGTTAAAGTTCCGTGCTCTCACCGCTTTGGTGGCCCGGATTTGTTTCCCGGTCATGGAACCACACCACCCATCTGTCAGTTGCCATGCTGTGGCCACGGCTCGCATAGAAGAACTAGAAGGACTTACAACTAGGGTATACAACCATGCTTGGGGCTTTGGGGAGGAAAAAAAGAGAGGAAAGTTTGGCAACAGATGTTAGCTCAGGGAGAATCCTTCCCTGCAAAATAATTAATTAATTAATTAATTTTAAAAGTACAGGGGGCCGGCCCGGTGGCGCAGCGGCTTGGTTCGCGCTTGGCAGCCCGGAGTTCGCCGGTTCGGATCCCGGGCGCCCGCGAACGCAGTGGCAGTCAGCCATGCCGTGGCGGCGTCCCATATAAAGTAGAGGAAGATGGGCACGGATGTTAGCCCAAGGCCAGTCTTCCTCAAGCAAAAAAAAAAAAAAAAGAGGAAGATTAGCAACGGATGTTAGCTCAGGGCTGGTCTTCCTCACATAAAAAAAATTAAAAAAAAAAATAAAAGTACAGCCATCCAGTATTCCCAACACTATCTAAACAACTTGGCCTTTCTTCACTAATATTTGAGCAACTTTATTGAGATATAATCCATATACCATACAATTCACCCATTTAAAGTGGCTTTTAGTATATTCATAGAGTTGTACAACCATTATCACAATTAATTTAGAACATTTTCATCACTTCCTCCCAAAAAACCACCACTATACCCTTTAGCCATCATCTTCACCAATTTTTGTTGCCATCTTTATCACATATCAGTTCTCAGGTGGATATGGATCTGTCTCTGAGCTCTTTATTTTGTTCCCCTTGTCAATATGTCTACTTGTCTGGTATTATTCTATTTCTATTACTATGGCTTGTCTTATGTCTTATTATCTACTAGGGCAAGTCTCCCCTCTTTGCACTTCTTCAAAATTGACTTGGCCAAATTCACATATCCTTTGACCTCGGACTTCCACTTTTTAGAATTTATGCTACAGATATACTTGAATGAAACAAAATGCTGTACATACAAGTTTAGTCATTGCAGCATTGTTTGTAATAGCCAAAGACTGGAAACAACCAAAACTTCCAAAAATAGGGAACTGGTCTGATTATGGTACATTCAAACAACAGAATACTATTCTGTTGTAAAAAAAAAAAAAAAAAAAGGAAGAATGTGAAAGAAGCTCTCCATCTGCTGATATGGAGAGATCTCCAAGATATGATATTAAGTGAAATAAGTCAAGCATAGAATAGCATATATAATATGCAACTTTTATATAAAAGGTAGGGAGGGACAAGGATCTATATTCAAATTCACTTGTAAAGAAACTCTGACAGGACAGAAGCATAAGAAACTAAGACTAGTGCTTTCTTTGGGGGTCAGGGGACTTGGGCAGATGGGAGACAAGGATGTGAGGGAGACATCTCACTGTCTACCTTTTGACACTTTTGTTTTTAAATCATGTGAATGTATAACCTATTCAAAAATTAGCCTAAAATAAGGAAAAATCGACTTAGCTCTTCATGACTTAGCTCTTCCATATAAAATTTAGAATAAATTTGTTGAATTACTAAAAAAAAAAAAAAAAAAAAAAAATCCAACTGGAATCCTAACTAGGATAAAACCCTTTGCTCTTCACTACTCTGCTCCTTCCATCAGGGGTCAGAAGTGCAAGGAAAGAGAGGGCCTGAAGCCAGGAGAAGGCCCTGGTCCGTGGTAACCAGGCCTAGAAACAGGTGAGGATTCAGGAGAAAGTCTCCAAGTTGTATGTGGCTGTTGGTTTTCTTTTAAACACTGGCCATTTAGAACCAGCTATCCCACTCCTTTCTGTTTGCCTGTTTATTAAGGAATTACATCTCTGGGGAAGAGGGGAAAAGAAGTATTGAATATAAATCTTTAAAACCCCTCTGTCGGTGAGCGACAATGGCTCGAAGTTTGGGTGGTGGAAAAAAATCTCATCGCCCACCTGGTGGCAGATTATCTTAACTGCAGGCCCAGGACTTGAGAAGAACTGCCTGTGTGAAGCTGAACTTACAAATCCAAACCCGAGAAGGGCAGTGGGGCATGCATTGCAAACTTGTTTGCTTTGTTTATTTTTCTAAACATCAGTCTAGCTGCTTGTCTTGAGGGATCATAGATTCCAAATTAGTAGAGTCAAAATTAATGAGATTTTCCAGTAATGAGCCTGGGACTAAAATTATGGAAAATCTACTAATTATAGCCTATGCAGCCACCTAAGGGCGACTTGGATTCAGGCCTCTGGGGGGCAGGGGGAGGGAAGAGGGAAGGTCGTAGAAGTAACCTGTGCCTGACCGTCCTTCCTTCCTGCCGCCACTGCCCTTTTCCCTGGGCTTGGGGACCTCAGAGCGCCCAGTGCTTCCTGCCTCGGAGCTCCTGCCCCCCCACCCAGGGTCAAGCTAGGCCCTGCTTCTAAGGGCTCTGTAAGGCTAAATTCCTGGAAACTACAAAATCAGGCCAATAGTGGAGGTGGGGGGCTTATTTTCTTCTCAGTTCTGGGAAGCAGTGAGGGAGGGTTGCCGGGAGAAGGACGAAGGGTAGAAAAAAAACAGACGAAATGCCCATTATGCCCAAACCCGTCAATTTCCTTTTTTCATCTCTTTATCAGTGTTTGTGACTGAGCTTCTTATCAACAGGAAACGCCTGCCTAAGGGGACGAGGCAGGTCCAGGGGGACTGGACGCCAGGGACCGGGAATTCTGGGTAGTGCGCTGTTGCTGTCCAGCCTGACTGAGTGGCCTCGTGATTCCCGGGACCCAGCAAGGCTCCTGGACTCTTTGCCTTGGCATCTGGTGAATCCTTAGGTCTACATAGTGAGACAACATACCAGACAGGCCCTGAAGCCAAAGGGTCTGCAGGAGGGAGCCCTGGGTGGGGCTTCAGCCCTAGCCCTCTGTGACCAAGGACAGGTTACCAAACCGCTCAAGCAAGTCAAGAGAATTGCCCTTGCCCCTAAAACCCACCAAACCCCCTCTTTCATAGCTGAGGAGAGGCCAAGTGACCTGTTAAGGTCACAGACAACTTAGTGAAAATCACCCCAACTGGCCCTTCTAGTGTATTTCCCTCAAGCCCTCAGAGGATGGTGCCTGTGCTGGGCACCCAGGCCTGGGACAATTAGGTGCTTGGCAGAGACTTCTAGATGAAGGAGAGCAGGGGGACTTGAGTACTGACTGATCTCCTACTATGTGCCAGGTGCTTTAAAAGCAGTGATCATTGGACTAGGCTACTGGTCTCCCAGATGGGGCTCCCAGGAGAGGGACGGACTGAGGGTCAGATTTCACAGGAGGCTAAGATCAAAACTTAGTGCTGAAAATAAATGCCCAAGAGGGATATCTGGGCCAAGCAAGGCTTTAAGGGTGGCTGAGAGGAACAGGTTTATCTAGACGTTCTTTCTTCAAACTGGCAGAAGACTGAATCAAGAGTACGGAACTGGCTGTTCTCCTGGTAGGAGAGGTGGGAAAGGTTGTTGTAGAACAGAGTAGGGGCCACCTTGCTCCCCGTTCCTTGCCCTCTGCCTGTCGGTTGCCCTTGAGCAGCCACACTCTGCTCTTGGTGGTGGCGATAATAAAGGAAATTCCACTGTGCCTCTTGCCCTGCCCCCGTGTCTCCCTGGACAACCCCACTCTCCCCCCACTGCACCACTTGCTCCTGCAGTTGGGGATCTAGGTCAGTAAGAGTGGGTGGGTGAGAAAGAACAGAGAGGAGACTCATCCAGACGTGACACCCCGCAGGGCAGCAGTGACAACACTTGAACCTGAAAACTGCCTGAAAATAGACTGTGTGTCTATGACATTATGCAAATCATATGCAAAGTCAAGAAGCCCTCTGGCTCTATTTCTAGCAAACTGAATGTGGCCCTGGTGGAAGTAGCTCGTTCCAAGAGTCGCCCACCTGGAGTGACGACTGCACAGTTAGCATCAGTCCCCGCCGTGGGAGACTGGACTCAGGACGGGCACCCCTCCCCTCCACCTCCAGGGCTGGGTCTTTTAGGCTCCAGGACTTTGCCATCTCTTGGTCTGTTAATCTTGATGCGAGTGAGGATACGGAGGAGGTGGAACACCCTCCTTGAAGGCTGATGTGAGGCAGGACTGAGGGAGAATGGTGACTGGGAGGGTAGAGACAACTGCCCTGGAGGGCCTGGGTACCACGAGGCCTTGGCAGGGGAAGGGGTGGTCCTCAGCATCAAAGCTCATGCTCCAGGGACCACCTTCAGCCCCCCATGGGCATGTGATAGACACTTATCACCCCTCAGAGAGGGTCCTTACCACACAGATGATCCTCTTCCTCTTTGTATAGGTAAGGAAATTGGAGCCTGGGGTCCCCCAGGAAAGCAGGGCAAAGCTGCAAAGAAATCAATGGGTTTTCTTCTTTCAAAGGCAGGCAGGTTCCCTGAGGCTGTACATGGAGGCAGGGGCTTGGACACTGTGACCTCCCCAGGACTCTCCTAACCCTGGAGGGCAGTGAGCCGGTTCTCCTTTCCCCAGACCCCAGCCAGCCTTCTTGTAACTCCTCTTCCGCAGTTTTCCAACCGCTCTTCTGCCCTCTCTCCATCCACAGTGTGGACATCAGGGTGGGGACCGAAGGACTGGGGTCTGGCAGGGACAGGGGGAGGAGAAAGGCTGCCTGTGCGGGATGCCGGGACGCTCTTATTTCCCCACAGCTGGTCTGAGAGGTCCTCTGGGAAGGAGGGCATTGTCTGTTGGGGGGCTTCATGGACACAGGCACCGGGAGACTGCAGGAGGCTCCAGGCACGAGGCTGACCTGGAGGCTTGCAGGGAGCAGGGGAGGTCCTCTGTGGTGAAAGGAATTGGGGTACCCTTTCTGTGGCTCCCTAAGAGGGCCTCTAATACAAAGGCACAGATTTTCTAGGCTGGGCAGTCAGACGGACAAGTCCCCTCTCTGTTTCTTTTAGTCCCTGCCTCCAATTTCCCGGGGAATGGGCTGGGGGGGTGGGGTTCTGAGCCCAGGACGCCAAGGTGGGGATGAAGACTGACTCCAGGCAAGGTGGAGACCCCAGTGGAGGAGGGAATTGAGAACAGGGAATCGCGGAGGGCGGGTCCAAGCTGCCTCAGAGTGAGGACACCGAAAGCTCCTAAGTGTGGTTTTTGGGGGACAGCCCCCGCAAACAGGAGTACGGGGAGTGTACGCACGCCGGCGCCGGGGGTCGGAGAGAGGAGCCCCCCCCCCCCCACCGGGAAAGGCCCGCGGGTCCCTGCACCAGGCCAGGCGGGAGAGAGAGGCGGCCGCGGGGCAGCCCTTCGGCCAGCAGAGGGCGACGTGGCCGGCTCCGCCAGCGGGCTGCTCCTAATCCAGGGTCGGAACTGCGATTTGGGCGCTGCGGGGTCTAAGCAGGGGCTGCGCGAACCTGTCTATTAAGGGCTAAACCGGGGCATGATACCCTGTCCCCTCACGTTCCCTCTGCGACGGGCCACCGCAGAAGCACGGGCCTAGAAAGATTCAGCAGGAGCTCGTGATTCAACCATGGTTTATTGAGGACCTACTATGTGCTAAGCACGTGCTCACTGTCCCTGCAAACAGTATCTCCAGGTAAGAGACGTGTAATTTCCACCCTGGGACACCTTCCTGTACTCAGACAGAAGCATTATGGAGACTGCTCTTACCAGTGCCTCCCTGGCCACTGGCTGTCCTCCCCACACTGGTCCCCTTCTCCCCTGTCACCGCTCCTCCTGCCCCAGATTTTCCTCTTAGGGATTTTCCAGCCTTTGGGGAACTTCTGCTTTCGGTTTCTGGCTGTGGAGTCTCAAGAGGAGACTTTTTGCCCCCAAACCCTGTAGAGATAAAATCCTTCAGGGGGCAGACTGATTCCTGGGCTGCGTGGGTTCCAGAGACCAGAACATGTGCAACTGCTGGGAAGCAAGCTGTTCCATGATGATCTGGGAGCCCAGCAGGTCCATCCAGCTTTCTGTTTTCACCCAGTTTCACTTCCTGGTTCTCCTCCCGGCCTTGCACAATGCTGGGAGCCGGGCCTGGGAAAGTGCCATGCCATGGTGGACGAAACACACAAGAGCCTGCCCGGGGGTTGTGCTGGGTTATTGACAGCAGGAGGGGAGGAGGCTGTTTCTTTTACCTCCTGTGGAGAACCGAGGGTCTCTCTCCATTCTGCCCCAGGGGCCTAGGGCTGTGAGGCCAGGTCTTCCCAAGCTTGGGGCTGTCCATGTCCCTAGAATGAGCTCCCCGCCCCCGCCTCCGGCCTATCCACCTGCTAGTGCTCAGGGTAACTTCCCCAGTGCGTGGACTTACACCCTTGACATTTCCAAATGCTGAACTTTCTGTGTGTTTCCCTAGAGCCACGAGGTTCTTCCTAGACACACACTCTCTGGAGCCTGGCCAAGGGTGCGAGGCTGGGCCAGAGGCCAGTGGGGAGCAGGAACCTGCTGCTGGAGGCTTGTAGGCTGGAGCCAAATTTCTTCTGAGCCTTGGAGTCCCTGCAGGAAGCCGGCCCTCAGCCCCTCTCAGCCTTGGGCAGAGAAGGCTAAGCCACAAAGTGGGTGAGCGGCTGGCCTGCTGGCCAGAAGGCCCAGAGATGTCTGAGCCCAAAGACGGTCACTGGCAGGGGTTAAGCCTGTAGAATTAGACTAGGAGGTGTTTCAGACACTCCTGGACTCAGAGGAAGTTATTTTCAAATCCCCATCTTGAGGCAAATTGCCAGGGGCTGGGGCGTAAGGAATAGAAGGACCAATGAGCTGAGCTCCGACACAGGCTGACATTTCAAAGAAAATGAGAGCTGAAAAAACCTCAGAGGACATCAGGATCAAATCTTTTGCTGTGTAGATGAAGACACAAAGGTCCTGGGACACTGAAGGCCTCATTCCTGTCACAGAGAGCAAGCACCCAGCACCAGAACCTGGGTCTCCTGACTCCCAGATGAGCCCTTCCCCTGCCATGCTTGGCCTCGATGTCCTCTCAGTTCTTCTGAAAGTCCTGGGCCTTACCCATCTGACCTGCCAGCTGGCCGCTGGCCTATGACCTTGCCACACCCTTAGCAGGACCCCTTGGGTTTGATGCCCTAATAAGTCAGCCAGGATGGGGGGTGAGGGAGGGGCCCAGGATCAGGCTCCAGCTCTCCCAGGCAGCTGGCATTTAGCGAGCCCAGGTCTCATCAGGGAGACAGTGGCCCCCGGCATCATGGAGCCGAGATGCAAACCTACAGAGACACTGATGGCCCCTGGGTGTCTGGGACTTGTGCCAGAGGCTAAGGCCTGGCAGGGCAGGGTGTCTACTGAAGTGTGGACGGGGCCCTGTGCCACCCTGGCAGCTCTGGTGGGGCAGTGGGGTTGACTGAGGGCAGGGGGTAAAGTGCAGGCTGAGGCTGTGGGCCAGGGACTGGGATTCCCCGGCTTGGCCACCCTGGCTCTGGGGCCTCTTTTGCATCCTGTCCTGGGGGTGGTAGGGGGTGCCCCCAGGGCGTGGGGGTGGGGAGGGAGCCAGGCGTCAGGGAGCCTGCTGCTTTGAGCAGGCTAGACAGCGGGGGATTGGGTTTCAGCCCAGCTGTATTTTTGGCTGGATGGGCTAGGGGCCGAGCCAGCAGGCATAGAGGGGCACTCCCCTCCCCAGCACACACATTCACACTACTTCTACCCAGATAGGCCACCATCCACTGCCCCCTTCCACTCCCCCACTGCAGGCAGAGGGGAGTCAGGAGTCAGGTGCCCGTGGCTAGTGAATCACTTTGGGCTTCTCCAGACTGTTGCTGAGTTTCTGTAGTGTCTTCTTGATCCGCAGCGCGGTGAGGCGGGCAGACGGGTTGGGGTACCAGCACTCCCGCATCATCTGAACCAGGCCTGAGAGGACCTGGGGGGCGGAAGAGAGAGGCAGAGGAGAGGAAGCAGAGACATGGGTCAGGAAAGATGGAAAGGAGGAGGCAGGAGAATGGTCCAGTAATAGGGAGACACAAGCAAGAGAAAAAGGACAAGAGGGAGATGAGAGTGTTGAAAGGAGGGGAAAAGCAAAGACAGAAGTGGTAAGAGGGAGAATGGAGGACCAGGCAAGGATGTGAAGAGAAAAACAAAAAATGGAAGAGGAAGAGAGTGGCGTGAGAAGGAGGATGGAGAGAGGCAGACAGGGCAGAGAGAGAGATGTAACTCAGATCTTCAGGAGCACTCAGGCCCCCTTGGTGCACAGATTCTGTGGAACACCTTACCCCCACCCCCCACCTCCACCGAGATCCAAGAAAGGGGAGATCTGCAAGCTGTGGGGCTCCCGCATCCCCATGTGCAGCAGGACCCCAGTGCAGAGGGCAGCGTCTCCCAGCCCTCCACCAACCCTGACAGTGGAAGAACGGGTGGTGGGCACTGCCCTAAAAATGCCAGGAAGCTCAGTGGTCCGGGAGTGAGCCAGCCACAGCTCCGCCTCAGAACTCGAGCTGGTTCCTCAGAGGGAGTGCATGTGTGTGTGTGCACAGAAATGCATGTGTGGCTTTTTGTGGATTGTATGTTGTGTAGAACTGTACATGTGTCTGTGTATACATATATGTGTATACATGTGTACATTTATTCAAATCTTTCAATAAACATTCATTGAGCACCTACTGTGTTCCAGGCACTGTGAGAGGTAACAGGGAAGTAAGGGTCAGCAAAGGAGACTGCTCTGTGTCTCCAGGGGGCCAACAGTCTGGCATACATGTGCACGTGTGTGCATCTGTGAGTGTATGTTCATGCAGAAGCATGGGCATGCCTATCTGTTTATATCCATGTGTGTATGTGTCTTATAAAAGCAGGTGGAGTGTTTTGAGAAAAAACAAACAACAACAAAAATTTCATGGCAGGAAATGCAGCAGAGCCTCTGACTTTCAGGCCAGGTGAAGGGTTCTGAAAATCCCAGTATAACCAAACGGTCCCTGGGGGTCCACAGGCCAGGATATGGGAGGGGGTCCAACCAGGGAGGGGCCCTGCAATCTATTCCCCAGAATCTATCCCAGGTGAAGCAGAGGCCTCGGACACAAGTTCCTGGGCCCGGAAATCCCCGCTGTGAGCCACCACCCCATCCATCCCAGCCCCAGCGGAGGCCTCACCGGGTCTGCAGCCAGCCGGTTGGGGATGGTGGGGGTCTGCTGGTCAACACACACCACCTTCTTCATGTCCTCAAAGCTGGGATCATTGGGCACCACGTCATAGAAGGGTGGCCTGTAGTCCTCCACAATGCCTGGGGATGGAGGGGGGATGGGACAATCACTCGGGACAAGAAGGCCCAATACCACCCAGACGAGAGCCTTGCCCACCCTCTGTCCCAGGGGCCAGGAAACCAGTGCCTGGCTGTGCTACCCCTGAGAGGGACACTATAATATAATAAATATATTTTTAAATAATAATTACTGCCACTTATTTTGCACTTACCATGTGCCAGGCATTACGCTATAAACATTTTACGTGCATTATCCTGTGAGTCTCCACAACTCTGTGACATGGGGACTATTATTGCCTGCATTTTACAGATGAAGAAACTGATGCTTAGGGAAGTTGAGCCCAAGGTTACACAGCTAGTAATGGCAGAGTCAAGATTTAAACTCATCTTGTTGGATTCCTGGGCCAGATCTTGTTCTAGTCTTTCCCACTGCCTCTCTCCCAGGGCCTGGGTACTGCTCCCAGGTCCCAGCTATCACAGATGCCCAGTAATGCCTCAAGTTTACTGAGCACTGACTATGCACAGGCATGTCCTAAATGCATTGCATTAAATCCTCACAACAACCCTATGAGGTAAGTAATACTGTGAGCTCCACTCGATAAGCAAGGAAATTAAAGCCAGAGAGGTTAAGAAACTTGTCCAAGATCACACAGGTAGTAAGTGACAGAGCTAGGATTTAAGCCCAAAAAGTCTAACCAAAGAACGTGCTCTTGACCTTCAAGCTACCTTGAGGGAGGGTAGCTGGCTGACTGCTGGGTGAGGATGTGGAACCAAGAGAAGGAGAAGAAAACACTTCTCCTAAGAGAAAGGGATTTTTGCCTGGCTCCAAATTATATCCACCCACCCTCAGGGAGGGCACAGGCCTCTGCTGACCGCCTTGGCCAGCGGCGCCCCCCACCTCGGTGTCCCAAGTGCGCAGCCCTTAGCAGGAGCTTTCTGAAAATGATGCCTGCCTGTAGAGCTGCAGACAGCTTGGCCAGAAGAGGCCAGACCCAGAAAGAGCGCCCCATGCCCCACCCTGCTTCCCAGCCCGAGGCTGGGGGCCCCGGCCACACAGCCCAACGGCAGTAGAGCCTCCGCCAGCTGTTCTCCCCATGGCCAGCGTCCAGGCCGGCCCAGTGTCGCTCACGCCCTAATCAGTGCTGCACAGAGGCCTGAGCGTGTCTAATGGGCCTTTAATCAGCGCCGGGGCTGACACCAGATTACAGTGTTTATAATGCGCCACAACTGTGTGTGGGGCTGACGGAGCTTCCCTTCGCCCCAGGAGCCTCAGTCTGCCTCCCTTCAGCCCCAGCCAGGCCAGCCTTCCTCTCCTGCCTGCAGCCTGGTCCTAGGGGGCTCGGTTCCTTCCAGCGGCCCCCTTCCCTGACCCCAAGCTCTACAGCCGACTCTGGGAGTCCATGCCTGAAAGGGCAGGAATCTGAGCCCCTTGAGAGTCCCCCAGAGGGACTGGTTACACCTTGACCTCCACCTGTCAATGACCATTGAGGACAAATGAAGCCTGGCATGGGGCTGGCTCCTGGTAGATGCTCAGGAAATGGGACTGGCCCTGTCCCACAAGGAGCAGAGCTCCAGTCATATCCTGAGGGTTGTCCCCAACCTGTCAGGACTCTCGGCCACCCCTCTCCATGAACAGCCTTCACAAAGACTGACAAGCCTCTCCACTCAGTCCAGACTACCACCCATCATCCACCCACTCTAGGGCAGGGAGGGCACCAGCCACAGGGCTGACCCTGTACAGGAGTGAAGTCCCTCCGCCTGATCCCAGCCCCTCCAGATCTGAGACCCTCTAACACCCCCAGTAATAATGAGGTAGCAATAAGCAGGTAGTGCAAGCATTTTTGTGGACGAGGAAACCAAGGACCAGAGAGGTTTACGTGAGCACAGTGATAAACAGCACTGGCCCCAGAGTCAGCCTGCCTGGGTTCAGACCCTGGTGCTACCTCTGGCCAGCCGTAATTCTGTGCCTCAGTCCCCTCAGACGTAAAAATGGAGATGATACTGTGTCAGGCGCTCGTTATTGCAACAATAATTGCCACTAATATTTCCGGAGCTCCAGAACAGCTCCAGATGGTGTCCTGAACACTTTATTTGGATTATCTCAACAACTGGAAACTTTTTATTCTCATTTTACAAATGAGGAAACCGAGGCACAGAGAGGGTAAATAACCTGCCCATGGTCAATGGTGAAATCAGGAACTGAACCTAGGCTGTCAGATTCCCAGCCTATGCTCTTTTTTTTTTTTTTTTTTTTGTGGGGAAGACCAGCCCTGAGCTAACATCTGTTGCCAATCCTTCCCTTTTTTTTTTTGCTGAGGAAGACTGGCCCTGGGCTAACATCGTGCCCATCTTCCTCCACTTTATATGGGACGCCGCCACGGCATGGCTGACAGGCAGTGCGTCGGCGGGCGCCCGGGATCCGAACTCGCGAACCCCGGGCTGCCAAGCGCGGACGAAACCGCTGCGCCACCGGGCTGGCCCTCCCAGCCTATGCTCTTAACCACTGAGCGATACCACCTCTCTGCCAGCACAGGACGATTAAATGAGATAATACATACATGTCGCATGGCACCTAGCACATATTTAAGCTCAAGAAATGTTAGCTGCTGTTAATATTTCTGTTATTATCACTTACCCAAGATTTTACAGTCAGAATCACAGACTCGCAGACCCAGATGAACCTTAACCGGGCACTCAGCTGAATCAGCTGGTGAGTGACAATGGAGGGAATCCAGGAGGTCTGGTCATGGGCACCAACCATGGCAGGAAGCCCCCATCTCCTGCCTGTCTACCCACTGTCCCTTTCCTCTTTCCCCACCCTGCGCAGGGCGGGTCCTCACCATTGACAATGGTCCGGCGGGCGATCTCCCACAGCACCAGGCCAAAGGCCCAGATGTCCGTCCACTTGTATGACTCAAAGCAGTCGGTGCGGATCTGCTCGTCCAGCACCTCGGGGGCCATGTACCGCTTGGTGCCCACTCGCGGGTTGTTGCCGATGTCCAGGTAATCGCTACCCTGGGAGTGCATCACAGCCAGGCCTGTGGGTACCGGGCCTGTCACTCCCGCCGCTCACCCGAGCCCAAACAGGGTGGCTCTTGGAGGCAGGGGTCCAGGGGGGCAAGATGGGGATGGAGCGAGACAGTGGGACACAGAGGTGCAGGAAAATGGAGACCTGCCCTGAGGTGGGCTGGGAGACAGCAGCCACAGGAAGAACAACTGTAGGCGTGCTATGCCCATTTCACAGAGCAGAGTCCCAGGACCTGGTGAGGGCAGGCCATATAGACAGTGAGGCCAGAATGAGGACCCAGGTTCCTGGCTCCCCGCCCCTTTCACCGAACTCCCGGAGCCGGAGCCGGGGTGGTGAGACGGAGGGAGTCTGGACTTGAAAAGAGTGTTTAGGCAGCTAGTGGGGCTCTTGTGGAGGGGAAATGAGGCGGCAAACATCTCTAAGTTTTAAAGAGCCAATCAGTATCGTCGTCGCCGCGCATCCAACCAGCAAAGACGTAACCAAGCGGAGACAGAGCTCGGTACCCTGTCCCTGCGGGCGGCCCACCCCGCCACCCACCTGCGAAGGGCCCGCCCCGCCCCCTACGAAAGGCCCAAAGGCCCGCCCCTACCCCGCCTAGTCCCCTGGCGGGGCGCCTGTCCCTGCCCCGCCCCGTCCCCCTGCGGAGGGCCCGGCCCTGCCCCGCCCCGCTCACCCAGGTCCGCGATGCAGCACTGCAGGTTGCTCTTGACCAGCACGTTGCGGCTCTTGAGGTCGCGGTGGGCGATGGCCGGTTTGCCCTGAGTGCCGAAGATCTCCACGTGCAGGTGCGCCAGGCCGCAGGCCGCGGACACAGCTAGCCTCAGAGCCAGCTGGGGCTCCAGGGTCTGCCTCTGCAGAAAGTCGTAGAGCGAGCCATGCTCGTGGTAGTGCGTGATGAGCCACAGCTGCGTGCTCGAGTTGCGGGAAGTCATGTCTGAGGCAATAAAGCCTGTGGGCAGAGGGTCAGGTGGCTTGGCTGAGGGGCCTAGGGATGAGGGAGGCTGGGCTGGTCAGGGTCAGGGCTGGGGTCGGGGGAAGGACTGGGTCAGGGCAAAGCTGGGGCTGAGGCTGACACTAGCTGGGGCTGGTCAGGCTTAGGTTAGAGAGGAAGCTGGAGTCAGAGGTTGGGGTCAGAGTGAGGTCAATGTCCAAACGCCTGGCGACTCCAGCCCTGAGTGCAGAGGGATGAGAGCCCCAGGCTTGGCATAGCAACCCCCTGCTTGCCTAGGATATTGTCATGTCTGAGCAACACCGTGTTGTAGATCTCGGTCTCCCGGAACCAGGACTGTTCATCCCTCGAAGAGAAGATCTTGACAGCCACACTCTCACCATGCCACAGGCCCCGCCATACCTCACCATAGCGGCCCTTTCCTGATCCAATGTCCAGAGGGGAGGGAGAGGGTCAGACCAAGGGACTGGGCACAGTAATCCCCACAAGAGTCCATCTTGATGCTGCACTGACCCCATCTCCACAACATCTGACACTTATGTTTAACTTAATCCAGACCCAAACCCAGCTGGCAGGCCATCCCCATCCACCTCTTGTTCCCCACTGGTTCCTGCAGAAGGATCTAGCCCTGACCCATCTCCAGCCTACTCCCAGCCCAGCAGAATGCCCATTCTGACCCATGCCTGGCCCCACCCATGACTCCAGAGGCCAAGAGCTCCCTCACCCCTCCAAGCTCATGGGAGCCCTTGGTCCCCATCCCCTGGGCTCACCCACTGCTCACCCACACACTCCACCAGGGCGACCTGCCGTGCCACTGTCCTCTGCACCAGGAAAGGGAGCCCCGAGCCACTGCCCGTGGTGCAGTCACTGTCCAAGAGGTCCTAGGGGTACCAAGAGGCCACTGACAGGCTGCCCCCACCCACCACAGCCCCTATCTCCATCCTCAACCTGGGTCCGCTTACTGTGTCTCTGTATGCTCCTCACTCGCCCAGCTCCCCACCCACTCAAATTTCTGAGCGTCTGTGACTGTGTCCTTCTCGGCTGCCTGTCACTCTGCATCCCCTCTGATTCTGTGGCTCCTGTCTACCCTCCACCACCCTGTGTCCCAGGTTCACCCATGCCCGTACCCCCAACATGCTGTCCCCCTGCTCGGATGCCTTCAGGATGAGGCTGGACTCGCCCAGCTCGCTGTGCAGGCCCCGCTGCTTCTCCTGCCTCCGCCGGACATGCCACAGGCCCAGGGCACCCAGGGCCACCAGGGCCAGCAAGGCCAGCACAGGGCCCAGGATCAGAGGTAGCTGGCCATCTACTTGCGGCTGCTCTGGAGTTGGGGTGGCTGCCGGAGGGGGGAAACTGAGGCCCAGCTTCCACCAGGCCAGATCCCCCTACCTTGCCACTGTGCTATCAGATCCCAGGGTCCTGCCTTCCCCCACCCCCCTGGCCAGAGCATGAGAGGAGAGCAGGACAGGGAGGGCAGGGTCTGAGAAGATGGGGAGGGGTTGTAAGGCAGCTGGACGTACCCTCCAGCACCAGGGACACGTTGTGGTTGCAGAGGGGGCTGTAGCAGCAGTAGTGGTTGACGAACTCCGTGGGGCGTCCCCTGCAAAGCTCCTGGTGCAGGTTCCCGCAGCCCCGATGTTCCTGGGGGTGCCTGCCCTCCTCCCGCACCAGCACTACTGTGCACCAGGCCCCCTGGCAGGTAGGCCCCCTGCAGTGTGGGTTCTCACATGTGCAGGTCACCAGTGGGCCCTGAGAGGGCTTCACAGGGTCGCCTGGGAGACACACCGGAAGCTCAGCCACTCTGGGCCCCACTCCCGAGGCTGAAACCAAGACCCATGTCTGTCCCACTGCCCTTTCCCTTCTGACCTCTCAAACAAACCCCTTGAGGCCTTGGTCATCCTCAGGTCATCCTTCCCTCCAGAGCCTTACTCCCAACTAGAGGCAGCTGAGACTATGAGAACCAGGCCTCTGTCCCCTCCTGGATCCTAGGACCTCCTCTCCCAGTTCCAGGCCCAGCCCTGGCCCCCAGCCCGACTCTGAGGGCTCTCCCAGGCCCTCCCTGCCCACGTCCCCATGTTCTGCACCTCCAGATAGTGGTTCCCACCCTGGAGACTGACAGAGCACCAGCCTGCAGGTTTGGATCAAGAGGACAGCAAAGGAGAGTTATGGTAGCTGGGAGCTTAGTCTAACCAAACCTGTCTCCCACCCTCCAGCCAAGCTCCTAAATCCCCTCTCCCCAGCTCCTCAAACTCAGCCCTAGCAAGAGCTGAGCCCAGTAGCCCTTTTTCCATTCAGGCCCCTGTTCCCCACCTGCTCCCCCAGTACTCACCCTGGGTCAGGCCCAAGGCCAGCAGTAGCATCAGAAGGCCTATCCTGGGGGGGTCCAAGGTCATGGTCCTGGAGAGAGGAGCAAGAGAGGGGGTGCACTAAGATCTGTGAAATGTGATCCCCTCGGTGTTTTCAGCCACTGACCACGGCCCCTCCCACTCAGAGGAAATTACTGGGAGTTTTTTCGGGGGGGGGCAGGGAGGCCTCCTCCCTACTCCCTGCGTCTGGCCTTGGGGCGGGGCCTGCAGGGGAAGTCCTGGTTCACTTCCCCGTGGAAACCATCCTGTTAGGGTAAGGGGTGGGGAGCCATGTTTAAGTAACTGAGAGTTTGGGGGACTCCCAGCTGTGCCTTCTGCTGCTGAGCTCAGAATGGAGGGGGCAGAGGGCACAGGGCTGGGGTGGAAGGGGCATCACTTCAGCAGCCCTCCACCCTGTCCTCTGCCTCTTGCCCACCCCCTCCCAGCCTCCACGCCTGCCCACCCCTTCCCCAGTGCCCCGCCAGCCCTGGCTGCCTCAAACATAAACAGGCTCCTCTCTCCACTTCCTGCCATTCAGGGTCCCGCCAAGCTGGGAACAGGAATCAAGATTGTTTAGATTGAGGTCTGGATAGAACAGGCAGAGTCACGCACAGCAGGGAGTTCAGGGCGTATTCTCAGGGCAGGCTGCCGCAGCCACAGGGTCTGGAGGAGCCACGTGGGGCTGGAACACCCCCATGACAGAATCCTCAGGGACACGTGTGGATCACAAAGCCCAGCTCCTTATTTTAGAGCAGATGGGATTAAGGCTCAGACAGGGGAGAAGACTTGTCCAAGGTCAGACAGGATTCAGTGGAGTACCAGGAGTGTGACCCAGGTGCCCAGGCTCCTAGTCCAGTGCTCTTTCGACTCTGGAGGCAGCTGTGTCTGAGCCCTCATGGTTAGAACAACTATATGAAGCCTTGGCAGTGCTGGGTCATGCCAGCTGTAAAGGACTCTCGGTAACCTCACCAGAGTATAAATGCCCTCTCTGAGCCATTCCCTGGCCCCCTTCTCTCTCCTTGCTGTACTGGGAAATCATGGAGGTAGGGCCACTGATCTGGGAGGGGAAGTGAAACACACTTAGCCACTAAATGTTTGACCTTATATGGCTGGCTAAGGTTGAACTTTTCTAGAAGTTTGGTGGAGAGTGTTAAGGGAAGTAACTCTGATCTATGATAGTTCCCAACTCAGGTCCCAAGCCATCTAGAGCTTCAGAAGCCACCCCCTTCTTCATGGTTTAGAACAAGAAGATAAGGGCTGAGGATGCAGCAAGAATGACTGAGGCCGCAGCAAGAATGACTGAGGTCAGACAGCAAGAAGGACTTTCTAAGTGGAAGAGAGTGTGCAAGTATGTGCCTGGGATTGGATCCCCAGGCAGGGGCAGCTAACAAGAGGGAGGGAGAGTGTCTTCTGGCATCACATGGTGAGGCTGGTAGGGCTAGGCACATGGCCACGTAAGCTGCAGAAGGCCCACAGTCTAAGAATGGTGCCAAATGAAAACCCATGATGCTGAGGCTCTGAGGGCAGGATGGCTGTAGGGGGAGCTTCATGGGCCTCTCTGGCTGGTGGCAGCTCTGGCCTTCCTGCCTGGGCTTCCTCTGCCCCAGAGGCCCAGGGCTGGGGGAGGAAATGGAGCCCTGGGCTGTGGCAGCTGTGTCCCCAGCCTCTGCCTGACCTCCTGTCTCTTGCCCCGCCTGGCAGGCAGTCAGGACTCACAGGAGGACTGGAGGCTGGAGCGGGGAGCCCCAGACAAGCTGAATTTGTCCACTAGGGTAAAGGCAGGAAGCCATCCTTGGCAGCCGTTGCTTGCCCAGAAAGCAGCTAAGGAGAGGGTATGGGAACGGAAGGAAAAAGTAGGTAACAATAAGGATGAAATCCGGCATCCTTCTGGGATCCTCTACGCATGCTTCCACTTCTCTGACCAGGCCCCAGCGCACCCTCTCACCTACTTTCTTATGCATCAGAATCGCCTGAAGTGCTTCGTTAGAAATGCACATTCTTTGATCTCACCCCCACTCCAGATTCAGGTCTGGTTTATCTGGGACCAGCAAGAAACATCCATTTTTAAAAGTTCCCCAGGTAATTCTGATCAGTTTGTGTGGGCATCACACCTTGAGAAGTGTGTCCTACACAACTGGTCCCCATGCTTTCACTTCACTGTGCAGGGACTACTGGATGAGTGGGTGTGGGGTGCAGAGGGCAGGGGCCCTCACTCCCACCCGAGAAGGGACTGACAAGGCTACATACCGAAGCCAGGGACTTGGGGACACTGCGGGGGCCGGGGGGGGGCAAGGGTGAGGGCTTTGTTCTCAACATCTCAAGCCTCGGGGCCCAGGAATGGCACAGGGAGGGCTAGGCAGCATTTGCAGAACCCACTTCTGGTCTAATCCTGGGAATGTGGCGGAGTAAACTGCAACTGCCCCATCTTTAACTGGGCCCCGTGTAGGGCTAAGTACAGGAGGGTGCTGAGTCCTGACTAGTCCAAACTCAGAGTTGACCCTGCACGATTTGCCCTGAAATCTGACTCCAGCACAGACAGACTCCTGGGGACTGGCGGCATCCTTTCACTTCTAAGGAAAACATCGTGAAAGATCTCCTGCTGACAGAAGCATCACTGTTGTTGGCCAGAAATCACAAATGCTAGACTAATTTTAAACATTAACTTACCACTGTGAAACACTTAATAATAAGAGTTAACCTCCTCTGAGTGCTACGTATGTGCTAACTACTGAACTTGAACGGTTAATCTCATTTCATCCACACAACAATCCAAAGGGGAAACTGAGGCTCGGGGATGTTAAGTTTCTAGCCCATAATCACTCGATGTGTCTTGATCAACTTAAATT
The DNA here is from genome assembly GCA_031878705.1 of Tapirus indicus. Lineage (NCBI taxonomy): Eukaryota > Metazoa > Chordata > Mammalia > Perissodactyla > Tapiridae > Tapirus > Tapirus indicus. The sequence goes on along the minus strand of CM062918.1, from coordinate 138,059,485 downwards.
GCTGGTAATAAATCCTCACTTGGTCATTTTATTCCTCCAAGTGTTTGGTGTTAGGTGAATCCCTCAAAGGAGGAAGAAGAACGAATAGGTCTCTTGGACGTGAACAGATTGCCTGCTGCTGTCATCATCGAGTGCCCGATGCAGGGCTGTTTAGATGTGAAGACAGAAATCCTCTGTTTGCTGTAGGCTTAGTCTTAAGTGGTGAGAACCAGAGTAGGGGTGTGCTTGGAAGGTGGTTGTCAATCTTTTTCTTCCCAGCCCACCTGAGGGATTGAGAAAACCCACTCCCATCAGCAGCAGTGGCTCGGCACAGTGGTGATTATGAAGGGGCTGGAAGCGCCCACTCTGCCCGTCAGCAGGTCTCACCCAAACAGCAGAGGACCAGACTGAGCTGCTCGAACCAGGTTGCCCCTTGTCATACACAAAGCACTTTCATCTGCATCACTGCCTTAGCCCTTCACAGCAGTGCGATGAAGCATCAAGCCTGGATTTTAGGGTCTCAGACAGAATGCAGTGGCCGTGCAGTATGGCACAGAAGTTAGGACGTGGGCTCTGGATCACGTAGACCTGGGTTCAAATCCTGCCTCTGCACTTAGAGCTATGAGATTTGGGGCAAGTTACTTAATAATTTTGAGGCTTAGGCTTCTCCTATGGAAAATGGGAATAACAGTGCTCATTTCATAGGGATAATGTAGTAAAATTATTTAGCAGAGTACTAAGTGGTACACAGTAAGCATGTAACAAATGTGACCAAAAGCCCAACCTGCCATTTACACCATCCATGGAGCTTTGGCCAAGTGATTCAAGTCTGAATCTGTTTCCTCTTCTGTAGGATGGGCTTAATAACACCTCTTCTGCTAGGTTGTAGCCAGGATTACATGAGAAAAATAAATCTAAGTGTCTACATAGTAAGTACTCAATAAATGGTAGCTATTTTTAACCACCCAATGAGATGGGAGGACAGATACTAGGACAAATGGGGCAGTGAGAGATCAGAGAGGACACACTCGGACCCAGTCAGAAGCTGCCCATAGAGAGAGAGGGTGAGAGTCATTGTCCGCTGTGCCCTGTCCTTGGAGAAGAAAAGAGAGGGAGTGCGGCCAGCCCAGAGATGGGCTCCACAGCACTGGCCTCCTGGCAGACTGAAAACCTGGGGTCCCAGCCTGGAGGGAGACTGGGATGCCCTCTGGCCTGAATCCTGAAGGAGGACCACGGCAAGGGAATCTTCTGATCATGCAGGGTTGGAGGTGAGGTTTGCAGGATGGAGTTATAGCGTCAGAATCCTGAAGCGTGAGCTGCAAGGGCTGGTCTGGGGAAGGTGGGCTTCAAGGGGAGGCTCGACAGCGTTGGAAGCGGACACTCACTCCCAGGTCAAGCCAGCCGCCTGGAGGGCCACGGGCCCATTATATAGGTGAGGGCAGGAGAACAGAGAAGTGACTCGCCCCAGGAGCACAGTTTCTGATCCCAGTCCGGGTCAGCCCAGCCCCCTCCCCGTCTCGGGTGGGGGAAAAGGCAGATGTGCGCGGAGAACGAGGGGCAGCTTGCTCTCCTGATGAGCTGGGACTGACCCTAAGGCGACCTCTCTGAGGGGTCTCTGGGATCTGCCCGAAGGAAGGCGCCATTCTAGTTGGGGGTCAGGCCGCCCCCCAACCCCGCTGGGCCCGCGGACCCCGACTCACCTCCGGGCCTGCCCTCGGGCGGCGGGCGCGGGCGTGCAGCGGGCGGGGCGCCTCCCCTCCCGGCGGCGGGACGAGCGCGGGACGGCGGGCCGGGGTCCGGGCGCGGCCCGCACGGGGCTCGCTCGGCGCGGCTGGCGCGGCGGCCTCCCGGGACTGGGAAAGGGGCCGGAGCAAAAATGTTCCTTATTCCAGCGTCTTCCTGCCTGGCCCGGCTCCACCACTCCCTCCTAATAAACCGTTTCCTATTGCCCAGCTCGCCGACGGCCGCCCGCTCGCCGCTGCTAGGGCCGCAGGACCGGACCGTCCCCCGCGCGGCTCCCAGACCCCGGGGGCAGCCGTCGCCCCAGTCCCCCAGCGCCGGGATCGCGGCCCTCGCCTCCGCCCCGAGCCTCCCACATCCGCCTCCCCGAGGGGCTGGGCCTTGGACTCGGGCCGCGGGGGTCCCGTGGGGTCTGGGCTGGAACCATGGGGACCAGAGCAGACACAGGAGGCAGCATCTGACGGCCGGGGTGACGGGGGCGCCCCTCCCACTGGGAGCCGCTGAAGGGGCGACCTGGAACCCTGGGATGGGGAGGGGGGCCCCGAGGGAAGGACATGCCGGGAGGGGGAGGGAGAAGGAAATTACCTGACCTTCTCCCACCCTCAACCCCAGATCCTCGGCCTAGGAGCTCAGAGCACCAAGGGCAGAGTTTGGGGCTGGCAAGGTCCCAAATATTTTGGCTCCCCCCGCCCCCTCTCCCCCGCCTTTGGGGACTCTCCACTCGGTCCAAATCCTTCAGCCTCCTCCCTCGGGCCCTTTCACCCCCTCTTGTCCCCTCCCCTCTTCCGCAGCCTCTCTCCGCTCAGCGCAGGGTAAACAGGCCCAGATGGAGCGGCTCTGGGTTAACAGTGAGGACCGGCTGAGCCCCTTCTGCCGAAAGTGACAAGGCCGCCTCTCCCCACTGTGGACCGCCAGAATGGAGCCAGAGGCTGGGAACCGCCTTAGACTGCTCCCTTCGAGGCAGACCCCTAGCCCCACCAAATGGAGCTTTAGAGCTGGGGTCCGGAACCTCCTTTGGGACACTGCTGGGACAAGGCGCTGGGGGGGGGGGGCAAAATGGCATCTCCCCCAGGGAGAAACAAACTCTTCTTCCTGATGCCCTTGCACAGGCTCAGGGCACTGACATCATTGTCTTGCTTTGCTCCAGCCACTGTGAGCGCCCTGAAGGCAGGACTCCGGTTGTATTCCTAGCCTCCTGGGTATCCACAAAGACCCTGAAGTCTGGGAATCCAGACTAGTTGCCTTAGACAAGTGACACCTCTCCATGCCTCAGTCCCCCATCTGCTAAATGGGCTTAATAAACAGAGCCAGCCTCATAGGGTTTTGAGAATGAAGGGAAATGATGCTTATCTCAGTCCATAGCAAAAATGCTGGCTGGCTGGGCCTGACACAGGTAGGCCCTCAATGAAAGTGTTTAATTAAATTAATAAATGACAAGACTGGAGAGGGGGTGGCCTCAGAGCCAAGTGGAAAGACATGGGTATTAGAAGCAGGAGCAGACTCTAAAGTGTCTCGCTCTCATATGGGGATTCTGTAAGATGGGCCAGGCTGCCCCGCCCGTTGACAGGAATAGAGGCTGGGGGAGACAATGGCTAAAGGCTCAGACAGGCATCAATTGTTGACTGACCTCACTTCCTCTGCTGAAACCCTCCCCAGCCCCCAGCCTGCAGCTGCTTCACAACTTGTGAGCATTGTGAATTCCAGAACCAAGGCACACCCAAATTTCAGTGTCAGGAGAGAGCTGTGTCCTGCAGCCAATAGGAAGTAGTATGGGATTACAGTATCTGCTCTTTCAGATTATAGCAGCCACTCCGGCACTCTATTAGCTGGAGAACTGGGAGTGCGGCCGCCTGTCCATCGTCCAGACCCACTCTCCCCCTGGCCCTGCTATGGCTTCTGATAAACCTCTCCCAACCCCAGCCCGTAGATTTCTGTCCTGGGAGGCGGAAGTGGGGGCTTCCCCAAGGGAAGCATTCAGTCTGAGACACACACTGAGAACAGAAACATCGAGATGGACAAGAGCTGAGCGTCAGTGGGGATGGGGGACTTTATCTGGGAAGGGCTCATGAAACAGATAAAAGAGTAGGATTTGGAGGAGGACAGAGCCTGATGGGGGATGGGCTGTTCGTCAATGCTGGGACTCCCCCACCTCCTGGAGCACTGAGCCCTCTGGACCCTGACTGGTGCTTTTTGGGGCTTCTTGAACCCCATGCCTTCCACAGCATGCAGAGAACCTTGGGAGGGCCTCAGAGGAGGGACACAGAGTTGGAGAAAGCCCAGTGGAGACTGAGCCCAATGAGGAAAGGGAGAAGGAATTACAGACCGTGTCCAAGTCTACGAGAATTAATTACTCAGAAGAACCAGCTGTTCCCCATAATCAGTGAGGACAGAACAAGAGGAAACAGGCCCAAAGGACTGAGATTTAGATTTAGATATTCAGAAGGATTTCCCAGCGGCGTATGAAGCAGAGGCCTGGAGATCCTGGGGAGGGTGTGTGGGGTAAACCGCAAGGAGACTTCACTTGTGGAAGGCAGGTGCCATGGAGTCTGCATGCAGGCAGGGGAATGGACAACTTGACCTTTCCAGACCAGATATGAATACTGATTGAAGCATCGCTCTTGACATGAGGGCAGGGCCAGCTTCATGGGTGTTCAACCTGTGCAGATGCTTGGTTTAATGCTCTGCTGTTGCCATCCTGAAATTCTTCATGTTTGAACAAAGGGCTCAGCATTCTCATTTTGCACTGGGCCCCACAAATTGTGTAGCCAGTTCTGCATCAGGATGAGTAGGAAGAAAAAGCAAGGGAGGAAAATTAGCAGAAGGTGAGCTGGGCTTTGCTTCACTAAAATAGCAGAGTGGGACATTTAGATCAGACAACATAGGGATTTTTCAGATGTGAGAAACATGAAAAGAGCAGACAGGGTACCCAAGGAGGAAGAACTGTGGGTCTCTCTTAGGGGAGAAGGGCAGATACTTGTGAATTCCGTTTATCCATCGATTCAACACAGTCTCAGCTTGGTGGGCTGGATGCAGCCTGAGCTTTGCCTGGAGGAAGAGGGAGAGGAAGTGACCTCTTTAGGTCTCCTTCAGCTCAGGGCAGAAGGCACCCTGGCATCCCGAAGAGAGCAGTAAACCAGGGGTGGTGGAGCCTGGGTTCCAGGCCTGGATCGCCTCTCTGGGCCTCAGTTTCCTCCTCTGTACACTGAGGGGTTTAGACCTGATACTCCCAAAGGTCCTTCCCAGCCTCATATGGTCTTCTTTGGCTCTACAATTCAGTAAACTATCTGGTCCCTGGCCCCATCACCACAGCTCAGGCAAAAAGGCAATTTGGCTGATGCCAAGATTTGGGGAGGGTGGGTGCAGTCAGAGCTGTGCCCAGCACCTCAGGAAAAGGCTGGCAGACAGGAGCCAGCCACCGCGTCACCTTCCTCTTCCTCTCCGGCTCCTCCAGGCGTCCCCTGGATGAGTTCATCCGCTCCTTGCCCAAACCTGAGCCCTCAGGATGACACATCTGAGGATAGACCCTGTGGAGGAAGGGATGGCATGTCAAGGCAGGAGTCTGAGGTTAGACGGTGCCCACACAATGCCTCGGGGTAGGTTGGCATGCAACCTGGGCTCTGTGGAGAAGCTGCAGCAGTACCGCATCCTCCCCACAGTCCAGCCGCCTCTGTGGCCCTCCCCACTTGCCTCCTCGAGGCTGTGACTCTCCTCCACCAACAGGCCCCACCGCTGCGGGAAGAGGAGACAGTGGAAAGGGCCCAGCTTGGAGGTGGAGCCCCTGTGTGCGAGCCTCAGCTTTCACACCTGTGAGAAGGGGCTGATAACGCCTTCTCTGCCGTTCCCAGAGTAAACGCCAAATGTCTGTGAGAGTCCTCTACGAGCTGTAAAACCCATGCAGACGACCGGCTTGTTTTAAGGAAGGGAGGCCAAGCTGTGGGGTAGAAAAAAAGCATGAACTGGGAGTTGGGAGAGCAGCGGAGGCTTGGCTGTGGGACAGGGGCCCTATTTCCTTACCAAGTGCTAAATGGTGACGCTTCTCCTAACGGCCACCTCGTGCAGAGGCAGGGATAGCTACTGCAGTGCCTTCGAAGTGTGAGGCAGCCATTCTGAAAAATATTCAAGAAATCCCAAATCAGCATGGGGTAAAATCAATAAATAAGATTCTGCAGGAGAGTTTATAATGAGAAGGGACTGTACTTGCTGGGGCCAACCCCTTCTCAAAGTCTCAACTGTTTGTTCCTCTGACATGGACTTGGACAACTCTAAATAATACGTTTATATTGCTATCTCCAGACTTTTTTCCGCGTTATTGGGTATAATCGATAAATAAAATCATAAGCTGTTTAAAGTATACATCACGATGATTTGATGTACATAGATGTACACTGTGAAAGGATTCCTCCATCTCGTTAATTGACACATCCATCACCTCACATAGTTATCTTTTTTTTGTGAGAACATTTAAGTTCTACTTTCTTAGTGAATTTCAATGATACAATACAGTGTAATCATCTACAGTCACCGTGTTTTACATCAGATCCTCAGACCTTATTCATCTTACACCTGAAAGTTTGTACCCTTTACCAACCTTTCCATATTTCCTACATTTGCACCGCCCCCCCCCCGCCCCACCCCTGGAAACCACTTTTCTACTCTGATCCAAGAGTTTGACTTTTTTTTAGATTCCACATGTAAGTGATACCATGCAATATTTGTCTTTCTGCTATCTCTAGATTTAAAAGCTTCGGGCATTATTTAAAAGCTTCAGAGTTCAGGTCATTTAGATTCTCTCCCTTCTCTCTCCCTCCTAAGTATTGATCGTGATGTTATAATTTTGTGAATTTAAGTAATATACCTTCAGTTCCTGTTCTGTTAGTATCACACAGTATCTCTTAACTCTTCACTAGCTGAGGATGCTGGTGCCCCCACCCTCCTCTAGAGCTGCAGTTTTGCTGCGATAGAAGATGTGTCGATTAGCTGAGGTGAACAGTCTTGGTGTTGGGGGATGTTCAGTTGAGACTTAGGATAGTGGAGATGACTTGAGGGCCTTGCTGAGCATTTTGGATGGCACAGGAGTTCCTAGAGGCATCTAGACTTTTGCCCACTCTAAAGAAAAGCAGGACCTGAGTTTGCTGGAGTGAGGGTGGGCAGAGTTGGCCTGCAAGGGGGTGGGGGGCTGGCAGGCTCTTGGGTGGTGCTGAGGGGACTCTTGCTGCCTGGGGAGAGAATCTGAGGGGCTAAGGGCACCATCCCCAGTGGGGAAGGCTTGGTATTTGGACAAGGAGAGGGTCCCCGGGATTTGAGAGTCAGTAATGGCCCCGCCTGGGAGAGAGATTGTTTGAAAGAGGGGCTGAGTGGCGGGGCAAGGCCACAGGCCAGTGGGATTTCCTTCAGCTCCAGCCACTTGGGTGGGTGTGACCGGATTGCTGGAGCTGGACTCAGGAATCTGCCTTTGTTTCCAGCTGGAGGGGAAATGCCATAAATCCTGCCCTTTCCCGTCCCTCCAGCATCCGTGCCCAGGCTCTGCCCTGCCCAGCACCAGAGGGCCTGGTACTGAGGGCCCTCAGCGTGCCCTCATCTCCAGGACCCCCTGGTCCACAGGCCTCTGCCCCTTGATCCCCAAGACAGATCCCTGGCGTGGATGTAGGGGATGGGGGTTGGGAGTATCCAAGGCTGGGCTGCAGTAAATAGCCATAGAGCAGGATTTAGGTTTCGACCTGCTTACCTCTCTCCTTTCCCTCAGAGGGACCGTGGCTTTTCATAGTCAGGGAAGACACCCAGGTCTAAAGGGAGGACTTGAGTGTGAGGCTTGGCCCTCCCTCCCCCCTCCCTCCTCCCTCCCAATCCAAGTGGTTAGATAGACTCTGCAACTTCCACCCCAGTCACACGGGCAATGTATGGAGCAGGATGACTGAGGGGATGCAAAGTATTGGGGGGCAGAGCAGATGGGCCAGGAACCCCAGGGGGTGGGGGGACCCTGTCTTTGTTTTTTCCTTTGTCAGCGAGTCTATGTGTTTGTGTCCCTGTGTGATGGGATGTGTCAATGTGTGCTTGTGTGTGGGGCCTCTTTGTATGTGACTAGGAGTTTGTGGGCCGATGGGCCTGTGTGTGCTTCTGTGCCTGAGACCCTGCAGGTCCCTGTGGGACTCTGGCTGACCTTGTGTCTGCATGTGACACTGCCTGCGTGTGGTCAGAGTTTCAGAGTCCATCCAACCGCAAGTCTCGCCCTCCGGTCCTCCCTTCAGATGTGGTGTCTTCCTTAACTGCGGAAAGCCGCGGTCCCTCTGAGGCAAAGGAGAGAGGTGAGCAGGTGTGAATGTCTGCATGAACCCTGGCTAGGCGGGTTCTCAGTATGGCGGGCTGACATCTGACAGGAGAAAAGTCCCGAGAGGTCAGGGTGAGGAGCAGACTGGGGAGATGGGAAAGTGTGGGGAGGGGCGCGGCTGGCCTGGGGGTGGGTGTGGTGGAAGATGCGTGGATGTTTTCAACCATCTGGAAAGGATGACTTCTGGAGAGGAGGGACTCCTGTCCCGGTGCCCCGTGTGGGGAAAAGGGGACATGAACCGATGAGTCCCCACCTGTCCTCCTGTCCTCCCACATATATGTACTCCCTCGCCTTCTCTTGGCCCAGCAGGGGTTTCCTGAGGCATGCCCTGGAATTACCAGGGACACTGCCGCTCCCGGAACCAGGGCAGCCCCTGAGAGGAGGAGGGAGATGATAAAGGTCCCCCTAAGCATCCTGGACCTTGGTGGAGCCTGGACTCAGTTCTCTTCTGTACACATTTATTGAGCCTGTATTGGCCAGCATGGACCAGGGGCAGAGTGAGAGGAGGGTACCCCAGGAGTCCCCACAAGCCTGGCTGACATCTCAGTGTGCACCAGGACAGCCAATCTTGCAGTCCCTTCTGTAGGAGCCCCCTGTCCACCAGGGTAGGGGGTGGACACATGCACACGTGGGCGGGTTGGCTGGGCATTGGTGCTGCGGTGATGGCGAGTGGGCCAGGGGCGCACCTGCACTTGGGGGTCCAGAGCTGTGCAGGAGCTGGTCTGAGAAGGCTGCCTGGGATAAGTGTGTGTTTTCCCTTCAGGGGCCACCAGAATAGGATCCTAGAATCACAGAGGAGGCCGGGGGGTTTCAAGGACACGTCCGCGGCCTCCTCCCTGGAGCTGCCCCCTTGGAGGTTTCCTCCCCGCTGCCGCTCAGCGCAGGAACAAAGGCTGCTGTTTACCAGCGCTGTCCCCATGCCAGGCCGGCTCAGTGCCTCGCATACCTCTCACTGCTTAGGCCGCACAGCAACCCCGGGAAGTAGCGATTATCTATTATCACCAGTTGATGTTACAAATGGGCAGACCGAGGCTGGGAGAGGTCCCTGGTGGCGGAGATGGTAAGAGGCAGGGCCAAGATTCAGACCCAGGTCTGTCGGCCACAGCAGGGCGGCTTCACCGTGGCCTGTGTTCTGCACAGCCAGGGGCCTTGTCCTGAGTTCCTTGGCCTCTGCTGACAAGGACTCAGTTTGGAAGCCTCAGGAGCTGTGGGGAGTGGGGAGAAGCTGGGATGCTAGTAGAGAAGTTGACTTTGGGTGGCACGGGCCGAGCTGCATACATGGGCTTCTCTCCCCTCCGGTGCCTGAAAGGCTGTCAGGAGCTGTTAGAGGGTTAGAGGGAGATGGAGCGGCCTGGGAGGAGGAATTACGGGACTGCAGGTCTGGGACTCTAGCTGCCCTGGAGATGGCCAGGGATGGAGGGGTGGGCCTTCTCCAGGGTGGAGAGGCTCCCTCTGCTGGAAAGTGTTGTCCGACCCGAGGCCCAGGCGTTACCGCCCATTGAGCCTCCCAGCCCACATCCAGATCCACCCCACCCCAGCCGGGAGAGAGCCACAGAAGGCTGGTTCTCTGGTCCTGAAGGTGCCATGGTCACCCCTGCACCCTTGTAAAAGTCAAGCTGTTGGAAGCGGGAGGAAGAGGCTCAGAGAACCAGGAGACCCGGGCTGTGGGCAGAGGCCATGAGTGGCAGTGGAAAGGACACAGGCTTCAGAGGCTCACAGACTTGAGCTCCAAGCGCCTCTTAGCCACTTTCCAGCCAAAGCTGGTGGCTTTGGGCAAGTCACTTAACCTTCATAGCCCCTGTTTCCTCAGCTGTAAACTAGGAAGGTTGTGAGGATTAAATAGGATAATGAGGCTATTTCCGAAGCCAGGCACAGCTCGAGGTGCTGCATTATCTCACTGAATTCTCACAGCAGCCCCATGTGCACATGTTATTATTATCTCGCCTCTACAGGAGAGCCTTAAGGCTCAGAAAGGTTAAGTAACCTGCCCAATGTCACAGGCCAACTCCCAGGCCAAAGCGTGTGACCACGGTACTGTTCCAAGTACATAGTTTCTTGGAACACGTAGATGTGGTTTCTCTCCCCGTCTGCGACACCCGATGTCAGAGCTGGGTGGGAAGGAAGGAACTCTAGCACCACCCCGGAGGCCCTGAAGTAGCTCAGTCAAACTCAGTTCCCCAGGGCCCTTCCATAGCACCTCAACTCTTGGTAGCACTTTACAGTTTACCCATATTCTCTAATGAATCTTTCCCCCATGTAACAGATGGGAAAACGGAGGCAAGAGAAACTTAAGTGACTTCTTCAGGATCACACAGGTGGGAAATGGCAAAGTGAGCCTTGAATCCACTCTGGTCCACCACGGCTGCCTTGAGAACCCTCTGGGAGAAAGGGCACACTGTCAATCCTACTAGTGTTGTCACCTCATGTGTGTGTGTGTGTGTGATCCCCTATTCAAAGAGCAGATTTATTTTTTAATTTTTCAAAATTTGGTAATACATGACTAAAAAGTCAAAACATTCTGTACAGAAAAATTCCAACCAATTTGTGTAGATACTCCCCCCCCAGGAGACGGGGCATATCTCCCTACTCCTTTAGTGCAGGCTTCACAGAACGGCTTCCTTCCAAAGAGCACAACACAGAAAGGGGGGAAAGAGTAACTTACAGTGGAGAAACCTGACAACACGACCTTCGCCAGGTGCTCAAGGTCAACTCAGCGTTCACAGTACGTACCCTTGACACGACGTGATGAGAACAGCGTGTCACCTCTGTGGTCTTCCTCCTGAAAACCCATAACCCCGGTCTAATCATGAGAAAAACAGCAGACAAACCCCAATTCAGGGACGTGCTACAAAATGCCCGACCAGTTCTCAAAACTGTCAAGGCCATCAAAAACAAGGAAAATCTGAGAAATTGTCACAGTCAAGAGGAATCTACAGATGCACGGTGACTAAATGTAATGTGGTATCCTGGACGGAATTCCGGCCAGAAAAAGGACATTAGGTAAAAAACTAAGGAAATCTGAATAAAGTATGGACTTTATTAATAATGATGTATTAATATGGGCTCATTAATTGTAACAAATGTACTATACTTATGTTCATAATAGAGGAAACTAGGTGTGGGGTATATGGGAGCTCTCTGCACCATCTCCACAACTTTTCTGTACATCTAAAACTGTTCTAAAATATAAAGTCTATTTTTTAAAAAAGTCAGAAGGACCAAAAAAGATATACAGTGAAAAGTCTGCCTTCCACCCTTGATCAGCTGTGCAGGCTTCTTCCAGAGAAAACCTCCATGCTTCTTTCCAGGGAGGTCCCAGTGAGGCAGCATGGCTTAGTGTTAAGAGTCTGGCCTCCAAAACTGGATGGCTGGCTCTCAATCTTGATCTCTGCTAGTTTCTAGCTGTGTGATCCTGGGCAATTCCTTACCCTCTCTGTGCCCCATGTCCTCAAAGATCCTCATAGGATTATTGTGAGTGTTGAACGTATTAATGTATATAGCAAGCACCCTATAAGTGGTCACCTTTTTTATTACCAATAAACAAGCAAATATATTTATGCAACAAATGTGTTAAGAAAAAATATCCAAAAGCTGTAAATAAGGCACACACAAAAATTACTAACTGGCCTTTCAAAGATGTTTTAGACCATTAGCCAATAACCCCACCTATGGGTCATCTAAGGGAAGTAACTTTGCTGACATACTATTTACCATTGATTAGGACCCAGACTCTAAAAAGTTGAGGTTAACCTGTAGATTGAGAAATAGCCAATTATTTTTGTCTGGTTAAAAAAAAACAACCAGTTATGGTTTTATTGCCAGGTAGGAATTAACTTTTTTGTATCTAACTTTGCAATCTTATTCCAGCATTCTTTTTTCCACTGACTGTCAATAATGGTTTTTCGTTTCTTCCTTTGATCCATCCTTCTGGTTCACTCATCAAGTAGTTAATAAATCTTGGTACCACTATATATTTGTATTAGTCAAGTTTATCTTGGTACAAATTTTACTTTGACAAATAGTAGCATGCCATACATACTCTTCCACCCCTTGGTTATTTTCACCTAATACATCTTTTTTTTTTCTTTTTAAAGGAAGACTGGCCCTGAGCTAACATCTGTTGCCAATCTTCCTCTTCTTTCTTCTCCCCAAAGCCCCAGGACATAGTTGTATATCCCAGTTGTAGGTCCTTCTAGTTCGTCTATGTGGAACGCCACCTCAGCATGGCTTGATGAGCAGTGAGTAGGTCCGCGCCCAGGATCCGAACCGGTGAACCCCAGGCCGCCGAAGTGGCACGTGCAAACTTAACTGCTACGCCACCAGGCTGGCCCCCCACCTAATACACCTTGAAGATAGTTTCATATCAGAACATAAAGAGCTTCCTTACTCTTGTTTTACCACTGTATAGAATACATCATATGGGAATGCAATAATTATACTTATAAACAATTTAGCCAGTCCCCTACTGATGGACACTTAGGTTGTTTCCACTCTTTTACTGTTGCAAACAATGCTGTATGAATAATGTTGTCCATAAGTTGAGAGTAGAGTCACTTAGACAGAGAAGGATGGGGAGGCAGAAGGGGCCCTAGAGGGCAAAGGGGCCTAAGGGAGGGGCCTGATTACCTGCTCCCAGCCTGGCTTAGCCCATCTTCCCCTGGCTCTGTGACAACCTGGCCTCCTCCTCCTGCCTCCTCCTCTCCATCCTGAGCTCCTGGTATCTCCAGACAGGAAGGGCCAGCATTCGATGCCCTGAAGGCCTGGGCTTCAGCTTGCACTGCCAGGGAGGTGAGGGGGCCTTGGAGAGGAGGATCCTGGGGGCCTGGGGCCTGGGGCTGGTACTGTCTCTGGGCTGTAGCCACTGAGGGCACATGCTCAACACGCCCTGAGGGCTCTGATAGGGGACGAAGACCCGGGGGCCAGGGACTACCTGGGGGGGCTGGGGCGCTGGAGGAGGGGGTGGGGCAGTGCCTAGCAGCTCTGGCACAGACTTGCTTCGGGTGCCCAGTGCAGGTGGGTGGTCAGGGCACAGGGTGTGGCAGGCCGTGGAGAGGAAGGGACTGGCCAGGCTGGTCGTGATGGTCACAAGGTGGTCCAGGACACCCCCCTCCTGAGGAGACGGGGCAAAGGGGAGGCTCAAGGTGGCCTGTAGTCGCTCCAGGAGAGATGGGGCAGCCTGAGCCTGGGCCTGGGCCTGGGCCACGAGCCCGGGCAAGGCTGGCCACTCGGGCTGGTAATGCTGGCTGAGCTGCTCCACTTGGGGCCGCCGCAGCAGCTGCCGGATCCTCCGCACGGCATCGAAGCTGTCGGTCAGCAATGCCCACTCCAGGGCTGTCTTGCCTCGAACGGGATCCACTGCTGTCAGGTCAGCACCTGGGGGGGCACAGAGGTGACGTGGGGTGGGACAAGGATTGGTGACTTGCAGAAGGGCAGATTCTTTAGCAGCAGGACAGATTTGGGTTAGATTCAAAACCACAGAGTCCCATCCTGTTGCGGCTGGAATCTGGGAGCCCTCAATGCCTACAGCCCAGGGACAGTATCAGCCCCACATCCCAACCTCCTGTGTAAGATTGAAGAAGAAAACTGAAGGCCAGAGAGAGGAAAAGACTTCAGAGAGACCTCTTGGGCGTTTCCAGAACTGGAACAGAGTAGGGACCTCCTGAACCAAAGAACTGACCAGACGGGTGGTGTGTGGGTTGCCCAGGACAGGGGGAGACCCGAGCTGCACCCTCTGGGCAGGTGGAGGGGCGGTCCTGCTGGTTCCCACTGGTTCTCTTCATCACCACACCCCTCTCATCCTGGGGGGTGGGGAGGAGCAGTCACTGAGACAAAGGAGTGGGTGCAGAGCTCCCCAAACCTAGTCTGATGGAATGGGGAAGGGAAAAGCTGGAGGCCAAGACCACCCAGAGTGACCCACAGAGGGCAGCCCCACCTCAGGGAATAATGAGGACCCCCGACTCCATGGACAGTGTGGACTTGACCTCAGAACAACTCCACACACCTCAGCGACACATCACTGTGTCCCTGGAGCCCTGGCTTGTCAGAGCTGGAAGTCATACTAGAGAAGGCCAACACCCTCATTACACTGATGAGGCCCAAGGAGGGAAGCCATCTGCCCAGGGTCACTGAGCTAGTGGCAGAGCCAGGACTAGACCCCAAGACTCTGGTTCCAGAGACCAGCCTTTTCTGTTTCAGGTTTTCCATTTCGTCTAGGTTACCCTCCCAAGCTTTCTTTTCTGGGACCGCCATTTACCATATAAATAGAGCTATCAATAGCTGGACTTTGTCCATTATGAGAGGCCTAAGCACACTCCCCTCCTCCGGGAAGTCGGCCTAGATTGATCCTCCATCTCCACCTCTCTCCTCTCCGCAGCTATGACAGCTGACTTAGTGTCTGGTGGGGAGGCTTGGGGGAGGGACTGGAGGCCATGCATCCCAGTCCAGGCCCTACGCACCCGCCATGAGGAGGGCAGCCACGCATTCGGAGCGGTCCCGCATGGCAGCCTTCATCAGCGCAGTTAGCCCCCGCTGGTCCCGGCGCTCCAGGTCCAGGCCCACGTAGTAGTTGAGCAGGAGACTCACCAGAGACACGTGGCCTGCAGGGCACCGAGGGGAGAGCTTGGCTCATCAGGAAAGGGGGTGATGAAGCCCCAAATCCACGCTCCACCCAACATGGCAGAGTCTGGGGTGGGAGAGCATCATGCAAAAAGTGGGGGGCCGTGGCCCTGTCTGAGGGTGGGGTCAGCAGCCTCGCACCTGCTTGGGCAGCCAGCATGAGGGCTGTGTCCCCTTCTTTGTCCTGCTGGTTCACATCGAGGAAAGGGCAGCGGCTGAGCAGGGCCACAACACTCTCGAAGCCGTGGTAGCATGCGACCATGAGGCCTGTCTGGGAGAGGGGCAGCTCAGCCCCTGTGCCCTCTAAACCCACATCTGTCCCAGAGGTGTCCCCCACCCCCACCCCGAGGACCCAGGCAGTGGGCGTGGACCCTGAAACTCTCTCAGGGAATCAGATCCGGATGGTGTGGTGGGGACAGAGAGCTGCCCCAGCCGTCCTGGGAAGTGTCCTGGGTAGCTCACCCTCCCATTGCTGTCCACCTGGGTGGCCTCTTCTGGGGAGACGCCATCATCTAGCATGGCTTGGAGCTGGGCAGGGTCATTACGGACACAGGCCCAGTATAGGGCCCCCAGTCTGCAGCCTGGGGCAGGGGTCTCATTGCCGGGGCAGGACAGTGCCTCAGACATGTGCAGCCCTCCTGTCTGTGATGGCAGCTCTTCCTCTTCCACCTGGGCGCCAGAAGGCGAGTCCCCCTCCTCACGCAGCTGGCATCTATAACACAGAATGGAGGGGGGCAGTGTCTCCCCGGATCCCAGGGAGGGGTCCCAGCAGCTGCAATTGGCCCAACCCTTGACCCGGGGAGAGCCTTTTCCGGGGTGTCCCTCCCCACCCACTTTTGAGAGAGGATGAGCTGTGGAGGGAGGCCCAGTGGCAGGAGCCCCAAGAAGGCAGAAGGGGTTGACTGAAGTGAGGATTCAGTGAGATTCAAGGAGAGGGCGGTCTTCTATTTGCATTGGGACCTTACCTGGGGTTTGGAGGAGCCCTAGGAGGCAGTCATTGCTGGGGCCCCACAGCAGCCCCCCGACTCCTGGAGCATACTCACCAGGTCTCCGGAGCGGCCGACGGAGACAATCTCTCCCCAGGAAGGACGCAGGTGACAGATGGCCGGACTTACGGAGAGAGCCGCTGCAAACACCCGGGGCTGAGCTGGGTCAAGCCGGGTTAGTAAGGATTGGGGGCCGGATGGGCGGGGACTCTCCTCTCGGAGCCGCCCGAGACGCGTCCCCCGGTCCTGCCCGGAGTGGGCTGGGCCCGAGGCGGGCGGCTCCGCCCTCGCGGGGGCGGCTCTGGGAGTAAGACCCTCCTCCCCCTAAACGCGTCCACCTTCCGCCTTCTGGGGACACCGGCTGCGCCAGAAACAGACTCTTGGAGGATGGAAGGATCGTGCGGTCTCCGAACCCAGCCCCGAAAGCCCCAAGTCCCTTCCCCTTTGGCGGAACGGAGCTTGGTGAGGGGGCGGCGGTGGCAGAGGGTGCGAGCGCAGACATCTCCCTTCGTGGGGGCTGGGACTCAGAACACTGGGGGCGGGTGGCGCTCCAGGCGTTACCTGGACCTATTTTTTGAAGTTCTGGGGAAATTAAAACGTAAAAAATTGCCTAATGAGGAGTACAGAAATTATGACATATTAAGTTCAACGGACTAGTTTGGGTGTGGTAAATTAAATGTGAAATATTTAAATTGTATCAATATTTAAAATTAGTTGTTTATAATTATTTAAATTAATAATAAATTATTTTAAATTATTCTTTAAATTAATATTACATTTAATGGATTGATTTTGGACCTCAGGTCTAGAAAATTGAGCCAATCAAATTCCTGTTTATATCACTCCCACCATCAGACTGTACAGGATCTCTTATTTTATTTTATTTTCGTTTCTCTCTTCCATCCCTGATCTCCACAGCCCATTCTCCTCTTTCTCTTTACCAATCAGCACTTACACATCCTTGAAAATGTACGTTTCACTGAAACAGGTAGCATGATTTGTGTATGTTTTAACTAACACCTATGGATAGTGTTAGAGCGCTCATCTGTTTGTTTCTCTCACTCAGCGCTCTGCTTTGGAGATCTGTCTTTGCTGCTCTCTGTGCGGCCTAAGTGGATGGGTTAGGAGGGCCTTTGGTTGTCAGTAACCAGAAGCCGACCTCATGGTTGGTGGCTGGTGTAGACTGGCTGCTCCGCTTCGATCCAAATCTCCTTTTAGTGTTTCTTCTGAACTGCAGAAATTGGAAAGCTGAAACGACACTTCCCAGATTCCCTGGAGCTAGGAATGTGTGATTGAGGCTCTGCCCTTGTGCAAGGCATACATTTGGAACAGAGCTCAGTAGCACGGGACATCCGTTTTGCCTCGCAGATCACGGTGCATACAGTGGGGCTCTGGTGAGCCGCTTCCTGATTCGTCAGCTTCCTGTAGTGGTGACTGTTGTTGTCCCAATCACAGGCAGAGGTCATGTGCTTCTCAAAGCTGGGAGTTGTTCCCGGACCTAGAGCCTGCTTCTCCATCTCTTTATGTGTAAACTTGGCCAGCCATCTCGTTATGTTTAAACTAGCCAGATTTATTTCTGCTGTCTGCAAGTGAATCCTAACTGGTACATGTGGCTTAAACAAATAGAAGTTTATTCTTCACACAAGATAAAAAGTTCAGGGATAAGAAGCTGTGGGTGTTGATGTAACTTGGTCATGTCAGGGCCTTCTCTGGGAGTCTCTTGACTTTTCCCCATGATCACAAGATGGCTGCTGAACCTCTGGCCATCACAGTAAAATGTGGTGAATGCACATATGGAATTCTGTGCAGCAGTTAGAAGAAATCTACTAGATTAAGTGTCAGACATTGCTGATTAGATGACACAATCCCTATCTATAACCCCCTTCTCTCTGGTCACCTTTTAGTTAGGTATGACCATGTAAAACAATTTTGGCCAATGAAACACAAGCAGCAGTGTGATGGGTGAGGCTCCTAGAAAAGTCTTTACTCTCTTGATAAAAGATGTGGGGCGTACCTTTTTACCTCTTTCTTTCTTTCCTCTTCTTCCTGCTGCATAGAATTCCATAGTGTGCATCCATCACATTTTACTTACCTACTCTTCCAGTGATGGACACCTAGGTTGTCTCCAACTTCCTGCCACTACAAATAATGCTGCGGGGAACATTCTTGTACATAACTAGTTGTGCACCTGCAAGAGAGCATCTCTGAGATTGCTGGGTCATGGGGCATATACGTGCTTATTGACCAGGTACTGTCAGATTACTCTCTGTTTTGCAGTATACCCACCAGCAGTGCAGAAAAGCTTCCCTACATCCTGCCAACACTTGTAATTATTCATCCTGCTAATTTTTCTCAATATGATGGTCCAGAACTATAAAGTGATTTTACTACTTTACACTGGATTTTTCTAATTATTAACAAGGTGAGCATCTCTCCACATACTTGATAGCCATTCTTGTTTCCCCTCCTTCAAATCACCTTCATAGCCTTTGTCCAATATTCTGTTGGATTTTCCTCTCTTTTTCTTATTGATTTTTCATGAATTCCTTTTAATAATCTAGATAATAAATAATCTATTATCTAGTTAAATCTAGATAATAAACCCATTGTCAGATGGGTTTTAGAAATGTCAACTTTATAAATCTTTCTGTTAGCTTTACCTGTGGTGAATTTCATTGAAAGAAATCTTGAATTTTGATGTGGTTAAATTCATCAAAATTTCTCCTTATAGTTTGTGCTTTTGGGTCTCATTTAAGAAGAATTTCCTACTCCAAGATCACAAAGATCTTCATTTCTTTTATTAATCTTGAAGTTTTATTTTTAGTATTTAGTCTTTAATCCATCTGGAATGTACTTTTTTTTTTTTTTTTTTGTGAGGAAGACCAGCCCTGAGCTAACATCTGTTGCTAATCCTCGTCTTTTTGCTGAGGAAGACTGGCCATGGGCTAACATCCATGCCCATCTTCCTCTACTTTATATGGGACGCCGCCACAGCATGGCTGACAAGCAGCGCATCAGCAGGCACCTGGGATCCAAACCCGTGAACCCTGGGCTGCCAAGCGCAAACTAAACTGCTGCACCACTGGGCCGGCCCCTGGAATGTACTTTTATATATGGTGTGAGGAAGGGATCTGTTATGGAATGGATTGTGTTCCCCCTAAAATTCATATGTTAAAACCCTAACCCCAAATGTGACTGTATTTGAAGATAGGGCCTCTATGGAGGTACTTAAGATTAAATGAGGTCATGGGGTGGGCCCTAAAGAAGCGACACCAGAGCTTGCTTGCTCTTTCCCCTCCTCATGTGAGCACAGTAGAAAGGCCATGTAAGGACGTAGTGAGAAGACGGCCATCTGCAAGCCAAGGAAAGAGTCCTTACCAGACACCAACCCTGCTGGCACCTTGATCTTGGACTTCTGGCCTCCAGAACTGTGAGAAAGTAAATTTCTGTTGTCGAAGCCACCCAGCCTGTGGTATTTTGTTATGGCAGCTCAAGCTAATACAAGATCCAACCTTGTTTTTCTCCAATTAACGAGATAACCCCATCTATTAAACAATTCTCTTTTCTCTGATTTGTAGTGTCATCTTTATCATATATAAGCTTTGAGTTCTCTTTAATGTTTTATGTTGTTTAAGTTCTCTTACATCACTTATTAGACTGTTCCTGTGCCAATGCAACAATGATTTTATTACTCCAGCTTTGTAGTCTGTCTGATTACCTGATAGGGTGAGTCCTCCATATTTGATTTTCTTTTTCAAAATTGAATTTTATTCTTTCATATAAAATGACAAATAAGTTTGTTGAATTCTTTAGAAAAAATTTTGCTGACATTTTCATAGGAATTACATTGAATTTATAAATTAATTTGGAGAAAATTGACTGCCTCACAATGTTAAATTTTCTCCTCCACAAATATGGTGTATTTATCCATTTTTCAGGTTTTCCTTTATGTCCTTCAATAGTGTTAAAATTTTTTCTCCAGAATGGTCTTGTACATTCACTGTTAGGTTGATTTCTAGATTATTTATAGTTTTTCTTGCTCCTATAACTCAAGTCTCATTTTTTGTTGTTGTTTATTGTTGATGTAGATGCATTTTTTTCTCTTTCTCTTTATTAGACCTCATATATGCTGAATCAGATTAATCACAACCCCCAGTTCATGACATATTCTCATTATTGGTCTCTGTATAGTTTGCTTTTGTTTAGTTTATTAGTTAGCTAATTACTTTTTTTTTTTTTTTTTGTGAGGAAGACCAGCCCTGAGCTAACATCCGTTGCTAATCCTCCTCTTTTTGCTGAGGAAGACTGGCCCTGGGCTAACATCGTGCCCATCTTCCTCCACTTTATATGGGACGCCGCCACGGCATGGCTGACGAGCAGTGCGTCCGCGGGCGCCCGGGATCCGAACCCGCGAACCCCGGGCTGCCAAGCGCGAACTAAACCGCTGCGCCACCGGGCGGCCCCTAGTTAATTACTTTTAATAAAGCAATAAGCACCCATAATACCACCCCCTAAACAAAAGCTAGAACTTGACAATACACTACATCTCAACATGATTTCCTGAGTGTATCCCCTGCCTCTCCCCACCCAAGGCAGCTATAATCCTGAATGTCATGTCCATTATTTTGTTGCTTTCCTTTATATATTGTTTTATTGCATCTTTAGGTATTCCTTCCAAGTGTATACATTATGTATATACCATCTTCCTCGACTTAAGATAGGATTACGTCCCGATAAACCCATCATAAGTTGAAAATATTGAAAGTTGAAAAAGCATTTAATATACCTACCCCACCAAACGTCATAGCTTAGCGTAGCCTGCCTTAAATGTGCTTGAAACACTTACGTTAGCTTACAGTTGGGCAAAATCCTCTAACACAAAGCCTATTTTATAATAAAGTGTTGAATATCTCATGTAATTTATTAACTACTGCACTGAAAGTGAAAAACAGAATGGTTGTCTGGGTACAGAATGGGTGTAAGAGTATCTGTCGTTCACCTCGTGATTGCGTGGCTGACTGGGAGCCGTGGCTGCTGCTGCTGCCCAACATCATGAGACAGTATCGTACCGCATATCGCTAACCCAGGAAAAGATCAAAACTCAAAATTTGAAGTATGGTTTCTACTGAATGCATATCGCTTTTGCACCATCATAAGGTCGAAAAATTGTAGTCGAACCATCTAAGTCAGGGACCCTCTGTATACACATACAATTCTAGTTATTTTATTTAAAAGGATATAATGCCTTATGTAGTCTTTTGCTATCTGCTTTCATCACTGAATATCATATTGCTAAGATTCATTCATATTGTTGTGTGTTGCTATGGTACATTCATCTTGGTTGCTTTATAATACTCTGTTGTGTGACTATATCACAGTTGTCGTGCTGCCTTATTGATGGATATTTGAGGTGTCTCCAAGTTTCTGCTACTATAAATTGTGCTGCTATGAACACTTTTGCATGATTGTATATGCAATTGTATATATTCCTTGAGTGTATACCTAGGAGTGGAACTGCTGAGTCAAAAATCATTTAATTATACAATTTTAGGAGATAATGCAAAACCATTTTCCAGTTTGTGCAACTTATACTCCAACCAGTGATGTAAAAGAGATCCTGTGGGTCTGTATCTTCTTTCACACTTATATTGTCAGACTTTTTAATTTTTCCAATTAGAAGGATGTAAAGTGGTATCTCATTATGGTCTTGATTTGCATTTCCCTAATAACTAATGATGTTGGATCTCTTCACGTGTTTGTGGGCTACATGTAATAGAGCCCCCTTGAGTTCTAGCTGGGCACAGCCTACCCAGCTAGAGAGTACATTTTCCAGCCATCCTTGAAGTAAGTATGACCATGTGACTAAGCTGTGGCCTAAACTAACCCTGTGTAAGTGGAGATGGTGTGTCCAGTTTCTAGAAGTATCCTTAATGTGACAGGAGTGTGCACTTCTCATCTTCCACCATCTTTCCTGCTGGCTGCAGAAGTTATGGCTGGTGCTAGAGCAGTCATTTTGGACCATGAGGTAGAAGCCGTGTGTTGAAGATGAAGGAACCATAAAGAAGGCATCTGGTTTATTTGTCTATACCCAGGCCAAAATCACACTGTCCTAATTACTGTAACTTTAAAATAAATCATGATATCTGCTAGGGCAAGCATTCCCATTTTATTTTCCTTCTTTAACAGTGTCTCGGCTACTCTTGGTCCTTTGACCTACTGCAATTTTGAATCTGTCAAATGTGGCAGATTGAAGATGGCCGTAAATTCTTTGACACTTCTTCTGTTGAGAGGTGGTCTATTTATCTTGCCCATGAATCTGGCTGCTCTTAGTGACTTACGGTGGAAGTGATGCTCTGTGACTGCTGAAGCTGGATCAGAAGAAGGCTTTCAGCTTCCACCCTGGTCTCTTGGAAAGCTTACTGTCCAGACACTCTCTCAAATTCCCCCCTCTCATGTTACTCACTCACCATCCTGTGAGAAGTCCAAGTCACATAGGCCATTTGTAGGCGCTATAATTGACAGCTCCAGCTGAGTTTCTCGCCTCCAGCCAGCATCAACAGCATCATGTGAGGGAGCCACCTTAGACATCCAGCCTAGCTGAGCCTTCAGATGACTCCAGCTCTGTGGTCAACACCTGTTTGTGACCACATTAGAGCCTCTAAGAAGGATTACCTAGCTGACCCCTTCCTGAATTCCTAACCCGCAAAATTTTTAAGCCACTGAGTTTTGGGGTAATTTATTATGCAGCAAGAGATAACCAGATTATCAAATTCTACTAAAAAAATGTATTAGGATTTTGATCAAGAGACCATTGAATCTGTAGATAAATTTGAAGAAAACTGATATCTTTATAATATTGAATCTTCTAATCCTTAAACATGGTATACCTTCTGTTTATTTAAATGTTCTTTAAATCTCTCCAAGTTTTATTATTTTCTCCCTAAAAGTCTGTGCTAGAGACTTATTGTGCTCATCTATATCCAGTTCTTCTATTTCTTCCAGACACGTGGGAGGATTATATTTCCCCATCTCTCTTGCAACTGGGCAGAGCTATGTGGCTAATTTTGGCTAATA
The DNA here is from genome assembly GCA_031878705.1 of Tapirus indicus. NCBI lineage: Eukaryota > Metazoa > Chordata > Mammalia > Perissodactyla > Tapiridae > Tapirus > Tapirus indicus. The sequence continues at coordinate 138,036,766 of CM062918.1, read as the reverse complement.
GGTTGTGAGTGAAATTGACATGTGTCCCTTTTGAGCCAGTGCATTCACTGGCTAGTGTAAGACTCTCCAGCAAACTCTTTCCCTGCCTTGGTGATGGTGGAGGATGCCTCCCATCAAGATACTGGAGGTACGGGGTCAAAACAACCTGGATCACTAAGTCGCTACATGGATAATCACCCAGACATCGGCAGATTCTCAGTGAGTGATAGTGAGAAATCAACTTTTTTTGGTGTGTTAAAGTACTGATATGTGGTTGACTAATAGAACATTTTACACGTGTTTTGATAGATTTAGTCCTAGATACATTTTTGATGGGAAGTAAATAGTATCCTTTTTTATTAATTTTTTCTAACTGCTTGTTTCTAGAATATAGAAATAAGATCTTTCTATTTTCTATTATATTCTAATAGAATATACATTTTTGCATATTGATTTTGTTTCAAACAACCTTTCTAAACTTGCTTACTAATTTTAATAATTTATCTATAAATGCCTTTGGATTTTTGCATCTATATTCATGAATGGGATTGGCCTATAATTTTTACTTTTTATCATCCTTGTCAAGTTTAGATATCATAAAATAACTCACAAAAAAGCCTCAGGAAATAAGTTGAGATAATCTCTTATTCTCTCTTCTCTGGAAGAGTTTGTGAGGGGATCAGGATTATTTATTCCTAATATTTGTTACAGCTTTCCGGTGAAGTCAACTGGGCTGTAGTTTTGTTTTTGGGAAGATTTTTGACCACCAACTCACTATCTCTAATGGTAATAGACTATTTGTTGTTTTCAATTTCTTCTTAAGTCATTTTTGGAAAGTTATATTTTTCTAGGAATTTGTCCATTTCATCTAAATTTTAAAATATATTGGCATAAAATTATTCATAATATCCCCTTACAGTCTTTTTATGTCTGTGACATATATAGTTAAGTCCACATTTTTATTCTTATGTCAGTAATTTGTGCCTCCTCATTTTTCTTGAACAAGCTCACCAAAATTTGACAATTTTATCAGTCTTTTCAAGGAAGTTTTGATCTTCCCTGTTGCTTGTTTGTTTTCTAATTCACTGGTTTCCACTCTTATCTTTTAAAATGTATTTTCTTTTACTTTCTTTTGTTTACTTTGCTATTATTTCTCTAATTTTTTGAGGTATACATATAGCTAATTGATTTTCATCCTTTCCCCTCTTTAAATATCAGCACTTAAGACTTTAAATTCCCATTAATTACTGTTTTAGTTGTTCCATTATTATATCCTCTTTGACTCATGAATTATTTAAAAGTATGTTTATTAACTTCCAAACAAGTGGAGATTATATTTTTGTTACTGATTTCATAGAATATAATTTTAAATATTCAAAATCAATTGAGACTTACTTTATGGTCTAGTATATGGTCAAATTTTGCCAAATATTTCATGTGTACTTGAAAAGAATGTGTATTTTGCGGTTGTTGGGCGCAGTGATACATTGATAATATCCCACTGGTTTCTGGCTTTCATTGTGCTGTTGAGAGTTCAGTTTGTTTCCTTTAAAGCTTGTGGTTTTTCTCTTGCTGTCTTTAAAATCTTCTCTTTGTCTCTGGTGTTCTAAAGTTTTACTCTTTTGTATAGGTATGGATTTCTTATTGTTTATCTTTCTTCGGATTTATAGTTATCCTGCTTTGGATCTCTAAGTTGTTGTCCTTCATCAATTCTGGAAAATTCTCTTCAAATACTGCTGCTGTCTCATTCTTTCCTCTCTTTCTGGAGCTCTAATTAAACACATGTTAGCTTTCTCACTCTATTATCCATGTCTCTTAACATATCTTTAAACTTTTTTTTTTTTTGGTGAAGAAGATTTGCCCTGAGCTAACATCTGTTGCCACTCTTCCTCTTTTTGCTTGAGGAAGATTGTCCCTGAGCTAACATCTGTGCCCATCTTCCTCTACTTTGTATGTGGGTTGCCACCACAGCATGGCTTGATGAGCAGTGTGTGGGTCCATGCCCAGGATCCAAACCTGCGAACCCTGAGCCACTGAAGCAGAGCGTGCGAACTTAACCACTATGCCACTGGGCCGGCCCCTCCTTAAACTTTTCGTCTCTTTTTCTCTCTCTACAAGGTATTCTGGATAATTTCTTTTGACTTCTTATCCAGTTTACTAATTCTCTCTTCAGCTGTGTCGAATTTGCTGTTAATTCTGTCCATTTAATTATTTTAAAGTTCTATGATTTCAAGCATTGGGAAACGCACTACCATTGCTATGGTAGGGTGAATAGTCCCCCCCAAAGATGTCCACATCCTAATCCCCAAAACCTGTGAATATGTGCTTTACATGGCAAAAAGGATCTTGCTGATAGGCTTTTTTCCTTTTGTATTTAGTGGAGGGTTTTTTTTTTTTCCTTGTTTAACTGTGAGCTATTTATTTTCCCTGGAAAATTTTGTTGGAAATTCCTTGAGGCTGAGGATAAAAGTGTCTTCTTTCAGAGAATATGAGTTTGCTTCTGCCAGGCACTTAGAGATACTACCAGTCATGAATCACTTTGAACTATTTCCAACCTGGAGAGTTTAGGGTCACTTGAGATAATGTAAACTTGGGCTGCAGATTAGCTTAAGAATCAGCTAATGGTTACAGCTCAGGAATAAAGTCTTTCCATCAGTTTAGCACTGAGGCAGATTTCCTCAAAGTCACCTAGAGGTGACAGTGGGGTGGATTTATTTCAGGTTCAATCTTACATTAAGGGTGTACCCTGGGGAGTAACAGCTTTTTAAAGAAATCTCCTATTAAATTCCTCACCTTGGTTCTGTCAAAGATAAAGGCTGTTGAAATTGAAGCTCAAGTTTGCCTAATTCAACAAATGTCCTTGGACTAAAGCAGATTCCTTTTTGTTTTCCTGAGTTCCTACTTTCCCTTAGATTTTAACCTAATAAATTCTTGCTATCTGGCCAGCTCTTCTCTGCTTTTAAAATAATTTGCATTTGTATTTTAACTAGCATTTTTAATGTTTTACTCAGAAAGATCAGTCCAGAGTCCAGCCAGTCATATTATTGGAAACAGAATTTCCTCTAATGCTAATTAATTAAAAAACAACCTAATAGGAAAATAGGCAAAAGACATGGTAATTAATTCATAGAAGAAACAAAAGGCCAATAAATATATGAAAAGATGCTTAATCTCACAAGTAAGCAGGAAAAGGCAAATTAAAACAATAATGAAATCTTACTTTTGGCCCATCAGCTTAGCAAAAATTAATAATATTAAGTGCTTACACTGTTGGGGAATATAAATTAGTGAAGTATTTTTGGAAAGCATTTTGACAGTATCTATGAAAATAACAAATGTACATACACATTAACCCAAAAATTCTTTTAGAAATCTTTCCCAAGACAATATTTGCATATGTGAACAAAGGTATACTGTATATGCTTTGCAACATCGTTTGTAATAGTAAAAAAAAAAATGTAGAAACAAGTTAAATGTTCAATAGAAGAAGGGCTTGAAAAAATATGCACATGCAGATTATGCCTCCATTAAAAAATAATAAGATAGATCCATATGGACTGCTCTGAAAATATCTCCAAGACATGTTGTTAATTGAGGAGAAAAAAGCCCAATGTAATATATGTGTGTGTGTGGTGGGTGTGTGTGTGTGTCTGTGTGTGTGTATATACATGTGTGTGTGTGTGTGTGTGTGTGTGTGTGTGTGTGTGTGTATATATATATATGGTGTGTGTGTGTGTGATTGGCTGCTTATATATATGTAAATACATAGAAAGGGCTGGAACAGTAGTTCTCAACATTGGCTGCACAGTGTAATCATTTAAGGACTTTTTAAAAATAGCGATGCCTTGGGGCCGGCCCGGTGCCCTAGCGGTTAAGTTTGCATGCTCTGCTTCAGCAGACCAGGGTTCATGGGTTCGGATCCCAGACACGGACCTACACACCACTCATCAAGCCACGCTGTGGCAGTGTCCACATACAAAATCGAGGAAGACTGGCACAGATGTTAGCTCAGTGACAATCTTCCTCAAGCAAAAAGAAGAGGATTGACAACAGATGTTAGCTCAGGGCCAATCTTCCTTACCAAAAAAAAAAAAAGTGATGCCTGGAACCCACCCCAGAGATTCTGAGGTAATTGGTCTGGGGTGCAACTTGGTCAACAGGATTTTTAAAATCTCCCCATGTGATTCTAATGTGCAGCCAGGGTTGAGGACTATTGTAAAGAATGATGCTCATTAAAATGTTGGCAGTGGTGGACTTAAGGAAGGAGAATAGGCATGAGGTAAAAGGGGACCTTGATATTTTGCTTTTAAAACTTGTATAATGTTTGAATCTCCCACCAAGATAATTACTATTTGATAACAAAAGGAAAAAAGAAAAGAATCAGAAAGGTTTCCCTGTTTCCTCCTCTTCCTCCCCAACCTCTCCTGTACACAGAGTTCATCACTATCTCTGTACGTCATTCATTCATTCAATAACTGTTAATTGAAACCTACTTGTGTCAGGCACATAGTTCAGCTCTTGTGCTTGTCACACTAGTTATCGTTAATCTCGTTCTTGGCTGCTTCCCCCACTCTGGTCATCTCTGTGTCCTGCATCTAGCACAGTGTCGGCCACTCAGGAAAAGTGAGTTTCCTGACAGTCCTCTGGCCTGAAGAGCCCCCCAGCACCATTCAAGAATGACTGTGGAGGGACAGGAGACTTTGACCTGTGTGAGAGGTTCCAAGGACATCTAGCTAGGTGAAAGGCAATTTCACATTTTGGTTTTCAAATTCTCCCCCCAAGTCTGGAGAAGCTACCCCTGGTCCAGTACAGACCACTCCCAGCCTCAAGGGTCCTGTTCTGCAAGGCCACTCTCAGCCAGCAGGTGGCAGCCCTGGGCAGGAATTGGAGAGCATCCACACCCCACAGAGTTGAGGCTATAGTAGAGGGTTCAGGTGGATGCAAGGTCAGGGTCTTGGCGGGGCAGGTGCACAGGAGGAGGATGGTGGGGTCCCATTTGGGGCCCAAAGCACAAAGGACAGGGGAGTTACTTCTGTAGATCAGCTTTAGTCAAACTGGCTGGGCACCCAGAAGGTTTGTGTGGTTTCTTTTGCCTTCCGCCTGCAGCGATGCCCCATTCTGAGGGGCCCTGTCCAGGCCTCCATCCTTGGGAGGACTCTATGCTGGTCTCTTCCCACCCCCTGGCCTGTTCCCCAGGCTGGGTCTTGACCCTCCAGTGTAGGTTTTTGCTGATAGAGAGGATTGTGGTGGGTGGGGAGTGGAGGTTGCTGGTTAATGTGTAAAATAATGGATAACACCCTGGGTGATACAGGTACATTTCAGGCAGGGCCTTCTGGGGCCTCCGTGAGGCAGCCTGAGGGTTAACAGTAAAAGTATTGTACAGGTTATTCTCCTTTTGATCTCTTAGCTGCTGGGTCTGATGAGAGTCCACCAGAATGCTCTGTTCTTGCCACTCCAATTTCTCTTCGCCTTGCTCTTCACTGCCTTTTGTCTGTCCGTCTTCTTGCTGTCTGTCTGACTTCACCTTTTCTCCATTTTTTCAACCTCTGATCTTTCTCATCTGTCTGGATCTTTCCATTTTTCTATCCTTCTGACTCTCTTAAGCCCTGATAACAATGTCTGGAGCACCAGCTTGATCCTCTCTGCCTTGCTCTCTGACCGTCACGCCATATCTCCAGCCATCTAATCCTTTGGTCTGGGGTTTGCAGGAGTCCTGACTTGTGGGATTCAATCCACAAAAAGGTTTGGGAGAGTGCAGTGGCAAATCTACAGAGAAAGAGCTCAGCAAACTCTTGAGTCCGGTTTGGAGCACAGACCAGTCACCTTTAGGAAACCAAATGTGCTGTCATCTCATCTTCTCCCCTTCTTCCAGGATCTTTTTCCAGCACAAGCCACCCTACTCCCACCCTACAGGCCTGGTGGCAGGTACAGCTGGGGCCAGCAGTCAGTGGGGAAATAGCCCGACCCCGCGTAAGGACTAGACATGGGATAGGACCTGGTGGGGTGGGGCAGAGAATGGAGGAGGTGGCCTCTGACCCCGGCTCTGGCCCCTTCTGGGGATCCCATGTGACCTGCCATAGGTCATGCCCCCTCCTCCCGACCACGATCTACATCACAAAACCCACAGCTCGTAACTCAAGGCCAGCCAGGGAAGTCGGATTGATTTAGGGCCCTTTCTGACCAGTTCACCCTCACTGGACTATGGCCCCTGGGGTGAGGATGGGGATGAGGGTCATGGGTGAAGTTCAGGCAGGGGGGTCCTGACCACCACTACATCATACCTGTTGCATTCTGAGTGGATTTTCAGGGGGAGGAGTCCAGGTACAGGAGTTCAAGTTTCTCACTGACCAGCTCATTCTCTCTGGTTCAGCTCAGGGCCATGCTGAGGGGATGCGTCCATGGCCTAGTAGGCATTCACGGACAGCATCGTCAGGATTCAGGCCCAAGGCATCTTGCAAATCAAAGAGAGCCTCATTACCCACCAAGAGGGCAGTCAGGTAAGTCGTAAGGAAGCCCCTCCACCGACTGCCACCAACCCCAATTACCCTGAACTGCTCAGAGCCAGGTCTCCCCAGCCTGGGGTTCCCCAGTCCACTGCCCATTACATTTCTGGTTCGCCTGGTGCATTTCATGCTGTTAGTTTTTATCCATCCACCATTCCCTTCTGGAGATAGTGCTGAAGAATTTCCTTTCCTTGGAATGTTTCAAACTTTTTTGAAACTCCGGCCCCAGGACACGTGAACACACTTATAACTAAAAGCAAAGTTTTACAAAATTTTGTGAAGCTCTGTGATGTTTTCGACTCTCTGTTATTTTGTTGTAAGATAAAAATGATTTTGCAAACAACTAAGGGGCTGGCACTTACAGTTGATAAGTAACCGCTGACATTTTTACACCTTCACGAGTTGTAAAGCCTAGTTTACAAACAGAAAAACCCAATTATCTTCATAAAAGCCAGTGAGTAAGATAGCGCAAGGTTTTTCATTGGCCCATTTTATAGATGAAGAAACACAGACTCCGAGAGGTTAGTGGACCTGCTCCAGGTCACCCAGCTGGTGGGTGGCAGAGATGGGATCCAAGCCAGGTCTTTCTTGTGCTGGTTTGTGGTCCTCTGTGCCCCGCAGCTTCTCTCTCTCCCTCTCCCCCCAACCCTCCCAGTTGATATCATTGTCTCTTTCCAGTTTGACGGCTATCCCCTTCCATGGGGAAGATGAGGGACAGAGCAGCTGAATAATTCTGTTCTCCACGTCATCTATTAACACTGCACCATCTGCCAATTCCGCTCTCAGCCCCCACCCCTCCCTGAGAGGCCCAAGTTGGGGAGGAGGCTGTTCTCCTGGATCTGAACCTCCAGGACCCCTCACCAAGGGACGCAGAAAACACACAGAAAGCTCATTTTTTCTGCTCCAAACCAACAGCAGTGGACTTGAATTACAGGCTCAGGGAAGAGAGCGGAGTGAGATGGGAGGAAGGAGCTTCTGACCTCAGAGGGATAAAACAACAGGATTCACCCCCCCACACACTCTAGGGTCTTCACGCCCCCCCCACCTCCACCTTGGTGAGGCTCCAGAACTTGAGGAGGATGCGGAGGAGGATGAGCTAATCCGAGCAGCAGGAGCCCTGCGAGCCGCTCGGGTGAGGGCGAACTCAGTCCACCTTACAGCGAGCGGGGCAGATTGACGGGGTCTTGGGTGTGGCAGGCTGTTACTCAGCCTCTGACTTTCTAATTCCCCAGGCTCCTCCCCCACCCCGCCTCCTCCCCAAGAAGGCCTTTGTGCAGGACAATGAGGAATCTATAAATTCTGGGGGACAGGGATGTGGGGGAGGGGAGCACCGATCACTTCAGCTCTGCATAGATAGCACGGGGTGGCCTCCGTGGACCTGCCGCATCTCATCTGATCCACGCTGGAGCCCAAGCCTTCCCACTGTCTTTTACAGATGAAGAAACTGAGGCTCAGAGACAGAGGGTGTCTCTAGTCACCGCTTCATTCACTCCATCCTTCACTCGTATTTATTCTCCCTCTCTTACTCATCCCTTGGTCACCCCCTCACTCAGGCATTCACTCAGCAAACACGCACTGAGTATTAACTCTGTGCCAGGTCAAGTACAGAGGACGCGACAATTGGTAGACCCTGGCCAGCCCCGGAGGGGCACACAGCAGTGGGCTGTGACTCAAGAGGGGCCAAAGCATAGCTCTAACCCCAGCTTTTCAGGCTAGCAACCTGCACCCTTCCCCTGGTCCCTTTCATCAGCAAGCCCTCTGCAGCTGAGGAGGCACTTCCAAGAGCATTTTTGAATTTAATCCTGGGGATGGCTCTGCAAGTTATGTGTTGTGTAAGCCTCCCCCAGCATTTTGCTAACGTGGCCCCGAGAGGGTAGTGGTTGCCCCAGATCACCTCTCTGGTGGGTGGCAGAACACCAAGACCCAGGCCCCCGCTTCTGCACCACAGCTGCACCCCTGCGTGCTGTGGGGACCCAGAGCACGGGCACGGGCTGTGGCCTAAACTGCCTCTTCTACCCACTTGTCCAAACTGCCCTGTGCCCCTCCCCCCCATGCTGACCCTTCCATGGTGTTCTGTTCTGTTCCACCTTCCTAGTAGTTATTAAATGCCCCAGCCTCACCCCTGTATTTACTCACCTCACCCATCTATCTGTTGTGTGATGATAATCAATGAAGTCAATGCTCACGATGCATGTGTGTGTTTGGTGAATGACCACACCTTCTTGTGTGTGTCCTGATGTGTCTCTGCTTGTAAACTGAGGACATTAGTATCTACCTCATTGTACAAATTAAATTAGTTAAGCCATGTTAATCCTTTAGAACAATGCCTGGCACACAGTAAATGCTGTTTGCTTTACTGGAACCCCCGGCCTGATCATATATATGAGGCATTTGGGTGAACACAGGAGAATACAGGGGTTTGCAGCTGGCCCCTCCCAGGGAGCAGCCCCCTTCGAGGACACAGATGGACTAGTGTCCAGTTCGTTCCCCAGGGACTCCTGCATTCCTTAAATGTCTGGAGTATTTCAGCACCTCCTAGGTTTGTGCCAGACACTGTGCTAGCAGAGAACAAGAAAGACCCCGGGACTCCTGAAGCTGGCATTCTGGTAAGTGAAACAGACCACAAACCAAGTGAATAAAGAAGATAATTACAGCAAGTGGTCAGTCCTGTGGAAGAAATAGATCAGGTTAAGTGGCACAGTAGATCAGGCAGATGGGTGTGGGGCTGCTTTAGTACTGTGGTCAGGGTTGATGGGAGGTGACATCCCCGTGAAGGATCTGGGCAGAACGTTCCGGGCAAAAGGACCAGCAAAGCCAAGGCCAGAGGTGGGGAAAAGCTTGTCAAGTTCAAGGAACAGAAAGGCCACCAGTGTGAGCAGCATCTAGGTAGCGGGGAGAATGATGGAGGAGAGGTCAGCGTAGGCAGGGGCCAGGGTAAGAAGCTGGGGCTTCCTTCCAGGGAAGCCAGGGGAGGCTGTTAAGCTGGGAGAGACATGCTCTGATTCTTTTTCTGATTTGAATTTTTAATGGTCCTCCTGGCAGCTGTGTGAATTGATTGTTGGGGAGCCAGGAGACCAGACAGGAGCCTTTGCAGTTGTGCAAGGAAGTAATAGGGGCCTGGACACTGGAGTGGGGTGGGGAGCAGGGGCTGATCCAAGATTTAGCTTAGAGACACAAGGGCCAAAATTGGCTAATGGATGGAACAACAGGGGAAGGATGGGAGAGGAATTCAGGAAGAGAGAAAGGGCCAGGGAAGCCCAGTTAGTAGAGCTGTCTCTGTCCTGGGCCCTGAGAGTCCTCCTGTCCCTGACCCACAGAGGCCATTCTAGCCATTTGCCCTGCACCCCTCTACAGTCAGCAGCCCGAAATCAGGGGCAGTCCAGGCTTGCTCCCTTGGGCCCTTTGTGAGAAAAAGTGCCCCTTGCCTTCCTCCAGAGAGTCAGCAACTGCCAAGGCCCAAGGCTTTTGGATTTCAGACCCCATTCACCAGCCTCGCCCCGCCCTTGTTTAGATCACAACCCGCACAACCGTATAGCTCCCCTCTCCCCAGCCAGGACCACAGGCCCAACCTAAAAATCCTCGGAGCTTTGAGACCTGTACGCGCGGGGCTTGTTGGGACCCGGGCCTGAAGCCACTCGGGGGGCGCGAGCGGGAAGGGGGGGTTGGCCTTTCCTAAGGGAATCTCCCAGCCACGTTCCCCGGGGAAGGAAGACCCCTCCCGGACCTGCGGCCCCACCCCGCCCCCGCCAGTTTGCGGGCCGCGAGGCTGCCGCCCCTCCCGCCGCGACAGCGCACGACGCCGATCTTCCGGCCTCGGGCTACGGGCGGGGGAGGGTCCGAGCCGTAATCGCTGCCATCTGCTCCCTCCTCCCGCCTCCTCCGCCTCCAGCCTGGGGGAGGGGCTGAGGCGCGGAGTCCCGGTCTTACGCGCACCCCCGGCCCGGGGGCGGGAGCTCAGGGGTGACGGCGAGCCCGCGGTGGGGCGAGCGCTGGGGAGCACCGAGGGCGCCGCCACCCGCCTTTCTTGGGCAGAGGTGGGGGTCCCCCGCTGGAGTCACGCAGCTTTACCAGACACAGAATCCCAAGGTTCAGGTTCTGCTCCTCGGGGACCTCTGAAGGATGCTGGGGGCTGTCCCTCCTCCGCTCGTACTCGCTGGCGCACGCACTGGTCCGTGGTGAACGCTTGCTTTGTGACATTGACGCATCGATCTGCACAGGACGGATGTTACTGGTGTGTGTGGGAGGGAGGGGGGGAACCCAAGGCCAGAGCCTGGAACCCAGGGGAGGAGGCAGGGCGGCTGGGGACAGAACTTGGCTCTCAGACCATCGGGCTGGGCTGAAATTCCCGCCGGTTGCTACACATAGGTGAGGATCTCCAGTATGTTCCTGCACAGCTCAGAGCCGGTTTCCTCATCTGTAAAATGGGGATACTCCAGTACCTCCCTCCTTCTTGGGTGATTCCACAGAGGGCGAGGTGCTAGTCCAGGCGAGACCAGGGACATCAGGCCTGTCCCTAGCCTTGGGGAGCCCCTGGGGCAGGGGGTGTGATGACAGGGGTTGACTGGGCTCTGTGGAAGGTGCTGTAATGAAGGGGAATCCTGAGGAGGCAGGGACTGTGCCCGGGAAGAGGGAGGGTAGGCGAGGGACAGGAGGTCAGGGAACAGCATGGAAGCAGCCTCACTGGTTTCAGGCCCATCTCCTGGGGTCTCTGCAACATCAGCTTCAGGAGGTGAGGGTGTTGTCTGCCTGACGTCTCTGTCCCAGCACTGAGGGAGCTCTGCGGGCACTGCGGGTGCTTGCGGGGCAGAGGAGAGCACCCTGGTGCAGGGAGCCACTTGCCCAAAGGCTTATACATCTTTACACACACCCTGAGGGGGTCTAAGCAATCTCCCAGGTGCAGAAGCACAGGTGATCCTGAGCAAAATTAGGCTCCCAGATACACCATGGCCCCACCCCCTCCTCATGCCAAGGTCCCCAGGTGACACAGGTGTCCTTCCTGCCTAGGACCCAGGACCTCACCTTGCGGCACAGAATGCCTGCTGCCTCCCCCTCCTGCACCTTGCCAGCTCCAACGAACCTGTGTTTGGCACAGAGGCCAGCTCCAGAGGGGCTGAGCGACACCCCCCGCCCGCAGCTGTCCCCACCACCAACCCGATGGGCTGACTCCTCAACACAGGTGAGCCCCGGGGACTCCACGCAGGCCTGCTCCCAGCCCTGGAGCCACTACAGGGAGGGGATGCAGCGTGAGACATTCTGGAATCCTAGGGACCACTGGACAACCTGAGGGGACTGCCTTCTGGAGGGGGTCAGGAGGATACCAGGGTGGGGCTTGAAGGAGAAACAGTTCACCAGGGGCAGAAGAGGAGATGTGGTATTCCAGGCAGAAGGAACAGCGTGTGCAAAGACTTGGGAGTATGAAGATGTGTCTGGGGAAGAGGGAGAAGTGTGATGTGTCTGGAGCAAGAGTACTGGACGGGAGGAGGTGACCAGGATAAGGAGGAGACAGAGGTGTGAAAGGAGGCTGACGTGACACACCAGGACAAGGGATTTAGACTCGGGTTTGTTGTAGCAAATTGAAGTGGCTGCACAGAGGGCGACAGGCAGGAACATAAATGGCTGGAAGAGTGAAGCTGACAGGAAGTGAGATATAAAGGTCATGCCAGCCCAGTGAAAGGTCATTCACTTCTCTGGACCTCAGACCTGGGAGACAGTAGAAACTAATGGGGTCTGTGGTGCTCACGTCAGCCCCAGGGATCCCTTCTGAAGGCCACAGTTGTTACGCAGCTCCAGCCAGTTGTTGCCAGACTGGACTGTGAGCTTAGAGTTGTCAGTGATTTTCAAGAAAAATTAGAAACGTCAATTTTTATGTTGCCTCCTGATTTTCAAGTGTTGACAACTATTTTTTAAAACTTTAAAATGGTGTGTGTGTCCAAAACACACACAACACAAATATATCTGGGGACGCAAACAGCCACTGCTTCAGAGTGGCTGGAAAGCTACTGGAAGTTTCGTAAGGAGGGAAATGATCTGAATAACAGGCCTGGGTTTAGGACGCCCATGGAGGGGCAGGGTGGAGAAATGGCCTGGTCAGTGGAGGCAGTTATAAGTGTCCAGACCAGAGGGCTGAGGCCTAAACAGAGGCAGCTGACCTGGAGAGGAGGGAAGGCTCCCAAGCAGAGTATAGAGGTCGTCAGAGATTACTCTGTCCTGAGGAGGTTAAACGTTTAAGTCTCCTATCTCTTTGTCCCATTTAAGGGACTGCAGAAACATCATCTATTTGGTATGGGTCGTCCCTGAAAATCCCCAAGGTTGCACTCTGGCAGGCCACCCCGAAGAACTGGGTAAGACATTCCAAACAGCCGGGAGAGGGAGGGGCAGCATTGGGGGAGGGGCCCAGGAATCCGCCTGGCCTTCAGGAAGACCCCAGCCAGCCCTAATGGGAACCACACGTGGGCTGAGCTGGAATCCTGGATTGCCTGTGATTGCCTGTGACGTTCGCTTTGGAATCAGACACTTGGCTCAGGGCACTCCTGACCTGCTGAAGTCTGAGGCCTCCCAGCCCCAGGCTCCCTTCCTAATAGCTGCCAGACGCATTCTGCTCTGCACCCAGCTCTGGAGCCTGCCTGGGTCCTGGAGAGAGGGTGCTTCTCCACCTCCCTGCCCTCCCCCCACCATTTCCTGCTCGGAGAGCACCTGAGCTCTGGGGAGTAGGGGGTTCTCAGACAAGAATTCTAGGCTTCCTGCTGGGCCAAGGGTCATTGCTCTCAGCATAGCAGAACAAGAAGTCCTTACCAGTGTCCCCCAAAAGAGTGTCCTCTGAACTTCACACCCCGCCAGAACCCTGAGCTGCTTCTGGCCTTGTAGAAACTGGGGCCCTCGGCCTCCATCCTGCAGCATCCGTAGGGTGCTCTGTGGCTCTGGTGGTCTTAGCCTCCTCTATGCCCCACAGGGTTAATTTCTTGCCGGATCTCAGGCACCAGGAGCAGGGATTAGTCCAAAGGGCAGGGGAAGAGCCCTGTGAGCAGGTGGTTTGCTGCTGAGGATTCACTGTAACAACAGGGGAGGGGAACAGGTCTCTGCTGGCATGTTTCCTAGTGCTTTCTCCTCCCTCTAACTCAAAGACCTCCTGGCCCCGGGACTGGAGCTGTGTCACAAGACGTCTCAATACAACGTGGAGGGCCTGGAAGAACTCCCAGTCCTCATTTGAGTAGCTCACTGCAGCCTTTGGGCCATGGCTGTCATCACACCTGCTGAACCCTCTTCATCTGCCCTCCAACTATAGTGTGTATGTATGGGGGGCATGCACTTCCTGCTTAAGTCCTGGACACTGCCAGTGGCCCCCTCCAGGCCCTCAAGCCCAGCCCCCTCTCTCTGGGTACCCTCCTTAAGAACTTCCAGGCAGCCTGCTCAGCATCAGGCCAGGGGCCCAGGATCTTGGACAGGCTGCATTCCTGGGGGAAGGGGAGAGGAGAGGAGGCCTGCACAGAGCCCTCTCCTCCCTGCTGCCCAGCCTGGAGCTCCCTCTAGCCTGCTGAAGGCCAGTGTAGTGCCCACAAAACCCCTGGCAAAGACAGCAGGGCCAGGGACCTAGGGGCCTCTCCTGAGGACGAAGCTCTCTGTATCTTGGAGCCATTCCACTCCTGGTGGGACCTAGGGTTCCAGCATTCATAGGGGCCCGCAGTGGGCACTGGGTAAGAGGTCCGTGGGGTGAGGTGACCAGGCATGGAGGTGATGCAGGGCAGAGGATTCCGGCAGCCCTTGGCATAACTTAACATCACACTCCTGCAGGGCAGCTCAATCTCCGGGAAGTCTCTAGAGAGGGTTTAGGGACTTCCAGAGAGAAATCAGACCCAGCAGAATGGAAATCAGGCAGCAGGGAGAGGGGGAGGGGGAGGGGAGAGGGGGAAGCGGTGGAGTGGGAAGCTTCTCAATCTGGGGATTCGGTAGTCCCGCCAACCCAATCCATCCCCATCCCCCAGCCTGGTTTCGGGAAGCTCTCCCAATGAATATTTAATAGCTCAGCGCTTGGCCTGATTGAATTTTAATGCGAGCGACCCGAGCCCGGAGCCCGAGTCCAGGCAATTAGTCAGGAGCCATTAATGCCGACGGAGCTGATTTATGGGCGGGACCAGCCCCGTGCGGGGGAGTCCAGGCGCCGGGAGGCCCCGGATTGGGCGGACGAAGTCTCCCGCGCCAGCCAATCACTACGGCTGTCTCGATGCGCTTTGCATCTCATTTGCATACCACGCCGGGTGGGCAAACCCGGGCGGCGGCGCGTGGGGAGAGCGGAGGGAGGCGGAGGCGGGCGCGTGGCTGAGAGCTGCACCCGGTCTGTGCCCTCCTCCCGGAGCCTGCCTGGCGTGTTGGGTTCGGAAAGTGTCCCCGTGTCGCACGTGGGATTCCCTCGTACACTGCCGCTTGTTCGAAGGGCCTGCCTTCATTTCCTAGCAGGGCCCAGTTCTGGAGGGACATTGCAAAGGAGGAGGAGGGGAATAGAGACTAGGGCCGACCTGAGGACTCGGGGCAAAGCTGCTGGGTCTCAGGACCTAACAAAGGGCTCTGCGATTAATACAGACGCGAGCCTCCTGGAGCCCTTCTTGTGTCCCGGGCGCTGTGATTCCATGCGTACCGTGGCCCTCCCACCTCCCTGCTCAGCCTCTCCTCCCCCCTCCCACTCCCCACTTTGCCTCTCAGAAGAGGTTCTGCACTGATGGGGATGGGGGTTGTGGGTTTCAGGGTGCGGGATTATGCCTCAGAGGGCTGGGAATGGAGGCAAGGGGCTCTTGGAGGAGATGGCCCTCCTCCCCTCCCTGCCCCTCATCCTCCTGACCTGTGTGAATGAGCTGGGACTCAGCCTGGAGTGCTCTATTGAACTATGCCCGACCCCTTAAATCGCAGGTCAAGGATTTAGCTGGCCTGTCTGCTGCCACTCTGGCAGGTGGCCGCCTCCTCACCAGCCCCCACCCCTTGCGAACCCTCATTCCCTGGGGATGTGGTGGAGAGGGGCATCCTCGCCTTACCAGGCCAGCATCCTCGTGCGTCCAGGTCCTATCTGAGCTGGAGTGGTCTTTACTGGGGGATGGGCAATGGAGGGGAGTGGCCGGGAACGGGGAGGCATTAGTCAAGGAAGGCTTCCTGGAAGAGGGAGGGCAGAGTAGAGACTGGAAGGAAGGAAGGGACAGGGCAAAGGAAAAGAAAAGCAGAGGAAATCCTCTGCAGGGAAACATCCTGACTGAGGCAGGAGAAGGTGAAGTGTAAGCTCGGAACGCGCTATACACGTCAGTTGTGGTTAGGACTGTAGCAGCAATAGTCGCGTGAGCCTGTCCACCTAGGCGGACAGGCAGGGTGTGGAGGATTGATGAAAATTATCACCACTGTTTAATGAGCATCTACCACGTGCCAGGCACTGTGCTAAGCACTTTTTAAAGTATACTGTTACATCCAATCTTTAGAGCACCCTAATGAGGGAAGTTTTCTTAGAATTCTCCTTTTACAGATGACAACAGAGAGGTGGTGACTTGCCCAAGATCACATGGCTATTTGGTGGCAGAGCCCTTGCTCCCGCCCACCGCTCCCTACTGCTCACTGGCACCTCCAACTCGCATTCTTTTTACTTTCAAAATCTGCTCCTCCTCCCACGTTTCTTATCTCCCTTTACCAGCATCTACCTGGTGATAAAAGCAGATACTGCATGTACTCTTTGCCAAAAGCCCAAGAAGCAGTCTTGTCCACGTTGCCACCCACGCCTGAGTCCTTAGTGTCATCAATCATTTACAATCCTGAGATCTGCTTCCTAAAGGTTTCTGAATTCTATTCCCTCCTCTCCCTCTCCCGCTGCTTGGTTCAGATCCAGGTCATCCTCACCAGGGCCAGGCCAGGTAAGACGGGAACCTTCTGGAGCACTTACTATGTCCCAGGCACTGTGCTAAGAGCTTTCCTGCGTTGTCTCCTAACTAACGCTCACCAGAAGTCCGAGAGTGGGTCTTTGGATTGGTGGAGTCACCCTTTTACAGGTGGGGCTGGGGAAGGTCAGGGAGTGGTGGGAGGACACCCCCAGCTGTACTGGACTGGCTGTGATGGTGGGGTGGGGAGCAGACCCCTCCAGATCAAGTGGGGCTTCAGTCTCTTGCCCTTTTCAGCTGGTCCTCAAGCCCAGTTTCCCAGGCTGGAGCTGTGCTCTGGCCTCAGGCGCCTCTCCCGCTTTTGAGGAGAGGGACTGTGTTCATCAGGATGCTCTGGGCCTCAAGTTACAGAAGACCCAACTTCAAAATGGCCTAAACAGTAAGGATGTTTACTTATTATGTCACAAAACAAGAAGTCCTGAGGTGAGGCTGTTGCTTTATTCAGTGACTCAACAGTGCTATCAAGGGACTGCATTCCTTCCTTCCTTCTTTGTTCTTTCTTCGCCTCTTTTATCAACTTTATTGAAACATAATTTACGTGAGGTAGAATGCACAGATTTTAAAAGTACAGTTTGTTGGATTTTGACAAAGGTATATACCTGGTAGCTCCCATTCCAATGAAGGTATCATGCTAAAAAGTTCCCTCATGTCCATATGTGGTCAATCCCTCCCTCACCCCTGCCACAGGTAACCACTGATCTGATTTCTACCTCCGTAGACCAGTTTTGCATGTTCTAGACCTTCCTATGAATGGAATCAAATTATATGTTCTGTTTTGTATCTGGCTCTTTTCAGACAATGTTTTTGAGATTCATCCATTTTGTTGTGTGTATCAGCAGTTCTTTTTTATTGCTAAGTAGGATTCCATTCTATGAATATTTCTTTTTTCTCTGACATCCTTATCATCTTGGTTTTTGTCCTTGTACCCTGAATTCTCTTAAAGTCACAAGATGGTTGCTGCAGTTCCAGACATCGCATGCGGACAACAACATTCAGAGGCCAAGAGAAGCTATTTCTCTTTTGGCTCCTGAGAAATCTTTCCAGAAGTTTCCCAAAGAACATCTCCTCATGTCTCACAGGCCAGAGTCATATTACATTTCCATTCTTAAACCAAGCATTGGCAGAGGGAATGTATTCCCCCAGGTGTCTCAGACTAATCAAGATTCACCCCTGGGGCTCAGGAGGGGCTCAGCCTCCCCTGAAGAACATGGCAGTCTGGTCCCTAACCAGAATCAAAGTTCTGTCAGAAGAAAGGAGGTCAATGGCTGTTGGTAAATAACTGATAGTGACTGCTTCATCTGCTGCTTCCTTGTGAGCAGAATTCAGATTTTGTTCGGAGATCCACCTCTCAAGGACTATAGCTCTGTGTCTAACCCAGGAGTAAATCCTGATGTGTCTACATCAATCCTAGTAATTCTGTCCCCCTGATCAGGGATTGGTTTAAGCATGAGGACAGTGGAAGACACTGATTGTGGCCACCTGACATCCATTCTCCTCTCTTCTTCTTTAGATATAGTCAAATTTTATTTAGGGTGACACAGTGCCCAGCTAAAAAAATGTTTTTAGCTTTTCTTGCAGGTAGGTGTGGCCATGGGATCACATTCTGACCAATAAGATGTGAATAGGAATATTCCATGGACATCTGAGAAACAACCTTTTGCCATTCCACTTTTTCTCCTGGTCTATAACATAGATCTGATGGCTGGACCTCCAGCAGCCATTTTGGAATGTGAGGTGAATTTGAGAATGAAATCATATGAGATGGGTGGTACCTGGGTCCCTGACGACACTGAAACTATAGAGCCACCACACCAGCACTGCCTTCCTTCAGACTTCTTTTATAGAGAAAGAAGAAACTTCAATCTGATCTAAATCACTCTGAGTTTTGCTAACATATGCAACTGAACCTAGTCCTAACTAACATAGGCAGTAACAATTTCTGGTCAATGAGACAAAAGGGGAAATCTTCTGGATGTCTCTGGGAAAGCTGTCCTTGCTCTTAACAGGAGGTACCTGCGCGGATTTGTTGGGTCCACATGGGATGACTGGAACTGCATCAGCATTTCGTGACCTGAAGGGAACCACCCTGGGGCACAGTGTATTTGCTGAGTGTTAGATGCAAATATGGGAGAAACCTGGGTCCCTGAAGAAGGTGTTGAGCCTCTGAATTAATCAGCTCCGGAGCCACTATTTTTCATTCTTACGTAAAACATTATATTTGATCAATTCTACAATGCACGTTTGGTCACATTTTAACATTTCTGAATCAGTATATTTCTTACAATTAACAGCATTTTAATGTGCTGTCAACCACACAGCAGTTGTGCTTAGCTGTCCTTCCTGCACATGTGCAAACTTGGTGACTTTCCTGGTGTCATGACAGGACAACCACAACCCTATGATGTTTCAGTCCACAAACCATGGAAGGATTCTGAGTCCTGACTGATGCTTAGAAACTTTTATCGACTGTCTGGTAATATCATCTGCCAGCATCAAAACTTCCAGAACAGATGTCAGCGGCTTAGAAGGAAACCCCGGAGGTAATAGTGGATATGGTAATGTGTGCAAAATGGCCCCCCTAGTCCTCCCCTCCTGCTAGTCACACCCTGTGTGGCCCCTTCCCACATTGTTCTGGATTGGTCTTTGTGACCAGTAGCAAAGGGCAGAAATCATATGTCACTTCCAATGTTAGGTTATAAAAAGACTGCGGCTTCTCTCTTGAATGATCTCTCTTGGGTCATTTGTTGTCAGGGAGGCCAGCTGCCTCATCATGAAGACAGTCAGGTGGCCTATGGAGAGGCCCACTAGAGTGGTGAAGAACTGAGGTATTCAGCCAATCCCCAGCTAGGAACTGAGGTCTGCCAACAGCCCTATGAGTGAACTTGGAAGTGGATCTCCAGCCCCACATGACTGCAGCGCTGGCCAACAGCTTGAGTGCTAGGTCCTAAGACACCCTGAGCCAGAATCACCCAGCTAAACCACCCCCGGATTCCTGACCCATAGAAACTATAAGATAATAAATGTTTGTTGCTTTAAGCTGCTAAGATTTGGGATAGTTTTAACACAGCCATGGGTAATTAATTCAGTAGAGGAGTCTTTTAAGAAATGCAGTACTCGTGGGGCTGGCCCAGTGGCATAGTGGTTAAGTTTGCATGCTCCGCTTCAGTGGCCCAGGGTTCGCAGGTTCAGATCTCGGGTGTGGGCATACGCACCGCTCATCAAGCCATGCTGTGGCGGCGTCCCATATATAAAATAGAGGAAGATGGGCACAGATGTTAGCTCAGGGCCAATCTTCCTCACCAAAAAAACCTAAATGCAGTACTCATGATGGCCCAGATGATGAGTCTGTGTGGAAAAACACAGACATTGACAGCTCAAAGTTGAAAAGTGATCCCCAAAATCACACTCTGAATGTGATAAAGTTTAAAGAAAACCGTAACCAATTTATTTCACCAATGTTTTCCTTGTTACATATGTACAAGAGTAATTTATATTAAAAAATATATATTTCCATGTAAGTCTAAAAGAGCTTTTAAAATAAATGTAAACTAAGAATTCTAAGTGATAGAAATCCTTGTATTGGTTTAATTGGCAGTGTTTTTCTTTTCTGCTGGTACATAAAGTAACAGCGCTTCTTAACATCAGTGGCATCTAAATTGGATGAAATATGACCATGCCTTTTCCTTATTGGACAGGCCACTGTGAGGGGAGCCTTCAGCACCTTGCAGCAGCAGATCTTAATTCCGGGGAGGATAGGAACAGGGTTGAGGAGGAGGGGAGTAAGGAGAAGGAGAGAACAAGTGTCTGAGGGAGAGTGGGAGGAGGTTGGGCGGAGGTTTATGGCAAACAGCTCAAAAATATTTATAGGAAACCCGTGTTGTTCACTATTTAAGTGTGTTAGTCCTAATCCTCGAATGGGTTACTAAGAGCCGGGAATCCTGTCACCCACGGTGCCTGGCAATTGCTGGCTGCACTGGAAATGCCTGCATTTCCCAAACAAAAATGAAGACATGACCTGACACAGGAGTTTTCCTGTATTTTAAGTGTTATTTGCCTCCAAAGGCCCGTACAGTTTTACAGCTTTATGGCGTTATGGCTCATACAAAGGGACATGGAAACATGCAAGAGGAAAGTGTCCTTGGGGCATCAGTTGCCCCTCATTTCCCATCGGTGTGGCCAATTGTTGGGCAGACGTCGAAGGGCCAACATCTAGGCTGGGCTAGAGAGAGGACTGGGCTTGGGGATCCAGTTAGTGGTGAAGTGTGAATCACGAGCATAGATTTAGACGAATCAGCCATTTGTCTCATGAGCATCTTCTCATCCTTACCAGGACAGCCCCGTGAGGAATGGGCATCTATCATCAACCCACTTTACAGATGGGGAAGCTGAGGCCAGGGTGTCAGGTTCACAGTGTGAAAGGCAGACCGGGATTTGAACCCAGGCAATCTGGCTGCAAAGCCTGTGCATGTCTTCTGCCACTACATTATGGCATTTTAGATCTGTGGGGAATTTAGCAACTCTTTAACCCAAGCCCCTGATGTTACAGTTGAGGAAGCCGGGGCCCACGGAGCGAGCAGGACTTACCCAGATCCACAGGGCGGGGGTGGCTGGGCGGACTGGGCAGGGACTCTGTGGATTAGAGTCGGTAGAGGGGGCGGGGGCTGTAGGCCCGGACACACTGTCCCTCCCCACCCCGCCCCCAATGCAAAGTGCCCCTTCTTTCCATTTTGGGAACGGGTACTGCTTGGTGGGGGGTGGAGGGGAGGGTGGATTCGGGAAGCCAGCGGGCCTCGTCATTCTCAAGATTCCCGAGGCAGCCATTGTCCCGGGAGGAATGTTCTGCCAGTAGCCCCGAGGGGGCGGGGCCTCCGTCGGTGCCCCAGACAAGCCTGCTTTGTGCTCTCCACCCCGGGCCCCTCCGGCCTTCACCAGCCAGGATTTAAACCAGCATTTTTCAGGGCTTCCAGGCCAGGTCGCTAAGGGATGAAGCTACTGGGAAAGGCGTGGGCCTTGCGAGACGCACTGGGTCTTGGAAGGCCAGTCTGGGAGGGCTGCCTGCAGGAGATGCGGAGCACCGCCCAGAGACCTGGGCTAGTGGCTCCTCAAAGCTAAAAATATGCATTCCCAGCCTCTCATTACTAGGAATTTATCCTCATCAGACACATGCACAAAAGTGGATGTTACAAGTTTTTATTTCTGAAATAAACCCCCAAAATCGACAACAAAGAAAACTTGTTAAATTAGTTCTCGCATGTCCATTGGATGGAATATGAAGCTGTCAATAAAAATTGTGTGGTATAAATATATTTATAGACAGGAAAACATATTTAAAATATTTATCCATTGAGAAAAGCAGATTACAAAATGGTGTGGCGATCTGTAGGTATCACTGTCTAGAATAACATCGGGCTCCTCCAAAGTCTTACCAGTGGTTATCTCAGGGTGGTGGGATTAAGAGTGTTTGATTTTTTTTTTTTTAATTTTTTGTTTTGTGCTTATCTATATTTTCTAATTTTTGTAAAAAGGTGCCTTACTTGTGTAACAAAAGTACTTGTATGTGTGTGGTCCCTAACTGCCTGCTGCTCTGGGCGGGTGTGCCCCACAGGAGAAGTTTCTCCAGCGTTGCTCCTGCCCTCAGAGGGTAGCCGAGACAGCTGTTCAGACAGAATAATGAGCACCGAGCATCAGACGTGCAGTGCTTGAGCCAATAACAGTAACAACTCACTCAGCATTGCACAAAGCGCTCCCACACACATTACCTTATTTGAATCCCACCACCTCCCTCTCAGGTCACATCATCCCCCTTTTACAGGCGAGGAGACAGGCTCCAGCAGGTTAAGTGCCCCCCGAAGGGCAGCAGCAGGAAAGTGGGGGATTCAACCCAGGGTCTCCGATCTTCAACCACTGCACCCCAGTACCTCCCCACTCATGTCCATCACTGCCTCTTGCATCTCTTGGTCCACCTGTCCTCTATGGGGATTGTGAGTTTCTCTAGGAAGCACCAGGGTCTTATTCAAGTCTCTGTTCTCAGAACTTAGTCCACTCAGGCAGCAGGACATGCTATTGAAGGAAGGAAGGAATGAAGGAACATTCAGACCTGGAGCCCGGGTGAAGCAGGTCACGGGAGAGTCACAAACCTGCTCTTTGTAGCCTGCGTCCTCCTATACTTGCTGTATTCTCTGTATGTATTTCCTTGTTCTTTAATATTAGCAGAGCCTTTTGGAAAACGGCTGACAGCAAGAGCTGTCACAGGAAGAACTCTCGGTCTGGATCTGAACCAAAGCTTTAAAAAGGCAGGAGCACTGCCACTCCCGCTACGCACCCCAGAAACTGGAGGCAGCTACCCTGGAGGCCAAGGGTGCAGCGCAGAGGCCCTTAGTCAGCTCCCCTCCCGGCCTGGGGGCGGGTTTCTGTCCAGGACCAACGCTTGGAAAGGACTGGGTTCCAAACACTGAGCCATGCTGAGTACACACCCTCCAGACCCCAGACCCAGAGACATGGAGGTTCAAGGGTGGGCTGTGGTTACAGAGGCTGGGCCAATCAGGGGAGGCATCCTGGAGGAGAGACCTGGGAGGCTGGTTTAGGAAGGGGAGGAGGCCAGGGCAGGGGGGAGAAAAGTCGGGAACATGCCTGGGCAGTTGGGCGCTGGATGATTTAAGTACAACCAGATGTGCTGGGAATCTCCTGTCAGGCCAGCCCCAGTGAGGGCAGAGTGGGGGTGGGGAGACCTCTGGGCCACTTAGATTTCCAGTTCCGCATCTGCCCTGAGGCTGTAAGCTTTAGGGAAGGGAGAAGCCCAGTGGGGTTCCAGAGGAGCTGGCATGTGAGAGAGTTGGGCAGGCTTGAGTGGGGACTTCTGCCTTTGAACAGGGTATAGGAAGGGAAGTGTTCTTCTAGGAAACAGCATTTTGGGCTCAATCCCTGAAACCTAGATAAAAGGATTAGGAGAGCTCTGGGGTAGGAGCTACCAGCTCTGGGGGATAGGGGCTAGCTAGGGAAGGTTTTACAGAAAAGGGCATATCTGAGTTGGGTTCTGAGGGATGAATAGGAGCTCCCCAGGCAGAATAGGGGAAATGATGCTCCAGAGAGAGAGAGACTCTGAGGTATTAAAATGGTGTGGGTGCTTAGTGAGACGCTCTGTGGGGCTGTATTATAAAGGTACAGGGTGGGGTAACAGTGCAGTCTGGGGGGCTGGCCCAAAAGCTGTGCTATAGGATCAGGGTGAGGTGGGTGTGTTTCTGCTCACAGAACAAAAGGCAGAGCCAGATGTGGGTCAGGATTTGGAAGTGGGTCCAGGGTCCCCGGGTGTTGGGCCCCGGGAAGAAAGGAGGGAACTGGGACCAACTCCAACTCTTTCTCCCCAGTCTTGAGCGGCCCGGCGCAGAGCTGTGTGCCCAGAGGGGGGCCCTTTTTCTAACTCTCATGGAGGCTCTAAAGAGCCCCTGGCTGGCTGCGGGATGGGGACTGGACCATAAGCACACGAATGTGTGGGGGGCTGAGCAGGGTTAGGGAGGCACTGGGAACTAGGCCTTGAAGCCAAGCGGCCAGAAAGCGAAGGCTTCCCTTTTTGGGGGGAGCAGCCTGAGCCCGGGGCAAGTGGGGGGTGCGGCCGCCCACTGGGTGTGGTGTGCTCTGGGCTGGGCACGCACCCCAATCCCCCAGCCAGGACACATTTCCTTCCTTTCCTGCTTCTTAATGACTCCTGCGCGGCGGGTCCAGAGGACCACAGAGAGGTCTCTCCGCCCTTTCCTCTTCCTCTCTTCCATTTCTTTCTCCCTTCCTCCCCACCCCCATCCTTCCCCGGGGCCCTCTTCTTTCCTTCCTCCTCACCCCACCTGCTCCTCCCTCCCTCCCGCTCTGGCTTCCACATCTTCCCTCTAACTCGCCTCTCTCCCTTCAAAATCCTTCTTGCTGATTCTCCCTGGGCCAAACGGGTTATTTTCTTGATGTTTTCAGAAAGACTTTGTTGCAAGTCTCTGAACCAGGAAGATCCCACACTCACGCACACCCCTGCACATGGACACGTGCCCCACACCCGCACGCACACACGCACACATGCACACATGCACGGCACTCAGCACCACAGCGAAGCAGAGCACCTGCCTGCCCTGGGAGTGGGGCGAGGGGTGGGATTCCCCACCTTCGATGTGATACAAGCAAAAGAACCAGGAAAGAATGAGGGCCTCTGCAGAAGCCACGCATTACGCCATCATTACCGCTATTATTATCCAATCCATTGCTGGGCACTTGACCTAGCCCGGGATGATCTCAAGGCCGGCCTGCTGCCTGTCCTCAGCAGGGGGCTCTTGGGGCACAGATCCCTTGACTGGGGACAGCCAGGAGAGGGGTCAACAGGGATCCTTCAGAGAACAGACTCCCAGGGCCCCGCCCAGGAGGGCAGAGATGAGACAAGATGAAGGGCCATTTGCCAGGATTGAGTATTTGTCAGCCCAGGAGGCTGGATGATGTATTAACAGGACTTTAATGAGCTCGGGGAGGGGGAGCCACACTTCATTGCCTGAACACTGGTGCAGGATGGGGGGCAGAGGGGTGAAGAGACCAACCTCACCCCCACCTGCTAACTACACCCCATCAGAACCAATTCAGCACCTCCAAGATGCACAGCCTCCCCTCGCAGAGTCCAGCCAGGGTCTTCTCAGCGCGCGGACCCGTCCTGCTGTCCTCCTGAGAAGGCTTTCCTGAGGTCTAACCTCTCCCTCCTGCCAGCACAGGAGGGGCTGGGGGTGAAGGAGAGCTGGACCCCTGCTCCAGGGGAGCGCATTATCAGTTCCCTCTTCCAGTCTCATTCCTATCATCGCCCCCACCCTGGAGCCTCGGGGAGTGTGGCCCCAGTGACACCCAGCCACAATGCCCTGGTGATGCCAGGCTTGGCCTCCTGGCACTAGTCTTGCTGGTTGAGGTCACTCAGCTCATGTGGACACTGACCTTCCCCTTAACTCTGCCTCTGAATTTGGGGAGCCTGACAGGTGGGGTGGAAAGAGTTCAGTGGATTCTAGATCCAGCTTTGCTGTGTGACCCCAAGTGTGTCACTTCTGTCTCAGCCTCAGATGCCCCATCAGGAAGGAA
The DNA here is from genome assembly GCA_031878705.1 of Tapirus indicus. Lineage (NCBI taxonomy): Eukaryota > Metazoa > Chordata > Mammalia > Perissodactyla > Tapiridae > Tapirus > Tapirus indicus. The sequence goes on along the minus strand of CM062918.1, from coordinate 138,011,295 downwards.
ATATCAACGAGTTCCTTCTACCTCTGCTATGCTGGGATTGTCTCTTCAGCAAGGGACAGCTCTAAGGGTGGTGGCTGTCGCTCCCTATGTCCTGCCTTTCTGATTCTGAAGCCGGGGGCTGCTCTAGCATTCTGAGCCTTGACACATCCCTCCCCTGTGCCAGGGTGTGGTCCTGAGGCTGTGGAGTGGAGGGGAAGAGAGGATTCTGGGAGTGGAGAAGATCGTGACCTTGGTGAGTTCCAGAATCTGCTTGGGTGCTGGTCTTGCTTCCATAGGTGGGCTGGGAAAAGCATGGGCGCCATTGAGGGCCTCGCCCTTCCCTTTCCCTGAGTGGCACCTACAGGAGTGCCCTGGGAGGTCAGAACCCAGAGGCTCCAGAGGGGGCCAGTGAGACCCGAGAGGCTCCAGAGGAACCGTCACCAGGAGAAGGGAAGGGGAGTGTTTAGAATTCTGCGAAGCACAGAGGACAGACCCTACCCTGCAGGCTGGGGGTGAGGGCTGCAGGGGCAACCTTGCCTTACTGGCATTCAGAGAGGGCGAGCAGCACCCAAATGGAAAAACGCCTCAGACAGGAGGACCCTCAAGCACTGCCCTTGGGTGGGAACACAGCCAAGCTTGGGATCCTCGGAGTGCTCAACACTTCCTCCACTTCGAGATGGGAGAAACGTATCTGGACCCTCCAACCCAAGCTCAGCCCCCTCTCCAACAACCTCCTGGGGAAGAGTGGGTTCTACTATGGGCTGCTGGCCCTGCAGGCTTCCTTTCCTGCCTGGATCACCGCTGAAGCCTCGTGTCTGTGCGTCTGATAGAATTCTGTCTACTCGTGGACTGGGAGCTCCACCAGGACAAGGATGTGCCTTGGGACTCTCTCAGGTGTCCCCAGCGCCTAGCCCAATACTTGGCACAGAGTAGATGCTCAATATGTATCTGTTGAATGAATGCAGCAAACATTGACCGGACATTTCCAAGCAGACCCCAGGTCTGGGACTCATCCTCCATCTTCCCCTTCCACTATTCATCCTGCTTGGCCCAGTGGGAATGCGGCCTTCTTGGGGAAGCCCTCCAGAGAAACTTGCCTTTAGAAGTCACACCCCACCCTCCGCTGCCCACCTCCAGGGCTCGCCCCGCTCCCCGAGTGGCGAGTGGCGTTAGTGCAGAGCCATGGACTTGCCCGGCCGTGTGTGTCCCACCCCTCTGCATCCCGGGGTCGGTACGCAGTAGGTGCTCAGTTCACCTGGGGGCAGGGGAGGAAAGAGTGAGTCCACAAGGCTTTGGCCAAGGGGCCGAGACTCCTAGGAGAGGGGGTCCAGGGCGGCGAGCGGACGGGGCGGGCCGGGCGGCTGCCTTCCCCTTTGCCCTTCGACCCAGGAAGCCGCTCACACCCAGCGGACACGCTCGGGGGCCCTGCTGCTCAGTCTCGGCCTCCCCCCTCGGCAGCCCGCGCCCCCACCCTCACCGGCCGGCCCTCACCGCCACCCCCACCCCAACTTCCCGCTCCGACGGCCGGAGAGAGGCGGGGCGGGCCTGAGAGTGGCGCAAGGACACTCTCCACACCAAGGGTCATTTGCTCTTCCCCCCGCCCGTGGCTAATTTATTTTAGAGCTAGGGGAGGGAGAGGGGCGGGGCCGGGCCGGAGGGTGGAGAGGAGGGGCCGGGCGAGCCCAGGGGAGTGGGGGCGGGGCGGGGGCGCGGTGGGGGAGGGCGGGGAGGGAGCCGGGGGTGGAGAGGGCCCGAGAAGGGGCGGGAGTCGGGGGGAAGGGAGGGGCACCCGGGGAGGGGAGGAGCAGGGAAAGGGAAGGGGAGCAAAGGCCTGCGAGGGAGGGCGCTGGGGGCGGGCGAGGGGAGGCGGGGGTGGGGGTGAGGGTCCTGCCTGCGGGGGGAGCCGGGGCGGCCCCTTGTCCGGCCACCCCCACTGCCCAGTCCCGCTCCCGGCCGCGGCGGCCGCAGCAGCCGCAGCAGCAGCGGCTCCAGGATGGTGAGCGCCGCTGCCCCCCAGCCCCGGCCTGTCGCCCCCTGCCCGCGCCCCGGCCCCGGGGCCGGACGCCCCCCCAGGCCGCGCACACTCACCTAGGACCCGGCCGGGATGCCGAGGTACGGGGCCGCGGGCCCGGGCGGGGACAGGCACGGGAGCGCCCGGGCGGGCCGGGGTCAGGGGGTGGTGACCGTTCGGTCGGGGTGTCCGGAGCTTTGTCCGCGGGTGCGGGGTAGTGCGAGGGCCGGAGAGGGCGGGGGCTGCGGGGCGCGGGGCTCAACTAGGCGGGGGTCGAAGGGCAAGGCCAGCGAGAGACCCGGGCGGCTGCGTGGGAGCCGAGGGTCACTTCCCGGGGGGAGGGGGCGGGCAAAGAAGGGGATCTCCTCTCCGCTGCCGACGGGCACCCTCCTCGCCGCCCCCTTTGGTGCCGAGGCTGCAGCAGTAGCGAGCAGCCGGCTCTGGGGGGAGCCTGCGGGATTCGGGGGTGGGGAGCCAGGATTTGCGGGTTCAGGTCCCAGAAAGATCCTGTGTCCGGAGCCCGAGGGCCGGCCCGCAGGCCCCTCCCACTCCGTCAGGTCTTTGTCCAGCGGCCCCTGTGTGTGTGGAAGGGGGTGGGGGCTGGGTTTCTGACCCGGAGATTCCCCAGCATCGTGACGGGGCAGTGACAGGAGACTGAGGACACTTCAGGCCCTGTGCCCCTACTGCCCACCCTCTCCTTTCTTTTCTTCTGGCCCGGAGAGCATAGCCCCCGTCTCAGAGTCAGGGTGCTGCAGGAAGCTGCACTTACCTTCACCCATGGGCTACAGGCTACAAGAGAGACTCTCTGAGCTCCCCGCTCCCTAGAGAGAGCCCTTAAACTTCCCACTCCAAGAGCCCTCGCTTGGTCTACACAGAAATTCCCTTGCTAGGAACCCGCTCTGTAGAGGGTACCCCGCAGGGGGTCGGGCACACAGTAGGTGCTCAGCAAATGCAGACTCCCCTCCCCGGGATCTCCAGGCCCCGTGCCCCTCCCGGGCGGAGGAGGCCTGGGAGGGGGTCTGCGCTGGCGAGTGTGAGCGGCCTGGAGCCTGCGCCCGGCGGCAGCCCGGAGCGCAGGGGTGGGTGGACGAGTGGGTGGGCTGTTAAAGGGACGGTCACTAAATCAGGATTAGGCTGTGGGGCTGTCAGGCTGCCTGGCCCTGTCTCCATGGATACCTAATTTGGAGGAGAATAGAGGACGGAAGAATGTTTGTGTTGTCGTCCGCACGGGCTGCCGCGGCTGAGCGGGCTCCAGCCCTGGGCCCGGCAGTGAGGAGTGGGGATCCGGTTCCAACCCACTCTGGGCTTCTGCGGGGGTACTTCTCGGTCCCGAGCCTTCCCTGTGGAGTCTGTGCAGTGGTCCCGGTGGTGCTGTGGTCCAAAGAACTCTGACCCTGCGGAGGGAGCCCCAGACCCTTCCAGAGTTTAACCCGCAAGCCCAGTGCCGCCTCGTGGAAGCGGCCGGGCTGGGGTTCCCACCCCGACCTCCTGGCCGGGAGCGCGCGCCGGTGTCCGCCGTGCCTTAGCCCGCCGAGGACGGACGCGCAGGGCAGCCGGGAGCCGCCGCGCCGCCGGGACGCAGCCGCCGCGCGGGTACCAGGCGGCCGCGAGCTGCGGGGCAGGGGGCGGAGCGGGACTTCCTGGGGTGGGCGAGAAAGGGGCGGGGCTTGCCGGCCGGCCCTGCAGGACCGGGTGACAGGCCTCGTAAATCCCCCTTTCCCATATTTAACGCCATTTCATTTATTTCCACTTGATTCCATTGGTATCCGTAGCAGCCACCCCTGTAAGGAGCGACCCTCACGCCCTCGCTGTAATATTTTCTGGGGCAAAGTCCTCTCGGGCCAAAGGGGATTTAGGTATGTGGGGCGGTGGAGTTGCCCCTGGTGAAGCCCAGATAACCCCCATTCCTCAGTGGACCCCGATGTCCCCAGGAGAAGGAGGAGGCTGAGAGACACAGGGATGTGTTTGGGCTCCGAGGCCCTGCGACTGGGCTGAGGCTCCCCTGAGTGGACAATTCCAGTACACAGACTGGAGGGGGCAGGGGGAGGCACCAGCCCAGGGTGTGTTGTTCCCAGAACCCTTTCCTGCCTTCCTCGTGGTCATCCATGGCCACGGCTTTTTATGGAGCAAGAATCCCCTCCCCTGGGCTGCTTGGGCTGCAGCTTTATTGCTGAGATCTCAGACTCCCTCCACGCAATTTCACGCCTCTTTGCCTTTGCTCTTGGTGTCCCCTCAGCCAAATGCCTTCCCCATTGTCCTTGTCTTTCCCCAACCTCCTCATTCTTCAAGGCCCAACTCGGATGCCACACTTCCTCTGTGTAGCCTCTCCAGAGCCCCCAGCTCTTGTCACTTGCTCCTCCCTCCATGTTCTCCCAGCCCTGCACCTGTGCCTCGCTTCAGCCTTTGTGACTGAGTCCACACCAGGCTTTGCCTCCTGGAGGACAGTTGTGGGGCATGTACTTCCCTGAATCCCGCCCCACGGGGCCTGGCACCGAGCTTCACACCTTGTGGGTGCCCCATAAATATTTGTTGGCTGAATAAAAGGGGTTTCTTAAGGGCAGCCTGCAAAGCACGGAATCTGGACACTTTCAGGGAAATAGCTCTGTGCTCCTGGGTGGGTGGAGACCCCTGGGTGGGTCTCCTCCTTCTCCTCATTGCTAACCCTCCCCCACCCCCCAAGTCTGGGGAGGACTTTGCCCCTTCCTTTCCCCACAGACCAGCATTCTTTCCCTGCCATTATCATCCTGTTAAACAGAGAGGCCAGTCAGGATCCATATGGATCACATTAACAATTGCTTATTATCTGGGCCAAGACTGCCCCCACTCTCCACCCCCAGCTGTACTGCTGCTGTTGTTGGACCCTTAGGAGTCCAGCCTCCCCCTCCCCCTCCCCCACCATTGGTCAGCTAGGGAGGGCAGGGGACAGGCGAGTCTCTCTCACCCTCCTTGTGCCTTCTAGCAGGACTTTGCTTCTTCTTGACTTGGCTGGCAGTTAGTGACTCCTTTACCTGATTTAATGAAAACCAGTTTCCCCGCAGGAGCAAGGCTCAGGGAGCTTCCAGGGCAGGGAGCAGGGAGAGGTAGGCCTGAGGCCCAGGGGGACTGGGGTCCGGCACCTGGAGCCCCTGACTTCCAGTGGACAGAGGCTGTGGACAGGGGCAAGCCACACTAGGCCGACCAGGGGGTGTCCTGGTGTCTTCTGCCATCTTAGCCCTGGGCTGGCCTTCCTCCCTTCTGGGAGCTAGTGGGCTAGTGAGGGAGATCAAAGCAGGAGAGACCCTGCAAGGCTTGGAGCCCCAAGCCTAGTGCAGCAAAGAAGCAAGAAACCAGAGAGTTGGCTGGAGTGGCAGCTGAGTTGGCCTTGAAGGATGGGGAGTGGAATTTATGTTTAAATGCATATAGCTCAAGAATCCTAGAGATGGAAGGAGCCTGCAAGATCACCTAGTCTGGAGGTCCATAACTGTTTTTGATTTACAGATCCCTCAGAGGGACGGATGAAAGCCGTACTCAGAAAAAATACATCAATTGATCCAGACTTTGCATTCTGCTTTAGAGGGACCCTACATCAAGAAGCCTTCACCCTAGTCCAGCCCCCTCTGAAGTGCTGGGGGCAGAGTTGGGCCTGTAGCCCAGCACTCCTGACCTCCACACTCAGTGCTATCTCCATGACTTTATTACTGCTGGGTGGACAGGGTACCAGGGGTAGCCAATCGAGGTGCTGGGCGAGCCTGTGAGTGGCAAAGGTTCACACTGCTTGGGTCAGGTTATGGGCTGGTCATCTCATCTCAGTGTGTCGCCTGGAGAGAGGATGTCTAGGGGTTATTTTGCTTTAGGATCCACTTGTGCCCAGGAACAATAATGAGTGGCGAGAAAGTCTGGCTCTTCTCCGAGCAATTTCATAAGCATCTTGATGAATCATAGTGAACATTTACGTAGCACTTGTTAAATACTCTCTATCTCATCAGTGAATGGGACTAGGAATGGTGCCCACCTCATAAGCATGATTATGAGGATGAAGTGGGCGGGAGCAGGAGCTGGGAGCCCTGAGTTCCAGTCTTGAATGACTGTGGGCCTGTGAGGCCCTGGTCAGAAATGCAGGTGACAGTGCTCAGGGCTGTAATTGCTGTTGATGCTGCCATTTCCCCGCTTGACCCAGCCAAGGAGAGGGGACTGCAATGGTAACCGTGTTCTCTTTTCCGTTAGTACTGGGGTGTGGACAGTGTCAGCCTTTGCAGTTCATCTTGGGGAGTGGAAGTGGGGGGAGTTCTCAGTGAATCGGAGTGTTGGGCAGTGGCCACAGGCCAGCCTCCATAGGGCTGTGGCCCCGGCCCCATTTTATGATGACCAATCATGGCCCCCACCCTAGGGGCCAAGCCCTGGGCTGCAATGACCCTGCCACTAATCAGGTGCAGTCATCCTGGACAAGTCACTTACTCTGTTTGGGTCTCCATGTGTTCATCTCCAAAATGGGGATAAGAACACTAGTGAGTGAGTTCATAGGTGACAGAGGCCCTGGTTTCAAATAGCGTGCCCCTTTGTCTCTGAAGTACATGCCTACCTCTCATGACCTCCTCAGTGACTCGTAACCCAGGACTCCAGAGAACCACCTTCCAGTGAAGGAGCAAGAAGAAAAAGCGGACATGTGTGAGAACATTCTGGTCCATGGCAGGGCTCATCCAGGCCATCTTTGAAGCTCTCTCCAAAGCAGAGTCAGGGCACAGAGGGGGCTAAGGAGGTAGGTGAGAGGAGAGCCAGCTTGGCTACCTCAGGAACTGGGAGGTGGAAGTGTACCTCCCTCTACCTCCCTTCACTGCCTGGGCCGACCCAGGCCACCTGCTCCCCAGCCCGGTGCTGGGATTAATCAGGGATGGATGGGAAGATATGACGAGGGGCTGCATTTTTCTCCCACACACCTGTGTTGAGAACCTGCTGTTGAGCACCCAGCACTGTGCAGGCTCCAGAGGGCGCCCAGCCAGGGTTGGGATTCCTGGGTCCCTGTGAGTCCCCCACACTTACCGGGCACCTATGTACCAGGCCCTGAGCAGGACTTTCATGCCCCAGATCTCCTGTAACAACTCTCGGCTTCCCACTGGCCAGGAGGGACCAGAGCACGTCCCCGGCCCTGGCATGGTTTGGTCTGCCACAGGCACCTGGCGTCAAGTGTGGTCACACTCACTGCACACTTGGCAGGGCCCTGTGCCAGGCCTGGGTATTCTGTCCAGGTAGCCATGCAGCCAACAGCCATTATATTCTGATGTGCTCCCACCTTCAAGGAGCTTACAAGACAGATGGGGACCAGCGAAGAGGCAAAGGGACAGGCTACATGTTCAGGACCGCTCTCCTTGTATTCCCTGTGCAGCGGGGAGCCACTGACGGCGTGTGAGCTGGGCGGCGTGCTCAGAGCTGGGAGAGGGCAGAGGATGGGCTGGAGAGGGGACACTCAGGGAAAATGCCAGTTACTTGACGTGGGGCCTGCATCATTGGCAGAGTCCCAAGGAGACTGAGTTTCCCCGGGGGAGGCTGTTCACAGTTGACAGAGGCCCTGATGCAGTGAGGATTAGGAGAAAACCAGGAGAGTACCCCTGCTGCTGATTGGCTGTTTGGCCCTTGGATGCTCCAGAGTCTGGGGGTGTTTGTTCTTCTTTCCAGGCCAGTAGGGAAAGAAAACTGGTGGGATTCAGGTTATACTGAAGAAAGACCTCCCCCACCTGCATCATATAGTTTCACCCCTACCCAGTCTACCTGTCGGTTTCTGCTGGGGCAGAGGGCCAGAACTTTCTGGCCATCAGGGGAAATTGCCCTTCCACCACAGTATTCATTAGTGGCTGGACCCTCACTCCTCTAGGAAGGGGCTCCTTTTCCAGATGGACTGTGTCCTGTGTGGGATGGCTATTCTTATGTCACCATCTTCCATACTGTAGCCCTCTTCAGGCCGGAGTCCTACTGTCTGAGCCCCTTGTTGGGAATGAAGGAGCTGCCTCGCCGGGGCGGGGCAGGCAGCTGGAGGATGGGCTGGGGTGGTCAGGAGTTCAGTTTGGGACTGGCTGGGTTTGCAGTGCCTGTTAGACGTGCAACTGAGGATGACCCAGGAACACTGCGGAGGGGAGGGGAGGAGCCCTCAGCCTGCCCGAGGCCTCATGCTGAAGGCCTCCACTGATGGGGAGCTCATCACTTCTAGAGACAACCCACCTGCTCTCAGATAGCTAACATTAACCCAGAAATCTTTCACGGAGGATTTTCCTCTTTCAAGGAGGATGGGGAGCGGAGGGGAGGAGCACACCCAACAGTCGTTCAGGTATTCGAAGATATTTAAAGATATTTGGTCCTCAGGAGTCTTTCTCCTCCCGAGTGAACACTCCCCACTCTCCTAGCTATGGTCTGCAGGCAGCACGCCGCCCTGCCTTTTTGTTCCCTTTCCCCAGGGTGTGGCAGTGATGTAACCAGGGTCTGGGGTCTCAGACCTGTAAGAACTTGTTTGGTCCCACGAGAACCACTCTCAAATGTGCTAAGCTCCAGGGTTTGTGGCGGAGTATGGGGGGGGGGGCAGGCAGGGAGGCTGATGAGGATGGTGGGAATCAACTGACACCTCTGTTTTCTTAGCTGATAAATGGGAACAACAACATCTTATGTGAGAGGCAGAAAAGCATCTGTCCCCAGGCTGCCCGGGCAAGTGGCTCCACCTCCTAGCTTGGTGACTTAGACAAGTTAACTGTGCCTCAGTTTCCTCCTCTGTAACATGAGAATAGCAGTTGTACCTGCTGCCTAGGGTTATTGTGAGGATGAAATGAAATTAGAGCGGTGCTTGGCGGGGTGTTGGGATCCCATAGAGGAGCAGACAGACAGAAAGAAATGCTGTGGTTCTTCAGTCTTTGCCTAGCACCCTCCCCCCAATTCTCTTTCTGTCTCTGTTTCTGTGGCCCTTCAGGTATGGGGGGGCCACCCCCTTGAGGACAGCCCTGCCCACTCACGCCCAGGTGGACCGGCCAGGCTGCATAGCTGGAGTTACTCAGCCCAGCACCCCCAGGGCTGGGAAAGGCGCAGGAGGGGGTGGGGTGGCTATTGGGGAAGCCTGGGTGGGCTGCCTGGGCCTGCTTTCTTCCCTCTGCTCAGGCCTGGCCCTGTGGGGCGTGTCTCTCCCCCACCCCACCCACAGGAACAGGAGCGTATTTGGGCCCAGGGAACATAGGATCACCCATGCCTGAAAGCTTAAGCCTTTTGGAGGTCACATGCCACCCAAACCTACTCAGGTCAACTTTGGGTCCTAAATCTGGCTGAGGGGAGGGGTGGGGCCTGAGGGGGGCTCTAGTCTTTTGGACTGAGATCTGTGGTCCATGACCCCTGAAGAGGTCGTGGATAGAACTGCATCCCAATGTTATTAATTCCCTTTGTAGCCCCATGTATTTTTTAAATTTTATTTCCCCCTCCAGCTTTACTGAGATATAATTGACAAATAAAGGAGTCCCATATAGTTTTATCTTATGCATTGAAAAAGTTTTTTTGTTTTTCGTTTTTTTTTTTTTTTGGTGAGGAAGATTGGCCTTGAGCTAACATCTGTTGCCAATCTTCCTCCTTTTTTTTGGTGAGGAAGATTTGCCCTGAGTTAACATCTGTCACCAATCTTCCTCTTTTTTTTTCTTGAGGAAGATTCGCCCTGAGCTAACATCTGTGCCAATCTTCCTCTATTTTGTATGTGGGTCACTGCCACAGCATGGCTGCCGCAAGTGGTATAGGTCTGCACCTGGGAACCAAACCTGAGTTGCCAAAGTGGAGTGCGCTGGACTTAACCACGAGGCCATGGGCTGCCTGGAAAAAGTATTTTTGTGAACAGGCCACAGGTTTCCCAGGCTGCAAAAGGGGCCTATGACTGGAAACTGGTTCAGAGCCCTGACCTCATCCTCCATCCCACACCCATGTGGGGCCCTGTTCCAGGGGACGAGGAGCCTCAGTTGCAGACCCGCAAGGAGACAGGCACTGGGACGGTCTTACCGAGCCCCAGAGAGCAGCGTGCCCAAGCTGGGCAGTAGCCACAGCCCCCTCCACTGAGGGCCGGCTGGACGCGCATCCACGCGCCCATGCGCTGAGGCCCCCGACAGCCTTGTGCACGGCTGATCCTGTCTCCATACTGTGCTGAGAAGCTGAGTGCCTCAGGGAGGGGTTGACTCTAGCTGGGCAAAGCACAGGGTTCAACTGCAAATCTTTGTGCCTCAGTGAAAAAGAAGAATTACTTAGAACAAGTACTATAGCAAGAACTCCAAAGGCTCTGCTCTTCCGACTGCCGTTGTATTAGGGAAGGTTTTCTGGGGAGGGGACCTTGGGAGGGAAAGGACAGGGTGGGAAGAGAACAGACAGGGGCTGCTGGACTAGGGAACTGGTGTGCAAAGGCCCGGGGCAGGGCTGGCTGAGCAGGGAGGGAATGGGTGACATCAACTCTAAAGAAGGCCTTTCTTTAAGTGGCAGGACTGAGGGGCAGGGCACTTGCTCGGGGCACCCATGAGGGAGCCAGTAACAGCATCAGAGTCAAAGTGACATGATAGTGTGGGAGCACCCTCGCTGCAGAACTGGGGAGAAGGTGTTCTGGGCAGAGGGACCAGATGGAGCAAAGGCCCAGAACTGTGAATGCGTCCGGCCCAGAGAATGGACTATGTGGCTGGAGGGACTAGAAGGGGCCAGAGTGGCAGGGTCTGAGGCTGGAAGGACAAACTGATCCACCTCTGGTGCCAGGCTCAGGGATTTGGCGTCCACTCTGTGGTCAGTAGGGGTTGGGTCTGTATTTTAGACAGAAGGACTGCCCTGGCAGCTGTGCAGAAAAAGTATTAGGAGGGAGAGACAGAGTCCAGGTGTGGGGTCAGCTGTGGTGGGGGACACGAGAGCTGTGGGTTGTTTCAGAGAGCGTCAAGAGGACTCAGTGGCCAGCTGGATGGGGGAGGCTGCAAGAGGTAGAGACGCAGGGCCTCCAGGGTTTCCAGCCTGGGTGAATGGATGGACTCTGGAGAGAGAAGGCAGAGATGTTTTCCCTGGGTGTGTTGAGCCTGAGGTCTTGGTGGGCATCCAGGGAGTCCTAAAGAGTCTGCTCTAGATTCCTCAACCTCCCCCTAGGATTCCCAGGGACGGTGAAAAGTGTGGCTCAGGAGGAAGTTGGGTCTGGCATGGTGGGCTCTCAAGAGGGGCCTGCAGGGGCATGTGGTCTTGCCTGGGCAGTTTCTAAGTGGCAGAAGGGGCTATGGCAGGGCCCTGGGGCTCCTCCCTCAATTGGTAGGGGAGGAGCTGGTGAGAGCTGCTCCAGGACACAGATTAGAGGAGATGGGGTCAGGCTAGGACATTCTGGAAAGCTGTGGTTTGGGACTCGGTCTGCATTTTCAGTGATGGTGAGCTCAGTTCCCTCACTGTGACCCACTGGCAATGGGTCAGGGGCAGGACAGGGACGTCACTCCTGCAGGGCAGTGCTGTCCACTCTGGGGGCCCAGTGGGCAGCTTGGGAGCTGTGCTTGTCTCCTTGGAGTCCCTCTAGCCCATCGGGTCCTCCTCCCTTCCCTCCTTTCTCAGGCTGAAGCACCCGGCCAGCCCTCTTAGGAGTCAAGTCAAAGCCCGTGCTGGTGTCCGACCCCAGCCCCTGGCCCCGCTCCAGCTGATCTCGGAAGTACCACTTTCCTTCAGTGCCCTCACACTAGCCTGTGAGGGAGATGCTGGGTCCCCCCATTTCACACTGCAGGAAACAGAGACTGAGGCACTTGTCCCACATCTCAGAGGCTGACTCACTCCCTGAGCGACAGGAGGGAGGTGGGACTGTGAGCTCCAGATGGACCCCTGGGCTTGCTAGGGTGGCCTCAGAGACCCCCAGCATTGGTCAGTCTTTCAGGCTGGCCTTCAGACACCTGCATCACTTGAGTGCATTCGAGGGTCCCCGGGAGCAGCTGGTGCAGGTGAGGGAAGGGAGAAGGAAGGAGTGCATCCTGCTGCAGAATGGGCTCCACCACAGCCCACCACATTTCCCGCCTAGCAGCCTGCTGTGGGGCCCGAATGAGATCATGGAGACCAGGCCCCCAGCCCAGCATGCAATAGCCTCTGGGAGATAACAGCCTGACCTTGTGGGCCCTCCCTCCCCTTCTGTCCTGTCTCCAGGGCCCAGGAGTTGAAGTCCATCTCTAACCTGCTCTAACCTCGCTTGGGTAGTGAGAAGAAGATGTGGCAGGGTGGGCTGGCTGCCCTTAAAGCAATTCCCAGCCCCAAAGGCTCGCTGTCATGGCCTCCTGATGGAAACTTCTGTGTGCTCAGTGCAGCTCACCTCAAGCAGGCATCAGGGAGATGCCTTGCTAACCTTCGTGAGGGGTGAGGGGCAGATCGCCTGGACCCTCCCAGAGGTACACTTGGTTTGAAAGAGGATGCTTGTTAACCACAATGGTTTTCTGTTGCTGAAATTTCAGGCAGCCTAACTAAGTGAAGCAACCAAAATGTAGGCAGGTGAAGACCAACTCTGTTTTATTTTGGGGAAGGGGGAAGGGTAATGGCTAGGCTGGTTCTCCCTACCTGGGGTCTCCTGGGAGACAGGTGGGGGATAGAGAGCTGGTTCCCCTTCCTGTGTAGCCTGGGGGATGGGGTGGGACGGGTGGTGGAGGAAAAGGCTCAGAGCATCCCCAGCAGCTCCAGCACCAGGAGGAGGGTCAAGAGAAAACATGGAGGGGCTGTTGGAAAGAAGGGGGCGGGAGGAGAGGGGGACCTCAGAGCTGGAAAAGTGATTAGCAGCTTTGATGAGACTGAAGTCAGCCCCGGGGCAGCACAGGGGATGAGAAGAGCTGTTATTTGCAGAGAGCAGACAAAGATGGCCACTGGGCCGGCCACCCCCAGAGACAACCAGATCACAGGGGGTACAGGCTGGTCCCCAAGCCCTAGGGACAGATGCTTCTCATGGGGATTGGGGTGGGACTGAGTCTGCAGATAAAACGTGGGGACCTGTGTCCTGGGTCCGGCTCCCAGTTCCCCAGGACCTTCTGCAGGAGGGGGGGAGTCCAGGAGCCACCCCGCCCCCGGGTAGTCGTGGGCCGTTTGATCAGTGAGTGTGTAAATCGGGATTTTATGGATCGCTTATTCACTGCTGGAGCTGGGGCCCCCAAATTCCTCTGTGCCCCAGAATGCTTGATCTGGTCCTGAGCTTTCCCCTGGGAGGGGAGGGAGGACAGCTCCCCCCAGGCCCCCACCTCTCCTGCTGTGTCTCCTCCCAAGGCCCCAGGCTTTGTCACTGCAGGTTGAGCAGTTCAAATGTGCTAATACACTCCCTGGGGGCCGCTGGGCAGTGGGACTTAACCTCCAGTGCTGTGATTGGCCAGAGAGACCATGGGAGGGGGGCTTATGGCAGCAGCTGGGATTGTGTGTGTGTGTGTGTGTGTGTGTGTGTATGTGTGTGTGCACGCATGTGCGCCTGTCTGAGGGGAGGGGGTGGGGGGGTCCATTCTGCTCAGACCACTGGGCAGAGACAAAGGACCTTCATCTAGCCTGGAACAAGGATTAAACCCAGAACAAGCCAGGTCCCTACCTGGTCGAGCTGGTTAGGGAGCCCACCTGTCCATCTTTGCATCCTCTTGTTACATCTTGACATGGTGGGGCCTTATTCAGTGTGGGCTGAATGGTTGGATGGATGAGTGGCCGCATGAGTGGCTGAAGGTTTAACTCGGGTTGTGTCTGCTGGAATAACCCAGCACCTACTAATTCCTAAATCTCCCCCTAAGATTCCTAAGTCTCCCCACTCCCTCACTGAGACTCTCTTTAGCCCAGGCCTGGCTGACACAAGGCTGGACATGAGGGACCGGCCAGGCCTCGGGGGACACAGCTGTGACCCCCGGACTCTGTTGCCACTTGAGAGTGCTTTCACTGTGGTCACGTTCCTCCCCGCCGGCCCCCATCTGTCTTTGGGATTTGATGAGGATGAGGATGGTAGGTGATGGGGGAGGGGTGTTGAGCAGCTGATGGGGGAGGGAAGGAAGCACAGCCTGAAGGGCCAGATGACAAACTGCCCTGTCCTACCGTCCTCTCCTCCTCTTCAGCCTGCCCCTCCTCTCCTGCCCTGGACTTGAGGGCAGCAGGCAAGATGGGCTGGGCTGGTGGGGAGGGGGTTGGTCCAGCTAGCCCGCCCTCCTTCCCTGGCTCCTGGGGAAGCTGGAGCCCAGCCTGGCGTAAAACTCCCTAGGAATCCTAAGGAAAGGAGTCTGAGTCCAGGGACGTCTACCTGGTGACCCTAAGAAGCAAGGCTCCATTCAAGTTCAAGAGAAAGCTGCGGAGGCTCCGGTGGTGGTGGGGAGCACACTGGCTGCGGAAGGAGCCTGCCTGGGGTTAGAGCAGCGCTGTCCAGTAGAACCTTCTGCAGTGTCTGCACTGTCCAGTACGGTAGCCACTACCCCACGTGACTACTGAGCGCTTGGAGTGCAGTTCATGCTGCTGGGGAACTGAATTTTAAATTTAACTTTAATAATAAATTTAAAAAATAATAAATAATTTAAATTTTAAAATAATTGATAAATTTTTAATGAATTTAAATTTAAATAGCCACCTGTGGCTAGCAGATGCAATTCAGACAGCACAGGATTGGAGGCTGTGTTCAGGGGTGGAAGGCAAGCTCTTGGGTGCAAACCCCATTGGGTGCAAACCCCATTGTGGCTGTGTGGCCTGGGGCAGGCCTCTTCCCTCTGCAGTCTGTCGGACCCCTGCCCCAGTGTGGATCATGTGCATTTTGGGACTCATCTGCGCCTGTGGGTGGCTGCGCTGCCCTTAAGAGGTCCTGGGTCACAAAGGGGCCAAATACCCAGGGACAGACCAACAGCCCAGAGTGGGAAAGGAGTGGCTGTATAGACTCTAGACTTTGAGGCATCTTAGGAACTTCCTTGGGGCTGTCAGTCTTAGAAGGCTTCCTGGAAGAGGGGGCTGTGGGGCAGCCTTGGGCTGGAGCTGAGCGATGAGCCAGGGATGGATGGAAGGGCCGAGCCTGAGAGCCCAGCCCAGGGAAGGCCCTGTGTTTGGCGACCAGGCACTGTGGCCAAGGCTGGGGTAGGGAGGGGCTGGCAGAATGGACTGAGAGTCCCAGCTTCTCCCCTACTGGCTGTTATAACCTTGAGAGAATCGCTCCCCCTCTCTGAGCTTCCGTTTCCTCTCCTGTCTAATGGGGAGAACATGCCTATCTGGCAGGGAAGTTGTGAGGGTGATTTATGAAATCACAGGGGGTATTTATGAAAGTTCTTTGCACACACTAGAAGGCAGGGAGCAAGGGAAGGTTTATCCCCAAGGGTCCTGGGCCCCTGGCCTGGCCTCTCAAGACAACAACAGATGGTCGCAGCTTGTCTGTGGCCCTGACCGCGACACAGGCAGGGATTTCTGCACTCTCCCCTCCCCCCAGCGTGTGTGAGCACAAGGCCCAGATGGGGGCCGCTTGGCCAGCCTCACTCAGGCTCACCTCCTGCTGTTTGGCATTTGACATATGAGGAGTCCAGGGTCAGAGCACCCCCCCTGCCATCCCAGAGAGGAGCCAGGCTGGCGGGGAGGCCTCATTCCCTCTAGGAGGCAGGGTCCCAAGGGTCCTGATCTTTTTACCATGTGTCCGGTGGCCTTTGATGGGAATTCCAGTGCCCCTTTATCCTCTCCCAGAGGCCCGACTGGGGGAAAAGAGAGAAGGAGAAAGATTAAAAAGAAAGGGAGGCCAGGTGGGGTCCCTGGGGGCTGGGGTGGGCAGTTTCCTCTGATGTTCACAGACACAAACTCCCCCTCCAGGAGCACCCTTCCCTGTCCACTCCTGAGGGAAATCCTGGGCTTTGCCTCTTGCCACCCTCACCATCTCATGCAGGCTCAAATTTAGTCACCCTGACTTTTTTTATTATTTGGACACAGAGGCAATTTTAAGCCTCTTTGCTCATCTATCCATCCATCCACCCACCCCCCCACCCACCATCCATCCACCCATCCACCCACCATCCATCCATCCATCCACCCCCCCCAACTACCCGTCCACCTGTCCATCCGTCCACCCACCCATCCATCCATCCATCCATCCATTCTACAGTCCATTAAGAACTCATTGTGTGCCAGGCACTGTCCTAGGTGCTTGGAATATGACAGTGAACAAAGTCCCTGCTGTCATGGAACTTTCTAGTGGACACAAGACAATAAAGTAACTAGTAGGTGAGATTTATGACAAGTCCTACAGAGATCATCAGGTTGAGGGGACAGTGTCTGATGAGGTGACGGTTGAGCAGAGACCTGAAGTGAGGGTGTGAGCTGTGCAGAGGGCTGGGGGAAGAGTGTTGCAGGTACAGAGTGTAGCAAGGGCCCCCGAGGTGCGAGCAAGCCTGATGTGGGGGGAGCAGTGAGGAGGCCAGTGTGGCTGGAGGGGAGGCCCAGAGGTAAGGGGAAGCAGATCTTTAGGAACTGGTAGGCCACTGTGAGGACGTGGGCTCTTATTCTGAGTGAGATAGGGAGCCACTGGAAGCTTCTGGGTAGAAGAATGACATGATCAGACAGGTTTTCAAGGGTCATCGTGGCTCCTGTGTTGAGAATAGAGAGTGGGGGACAAGGGTAGAAATGGGGAGGTGGGACAGGAAGCTACTGCGTTTAGCAGGTGAGGGATGTCATCGCGAGAGGTGGTGAGAAGTGGTTGCAGTTTGAATAGATTTTGAAGCCAAGGCTGATCTGATTTGCTGGTCTGAGGTGTGGAGAGAAGTTCGAGATGACCCAAGGTTTCTGGCCTGAGCAACTAGAAAGCATGAAGCCACCATTTCCTGAGAGGGGGAAGACAGGGAGGGGTAGGTGGGAGCGGCAGTGAGGAAGTCAGAAGTTTGATTTTTGGACACGTTAGTTATGCCAATTAAACATTCCAGAGAACGTGTCAGGAAGAAAGTTAACTATGCCAGTGGGGAGTCAAGGGAGAAACCCAGACTGGAGAACTTGGTTCAAGAATTCTCAGTGTACAGACGATGGTCAAGGCCACAAGACTGGATGGGGTCTCCTCGGAGTTAGTGTGGAGAGAAGGATCTGAAGACTGAGCCCCCGGCTCTGCAAGGCTCCGAGGGGAGGGTGTGAAAGGAGGGTAGCGAAAGAGGCTGAGGAGGAGAGGGGGCTGGGAGCCCAGTGAAGAACTTTCAGGAAGGAGGGTGATCAGCTGAGTCCAGTGCTGCTTAGCTAGGGTGAGGACTGGCCATGATTTAACCGCGTGGTCATGCACACGGGTGGCTGGAGTGCTGTGTGTGAAAGCCTGGCTGGAAGGGCTCAAGAGAGAATGGAAGGGGAGGAATCAGAAATAGCAGTAGAAGTAACTTCTAGACTTCTTGGTTTTTGTTTTGCTAAAAAGCAAGCGGAAAGCAATAGGGTGTATTGGAGGGGAATCAAGAGATTATTTCGAGCTTTCCCCCCGCCAAAGATGGAGAAATAACAGCATGTTTGTGGGCTGATGAGTATGATCCAGTGGAGAGGGGGAAAGTACTCCTGCAAGAGCGGGGAGAATTGAGGGAGCAGCATCCTTGAGTGTGAAAGGAGATGGAAGCAGAGCACAACAGGAAGAACGCGCTTGCTGTCAGGAGGGACTTTCTCCAGCTTGCCCAAGAAGGCAAGGGGTCAACGAGGGCTAGAGTGGCTGGGGAGGATGCGAGAAGGAGGCAGGACTCACTGTGGCCTTGAAGGATAGGAAAGAGCTGGCAGAGGGAGGGCATTTCTGATGGGCAGAATTGCATGAGCAAAGGCATGTGGGCCGGAATGATTGGGGCTGATTTTTTCTAGATTTCTTTAGGCCCTGCACCTGGAGCGGAAAGCTGGCTTGCATTGTGTAGTCGGAGGGATCAGAGAGACCTATGATGTGCACAGACAGTAAACAGAGGACAAGCCCCAAATTTGCCCCAGGACATGAAGAGAATCCCCCCAACAGTGACCACACCTGTCCTGACCATTCCCATGCTTCGGAGCCCAAGCACACGGACTGTCCTCATCTTCCTGTGCTCCCCCCCTCCCCCTCCCAGCTCCAAGTTCTGCATCTTTTCTTGCCAGAGTGAGTTTAGAGACAGGGAAGGAGAGGGGCAGACTTCTCTCCTCAGGGGTCTGCCCTCAATTTGTGTCCTTGCCTTACCACAGCCTGTGGGGGTGGGAAAAACACTGGCCAGAGGGAGGAGGTCCCATTTCTGACCTTGGGCGAGCAGCATCTCCTGTCTGGGATGCAGTTTTATCATCTGTAAATAGTATCTATCAGGTGGGGTGTTGTGGGCAGTGAGTGAGTGACGACATGGACGTGCCAGCACACCCTGCTCGGCCGGTCCCTCATCTTCTCACCGACCTCAAGTCCATGCACTTACCCCAGTGCTTCCCATCCTCAGAGACTCATAATAGGTGCTGCCTGATCCCCCCTCTGAAAATAGCTTCAACCATCTCGGAACTTCCAGAATTCATTCTTTTCTTGTCTCTCTTTCTCTTCCTCCCTCTTTTTCTTTCTTTCTTTTGGCTGTGATCACTTTTCCCTTATCTTTCCTGTTAGACGAGAGTCCCTGAGGCTGGGTCCCAGTTTGATCCAGTTTTGTATCCCTAACAGCTGACACTTGGCGTCCGGCATGCTGAAGATATCTCGAAAGTGTCTGCTGGCTGGAAACCAGACCAGTACCTGCAGAAAACGGGCTGCAGCCCCTGCCATGCAGAGTTTTGCAGCCACCTCTCTGGCCTCCTTTGGTTCATCCCCTAAACATTTATTGAGCCCTACTCATGTTGGGCCCTGTGCCAGGCCTGGGGGTCCCCCAGGCAGGGTTCTGGGGGTCCAGCTGTGCTGGGGGCTGCTCGCTGGCCTGGACTGGAGGAAGAGGTTTCTGTGTGGTGGGTATGGGGCTGTGGCAGTTGACTCCTTCTCAGAGTCCTCTTGTCGCCCTTCCCTCTCCTCTCCTCTTGCAGTAACTGAGGGCTGGCATGAGGGGCAGGGCCCAGTGGATGGGGAACAGTCCTGTTCAAGCTCTGCCAGGCGGCCAGAGACCCCCTGGGGAACCAGTTGTGAGCAGTAGACAAAAAGCCTGGGACAAAAGGCCTGTGGGAGCCGCGGTGAATAGATTAATGAGATTTCCATACGAGGCCCAACAATGGGATTCTCCACTCCAGCCCCTTTGTCCCGGCAGAGATAATGGAGCAGAGGAGCAGGCCTGGGAGGGCCGCATCGCCCCTTCTCTGCTCAGGCCCAGAGCTGCCACACAGCTGCCCCTCCTTCCCTGCCCCGCCCCCAACCCTGTTTGGCGAGTCCCCTCCCTCCCCGTGGGTAATGGAATTCTGAATCATAGAATTTCTGTATGATAGAGAAGGGGTGTTAGGGGCCTCCTTAGGAAGTTGGAGGGGGGCATCGACACTGCATGGTTGGGGTCCCTTCCCACTGCATCCTGTATACAATTTACTTTAAAGGGTTCCAAGTGAGAGAAAAGTTTGGGGTCCACCATCCACACCAACTGTCTCATTTGACAACTGAAGAAAGTGAAGCTTAGCAAGGTTAGGTGTCGTGCCCATGGTCACGGTGACAGCTCAGGGTGTTTGCTGCCGTGGGATGCCAGGGTGGATGGAGGAGGAGTGTCTGAGGCCTGTGTGAGGGACAAACACACTCTTCCTGTGTGTCTCTCCTTTTCTTGCACACTGCTTCACTTCTGACACCAGATGTGTGGGTTTTCCACACGTCAACCAATTCTGCCACACCAGCTGGGGGTCCTACAAACTTAACTCAATTCTGACACTATCTAGGTGGAGATAGCGTCAGATCCCACAGGTTAAGGGCTCGGTCCCACAAGACTGCCCCCGCTTCAGAGGCCAATCGCAAGGCCATGTTGTTATCTGTGCTTCTGACCGATGGGCTATAAGTCAGAGGTTTCCATGACTCCCTCTTCAGGTTCAATTAATTGGCTAGAGCAGCTCATGGAACTCAAGAAACCAGTTTAGTGGTTTATTATAAAAGGATATAATTCAGGAACAGTGAGATGGAAGAGATGCACAGGGCAAGGTATATGGGAAAGGCACTGAGCTTCCATGCCCTCTCCAGGCCCCACCCTCCCAGCACCTCCACGTGTTCACCAACCCAGAAGCTCTCCAAACTCGTCCCTTTGGGATTTTGTGGAGGCCTCATTATACAGGCATGACTGATTAACTCACTAGCCTTTGGGGATTGAAGTCAGTCTTAGCCCCTCTCCTTTTCTGGGAGGTGGGAGGGGATATAGGGTGGGCTGGAAGTTCAACCCTCTAATCATGGCTGGTTCCCCTGGCAACCAGCCTCCATCCTTAGGTTACCTAGGAGCTTTCCAAAAATCACCTTATCAATATAAACTCAGGTGTGGTTGAAAGGGGCTTGTTATGAATAACAAGACACCCATTTCACCTTTCTTTCTCTGAAGCTATTTCAGGAACTGAGGACAAGAGATGAAATGTAACGAAAGATGCTCCCATTGCTCTTATTGCTCCAGAAATTTCAAGGGTTTTGGGAGCTGTGAGCCAGGAACGGTGAAGACTAAACATACATTTCTTATCATAAATCACACAATCACAGCCTGTGTTAGGCCCCATGCATGGGGTGCCCTGGGCATGGCCCACAAGGATAGAACAGGTCCACGAGGACTGAAATCGGCGCATTGAGTCTTTTGGCCACTTGTGATGGCCGAGTCACTTGTCTTGTGGACCCTGGAAGACTTCCTAAAAATGAGGGGAGGGGTTTAAGGAATTCTTTTTTTTTTCTTTTTTGTGAGGAAGACTGGCTCTGAGCTAACATCCATTGCCAATCCTCCTCTTTTTGCTGAGGAAGATTAGCGCTGAGCTAACATCTGTGCCAGTCTTCCTCTGTTTTGTATATGGGACGCTGCCACAGCATGACCTGACGAGGGGTGCGTAGGTCCGCACCTGGGATCTGAACCCACAAACCCTGGGCCGCTGAAGTGGAGCACCCGAATGTAACCGCTACGCCACCCAGCCGGCCCCCAAGGAACTCTTTACTCACCCTTCCACCCAGTAATCTCCCTGTTGCTATTTCTCCATCCCCTGTGAGTTTGAAGGACTGTACTCTGGGGCTGCAGTGAAGCAGAGTCCAGCCTCCTCTGTGTGGGAGGGCCCTTGGCCTTTGTGGGTCTGCACAGAAAGAGCTGCTTCAGGAGCTCGGCCTTGCTCCCCAGATGGCACAGTTGCCACAGTTGCGGAAAGTTGCTTTTTCTCCAGGGTCCCAGCCACCCCCAGAGAAGGCCACAGACCCAAATAAGGAAGTCTGCCCAGCCTAAGGGTGCGAATGCTTATCAGATGGCAAGTTTGCAGGGAAGGGGACAGCTCTGCTTGTTTTGCAGTAAGAGGACACAAATTCTCCTGCCTGGGGAGGCATAGGCGACTTGGGATCCCCCAGGCAGTAGATGCTCCCAACTGCAGGTTTGAAGGGTAAATATACAGCACTGGAGGCAGAGCCGCATTCCCAGGCAAATACAGAAACACATTTCCAGAAGGCCAAGGAAATGAGCGCTGGTGTAGGCTGTGTCATGGCCTCAGGCTCTTCTCTGGCTGTGAGAACCAAAGACTGGACCAGGGAGGTAGTGCAGCCAAGAGGGAAGGGCCTGGGCTCTGTCATCAGACTGCTAGGGTCTGAATCCTGCTCCACTTATGTAACAGCTTATGGCGTTGGGGATGTATTAATGTCTCTGTACCTCAGTCTCCTCATCTGTAAAATGGGGATGATGACAATGGTGATGATCTCCCAGGGCTGTTGTGGGGGCTACGTAAGATCATGCGTGCGGAGCACAGAAAAGGGATGGGCTCTGCCCCTAGTGCTGGGCTGCTGGGGAAATGGCTTGAGGACCGGTCTGTCTTACCAGAGCTGGAAGGACCCTCACCCACAGAACATTCTCCAAGTTCCCCCAACCCCAAGGGGAAGTGACTTGTTCAGTCACTCAGCAAGGCTGGGCAGCTGCTTGGGTTCTTAACTATAGCATTTATCATACATACTACTGTGTACCCCACGCTGGACTACATACTTTACATACGCTCTTTTTAAAATCCTCACGGCCACTCTTCAAGGCCTATGTTATGCCCTTTAACAGACAGAGAAATTGAGGTTCACTGAGATCAGGCAACCTGCCCGGGGTCACACACTTACACATAGTAAGTAAGTAAGTAAAGTAAGTAAGTAAGTACGTATGTATGTACGTAAGTAAGTAAAGTGTCTGAGCCTGGATTCAAACACAGGTCTCTCTGACTCAAAGCCCACACTTTCCTCCAGGTTCGGGGGGCCTTTCCTCACCTCCAGCTCAGCTGATGGAGGGGACTGGAGGGTGGCCTGTGAACCTGGGAGGGAGGCAGGGGTCCCTCTCCTGGGGAGATCCCTCCAGGTGCAGGAGGCTGAATGGCAGGAGCTTGTGGGCTGGGCCACGGGCAGGCCCAGGGTCTCTGTGTAGGAGCAAGAGGGCTGTACCTGGCCTGGGGGTGGGGGCAGGAAGACAGCCTGCTTTACCCCCTGACCTCCCCCACCCCAGCCCTTGGTGGGCTTGGGTGTGTCAGGAAGCACAACTGAGACTGCACTTAAAGCTTGAGAGAGACAAAGTGTGTATATGTAAGTGTACGTGCACAGACACATGCACGTGTCCCTTCAGCTGTGCACATCTGTGCATATTCCCAGTGGGACATGCATGCACGCGGGTGTGTCCTCGGGCTCACGGGGGCCAGCATTCTTCATCTGTGCATAGGTCAGGCAACTGCACCTCCCTCTCCCTCAAATTCTGTCCTCCTCTCGCCCCCCCCCCTTGGGTTGTTCAGTTGAGCTTGATCAGTTCTGGACAGACCTTTGTTCTTTGGAAGAGGTGAGAGGAAGTCTCGAGTGCTATGCGACTAAGTTCAGCAGAACTTGCTGACCTGGTCCCCTGCTCCCCAGTTAGACCACTAAAGTACCTCTAGCAGAGGCCAGATCGTGAAGGAGAATGGGAAGAGAGATGGGCTGCTAGCTAGTGGGGGACTCAGGGTCAAGGAGGTCTTTTTGAAGATGGGAAAGAATTAAGCTTGTTCTGAGGAGCCAGGACACCATGGGGGGAGGAATAGTTAACTGATGGGGCAAGATCCCAGCCTGGGCCAGGATGGGGTCAAGGGCTAGGGTGGATGGACCCTCAGGCCTCCTGGACTGCAAAGTGGATGCAGAGGAAGACAAAAGGCCAGAGGTGAGGGAGATGTGCCCCTGGCTAAAATGGAAGAGAATTACCTGGAGTAGAAGGGCCAGTGTCTGACGGGATTGAGGGTAGGGATCACATGGGCTGGCTGAGCTGCCAGGGACAGGTCCCCTCCAGGGAGGGGCTAATCTTGGAGTAGCAGCAGAGAGTGGGTGTGAAGCTGGGAGGACAGGTTTGGAGGGCTGAGGTGCGTTCCTAGAGCCCAGTCACTGAGGTGGGGAGTTTCAGTGATAACCAGAGTGTGTGGTCACCAGAGTGAGGGTGGGGACTTAAGTGAAGACTGCTGCAGGCCAGGGAGGAGCTGGGTGGGAGGGGCAGGGAGGACGCCACAAAACAGCGAAGAGGAGCAGAGGGTCTGGCAGGGGTGAAGAAAGTGCCTGTGGACAAGTCTAGATCCAGAGCCTTCTTGACTGTGTCTGTGTCCTTTTGGGAGGGGTCACTCTTTCCCCCCAGCATGCTCAGTTTAATATGCTCAGGAAAAGTGCTATTATCATCAGGTCAAATCTCTTTTTTCTGTATTTATTAAGGAGCCAAAGCACAGATAATAGTAAATAGGAAAAAATGGATTTGGGGTGCATGTCATAACAGTATTTGCATTTGTATAACATTGGCGTTACCTCCCATGACCCTGCAGCCAGAACCACTCGTGGTTTCTGATGTCCCAGGAAATCAGCCCCTCCAGGGAATGCCTCTGTCCTTTGGCGACACCTCTCAGCAGGTGCTGGAGAGCTGTGTATCTGCCTCTGCAGACCTCTCACACTCAGCTCTGTTGTCCCTGCTCTGCCCTCTTGCCATCGGTGGCCAGGATCACCTCTCGGAGGTGAAACAACCTCACGAACTCTCCTTTCTAAGCTTTAGTGTGTGTGGCTCAGGCCTTCCCTAGGCAGTGGGGATGAGAGGATCGTTTTCTTTTCAAAGAGTGTCCTTTCCCTTTGATGTCAGGTCACAGCCATAGAAGGTAGTGAGATCAACAGAGGTGGCGCCGTCACAAGCTGCTGCAAGGAAGGGCAACTGTGAACCCGAGAAGCGACTTGGTTATTTTCAGCCTCTTCTTCTACCACTCCCCCCACTTCCAAGGCTCCAGTGATCCTTCCAGGCTTGCAATGTATGGTTAGGTAGGTTGCACACTGCACTGTGAGCCTTTCTTCTAAAGGGGCACGCTTCACCCTACAGACATGGTAATTTGTAGATTTATTATGACAATTTTCCAGAAGGTGGCAGTAAAGTGTCTTGAGGAGGGGAATAGGGCATATGAGCTCGCACAGCCCTGGCTTTCTGAATGCATTGTGCTCTGCACCTTTGAAAGTGCTGGAACCCTCTAGCCTGTCTGGCCAACTTGGTTTCTCACCCTTCAAAGTCGAGTAGACGCCACTGCCCTGTGATGCCTTCTTAACCACATGTGGCATGTCCCCTGAGCCCTTGGCACACACCTCTATTTTCCCACCTCACAGAGGATATCGTCTGTCTCCTCCACCTGGCTGGACCATCCTATTCACCTTTCAATCTGCCCCCGTGCCTAGCACAGTACTTAGTATTTGCTCAATAAAAATTTGTTGGGGAAAGAATACTGAACCTGTAAGTTTGTCTTATCAAAAGCTTAGGTTTGAGAAATAATCATCAGCAAAAACCATGTCTGGCATGCCATGGGTCAATTTAGTCTTTGTGATTTTATCCCCGGATGAGGCCAACCCATGGGAGCCGACTGCTGCTCTATAGGCCCTGAATCCCTTTTACCAGGGTTTGGCTTATGCCTTGAGTGGTGCTGAGGGACAGTGTAAGAAACAGCCGTGGGACATTTCTGCTGTGTTTATGGCATGGCTGTCTAAGAAGACACTGTTTATTACATCTCACAAGTGTGCCTCTTGAGGTCCATGAAAAAGTCGTATGACCTGTATGTCAGGAATATTTTTGCTTCTTTTGAGTATGGTGGTGTTTTTTACTTCACAAAGTGAGTTATTTGGTTACTGGGAAATTTGTGACCCACTTTCTATGATGTGTACTAACTTTCTCCCATCTTCTCTGGAATGTGATTTGTCTCTTCTAAATAACCATTGTTGTATTGTGGTGAAACACCTGTTGGGAAGGTGGCAGGTGGCAGCACCTCCCTGGGCACAGAGCCATCACATGCAAAGTTGGGTCCAGAACCCAGGTGCTCTGACTTCATCAGGCAGAGACTAAAAGAAACCAACTGGAAAGGATGTGAATGCTTCTGCGTCAGCCTGTGGGGTTTCTCAGGGACCATGAGGCACTGCCAATAGACACCCACATCTCTGACTTCAGGCCCCAAGAGGGCCCTGGAATCTCAGGGAAGACTGAGGTGAACCGAGCACTTAGGACTATCCAACTGCTGGGCCATTAGGTCAGGGGCCCTGGGCAGGCCTCGCTCATCTTTGCACAACTCTAGTGCATCTGTAGTGCCTAGACCATGCTGGGCATGCGGCAAACATCTGTTACTGAATGAACCCCACGTGGGTTTGACTGTTCCTAGGGCTGGGGTGTCTCACCCACTGCCTGGCCCTTCACTACACTAGGTCTGAAAGTAAGGGCTGTGTGTCCTGCCGGGCAGGGCTGGTGTGGCCAGCACAAAATAATAATCATTGTCTATAGGAAGTTAGGGCGAAATGTGTCATTTCCAGATCCCTCTTGGGTCTGAATTAAGTATTTTCAGATAACTTCAACCCTGGGACATGAGGGGCAAGGCAAGTATTGTGTATTTGGTGCCACAAGAAGGGTGCCCCAGGAGGGTGGAACGGTGGGTGGTGGACGCCAGAAACCAGCCTGTCCCAAGCTGCAGTCGAAATGAATTGGCCTGTGGCTGGCGTCGGTGGGTCCCAAGGCTGTGCAGGACCTCACGAGCCGCTTCTCTCTCTTGCCTGCAGCTCTGTCGAAGATGCACTGGACACCGGAGCATGCCCAGCCCCTCAACCAGTGGCCAGAGCAGCACCTGGACGTCTCCTCCACCACCCCGTCGCCGGCCCACAAGTTGGAGTTGCCCCCTGGGGGTCGCCAGCGCTGCCACTATGCTTGGGCACACGACGACATCTCTGCCCTCACTGCCTCCAACCTCCTCAAGCGCTATGCAGAGAAGTACTCAGGGGTCCTGGACTCGCCCTACGAGCGCCCCGCCCTGGGCGGCTACGGCGACGCCGCCTTCCTCAACGGCGCCAAGGGGGACCCCGAGCCCTGGCCAGGGCCGGAGCCGCCCTACCCCTTGGCCTCACTCCACGAGGGCCTCCCGGGAACCAAGGTGGGCAGTGGGGGCGGCTCCGGGGGCCTCGGGGGCTCCCCGGTTTTAGCCGGGAACCTGCCTGAGCCCCTCTACGCCGGGAATGCGTGCGGGGGCCCGTCGGCGGCGCCCGAGTACGCGGCGGGCTACGGCGGGGGGTACCTGGCCCCGGGCTACTGCGCGCAGACCGCCGCCGCGCTGCCCCCGCCGCCCCCGGCCGCGCTCCTGCAGCCCCCACCGCCGCCGGGCTACGGCCCCTCGGGGCCGCTGTACAACTACCCCGCGGGGGGCTACGCCACGCAGCCGGGCTACGGGGCGCTCCCGCCGCCGCCGCCGGCCCCGGCCCCGGGCCCCTACCTGGCCTCGGGCCTGGCGGCGCCCACGCCGCTGCCGGCGCCCGCCCCACCTCGGCCGGCGCCCGCCTCCTACACCTTCCCGGCGGCCGCCCCGTGCGCGGAGAGCGGGGTGTCGCTGAAGCGCAAGGCCGCTGACGAGGGCGCCGAGGGCCGCTACCGCAAGTACGTCTACGAGCCCGCCAAGGCCCCGGCGGCGGACGGCGCCTCCTACCCCGCGGCGGACAACGGCGAGTGTCGGGGCAACGGGTTCCGGGCGAAGCCGCCGGGCGCCGCGGAGGAGGCGTCCGGCAAGTACGGGGGCGGTGTCCCGCTCAAGGTCCTGGGCTCCCCCGTCTACAGCCCGCCGCTCGAGCCCTTTGAAAAGTTCCCGGAGCGCGCCCCGGCGCCGGCTCCCCGCGGGGGCTTCGCGCTGCCGTCGGGGGAGCCTCCCAAAGGCGTGGACGCGGGCGCCCTGGAGCTGGCGACGAGCAAGCTGGTGGAGTGCGGGTCCCCGGTGCAGTGGGCGGACGTGGCAGGCCAGGGCGCGCTCAAGGCGGCCCTGGAGGAGGAGCTGGTGTGGCCCCTACTGAGGCCGCCCGCCTACCCCGGCAGCCCGCGCCCGCCGCGGACCGTGCTGCTCTTCGGGCCGCGCGGCGCCGGGAAAGCGCTGCTGGGCCGCTGCCTGGCCACGCAGCTGGGCGCCACGCTGCTGCGCCTGCGCGGAGCCACGCTGACCGCGCCCGGCGCCGCCGAGGGCGCGCGCCTCCTCCAGGCCGCCTTCGCGGCTGCGCGCTGCCGCCCGCCCGCCGTGCTCCTCATCAGTGAGCTGGACGCGCTGCTGCCGGCCCGGGACGACGGCGCAGCCGCGGCGGGCGCGCTGCAGGCGCCGCTCCTGGCCTGCCTGGACGGCGGCTGCGGCGCGGGGGCCGACGGCGTGCTGGTCGTGGGCACCACCTCGCGGCCCGCCGTGCTGGACGAGGCCACCCGCCGGCGCTTCGCTCTCCGTTTCTACGTCGCGCTGCCCGACGGTGCGGCCCGCGGGCAGATCCTGCAGCGGGCGCTGGCCCAGCAGGGCTGCGCGCTGAGCGACCGGGAGCTGGCGGCCCTGGTGCAGGGCACCCAGGGCTTCTCCGGGGGCGAGCTGGGCCAGCTGTGCCAGCAGGCAGCGGCCGGGGCGGGCCTCCCGGGGCTGCAGCGCCCCCTCTCCTACAAGGACTTGGAGGCGGCGCTGGCCAAGGTGGGCCCTAGGGCCTCCCCCAAGGACCTGGACTCGTTCGTGGAGTGGGACAAAATGTACGGCTCCGGACATTGACGGCGCGCCGGGGAGGCCGCGGGAGCCGCCGCCCCTCCCTCCCCGTGCCCTCCGTGTGGGAGGGATGTCTTGAACCAAACCGGGCTGGGAGGGTGCCCGAGTGAGGAATGTGGGGTGGGGCGGGAGGGGGCTGCCGGTGGATTTTTTTTCGTGGGCAGGAAAATGCTTCTGCTAGGCAGATGCCATATGCGCTGTGTACTCAGGTTTTTCCTATTTATTGTGGACGGGAAGCTTGCCATCTCCGCCCCGGGGACGGGCAGATCCGGGGCCTAAGGAACTCCTTCCTGCTCTCTCGCCACAAGCCTTTTGTCTCCTCGCTGTCTGAATGGCACCCCCCACGCCCCTCCCCCTTTCTCTGTATTCTCTCCTCTTCGCTTTGTCGCTGACCGTCCCCCCTTCCCATGCTGTACCTATTTCTCTTGCTCGTCTCTCCCCTATCTCTATCCATCACCGTCTGTGCTTCTGTCTCCATTCCTTCCCCTCCAGTCTCTCTGTGTCTTGGTCCCTCTCCCTGCCTTCTGTCCCTCTCATTCAAAGACTGCAGTGTCCCTCTGCAGGAGATCTGGAGGTCCAGGGCTGAGGAGGGGTAGGGAGTCCCCTCCTACTCCGTTATCCCTCACCCAGCTAAAACCTTAGGTCTGAGAGGGTCAAGAAAAAAAAGCAAAAAGACGAAAAAAAGAACACCCAAAGAAGGGGTTTTTGTTGTTGTTTGTTTTTGAGGGGGAAATCCCAGAAATGTAGCTTGTTTAATATTTTAGGCCTCTTATTTTTGTAAGATGTGTAGAATTTGCTGTTTTTCTTTTTCTTTTGACAACTCAGGAAGAAACTGACCTCAGAAAGAATGTTAGATTTTGGCTGCTCTCCTGTGTGTCCCCACTCCGACTTGCCCCCCCCAGGGAAGCAGATTCTCCCAAAAGACTCAGAAAGTGAGAGACTTGGGGGAAGGGGAGAGGAAGACCCAGAAGCCACACTTAACCCCCTCATCTTCCTGGGACAGAAGCAGAATGTATTTCTAGGGCTTTCTCCCCAGGTCCATGGTTGTAGGCAGGGGTGTGGGGGAGTGGGTTGTGGGATTTGAGGGGAGGTAGGTCTTGCCCCCTTCCTACTGCTGTCCCCAGTGGGCCCCACCCCTCAACTGAGTGTATTCTGTGAAGAATTGTTTATCCAGAGTTGGGATGCCCTTGCCCACTTCCTGCCCCAGACCAGGAAAGTGGGCTAAGGCCCAGATGGGACGATGACCCAGGCAGAAAGTCCCCAGAGAAGTCGTGTCACCTGGCCCTTGTGTAGGCAGAAGTCCCCTATAACTTATGCTAAGAGGATTCCCTCAGGAGGGCAGACAGTCTGGCCACAAGTCTGGTTGGGCACAAAACTGACCACAGACTCAGCCTCCCCTGTCTGCTGGGCGGCTCTGAGGAGGGGTGCGCATGCGTTATAGGAAAAGGTTCTGTGGGGAAGTGTCTCCCCTACTCTCCTAGGGTCCTAGGTCTGAGCTCCAGGGGCTGTGAGAGGGTGAAGGGGATAGGCAGGCTGTTCCTCCCTGACATTGGGGGTTTATTCTCAGTCCCACCCAAACTGTCCACCAGAAGCCCAGGCGTGAGGGCCCACCCTTGTGAGAACCGTATTCCTCTCCTTCCTGCCAACCTTCCATAATGGGGCTTCAGCGGTTTGCCGCCCCCACCCCCCCCCCCCCCGCCCTCTCAGGGAGCCCATTTCACAACTTGACCTTTGGTCCAAAGGAGGGGAGGGACCAGCCCTCACCCCTACCTTGTCTCTCCCACCCCAGCCTCCTTCCTGGTCCCCGCGGCCCTTACCTCCCTTGCAGTCTCCGTACCTCTCCCACTCCCAGTCCGCTCCCAGCAGGCAGGGTGCTTCTGGGGTACGTTTCAGGTGCCTCGGTGCTGTGGGTCCTAGGAGTGCGAACAGGAAAGCTGCTCTGTTTTTCCCCGCTTTGCCCTTTGATCTCTGGCCCTCCTCTCCTTGGAGCTGGCTCGTTGCAGGGCTTTGGTGCCTCAGAAGCCACGGGGCAGCAGGGTCTGGGCTGTGGAAGGCGCTCGGAGGGAGCAGGGAGTGAGGAAGTTGTCTCAGGTGTGTGTCGGTATGTGGGGGTGGTGGAGGGCATCAGGGAAGTGGGGGTAGGATCCCAGCCTTCCCTTCAAGAGGCAGGCAGCTCTGGGGGTGGGAAGAGAGCTCACTGACCGACACCCAGGGCCCCCCGCCTCCTCTGCTGGCCTTGGGGAACTTTGCACAAGGAGACAGCCCCCAGTCTACCAGCACCTACCTCGTGGGCACTGGGGCGGGTGGGGGAAGGGCAGGTCCAGCTCTGGCAGTGTTGGGGGGGGCATACCAAAGAATCCAGGGGCAGGGATTGGGGGAGGGCAGACTCGGCAAGCTGGTCCTCTCCTTCCTCTACCCAGATTGGGGTTGGGGTCCTCTCCTCCAGCTGTAACCATTTCTACCTCATTTTGCTGCGTGTTGTACATGGACGTATTTATCTCCTGTCTGACGATGCTCTGCAGTTGTGGTCTGTCTACCTCAGAAGAGACTGTATTTTAAAAGAAAGTATTACACAGTATTAAAGTGATGACGTGTGGTTTCCAGAAGATTTCTTGGGGGCAGCAGGATGTGGGGAGCCCTCTGGGGAATGCTTGGGCATCCCAGTCCGCTGGTGCCGTGGGTGTGGCTCTGTGGGTGTTTCTGTCCCTTCAGTAAAACATCATGTGGGAGTCCTGTTACTTGCTCTGGGACAGCAAGTGCCTACCAGGTGCTGGGCACCGAGGCGACTGGCTGAGAAGCCCCTGGACAGGGAAGGCCCTCCTGCAATTCTGAGCTCTCAGAGGCTCACAATTGCGGCTGACTTATATCTCCAGAGCCTTGAAACAGGAGGAGAAAGAAGGGCTCACGTGTCTGTTGAATGAGAGAATGAATGAATAAATGAATGCATGGAGGAGAGGGAGGGTGAAGAGGAAGGCTCACTCAGAACCTGGACAGCAGCCCCTGTTGGCCAGAGCTAGGACTGTACTTGGGTTCCATTCTTGGATGGAAGGAGAGTGGGCAGAGGGCAGGGCGTGGAGACAGTTCCAGTTTTAAGGTCACGTGGGATCCCTTGTCTGCCACCATCTGTCAATCCCCAAACTATCTTTGACGACTCATCATAAACTGGGAGAGAGAACTGGGAGGGACCATCTTGCTGAAAAAGCTGTGTGGACAGACCTGTGAGAGGTTTGGACCCACAACTTCCTGAGGTCCCTGAATGCTCTCAACACAATTACTGAAAATGCACCAGAGCGCAAGGGGAGCGGCCCCCAGGCTGCTGCGGGCTCAGGACTCAGGGCTCAGGGCATGCCCGGGCTTTCAAAAGGCAGAGCAAGCCCAAGGGGAGACCTTATAGAGCAAACGGTTTCCCCTTGGAGAGACACAGTTGTGTGCATCTGGATAGGGGGACCCCAGGACATTGCCCCAGGGTTCAGTGACCCCAGCCATTGGCCCTTGGAGGTCCAGACCCCCCTTGCACTCTCGTTGATTCATTGCACACCTACTCTGCAGACACTGCGTAGCACTGAGGATACAGAAGTGGTTAAGCACAGCCATTGTTCTGGAGAGCCCACAATACAGGGTGGGAAAAGCTCAAAAATGGGTCGTTTGAAAATACAGCTGGATAAAGCTGCTTGAGGAGGGCCCATATCAAAATTTTCATATTCTCACACCTGGCACAGTATTTGGTACATAGAAGGCACAGTAAATGTTGAATAAAACCTTAAATTAATTAATTTCCAGATAAGTGTCCTGATGGAGGAAGCACAGGCTATCTCAAGAATGCCGGGAAAAGATCCTGATTTGTGGGGGTGGTGGTGGTGGTGGTGTCAGGAAAACTTCCTGGGCAGGGTTGGGTACAGCCTGACAAAACTCTGGAGGCTGGAAACTGCACCAAACGTGTGATTTGTCACAAGAGCATAACGTGAGGGCAGAAGGAGGGCGGGTGAGGCGGGAGGAATCATTGGGACAGCACCACTGCACCCTCCATGCCCTCTGCAGAGCTGAGGCTCCATGATGACACCTGTGTGTGCATCAGGGGAGGGAGCTGGTGGCTGGTGGCCAGGGACTGATCTGCAAGCTAAGAATTCACACACCGATTCAACAAATCTTTACTGAACACCTATTATGCACTAGTTGCTATGGGGACAATAGATGGAGCTTACAGTCCAGTGGGGCAGACAGTAAAAAGGCAGAGCTGCAGTGTGCTGTGGGAGTAGGCAGGAGGGCGTCTAATGGAGACTCCGGCAAAAGATGTGTCCGGGAGTCAGGGAGGGCTTCCCCGAAGGGACCCGTCAGCTGAGGAGTGACCCAGGCAGAGCAGACAGTGCAGGCCAAGATCCAAAGGAAAGCCAGAGCCGGGCTTGCTTGGGGGAAAGGAAACAAGTTTAGCGAGTGGGGCCCTAGAGGGTGTGTGGGGGGTGGGGACTTGAGGTGGGTTTGCCCTATCCAGACAGGAGAGGATGAGGGTTTGGATACACGTGTGGGAGGATGGGGAATGACAGAGGCTATGAATATGTAGTATTTAGTAGGTCAGAGAATTTAGGAATTGATTGGATATTGGAGATAAGGGAGAGCAAGGGGGCTAGGGCTTCTGGTGGAGGATGAGGGGCAGTAAATGGGTTAGAAGGGATGTCGGAGACTTGCTAAGCTTGAGGCATTAGTGTGACAGCCAGGAGGCCTAGGGCAGGTATTTCAATACAAGGGCCCAGGATCCCAGCCTCCCGGGGGACTGAGTCCCACTCAATCCCTGGGAATTGGGAAACTCACTCCAGTTCCTGGGTTCTGTGAGACCCTCACCTCTCAATTCCTAGTTCCTGGGTGTTGAAGATCCCCGCTCCGCGTCCCTCCGTGTCGGTCGCCCCTCTGCTCTAGTCCCTGAACGTAGGAAGCCCCCTCCCCCACGATGCGCGGGTGTTGCGCGCCCCTCCCCCACCCGCGGGCATTCGGAGCCCTGCCCCCACACTCGGTGGTCCGGGTCACCGCGGGCGATGGCGGCGCGGGCCCTGGCCCTGGCGCTCTGGGGCTGGGCGCTGGCTCCGGCGGGCGCCGTGGACGCCATGGGCCCTCACGCGGCCGTCCGTCTGGCCGAGCTGCTGACCCCAGAGGAGTGCGGCCATTTCCAGTCGCTCCTGAAGGCCCCGGAGCCGGACGTCGAGGCCGAGCTGGCCAGGCTCTCGGAGGACCGGCTGGCCCGGGCCGAGCGGCCGGAGCCCACGGCGGCGTCCCCGGGCCGGCGGCGGCGGCGGGAGGCGGCGGAGGTCTCCGACGGCTGCCGGGAGGGGCTGGCGGCCTGGCTGGCGGCCGAGGCCCCGGCCCTGTCGTGGGACCGCGTGGCCCGGGCCCTGCGGCGCAGCGGCCGCCCCGACGTGGCCCGGGAGCTGGGCAAGGGCCTGCACCAGCAGGCGACGCTGCAGCTGCGCAGGTTCGGGCGGCACTACCTGCCCCCGCCCGGCGCCCCCGCCGCCCCCGCCGCGCCCCCGCGCCCCCGCCGCGCCGCCCGCGCCGAGCCCGACTGGGACGGGCTGGAGCTGGTCGTGGAGCGCCTGCCGCCGGCGCCCTACGAGCGGAGCCCCTCGGGCTGGGCCGCGCCGCTGGCGCTCGGCCTCCTCTCCGGCTTCGTGGGGGCGCTGGGCGCCGGGGCGCTGCTCGTCCTGCTCACGCTGTGGATCACGGGCGGCGACGGCGACCCGGCGCGGCCCCGCAGCCCCGGCCCGCCCGCCACTGCTCGGCGCGGGCCCGCCGGGAGCCCCGGCCGGGGGGAAGCACAGCCGCTCCTGACTGCGCCCCCTCGCCTCCGGCTGTAAAGTGGGGGCACGGTCCTGGGGAAGCGCTGCCGTCGACGACTCGACTATAAAAGTTACGAAAATGCGCAAAAGAGGGAGCAGTCGGTTTGTCGGTTCGTTGGAAGCCACCCGCGCAGCCGGCGGGGCGGGCTGTCAGTGGAAGAGGAGGGGCTGGGGGCCAGTCTACCGAGGGGCGCGGAGGCAGGCCCGCCCATTCTTGTCCCCTTCAGTTCCTTATTTCGCAATTACTTTTCCAGTAAGAGCCACCATTTATTGAGCACTTAACTGGGTGCCAGGCCCTATGCTAAGGAGTTACAAACATTATTTGATACAATTGTCAAAACCCAAGAAGGAAGGTATTATTTCCATGACACATAAGGGAACTCTAGCCACAACTAGTTAGTGGCATAGTCAGGGTTTTGAGCCTGGAGCTGCCTGAGCTGAGTCTGCGCTCCAGAGGGAATGATCTGTGAGCTGCAAGGGAGCTCGGGACTCACGATGGGACCAGAAAAAAATGCGGAGCCTCTGTTTGCTCTGAGGCCCTGAGGAGTGTGCAGGCAGCAGCACAGCTAGACGGATGCCCCCTTCCAGGGGCTGCTGGCCCCAAGCTGCTCTCCCCAGCGAGGCCAGGACCCCAGAGGTCTACCTGGAGCCCCCAACCTTCCCCCCACCCCCCGACAACCTGAGTGGCTGGGGCACTGCCAGCCCATCAGAGGAGCTGAGCCTGGGCGAGCCCTCACAGACTGCTCAGACTGTGTCCCCTGCCACAGGAGATGGCAAGAGGACAGGTGTGAGGTCCTGCTGGGTGGGAGTGCTTGACTCCCCACCCACCCTGGGCTGAGGGGCTCTGGTGCGAGAGCAATGACAGAATGACAGGCCAGTCCGAGAAGAGAGTTGAAAACAAGATTGACGTAACCCTTTATTGCAAATTCTAAAGTAAAAAGATGTACAGTACAAAGTAAAATTGAATTTTCAGACTATAAACTTCCAATCCACTTATACATTCTCATTTCTCAAGCATTTCTGCCATTTCCGCATAAACGGAACAGGGAACAAGTCGAGGGGGTGAGGGAAGGAGATACAGCAAGGGAAAAAAATTAAGTGTCTAGAATAATCACAAACCCCAGAAGCAAGTGAAAGGAAAGACATTTTCTCGACCTGCTGTCCTGGTGATGAGAAGCGGGGGTGGTTGGAGCAGTGCAGTTTAAAATGGCTCTCAGAATAGCAGCATTTATGGTACCATTTCATCTTCCTAAGTCCAAATAATACTTCGCCCTTCCCTAGTGCCTTTGCCGCTGTATCTCAAAACACTTTACAAAACATTTAGTTAAAGCCTCACAACACCCCTGTGAGGTAGGTCAGTATTATTATCCCCATTTTACAGATGGGGAAACTGAGGCACAGAGAGGTTAAGTGACTTGCCCAAGGCCACACAGCGAGCCAGCGGTCGAGCTGGGGATGGAACACAGTTCTGTCCCTTTTCTGGAACCACTGGACCACGCTCCCCTTTACCTATATACATTCTTCACACACACACACACCACACGTGCACACCCGCCCACCCCACCCCACTTAGCCTCTATGTACAGCAAACAGCAGTGGGGGGCAGGGGCAGGGGGTGCCTCAGGAGTGTTTTAATGGAGGAAATCTTGGAAAGGGAATCCAAGAAAGCACGGAGCTGAGCTGCAACGCAGACTCTGTGCCAACCTTGGGACCCTCCCCACCTCGACTTCCTCATCTCTCCTGATGTCCCCCTGGCTGGCTAATTGCAGCCAATTCTTTAGGGGGTGGGGGTACCTGAAAATGAACGAAGCTTTTTGCAAAACTTTGGGCAACATCTGAGAAAAGAAAGAGGCATCGTTACAGAAGATGCCCAGGACTCAAGTCACAAAGTCCTAACCCATGGCGATCTCACCTCCACAGCAGGCCTGGAGGCTGGGGGCCGAGGGGAGGAGGATGGGGACTGACCTACCAGCCATCTCTCTTCAGAGTGGAGCCACTGGAGCGGACTAGAGTGGGCACTTCAAAATCCTCCTGAGAGTGTTCCTGGACCAGGAGACATGGCCTAGAGAAGGATGTCCCCAAAGCAGGGCAGGGTGGGGGTGGGGGGGCCCTCTCCCCTGCACGAATGTGAATGAGACCAGCCCTGGTCTGCTGGTTTATCTGTCGGGGTGATGGAGGGCAGGACCCAGCATTAGCTAGCAGAGTGGAGGCTGCTGGGCATTGTGCTCGCCCGAGCTTTGGGGCACTGGGATAGTTTTTTTCTCTACATACTGCTGAAAAAGACAGAAGTGAGGCCAGCCCAGCCGGGTTGGCTGACATCATCTCGGGGGCTCTACTAGGTGGACTGGTGAGGAAGGGGATTCCTGTAAGCACCAGCCCGGTAGGGGAGGAATGCCACATGCGATGGGTGAGCGGGGAGCTGGGGCGTCAGGACCTTGCTTCTCTCTCCAATCTCTACTTCTCAGCCAGAACTTTGCGAGAGGCTCTCTGATTTCTCTCCTCTCCATTCCCCTCTATTCCCCAAATGCGCTAAGGTCCCAATTCCCAGACCCCTCCCAGGACTCAAGAATTGGGATAGTTAAGCAACAAACGCACACCAAGACAGGCTTCCCTTGTACAGTAAAAAGGGTCATTTTTATTTTGTTTCCTTTTGGCCTATAGTAGTGATGGATGTACTTTTGATCACGTCTGACTTAGAGCAGCGCTGGCCTCCATGCATCCACTAGTGCACTAATCTTCACTATTGATCTGTTACACGTCTACACTCGTTGCAGCGAAAAATAAACGAACTGTGGGCACTGTTGTCCAGGGGCCTGCCTGGGAGTTTCTCTCTCCCCAGGCGACTTCTGGTGCCACAAGTGGCTCGTTCAGAGAGGACTGGGAGTGGGGAAGTTTTCCTGCTCTAGCCCTCTGCTTTAAATCACGGGGTCTCATCCTAAGCAACAAGGAGGTTAAGGAAAGAAGAGGAGAAAGTGTTTTTCACACACAAACTAGCAACCGTGTCAGCTGCTGCTCAGTGGCTTTGGCTCTGCATTTTAAATGAACGGCATCACACACGTCTTTTTGCTTTTTGTCCTTTTTTAAAGGTGGATTGTGGAGTATAAATACTGCACCGAGGACCTGGCTACAAAAAATAAATATTTATATTATATTTATATATCTATATATATATATGTGCAGTGATACTGTGGCTGCTGCTGCTTTTTGATTGGCTTCGTTAATATTTGGCAAAGCGTTGCCACATACCCACTCAGTGAAGACGTACAAAAACGTCATCGCTGATGCTTTCAGTTCAATGCCTGTTAACTGCGGGTGTAAACTGCTGGTGATGGTGTCATTTACTACCAAAGAAGTGTGGAGCAGGGTGGTGAGTGAGTGAGTGAGCGAGCGAGTGAGGGACGGAGGGGAGAGGGAAAAGAAGGTGGGAAAAGTTTAAAAGAAAGAAGTGAAACTTCAAATAGAGTGGAGGTGGCTCCTTCCCTACAAAGCTGGCTGATGGGCATCAGATACCAAGGCCCGTGTGTGTGTCACTGAGGAGAGAGCTTGCTGGGCTGGGATCAGGGTCTGGGGGAGGGAAAATCTCATTAGTATGCTCTAGTAGCTTCATGAAATCACTAGCGCAAGTGCCTGGAGTGCCGAGCAGGATCTTATAGCTTGTTGCCCATCTCAAGACCTAAGAACAGTTATGAAGTTTAGCCAAATCTTGCATAGAAGTGGTTAGAATTTATTGCACATTGGAACAAAAATATATTTTTTTTGTTGTTTTGGAAAAGACCATTAGCAATAAAAAATTTTTTGTCTGTCTGTCTGGTTTGGGGATGTACATTGGCTGACAGCATCTAAATTCTAAGAAGAAATAAAAGTATAAAAAATAAAAATAAACATGACAATGGCATAAGCCAGAAGCCATTTCCTATTTAATAAGTTAATAATTTGTATTTACAAAAAGGCATGCCAATAAAATAAAATGATATATTACAGTATTTATAATTCTCTTAAAAATAACCACACATGTCAGCTTCTGTTTTGTGCTGTTGACGATGTAGCCTGTACATGTTACTATACATCCATCCTAGCAGTTAGCAGGGTCACCGAAAGGAATGCCTTTCCAGCCTGGTATCGGGTGTAGTACAGAAAGTTCTATGGGTGATGCCGCAGAAGCAGGCTTATGCGAGCTGGACAGAGTTTGTAAAGGTCCAACAAGATAGAAAGCTCTGCTTACTGACTTGCTGTGGTTTGTTCTACACAAAACTAGTCAGGTGGACTGTGCAATTACATCCCAAGTGCTTCTACTGCAAGGCAGATCGGTGTGTGTGATTGTGGGCGGTATTTCCCCCCTCTGTTGTATGGTTCAGGAAGAATTTATTTTGATTTGGTTTGCATGCTAGTCTCTCCTCATTCTTCGTATAGGCTTCCTGACATGTTCAACTGCAGCATCTTGGCTTTGAGATCTAGTCATCAGATGAGAAACTCCTGGACTAAGAACTGTCTTCCCTAAAGCAGGAGATGGGATGGAAGATGTGACGGTCCCCCCAAAGCCACCCTCCAATGACAATGGGCAGGTCGCTAAGCACATAGCAAAACAGGCTGAAAGGGAATGCGCTGGGGGAAGCTGGAACATCTTAAGAATTATTATTAAATTGCTTTCTCATGAGAACTAGTGCAATAAAGAAACCAGGTGGGCTTGGTTCAGAGGTGGCTCCATCTCTACCTCAGGTCCCACCAGTGACTATTTATTCTAATAATAAATGAAAGAAACCACAGCCGTAGCCCCAAGGCTGCTCCCCTCACCCACTCTGTGGGTGAGGGAAGCCCTGCTCGGTGGAAAAATGTGATGGAGGCAAGAGGAATCATGCAGTGTGTGAGCTTGCGATGACCCCTCTGTAGAAGAGAGAGGCCCGTTCAGCATATCTGAACCCCTCTCCATACGGACCCAAGCCCTGAGAAAGCCACAATGCAGAAGGACATGGTACTAATGAAGTGAGCACCCCTTAACCCCCAACGAAAGGCTGTTTTAAGTTCCCCAAACCACCCCCAGAGATAACATGCTACGCTGAATAGCACTTTTATCTCTACCCCAAAGTGTGTCAGTTCTCCAGCATGAAGCCTAAACAATCATCATAAATATTGCAAGATACAAATGAACTTTTTTTTTGATTTTTGTTTTTAGCCCTAGGATTTGGTTTTACAGTGACATTATTAATACAAGCCATTCGAGATCAGAGTTTTCCCCATGTATGGGACACAGAGCAGCATTAAATAGTTCATCTTTCAAAATGTGCAACAATGGCTATATGTTAGAGATGTCTGTTAAACATATACACACAACGGATCCATCTGCTTTTGGACTGGGTTTGTTTTTTGGTGGTGGTAGTGGTCAATTGGTTGGTTATGTCTCCCTACCCAGAAGGTGTATGAAAGACTTCTAAGAATTCATAAAGAATTGCAGCGGGTATGGAACTCTTACCATTTTTTCTCCAAATACAGTGAGCGGTGCAGGGCTGGGTCCTGTCCAAAGGCTGACCCAGTGCAGGGGACGGAATAGTAGTGTTCTGTGGTGTATGGTTCTCATGCATGACTTCTGATCACGGCATGCCATCATGCAAATCATTTCTACGCATTAACGAGCACAATGTTTGGAATTGGCCTGAGCAAGTCCTCCTCAGCCTGAAGAAACCTGATTGTTTTCCCCCACCCATCTCCAAACCACGTGAAGCCCATGTGGAGAAGATGCGGTTTATGTCAAAGAAACTGACAATTAAATGACATGGGCTAAATGTGAGTGTGTGTGTTTTTTCTTTTTTGCTGCTTAGCTTAACTAATGTAAGAATGCAAATATAGTTTGCATGAACAAACAAACTTTTAGAGTGATGCTTTCTGCTTCTGAGAATCAACAAAATGAAAAAATAAAATCCATTTGGCTGCAGCGGAAATATGCTGGTCCCGGCAGCCTCGCCTCTGTTTTTTGTATCCTGTTAGTTTTGTCCTAAGTTGCATTGACTGATGTGGAACATGCAGTAACCACCTGCCCAAGCATTAGAAAATCTGTGAGTCTGGGGAGCAGGGTCCTTTGCCCTTGGCAGGTCACTGCTCAAGATGCAACCGTGTGACATGGTAAGCAGACTATGTTTGGTATAGATCTTCGGGATAAAGTGTCTCCACAGCTGTTCTGCATTGATAATATTCAGAAAGTCTGTAAACAATCTTTCACTTGCAAGTTTTAAATCTGTACAATATTTAATTTTTGCTTTCCTCTAACACTTGGATTCTCTGACCTCTTTTTGTCTTTTGGCTCTTTCCCTTCTTCCTTCCTCTGCCCGTTGCTGTTTCTCTTTCTCAGGTTTAGTTACACTGTCATAGGATGGGAGGGAGGCTGTAGACGGGGTGCTCTCCTTTTTCTCCCGGTGAGTGCCTCCATTTTCCAGCTTATTGGAAGTTGTCTTTTTGTAAATGAAGCCCCGCCTTGCTAAATGTCCCCGGTAGGCGCGCTGCAGGACCACTGCCGACACCTCTTCCTGCTTGCGCCGCAGTGTGGTTGTGATCGGCTCGTAAGACACTTTGGAAGGATTGGATGCCACGAACCGCTCCTCCATCTGCTGCCGCAGGATGTCCAACTCCCCGCTATCTCCCAGGACCCGCTTGGTGAAGGCAAAAAGGATGTCCAAGCAGTGGATGCGATCCCCGCTGACCATTGGCAGGTCCATGGCGATGAGCTCAATGGTGTTGGGCTTGGGCACTCGGAGGGGATGCTCCAGGGCATCTGCAAAGTCTGCCAGCTTACAGTACTCGATGAACTGGGTGGCATCGGGGTCGAACTTCTCCCAGATCTCATAGAAGGTCTCAAAGTCGTCCTCACTCAGAGGGTCTGCACTCTCCTCTGTGGCTACACTGAAGTTCTCCAAGATGATGGCAATGTACATATTCACCACAATTAGGAAGGAGATGATGATGTAGCTTACAAAGAAGAAGATGCCCACTGAAGGGTTCCCACAGTCTCCCTTGAAGCCACTCCCTGGGTGTTCCTTATCCAGACTGCAGTCAGGGGGGCGGTTGAGGATGGGCAGCAGCAAGCCATCCCAACCAGCGGAGGTGGTGATCTGAAAAAGGCAGATCATGCTGTTGC
Source organism: Tapirus indicus (assembly GCA_031878705.1). Lineage (NCBI taxonomy): Eukaryota > Metazoa > Chordata > Mammalia > Perissodactyla > Tapiridae > Tapirus > Tapirus indicus. The sequence continues at coordinate 137,970,332 of CM062918.1, read as the reverse complement.
CAAATGTCTCAAAGTTGAACATGTCATCAATGCCAGCCTCGTGCTTCACATATGCGAAATTGGACATCCCAAAGATGGAGAAGATGAACATGACCAGGAAGAGCAGGAGGCCGATGTTGAACAGAGCAGGCAAGGACATCATTAAGGCAAAGAGCAGGGTACGAATCCCTTTGGCGCCTTTGATCAGACGCAAGATGCGCCCAATACGGGCCAATCGGATGACTCGGAATAGGGTTGGGGAAACAAAGTACTTCTCAATTATATCAGCCAGGAACATTCCTAAGAAGAGGGACAGAAGACGATATGTTATCTCTTTACTTGTCTCACCTGGCACTATGGACTCTTAAGTTCAGAGGACTTTATAGAACGAGTGCCTTACTATTTAATCAGAACTCTCATAGTAAAAAAACAAAATCACATGTTTGAAACATACAGAAAAGCAGAGAAAACAATAAAATAGACACCTATGTACCTAACAGCCAGATTTAATAGATGCTAGCATCTTACCAAACTTGCTTTCTCTCTTCATCCCCAGAAGCAACCACAATCCTGAAGATGGCATGTATCATTCCAGTGTCTTCCTAATTTTGCTATGTGTGGATCCATAACATATAGATAGTACCCTACTATGTTTAAGGAATTATACTGTATCCATCTTTTTAGATTTCTAACTTGCTTTTGAGACTTAGCATTATGCTTGTGAGATTGATCTCCAGTGTTAAAATAATTTTATTCATTTTAATGGTTGAATGGTATTCCATTTTATGAATAGGTCCTCATTTATCTGTTTTCCCACTCATGGACAATTAGTTTTTTTCAGATTTGTGCATGCAGATTGATTCCTCTCCGAACTGCTTTCAAATTTCCATCTCTACAACAATGAATGGGAAGGCCTGGCTCCACCCCTCCGCCTGTGTTGTCTTAGTTATTCTGTTAATGCCACCAGTTTTCAAAGTATCTTCTTCCTGGCTCTGAAAAGACATCTTTGGCTTCTCATTGCTCCAGGTCCCTACCCTACCAAACTAGCCTAGAAAACTAAAGGGACCTCTCAGGAGTGGCTTTTAACTCAGAGCTTCTAGATTTTGTGTTTAAAGTCATAAATCAGAAACCAGTTAGCAGCAGATAAAAATGTCAAGGCATTAGTAGGGTATAAAAGTAGAGGGTGAAAATGCACAAACCAGAGAGGCTTTTTCTGCTTACATTCATCCAGGGGTCCACTTCAAAAAACTGCAGAGCAATAATGGGAGCTCAGTGAGGGCCACAGAAGGAAGAGGAGATGAAAGGGTTGGGAAGTGACAGCTGAAGGGAAGGCAATGACATATTCTCTTCCTTCTCTTACTGTTGAGGCCCCGAGGAGACGATGTGAGCTTCAACTGACATGAAGGATTCACTTTAGAAAAGGAAATATCTTTCAACCATAAGGATTCATAAATATTGGGGTAGCGAACTGCAGAAGGCTATGGAATACCGTTATTTGAACGTTTCAAGCCACGAAAGAATCTTAGCTTTCAGGAAGGGACAAGATGCAGTCAGTTCAGAGAGTGGCCAGGTAACCTCTTGGGGTCTCTTGTGGCGCTGGAATTCCATGGGGTATTTGAGCTTTCAAGAAAATCTCTACTTCAGCTGAGACCCAGGATGATTGTCAGCTCTCCTCTTTTTACTTGTCAATTAAGTCGTAACCAGGGACCATAAGAAGTCAGGTAATTTATGTAATACCTGCACTCCATATATGGTGGACAAGTAAGTCTTCAGAGAGGACGTGGTGCCCGAGGAAGGTTTTGTAGGGTGAACGTGTATTTGTCCCCAGAGAACAGGGGAGAGAAGGGCACAGCAATCTGGGCAGTGGGAACATTGTCTAGGGGTCCTCTAGGAGCTTCCTGGGCTAGTTTTATCCCACCTGCTCTTAATTGAAAAAGAGATTTTCTATACTTTTGTTTCTGACCAAATCAACTTAATAAAAATCCCAATCATCAAAAGAAACTCTATTCTTCCTCTCTAGTTTTGACTACCATCTGAGAATAGTGGTCATGGTTTGGCCTGTGGGTTTTCCATCCCACTCAATGATGGGTGGGCAGAAACAGTTCAAGAACAGTGGACAAGGGCAGCATTGTCCCAAGTGCGCTTTGTGGGAGGTTAGGAGTGTGGCCCTGAGGCCCCGCTTGCTTGCTCACCGGCCACACGTCTTGGTAACTGCTCTGCCTTAGTTCTGCATGATTCAGAGGGCTGTTGTGAGGATTGTATGAATTAAACACGTAAAACACTTAGAACAGTGACCAGCAGAGAATACGGTCCATTAAAGTATGAGATATCGTTATTTTTACTTGAAACAATGGTGTTGTGATCAAATAGACGGGATGGTGTGTTAAACAGAATTCTTTGCTGCAGGACTCCAAGAGCCGCCTATAGGCTAACGTGCCCTGTGGCCCTCCAAAGGGAAATTCGATGTACAGTACTGCCCGAAGTCATTTCATCACGGGATTCTTTTCTTGGGGAGAAATGTCTGGGATTAGTGTTCTTATAGCAACACACTTTTGGACACACTGCTGTGGAAAAACAAAAATGGAGCACATCTTTCTCCTACTGAACACCTTTCAAAGTTTCTCACTGAGCTTACAGCAAAACTCCTATCGTTAACCTGGCTTAAAAATGCTGGTCACGGTCTGATCCTAGAACTAGAAAGTGACACAGGCCCAGGGGAGGGCCAGCTGCCTCCTGGTGCCCATAGTTACCACCTCGTTAAACCAGCTTGGCCACTGGACTCTGGGACTGGTTCCCACGGGTCTCGGGCACTCTACCTCTCCTAACATAAGTCAGTCAAACCTACCTGGAACCAAGGCAGTGTTTCACCATTCGAGATGCCTTCTAGGAAGGCAAGGAAAAGTTCTGGGAGGGCGATCAACAGGACAGCACTTCCTCTGCCTGCCAGGACATCACCCCTTCCAGGCCTTTAGGTTGAAGCAATGCCACACAGTCAGTGTTAAAACCGTCTTGAGTTCTGCCTCTGCCACCTCCTAGCTGAGTGACCTTGGCCATCTTTACAGTGAAGATAATACAGTAGCCTGCCTCCTGGGCTGTCATAAGGATCAAGTGAGATAACACGAGTAAAGGAACTCTGACACTGTACCTGGCACACAGTAAATGCGCACTGCCATCAACATCAGCGCTACCACTTACCATCACCACCAGAATCTTCCCAGACCATTTCATTAATATCCAACTTAACGATCTCTTACCTTTCCTTTTTCCATTTTGTACTGCTATTGTAGCCATGTTTTTTAATATGTTTCTTTTACCTTCTCTGTTAGAATTTAAACTCTTTGAAAGCAAGGATGAAATCTAATCTTTTCCCCCCAACCACAGAATTTACAACCCAAGTCTATGAACACTCAATAGAAACCTGCTGACTCCTTAACCTGCTGGGCAGGCCCAGGGGATGACTTGGGGGCACACATGGGCTTCAGTTACTATGGTAACTGTGTTACTATGAGGGTGACCTGTCTGCATTTCAGACCCGTGTAATTCGTCGCACTCCCAGGAATCTCTTCCTCAAGGCCAGTCAGGTCTCTTTCTCCCTTCCCCGCCTGCCCCACTCACCCACAATGGAGAGGATGACTACCACAAAGTCGAAGATGTTCCAGCCGATGGTGAAGTAGTAGTGCCTCAGGGCGAACATTTTGAGCACACACTCACAGGTGAAGAAGATGACGAAGACCAGGTTAATCCAGTAGAGAATGTTCTCCATCTGCTTGCTCTGAGTATCTGTCTCCACCATCATCGTCACCATGTTAAGGCAGATGAGCATCATGATAACAATGTCAAAGGCTTGTTGAGTGACAAAATCAAAGATGATACCTTGGATTTTGTTCTAGGGGGAGGAAAGATATGAAAGGATTCATGAAAGCCCTTCCAAGCAGGCTGTGGAAGTTGCCATCCTGTTCATCAAAGCACTCTCTGCTGTCCCGTCTGTCATACCGGCCGCTCTATCCTGCTGCTCTATCAGGATGGAGGAGCATGGATAGAGACCAACATCAGCCATTACCTCACAAAGAGTTTTCTAAAATTGTCCCTCTTCTCTTTTGCATCTATGACATCACACACTTCTGGATGTCGTCCTACCCCTCCAGCTGTTCCTCTTTAGTCTAATTTGCTAGCTATTTCTTCTCTTAATCCCTTCTTTCTCCCTAGGACAGCTCATCTATTCCTTTTGCCTACATATTACCTATGTACTTATGTTTCTCAAGTTCTGTCTTCTCCAGCCCATATCTTTCCTCTGAACTCCTGTGTTGCTTACATGACATCTCTCCTTGATGACTCATAAGCATCTCAAGGTGAAGTCCAAAGCAGAACAGTCCTTTCCCTTGTCCCTCACCCAACTTGTCCTCTCTCATCTCAATTATTCATCCAGTTTCCAAGCCAGAAATCTGAGGGTCTTCCTTGTCTCTTTCCTCTCCCTCATCCTCCATCCAACCCACTGCAGGTCCTGTTTATTCGTCCTCCAAAAACTTAACTTGAATTCATCCACTTCATTCCATTTCTGTTGGCCCTACTCTAGCCTAAGCCACCATCATCTTTCATCTGGACTTCTAGAAGAGTCTGCTAATTGGTCTCCCTGCTTCCTCTCTTGCCCTCACCCAGTGTAGTCTCCACACATAGCAAGTGTGATTATTCAAAAACATAACTAGATCACATCACTCTCCTACTTAAAGCCTTTCAATAGTTTTTCATGGGGCTTGCAACAAAATTCCTACTGTTAATCTGGCTTAAAAATGCCGTTCACAGCCTGATCCTGCTTGTCTCACGCCCCCTCCTCTGGCTGATCACCACCTGCCACATTAATGTTTCCTGCTTGTAGGGCCTCGTTTGCTTTCCTGGGCTCTCTTTCCCCAGCATTCTGGCTCCCTCTCATTCACTCAAATAAACCCTCCTTAGTGAAGATTTCTCTGAGTACCCTGTTGAAGTAGATCCCCCACCTCAAGCCTCCATCATTCTCTGTCATGGCCCTCCAGTTAATTTTTTCTCAAAACATGCCATATTTTATAGTAGCTGTTTGCTTACTTTTAAAAAATTGAGGTATAATTTGTGGGAGCAGAAGAGGGTGAAACTAGGAGAGTTTGCTGTCCCGATTATATTAGTCTCAGGTGTATAACACAATGATTCAATATTTGCATATATTGCAAAATGATTGTCACAATAAGTCTAGTTAACATCTGTGCTTATTTATTATCTATATCCCCCACTATATTGTAAGCTCCATGATAGCATTGTCTAAATTTTGTTTATCTCTTTATGCCTAGTGCCTGGTACACAGTAGGAGATTTATAAGTATTTGCTGAATGAGTGCTAATCATTCTTTATTAATGTTTTCTCCATACTAAGCTTTTATAGTTGAGTGTGGAAGAAAATGCTGAACAGAACTTTAGAAATGTTAATCTTCTTCTATTTCTTTTAGTCCCACTTCTTTCACAAAATGGAAACTCTAATATCGAGGAAATATAAAAAAACATTCTCATTCTTAAGATCTCCCTGATTTTTTTCAAAGTACCTAGGCACTTGAGCTGGTGATTATTTTCAGGATTATTTTAACTTGGTGGTTTTCAAATGGTTCTGCAAAGTCCCAGGGTTTCCTTCCCCTCAGAAGTCAGTGAGGTGGGTAGGCCAGGAACAAAGTGTGAGGATGTGGAGGGAAAATGCTGTGGGTCTCCCACTCTTGATTCAAACAAAGGAGCTCTACTTTTATTTCTACAAATTAGATTGCCAGGTAAGCTTTTATTTTAAAAGTTCTGCTGTTTTTTAATAAAAAGTTTTTTAAAATGGAAGTCACAGAAGAAGGAACTTCTAGCCTGGCTTTAAGTGTTACGTCCCACCCAGCGGGGCGTCTGGCTTCAGGAGCAGAGCACCTCCTTCTCTGAAGCAAGAGGGCAACCACCCACAGAGGTAAAGCAGCATCCCAGCCCCCAAATCTGTTTATCAAAATGCTCAGTTCAAGGGCCGCCCGGTGGCGCAGCGGTTTAGTTCGCGCTTGGCAGCCCGGGGTTCGCGAGTTCGGATCCCGGGCGCCCGCCGACGAACTGCCTGTCAGCCATGCCGTGGCAGCGTCCCATATAAAGTGGAGGAAGATGAGCACAGATGTTAGCCCAGGGCCAGTCTTCCTCAGCAAAAAGGGGAGGATTGGCAACGGATGTTAGCTCAGGGCTGGTCTTCCCCACAAAAAAAAAAAAAAAAAAAAAATGCTCAGTTCAAGAAAGGAAATCGGGACAGCAGACTCTCCTAGTTTCACCCTCTTCTGCTCCCACAAATAGCCAGAAGCATTATCTTAACTTCCAGGCACATCCTTGCAAAGACTTACCTGTTGGGTAGAGAGCTGGGAAAATAATGACCAAATCCTATCTCGTACTGGGAGGAAAGAGATCAGCTTTTGTTTTCATTTTCTTTGTTAGTTTTTAGTTGTCTCTTGAAACATCTCTCTACCAGGGCCAGAGCAACGTGGTTAACACACCAGCTCTCTGCTGCTGCCCAGGGAAGGCTCAGAGGAAGGTCAGGCACATGTGTAAAAGCTGCCCCATACCTTACTCCCCTTTCTTCTGTGACCTTCCTCACGTCTTTTGGAGGGAGTGGCTAGGAGAGGATTCGAGGGCATAGGCAGCTCATCCCCTACCCCATCCTTCCTTCACAGGAACCCTACCAGCGTCTTTTCCCACATAGGGTCTCCCTCTGCCTTTGGCCTGCATCATGCACTCACCAGGGGCCGGGGAATGGGTTTCTGTGGTTTCTTTGAGCCCAGCTTTTTCATGGCATTGTAGTACTTCTTCTGTTCTTCAGTCATGAAGATGTCCTGACCTCCAAAGTAAAGGAGGGAAAAAGAGGACGAGCAATTACAACTGCTCTCACATGCTGCGGGTTTGGGATCTAAGGTTTAACACTGAGGCCTGACGGAGACTTACGCCCCTTCTTTTCCAGAGGTCAGTTTAGCTAATTGTTGTCCCAGAGTGAGACGTGGGTAGACCTGGGACAACTATTCTAATTCAGAGAGAGACCTTTGTTTTCAGCTTGGGATTTCTGAGATCTGCTAGTCACTAGGAAGAAAGAAAATGGACTATCCAATTACAGACCTGCAGGGAAGGGTTAAACTTGAGAGCAATGACTCTGAAGAGAGTCACATCTCACTGGTTCTTAAATTTTTTTTGGCCTGCTTTCCTGATAAATTCTAGAAGAAAAACATTTTAAAATAAAAGGATTTTCAAATCCTGGCTAATAGCACATTTATTTCCAACAATATTAAAAATTTAGAAATCCTGGTGCAAGAAAATTTGAGTATTTCCTTGGAGTTTGTTGGGACAGACTTGATTTATAAAATGGAGGACGAGAGTAATCTCTTCAATTTGCTTTGGAAAAACTGGGACAAGTAAGGAAGCGAACTTTCCAAGGATGGTCTCTTGAACCCCAATTTGCTAGTGGTGCCCAGGGATTAACGGGGATAATTACAAGTCTAGACAGTTTCTGCTTCTCATTACAGCTATTCATCTGCTGCTTCCCTTTTCCCCCCTGTCACTAGAACCTCTCTGACCCTACCTCCCTTTGGTGGGAGACCAAAACCAATAAAAAGCCTCAGTAAGATTGCTTGTAAATATGGTAAACCACGTGCTGCAAAATCCAGCCCCTAAAAAAAAAGAGTTGGTTGGGGCTAATGTACAGTGGGGCCAGTGCCACAGTGAGGTGATAATGTGGATTTTAGAAAAAGAGAGGCGTTCTCTCTCTAGAGACAGGGACGGAAGTGCCCCTCCTCTGGATTGATCTCCGGCCACTGGTAAGGAGGGGTGAGACCTATCTTTTTCTTTTGTTGATTGAAGTTATCAATGATGACACCAATGAACAGGTTCAGGGTGAAGAAGGAGCCGAAGATGATGAAGATGACAAAGTAGATGTACATGTAGATGTTGTCCTCATACTTAGGCTGCTCATCAGGCTGTGAAAGGACAAGAGAAAAAGGGAGAGTCAGCTCGTAGCTTGGGGATCAGGTAGGTGATTCTGACATGCCAAAGCCATCAGCCATAACTGACCACTCGAGCTGCCGAACAAGCTGGGGTGGGGGAGCCCTAGATTCTCTCTGCCTGTCTCTTTCTCCACATTGGCAGGTCCTGCCGTGAGAAGGCACTATTCCTGCCACGATACATGTGGAGAAAATGCAAATCATGAGGTGAGGGGGAGAGGACAGCTGTCTGCTAGGAGCCATACTTATTTCAAAGAAGCACTGAGGAGTGGACGGCTCCACTGGAGCCAGGCTAAAATCAACAGCCTAATCATATGGAGCCAGTATGAGAGAGTGATGACTTACTGAGAGGAGGAAAGTGACCTATCAGACGAGATCGGGTGCGTTCAGGGTGGTATGGCCGTAGACAAAAGTGACCTATCATCAATAAAACAAGGAACAAACGTTCTAACCCTCTCTCTCTTTCTTGATGAGATCCGCCATGCTGCTTGCTCTGCCATCTCAGAAGGTTGTGGTGTCACAGGTATATCCTTACCTTTCGGGAATCAACAGCTGCGTACATGATGTCCATCCAGCCTTTGAAGGTTGCCTGGCAAACAGAGTCAGTCATGAGACTGTGCCTGTTAGGGGGTGGGTGGGAGTCTAGGCAAGGGTCCCAAAGCCAGGCTAAGGTTCAGCAAGAACACAAGACAGGGAGTTTGGGTGCAGCCTCACATGGACATGGAATTCTGTTTGTTAATATGGGTCCCACGGAGCTTTGTCTAAGTCCCAGAAAATAACATCAAAGTTTGGCAGAGAAACATGTTGACAATGGTAATTGGATCAATACTTTTACAAAAGATCTTTAAATGGGCCTGGGAAGGTTGCTTAAGCTAGGGCAAACCCATATTTATGAATGAGTGGCGGGAATCTAGTGAGGGTACTTAGAACTTAACTTTCCACTGAGGAGTCATTTTGTAAAAAGGTGTTAAACAAGCAATGGGGGTCTGAAAAATTCATAGTTGCATTAAAAAGAAAAGTCAGAACTTTTCCCCTATTAATATACACGTTTAGCCTATGGTATTGGCAATAATTGGCTTCATCCTAGCCAGCCCCTTCCCTAGCTTGATTTTGGAAACAAACATGGGTAACTAATTTAATAGTCTCCATGTTTTATTTACATCCTATTTACTCAACCAGATTCTAAGTTTTTTCAGGGCATGGGCAGTTCCTTACTCATCTGATGGCCCTAGTAGTGCCAGCCCAGAGCCCAGCATGTGGTGGGGACTCTGAATACAATGTTTGATGGGCTGGTGATGTGCATTGGTCTCCTGGAGCTGCTTTAATTCAGATTCAATTTGTGGGTCCAATTTCTTGAACTGGGATAGAACAACAAAAGATGCTCGGAGTGGGATAAACCGCTGCTCATTCCATTAACGTGGCTCCTACTACTAGCTAACGGTTAGTACTTACTACACGTAAGGTCAAGTTGAGAGCTTCCCCTGCATTATCGCATTTAATACTCCCAACAATCATACGATATAGGCACAGTTGTAATAGTCACAAAGATACATAATAGCAAATACCATGAATTAAGCATTGCTCCGTGCCAGGCATTGTGCTAAGAAATTTTAATAAATTATCATGAATCCTCTTAACAACCATGCAAGGTATTATTATCTACATTTAATAGATGAAGAAACAGACTCAGAGAGGTTGAGTAATTTGTCCAAGGTTACATATCCAGTAAATATGAGCGTGGCTCAAACCTACATCTGCCTGATTCCAAAGCCTAGGAGCTCTCATTGCATCATTGCAAGTCTTGTCAAACATTCCAAAAATTCAGCAAGAGAGGAAGAGAAAACTAAGCCTGATGGAATGCTACATAATTAAAATAAATCCTTTCTTACTGTGACGCATTAGTTTGAGACCCTTCTCAGGTTGAGCTGACCCGGGAGGCAGCATGACAGCACTGCCACGTTCTTTTGTTAGTTAACTTTACCATAGCTGTCATGTAGGATTGTTCTGCTCCATCGAAACTGCCATTACTTTTTTTTTTTGGTCTATGCACTTATCTTCTTTATTTTTTTCTTTCTCTATAACTACATACTCTGTCCTGTAGAGAGGAGGTGAACTCTCTGCGACTTTATTACACTGCAGGAACTTTATTTGTTGCTGAGCAGAACACTGCTTCTGAGCACAGTGAGAGATGCCCTTAGAGTGAGGTCTTGGAGAAGTCTGAGCACTCGGGAAAGGTGTCTGTCTCCCTGGAACTGGTTCAGGAAATGACATCGTTCTCTGTGACCTATTAAGAGCAATACTGATTCTGGAAGCAGGGTTGAGAAGGAGTCAAATGAGATTTCTGCTAGCCGTCTGAATTTCACAGGACTGAAAAGATAACAATTTTTACTTACCACTTGAAGCAGCGCCAGATAGCCCGCCCCGACGTTGTCAAAGTTGATCTTCACATTCTTCCATCTGATTTCTGTATTGTTCCCCTCCATGAGCTTTTCACACTCAGTTTTATTGTTGACAATTTCAATTTCAAATCGGATTTCAGAAGTCTCATTAAAGCAGTAGTGGTACTTTCCCGCAAACAGGTTCACTCCCATGATGCTGAAAATCAGCCAGAAGATGAGACACACCAGCAGCACATTCATGATGGAGGGGATGGCGCCCACCAAGGCATTCACCACCACCTGCATTGGAAGGGGGAGGTTGCTGAGTGTTGGGAGGAGGTGACGGCAAGCACGCTCTTTTGATTTCCAGGAGGGGAATGGCATTGTGTGGCTTGTTCTGACTATGGAAACATGGCCCCTTTGGAATTAGGGTAACTGGACAGATCCACAAGTAGGACCAACATTTTCTAAATCTATGAAATATTTTTGAGGAATTCTAATAAATTATTATTTATTTCATCTAGCACAAATCCCCCTGCCCAAGTTGACCTAGGTCTTCTCTCCTAGGCACCAACCTGGACCAAAAAAATTATTTCTTAGTCCAGTCTCCCTCCTGGCCAACTCATAAAATATGCTCCTGTGGGAAAATCTGAGAGATTTCAAGTCCACTAGTTACCTTTCAACAGACATTCCCCCTCTGCAAAACAAGGTATGATTGTTCAAAATCACAGAGAACCACCCTGTGGGGTTAGCAGTGAATCAGTCAACGATACATAAAGTCTCTTTTACAACTATGCAAGGCCAGTTATCTTGTTTCAGGCAATAGCTGAGCATGCATATTTTGCAGGCTCAAGAAAAAAAAAAGCTATATTCCCTCTACCAAACAGTATAAAATAAAATCCGAACAGATGTGTTTTTCACACAAGGTTCATTATTCTTCTTCAGCCTTTTTTTCTGACTTTGTAGGCTTCTAAATCTAAGAGTCGCCCCCTGCTTGGCTAATGCTGATGTTTCTGCTCAATCCAGGGCTTGACTCGACTCTTCACAACGTATTAGGAATAGGAATGACTTAAGTTTTTTGCAGAGTTTTGGGTTAGATCACACTGCTCTTGAAACCCAAAAAACTGGCCTATTGTTAAAAATCACTGACTATGGTAAGTTCGGGAATAAAAAAAAAGCAAAGAAAAAAACCCCCAGGAATCAGTTTCTGGGTTGTCTGTAGCTTCAGTTTTGCTTCACACTCTAGGTGAGAGTACTAGACAACACTTCCACTGTGGCAACAGTTTCACTGGAGGAGTTCAAAGTGCTCACAAAAATAGCATTTCAGGCAGTGGGCCAGAAAACAAGGCCGGTGTTCATCTCCGCCCGAGTCTCACTTGCTGCTGTCTCAAGTGGGACTGCTAAGGCCCAGAAAGGTGACCCTAAAATGGGAAGAACATTTCTTCCTTTTCCTAGTATCCTAGGAGAATTAATGGGATCAAAATAAAGACATGGGATACAAATGAAGTCTTCTAATGCTCTGTTAGAAGGAGGTGACAAGTATCACCACGTCCCTGCGCCAGTTTTCCATTGCAGGGAAGAGACAGAACAGGCTGCCAACTAGCACAGCGTGGCAAGGGCCGAAGGGGCTGTGCCATCGAAGGAAGGCCAGGGGGCAGCTCGGGGCTCTAATGTGAGCCCGACCTGGGTTCAGGTTTCATCTTCTGTTTTTGCCTTAGATTGTAATGTCACTCATCAGAACACATGGCTGGGAAGAACTGTCTGTTCTGTCCTGTGTAAAAAAGGCAACGATATTCTGCTAAGGAGTCACTCCTCCTTAGATTGAAATATTGGTTTTGTGTTTCTCCAATTCATATATGTAGGCCTTTAGACTGAGAGGTAGTTATTTCTTAATTCTTAGACCAAGAAATCTCTTCTAGATTGAATAGCTCTGTCATTAGTATAAAATGATTATTCTTTGATTGTTCATTACTTTGAGCAAGGAAAGCCAGAATATCTGAAATCTGAAAACTCCCCAACGTTACTCTGGAGAATGATATGTTTATTTGTTACCAAATTTGTCAGGTGGTCAGATTTGAATTTTACCTCTTCATTCTACACTTGCTCACCCTTTGGTGGGAGCACCAGAAAGCAATGAAATGTGCAAAAGAATAGGCAAAAGGAGGATGATCCACAAATGGAATAATCATTTCTCAAATGATGGGAGTAGATTATGTAAAGATTCCGAAGCTCAAGTCTACATGACAGCATTTTGTGGCAGAGCTTAGGCAAGAGGTCATGACCTTCTGTTAGATTATCACAAGTCTGCAAGTAGATCTGAAACCTAGAAATGTTGCTTTTTATCTCAATTCAGAATCTACCTCCTCGAGGAGCTCTTCCGAGAATCTTAAGCCAGTCTAACCTGTCCTACATCATGTCTGTGTTACAGTTAAATATGGAGTCTCTTCGTACTTTTGTACTCACAGATCTGATCAAAGGAATCAACACACAAAGTATTTACTGAGCCTTTTTCTCTGACATGTATGACATAAAAATGCCATAAAATCCAGTGTACTTATAAGATATAAATGTACTTTCATTTATTAATAATAACCAAAGAAAAACTTCTTACCCTAGTTTTATGAATAAAACAGTACACAGTCGATGAAATTTGCTAATAATTCTTCCTCGCTGTGAATATTAGCTGATAAGCTGCAATATGTTAAACATTAATTATTTAACTGTGCTCCACATATACTGTCATTGTGCTGATATTCTCAGCAACCAAAGGGTAAGGAACCATGCTTTCTTATTTTGAACTCTCACACTATAGATATATTACAGATGATGATTCAAGTTTCCATGCATAGTCAATATAGTGGATTTCCTCTTCTGCTAATAACCCTCAAGATACTCTACATTGTCTTTAATTATGATGAAATTCATTACTGTTAAACACCAGGTGTAGAAATATGACTCAAAGCTAGCTTCCAGCAATCTACAAAAAGTTACCTTTCTCAATGGAAGTTTATACTTAGCGATTGATACAAATCTCATTTAACTAATGAGAAAATTCCAATGGATACTAATTCTAACAGCATTTTTATCTTCTGTAATGCCTAGTACATTACTGTTGCTCATTAAACACTACAAAGTCTGTCAAATAGCTTTAAATATCTGGCAGAGGGAACATGGCTTTAATGGACAACTATGTACTGACAATCAACAAAAACGCATGCATGTTTCATAGCATCACTATTATATACCCTCAAGAATTTAATAGCACAGCAAAATCTTTAAATGAAGATTACTATGGAGGAGAGAAAAGCAAAGAACTACATTAAGTATTCCTTTGCCAATAGGATGAGTGTTTCAATTTTTTTTGGTCTTGGGTTTGAGGAAGAGAGGAGACTGAAGTCAGTGTCCCAGGCCAGGCCAGGGACATACGTTCCCTCTCAAGCCAAGGTCTGAGCCTGTAACTGGAGTAGCACAGTGACAGTTGAGCCCATCTGCATTGATGGTATTCAGTGTGTGAAGATTTCTTATTTAAAATATTCTAAGGATAATCTCTCAAGTGTTGGCATACACGAGAATAAAAATTACTGCCCCCATAGAAAAATAACACAAATAAAATGTACGTGACTAATTCTGTCACGTACGAATGGGGAACTTACTATAAGCTTAAGCAAATTCACTCGTTTCTTCCTGCAGTTATTCTCCCACAGAATGGCTGGGAAACCAGGACAGGAATGGATCCCTCTCCACCTGCCCACGCCGTCCTGGTCAGCGCTGTTGGCTGACTGGAGTAACCAAATGAGCTGACACTCCTACACCGAAGCTTCCCTTACTGAATGTCTAATGTTTGAAATCCCAGCTTTGGGTTCAAACTTGTTCTTGCCCATATTATCTCATTTGAACAAACCTGGATGCAGAGGTTTCATTTTCTAATGCTTTTTCAATAAAACTTTCTACTGTTCTGATCACCCATTCTGGACCTCTGGGCCCCTAAACCACTTAAAAGTTGATAAGTACAAGCTTTTGGGGAGTGGACACTGAGAGTTCTGGAAAGAAGGAAGAGCTAAAGGGAAGAGCTGTGGCCACCAAAAGGGTTCCTGTGTCCAGATTATTCACATAATTTCCTCGTGAGCCAACTGGCACCAGCCGGTCACTGAGGGCTACTTCTGCCCCCTGGGGGGGGGGAGTTGGGCAGCAGGAATGAGCATCTAGATGGAGAGAGTCAGTAGCAAGTGTTAGCTGGGCACTTTTTCTTGGGCTTTCTTCAGGTTTCACCAATCTGGTTTTAGCAGATCCAGGATCACTGTTGGGGGATGTGGAGGGTCAAGGTTGGAGCTCGGGCACAATGTTCAAGGATTGTTCTCAATGGACTTCTTCTAGTCCTCAGTTTGTCAGTCACTAAAATGATCATCAACTCTATAACAAAACTAGTATGATTTATCAAAAAAATTTAACCTCTTCTGAAAAAAAGTGAGGTGGGAGAGGAGAAAAGAGCATTTTAATCCTATTTTCAATGTCATCATGGCCACCTAAAACACTGAGTTTCTGCAATATGCTCTCTCTCCCTAAAGTTAGCCTGAGTCTAACAATGGCCTATTGCACATATTCTGAAATCTCTCTTATCTGTGGGAGAAAGACTTAGAATCCCAAGGATTTTTTTTTTTTGCTGAGGAAGACTTGCCCTGAACTAACATCTGCTGCCAATCTTCCTCTTTTGTATGTGAGCTGCTGCCAGCATGGCCACTGACAGATGAGTGGTGTAGGTCCATGCCTGGGAACTGAACCCAGGCCACCAAAGCAGTGTGTGCTGAACTTAACCACTAGGCAGTCGGGGCTGGCCCTGTTTTGTCTTTTGAATTAAAATAAGTTTATGTTGCTGTGGAACTGACCTTCCTGCAGATGGTTTCAGGCGGGGTGCAGAAAGTTCATATTTAGTAAACCAAACTGTGACTGTGCTACAGAAGAAACACAAATTAGTTGCAAAAGGCATTCGTCTGAATAAACTAAAATAATAAAATAAAATTCCCAGGTCCCAGTGAAATTTTCATCTTCCTGTACAACTGTGGTGGCTTCATGGACTCGTGGCCGGGACCACAGATGTGGAGTGAAGGAAGCAGCACCATCCTGGTCTCTAGTTTCTCCAGTTAGTCTTGCTTCATGTGGACTACTGCCAAAAGTTTCATTTTCATTCCTACATTCTGATGTTTGCACATCTAAAACATATCCTCTGGTTTGCTCTCCTGCATGTATTCAACATCTGAATTGAAATGAGTTTTCTTGGTCTCGTTAAGTATAACAGACCTCTCTGATTACCACAGGACAACTATCACCACCAAAAGCTAGTTGTCCACTTGATTTTAGGAAATTGACTTTTCAGTGTGTGTGTACACACGTGCACACATGCACAATTATTTAAATCAAGAGAGACAGCAAAAAGGCACCAACTGAGGGAGCCTTATTTCTAAGTTGGCAAGTGACAGCACCTTGCACCTTTGGTTTAGGTGGAGTATCACCAAAGCAGGAATAGCAGGTGTCAAGAAATTTCAGGAGAACTAGCTGATAGTCATCTAGCATCGTACCTGGTTGTTATTTTGACAGTATTAGGACAGGGGACCATACAGCGTGGCCAGAGGGGTGGGGGGTGAGGAGGAAAGCTTTGCTATGAGACAGAGGCTGCCAGTCCTTATGGGACTGGGCTGAGAACAACAAGGTGCAATGAGAGGAATCAGAATAGAAAGAAAAGCATTTCTTTTCCCAGGGCCATGCCAAATTCTGCTCCATCGCCAATCCCAGGCCTGCCATCAATGTCTTCAAGCCCTTTCTCAGCTGCTTGCTCAGTGACTCCAAGGCCACGGTCCCCACCTGGCTGATGCCCATACGCAGTGCTCTCCCTGCCCACAGCGTCTGCTTTTCAGTGGGTCTGTGGGGTACAATTCCCCTTCTTTGCACCTGGTGATTCTCCCTATTAAATCAACAGCCCAGGAAGCCGCCCCAAGTGCTACAGGTAAGCCAGGCCAAATGAGAAGAGCCAATGTTCACACGTTCTGCGATGGCATGTTGTTGGGGGTGGGGCCAATATCAATGTGATGAGGCAGCTTAATGCAACTCCCCTTGGCACAGGGCAGGTGCGGGGGAGAGAGTGGAGGATCAACTCAGCAGCTGCATCACACAGTTGGTGTTGGAATGATCTTTCCACCATGTGATCAGTTCTAGCATGCGTCCACAGTCTCCACTGGCATGCAGAAGGATCAGCTGCTCTTAGTATCTTACCCTCATCCCTTCAAATCGTGATAAGGCTCTTAAGGGTCTCAAAGCTCTTAGGGTCCTAAGGGACTTTATGGCACCTAGTTCCGAGTAGCCCAGGGCATTAGCTATAAGGCTGACTAAAGAGACCTACACGGAAACAGAAGAGAAAAACAAAAACAAAAAAGGAAACAAACAAAAAGAAAAGAAAACAGAGGTTCCAGAGTGTTAGAATAAAGCCCCTAGCACTGATTATACATATGGGCCCCCCCGAGGGGAGGAAGTGGGTACCACCAGCTGCCTACTTCAACTTGGACTCAAACGACCTGGAAGGAAAGGTGGTGAGAGGCAGAAGGAAAAACACAAGGGGAAGAGAAAATCGAGAGAAGGTGGCAGAACATACATACAGGTTGGAAAAGGGAAGAGGCTGGAGGGAGAGGGAGAGAATGAGGAAGTTCCTTTGGAAGGAGAGGAGCCTGAACAGATGACAAAAACCTTACCCTCGCCCTTTACAGTCTCTGCAGGTCCCAGAAGTTCCCATTAAATTAAGCCACACAAATTTAATGGTACCTATGGAAAAGAATACAGATAAATACACACACTCCACACAAGCTGCCCCCTCCTCAGCTCATTCACCATGGATTTCCAACAGGGACAAGCTCTGTTACTCCTGGTTGACAAGAAACCATTTGTTTGAGAATTTGATGAGTTACATTAACAGAGGAAACATATTCAGTAAGTACCACAGCTGACTTTGCAGTTCCCAAGAAGAAAAGAACCCAGTGAAGAAACTTCTTCACAGAATTTTGGCTCCACGAGAACTCACTTAAGTGATTCTTCTCTCTCTCACTTCCAACTATAACCATGACTCCCTCATGGCCATGAGAACTTGGGTTGGTCTGGACAACTGAACACATACTTTTCCTTATAATTCCCATTCTTTCTCTCCAGAACAGCCCAAAATGAAGTGGCCTCAGGTCTGTCATTTCTAGGATAATCTTCTATTACTCTCATCATTAGAATAATAGTTGGAAGGATTCTTGGAAGAATTTCTTTTTTTAATTTTACAGAAGAAGAAATTGAGACCCACACACAAGAATTGCTCAGTGTCACATCGGCAGTTCTGGAGCCAGGATTCCTGATTCCCAGGCCAGTGCTCTCTCCATGGACAGATCAGCTCCCCCACTGGCAGGTTAGAGGACAACATCCCATTAGAGGATTATCAGTCTGTGAATAATGCAGAGTTGAATACACTGCCATACTGGGGAGAAGTCTGCAGGTCTCCAGGCCTAGAGTGATGGTCAAATGCTTTCTGGCTCTTCCAGAGGCAAGTTCACCTTGTTCTATGAGAGCTCTCAGAGCAGTTAGCACGATGCTCCCTAAATGCTGGATACTAACTACCCACACCTGCCCAGGCCTGACCTGAGGGGGATGTGGAGCTCTTCAAGGGGCACCAGACCTGAAAACACCTTCAGTTGATCAAATCCTAGAATGTTTGGGCTCTGGCTTTCTTAGAGCAGTCTTTCTCTTATACTGCACCACAGATGCTGGGATAGGTTGAGATATTCCCATCAACACTTAAACTCCCCCTATTGGGAAGTGGGGGTTACAGACCTGCTTAGTCTAAACTGATGATACTTTAAAACAAATTTGGAGGAGAAGAAAAGAAACAATTTATAACCTAGTTTCTTTTTATCTCTATCTTAGGGCTTTCTTTCTTTGATTCTGTATCTCTGAACTGTAGAACTTTTTTTTTAAAATGAAGACATTTATAATTAAGCAGCAGGACTGGCAGGGGGTAGAAGTAGAAGGTCAATGACCTAGTGAGGGTCAGGGATGAGCAGGCTCAAAGGTTTCAGTTTTAAAAGGGGTGTGAACCCATGCCTGTACTCATAATCCATCGGTGTAGGTGTCTTCTCTGGAGGCCTAGGCAGTATCCAAAGCAGATCAGGAATTACATGCTGCCCCAGTAGGCTACCATGTTCTGTGGAGGGTAGATGGTTCAGAGTTCAATTTCTGCCTAAAACAAGGGCCTCAATAAAAGCCTTATCTAGAACATAGTAGCACCAATCAATCATTTTCCCTCCATCCATCATTATAAATAAGAATCTACACGTAGGTGTCTTTTGTGTACTATTGCCAAGTGCAGCCAATTCTTAACCACAAATAATGTAAATTGCCAGATTCTTAGTGAGATCTTAATAGGTACATCTGAAGGAAGCTATCCCATCCCAACCAAGTCTGAGTTCAAAATACCCAAGTCAGCCTTGTCCTGTGAAACTATGCCAAGTAAAGATGCAAAAAACTAAGCTTCGAGTGGCAAAAGGCCCCATACAAGGCAAAAAGACTCCAGCTCTCTTCGGGTGGGGGGGTGATTTATCTGATAACAAATAGGCCTAAACTGGGGAGAAGGGTTGAGGAGGTACAGATGCCAACCCAAGGGTTGGCTCTAAATGTTGCTGAGAGGTATTCTGCTGCTCAGCTGATCAATCTGGCCAAGATCTCCTAAGAGAGATGAGTAAGGGTCCTATCTGAGTTATTCCTCAGCGGTTGAGGGCTTTCTTATAATCCTCTGAGTCTCCATGTTAAACTCTCACTGGAGATAATCAGAACATTGCATAAAGTATACTTTAAGGAAAGAATCAAACCTGAAAAAGAAAAAGGAGTTGAGGAGAAGTCAGAATTCATAGTATCTATGGCTGCAGGCATAGAAGGAAAGGGAGAGACACTGGCTGACTTGCTGAAAATGATGTGAACATTTTCAAACAGAATGTTCTCAGTAGTCTGAAGCTGAATGCAGGATCAGGTGAGCAGTCTCTGGAGTTCCCATCCCTGGAACTGATACGCTGGGTAACCTCCAGCTATGATGGGGCAAATTTCCCTGGGGAAAAGATGACAAAATTCTCTTAAAAGACAAGATCTCCAAAGCAGCCAAGCACCTGAGCAGAACAAAATGTCGTCTATGGGAACTCACACGGCTTATAAATAAAGAGAATTAACCTTAGAAATTGTCTGGATTATCCCTATGATTCTAAAAAGTATTCTTAATGGCTTTAAGGGGCAACAAGGAAGAAAGAAAACCCATTAGGGAAATAAACATGGTGATGAATACAGATTGAGATATCAAGTCACTGGTGGATGAAATGGGAGGAAGAGAGTCTCTCAGAGATGGTGCTACAGTAGGACCTAAAATTACACCTGCTGGAAGTTCTAAAATGCCAAGGGTGCTAGACATTTTACCCAAAGGACAGCGAAAACCCTGACAGTTCCAGCTGTCCAGGTGTCAGTCTAAGCCTTATTCTCCATCCACAACTCAAAGGTGGCAACCAGTGCAGCCATGGTACGAACTGGGGCTGTCCCAGCTTAGCACCCTCTGCTTCCTGCTGTGGCTATTTGTATATGTATGTCATCTTTTCAGGCCGTTAGGGAGAAGTGCCCGTGTCTTCTACTCTCTGTATCCCCCACAACACCTGGCAGGAGACTTTGTGTGCTGTGGGTTCTCGATAAACATTTGATACGTGAAGACTAAATGCATTGTTCTGTCCGAGAAGTCAACAGAAGCAAGGGTCCTGGGAGAGCCTTGTTCCCAGAATACTGGATTACCACAAGCCTGGCATCAGGCCTGAGCGGCCCTGTAAGCTAGTGTAAGCTCTCCAGGATCAGGACCATGCCTGCCTGTCCCTGTGGCGTCTGGGACAATTCCACACAGAGAATGGTATTTGATTTATATTTGTTCACCAATAACTGGTGCAGAGGTGTTCTCAGGAGCCGTCAGGCCCCACGGCAATGTAAGAATCAAGGAACTCCCAAAAGCTAGAGGGATTTATGGATTATTGTCAGTTGGCTACATGTCTGCCTCACGCTTTTTATTTCCCTGCCACCTAGTATAAAAAGTGATAAAAATATTTGCTAAATAAACAGTGATGTGCAGGACAGTTAACGCTTTTAGCAGCTTATTTGGGTACCAGAGGAATGTGAGATACCTGATCGATATCCTCGAATTCTGCAGTTGCTTACCCCAGAGAGGAGGAAGAGAGTGGTTCAGGTTAGGTGGACAGTGGAGGCCAAAGTCACGGTGGGGAAGATGTGTTCCAAATCACAGCTCTCGAGGCTGCTGGGAGTGTGGTGGTAGACGTATCTGTCTGAGTTCTTGGAAGGTCCAAGAGATGAAGGGCATTTAGGACTCCCATGGATGTCCCACCTGACTCTAAATGGTCCTGAGGAATTATAGTGAAATGAAGACCCTATGGCACTTCCCTGTTCTCTAGAAAGAGAGCTGGCCCAGTGTCACTTAGTTCTCTGGGCCTTATCCTAAGCCCATTCCTTAATTCTTAGAGTTCAGGTTTCCATCTGTTAAAGGGAGAGGCCCTTCCATCACCAGGGGCATCAATAGTTGCTGGAGGGAGTGCTGACACCTCTTGCTAGGAGGGTCTTGCGCTGGCACCCTCTGGGGCAGGACCCATTTGGTTCACTTTAAGGGCAGAGGGTGACCTCCTCCCCTCATTGAGGCATCCTCCTGAAGGCTTGCTTTCTGAATGCAAGTGGGAGCATGGTAACAGCACTTGGGAAGAGTCATCAACCATGGAAGTCGCAGACACCATGTTGGGAAAGAAATGCATTTACAGAGCAGAGATCATTGCTGGGCCAGAGTGCTGGGCTCCTGTTACCAGAGAGCAAGATTTCTAGGCTGTTCTGTTCTAGATCTAGAGGCACTCCATAGGTAGTTCACCATACAGCCCACAAAACCTATATTCTCAGTGTACCGGACCCAGCCTCCACACACTCCACTTCTTGGCACTTCTCAGCCCTCGGCAGGAAATGAATTCTCCACAGGCCCCAGTCCTGCAAATTCCTATTCACCTTTTCTTTCAAATGCTGGTTTGGTTGGAATAAAAAAACTTTAGTTATTACACAGAATAGGAGACAACCATCACGGTGAGAAAAGCCAACGAGGAACAAGCACTGGAGGGGTGAGAAACAGTTACAGACGATGCAGCTTCCACCTGAAAAATAACCCGGGAGGTAATGGCCACCACGCCTTGGGTATGGTCTTGGAACCTGGAGAAAAAAAGGATTTCTTAAGTTTGATCCTCACTGTGCAAATGGCAATGTGTGGGAAGAAGGGGGCTTTGTTTTGGTGTGAACTCCCCCTCTCCCTGATAGACTGACTTGTTCACATCAGCCTGGTATGAAGACTTGAGTTGGATGGAAGTGTCCATGGCA
The DNA here is from genome assembly GCA_031878705.1 of Tapirus indicus. Taxonomy (NCBI): domain Eukaryota; kingdom Metazoa; phylum Chordata; class Mammalia; order Perissodactyla; family Tapiridae; genus Tapirus; species Tapirus indicus. Next base: position 137,948,507 of record CM062918.1, on the reverse strand, counting down.
ACAGTCAGCAGGAGAGTCTTCCTAGAGCCCCCACTTGCATCCCAGCAGCACCCACCTCACCCTCTCACCCCTCTCCTGGCAGCAGAAAGAGGATATTTTGCTGGTTTGGGGCAAGAACCTTCCTGTTCCCTAAGAACAAAGGGCTTTGACACAATGATTGCACTTTTCATTCCTAGTCTCTGAATCTTCTAAGCCAAACCACCAGAGTAAAGAGCTGGCTGGTTAGTCCCTGGAGCAAAGGCAGGGACGTCAGAGCACCCCTTCCCAAAGTTAGGATTCGACTGCTCTGAAAGGAACTTTACCCAGACCTACATCTACACCTCGTCTTACACCCTGGGCCCCAGGCAACTCCAGCCATCAGAGGAAGAAAATCCCCTGGTTTTGTTTTCCTACTGGAAGGGGTGAGAAGTAGAAAGCAGGACACGTACAGCCACAATGAGGAAGTCCAGCCAGCACCAGGCATTGGTGAAGAACTTGACGAAGCCATAGGCTGTCCACTTGAGCAACATCTCCAGGATGAAGATGTAGGTGAAGACTTTGTCAGCATATTCCAGGATAGTACGAATGGTCTTTCTTTGCTCAATGTAGATGTCCTCGAAGGCCTGAAAGAGAGGCAGCAGCTGTGTAGTGCCTACAGATAAACAAGCAACATCAGCAGTGCTGCCATCCCTGGCAGCCTCCCCCCATCAGCCTATTGACAGCTTCCCGTCTCTTCCACTTTACTCCCCGGCTGCACATGGCTTTTTAAAAAAAACAGTCTTATTGAGATATAATTCACATACCACATAATTCAGCTATTTAAAGTGTACATTCAATAGCTTTTAACATTCAGAATTGTGCATCCATTATCACAATCAATTTTAGAATATTTTCATTACCCTAAAAGGAAAGCCCACACCCTCCAGCCTCCCTACCTCCCCCTAGTGCTAGGCAACCACTAATCTAGCTCTACAGATCTGTCTATTCTGGACATTTCATATAACTAGAATCATACAATATGTGGTCCTTTGTGACTGGCTTCTTTAATTTAGCGCAGTATTTTCAAAGTTCACCCATGGTGCAGCAAACATCAGTACTTCATTTCTTTTCATTGATGAATAATATTCCAATGTATGGCTATACCACATTTTGTCTATCCTTCATCAGTTGATGGACAGTTGTGTTCTCTCTACTTTCTGGCTATTGTGAATGCTGCTGCTATGAACATTTGTGTACACGTTTTTATGTGGACATGTTTTCGTTTCTCTAGGGTATATACCCAGGAGTGGAATTGCTGGCTCATATGGTAACTCTACATTTAATTTTTTGAGGAACTGCCAAACTGTTTTCCAAAGTGGTTGCACCATTTTACATTCCCACCAGCAGTGTATGAGGGTTCCAATTTCCCCAGGTTCTCGCCAACACTGTGTATGTTTATAAGACAAAATCTTTTCTCCTTTTAGCTCCAGACACCATAGATGTAGGTGGAGGGTCACAGGGCTGGGAGACACTCAGGACAAGAAAATCTTACTTTCTTTCTCTGGAATTCCTGAATGAGGTGATTCCCTAGGACGAAGGTATGAGCATGAGCATGTGCAGAGTGGTGGGCTGCAGTGTGGTACTAAGAGGAGGGAATTCCTAAAGTGTGAAAAAAAACTGGAGGTGGAAAAAAAGTCCCTGTCGTGTCCTCCCTGCAATGGGAGGTGCCCACTCTGAACAGTTCCAGAAAGAAGGACGGAATCGGGCTGTCTGTAGACTCATCTCCCACAATGGAGGCACATGGACATCAGGCGCTCCAGTCTCATCCCTGGGCAGTGGGGACAGAGGTCTTGGGTCCACAGTCCTCCTCAGGGTCTCGGTACAAATAAATCTCCTCTGCTCAATGAAAACAGCAACAGCTTCCGTGTCAAGTTCCCCCCTTACCTCCACTTGTATAACCCAACATATGTGAGATGCCTAACACCCATCTCCATGTCACTGGGGCTCTAATCCCCTCCCTCTGAGATCTCATCAAAACCATATTCTAGTCTTTTCTTTGATATTTTAGCTGTGGCTTCACTTTGCTACTCTTTAAATTTCATGCTTACTATGCACAGGGTCTTCATGTACGGAGCCAAGTATCCCCTATGATAAATAAAAATGGTCAAAGGCGAGCAGTAAAGAAAGTTCAAAACTTTGTTTCACTGCTGCTTTTATTCTTTTTTGTAGAGATAAGAAAGAGAAGAATCAAAGGATGGGGCATGTTCTCTGTTATTTTTGGTTTTTGTTTACTAGATTTGAAGAATAACACTGACAACAATAATAAAACACTTTTCTCCAATCACTGGCCTGAGTCTGATCCTCCCCGTCTCAAGGGCAGAGGCCCTGCTGTCACCCTGGCTGCCTCCCCAGCGCCTCAGGAAGCCCTGAGTGAAGGCCCATTGATGCATCGATGACCCAGGGCAGGCAGGGCACTCTGGCTCCCCTTCACGGAGATCAAGGCTACCAAACCATCTTTTTTTGCCTCCTGCTTTAGTTATGGTTTTCTGCATAAACCTGCCTCTGACTTCCTCTGGCCCTCTTCATCCCTGGGCTCTTTACCTGTCTCAGTTTCTCTTATTCTCCCACCTCACAGGTCAGTGAAACTTCTCAAGTCACTGGTGGGATCTTTAAATTTGGGGTTTCTCCTTGTTATTTTTTCCCTTCCAGATTAAGCTTTGATTCCACACCTACATGAACGTGCCCACCTTCTTTAAAAACATCTAAAAATTCTGCATTCTTCACCTTTCTCTTAACTAAAGGAAGGAAAATGTGTAGTGTCCCTAATCCCTGCTGTCCTCAAATCTACCCAACTAGGAAACAGCTCCCTCACACCAGATCCTGCCACATCTCCTCAGTTATAATCCCACTAAAAATGAAAGCAAATGCCAAGACAATTAGTCCTAGCAGGGGAAGAGCCTGTGTGTTCAGAGGCCTGTGTGCCTCACTGATTAATGATAAGCACTTACAACCACGTGAATATAAATAACCTTTGTACCAGAGATCTGACTATCTAAATATTTGCCAATGCCATGGGTTCTCCAAATCCAGTGGGCTGTGAGGGGAGAGTGGGTGGAGGAACATCACTTCCTTCCTATCTTGGGCAACTGAAAAGTAAAGAACAAGAGATCTGGGTATTAGGTGAAAAAGGGAAGTTCATTTTAGGAAGTAGCTTAGAATGGGGCAAAGCAAGCAGTGAAAGATACTTGGTAGTTTGTATTCTCATCCTGATGAAGGCGGGGCGGGGGGGGTCTTAGGCTTGAGAGGGATCAGGCTGAATCTAAAGATCAGGATGTGGACAAGTGTGGATTCTAATCCCAAAGGCTGAAAACACCAACCCAAAGCACTTTAATAGACCATTATCCTTGTGTCCAAACCCAATCTGTGTTCTCAGAGAAACTGGGCTTAGGCCCCATCCAGCCTTTTTCACTAGTTCCTATAAACCGTTCCCCAGCCAAACCTCATCACATTCTCCCCTGGATCTCACCAGGGCGCCACTGCTGAGCAGAATCATGAAGATGATGAAGGTCTCAAACCAATTGTGCTCCACGATGAGAAAGCAGGTTTTCCGCAGGATCCACCATGACTTGCCTAGCCCTTCTTCGATGTTGACCTGGCAGCACTTGAATCGCTGGACACAACCTGGCACCAGTGGGAGAGGCAGGTCAGACCGTGGGACCATGCCCCGCCCAGACCTGCCCTGTCTCCCAGGAGAGGTGGGCCACCTCCCAGGCCCCACTAGGTGTTGCCCCACCACACAGTTGGGAGGACAGAGGCTGAATCAGCATGTCTGATTCAGAAGTGGAGAGGGTGGCAGGGCTCAGGCTATGCTGCAAGACTACCAGGGCAAGGCCCTCTGGAGTTGGGATGATGTCCTATAAAGAAGCAGTGAGAGGGAGGAGAGAAGGGTGGTCAGGAGGCAGACACAGCCGTGACAGAATAGGCCTTTCTAATGGAAGTTCTTGGGCTGATGTCAAGAGAAAATGGACAAAGAAAAGTTTGAGAACAGAAACTCGTTACAGGTAAGAATCGAAGAGGGAAAACAATTATCAACTTCCCTCAAAATGATGAGGTGGGAAGAAAGTTCTTGAAGACAACCACTGAGCACCTCCTCCCCACCCAACCACTAACCCTGGCAGAAACCTGTAGGCAGTGCAAGTGCCACATGCCGCCCCGCCCCTTGCCCCCTTTCACCTTCTGTGAAGCAGGCATCTGGATCCAAGTACTCCTCAGGCTGTTCCACAGGGACTTCTTCTACTTCTGGTTTGATATCGATGGTGCTTCCTTCGGAGGAGCTAGTATCATCCAGTTTCTAGACATGCAAGGAAAAGGGAGATCAAACAAGTCTGCAGGAACGTGTCCACTCTCCATTGACCACTCTACCTCTGGTACACATGACGCACCAGCTATAATTCTTCTCTACAATTCTTAATACAAACTTATCATCATCCAACTCATGATGGGCTAGCAATTACTACAGGGCCCTCAAAACTTCTGTCAGGATGGGGTATAACATTAAAACCCACTCACAGACGACAGTGATCCACCCTAAACAAAATGTGGCTACAGGTTGGTCTCAGGGATGCAGCTCAGACAGATTAATGGCAGGAAAGCACTCGGGGGTTTACTCCAGCCTCTTACCCAGATGACCCAGAAGCAATGAAGATAGATCAATGAACATCTCAGGAATCTAGGTTGTCCAGGGAAGACCTAGAATGACTGTCGGGGGGTAGCGTTGGTTCTCAAAGTGAGTTGACTATTCCAGAACCTCTCTACCAAGCCCACAGCTGAACTAATGCCTGGGGCTGACAGAGCCCTGTTCTCACACGGGATCAAGGCTGGTTTCTAGGCTGGGACCTTACATCTTTGCTGCCTTCAGGATCCGACTCGCTGCTAACGTCCTCTGTGTTGAGGTTCTCAAAATCAGACTCGCCTACAGCAATGGGCACCCGCACGGTCAGGTTGGGATTGTTGATGAAGGACATGTGGTCCTCATCAATGATGTACTTCTCCACGCTGCTGCCAATGCCACTGGTGGTGCCATTGCCATTCTTCTGGAAGTCACCATTCCGGTGGATGTCCGCACCAGTGTGGTTGGCGATGCAGTTGGCCTTCTTTTCATACAGCTCATCCAAAGGCTTCACCTCATCGGCCTCACGCTGCTTGAAGTGGGCCTGCATGAAGGCACGCACTTTCAGTTTGGTCCAAGCCACACCCTTCTTAATACGGATTACTGAGATTTGTAGGTTGTTCATTTCCCCATCATCGTCGGTGGCTGCCAGATTGTCTGCACTGAAGGAGCTCAGAAGCAAGGCCAGAAACAGGTTCAGCACCTGTACCAGTAGCATTAGGAAAAAAGAGAGTGAATGTATAATGGTATTAGGTAAGCTACCCACTAAACTAGATGTAAACTGGAAGCCCACAGACTTATGTAACAGATTCAGAGTTTGTATTGTGTTCTGTGTGGCCCACAGAGTGTTTTAAATGCTCAGGTCACTAGGTGGACATTTTGTTTGATTTTGGTTGTAATACAAGGAGTTTAGCACCTCTTTTCCTGGTTCTTTTATAGATTTACATATATATATACACACACACATATATATATATATGTACCCCAAATATATTACTCTTCTTATAATCAGAAAAAGCAAAGCTGTATTCATTTTGGAAGAAAATTCTCCAAAGAAAAAGGTGGATATGGATTATTGGGGAGGATTGAAAAGTGCATGGATGCCATGTGTCCGTGAGCAGTAGATGTCTTAGAGGACCCATGTTAGAAAAAATTTAGGCTTGCAGAGCCACACTTTCATAGAACAAATCAAGAAGGTAGAACTGAAATACATTTCATGTCATCTTATTAAGTTTTCCTAGCATTTATCAAAATAAAATAGCTTTAGCAAGACAGTGATGGTAACCTTTGTGTTTTGTTGTATATCTAAATGTTAAGCCATCAGATACAAGCTTTATTTATTATTTATTTTTTGTTTTAATTTCTTATTTTACCACATTGGGCATTATGATTAATTAATTTATTTTTATCAGGACTTACTTTTGAAAAGTGGGAGAGGTGTTCACTTCTTGATTTACACTTGGCCCTTACTTTGTCACACTTCTGAAGAAGAGTAAGGCATACATTTTAGGTGGAGTTAATAGCATGTGCAGAGTGGGAGGGATGGAAACAATACATGAACTATATGTATGTGGATTATCTGGGCCATTGATAGGATTAAAAAGGAATATGGTTGGTAAAATGAGGGTGAGTTGGAGAGGGCTTTGAAGGCCAGGCTGAGGGATTTGAATTTTTTTAATTGGATCCATTATTGGTTCTTGAGTAAAGGAGTCACAGATGATGACAGAGATTTGACAAAGTCATTCCTACTAGCAACATACAGAGGGGGGACCAGGAATTAGGAGACTGTCACTTGCATGAGTTGATAAGGGTCTGGATTAGGCTATAATAATCTCAAACCTTCATGCATAAGAATCTCCTGGGGTGGGATGTTTGTTAAAAATACACACTTCCTTGGCCTCACCTGAAAGATTCTGATTCAGGAGATCTGGTGTAGGGGCCTGGGACTTGGCCTTTTTAATGAGTGAAATGTGGGTGATTGTGATGCAGGGATGGGTTACAGAAATGGAAAGGAAGGAGCAGATCTTAGAAATACTATGAAGAAAGATGTATGGACAGAAATACTCTGAAGAAAGACGTATGAAAGACATCAGATATTTACTGGGAGTGGAGGGAAAAAGAGTCAGAAGAGACTTACAGTTACAGATTCCTAGAGACTAGATGGGCAGAAAGACTAAGCAAAGGGGAACCTGGAAAGGTGTCATCAGAAGCAGAAATAATATTTGATTTTGTCATGTGTTCACGTATCTGTAGACAGTCATGGGGAGATGTCCATGAAACAACTGAGAATAGGAGACTGGAGAAAGGGTGGCAAGGTCAGGGCTGGTAGATGTTGATCACACTGTGTACCAGTACAGCAATGGCTGTATTCACTGAAGGAGAGACTAGAGGGATTAGGACTGAGGGAAGGGTGGTTGGGAATGGAGAATGGGAGGGATTAAAGAAACATTACAGTGTCTATTTGTATAGGTCAAATGGAAGAATAGGGTGCTTGTTCAGAGGCTGGTGAGTATGAACCCTCTACTGGCATGCTTCTCTATGGCAGAAAAAGAAGGAGAACTAATATGGATGAGTTTACAAGGGGTTATCTGAGTTTGCCTTCTTCCAGCCCTCCTTACTCTACACTTACAGTGGGATTTGGCTTGACCTGAAAGGATACTTCTCAAACCTTAGTGTGCATGTGAATCACCTGGGGATCTTGTTAAAAATGCAGATTCTGATTCAGTAATTTGGGGATGGGGCCTAAGATTCTGCATTTCTAACACTCTCAAGTGATCTTGTTGCTGCTAGTCCTCAGGTCACACTTTAAGAAACAACGTGTTGAAATCTCTGTTGGTGAATGTTCTATATACAGAGGCAGAAGACAGCAGGTGGACAGATCAGAGTAAAGCAAGAAAGTGATTCTCCATTTACATAAATTAGATAAAACTCTAACATGGTTTAGATCAGTGGTTCTCAATGGAGGGCAATTTTACCCCCTAGGAGACAGTTGGCAATGTCTGGAGACATTTTTGGTTGTCACAACTTTGAGTGGGGGTCGCTACTGGCCAGTAAAGGGTAGAGGCCAGGGATGCTGCTAAATATCCTACAAAGCAAAAGACAATCCCACAACAAAGAATTATGTAGCCCAAAATGTCAACAGTGTCAAGGTTGAGAAATTCTGGTTTAGATGAAGGAAACTTTGTAGCAGAAAGAGCATAGGCTCTGAAGTCTAGGATCTGATAAAAGCCCTGACCATTTACCAGCTGTGAGACTTTGGGAAAGTCACTTAACTTTGCCGAGTTTTGTTTGCATAGCTATGAAAAAGGGCTGACAGGAGTGGGGCTTACGACTCAGCAGGCCTCTATAAACAGCCGTCTCCTTTCCTTCATTTGTACCTTAGGGTTCTTGGGCCAAGAAAGAATAAAAACCTACACAGATGTGGAAGGTAGTGGAAAGACTAAGCAGATTGGGTGTCTGGGTCAAGGGTAAGATGTTCAGGGCAAAGAGCAAAAAGATCTACAAGTTAGTACTAACCACTAAGTTGCCAATAACCATGACCATCATGAAGACAATGAGGCACATGGCCTGGCCTGCCACCTCCATGCAGTCCCACATGGTCTCGATCCACTCCCCGCACAACACTCGAAAGACAATGAGGAAGGAATGAAAAAAGTCATGCATGTGCCAGCGAGGGAGTTCACAGTCCTGGCTGATCTTGCAGACACACTCTTTGTAGCTCTTTCCAAAGAGTTGCATCCCCACCACGGCGAAGATGAAGACAATAATGGCCAGCACCAGGGTCAGGTTGCCCAGGGCACCCACTGAGTTTCCAATAATCTTGATCAGCATGTTCAGGGTGGGCCAAGATTTGGCTAATTTGAAGACTCGGAGCTAGGGAAAACCAACACAACCAGATGATTCTCAATCCATTTCCTTGAAATAAAACATATAAAACTAGGAAGACTAGCTTCAATTTATTGAGCACCCTTGGGAAATTCCCGGGACTTTCTAATAACGCCTCAGACTAACATGGGAGAAACTGAGACACAGATAATTTCACAGGAAGTGAAATGTTCAGAACTAGGAACCAAGAAAACTGCCTCCAGCCCCCTGCGCTAGTCCCTGGGTCAATCTACTTTTAAAATCCCATATAGGGGGGCCGCCCGGTGGCGCAGCGGTTTAGTCCGCGCTTGGCAGCCCGGGGTTCGCGAGTTCGCATCCCGGGCGCCCGCCGACGCACTGCCTGTCAGCCACGCCGTGGCGGCGTCCCATATAAAGTGGAGGAAGATGGGCACAATGTTAGCCCAGGGCCAGTCTTCCTCAGCAAAAAGAGGAGGATTGGCAACGGATGTTAGCTCAGGGCTGGTCTTCCTCACAAAAAAAGAAAAAAAAAAAACCCCATATAGGAACATATCCTTTTCCTATGGAGTTTCCCTTGACTTCTCAAGGAAAATGTGATCTGTAGTGAACCAAAAGATCAGTACGGTAGGGGGAGTGAAAATAAATCATCTGTCTCCTTAAAAAAGCAAACATTTAAAAATTCTAAGTATCTCTCTTTTTGCTTGCCAGTAAATAATCAATGGCTGATATGAAACTTTGTGACATGCTTGGAATAACCTGGAGGAAAAGTACAACTCCCAAGTAGAGGTAGTTCCACATATATCAAACATCTTATGAAAAGGGACTATACTGATATTAATTCAGAGGACAGAACTTCTGGAATCTGTCAATCGTGATATTTCCATATTCTGTAATGAATGATTACAAGGTCTTGGCTGAGAATTACAATGTATAAAGCCCATAAGGAAATGATAATAATGAGATCATCATCAGATGTCATAGTTAACAACCAACACATTATGTCATAACAATTCTGGCAGAAGGCAATGGCACTGATCTGGACATTTTTTTCCTATAGAAAACTTGAGTCTTATCTGAGAGTTCAAGATTTACCAGGTATTGCTCTGTGCGTATATCTGGGTCACTCATATTTTTTCTCTTTCTGACTGGCTTTTAATGTATTAAGAATATTAGGGCTAGGGCTTCTATCTCTTAATCCTTCTTCTCACTTTCTAGATAATAAGAACTAGTCTCAAAAAGTCTACTGTGGGTTGGATCCCAATGAAAGACTAGGAAGCAGAGGTTCCAGAAACTTGACAGATTTTATTTGTGACTTGGACTGAGTGAGATCTCTGTTTTACAAATAGTTTCACTCTATTCCAATTCTCTTTCTTAGATATGCTGAATATCCTGATGAAAAAACCTTAAATTCTTTCAGTTGCAAGAGCTCAAGTATTTTCCCAATAGGAAGAGAAAAACCTAAGCCAGTTCTGATGCTTTGTCTGAGTGGGACACACCCAAGGTAACTCAGCTTCTCAAGGGACTTAATCAGACATCACTGACGCCTATGCTTATGGGAAGCTTTTCCAAGGATATCATTAACTATACTTTCAGAGTCATTTTGGAAATTTAAACATTAACTTCTTCAAATACATTAATTAAAAAAATGTTTCTTGGGGCCGGCCCTGTGGCGTAGTGGTTAAGTCTGGCATGCTCTGCTTCGGCAGCCTGGCTTCACGGGTTGGGATCCCAGGCGTGAACCTACACCTCTCATCAGTCATGCTGTGGGGGCGACCCACATAAAAAATAGAGGAAGACTGGCACAGGTGTTAGTTCAGAATGAATCTTCCTCATTAAAAAAAAATCTTTCTTAGCCAATGATATGGAAAACAAAGCCAATGTTCAACAACTAATTTCAATATAATTTTTAAAAACATTACTTTATTCTCATTTTCTGGAAGAGGTCACCATGATAGAAGAAGTGAGGAGAACCATCTTCGAACAAGGAGAAATTATTGCCATTTAAGGGAGATGTTCAGGTAAAGAAACAGGCTTACTAGTAAATCCAAATTAGACCTCAGAATAGCCTTTGGGAGTCCTTCTTCATCTTTTAGACTAACGATTATTTTCTGAGGAACTTCCTAAAATTAATTTCTGTTTGTTGACTGATTTTAAAAACTAACTTCTATATTAGGTATTTAGCAGAAAAGTTGTCAAGATTTTAGTAGCTAAGCCAATAAATAGCGAACTGGAACTGGGAGTAGAATATAGCTAAGGATTTTTTAAATCATCAAATTAACTTATGCAAAACTCTTTCTAGTAGCTGCAACATACAAAATGTAAAAAGAAATTGGAGAAATGTGGAATACCAATCGGAAAGATCGCAGCACCGAAAGCCCCTCCACATCTGCTAGACTCAGTTCCATTAAACTGAGGGAGACAATAAATCCGTCAAAAATGTTCCAACCTTCTTGGAAATAATAGTAGGGATCCATGGCTATGAGCTTCAGGAACATTTCCGCTGTGAAAATTCCAGTGAACACCTAAAGAGGGGGAAGGCAGGGGGTAAAAAAAAGAAATAATAGAAAGAGAATGCCTTTATCATTATCTTTGAATACAACATGTCAAAGAAGCCTCAAGAGCCAGCCTTGGTTAGATTCTGCATCTGAGGACATCAATACCTGGATGTCCCATGACCCCTCCACATGATGCAGGAAAGTCTTATTTTTCTCTTGAATGAAGTACTCAGCCCCAGTGTTCTCATCTTTGTTGCCAGAACCACCCAATTCACATTGTTCAAGAGTGCAGTTACAAAATTATTCTAAGAAATGGGAATACCACACAGGTGACTCCTTCTAAAAGTTCAGCAGTCATTTGAATGTATACGCTTGGGATGTTTGCCTAAAAAAAAAATCACTCATTGTTTTATAATTATATTAGAAAAATACAGCATTATTCCTGATTTGATATTATGTGTTTTATTAAACTTAGATATATGTTGCAGGGTTTCTTATTTTAAATTGTAAAAGCAATAGAACACTGCTAAAAGTGTGCAAAACTCAGGAAAAAACATCCGTAGTCTCACCACCTTGCATAGAACTATAATTTTTATGTACTCCATTTCTGGGTTTTTTTAAATGCATATATATTTTGACAGAGTTGTAAAGTCACAGAATACATAACATCTTGGGTCTTATTTTTCACTTATCATGACTCTATCCATGTTGCTACATGGACTTCCTAATTCCCACTTTTATAGCTTGTATAAAGTTCTATTGGGTGAATATATCCTCAAAGAATTTCCTTATCGTTGGAGACTCTGGTGATTCCTCTTGATTTTTTCAAATATGATAATCAGTGATGTAGTAATTGTTTTAGATTTGGAGCTTATTTGGGAAAAGAATGACTTCTTCCCTTTTACCTGGCTCCCACTTTTCTGTCTTTCAGGGCACCTTGTCTTTCCCAGTGCCTTCTGTATCCCACAGTCCTTAGTAATAGAACGTGCAGTAAGAAAGTAAAATCCCACAAATGCCAGTTTTGACAAGACCGATATCCTCATTCTAGGCTAACTACTAACATCAGACTCTTACTGAATATTATGCTTTTAGAGGAGAGGACTTTATATGCAATAGATTTAAAACTCATAATAAATTAGTACTTGTAACCACCTGTTTACCAAGTTTACATATGAAGGAGTTGAAGGAAAACTTTGAAGATATGGTCTGAGGACAGAATTTTAAATAGTGAAAACTACTTAGATTACAGTTGCTGTTTGGAAATATATCGAATTAATGTATAGCAATAACAAAACAGAATGACTTGATGGAAATTTATCAAAATGGCTAAGTCGGCTGAGGTTTTGGTGCCTATATACTTTTCTACGGGTTCGTATTTTTCTAAATGGAAGATGCAGTATTCCAAAATTGAAAGAAAATATTCCCCAAAGAGATCCAGTTAGGCAAAATCAAAGTTCATAGTGCAAGCTAAGCATCCACAGATGGAATATCACTGTAAGAGAGGTCAGGGAAGTAGGGGCAGCTAATCAATTCCTGACATACATTTTACCCTTAGCATAAACCCATCCAAGGCTTCTCTACATAGAAACGTTGGCCTGCTTAATGCACACTAAGTAGACACTGAATCAGCTGTTCTGTTGGTTCCTGGTGAACACACAGGAAGTGCTCAGTAATAAGCATTCACTGCTTGACCATGGAATATCGATGCTGTGGGAACTCTGGTTCCTAAGAGAAAACCAACAATGACAGTTATATGGTGCTGCCTTTCAATGGGATGAATGGCCCCCTGACGCTTGGTAGGAATCCCTGTGACAGAGGTCAGCAACCATGTCCTTTCAACACACAGCGTGCTGCCACCATTTGGAGTTTGGGTGAAAATAAGTTTGTAACTATTGGTTGTATGAAGGAATTGCTTCTTTAAAAATGGAGAAGAGTAGATTTAAGGTTATCCCTAAGATACCACTCTTATCTGCACTGTGATATGCTTCTTGAGGAGGAGAAAAAGGAATTACAGGCAGCAGATTGACAACTGTACATAAATGTCACTCTTGTGAATGTCATCAAACATTCACCTAAGAATTTGTGTTCTAATGCAGCAGTCCTCAAAGTGTGGTTGAGGATCCCTGGGGTGCCTAAGATCCTTTTAGGGGGCACGAGGGCGTCCCTTTCCCAATTACAAATCTGTGTGAGGCCAGGTTTTCTTTCCATACTTCAAGCAAAACAATATATCACAATGGGTTGAATACAGACGCAGATAAGAAAATCTGGCTATCTTCTACTAAACCAGACATGAAAATGACATTTTTTTCTAAGACAATAGTTTTTTCCCATAATGCTATTTATGTAATTGTGTAATGAGTATATTATTGTGATTTTTAAATAAATAAATATTTAAGATTTTTCTTGGTTTTAACTTCAAATATGGTAGATATCAGTAGATATAACCCTCATAAACAAAAGTTCTTTGGCTCTTTTTAAGAGTATAAAGGGATCCGAAGATCAAAACAAGACTAAGAACTGCTGTTTTCTAATAGAATGTTCTGAATTCACAGTCGCTCTATCATTCTAGTTTGGACAAGCCCCTGGGCACAGGCCTGAGACCTTGTGATGTCAGGTCACCTAGCAAGGCCTACAATGTCCTAAGATTGGGGTATTTCATTTCAGGGTCGCTCTGGGGCTTGGGAAGGTGAGGGAGAAGCAGCCCATCTCTTTTGCCATAAGTGCACCTGCAGACAAAGTTCAGGCCCCCTGGGGAGTGACCAGGGTTTGCATGCTCCTGTCTATTCTTGGGTCGGGCTAACTGGCTCCTCTTCTACAGTGGATCCCCTCCCAAAGTTAATGAAATCCAACTGGAGAAAAGCCCTACGTGACCACAATGGAGACACGAAAAGAACAACATGTGACCACGAAACAACAGCTCCTTAGGAACCCAGTCACCAGGAGGGAGGGTGACCAACTCGTCTGGGTTTGTCTGAGGCTTTCCTGGTTCTAATACTGAAAGTCCTGCATCCTGGGTCTCCAGTTAGGGTAATCAACTTGTTCCCATTTGCCCAGGACTGTCCTACTTTTAAGACTGAAAGTTTCACGTCCCAGGAGCCCCCTCAGATCTGTGCAAATTGGAATGGCTGCTGACCCAGCCAGGAGGAGACAGGCACACGAATGAAAACATCATGCAATAAGTATCTAAAAAGAGGTATGCAGAGGGGCTACAGGGACACAGATGAAAGAAAAATTAAAAACTGAAAAGAATTTCTTTTGGTTGAAAATCTAGTTAAGTGTAGTTAAGGAATGATAACATTCATGTGCATTTGGCGAAGGCGGAAAATAACTTTCTATTTTTCCTTTTTTGCTTAGAATCTCAGAAATGAAACTTACCTGTCAGGTTAAGCCTTTGCCCTCCCTTCCACTCCCGCCCCCCACAAAGATTCAGTCCTAAGGCCCTTATCCACATGGAGAGGGGCCTGGTGCCAGGTGCTGGAGCCCAGGTAGGGCATCTATAGAGGGATGCAGCCCAGTGAGGGGAAGGAACCTTGAGTGGGCTGAGGATGTCCATGCAGGGGGGCAGCCTGGTGTGGGCTGTCAGAGTCTATGCAGGTTAAGGAGGGGTGTCCACTTTGGGAGACAGTCCAGTATGGGCTGTCAGAGTCTGAGTGGGATGAGAGTAGTATTTATGTAGGATGGCTACCCAGTATGGGGTGTTGCAGCTCAAGTGGGATGGGAAGGTGTCCACACTGGAGGGGGTGGGGGACAGCAGAGAGAGTTAGAGGTTAAGCAGGTGGAAACAGCATCCCCAGAGGGAGGACAGCCTGGCGAGGGGTGTCAGAGCCTGAGTGGGCTGAAGGTGTCCACAGAGAGAGGTGGCCCAGTGAGAGGTGTCAGAGCCAAGTAGGGTGAGGAGGATGTGGCCTGGCATCGGGAGTTAGCTACAGGGCCAGGAGAGGAGAACTTCCGGGTCGAAGAACAGCATAGGGAGCGAGTGCCTTAGTGGGGGAGGAAAGTATCCATGCAGACGGGCGCATGGAGTGGAGAGTGAGAGCCTGAGCAGGGCAAGGAAGGGTGGCCTGGTGTGGGGTGAGGAAGGGTCCATGCAGGAGGAAGGCCCACTGCGAGGCATTCGAGTCCAAGTGGGGTAAGGGAAACAGGATGTGTGGGGTGGCCTAGCCTGGGGTATTAGAACCTGAGAAGTGAAAGGAAGGGGGTCCACATGAAGGACACTGGTGTGGATACTGGGGGGCCCAGGATGGGGAGTCAGAGCCTGAACAGGGTGAGGAGGACATCCACGCTGCAAGAGTAACAGCGGCTTTTTGATCAAATAAGGGAATATACTAAAGACAGTGGCAACCAGGTTTCTTTTTGTTGGAGAAGGAATTACAAATATAGAAAGCAGAAGACTAGAATGAATCCCGTAATACTGGATTAGAATGAACAGCTAGGCCTGTACTGAGAAGGCCTCGTCATGCATATTGCTCCAATAGATCTTGACTTCTAAATACCATTTTCCACTAAAATCACCAGGGCTCCTTGAGAAATGGCTGATTCCAGGCCTGAGTCAGGAAAAATGTAAAATTGGCCTGGAATATACTGTGATACCAGAACACAAGGAAGTCTTGAGGACATACTGAAAGGACACAGAAGCTAGCTTGAAGGGACTCCCACCGGCCAAATCAGGCCAATCAATTAAACATTTAAGTAAATGAGAGTAATGGATTAGAACTCATTGGATAAAGTCGAAAACCATGAGTCCATACTGATATAAATAAAGGAATAAATAAAAGTTTAATGAAAAAACACGAAATTTAGATAGTTTCAAAGTATTTTCCTCACAAATACTTATCAGTTATAAGTGGTAAAAGGTAACTTCACAGGGGCAAAGCCTGGCAGACACCTCCTTCATCAACTGACCACATGAACATCACCATTAATGAGACATTGTGTGCCACCTGGGAGATGCGAGGAGAAGAAGATAGCCTCATTCGTGTGATATTCCTGACAAATGCATAACCTGAGGCTAGTCACGAGGAAGCATCAGACAAACCCAAACTGAGGAAATTCTACAAAATATCTGGTCTATAGTCTTCAAAAGTGTCAAGGTCATGGAAGTCAAAGAAAGACTAAGGAACTCTTCCAGGTTGAAGAAGACTAAAGAGATATACAACTGAACGCAGTGGGTAACTCTGGAACTGAGTCCTTTTGCTATAAAGGACATTACTGGGATTATTGGCAAAACTTGAAGGGGCCTGAGAATTAGATGGCTGTAATATGTCCATGTTAATATCCTGATTTTGACAGTTATATCATGGTTCTGTAGGAGATTGTTCATAAAAACCCCACACTAAAGTATTCGGGGTGATAGGCTGTGTCAGTAACTTACTCTCAAAAAAAACTTTCTTATACTGCACTTGAAACTTCTCTGTAAGATTGAGATGGTTTAAAAAACCATTATAAGCCCACTGTTGTGCTCAATTGGTTGGAAGAAAGGCAAGAAAAAAAGTCATTACATTTATCTACTACACAGTACAAAAGTTGTATAAGTCATGGGGCCTCCCTGGGCTTCAATTTCCTCCATAAAACATGGGAGTTGGATGGCATTATCTTTCAGCTTCCTCCTGTTATTAGCATTTTTCCTTGTGGGAAGGGTGGAAGAGGCAGGGATCTTCAGTTTACAGAAGACTGTTCTCATCTTCCCTCAAAAGCATCTATCTGCATATCTCCGGACAAACACAACTTAATTCACTGTCCCAGCCTCACATTCCATCCATTAGAGAAGTTTGTACTCACAAGCTAGTCAACCCCACTTTTTTCCATCCTCTTATTCTCAGGTTCAGTCAAAGGCTCTAGGCAAACCTCCAAACCTTTGAAAATTCTATTGAATTACACTAGTACAGTTCCTAAGATTCATAGAGTACTTTTCAATATTCCAAAAACTTCTGTATAAGTTCTCATTTTACCCTCCCAAACACTGATGACGTGGTATTATCCTCATTTTATAGATCGAAAACATTTCTGGACAGAAATCAATGGCTTATTTAAGGTTAAACTATATCAAATAGGAACTAAACCCCCAAATCTTCTAACTTCTGATTCTGTGTTCTTTCTGCCAAACTCAGTAATTGTGTCGCTTGGCAGCAAAGTATACCTTTGAGTTTCTGATACTGTTCAGAAAATACTTATGATGTAGGTTTCCCTGAGGTCCAGCACATATCCAACTGCCTCATTTGGCATCTTTACTCAGTGAATAGACATCTCATTCTAAATACGTCCAAATCAGAACTCTTGATTTTAAACTCCAAACCTGTTCCTTCCTCAGTCATCTCCATTTCCCCTTAGTTTCTAAACCCCCAAATCTAGGCTCCATTCTTGATTTCTTTTCCTTCACACTCACATCCAATCCACTGGCCAGTCTGAGGTATCCTGAATCATTCACTACTCTCCATCCCCATCACTAGTTGTATGCTGACCTTCCCCTTGAAAACTCTTGCCCCCAGAGTGCTTTCTTATTTCAGAACTTGGTTCTGGTTGGCTTGCCTCCTGGAGTCCCTGAACATTAGCTGCCGACATTCTCTTCTCTCTTTCTTCACTGATGGCTTTGAGCAAAGTCCTCTGAATGCTGACAACTCTAATTTAGATGTGACTCTAAGTCTCTGTAGATTTTTAAGGGAAAAATAAGGGAAGTAAGGGAAAAATAACATTTATTTGCTGGCCTGGTCTGAGGGTAATTCTGCTGGTAGTTGGTGAAAAGACCTCTCAAAATCCCTTGGAAATCAAAGACTGATTCCGTAAAAAGCAAGTAAAAGTAAAGACTTGGAGAAAAACAAAACGCCATAGGGAAAACACTGCTGCCACCACCATCAACAACAAAACTGACCACGTTCTATTTCTCATTATTTAACCCTTCGCTAATAAAATAAAGCTTAGATCTATATGATATTGTTGATTGGCTCAAGATGCTGCTTGATGGCCAAGCCCCTGGGTCAGCCAGTCACACAGTGAGCCCACCCTCAGGCACCTTTCAGAGCCAGTCAGCAGATTTCCTGGGCAGGCTGTGGGAGTGTCCTGCTTCAAGACTGCGGGTATTTTATTGGGCTGCACATGAGGGTTTACATCACAGCAGTGAGCCTGAAGTGTGTCACTAACCCAGACATGGAGGGGGAGGGGGAGGGAGAGGGATGGGAGGAAGGGAAGGAGGGAAAAAAACCCAACACTGGGCAGAGATTATGCTCAAATTAAACAGTAACAACTAGATTTGACCTGCCTATGGTGCAACTCTTATGGAATAATGACACCCAGATGACCTAGAGGATTCTTTCCAACTAATTCTCTACTCTCTATCAAAATTCAATCAACTCCTGATTTTTGTACTAAAGAAGTGAAACCCATAATCTCCAAATCACAATGACTTGACTTCGGAATACACTGTGTAACCTATTTTTCTAAAACTGCATATTTATCTTCTAAATAATATAATAAATTAAATATGTGACTTAAGCTAACATTAAAATAAAATTTGGCACAGATCAACTAATGGTAGAAACTGGATGATAGCCCAGAAGTTGGACTGTGTGGGGGAACCAGCCTGGAACTAAAAATTTCTCATAGATAGTCCCCACATGGATAATTAAGATAAGACAGTGCAGGCAGATTTAGAGTTACACTTAATGCACTGAAAGAGCTCCCCGGGTCTGTGGTGGTTGTTACTGAAGGTGAAAGGGGAAGCGATTTGCTGGAGCAATGCAGGAATCGACGTGAGAAACAGAATGAGAAAAAAATCCAGAAGTCCTTGGCTTAGGCTGCTGAAAGCAGCCCATTGTACCATGCCTCCCATTCTGTTGCCATGGTTGGGTTTCTGCCAATAGCTCCTAAACGACGTCTTCAAAGTTCTGCAGAAAGAGGAGACAGCCAAGGGATCTCAACAGCGAGCAGGAGCGGCTGGTGCCGCGGCATATGTGGAAGGCTTTTTCTTCCAACTAACTAGCACTTTCTTTTCAACTAAACTCTGCTGTCAGTATCAGAAAAAGATGTGCTATAGGCAAAACACATTCAGATCTCAAAATCAGGAGACAGTGCTCCATCTTACCAGATTTCCTACAGCCAAGACATGTTCAAATTGTGGTGTCATAGGATGGTGCTCCATTGCCATAAACAGTGTATTCAGGACAATACAGATGGTGATGGCCAAGTCCACAAAAGGGTCCATAACAATCAAGTTCACAATCTCTTTCAGTTTTATCCAGTAGGGGTGACACTCCCAGATGAGGAAAGTATTGGCAAATTTATACCAGCATGGCGGGCACTTCCTCTGAGATTCTTCCAGCTCTGTGGTGAGTAAAGAACAAAGGTGGCCCCTCAGTTACAGTGAGAGAACAAAGGGGACAGCTCCTAATCCTTATCACTATTATTAACATGAGAATAAAGCTGGCTTGGGTGCTGACTTCCCTGTGTCTCCCTTCTCTTGAGGGAGAGAGGAGGCACGATCAGTGCCAGAACATGTGAACAACCATCTAGTTACAAACCAAACTCCGTCATCTGTTCTGGGAGCACAGATGCTCCCAGCGTGGTGGTTAGGAGCTTAGCCTCTGCAGTCTGACTCCCCAGTTCAACTGGCTCAACCCCTACAAGTCCTGTGACCTCAGGCAAGGTACTGACTTCTCCAAGCCTCATCTGAAATGGCACTCGCTTTCTAGGTTATAGGACTAAATGGGTCCTACAATCCTCATCCACTGATTAAGGATTAAGTGAGCTGATGCAAGTAAAGTGGACAGCACAGTGCCTGGCACAAGGTAAGTTCTCAATACACGGTAGGTATTATATTATACTTTGTATCATTAAATTATTATCAAAAAAGCAGTCAAAAGCAGACTCTGAAGCCAGACATACCTGGGTGCAAATACCAGCTCAGACACCTGCTAACTGTGGCACCTTGAGCAAGTTATTTCAACTTCCTGTGAGAATTAAATGAGCTAAAATACATATAAAGTGCCTCAGAACACCCCAGCATTTAGTACGTGCTACAGAAGAATTTATTATTATTACTATCTTTACATCATCAATCAAACCCCACGTGGAATGCATCTCATGTTCCAAAGAAGCACAAGCAATGAGTTTACTGTCACAGTTCAGGTAGGGATGTCAGTCAGTCCCTCCCCCTTGCTCCCCTCCTTCCTCTTCTCTCTCTTCCTTTCTCCTTCTCTCTTGCCCTTCTGCCCTTTTCCACTCTCCTTCTTTCCTTCTCTATCTTCTTCCTCTCTCCCTCGTTCCGTCTCCTTCTTTCCCTTTTCTTTCTTTCCTTCTTTTTTCTTTTCCTCTCTCTGTCTCTTTGTCTGTCTCTCTTTTAGAAGCAGAACCTGTTTTTTCCAAACGAGATCTTATGTGACCCCCAATACGTAAAGCAGATAAACAAGGAACTGCTCTAGTTGAGGCAAGAAGAGGAGCTGGGAGCCCAGCCCAACTGACTCCTTCCCTCCTTGAGGTATTTCCCCGGAATCCTAGGCCTCTGATAAACACAGACCGAAAGTCACTGGACTAGAAGATCTCTAGGTCATTTACAAAGCAAAGACTAAAAAGGACGATTAGACACTAAAGGCAGAGAGCCATTCAGCTGGAAGCTACAACAATCTATGGATGAGGCCCTAGGTGACAAAGCTCTCCTCAGACTGAGTATGAAATATAATAACTAGGATCACAAAAGTCCAAGGATCTGATCTAGGAGGATGTTCTTTAAGAGGAGTAACTCTGAAAACCCGTCCGTGTGATACCTACCCGCATGATAATCCTTACTGATTCTACAGGGTTGGATATAACTGCACCCTCGTCTCCCCAGTTCTGCTGACAAAATCAAATCAATCAGGGAATAAAAAAAGTTTCCCAACATTTCACCAAGAACAAGATGGCTGCCTTAAAATTAGTCTACGTTCCCTTTTCCAACCAGCTGGATGGTGCCCATGGTGATGGCTTTATTTTAGATGGGGTGCTTTCGTCAGGTTTCTGATTGGCTCCCTGGTTGCTAAGAAAATGGTTGCCTTGGTTTTTCAGATTTAAGGGCCACAGTAAGCGCCACGTGGGAGTCTGCGTGGGAAAGGAAGTCTGTGAAGAAAATTTGCTTTGGCTTCTTCCTCATAGAACTCCCTCCCTTCCCAAGGTAAATTTAGTTTTCTTCCCCAAAAAAGAAAATGCAAAGGTTCTCTCATTTCCATAAATTCTTGTCATACATATTTGGAAATTTGGTTCCGTTCCTTTTTTTATCTCCAAATGTCTCCCGCTCACCGGCACGTGGAGGCTGAGGCAGCGACTGTTCACATTGCTGACAGCTGACACAACTGTAATGTTTCACAGGGAACTAGGCTCCAAGTCCTTGCCAGACAGCAAACAGGGGTTTCCCTACCCTCTGAGCCACCTAGAAGATTCCCACAAGGTACTGGTCATCCACATGTACTGAGAAGGGAGACCCTCAGGATCTTTTCCATTTCACCAAAAGTAAGACAATGCGGAGTTTTAAGAAGGAGAAGAGATCAATTAGCTGAACAAGGAGGTTTACAAAGTCACTCGCAACTCTGTAAACTGTTATTGGCCCCACATGCCTGGAACAGCTAAGTATTTGGTCTGGGGGAATGGGCTAACATACAGAGGGGAGATGTCCAAAGGTTTGTGGGGCTTCCCTTACTCTGCTCCTGGGACACTGTCAGAGAAGGTACTGTAGGTCTCAACCTCAGGCACCTTGGGAATGGTTTTCAGAGAGGGCCTCATAATTCCACCGGGATGGTGGCAGAGCAGGCCATGAGGTTTCTGAAGGCAGGGGCTTCTCTCAATTCAACCCAACAACTTTTAAGCACCTGCAATGTGCTATGCATTGGGAATACACTGGTGGACGAGTCTCCATCCTCACAGAGCTTACAGCCGCATTGGGAAAGGCAGACACCAGATAAGTAACTGTACTGACACTTGACGCTTGTCAGGTGAATAAAAGATTGAATAAATAAACTGTGGCAGCAACAGCTATAGCCCGTTACCTCTAAAGGGAAATTTCTGAAACTGTTTAACCTGGGAATCAGGAATGCCAAGTACCATCACTGCTTCCCCATTCTTACCTCACCAACTCTCTCCTCTTCTCCCACAGCTTTACTGCTTCAAGAAGTGAGACTACAACACTCTCTGCCTCCACCCCGGCCCCAGTCCTCTGAAATACCCCCAAAGCTGATGGTGCTGCTGATTGTGAATTCGGCTGAATTTATCGGATCCTGATGAGCATGTTTGCAGCAAGACAGGGGTGAGGCAGAGCAGGCAGGATTTTCTCATTTTTTACAGGATTCTGGAATTCTCCCACGGTGATTTCTAAACCATTAGGTAGGTAGGAGTCTGCTTCTTTGGTTTCAAATAATTGTTTTAATCATTGGATTAAAATAATGTCAGAGTTTCCTAACTGAAGGTCTGGGAAACAGGAACAATTATTCATTCAGTGCTTGTAGCAATCCTTAAACAAAGTGAGACCAGTGGTTAAACAGGAATGGATCTTTCTTAATGTCCTTTAATTCCCTCTCACATTATTCAGCTCCAGCCATTCATCGTTCTTTACTGACAGCAGTTCTGTCTCATCGGCTTTAACAAAGGGAGTCCATACTAGGAGAGGGGCTGGGAGGAATGTCTGAGCAGAAGGCAGGGAAGGCACAGGCTCTGTGAACATTAGGGCCTAGAAAAGGGAGAAAGGCCTGGAATGGCTTCCAACTCAGGACACAAGTACAGCCTCTCTCTCCCCTGAGCTCCCTTACATTATTTTTTTTCATGTGTGTGCTGGTAGGTGGAGGGTGGAGAACGAGTACAGCAGGACAGAGAGAGAAAGAAGGGGACAGGGAGAAGGGGAAGAAAAGGGAACAAAAGAGGACAAAGTAATGCTCCAGGGGTTTTATCCGACTCAGGAGAGGGGTGGAAGCACTAAGACCTCCAAAAGGAACCCTGCAGCACTGACGCTCCCCCCGCCCCCCCATCCAAGCACAGCAGAATTCAGGTCAACAAACCCTTTTGGAGCATCTACTTTTGCCAGACTCTATGCGAGGCCACGTCGTAATTAATCAACGATTGCTGCACCACATCCATAAGTCTCCTGTTCTGACGTCTTTGCCAACAATAAAATATGCCTATTGGAGGTTGTTAGCTTTTCTTTCTCAACTGCCATAGATACTCAGAGAAATCCTGTCTTGTTCTCCAAGTGAAGAACAAAATTAGCTAAGGTTCTTAAGCTAGTGTTTCTTAGCTTAAAATTCTTATGATTTGCAGTTAGTTACCTGTAATCACAAAGTATAAGCTACAAATAATGACCTCAACAGGAATTAGAGAAAACAGGTGTAAGTGAAGTTGTATAGGCAGTAGAAAGCAGTTAGTTTAATATTCTTTTTACTTGCTATGTTCTCAAGATTAGTCTAGGTCGAGTCTAACTCCTGCCCACATGTGGGGGTGTAAACACTCCAGAGGAGCTCCTCTCTGGGGATTCTCCTTCCACTGAAGACGCCCCTGCCCAACACACACACAGTAGAAGTGCTACTGGGTTTCAATGACTCAAACAGTAACTCGTCCCAAGGACACCAGGACAATTTTGAGTCTCCCTATCTTGGGACTCTGGTTATTGTCGGGTTAGCCTGGGTGTCTGAACTCTGAAGAACAGCAATCTGAGGCCTCAAGAACAGTCGGGATCTACAATGGGACAACTCAGCCAAATCAACATGAATCAAACGAAGAAGATTCATGCAGAAATCAATCAGAATCTTGTGAGAGAAAACCTAGTCACTGAATCTGTCTCAAAGAAAGCAAGAGGAGCCTGGAATACAGACCACAATTAGACAGAAGGCTGACACTTGCTGGGGGGACTGGGGTGTAATGGAAAACCTTCAGATGTTCCTCAGCATGCCAGGCTGTGTCACGGGGGAGCCACCAAATACCGCGGTCAGGCCCTGACAGCTACACTACTGCAGACATGCTGTGATTCAACAGCGCTGCTCGTTCCCGGTGGCACAGAGCGCCGAAGCAAGAGGGGTTTCAGCTTACCTATTCACACATCAAATGTATTTATGGATATGTGGGGGTGTTTGAAGAGAGGCAGAATTAGGTGCAGTCAAAATGCACAGTACATTCGTCCTCAAGGGAAGACCAAAAGAGCTGTAAGCAGTTAAAAAAGAAAAGAGGAAGGCATGTTTTGGGGTAGAGGGCATGGTGGGGATTCCATCATTTTATATCTTCACAGTTCTTCAGTCTACATTCCTTTATGCCTCACTCACCCCACTGGCTCCTCATGATAATGATTACAGATACTTCTTGAGACCCTCTAGCTCACTCATGTCGTTCCTTCATACTTCTTACCTATCTGTGCACAATGAAGCAGCAGCTTTGATGTCCTTATTGGATTCTGTGCATGCGGATGTGGGATGCTGGTTTCTATAACCAGTAGACTCTATTCCTAAAGCTCAGAGACAATTTTTGCAAAGCTCAGACCGAGGGACAGCAATTATATTTATCATGCACACTACATATTTATATCTCAGCAGCTTGGACTGACATTCCAGGGCACATACCTTCTACTAGCGTATTTGTGACAACACTCAATATGCTGTTGATTCTGTCCTTCCGCCCGTAGGAAGCCAGTTGGTCCATGGAAACTAAGAGAGATCCAGGGCCTTTCTTCTTAATTTCCACCTCAGTTGTAGCCTGAAAAAAAGAAAATTGGGTGAGTAAAGTCTTATAAATGTTAAGGCTGGGCCTTACTGGATAGATAGTCCAGAGTGTGAGTAAGAACATATACTCTTCATCACATCTTTTTATTTTGATCCTACAATCCTACTCACCTTAAGAATTAGAATGAAATAAGTTAGCCATCAATCATCCTTAGTTCTACAGATGACAAGACCAAGTTGTTTACGTTTGTACAAATCTACAGTGAACCCAAGAGTCTGGCTGTGACCCAAACACCTCATCCGCTCAATTCCAAGCAAGAGTAGAAAGACCAGATCCCCTGGGGCAATACCCCAGAAGTAGACCCTGAGTTCTCTTGTCCCAGGCTCATATCCACAGCATTTGGCTAGAACAGGACCACGTGATAAAATAAGTCCAATTCACCTCTATTTGAAATTTCATTAAGGGCCAAGTCCCTGATCACAGTATCAGAGACATTGTTTCCTCCATGTGTAGAAGTACTATTACTCTACCAAACTGTCCTTCCAAATGCCCACCCTGGGCCTAACTGAATGTCAGCAAGTTGAAGTTCTACCCCACATCTCCTCTAAGCCTCTGCAAAGAAGTATGGTAAAGTTTTGCTATCTTAATTAAATATATTATATCATATATGTTTATCTTGCTCTTTAAAATTTTTATTTTATGAGTTAACCTGCAATGTTCAAATTCCCAACCAAATAAAAAGGGCAGAAAACACCATCAGATTGTTATACAAAACATTTTTCACACGCTGCACCATGGGCAATACTGGTATGGTAGATTACAGCAGAGGGTTTCTTCATGTCCCTTGCTTGTGCTATTTGTGCAAACCTGAATATGCTACATAGATGAGGCTTAATGGGATGGTTTCTTGTAACCATGTTGTCCACTTTAACACGTTATCCATGGAAAGCTGGCTGCCCCTTCCATGAAGGCGGTAAGAGGGCAGAGACAGTCACTGTCCCTCAGAGGACCAGGAAGAGGCATGTTTTCATGAAGCTAGAGAAGTATCTGTCTGATTAGCATCAGAATGATCCTAGCTGTTTTGAAAAGAAAATAATTATCTCTGGAAAGCTACATCAGAAAGCCTTTCTGTCCTTATATATGTTTAGATTTTAAGAACTGTACAGAAGAAAGTTCCTGGCAGATTATAATTTATTTTATCACAGTGTTTCATCAAATGGTTTCACTGATTCAGACCCTTTGGTTCACCTTAGGGTTTTGTTTATTTGTTTGGCAGAGCTACAGAAGAAATGGAAGGGAAAAGAACTGATTTCCTTGGGAATTCCTGGCTGTGTTCTACACAAACAACTGTATGTGTAGAATAACTTGTTAACCATTACCTCAGGTCATGATAAAGTATATTTCTTTGAGAAGCCATTTTTGCTACAATTCTCAGCCTAATATTCATGACATTTAATAAATCAGATTAAACTACTACTTTTCTTTTTCTTTAGGAAGATTGGCCCTGCACTAACATCTGTTGCCAATCGTCCTCTTTTTCTCCCCAAAGCCCCAGTAGACAGCTGTATGTCATAGTTGTACATCCTTCTAGTTGCTCTATGTGGGATGCCGCCTCAGCATTGCTTGATGAGCAGTGCATAGGTCTGCACCCAGGATCCGAACTGGCAAACCCCGGGCTGCTGAAGCAGAATGTGTGAACTTAAGCCCTACACCACCAGGCCGGCCTCTAAATACTACATTTTTAAAATGACAATCATCTAAAAATGAACACAGAAAAGATCCATATAATGGACACTCTTATTTCTGGTATTTATTGATTCTAGATTTTTACTGAGCTGCCCTTTTGAAAATCTACTGTGTGTGGTAGATAGTTTTCATAATGCTGACCCCCAAGGTACTGTGAGATCTAATGGACCAGGTAATTCATCAAGGAAGGATGAAATTGTATTTAATATGGCTTTGGCACTAAGTATATCTTACTGTTTTCTGGGCCTGCTGGAAATAACAAGATATAAATTCTTCAGACTTTAAAACATTAACCTTAAAAAAACAAAATTAATAAAAATGCTGTCTAAAGGACCTAGTCAAATCATTAGATTATCATTTAGTGATATCTATCTGAAAACTAAAGTAATTTTTAGCACGGATTAAAAAAAATCCACATAAAGAAAAATTCACCCCAAAATTTAATATTAAGATGGAATAATTATTATTTATACTTTCTATGTAAAATAAAAGTAAACTATAGCAGGGATATGTGGAGACAACTTCTATAACATTAAAATTTGTTCCATAATAAGATGTGTTATAGATTATATCTTAAGTTTCAGAAAAGAAGTAAATGAAAGAAGACACCAAGAAATGAAAATTTCAAAGCCCATACTTAGGGAATTTTAGAGGGTAAAAAGAGAAATTCATTATGTTATCTTTTTTACATAGGCAAGAGCATTTAGCATAGATCCAAATAACTGGTTCCATCAAAAAGTCTTGTGGTAACAATAAGGTATCCAGAAAAATCCCCATATATTTGTAAATTAAACAACAGACTTTGAAAAATCCATGGATCAAAGATGACGTCACAAGGGAAATTAGAAAACTATTTTGATGGTAATGAAAACACAATACATCAAGATTTATGGGATGCAGCTAAAGCAACAGAGAAAATTTTATAGCTTTAAATTCTTATATTAGAAAATTAAAAAGATATAAAATCAATGCTCTAAGCTTGCATCTTAAGAAACTAGAAAAAGACTAAATTAAACCTTAGGTAAGTAGGTGAAAGGAAATAATAAAAATAGGAGTGGAGATTAATGAATTCGTAAATAGACAAACAATAGACCACTGAAAAAGTCAAATGTTGGTTTTTAAAGAAAGATTAATAAAATTGATAATTCCCTTAGTGAGACTGATCAAGAAAAAAAAGAGAAAACTCAAATTATAATTTTCAGGAATAAAAAAGGGGACATCCTAGAGGCATTATAAGGATAATAAAGATATATTGTGAACAACTTTATGTCATTTCATCTTGGATGAAATGAACAAAATTATCAAAACACAACTTACCAAAATTGATAGAAGAAGAACTAGAAAATCTAAATAGCCCAAATTAATCAAAGAAAATTAGAAAAATCTAAATAGCCCAAATTAATTTTTTTACAATTAAAAAAAACTTACTACAAAGAAAACTCTAGGCCCAGATGGCTTCACGAGGGAATTCTATCAAACATTTATGGAAGAAATTATACCAATCTTACACAAATTCTTTCAGAAAACAGAGGATAAAGGAATAGTTCTCAACTTGTTTTATAAAGCTAACATAACCCTGATACTAAACCTGACAGAAACATTACAAGAAAAGAAAATTAGAGACCAATATCTCTCATGAACAGGGATGTGAAATCCTCAACAAAATATGAGCAAATAATCCAGAAATATATACAAAGGATAATACATCATGACCAAGAGGGTTTATCCCAGAAAAGCAAGGTTAGTTTAATATTAGGAAAAAAGTCAATGTCATTCATCATATTAACAGAATAAAGGAGAAAAACCATATGATCATCTCACAGATGCAGAAGAATAACATTTAACAAAATTCAACACCTTTGCATAATAAAATTTCTCAGCAAGCTAGGAATTGAATGTAGCAGCTTCAGTCTGATAAAGGACATCGATAAAAACCTACAGCCAACATTATACTTCTTGGTGAAACATTAAATCCTCTTCCTCTAATACTGGAAACAAGGAAGGATGCCTGCTTTCATTACTTCTAGTCAATTTTGTATCTGAAGTCCTAGCTAGTGCAATAAAGCAAGAAAAATAAAAGGTGTAAAGACTGCAGTTTCTGTTATTCACAGGAAATATTTTTGTGCATGTAGAAAACCCTGTGGAATTAAAAAAAAAAACCCAAACCTAATAGAACCAATACATTAATTTGTCAAGGTCATGAGATACAAGGTCAATATACAAAAATCAACTATATTTCTAATTCTGGCAACAAATACTTGAAAATAAAATTTCAAAAATTATACCTTTTACAACAGTATCAAAAAATATCAAATACCAAGGAATAAATATAATGAAAGATGTGCAAGACCCCCACTACAAACTATACAACTTTGCTGAGAAAAACTGAGACTTAAATAAATGAAGAAATATACCACATTCATAGATTGGAATGCTAAATATAATTAAGATGCCAATTCTTCCCACTCAAATTGACTTATAGATTCAGTGCAATCACTATAAAAATCCTAGGCTTTTTTGAAGAAACTGACAAGATGATCCTAAAATATATAAGGACATGCAAAGGATCTAGAATAGCAAAATAATCTCTTAAAAGATTATTTAGGGCCAGCCCCAGTGGCCTAGTGGTTCAGTGCACTCCACTTCGGTGGCCCGGGTTCGGTTCCCAGGTACGGACCTACACCACTCATCTATCAGTGGCCATGCTGTGACAGCGGCTCACATACAAAATAGAGGAAAATTGGCAACAGATGTTAGCTCAGGGTGAATCTCCCTCAGCGAAAAAAAAAAAAGTTATTTAATAATCTTTAAAAAATATTTTTGTTTGGAGGGCTTACACTATCTCATTTCAAGACTTATAAAATTATGATAAGACAAATGTATTGGTATAAACATAGACAAATAGATCAAGGGAATGATCTTGGGGATCAGCAAAGATTTCTTGGACAAGATGCAAAATACATTATGAAACTGATTTTTTTTTTTTTTTTTGTGAGGAAGACCAGCCCTGAGCTAACATCCGTTGCTAATCCTCCTCTTTTTGCTGAGGAAGACTGGCCCTGGGCTAACATCCGTGCCCATCTTCCTCTACTTTATATGGGACGCCGCCACAGCATGACTGACAAGCAGCGCGTCGGCGGGCGCCTGGGATCCGAACCGGCGAACCCCGGGCTGCCAAGCGCGGACGAAACTGCTACGCCACCGGGCGGCCCCATTATGAAACTGATTTTTGATTAATGCGCCAAGTCAATTCAATGAAGAAAGGAAAGTCTTTTTAACAAATGGTGCTGAAAAACTGGATATCCATTCAGGTCGATTCCTATCTAATTTCATACACAAAAACTAGCTTGAGCTGAATCAGAGACCTGAATGCAAAACCCGGAACTGTAAAGCTTATGGAAGAAAAATATCTTCATGATCTTGGGGATTGGCAAAGATTTCTTAGACAGGATGCAAAAAGCATCATGAAAGAAAAAAACTGATGCACTGGACTTCATCAAAATTAAAAATTTATATGTCTGATCAAAGACTTGTATTCATAACACATAACTAACAAATCAATAATAAAAAGACTCAGTTAAAAATGGACAAAAGATTTGAACAAGAAATTAACAAAAGAAGACATATGAGAAGCCAATAAGCACATGAAAAGATGCTCATCGTCATTAATCATCAAGGAAAAGCAAATTAAAAGCACAATAAGATAACATTCTATACCCACTAAGATGCTAAAATCAAAGACTGAAAATACCAAATATTGGCTAGGATGTGGAGCAACTGGAACTCTAACACAGTGTTGGTGGGAATATAAAAAAAAATGGTATAACTATTTTGGAGAGCTAATTGGCAGTTTCTTATAAAGTTAAACATACATTTAACATACGACCCAGGAATTTCACCCTGAGGTATTTATCCAGTATGAATGAAAACATTTATTTACAAGAAGAGTTATACAAGAATGCTCTTGGCAAGCTTATCTATATTACCGCAAACTGGAAACAACCTGAATGTCCATCAACAGGAAAATGGATAAACAAATTGGAGTATATTTACACAATGAAATACCACTCATCAATAACAAAGGATGAACTACTGATACACAAAACATGAACATATCTCCAAAACATCTTGTTGAGTGAAAGAAGCCAAATGAAAAATACATATCGTATGAATCCACAAAAATGAAAGAAAACTGATCTATGGTGACACACGTCAGAAGCGGTTGCCCAGAGCGAGGAGGAGACTGATTAGAAAGGGTACTTTCTGAGAGAGTCAGAAAGGTAAGAAGGGTTTAGGGGACAATCCTCAACTCGTCAAAGAGCTCCTTCTCCACCTCCTTTTTACCCATATCTTTGGTAACTCTTAGGTGAGGGCTACCCAAGGTACTATTGCCATATGGATTATGCAGTGGAATTCCTTTGAGAAGGAATATGGAGTGCAGAGTGTGTAAATATGTATAAAATGTTATCTGTATTGTGGAAATAAATGAAGATCAACCAAGTGAGAAAAGCAAAGGCTATTTATTCTGAGCTTGTTATGAGGCAGTCAGCCACCACCATGCGTGTTTTAGCAAAGACCCAAAGAGAGGCAGAGGAGTGGGAAAGCTTTACAGTGGAAAGAAGGGAAGGCTTCAGGTGTGCCCTGACTCAAGGCTGTTGGCATGCCCTGACTCAAAGCTGCAGGTGGGCTAACTAGAAGTGGGGCATCGATTGGGGAGCATATTTGGCTTTCTCTGATTGGTCATAAGTTGGAAGCAAGGACAAAAATTAGGGAGGTTGTCAGTTATTTATCAAGTCCTGGCCATTTTGGGCTGATTGTTACAGAAGCTATTGTTTTGTGTCCTGGATTGTCACTAGAGATAGCAATCTGGCTTCCTATAAGTTTGTGTTGTAGCAGGCTGGCTTCCTGGGCTGTTTATTGTAGATAAGGGGGTTGGTTTCTTGGGCAGGTTGTGGGTGTCATTTCTATTTTTATAGAGGGTCTGGTCACTGTCCATTTGTATACGCGGTCTCAGTATACATCAGATCAGACTGATTGATGGAGAGACAGCAAACATATATTCATCAGTTAACTGCCTAAGATGACATAAACCAAAACTGCCCATGAAGAACATTATTTAAAAGTGCTAAGCACCAGTTGGGGGCTAAGATAGTGTCCAGAGAAAAATACATCTGTCCTATTAAGAAAACCTCATCTCTTAAAATCAGGGGATAGAATACGAAGATGGGTGGGTAGTTCCTGAAGCCCCTCCTCCCTAGGTGAGGTTGGGACTGAAAGTCCAAGTACTCGGCTACTGTTTCTTTCTTTCTTCTCAATTTTTTAAAAATAGAGATAAGGTGTACATAATATAAAATTCTCCATTTTAACCATTTTAAAGTTTATAATTCAGTGGCTTTTAGTATATGTACGATGTAGTACGACCATCACTACTATCTAATTCCAGGACATTTCCATGACACCAAAGAAAAATATGGTATCTGTGAGCAAACCTATTCCCTGCCTCCACCCAGCCCCTTGCACCCAATAATCTATTTTCTCTCTCTATAGATTTGCCTCTTCTAGACATTTCGTATAAATGGAATCATATAATATGTGGCCTTTTGTGCCTGGCTTCTTTCACTTAGCACAATGTTTTCAAAGTTCATCCATGTTGTAGCATGTATCAATACTTCATTCCCTTTTTTTTTTTTCGGTGAGGGAGATTAGCCCTGAGCTAACATCTGCTGTCAATCCTCCTCTTTTTGCTGAGGGAGATTGGCCCTGGGCTAACATCCGTGCCCATCTTCCTCTACTTTATATGGGACACCGCCACAGCGTGGCTTGACAAGCGATGCATAGGTCCATGCCTGAGATCTGAACCTGCAAACCCCAGGCCACTGAAGCACAGCATGCAAACCTAACCGCTACACCACTGGGCCGGCCCCAATACTTCATTCCCTTTTATGGCTGAATAACATTCCGTTATAGGGATGTATCGCATTTTGTTTATTCTTTTTTTGTGTGTGTGTAAGGATGATTAGCCCTGAGGTAACATCGGTTGCCCATCCTCCTCTTTTTGCTGAGGAAGATTGGCCCTGGGCTAACATCTGTGCCCATCTTCCTCTACTTTATATGCGACGCCGCGACAGCATGGCTTGACAAGCAGTGCATTGGTCTGTTCCCAGGATGTGAACCTGCGAACTCTGGGCTGCCGCTGAAGCGGAGTGCATGAATTTAACAGCTACACCACTGGGGCGGCCCCTTGTTTATTCTTTCATCAGTTGATGGGCACTTGGGTTGTTTCTACTTTTTTGATTTTGAATATTTAGGTACAAGTTTTTGACTGAACACTTGTTTTCAATTCCCCTGGGTATGTATCTAGGAGTGGAATTGCTGGCTCACATGGTAACTCTATGTTTAATTTTTTGAGGAACTGCCAAACTGTTTTCCAAAGTGGCTGCACCATTTTACATTCCCACCAGCAAAGCTGGCTATTGTTTCTTGTGTCAGACCATAGCCAATCGAAGGGAAGAAAACCTGGAGCAGACCCTCCCACGTAAAACAGCTTCAGAATTACCGTCCAGCTAAAATCTGCTATAGAATCTGGATTCGGTGAGGTATGTCTTTGCTATTGGCTCAGCTGCCCAATTCTAACTACCTGGGAGGTGGGGAGAAGGTGTCTTCCTTCAACCACGCTGAGACCCAAGGACCAGAGGAAAGATCACATACCCTTTCCTTCCTTTTCCTTGTCTCTTCAGGTCATTTTTTTTGGCAAATGGACGTACATATTTTTTTGTTTTGTTTCATTTGATGGGGAGGGAGGAGGAGAATTAACAACTTTTTAAAGTCAGGAGCTTCTGCTTTTTCAAAATTTTCAGCCTCTAAGGAGGCTTGGTGCAAAACTATCAGTAACAGAGGAAACAACTGAGAACCTTAATTAAGTTAAACTCAGGACAAATTTGTTCCATTTCTCTTATCCCAAATGCAAAGTTTATTAGGGCATTTATCAACCAACTTCCAACCTCCTAAACTGTAGCTATCCTTCTCAAAAAGGTATCCTATAACATCTGCAGATAGCAGATTCTGTCCACATTTCTATAGATCTGCCCAACGAAACTCAATTTGTTATGATTCTAAACTGCTTTCACATGGAAATATACAACTGGAAATATATCAGCCAGCCACCTTTCTTGGAACTAAAATTTAGACCATTTTAAAAGTGGCCTTAGAACCCAGCCATTTATCTCCTGTTCAAGCCTTCCTCAAATTTTTGTAGTATTCTGCTTTAAAATAATTGTGCAATAATTTCTCCTTCTCAGGCAAAGGATCTTTAGCATCTTAGAAGGAATCCAACCCTCTCCAAGTCAAGCAATTCAGCAGAAATCCCACTGTCTACTTCGCAGGACTAAAAAGGCCAAGAAAAAAAAATACAGCGAAAGGAATGGAAACTGGCTTTCTGCATACTAAGAATGGGCCAAGCAACGTGCTTCACATTTGACAAATGCTATTACATTTAATCTTTACAAAGCCCTATAACAAAGGTCCTTTAATGTCTTTTTCACAGATAAGGAAATGGGCTTAGAGAGGCTGTTAATTTCCCAGAATCACATGAGTAAATAAAATTAATAACTTGAACTTTAGAGTTAGGATAGCGTAATGGTTAACAGTTAATGCTCTGCAGTTAGACTGCCTGGATTCAAACCCTAACTCTACTGCTAACTGTGCAGTTTTGGACAAGTTACTTTATTCCTCTAAGCTTTGGCTTCCTCCTCGGTGAAATGCAGACAACAGTAATATCTATGTCACAGGGGCTGTGAGGATTAAATGAGATAATGCTTGTACACTTGCAAGCTAACGTAACATGATTTCTTCGTTGTGTGTGACTTTTGGATAGTCAGCGGCACCTGCTTTTTTTGAGTGAAGAGCAATGATTCTCATCTACTTTTCCAGCTCAGAGATGAAGACATGGGAAAAGTCGCCTTATCCTCTTCTTCAGCAAAAAGCAAAAGTGAAAATTTCCAAACTATCAAAAAATCATCACCATTCAATCACAACTGAATAATTAATGAAGATGTGAAATAGTTTTTGATGAGGCCCTAATGAGGTGATGTCTAATGTCTTTTTTGCACAGGGAATATTTCTTTTTTTTTTTTTTCAAAGGCCAGATCATAGGCGCCAACACACTGAGATGCAGTAGAATGTGTTAAGTGCACGGTCAGTTTTTTTTGCTGGGAAAGATTCGCTCTGAGCTAACATCTATTGCCAATCTTCCTCTTTTTTTTTTTCTTCTCCCCAAAGCTCCAGTACATAGTTGTATATTTTAGTTGTAAGTCCTTCTAGTTCTTCTACGTGAGCCACCGCCGCAGCATGGCTACCGACAGATGAGTGGTGTGGTTCCACGCCCAGAAACCGAACGCGGGCCACTGAAGCGGAGTGTGCTGAACTTTAACCTCTAGGCCATCAGGGCTGGCTCAGGAATATTATATTTCTTAAACTGAAGCTGAAAAAAAATAGAGACGTGGCATAATCTAAGCATTAATATTGTGTGAGACCAGTTTGTGGACCATCAGCGGCTCCTACAAAGCATGAGCATCTACCTGGAGGCTCTCAATGGTTCAGGCGAAGACAAGTTAATCCGTGGCTGCAGACACATCCAAAATGCTCTGACAGTAAGAACTGCTTCATCCTAGCCCAAAGAGGTATTAACTGCTCACCTAGGCTGCATTTTGCATTATTAATATATTGTGTCCTCCTAAGATGAATGACTTTTTCCCACTTCCCAAAGGAGCTCATATTTAAGCAGTCAGGAAGTTCTCTTTGGCATCAGGAAGACCTTGCGTCAACTTCCATTTCCACAAGTCACTAAATCTCTGAGTCTCATCTGTTAATAGGATAAAACTGCATACCAAATAGGTTGGTTATAAGAATTAGATGAGATCATGCATATAAAGTGCTTAGCATAGTGTAGTAAGAACTTAATATATGGTAGCTGTAATTACTATGCCCTTTGTAAAAAACAGAAAAGTGTAGAGAGGAAAAAAAGCCACCAATAATTTCTCCTCCCAAAGGCAACTACTGTCAACTTTTGGCCAGTCATCTTTTTTCTGCATGCAGCTTGTCTTTATAGATCCGGTATCATACCACCCAAACGGTAAGCACTGTTTACATTTTGTTTTGTCTTTTTGGCCTATTAATGTAACTTAGATATTTCCTCACACCGTCATCAACTAAGAAGTGCTTCTATAGGGCTTCTCACAAGACAGTTTTTCCTAATCATGAAGCCCTTGGGAATGATATAGTCCTGCCCACCTCATCTTCCTGCCACTTTGGGATCTGGCCTCCTGGCCTTGGGAATCCTCAAGTCTGACATCATCACCACTTGGGACCACTGCAAAGAATCTCCTGAGTGCTTACAGGCCCCCCAAACCCAAAGACAGCACTCTGCAGGCCACAGTGGAAGGCGGTGCAGAGAGTCTTTCATTCCACAGCCATCTGCTCAACTACCTCTCAGATTTGTCTCCCACACAGTATAGCAGAAGCTGCAAAAGAAACAAAAACAAACCCCCCAAACCTGCTCATCTGCCTTCAGCCGAAGTTCAAGCTCCTTCTTCCTGGACACCTTTCCTAATACCTTCTCTTCAAAGAAAAAGCAAGCTGTATTATTTGGCTTAAATGTTTTTAAAAATTGCCAGGATACCAAAATTTAATTTGGTTCTCAATATTTGAGTTGCCCCCACTGTACTGTCCACGCTGACCCACCCCTCATTCTCCATTGATATCATCTGTTTTTTCCGAGAATATAATTATCTATGTAAGTGTGTAGCCCCAAATTTACCTTTAGACATATTTCAAGTAGAGATAATTATCTATAACACTTTGGCTGACTATCTGATTTTGGGGGAACTCTGGAGCCACTGTTTGTTGTAAGTATTGTTCCTATTATTGTTGATCTTAAACCACAGTTCTCCAGAAGAGCAATGGCCATGTGACTATGCAGAAAAGACCCTAAAATTAACTGAGAAACAGAAGGTTTCTGAAAGGTCTAAGATTCTGGCTTTATCATTGATAAGCCGTGTGACTTCAAGGAGCACAAATTCTCCGAGACCGCATCTCCATCTCAAAGACAGGAATAATCTCCACTTTGTCAACCTTACGAAATTTGTATTTGGAACAAATTAAATAATGCATGTAAAAATAATTTGTAGCTGGTAAAGAGCTATACAAATGTAAGGGGGAAAGTCTTTTGCTTTTAAATAAAAAGGCAGGGAGAGAAAAAACGATGTCAAACACATCCTAACTACCTTTTGAATTTTTATCTGTACAATCAACAACTGTCCTAAAATGCCAAAAACAGATCATTCTGAATAATCCCACCCTTCATTGTTCGGTTTTCCTCCACACATGCATCATGCTAATTAAAGGACTGGTTATGTTCATGCTGTGTTAGAGGAAACTGAAGTGTTAAAACAAAACAGACTGACATGCTATCTCAGGGAGCTTACACCAGCTAAGGAGGGACTGCAGAAAGTTAAGGAATTAGAGGTAGGAAGGATTAAGATCATTGGGGTTATAAGAATTTAAAACTAGAAAAAAGGTATAAACAGCTTAGAATTTAAAGAATTTCAAGAGATGGCTTTTCGCAAAGGGGAGCCATTATCCAGACCCCTAGACAAGTGATTTTGTGAAGTTATTATATGCAACTCCTCCAGAGCCTGACATTTGATTACATTTAAAATTCATCTTTTGCTTCTCTTCTCCTTCCTCCCCCATACACCATGTGTTCTTGCCCCAACCTCCTACTTTTCCCTCCTTTGATTTATCTCCGTTTCAACCCCTTTCGAATGTCTGGGTCCAGTTTTGCCTTGGTTCCTTAACCTCTCCGTGCCTGGCTCTCCCTGGTGCACAGCTCCCACCCTCATCGTGTATGCACACTCCCCTTTGGAAAAATCACATCTCATTCCTGTAGAGACAGAAAATTATTCAAAACTATATAACTTTCTTTTTTAATAGAAAGATAGGAGCTTTAAATTCCAAGCTGTTTCCCTAGGAGGAGAGGAAATGGGGGGAGAGAAGCCATGGCAGTCCCAAACCCGCTCAGACTTGGTCATTGGTGGTGGCAGGATGCCATTCTCATTCCATCAGGGCGGGATCCGATGGCCAGAGGCGTTCAGTCAGAGCAGGGGGACAGACGGACAGAGACGCAGACGGACTTGCAAAGGTGGCGAGAAAGAAAACAGGTAAAATAAAGGAAGGAGTTGATGGAGGGGAGGGGAAAGTCAGCAACAAGGACGGAAGATGGGGAAAATGGAGCAAGGAATAAAGTGAAGGGGAAGACAGGGAGTGAGAAACAAACAAACCGGGAAGGAGGAAGTGGAGATGGCTGCGGGGTAGAAACAAGAGTCAGGACGAGCCTGGGAGAGACAGGGAGGAATGGGCGGAGCAGGGAGAGAAGAGAGGAAGGGAGCGGGCGGACTGCCATGCCTAGCCTTGGTCTACTTGTTTACTTCCTTACACTGTGGTCAGTAGCTGCCTTATCTATTTTCACCTCTGGCAGGAGCCGCCCGCCGATGTGGGAGCCGGGGCCACCAATGAGGGACACCACGCCGTTGCAGTCCACCGTGCTGTTGCGCTTCACGCTGCGCCGCAGGCTGGGGAAGATGCGCGAGGAGCGGCTGCCCTGGCTGTAGCCGCTGTAGCCGCTGTAGCTGCTGCGGCGCTCGCGGGCCCGGATGGGGATGAAGAGCGAGTCCCGGCGGCCCTCGCTCTCCTCCACCGTGCTGTGCTCGTCGTCCGCAAACTCGTTCTCCGACCCCGGGTCCCGGAACCGCCCGGGCCCCCTGAAGCTGAAGATGCTGCTTTTGCTGTTGTGGCGGGAGAGGAATGGGGAGCCTGGGATGCTGAGCAGTGACTGTAGGGACAGCAAGAGAGAGAGAGAGGCAGGCATGAGACGAGAAGCTGACCCCTTACAGGCTGAGCAAAGGCTGTTCCATCCTTGCTTTCCCCTTGTCAGGACACAGTGTTTCCAGAAAGTACTTCTAGATGTTGAATTTCTACTACTGCTCAACACCCATTATCACTCACTTCTCTCTGCCCCACACCCTCGAGATATACCGTCTTTGACCAGTTAACCATTCAAAAATTCTACTCACTATTCACTCACGCATTGAAACGATGCTTTTATCTCATGCTCTACGTGGCGAATCCGCTGGGAAACACAGCGGTGTGTCTGTCTATTTCTCATTACTACGGGCTCACACGGAGCGTGCCTTTTAATTTACTCAAGTTTCTATGCCACACTTGGCAAAAAGGAGAACGTGAAAGCGGGTATCACTTGCCATTCTCTCAATGAGAACATGCCCTGGAGGTCAAGTACTATGCCAACAGTGGTCTTCAAGCTTTTTTGTTCAGTTGAAAATGATTTATGTCCCCTCCTACTCCATTCTAAAGTAAACATAAAATTTTTTTCATCAAAAGTCTAAATATTTGCAAACTACATAATTCCTAGCACTGACATTTTAAAATAAAACTCTCCTTTACCACTTAGAAAATGTTCATTTCTTTTTCTCTTTCAATTCATACTTCCATTCCACATTCCCTAGATAATTTTATGCTAATGTATATTTTATACTTTAATGTATTTTATTGATCACCTCTGAATACTTTTCTGCAACAAAAATTATAAATAAACTGTACTTAAAAAATTTTTAAATTTTCTTGTGATCATAAGTCTCTAAGAAATTTTAAAAACTCTCCCAGATTAAGTTTTTATTACAATTCTTATTAATACAATTGATCAAGATATACAAATATATTATACATTTTATAAGTAATTACTAAGCTTAAAAAGAAAATTTTATTAAAATCTATCTCTTAATGAGATGGATGAGATTTTTTTTTTTTCAATTGGTGTTTCTGGTGTTTAAATATTTGTAGATAGTATTACTTATTACTAGAATGAGGCATGGCTCAACGTCAATTCCCCTCCTTCTAGTGTTAGATTTTAAGTGCTGAGAAACCTTATTCACATAAATACGTACTATCTTGGAACTGAAGAATTTTGTTATAGTAACGTCACTCAATTCTTTGAACTCCTTCCAAATTTCATGCCAAAATCCCATAGTAAGCTATCAGCAAAATTTATTTGAATGATCTACAGGTTGGCAAGTAAATTAGGTCTGCTTTCAAGTTTGTTGAAAGAACTGAAAACAGCCCAACTTGCCAAAGGATTTATTATCTAGTTATTAGAAGCATTCCACTTCTTGATTTCTGTGGATACCAAAAGGTTTTATTTATTATTTACTAATAATTATATGGGTTACTCTTACAGGGGTTACTCTTTTAAAGGAAACTTATTTAACCCAACAGAAAAGGTTGGAATAATCAGAATACTGTTAATTTCTATACATCATTGCCAACATTAATTTTTTTTAATAAAGTGATTTTATCTTATCACCTGCTTTAAAAATATTTTCATCAAAACCTTAAAGCCATAGATTCAGCTCATTTAATTTATGAAAATGTCTAATGTCCTCACTGTTAAAGCAATTGGCCAAATTAGACTTATTTTCATTGGAAAAAGTCTGACCTCATTTTTCATTTTAAATAAATATATTAATATGTATTAATTCAGTGTATTAGAGAATCAGTACATTTTCTTTGGATATTTCTAGTTCCATCATATTCCATTCTCTCACCTATATTTCCCTTGTTATGTATTAACTCAGTGACAACCACCTGGCTCCTGAACGTAAAACATCCCAACAGCCCTGATTGTAATTCTATGTTTCACTCTTAACAGAAATATGTAAGAGAGAGGTAAATTCAGAAAGCCTTACAATGGATTTATGTTTCCTGGATTAAAGAAAACTTCATAGACTCTGATATTTTCATCTGTCCCTTTGTTTGGCACCCAAAGATTTGCATAGCCTAGGGCAATGCACCACACAAGATCTGGGATGACAGCGAGCTGTGCCTTCCTTTTGTAAAGTGGAAGAAGGTTGGTTGTGAAAAGGGAAGTGGAAGAGGAGAACTGGTGTTCTGGACCGCAGGGCTACCTTGGGCATAGGAATGTGTAAGTTAAAGAGCTGGGGATCAGGGTTCTTAAAACTGTGCTTGGAAAGTCTTCAAGTGCCCCAAGGGATGCACCCCCAGTTTGTGGGTCACTGCTTTAAGAGAAAGAAGCTTAACAAACAATTGACCTTAGATAATCCTCCTTACTACCCTGAGATACTTAGTTTGCCCAATTATGACTTTGAAAGAATTTTCAAAATAATTAAGATTTCTGCCTTAGAGTTTGGGCCTTAACCCTCTTGTAAAATGATTCCACTGTGGAAGTTCTTTGTGGGCTGGGACTCTGCCAATATAATGTGTGTATTATAAGTGCTAAATAAACCTTTTACGATAGTATTTTTGACAATAACCCTGGAAGGGCTGGCTGTAGAGCTCTTCTTTAACATTTTCCCTCATATCTTTTTGTTACCCACAACTCCATTTCTGGTTCTAGACTCAAAATGCTTCTAGTTTCGGTCTCTTCCTATAATGTATAAAGCTCCTGTGCCCAGATCGGTACATTTTCTTTGGATATTTCTAG
Source organism: Tapirus indicus (assembly GCA_031878705.1). Lineage (NCBI taxonomy): Eukaryota > Metazoa > Chordata > Mammalia > Perissodactyla > Tapiridae > Tapirus > Tapirus indicus. The sequence goes on along the minus strand of CM062918.1, from coordinate 137,907,574 downwards.
TTCCATCATATTCCATTCTCTCACCTGTATTTCCCTTGGTATGTGGTCTTTTCCTGCCTTGGCTTGAAGCAACTCACAAATCTCTGAGACAATAAATGAATTTGATTGCTGGGAGCCACATCAAGAAAACCACTAATTATAGATCATTTTATATAAATGCCATTGTTAAATACATACCATATGCTCTATTTAGGCCTCTAGAAAAGAGGATGCAGGTATGTAAATCTCTGACCCTTTTTCTAATCTCTCTGACTTGTTTTGCTCTTCCGCTCTAACCCTGCACCAGAGAGGAGCTGCAATGGTTAGATTCCAGAATGTTCCTGGGTCTCATTTACGAGTGGATGGTGTCACTGTGTGTTAAAAGGGCACATATGTGGCCAGCTCTTATACTTCCTTCTTCCACGTTTTTGGATTCGTAAAGGGATCAGGGCCACCTCCAGCTCACTGCTCCCTATTCTTCTCACATAAGGTTTGGGCTCCCCCACTGATTCATGCCCCTGAACCGCTTCTCAAAGTGTGATTCATGGACCAATGCTAGTATATGCCCTGCTACTGGTTTGCAACGAGACAAGTAGAAAACCTGGGAGAAGCATTTAGAAACTTTTATAGTAAGTAGACATTGTCACAACACACAAGAATGTGATAATGTTTTCAAGAAATTCACTGTTATCATATTTTACAATTGTATCAGTTCATGCAGAATTGGGAAAAACAGAAACTGGTCCTTCACCTGAGAAGCATTACTCTAAACAATGTGGCTGGCCAGAAGATGGTGTATGTGTCGTAAAGTGTACCTATGATTTTGTTTTAATCAAGTATGGTAAGGTGACAGACACAGGGACAACTGCCTTTGAAAGAAGAGTTTATTACTTATAGTTCCCAAGAGAAGGGGCCAGCATGGTATGCCATGCAGGCCTCATGGGGAGGTACTAGAGTCAATCAGGAGGCAGAAGGAGTGAGGGGAAAGCATGGCCCAGTCTTTCCTGTGGTTTCCAATGGGTGAGGCAGAATAAGCACATTTGGGCAAGTTTAGGATTGGACAGTTTGAGTAACTTCAGGCAGGCTCTGGGCTACAGGAGTGGTCCTAGTTGTCCAGTACCTGGCCCTGGAGTGACTTAGTGTAGGAGAAATATTGGCTTGGTGTGTGCGAGTTAGATAAAAGGAGAAGGCTGGGAATACAGGTCTTGGATTGGTTGATTTGCATATGAAAGGCACACTTCAGGCAAGTGGTTTGCTATCTCTAGGAATTAAAGTAGCACCGGGAGGGAGTCTTTCCCCAGCCAGTGAGGCTCCTAAAATGTCAAAGCATCATAAAATACAGAAAATAAAAAGCATGATTAATATGGTAAGATCCCAAGATTGGGCTTGGGGGGATAGGAAGTATCCTTAAGCTTCAACCCACATGCTCAGTTCAGTGTGACATAGAACACTGAGCTTCAGGGCATAAACCTAGATGTTAATAAACTGCGCCTTGGGCACATATATCTCCCTTGAGGGCCTCACTGGACAGAAATATGGCCAGGATGAGACAAGACTCAGGCACTTCTGGACTCTTTTGCTTCAATCCCACGATCACCCTTAACATCATCACTCCATGTCCTAAGAATGGCATTCAAGATCCTCCCAGCTTTGACCCTAATTTACTTTTTCCATTTTATTCTTCACTTTTTCCTCCATATACCCTACCATTCAGCCACACTGCCTTCAGGTCTTTATTTTCTCTATTTCTGGTGCATACTCCATTTTCAGCTGTGGAAATCCTCTCCATTCTCCATGGTCCAGCCCTTCAGCTTCTTCCCCTTCAAGCTTTCTTAACCTTCCACAGGACCAAGCCCCTCTTTCAGAGTATTCATCTTCTACTTTTTACTATATACAGTTCTTTGTATACATACTTTATCTCTCCTTTTTAACCAACTACAAGCTCCTTAAGGGCACACTGGCCATTTCACCATTCTAGCTCCTGGAGTGCTCTGTACATTGTAGGTACAATGTTTAATTTAATTAACATGTATTTGGATTATATACTATAAATGAGCTACCCACATTAACACTGTCCCATACCCGCACTGGATCACTCCTCACTTCTCACAGCAAGTTTCCCGGGACTGAATCTCTGCTTTTGCACGAGGCCATTGCTGGGTGCTGACACTGCCTGATATATTAGATCCCACATTAGGAAGGAGGTTTGATCTATTTGACAAATGATCATTAAATACCTATTGCGCGCTAAGTGATGTGGATACGGTGGTGAACAAGACATACAACATGGTCCCTGCTCTCTCAAAACTTGTAGCCTTCGAGGAAATATCGTATACTCTATGAGCTCTAATACACAGACTACTCCTAACCAACAGGAAAGTGATAAGATGATGATCAATTCAGTGACCCACGAACGCTTAGATATCAGGATCCTGAGACAATATACACTAAAAGGAAACAATTTAGCCATTATTCTTTAATTCCTTGTTCCACTCTTGGCAAAAGAGTTGACTGCAATAAATGAAGGGGAAGAGATGACTTGCCCCATTTCTCCTTGTACCCAGTATCCAGTCCTGATCTAGCCCATTCCCTAAGGAGACACATCCGGAGGGTGGCCACCCCAGTCCCTCCCCAATCTCAACTTCCCAGGACTGGAGGATTTCAGTGATGACTCAGGACCCACAGTTCTACTAACTCTGGGGATCCAGACTAGTTTATGAGATGGGTAGGCCTTACTTTCTGTTTTCAAAATCTTTCCTGTCAATCAATCAGGAGCTTCTGGTCCTTTTCAGGCAGTCACATCACAGCTAACTAAAAATACTACCCTAAGTCTACGTGTTTGCTTGGGAGAATGGCTCTAGGGTATTCTTGATTTGAAGGAGTGGCCCTCACATTCCACAGAAAAATTAACTGGGGATTTCAGGGCATCCATGTCAGCTGTCTGTTGAGATGAGGCTTAACAATGACTGGGATGTTTAGAAAGCGATAAATTGGTGATTTAAATGTTCTATTTCCATGCCATATTTCACTTTTTCTTTCCAATACAGCAGTGCTTCTTAAAGTGTGGTCTGGGGATGCCTGGGGGTCCCTGCAATCCTTTTAGGAGGGCTCACAAGGTCAGAACTATTTGATAATAATACTAAGATGACATCTGCCTTTATCACTCTCATTCTCTAACAAGTACACAGTGGACTCTATGAGCCTGACAGTTTCACAATATTTACAGACTTTTCTGATGAGACTGGTAGTGATAATAATGTATGTGATTTTTTAATATTGTGTGTCAGTACTTGGAAGATCTGCATAACTCAGTGACCCAGTATTTCCCAAATGATCAGAGCATGATGCTATAAATCGTTCACAAGTTAAAGATCAAGGGTGCAAAATACAACACAGGGTTTAACGGAGCACCAAGTTACTACCACAGTTTCAGATCCCACATTGCAACTAACCATGAAAAACTACCACTGTCGACTTTTGGAACAGCATCAAAGAAGAATATTCACAATTATCTGAAAGGGCTATTAAAATATTCCTCGTTTTTCCAACTACTCTGTATGAAATCAGATTTCTTCAAATACTTCGATCAAAAAAACATAGCCCAACAAATTGAATGCAGAAGCAGGTATATTCCAGCCGTCTTCTATTAAACCACAGATCAAAGAGATCTGCAAAAATGTAAACAGTATCACTTCTGCCACTAATGTCTTTTTGTTTTGGAAAACAGTTAATTTTTACAAAAATATGTATAATTTGTGTTAAACATGTAATGGGTTTATCATTATTATTTTAAAATAAATCAGTAAATATTTTTAAATTTCCTAATTATAATTTCTAATATGATAAGTTAAAAGCACATTTAAAAAAAGCTCTTTGGGATCCTCAATAATTTTCAAGAATATAAGGGGGGGGTCCTAAGACAAAAAAGTTTGAGAACTGCTGCAACAGAATAATTTAAAAACTTTGCAAAAATGGACTCAACCTAATATTTATAAACTGTCTGAAGCCCTAAAAACACAGCAGTAATTTTATAGAGAAATGGATAGGAGATGGGTTGGGCAAATGTCTAAAGATTTCAGAAGATCTGGCAGTAAAGGAAACTGACATATACTTGAACTGCACTGTGGGAAAACTGAAGCCACATTCACTGTTAAGCCAACAGAAGAGAAAACCATATATGTGCGGAGGTGAGTGGGGACGGGGTGGCTACAGACTGTAGTGCATAGCAGTACAAGCTCTACAGTCAGAAGGACTGAGTTCAAATCTTGACTCTAACACCTCCTAGCTATGTAACCTTAGATAAGTTAGTTAATTTCTCTAGGCCTCAGTTTCCTCAGTCACTCTTCCAGATAAAATCAGAGAAACTGCAGGGCAGTCTGGGGACAAAGAATATTACTACTGTGTGGGGCTTCTGAGCAAGTCTTGGCAATCAGCCATGGCCTCTAGAAATCTCCAAGTTTTTCAGATGGGGAAATTAGAGGAAGTGAACATTTTCATGCAAAGCAGGACATCTCAGAAGCCCAGTTTTATTTTTTGAGCTAGGGAGCAATCAGTGCAACTCTGTGCTAAAGCCTAAAGATTAATCAGAGACCATTCAACACCAAAGTGTTAACAGCACTAAGGTATTCATTAACTAGCTCAGCGGTGGCTCTCAAGACAAGGACTGGATTATAACAAAGCTGCAATCACACTTTTCCCTAAAAGAGGCTGAACTAGGAGAAAAGTGAGGTGAAGGTGAGACAGAGATGGTTCCAGGCCATAAAGAAGCCCCAGAAAGGGTTAAATCAGATTTATAAAAGTTCTCCATGCATTTGTCCAACAAATATCTGAATGCTCGCCATGTGCAAACAAGCAGGCCTTGACGTTAGGACTTTTTCTCTAAATGAGGAGAGGATATGAACATAAGTAAATATAATACCATAGAGTAAAAAGCAACTCATATAGACGTACATATAAAACATAATGGGAAGATGAAATGATAATTTCCACTCGGTGGGTAACGGAGGAGGTCAGGGAAGGTTTCTTGAGAGAAGGATGTGAAGAGTAAGTATGATGCGGATATTCAGAGATGGAAAAATAGGGCATCTTAGAGAGGGTGTTTCTTGAGCAAAACAGAGGGTAGAAAACAAACATCATGTGTGAGAAGCACCTAGTGGTTAATTCTGGGTTAAGTATAGGGTGCTTGATGGGGCACAGTGACTGGAGACTGAAGGGTGGGCTGAGTCAAGGGGAGGTGGGAGGGTTTAAATTCCATCCTGAAGGGCTGGGACTTCATTAGCAAGTAGAGTGAATCTGATTAGGGGAAGTCCCTCTTCCATTCTTAATAACTATTCTAAATTGTCAATATTTTCTTTAAATCCCTTACTCAACCTCTCACTCCCTTCAATAAGATTTTTAATGTCCTACATTATTGAAAACTAGCGTCACCTTCCTCAACTTCTTATTCCCTATTTACAAACTTATCCACACCCACTCTCCCCTATTTTCCTGATGTTCTGGGGGACAAGGTGCCCCTTTCCTGTTAGACACCACATCTATTTTCACATCTTCCAAGATTGTGCCCTATTTTCTTTTCTATCCTACTCCTTTTCCTTCCCCTACCTTCCCTTCTTCTGGGCCCACCCACCTCCCCAGATTATAAAAATGCTGATTTTCACCCAGAATTTCTTTAAAGAAGCTTGAATGAGAAGTCTACACTCACTGTCTCCACTTCCCACTCATAATGGCATCCATCCTTACCCTGGACTGAAACACGTCTTTAACTTCTCAATAACTTATATTGCCAAATCCAAGGACATTTCCATTCTGATCTCATGAAGCATCTCTGTTAAATTTCAATCCATTGATCACTCCCCTGCCTTCTCCAACCCTTGTGCTCTCTTGGCTTCACTGAACTCTCGGTTTTCTTAGCATCTCTGATGACCGTTCATTTGTTTTCCTTCAAGAGCTCCACCTCTGATGCTCATGAACATCAGTGGTCATGTCCTTGGCCCACTGTTCTTTCACCTGAGTACACAATCTCATCAAGTCTCATGGTTTCAATCACCACCTCCCAGCTCAGGAGCTCAGAATCAAATGAGCTGTCATTTGACTATCTGTGTGTCTAAAAGACCTCTCTACTTGGTTATCTAACAAATAACTCAAACTTGGGATGTCCAAACTGGAACACACTTTTCTTCCAAACCTGGAATGTCCTTTCATCTGTCTTACTGCTCCTGCACCAACACACACATACATTACCTGACTAATTCCTGTTCATCCTTTATTTACCTTCCTCAGAAAATCTTTGCTGAACCTCCAGGTCGGGATAGATTTGTGCCCTCTGAAACACCCAAGCATATTTCAATTATGGAATAATACCGTCGATGCTCTTATATAAATAATTTTTAATGTATCTGGCTGCTCTCCTACACTGTAAGCTCCCTAGGGCAGGTATGGTGTTTTAACCACCTTTTAATCTCTACACCTAGCACAATCCTTGACACATGGCAGGCACTCCATAACTGCTTGGTGATGAATAATGAGAGCTATGTTTTAGGAAGTGATCTCCTGACAGTATATAAAATATAAAGGAGAGGGAGAAAGACCAGAAGAAATGAAACTGCAGTGGATAACTGCAGCAGAACAAAATAATACAAAAGTCTGAATTAAGATAGGATTAATAGGAATAGAAAGAAGGGGATGGATGCGAGAGATTTTGCTTTGATAAAATGAACATGACTAGCAAAAGGCTGAACTAGGAGGTGAGAGATACAAGGAAGAGGCATAATGAATCATTTCTGGGAAACAAGAAAAGACACTGGATACATTGCCATAACCAGTAACTATAATTTATTCTATACCTTACAAACTTCCCAGCATTTCTTTAAAATGTGGAATTAAATGGCCTAAGAATTGGATTTTGGTGGTGTTTTCTGAAATCTACAAGTATCTATTATGTGATGATATTTATAGTAATAGAATGCTCAATAATTATCTATAAGTCCTCTCACTTGTCTTTCTCTTAGTTTCCTCATTTATCAAAGTTGGGTAAAACTGGAGGCTTTTAATCTACCATAGGCTAATTTATCAGCATGACACTATCTATCTAGAATAATTAATTACTAGAACTTGCCACACTCAAATAAGGTGACCTAAAGAGTTTCATGACTTTTTTTTTTAACCTACAATTAGAGAGGTGTTTGAGCTAAATTCTGATGTTCAGATGCTAAGAGTTCTTCCTGATGTTTTAGAACATACAGCTTGCTGGTGTGACACAGACTTTACTGCTGAAGCAAGTCTGCCAAAGGTGATCCCATTGTCCTGGAGCTGGCTTTAGAGCATAGGAGGGAGGGCAGGGTTAGAACAGAGGACGGTCTTAATAAGCTGGTAACACTTCCTCCTGGAGGAGACAATGTGGAGCGTGGAGGGGTAGGCTGAGGATGTAACGAGGGGTCTGGGAAACATAAAGCCAAAGGGGAATGTGAGAATCAAGTGAGATTAGGAAAACCAGAGTTTCTTAGGCTTATTTATCCCAGTGCGAAGAGTTTACCTGATTCATGATGGAAAATTTCCTCCCTATTCTGTTGTCTGGCAGCCGAAAGCCCTTCCTCCTCATGCCATCTTCTGACTCTGACTTAAACACCTTCTCAGGATCCCCTTTCTCTTCTCCTTCAGAGAGCTCCTTTTGCTTCCTTTTCTTTCTCCTGTTACGTCTTTCTTTGGCACTCTTGGAACTAAGTTTAGAAATTTCAGATGAGCTCCGAGGAGAGCCTCCCCCTTCTTCACCTTCCTCCTCTATGGCATCTTCTGAGACAGTGCCCGCTGAAGTGGCCATCGCAGCAGCCTAGGGAAGGAGCCAGAGCAACAGACCAGATCAGAATTAACTGGAGCCACCCAAAGCCAAGCAATTAGTGCAGGTCATTTCCTTCCCATAAGTAGGGAAAGGAGGAAAAAAAGGGGGAAGGAAAACCAGCCTGTCAGAGGAGACTGTGGTCAGGGCCCGGCTGTCTCCATTTTCTAGTTGAATTTGTATCGTGGCACATAGCCCTACATAATCAGAGCAGAACCCAGTGGTGAGAACTTTGGGATTTATTCTCTTGAGAATCTCAGACAAGAACTTGGCTGCCTTCTTGGTACCAAACGATCCCTTCTGGGCAACTCTGAAAATAAATGCTAAGAAGCTATATTATATACCATTGGCCCAACAATGCGAAAATACATGTATATTTGGATAAGGATTAAAAAGTAAAGTGTTAGGGTGGTGAGATCACAAATTTGTTTTTCAAATTTTACTTTAACATTTTACTTGTATATTCTTTTCAATTACAATCAAAATACTTTTTCTGACCACAGAGAATCTCTGAAGGAGATACTAATATTTTTCTCAACAAAAAGGCTATGCTTCCATGAAGCACTATATAACTGCTCTGGCCACTTTTTCTCTCCCCAGCCATCACAGCAGTTGAACACTGAACGGTTGAGAAATTCAGCAAAAGATCATATTAACAAACAATTAAGACAAATGGAATAATTAAACCAACCATCTGCGGTTGTTTCTTGGGTTATTTTAATCAGATCAATGACTTCTATTTGACGATGTGCCTAGAAAAGATCAGTTGGAGTGGCGATCAGATGGGGCCTTACTCACAGCGATCTGGCAAGAAGGACTGTTGCAAGGACTTCATCACCAACCTGTGCCTCTTCCTGTTGCTTCTTAAGTTGCTCCAACATTGCTTTGAATTCAGCCTCTTTTTGCTCTGCCTCCTCCAGGGTTGCCTGATTCTGCTCTTCATAAGCCATGGCCACCACCGCCAAGATCAAGTTCACCAGATAGAAAGAACCCACAAAGATGACCAAGACGAAGAAGATCATGTACGTTTTCCCAGCTGCTCGTAAGGTCTATAAAGACAAAGACCATATTCTGAGTCACGTGTGTCAAATGAACCAGGATGAAAACAACTTGTGGGCTAACATTCCTCTGTAGGGGCACTACTGCATTTTGAAAAGGACAGTCCTTCATGTGTGATACTCCTTCATACTGCAGAACACTTGGTATCCCCAATGGCCGAATGGCCTCCCTTATCCTCAACTCACAGTAAATGTCAGTAGCACCTCCCATTCATTGTGATAAAAAAGGTCTCTTCCATTTCCAAATACTCCTAATATACTCCTTTCATAGAAAAATGCCTGATCTTTTTTTTTAATGGAAAAAATGCTCTGGGCTAAGAATTATATTTGACTTTGTCAGTTGGTTCTAAAACAAGTATGAAGAAAAGAATCTAAGACTTCAGTTCATTTATCTACTGGTCCTCAAAGAGCATTAACAGACAAATTCCATCTCTGGGATCAGGTCCAAGTCACAGGAAGTTGCCATCTTGAGTGACATCCTTCCTTATCTTTAATAATATCCTTAAAGAGAGATATGACATAAAGGATAGTGGGGAGAAAAGAAAAAGGAAGGAGGATCCTAGGACTATTCCTTTCACTAGGAGAGAGCAAACAGACATCAAAGAACAACTGGGTTTTAGGTTATATAAATGCGACCCACTATTGCTTAATATTCATCTTTATTCTTTTCAACCACAAATACTTAATGGAACTTAGCATCAACCACAAATATTTCATGAGAAAGATCTGAACCTGAGGGAACTCTAGGCTGTCCAACAGAAAGCAAGAATTCCCTGGGATTTGAATTAGAAGCTTCCATTAAAGAGGTTCCTTCATGCCTGAGTGGGACATGTTTCTCATTCTCAAACTGGCATCATCAAATGCCAGTTCGAATAGAAATAACGGATTATTGTAGGATTTCTAAGCTGGAAGACCCTCAGCAATCACCTGGACTAACTTCTCCATCACAACCAGCAAAGTTAAACGACTTGCCCAAAGTCACCAACGTAGCCCAACAGAATGGTACTGACCTTTTGTTATCTGTCACAACCTGCTTGAACAAGTCCAAATGTGTTACAAAGCTCAAAAATTTTGATATATTTAGATTCCAAGGTCCTTGTGGATAGTAATCTCATCTTTACAATTCTGCAACTAGGAATAGTGTCTAGCACAATATTTAATTAATGTCTTTTAAAAAGATGTCCTGAGCCCAAAAATCCAAAAGGAGAAATACTGCAGATCAGCTGGTGAAACAACGGGAAGTAGGTAGAGAGAGCAGATTCCTAGGCCAGGCAAGAGGCTGTCAAGGCTGTAAGCCTCTACAGCTATACATGACTGAGCATTAAAGAAACAGACAAGAGCTGGGAGAATTCACTTAAGTTTGTAAACCAGCTGCCTCTGAGAAATTCCATCCTAAGATCCTGTATAATGTCTTCACTAAAGGTCTTACTCAGCATGTCCCCATCCCCATATATCCTCATGAAAATTCTATCACCAAAGAAAAAGAGGTAACACTTGAAAAAGAAGTATTACTTACCAACTGATACAAGTTTTCCCAATAGTCCTGGGTCATAAGGCGAAATAATGCCAAGAAAGCCCAGCTGAAAGTGTCAAAGCTCGTGTAACCATAGTTGGGGTTCCTCCCTGCTTTCATACACTGGTATCCTTCTGGGCACTGCCTGAAGAAAGAAAGGGAGATTCAGGGCTTTTCAACATAATTTTACCCAGTCATTAGCTGTAAGTCATCTCCACGACTGTGGAGATAATAACAACCAACTATAGAGCCAGGCCAACAAATAGGAATAAAGAAAAAGAAAAAAAGAAAGAAAGAAAAGAAAAGAAAAAGAGGAAAGAAACAAAGTAGCCAGCTCAATTTTTCAAAAAATGACGTTCTGGGGACAGCCTAGGATTAGAATCACCTGGCATACCTCTTAAAAATGCTGATTCCTCTGTCCTAAGACCTAGGAATATAAGCTCTGGATACGGGATCCATGAATCTGCATTTTTAAGAGGCATGCCAGGTGATTCTTATGCACACCAAAATTTGAGAACTGCTATCTTAGATTCATATCAATGTGCAATTCAACCAAATTTGACTTAGCTACTACCCCAAATGACAAATGACTAGAATTTCTTCTTAATCATCTCTGTTCTCTTAATACTCACTGTGACAACTCTGTGTCTACTGGGGATTTCACTGACCTTGGTTATAACAGTTCTTCTGCTTTTAGACTCACCTCATATTTATTTCAATGTAATTTCTAGTACCGACTTCACTACAGAAATTAAATGGACTTCTAGTTGTCATGGTCATCTTAAAACACCAATTCCCAGCGGACCAACAGACTCCGAATAATGACACTACACCCTACATTTATATAGCCTTCTGTTTACAAAGCACTTTTGGATATGTTATCCAACTGGATCCTTACAATAACCCTTTGAGGAAGTGAGAACATGACTTATTAAATCCATTTTATAGGTGAAGAAAGTCAGGCTTACATAAGTTAAATGGCTTGCCAAAAGTCTTAGAGGTAGAAGTAGCAGAATCAAGACTCAAATTATATGGCTGTACACTCATGTTCACAGAGGCATTATTCACAATAGCTAAAACGTGGAAGCAACCCAAGTGTTCACTGATGGATGGATACACAAAATGTGACATATACATACAACGGAATATTATTCACGCTTAAAAGGAAGGAAATTCTGACATATGCTATAACATGGATGAACCTTGAGGACACTATGCTAAGTGAAATAAACCAGTCACAAAAAGAGGAAAGAAACAAATACTCTATGATTCCACCTGTATATGGTACTTAGAATGGTCAAAATCATAGACACAGAAAGTAGAATGGTGGTTGCCAGGGGCTAGGGGAAGGGGGAAATGGGGAGTTAGTGTTTAATGGGTACAGAGTTTTGGTTTGGGAAGATGAAGAGTTCTGGAGATGCATGGTGGTGATGGTTGCACAACAATTTGAATGTACTTAATACCAATGAATTATACACTTAAAAATGATTAAGAGAGTAAGTTTTATGTTATGTGTATTTTACCACAATAAAAAAAATGGGAAAAAATATTATGTTGCTACTGTTTTCCCTCATCCATGCTGTCAAGCCTTAGCATATTTTGGGTCATCCTTGGGTGCTAACTTATTACCAAGACAGTGTCCTTACGCTATATTTTATTAATTGTGTTATAACAGAATTAGGGGAGTCTACAAGAGACAGGTAAGATATCTGGTGTTGCAGATCCTATCTTTAGCCTTTTACATCTTTGATTTTTTGATTGAGACTATAGGCACATTCACCTACCAGTGAAATGTCAACTTGGGATGGACAAATATGAAACAGAAAGAAAATCTGAGTCACCAATATGTAGACCCAATTAGGGTACTACATGAGCACAAAGAAAAGTGAAACTATTGCCCATTTTCACCTGACACATTATTTTGAGAGAGGAGAATAAAATTAGGTGAGCTACTTACCCAGCATCAGAACTGTTCCCACAGAGCAAAGGTTCCAGCATGCCAGGAACCATGTAAAAATTCGCTAGAAAAGTTTGAAGAGGCAGGAAATGAATACGGCAGATTTAAGTGAATGAGGGAATAAGGTTACACTGTCCCTAACCAGCCCCAGCAGAAACAGCTATTGATTTTAGCTCATATAAATCTTTTCTGACAGCAGTGAAACCTGCTAAGAGTTCTTTCCCATTAATTATTTTCCTATATATATTTAAAAATTAAAAGTGCTACCATATAGCCCTTAATGCCATGTTCTTTTCACAGACCCCTGACTTCCACTTGTACTCCAAATCTATATGCCAGGTTCTGGTACCTGAATCAAAGGGGTCTAAAAGGGAATTTTCTGAGTTCCTTACCCCTTTATATAACTTTACCTTCTATCCTTAAAACTTCTCTTTACCAAAGACAAACTAGAAACCCTCCCTAGTCACTAGTTACTACATCCTATTTTAAATTAGAAGGTACGTTTCCCTCTCCTGTATGTGTCCCTGAAATCCCCTTTGCCACATTTCTTATGGCTACTTAACCACCTGGATTTCCTCAAGAGTGACTAACAGTGATCTTGCTAACTTTTCCCCATTATTTTATGGAAGTACTACCACATCAAATGTTCCTTAGTGTAAGACCCAAGTGCTCTGGTGCCTGAAATGAAATTACTAAAACTCCTTAACTGTAACAGGATCAAATGGTTACTCAGAGATTGCCTGACTCCCCAGACCACATCGATTACTAAGGTCTTAGTAGTACTAAGAAAGCTTACTAGGTATATTCTGAACTAAATGTTTAAATCTCTCAGGTAACCCAGCTAGGGAAAAAAGAATTTTTTTCAAGCTTCTAAGCCTGATCTTCAAAGCAAAACTTTAGGGGTACACATGAAAAAGCTATAAAGTTTCATTTTCGGTTTTAAAGGGAGAGAAAAGAGAGAGAGGAATTGAGGGCTCATATCTGGGAGCTTCTGAGCACAATCCTGCCTCAAGGAAAGGGAATAACTTCGCCAGGCTACCCCAGTGGTACTGGCTCTCCTTTCTGGCCCCAACTACAGTGGTGGCTTCTGACCTTGTAAACTAGAGATAGACTTTTCTTTCTCCTCTTGCAGAGAAGGGGCCACCTACTTTTATTGTTGATATACTCTTCCCAATCAAAGCCTTTGGTGCCATTTTCAAGATAGCTCTCGTTGAAGTTTATGGGCCACACCACACACTTGTTTCGCAGGTTTCCCATGAAGAGCTGCAGTCCAATCAAGGCAAAAACACTCAGGCAGAACACTGTCAGGATCATTACATCTGACAGCTTCTTCACGGACTGAATTAGGGCGCCCACAATGGTCTTCAGGCCTGAGGAGATAGAACCCCCAGAATCAGAGTCACCCCACGGTCCTCCCCACCTCCCCCCGCCACCCTCTTAGCTACTGGCTTCTACTCCTCCCCTCAGCACCACCCCTGAACCACGGCCACTTTATCCTTTATACCATGAGAATAATAATGGGTCAGCGATAATATTCATTTTTCCAGAAGTATCCATTCTTAAGCCAATAATTTTTAAAAAGAAAGTTCCTTTTCCAACATGTGGCTCTTTTCTTCCTTGAAGTACTTTCCTGTCTCTGACTGCTTCTCAGCTTCTCACATGAGTTAAGCTCTTACTTGCCTCAGAGCCTTCATACATGCTGTTCCCTCTGCCTGGAATGTTTCCTTCCACTCCCTTGTCCTGCCTGCCTAACTCCTATTCATCCTTCTGGTCTCAGCTTGAATATCAATTCCTCCAGAAAGCCTTCCCTAACTTCACAACTCTTCTTCCTCTTCCATTATTATTAATATTTTAATAGCACCTATACTTTCCTCTGCAGCATTTATCATAGCCATAATTAATTATTTATGTTTGTCTTGTTCACGGCTGTATCTATACTGCTTAGCCCACAGCAGGTACTCAGTAAATATTATCTGAACAAACAAATGGAAAAATCAGGGACTGAGGAGGCTTCCAGGTTGGAAAGAGAACTACTGGGAAGTTTAAAAGCCAGTAAGTGAGAAGGTACAGTAATATTTTCCCAATAGCTCTGGAAATGCCAGTGTATTAAAAAGGTTAATTGTTATCAATCCAGTATTTATGGTTTGTCTTTCCACTTAAAAATATACCTTCTCTGTATCATATATATGCCCTTTTTTTCTACCAGTGACCTTTTTTCTGTCCTAGATTAGAAACAAAATAAAAAAGGTATAATCCATTTGAATTTGACGTTTAAATGCAAGCTGCTGGTTCAAATTTGAACCTGCAGGTAGATTTCTTAACTGTGCAGGGAGAGATCAGTGATAGGAGACACAGAAAAATACGGTTGTGGGTTCATGTTTGGGTCAAAACTGAGTCTACATGTGGTTCTCTTGGGCATGCCCAGACATCAGGCTATTCACAGGACATGGCCAACGAAGCACTGAGCGCTCCTGGGTGCCAATGCAGGACGGACAGGAGGCAGACACATGGTCTTGACACACATGCCTCAAAGGGATCTCATCCCCGATCCACTTCTGAAGGCAAGAATACTGGACTGAAATTCAAGGGAAATCCTAATCCTTCCTTTGAAGTTGAGGCTGGGTAGATAATTACTGATCTTAACCAAGTTATACCAGTTACTCGTGTGACCTGAGCAATGCACCTAACCCCCTTGGAATCTCAGTCTTTTCATCTTTAAAATGGGGATAATTATAGTTGAATATCATAGGGCTACTGTGAGGATTAAGCATGATTCTCATAAACCCTTAACCAAGAACCTGATACACAGTAAATGATTCAAATGTTAACTTTTTTTGTCTGAACCTCAGTTTACTCATCTATAAAAAGATATTTACAATACCAATCTCACTGGGTTGTTGCGAGGTTTAGATAAGATAATGAATGTAAAATAAAAGGACAGTGTCTGGCACTTCACACTTGTTACCATCACTATTCCACGTATGTTGCCCTCCTCAAAGAGAGATGACTGGGATAATCACACAGCAAAGTCAACCTCGCATGATGGTGCTCTAATGAGTGATATGGACACGACTCTTCTTTTGCTGTATTTTGCAAGTAACCACCTAGAATTTTCAAAGTTGAGTCCAATAGTGGTAATGGAGGCTGTGCCTAACACAGGACCTGGCACAAAGCAGGCACTTAATATATTTTTATTCAGAGAGTAAATGAGTGAGAAATTTTCTTTCCTCACGCACAGATATCCTGAGAGAGATCTAAGAGAATCCAAGGGAAAAAGAGCCAAGAGTTAGACTGCAGAGACACAAAAGTGTGCAAAGGCCTATGTGTTCTTAAAGATGGGCCTTCCATGGAGACTGTGGCCACCAAAGGGATCAAGAAGAGCTCGTCTTGGCTCCAGGACACAAGGCATTTCTAACCTGATTCCTTTTCTCCTCACAGGGCTGTGCAAAAAGAGCACCAGACGGCGAATCAGAAAGCAGGAGTTCTGCTCCTGGCTCAGCCACTGTTTATGACCCACTGTGCTTCAGAACACCTTTAAGGTCACCTCTCAGTCTCATTTCCTCATGCACAGAATGGGGATAAACACAGGAGTACATGGCCTTGGGCAACGGAGGAGAAGCTGAAGAATCTTCTCCAAAAGTCTTTAAAGATAGGACAGAGATATTTATTTGTTTGAGATTGCTGAAATTTCAATCTTTTAGTCCTAAAGCCCTCTGAAATTGCATCATAATCACATAGCTAGGCAAGAAGGTACTGGCGGTATAAAACAGAAGGCAGCCACAAAGAAGTAAAAACTGCTCCAGTGTTATGGAACTTATTTCCGTTAAGTTGCTGAGGAATAGAAAAGTCCTTCATTATATTTGGCTGGGCTGAAGTGGTTCTATATTGGGTCAATAACTCAGTTCTAGTCTCCTAAAAATTATACAGTTCTGTTTTCAAAGTTAAAGAGTGATTTAAAAAATAGAATAGTTGGGGGCTGGCCTGGTGGCGTAGCGGTTAAGTTTGCACGCTCTGCTGCAGTGGCCTCGGGTTCGCAGGTTCAGATCCCAGGCATGGACCTTACACACTGCTCATCAAGCCACGCTGTGGCAGGCATCCCACATAAAGTAGAGGAAGATGGGCACGGATGCAAGCTCAGAGCCAGTCTTCCTCAGCAAAAAGAGGGGAATTGGTAGCAGATGTTAGCTAAGGGTTAATCTTCCTCACACACAAAAAATTTAAAAAATAAATAAATTAATTAGAAAAGAATAGTTGAATAGGTCACTGAAGATTGGTTGTAAAGTTTCTTTTCCTGGACTTCTTTATGAAGAGCTGATACAGCCATCTCTCCCGAATGGCTCAATCACCTATCTGAACACCAGATGATCGTTCAAGGCCCTTTCTATCTCAAATAAATGAACTGTAGCTTGTCATTTGTATCAGTAACAAGAGTACAATACTACAAAATAGTCAAACCAATGCATTTGTGATATAAATAAATAAATAAAAATTTTAAAAACATATAATTTTAGCATGAGTCTAATCTGATTTTCCTGGGCTAGGAACTCCCTGCACAGTTCTAAGCCCATATAACAGGAAATTCCAGGCTATGAGCTCAAACTATCCCCTGTTCCATAAGGGTGGGCTCCCAGCAGCCTTGTTTGTAAGCAGTGACCTTCTCTTAGTAGGTTATAGATATCAGAGTGGACATCCAGATCCTTTCCTCCAGGAATTTGGAACGGGACAAGAGACAGTCCAGTAAGCTTTTCAAGTGGTGGGAATGATAACATATAAATTTGGGAGCTAAGTGGTAGCATATTCTGTTATTATATTAGGATACGTCTGAGATGTAAAGGCAGTCAGAATGCTAAGAGATAGAGGAAACAGACACACAGAGAGTGATGCGGCTTAATGCTTGCAAGTGAAGGCAGGCACACGATTACATACAATATTAAATGAAAAAGGGCACTAGATTGTACATTGGCCCCAGCCAAGACTCCTCTTCCTTCCATTAGGGTTGATAACTGCGAATGACCATATATGCAGACATCGATGCCAATTTATGGAGATGACACCATCAATGCATTTCTTAAGCTCAAGTGCTACAGTCTTGCCAGCAGTGGCTGCCACGTACTAGTAAATGCAGCCAAGCAAAAGTGCTCCCTGCTACCACCCACACAGGTCAATAAAGGTAAGAAGTTGCTGGTAGAATTCCTGACCTGATATGTGCAAGAATGGAGAATGCCACTGTTCAGCCTGGGAGGAGAAGCTGTGTTGCTTCTTCCATTGGCTCTCAACAGCACATATCAGAACAAGCAAGATACTGACTGAAAACCGATAATCCAAAACAGAGCAGAATGCTCCTTCAAATGACTCCTACACAACAGAGTGTGCAACAGAAGCCAGGTGGGGGCAAATTGGACAGCAAGAACTCTTGGAAAAGGCTAACATTAACTAGCATTGGGATGTGTCTGAGCAGAAGCAGTTAATACATTTACTGAAGATAAAGAAAAGACAGCTGGACCCAATGTACAGAAAGGTCAGCTAGAGAAGAAGCTGGACATTTAAGGAATTTTGAGAAACAGGTGAAGCTACTGCCACAGAATTTTACTCCACTCTATTTCCAAAGGCACCTCTGAACCTCCTGTCACCTTTCACGATGCCCATCAATCCCCTGAACAAATGAACAGAGCCTGCTTATGTGCTAAGTCCAGAGAAATCAGCCATGCATACGGGGATCTTCCACCATGGTGATGCCAGATTATAAATAAAGTCAATTTATATCTCCTAGTTTGTGGCTCAAGTTGAGAAATCTAACTGGTTTGAAGCAACGTGAGCTAATTCTCCTACAAAATTAACATTGGAACAAGCCTCAATAGCAGTAACAAGCAGTTCACACCCCAGAGAAAAGAACAGTTCCCCAGTTCCCAAAGTCTGGCTTGGTCCAGACAAGTCCTGGGGTAAGGTTGTGCCAGGTCAACTTTCCTGCTGCAGATTCAATCCTCACATAATTCCTGAAGGTTCTTCAGATCAAAAGTAATTTGGGAGAGATTTGGGGGCTGTAGATTTATTTACTCAACACCAGATTCATATCACTAAGTCTGACCAAAACTAAACTAGCTCTCAAAGGTGGAGAAGTGGGGTCCTGTGAGTCTCCGGTTTTTTTCCCCTTAGGACCACTGTATTAAACTTCAGTTATCCTTTCTGAGAAGCAAAGTGGGAAAAGGAGAAACACAAAAGCAACTGGATTAATAGCTAGAATACTTTAAAAGAAACAGTGAGTCTGAATATAGCCTTAAAACACTTTCTATCCCCCTTCACCAGGCAGCAGAAATTGCCATATTCATAATGTATAAATTTAAAGCAAATGCTTTCTTTGTGAAAACTGGGATGGGAATGAGAAGGGGCTGCCATTTTCCTTGCTTCTTACCTGACACCATGGGTAAAGAGAGAAAGCAACAGAAATGAAAGTAGAGGAATAAAAAATCCAAGAGAAAAATAATCAAGCAATTACAACCCTGAAGAGAGTAAAATGATATTAAATGAGTGTTGACAAATAGAGAAGTAGCGGTTTTGGGGAGCCATCTGATGATGGATATGAAAGGAAAGTGACAAGTGAGGCCCTCCCACCTAGTTTTATTTCCACCATTAAGTGCTACTCTAAGAAAAACCCAAGTCTCCTGCTCTGAGATTCCCACCCAATCTTTGGGCATGTTAGTCCTATGGCACATGGTCAAAGTATGCAGAAGATGAAACTTCTGACAAAGTCACTTAGAAGTTCATTTTTGTACCCGGGCCCCATATAAATACAAAGAGAAAACCAAATTAAGCCATATGAATTTCTACACAGAATACTTCAATACCAAGTTGAATTTGGCAAATTCCAAAGCAAAGAAAATTTAGAAAGGTTCTCTTCCTACAACCGACCCTTTTAGCAGAGAGCTTGCATGCACTGTTCTTCAAGTCAAGCCCTCCGAAGCAAAAGGGCAACCATGACTGATATGTATCCAGGTCTTGAGTTAGCAAATAAAGAGGATCAGAAAGTGGGTTTGGTCTTTTCTAAGCTACAAGAAGGCTCTAAATCAAAGCGTCTCTTATACAAAAGCCTGGCGCTAATGGATGTGCTGTAGTCTCCAATCTTCCGGGAGTCCCGGCAGCTCTGACACACTCAGAATATCTACCACAGGTGCTAAGAGGGAGGACAGCATCAGCCCAGGTGAGCTGGGTGAGTGCTGTAGGAAAGGGAAAACTTGCACAAAGGGAGATGAGAGCTTTGTGAGATCCTGCAGACCCCGTGTCAGTTCTGTGGTTGCTCTCACTTCTGTTTTTGGCAGTTTCGGCAAAAGCCTATAATCAAACTGGGAACAGGAGAAGGCAAAGAGAGCAACAATTCCACTGAAGTGATCCATGAGAAACTTGGTATGCAAAACAATGGTTTTTACTAAGAGGGAACTATGGTCCAGCTCTACAACAGCAGAGTCGAAATGATCTAGATTTCCAATCAAGATACGGCCCCACGAGCCAGTCCTGACGGCCTAGTGCTTCAAGTTCAGCGCTCTCACCACTTCGGCGGCCTGGCTTCATTGTCCGGTCAAGGAACCATACCACCTGTCTGTCAGTTGCCATGCTGTGGCAGTGGCTCATATAGAAGAACTAGAACTTACAACTAGATATACAACCATGTACTGGGGGGCTTTGGGGAGGGGAAAAAAAAGAGGAACATTGGCAACAGATGTTAGCTCAGGGCGACTCTTTCCCTGCAAAAAGAAAAAAAAAGACAGCCCCAGGTCTACTGACTCATACACTGGTGCTCCCACCTGGAAGGAGACCTGGGTAACAGGCAGGTAGGAACAGGACAACAGCCCTCTATAACTAGAACGGGGAGCAAAAGGACTTGGGATTAAAAGTCACACTTTAATTCAAGTATCAAGTATACCACTCACTGACAGTGATCTAATATTGGCTTTATTATCCCTTAAAGTTATTTTCAATCCCAGTTAACCTCCCAAAGCCAGCTCAATTGGGGGTGCTTCTAGAAATAGGATTCCAGGAATCTATTTCAAACTGTGAAGCTGATGTCTAAATCTTGATACAAACCTTGTCTTTGGGTTTAGGTTTCTTCTTTGTGATAACAATCGCTACTACTAAAATCATTTATGGAGCACTACTACGGGCCAGGCACTGTGTTTATAAAGTTTTTATATATATAATACTGGAATATTAAGGATAAATAATATGACATGGGTCAAGAGCTATCTTGTGGAAATGCTGGGGTCAGAAGTTAACCATATAGCAGAGACAGAGACAGAAGCGAAGAGCTAGACCAGAGACAGCATCTGCTGCCCTACTTAGTGAACAGAACGCAGCTTTCCAATTTAATTCCAGAAGAGAAGTTTTGAGATCACAAGAACATAAAGAGACAGATGCCTTGCGGAGTGCACTGGGGGAAGGGAGCAGAAAACATTGGATCACATTTAAAAGAGGCCAGAGGAGGAGAGCCACCAAAGGAAAAATGAAAGTAAAGATTTGGTGCTCCAGATGCCTTAAAAAATAACACAAGGCCTGCCTGAGGGTTAGGCCACCATCAATGAGCTGCGTGAGGCTGCCTGGAGAATGTGCTGGGTTTTCCGACAAATGAATTTAAAATGCCCAGGAACTAAACCTTGATAAGTCAGGGTTGCAGTTTTTTGCCAAGAAGAATATATACTCCAACTGACACCCAGCCTCTGGTTGATAAGGAGTAAGCTACCATCGCTAAAAATAAAGGAATTCATTTTTAGTAGGGCCCAAATTACGGGCCCACTTCATGGCCCAAATCTGTAAATGGAGAAACGGAGGCCGACGTTCCTTGAGGTTCTCAGTAGCCACATTCCAAGTCTGCTTTCTCCAGGATTCTGCCCCTGTGCTCCCCTCTTTTGGTGTCTGATATTTAAATAATGTTGAAAAGGGGAAAAGATTTCTGAGTCAGCCATAGGGAGAAGAGCTACGTGTTGCCAGGAATAGGATGCCCCTGTTCTCCATGGCCCTGTGTCTACAAAACTGCAGTGGAAAGCCTGGTCTCCTGGAAGTCCTCCCCGAAAACCCCTGAACACAACCAAAGTCCAATCAGCAAGTCTTGACTTCTGCCATGTTACTGCCAGTACATCTCAGGCTTGCAAGACTAAAATACCTTTCCTCCCCGATTTCAAGGCTGGTCTTTAGAAAAAATAGTTAAGTATTACCCAGTAGTGAGGGTTTCAATTCAATTAAAGGATCTTAACCTGGGGTCCATAGATGGGCTTCAGGGGGGGTCTGTGAACTTTCATCTGATTCTCAAAAGGATCCAAAACCTTTAAAAGGTTAAGAACCACTGGGCTAGCTCAACCAGGACCAAAAAGAAAAAGGCAAAAATTTTAAAGAGATTGTCAATCAACTACCTCTCAACCACCCACTGATTCCCTTTTTTCCTTCTCAAATTTCTGTACTTTTTGTTTGCCCACACATTTAGATGTATTTTATCTTACCTTTGATTTTTTTTTTTAACGGCACCTGCATAAACTTTCATTGGGATTTATGTTTGAGAACGGTCTCTGAATATATGGATAGTAGATGTCTACTGGTTCTTATTCCAGTGAAACAGACAGTAACAGAATGTGATAGACAGTGGTTATTAAGTTCAGTTCATTAACTCCAAGGCTCTTAAATTTGTCTATAACACCGGACTAGTTAAATGGGTATGTCTTCTTCTGATTAAATAACCGACACAGTAACAATAAAAGTACAATTCTTTGAATAACATCTCATCAGCAAACCATGCCATAGGAAGCCTAGAAGTCACAAGCAATGGAATGATGGTGAATATTAAAATTACTGTAATTCCATGAGGCCAGGAAGCAAATGATTTATATTCAAAGAGACAGCTAGCTCTGTGACAATTTTTTCAGATATTGTAAGATCCAAGTGATTCTTAAGCACGTGCTTTTTCAAAGCATGGATGGAATGAGGGCTGCATGCCTGGCAAGCATTGTCAGAGAAACTGCCTAAGGACCAAAGGGCCATTCCAGAGAATGTCTCCCAGAAAAAACATGCGGAATGCAGGGCCATGTCAACTGTGCTGACGCCAGTTTAGAATGTGGTGGACAAAATGAATGGAGGGGAAAGAGGAAATGAGGCCAAGTCAGTCTTGTGCTTAAATTTTCTCACCTGGAATTACAGAGATAGTTTTCAAAGCTCGGAGAACCCTGAATGTTCTCAGCGCTGAGACATTGCCCAGGTCCACAAACTCTGTCACATATCTGTAGTAAGGGAGGTCACACACAGACACAAATGACAAACACAGACACAAACACAAACACCAAAGAAAAAAACAAAACCACAACAAAACAAAAAGTACAATACGTCACGTCAGGGCCCTAACCCAACACCTAACACCAACCCCGGGCCGTCTTACCTGGGATTACCGAAATAGTTTTCAAAGCCCTCAGTACCCTGAAAGTGCGTAGAGCTGAAACATTGCCTAGGTTTACAAACTCTGTTATATACCTGCAGAATCAAACCAAAGTTAACTTGTAATGGTACCACTGGGCGAGGGGTTGAGAATGGGGGGAAGAAAGGGTCTTATATACAAGCTATGATTTCATTTTTTTCCTTGAAAAAGAAAAGTTTCAAAATATAAACATTTAAGGAACACACTTTTTTTTTCAGTTGGGCAAGAAGAAATCAAAAGTATATTTGAAAGAAGCGATACAACCAGGAGGTTCCTGGGGCTTACTCTCTTAATCAGCATCATGACGTGCAGATCCCAATCAGAATGACTACTCTCGGTCCATTCACTTTTTTTAGTAAAAAGGAAGGCCAGGAGGTATCAAAGGCTTATGTCCCCAAGTTTTGTGAACAATTTCTTAGGAAAAAGAGACAAATTTCTATACCAGGAGCCCCACAGAAACAAATCTACCTTAAAATAACTCCTTAGTTGACAATGGCAAAAATGCCTAAATGTCTGTATATATGATTTATCCAAGAGTTGACTGCATATCTTTGCAGCCATGCCTACAGATGAAGTTTTAGCCTGTGACATACAAAAGCAGGGCTCAGGAAAATCCAGATCATGGGATCAGAGCAAATAATGTGTTAAGTGCCCATTTTATCATCAGCAAAGACACTTAAATTTTAAATGAAAAACAATGTGTATTCATAGTGCTGGAAAGCTAGAAATTGTCTTAATATAACAGAAACTCAAATCTCCAGTTTCAAATATTTAATGCATGTCATTCATTCACATTTCACAGTTGAAATACATCTTTTTATCTGATGCTCAGAGCCGTACATATTTGAATGCACTCAGTCTCTTACACATCATGCGCGCGTGCGCGCACCCGCGCGCGCACACACACACACACACACATGCACATAGACAATCTAGACAAGGCCCTTACCCACCCTGTACCAAACCACAAAGTACTTTCCCAGCCTGCAAATAACAATAATAAAGTCTTCTATAACCCTTCTATCATCAGCTAAGTTTCCCAGAGACACATCTTCATTGTTAAAACAACACAAATTACCAAGAGCAGCTAGCATACCCATGTGGAGTTACACTGCTCTCTAGCAATAGTTTGAAATTCTGGTCAGTAATTCTTTAGGAAGTGACCAGTTTGGATACCTTGGCTCATGTTTCGCCTCTAAAATGTGCTCTGAAGACGTCAACATCTGGCCAGCCTCATGAAATTCCATGTGCTATAACATACCCAGGAAACAGATGTTCAGCTGAAGGTTTACATTTAAAGGATTTCAAGTCTTCACCGAGGTCCCCTAGTGATAAGTGTGCAAACCTTGGTCCATGTTGTAAGGGGGAAGACAATATGAGGGAGTGTCCGTGGGAAATCTCTTCTTGCTTTCTGTCCCAGCTGTAGAGCCTCCACTTACCTTCTCCCATATAAGCACGCTGTCATTGCCTGAACCACAAGAGGCCCTCACAAGCAAGTCATAGGCATAACCACGGCCTTACGTGGTTACCCATTAATTCCTCATATAACTGTGCCCACAAACTCACACTTACAAACACTGTCATACAAACACTGTACACCCAGGAGTACAACCACACACACACAATCACACTCAGAATACCAATAAAGTAAGCAGAGAACTTACGCCATCATGATGACACTGAAATCTAACCAGTTCCACGGATCCCGTAAAAAGGTAAAGCCATCTATGCAGAAACCTCTTGCAATGATTTTCACTAGTGATTCAAATGTATAAATCCCTGTGAACGTGTACCTGTCAAAGAAATGGATAGATTGAGGTAATTTCTGAACACATAGAAACTTCAAACGAATCTTTTAAGATAACATTTGCCTGACGTGCGGCTTCAACTAACAGAGACAAAACGGAAAGGGCACAGCCTGTGCAGCAGAAAGGAAGTGAGGAAGAGAAGGGGAAGCTTTGAATGAAACTTACCGAAATGCACAAACCAAGAACTTTGGAATGCTGTACTGGGTCCTGATGGGTATTGCAAAGAAATAACTCTGTCCTGCCATAGATGACGTGATCATTTTGAACCAGGTGAGGAGGCCTCAGAGCTATTTTAAACTTTAGACAAGTCAAAAAGAAAGGGGAACCTAATGCTGGAGAAGGGGCGGTGTAATTAGGAACTGAGGTACAAGATGGTGAGGGGCAGCAAGCCAACTCAGTGGCTAGCACAGAAAGGGTGGAGGTGAGGGGAGTAGCTTCCAGAATATACTTTCTCTTTCTAGAGTTGATTTCTAAGGATATTTCCTAGATTCCACATGTGTCCTCACCCCTCTCTGTGAAATAAAGAGTGGGCAATAACTAATTTTTTTCCTTGATGGATAAACTGTGCAAAGCAAGATTCAGTGACTGAAAATCTTTAAAACAAGCAAGCAGACAAATAAGGAAATGAGCTACTTACTCCACATTCTTCGACCAGTCAGGAGGGTTACTAAAAGTCATGAATACACAGTTGGTCAAAATAGTGCACATAATGATCATGCTAAATACTGTAGAAACGAGTCAAGGGAGAATATACAGAATCTGGCCTGTTTTTTTTTCCCACAGAAAACAAACACATTTCACATTGGGTGTCATGAGAATTAAATCAGTGACCTGAGAGGAGACAAAGCACAGAATAGGAGGAAAAGGCAAGGTGATAATGAAAACTGGTCACCACCGCCAACACAGAATGCCCCCGTATGTATCCGCACCTGGCCAGAGAACTGCGGGTGGACACAGCAGGGTGGCCACTCTCTTGCTTTCAAGAGGGCTGTCAGTGTTCTACTCCTTTTGGATGAAACATTTGCCCCTCTTACCACTTTTACCTCAACTATGGAATAAGCCTCTAAATCCTTTTGTGCACAGTAACCAAATATGTACCAGGATACCAAACACCAAAGTCATCAGGTAAGAAAATAAATTTAATCTATATTATTCAGTACTCATTTATTGGTAAGTTAATTATCTTGCCTAACTAGTTATTTGAAAATCTACATGTAATTAAGGGTTTACTTTTTTCCCTAGTCCTCCAAAGGATTGAACTTTCTTTAGGGGGCAAGGCCACAGCCAATGTGTGCTGAATTTGTCCAGTTTGAGAAACCAGTTGTGACATGTTGGGTAAGGACTTTAAGGACATCTGCATCACCACAATCCTAAGAATCGGGTAATGGGGCAAATTCATCTGATCATTCTGAAAGTGCCCAGGAATGTTTATGAATAGCAAACCATTTTCTTGCCATTTCAGTTCCATCCAGGATCTTTCTCAGCCCTTTCTGTTCTTGTCCACTGAGAAAAATTAAGCTGCTTCAGGTCAGCATGAGTGACTCAAAGTGTCACTTTAACAAGCAAAGAAGCCATGTCTCATTTGTTGCTAACTCACTCCTCTCTTGCTAATGGCCTTCACCATCTTCATTCTACTAGTGGAGTTTTAAAAAGAAAAAATACTTCTTACAGCTGTATTTTTCTTCACTACAGCTGGAGTTTTCTTCAGGGAATAGTAACATGTTCTGGTTAGAAGAGAAAAAACACTATCTTCTGATCCAACAAAAAGGGAGGAAGTCCATTGTGAATTATTTATTTCCTTGTAAACCTTCAGATTTCAGTATTATGTTGCTTGTAAACCATCAACTTCAGAACCAGGTTGCTTAATCCTTAGAGTTAATAAAATGTGGCAAAGGCTTAGCAAACCAATTTACCAAGTTGCAACTGCTGGTGTCCTCAAGCGACTTGGAGGATACAACATTCTTTGAAGCATGAGACTATGTACTGTCAAATTAAATACCAACCATGAAAGTTTAAAGTCACTATGAGAGTTGCTAAACCCATCACATAATTTTTCATCTGTCATATGCTCTCTTATATTAATAAGATATAAAACTCAGACCATGTGAATAAATTGGCATTTTTCTGTTTAAGAGGAGTAAAAATACCAGAAAAGATTCATATCAATCCTGCAATCTAGATCTGAACCTTTGTACCAAGGAGGCTATTTAATCTGAGAAACTATCTCAGATACTTTGTGAGCTCACTGCTCAAGAAATCAAAAATATCCAAGGCAGATCTCTAAAGCATTCATTTAACCATTTGTAACTCAAGAAGTAGCTTTCAAAAATCCTAATATTGGACTTTAATACATTAAAACACTGAATAATCTGCCTCAGCATGAAACTACAAAAGTCTGAACACTTTAAAAAGTAAGACTTCAGTAAAATGTTACCATTTTAATTTGGCCCACTTAATGATACCAACAAAATTCCAGACTCCCATGATATCATCCTAAGAAAAAAGAATTTGCTGAAGCTCAGCTCAGGATTTGGCAGAATTTCATTCTTAAACTTCTGACTGGTGGGACAGTCAACCATGCTACCAGTAAAATACTCCACATACAATTCAGTAGCCAAAATTCAGAAACATGCACCAGTGACCACATAGTTGCTGCACTCACTCCACATTTGCAGAAAAGGATATGAATGTATCAAAATTTTAATAGCTATTCTTCTTATCAGGTTAAAAGGACTTAAAATGTACAAGGCAGGCGTGGCACTAAATCTGAAGAGAGTTTTCCCTCTGTTTAATACTACAAAGGTCTGTGGAAAAAGAAAAAGAGAAATTATTAAAGCATGGGAATTAATCACCACACGAAACATTTTTCTATGTGAGAAATAAATTCAAATGTACTTACAATTTTTACTTCCCAATTTGGTTTCTAAGGCAAGAAGCCTTAAGGCAATACGGCTCTCCTTCCCTCGCCTCCCTCCCCAACCCTGCCCCAAATTTATTACAAATACCTGGCACTATTGTAGCAGTTTTACAGAATAAACTCATTTCTTTCAGAAGCGAGCCATTTGAATTATACCTAAGCTATCTATGCCAGCTCTGGACAAGATCCTGAAGTTCATTAATTTAGGATTCATTTACTCAACAAACGTTTACTGAATGCCAGGCAATGTTGCTAGGTGCTTGGGAACCATCAGTGAACAAGACTATATGGGGAGCTTATATTCTAATGGGGAGGGAAGACAGACAATAAATTAAAAACCCAATGAATAAGTAAAGACTATAGAATGTGGTAAGTGCTATGGAAAAAGGAGGAAGATCAGAGAAAGAGAGATCCAGAGTGCTGGGGTCAGGGGATGGGTGAACAGTTAAAGGACGTCCACTGAGAAGAGAGATTTGAACAAAGACTTCAAGGAAGTAAGAAGAGTTCTTCATTCCACCAAGTTCACTCTCTCTGGCTTTTAAGAGCCTCCATTATCAGCCTTGCCAAAATCATTCAGCCCTATTTCCCAGCATGAAACTTCCTGTTTTGTCAAATGAGTACAAGTTATAATAATTCGTAATTTTGGCCTTTGCTGACACTGCTCATCCTACCCAGAATGCCTTTTCTTGCCTTATGAATTCAATTCAATTAAAATATTTCTGAGTATCTATTTTGTGCCAAGCATTGTGCTGAGCTCCTGGGATACAAAATTGAATAAAATTATACTTTTAGGGAAGACATATATCTGAACTAGTGATTATGATGCAGATTAAATACCAAGTTCAATAACAAAAATATGCATAATATATGAGATGCAGCAGGAGGAAGGGATTTTTTTCCCTTTGGGTGGGGAATGAAAGGAAGGAGAGTGAGCTGGGAGGTGTTCACAAAGGAGGGTAACTAACATTTGGAAGGGGTTTTAAAGGATAAGTAGAGATTAAGAGATATAAATTGGGCAGATAAAGGGGGAACGGTTGGCAAGGAAAGGGAATAGCACAGAATATACAAAGCACAGTAAGTTGCATGTAACTGTGGGTTGTTTTCAGGAGATTGACAAATATTCAGCGTTGATGGAGGATAAAATAGAGAAGGGGGAACAGCAGATTGTGAAGCTGGAGAGATGCAGGGGCCTCCTACACTGAGCTCCTAAGGAGATAAGGCCAGCGGCAAGTACCCAGCCCCAGCACTCACTGTGAGGGTGAAAGAGCAAACGGTCAAATGCTAGCCATTTTAAGTAGGGTTTGCTTGTTTAATTTTAAGCAATATATGCTCATAATTATTAAAAAAAACAAAATGAACAGAAGACTTCCATCTCATTACCCAAAGATAACTGTTGCTGCTTGTCTATCTCTTCTTGTATATCTTTTCAGAACTTTTCTGTGTAAATAGAAGCACACAGATATAGCCTTAAGGAGACTCTATTTGTCTCTCTCTCAAATGGGATTGTATTATATTCTCCTGCACCTTGCATTAAAAGAAATGAACTCCTACAAAGGAAAGCCCAGGGCCAGATGGCTTCACTGATGATTCTTACCAAATGTTTAAAGAAGAATTAATATCAACTCTTCACAAACTCTTCCCAAAAATAGAAGAGAAGGGCACACTTCCCAACTCATTCTTTAAGGCCAGTATTACCTTGATACAAAACCAGACAAAGACATCACAAGGAAAGAAAACTATAGACTAATATCTCTTATGAATACAGATACAAAAAGCTTCAACAAAATATGGGCAAACCAAATCCAGCAGCAAATAAAAAGGATTATGCACCATGACCAAGTGGGATTTACCCCAGAAATGCAAAGATGGTTCAACATATGAAAATCAATCAATGTAATACAACATATTAATAAAATAAAGGACAATAACGACACGATCATCTCAATAGATGCAGAAAAAGCATTTGACAAAATCCAACACTCTTTCATAATAAAAACACTCAACAAACTAGAAATAGAAGGGAACTTCCTTAACTTGATAAAGGGCATCTATGAAAAATTCACAGCCAACATCATATTTAATGATAAAAGACTGAAAGCTTTCTCCCTAAGATCAGGAACAAGACAAGGACGTCTACTCTCACCACTTCTATGTGACACTGTACTGGATGTTCTAGACAAGGCAGTTAACCAAGTAAAACTATTTCTATTTGCAGATGAAGTGATCTTGCACATGGAAAACCCTGAAGAATACATACACAAAACTATTAGAACTCATACAAAAATTCAGGAAGATTTCAAGATCAATATATAAAAATCAGTTGTATTTCTATACACTATAAACAATCCAAAAATGAAATTAAGAAAAACAACTCCATTTACAAGAGCATCCAAAAGAATAAAATACCTGGGAATAAATTTCACAAAAGAAGTACAAGACTCGTACACTGAAGACTACAAAACATCATTTAAAGAAATTAAAGACCTAAATAAATGGAAAGACATCTTGAGCTTATGGATTAGAAGACTTAATATTGTTAAGAAGTCAATACTCTACAAACTGATCTACAGATTCAATGCAATCTCTATCAAAATTTCAACTGCCTTTTGGGGCAGAAATTAACAAGCTGACCCTAAAATTCATATAAAAATGCATGGGAACCAAAATAGACAAAACAATCTTGAAAAATAAGAACAAAGTTGAGGACTCACACTTTCCCATTTCAAAGCTTACTACAAAGATACAGTAATCAAGACTGTGGTACTAACATAAGGATAGCCACGTATATCAACAGGATAGAATTGAGAGTCAAAAAATAAACCCATACATCGATGGTCAATTTGATTTTTGACAAGGATGCCAAGACAACTCAAAGGGAAAAGAGTAGTCTTCAATAAATGATGCTGGGATAACTGGATAACTACATGCAAAAGAATGAATTTGGACCTTGACCTCACACCCTACACAAAAATTAACTCAAAATGGATCAAAGACCTAAACGTAAGAGCTTAATCTATAAAACTCTTAGAAGAAAACATAGGAGTAAACCTTCACATCTTTGGAATTAGGCAATGGTATCATAGATGTGACACCTAAAGCACAAGCAATCAAAGAAAAAATAAATAAACTAGACATCATGAAAATTCAAAACTTTTGTGCAACAAACGACACTATCAAGAAAGTGAAAAGAAAACCCACAGATGGGAGAAAATATTCGCAAGTCATAAATCTAATAAGGGTCTAGCAGCCAGAACAGATAAAAAACCCTTACAACTCAACAGTAAGAAGACAAGTAATCCAATTTAAAAATGGGCAAGGATTTGAATAGACATTTCTACAAAGCAGACATACAAATGGCCAATAAGCATGTGAAAAGATGTTCAATGCCATTAGTCATCAGGGAAATGCAAATAAAACCACAATGAGATATCACTTCACACCCACTAGGATGGTTACAACTAAAAAAAAAAAAAAAATGGAAAATAACAAATGTTGGCAAGGCTGTAAAGAAATTGGAACCTTCATATATTATTTGTGGGAAAGTAAAATGGTTCAGCCATTTTGGAAAACAGTTTGGCAGTTCCTCAAAAGTTAAACATAGAGTTATTGTATGACCCAGCAATTCTACTCCTAGGTGTATAGCCAGGAGAATTGAAAACAGGTGTTCACACAAAAACATACACAAATGTTCATAAAAGCATTATTCAAAATACCGCAAAAGTGCAAACAACCCAAATACCCATCAGCTGACAAATAAACAAACAAAATGTGGTATATCCATATAATGGGATATTATTCCGTTTTCAAAAGGAATAAAATTCTGATATATGCTATAACATGGATGAACCCCAAAGACATTATGCTAAATGAAATAAGCCAGACACAAAAGGACAAATATTGTATGATTCCACTTATACGAGGTACTTAGTCAAATTCATAGAGACAGAAAGTAGAATAAAGTTTATCCAGGGGCTGGGGTCAGAGGGAATGGAGAGTTATTGTTAATGGGTATAAGTTTCTGTTTGGGATGATGAAAAAGTTCTGGAAATAGATAGTGGTAATGGTTGTACAACAACATGGTGAATGTATTTAATACCACTGAATTGTGCACTTAAAAATGGTCAAAATGGGGGGCCGGCCCAGTGGTTCAGCGGTTTACTTCGCACTTGGCAGCCCAGGGTTCGCCGGTTTGGATCCCGGGCTCCTGTCGACGCACTGCTTGTCAGCCATACTGCGGCGGCGTCCCATATAAAGTAGAGGAAGATGGGCACGGATGTTAGCCCAGGGCCAGTCTTCCTCAGTAAAGAGGAGGATTGGCAACGGATGTTAGCTCAGGGCTGGTCTTCCTCACAAAAAAAAAAAAAAAAGGTCAAAATGGTAAATTTTGTGTTATGTACATTTTATCACAATAAAAAATATATACATCATTACCTGAAGAGTGCCCAGTAAGGTGTTACTGATACATTTTTAAAAATCAGCTTTATTTATTGGTAACTTTAAAAAATCAGCTTTATTCCAAGCCAAATAATGGAATTAAGAATACTAACAGCTAAAAGTGGTTCCTAACCCATTCTGAATTTCAGAATGATTTGAAGAGCTTTTTGAAAAATAAATATCTTTATTTCAGAAAAAAAGAAATTATTTATACATGCTACATGGGTAAACCTTGAAAATCTTGAAAAGAATTCAGACACAAAAGGCCATACATTGTATGATTCCACTTATATGAAATGTCCAAAACAGACAAATCTATGACAGAAAGTTGGTTAGTGGTTGCCTAGAGCTGGATGGAGAGGGGAATGAGGAGTCACCACTAATGGGTCTCTGGGTGACGAAAGTGTTCTGATTTTAGTTGGTGGTGATGGCTGTACAACCTTGTGAACAAAAAACCAATAAATTTACACTTTAAAATGGTGTATTTTCTAGTTTGTGAATTATATCTCAATAAAAAACACTGCAAAAACAAACAAAATGAACCATTCAAGCAGAAGACATATAAAAAGGTCTAAAGAATGACACCACAAGCATCTATGCACCCATCAGTTAGCCTAAGAAATAATGCCTTACCAATACTGCTCCTTTCTGCACCCCTCTCCAAATACACCCCGTCCTTCCCACAAAGGTCAGCACTAGCTGAATTTGGTACTGAGGTCCCACTTCCAATTACTCTGAGCTCTCCCTTTTCTGAACTCCTATTATACTCAGAGTTTGTGTCTTTCGTTATTCTGCAAGCTTTTTTTTTCTTCACCCTTTCCTCCACCCTAATCCCTACCCCTGAAACTGGGATTTAAGCTCTCAGAGGGCAGGACTCAATCTCACACTTCCTCCCATAGTTCCAATATAATGCTCAACACATATGCTCCCAAAAAACAGTTGCTGGCAGATTTTTAAAAATTCCTCTCATCTTATATTCTTTCCTTTCCTCATCTGGCAGAGTCACGCCATTCTCTCCCCAGCAGAAGGGCAATGCTGGTATTGAGCCATACACATTCTAGAAACACTCAATGCAC
Organism: Tapirus indicus; assembly: GCA_031878705.1. Lineage (NCBI taxonomy): Eukaryota > Metazoa > Chordata > Mammalia > Perissodactyla > Tapiridae > Tapirus > Tapirus indicus. The sequence continues at coordinate 137,874,557 of CM062918.1, read as the reverse complement.
CATCCCTAGTGTTTGAGATGGCACTGCGGTAATATTCTTCCTGCACTTGAGTGTCCTGGCTCTGGTGGGATGTGCTTCAGGGACAGCCTAACCCTCAAAGCAGGAGGAAGTACAGGGTAGAGCTGGGTGAGGCTGAGACAAGTCAAGGGCCAAGCTAGGACTCTTCCACATTTCAGCTTCCCAAAGAAACAAAGAGCCCAGGACTTTCCTGAAACCCCCTCTCTGAAGTACTTGTACTCCTCTGTGTTTCTATAGCAACCCCCTCTATGAAAATGCGAAGCCTTTTAAATAACCTCCTCTTTCAACCTCATAATATTCCTGTGAAGTAAGGGTGAAGGAGGGATTATTATCCTCTATGCATTTTACAAAAGCTCAGGAGAGGGACACCACCTATCAAAGGTCATGCAGCAAAGAGCAGTATATCATGCCAAGTTTAGAGCCTCATTCCAACTTCTACTGTGCCAGATTGAGAGGCAAATTAGTGGCAATATGGCAGAGTGAGACCGGTGTGGGGGATGGATTCTCCGGTGAATGAGAAATCTGAGCTCCCGGGGCACACTACATAAAAGCCTAAGCAAAGGGGAAAGAAGCACTGGCCTGCGTCCCAGCATCTAAAAACCACCAGGCCAGGCCTTTGTGAAATCACCTATCTGCCTTAGAAGAAGACAGGCAACAGGATTTTAAAAGTAGCGTACTCTGCACCTTCCATTTCTCTTGTCCCTTAGTCTGGTCATGACGGAAAGACAGGTCTAGAGGTACCACTGAGGGGTGTCCTATCCAGAAGCAGTGCCCACACAGAGCCTTGCACACGGCAGGGGCTCAGTAACTGTTGGCTGCCTGGTTAACCAACAAATGCTTGTACATCTGAGGGGAGGGAAAGGAGAAGAGGAAAAAGAGACGGAAGATGTTAGGAAACTGAAATTGTTAGACCTTGGTTGAAGAAAAACTAGGAGGTAGTTAGGTTTCTGAATTAGCACAGTGATGAGCTGGCAAGGAGACCAACGATCTAGACGGAAACTAGGTGTCTTTAGTGAATGAAAAAACTCTGGTTTTGCAGGTATAAGGGCTTTATTAAGGACATTTTATGTGTGAAACAGAAATATAATTAATTTGGGGACTGAATATTGCGCATAGAATAAAAAGAGTTTATCATCACCCCTTTCTAAATATTTACATCCTATATCTTCATCAAATATAAAAACAGGAGCTCTTTTTTCCTCTTAGAGAGAAACTTCTAGTCCACACGAAGCCTCCTGAAACGAAGGTGAATCCTCCATACTTCAAGTAGCAAATTGTATTACAATAAAACATATTTTATTGCTAAATAAATGTTTATGTTAATTGTTAAAATAATTAGATTTCCATATACTTAATTTATATGCAGGCTTTCATAACTGCATCTTTTGCATAAAGCATGATGGTGTTTGGATCAACACAAGTCCTCAAAGCCTAGGAATCTCCCTTTTTACACTGGTGCTAGCACTGCTTATGTGAGAGAGAACAGTATATATCAGGGGTCAGCGCCCTTCTTTTGTGAAGGGCCAGGTAGGAAATACTGAAGGCTTTGTGGGCCATAGAGTCCCTGCTGCGACAAGTCAGCCCTGCCACTGTAATGCAAAAGTAACCTTAGACAACATGTAAACAAATAAGGGTGGCTGTGTTCCAATAAAACTTCATTTATGGACAAGGAATTTTAAATTTCATATAATTTTCACACATCGCAAAATATTATTTTTCTTTTGCCTTTTCCCCAACCATTTAAAAATGTAAAAACGCTTCTTAACTCATGGGCCATACAAAAATAAATGGCAGAGTGGATCTGGCCCGTGGGTTGTAGTTGGCCGACCCCTGTCACACACCGATACCAGTTCCTGACCAGGCCAGAATGGCTGCGTAAGAATTATCTGAGAAGCTTCTTTTAAAAACGCAGATTCATAAGTCCCACCTTAGACGTTCTGATTAAGTAAGCTACAGAGGAATCTGTGCTCATCAGGATTTGGAAACCACTAGACCATCTCTTAGGTCACTAAAACACTTGTCTTAAAATACATAGGTTCTCTTTCACCTGCATCTACCTTGCTGCGTGGCCTGGGTGAGCCACTGCATCTCTCTGGATCTCACTTTCCTCATCCGTAAAATGAGAGGGCTGCCTGATGGGTGTGCCCAGGTCCCTTCCAGCTCTGACATCTATGATTCTACGATTTGGAAAATACACAGAAGCATCCAGATTAAGTGCAACAAAGCAGCAAACCATACTTCTGAGGAGAGAAAGACTATTATTACTTATTCTTTCACACTGCATCTTGGTAGAACTCTCCTGAATTAGTTATTCTGCTCCCTCCAGTGACACTCTGTCAAGTGTAGGCTCCACAGTGCTGGATGCCACCCTGACACCTATATCCCTGTGGGCAGGGGCAGCATGGAGCAGTCCCACGACAGGACTGTACCCTAGGCTGCTCCTCCTTGCCCTAGCTCCCCTACTTGTCTCCCCTGTTCTTGGCAGAACAGTGAATATGGGAGAGAGAAGGAATAGGGATGACTGGTGATGGGCTGACTTTTAAAAAATATATAAAAGCATTTTTAAGCCATATGCATGGCTGATTAAATCTCGGTAATCATCGTTAAACTGCTGGTGAGAATCCAGAAAAGGAGATTCGTGCCTTGTTCAACACCGTGCTCCAACACCAGACCCTTCAAGTCCCACTGCCCAGGAGGAGTGGAAAGGACAGCAAGCTTTGGATTCTTATGAGAATACTTAAGCAACGATCACTTGGTGCCCATGAAGTCCAATAATATTTTACCTAATCTGTCTTAAATTAGATCTTTGTAAGTAAATGAATTAAAAGGGGAACTGAAATTGAATTGTAGTTTACTGCCCAAGAGGAAATATCAGTTTATAACAACAGCCACTGAATGTGTTCGAGCACAGGCCCATTAAGAGCAGTGGAACAGCTCTTAACGAGCTATGGCATGGAGTATTAATAAATGTGTCACGCCAGCATAAAAGAGCCCTTTGAAAAGCACGGGCTTTTCATTTCTAATTAGCACTGTGGGGCTTGGAGCACACGATGGAGCTTTGCCACTGTTAACTCAGGGTATGATGTATTCTCTTTGGGGTCTATGATAAGGAGAAGGGACGTTATGCAAGGCCAGGTACAAGCACCTTCATATACATACCAAACAAATCCTAGCACACTGCAAATGCGATTAAAAAAAACACACAGATACCACGGTGCTGGAGTGCAGCCGACTTAGTAACATCTCCCCACGCTCACCCCAGGATTGGATTATTTTTAACCACACAAAAAGTATAAATTACAATAATAAAGGGTGCATAAATATGAAAGGATGTTAGAGAGAGGGGTTCTCAATGCAGGGGTGGAGTCTATCACAGAATACAAGGCTTCTTAGAGAAAGGTTTACTATCCAGCCCCTGGTTTGCTGCAGGACCATGGTCCAGCAGAGTGACTCTCTACTCAACCAAGTTCTTCTCCTGAGAGGTCATTGTCTCAATTAGGGCAAAGGTCACCTAGGGGCTCAGAGATTGAGCTAATCTATAAGAGGGCAGCTGGGAACCAACATCCTTTGAGTCTCTCTGGCTATAACTGTTATTGACACCAGCTTATGACTGTCTCCCAGAGTTTGCACCCTAGCTCCTAACTGTTTTGACCTCTGGAACTGCCTCACCCTCTCATTTTCAGCTGACTTCTCTAGCCTTACATTTTTGCCTGCCCAAACCTAATATGTATTCCTTATTCCCCCAAACCTATGTACCTCTTCTGAACCAGGCAACTGGCCAGTTTGACTTATAACAGTTGTTAGCTCTTTCTCGCCTAACTATAAATTCTTACAGTTAGGTACCTTCTACCAGGGGCAAATCCTCTCTACCTATCGGTTTCAGTGTGCCCATGCACAGAGAAGTACTCTTCTGCCTAATAATAATATAAATATAGCTGATCTGAAGAACAGCTAGAGCAATGACAGCAGCAGTAGCCAGTTGTCCACTAATCAACAGCAATTTGGTATCTGCTTCTGAGTAACTATCTATACAGCCAATACAGCAGGCAACAAATAAACGTCCTTTCAAAATTTCCCTGTTTTAATAAAGAAAAACATAATGATGAATCTAAACAGATTCTACTTCAGACTAGGAAGCTGTTCTGAAATAAATGACTCAGACTGTCAAAACGACCACACCATGTTGAGGAGTCCACACGCCTTTCTTAATGCTAACCTGTTCAGGGGGTCCCTCAAGTAAAATTACAATTATGGTCCCAGTGTGTCCCAGGAAAGGCACCAGCAAAGGCGGAACTTGCCTGAATTTCCAGAGTACCTGTGTCCTTGACCCAGCTGCCCTCAGAAATACTGAACTAGAGCAGGACATGAGGACACAGGCAAGTGTTTTTTTCCTTTGGGCTTGTACTTTTATTTGAACTATCTGCATATTTAGAGCCCTCATCTTCCAAGTCTCTGTTCCACTACACTGAGGACTGAGCAAGAGAGGCATCTAAATCCCATATTTAATTTTTTTATTCCTTTGAGTCATTGATAATTGTTCCTATGAGTCTATTTGAAGAAATAAAAACATTTAACATGTATTAAGCATTTACTATGTGGCAGGCACCCTACTAAGATGCCTTATACGAGAACTGTCTCTCTCACAGCAGCCACTCCATGAGGTAGGTACTATTTTACAGATGATGAAATTGAGGTAGGAAGGTTAAGAAACTTGCCCTAGACCACAAATTTATTAAGTGGTGAAACTTAGAACTGAACCGAGACATTCTAACTCCAAAGTCTATACTCCTAAATTATCATACCATACTGCAATTTTAAAAAGCTTCAAAACTATGTATCAAATCTAACTCCTCAGACAAGAAGCCAAGCTAAGACCACAGCGCTGGTGAGAGGAGGAGAGTTACGAGAGTCCAGGTCTTCTGGCTTCCAGTCCTGAACTCTTCTCACCAGGTTATTTGGTCCAATCCTCGGATCAACAAAGGAAACTCTTTTACTTAATACCTTTAACTCGGGCAAAAAGAAAAGTTCCTGCATATGCCTCAGAGGTCACAGCAGCTGTTTACAGTCTTTTTCCCAAGTTGAGCTGGATGAAGATAATGTTAGCTCCACGTCTGCATGTGGTCTTCCTTCCAGGGACTTCTGCATACACTTTCTCATTTGGTTTGACCTTGTAACCCCATGCTCTCCCACCCACCCACATCTGGAGCAGCTGACACCCTTCCTGCCCACATCCTGGTCGCAGGAAGCCATACCTGGCAGAAGAGCAGCGCTGTGCACCTGCCTCAGCGCTGAGCCAGCATGCTCTGCTCCCCAGGGTAGGGCAGCTCTGACCCTCCCCCATGGCCGCTCTTCCCCATGAGTTTGCCTTGATCTCCTTCCCCTTTTCCCTCTGAGTGTGCATAGACTGCAGCTGCTCCAGGGTAAAGCAGAATGCAGGTTTATTATGTAAACCCTACTAACCCCTCTATTTACTGTATTCATATTCGAGAATCTGTTCTCACTCTCCTCTCTTAGAAAGCAGCAGAGCAGAGTGGTTTAGAGACTTTGAGGCCACAAAGACCTGGGTTCAAGACACAGCTCCGTTGCTTATTAGCTATGATGATCTTAGGCAACTTAGGTTGCTAAGGCTTAGTTTTCTTATTGATTAAATAAGGATAATGATTGATAGTACCTACTTTATCAGCTTATGAGGATTAAATAAAAATTCACAAAAAGTCCTTACTCCAGGACTTTTGTCCTTACTGCCAGGCATAGAATGAGCACTCAGTAAATGTGATTATGATTATGTCATTGCTGTCACACAGACTCCTTCTGCTCTCTGGCTGCAAACATAGGCTGGCCATTAGGAGACCCTAAGGACTAACACTCACATTAGCTAGTATTCACACACTAGGCACAAGCCAGTGGGACACCTGCGCATAAGCTAGACCAAGAGTCCAGAGTCACTAGGAGGCACCTGTACAGCTGCACTGGCTCAAAATGTGCCCCAGAGGTTATTACAGACCTGAGAAATCTGGAAGTGGAAGAAAATAAAAACTGCTTACTATGCACACATTGGGATCCAATCTGCCTCTCTGGCTTTATCTCCTGTCTTACCAAATCTTACCCATTGCTCCAGTCACAACTAAACTCACTGTATTAAACAATTCAACATGTGTCATGCCTCTCTGCCTTTGCATGTTCTGCTCTTTGTACCTGAACTACTCTTTCTTCTCACTTCCAACAAGTGAAATTTTTTTTATCATACTTCAATACTTTCAGGTTCAGCTCAAATATGACCTCCTCTCTGAAGACAGCCCCATCCAACTTTCTCAAACAGAATTATCCTTCCTTCCTGTGTGCCCACAACACTTTGTACTTACTTCTTCTAGAGCAGTTAACACAGTATTGTCATTTTTGCTTACATAGCAGTATCTCTCATTGGACCTGAGATCCTTAAAGGCAGGGGGATATCTTCCAACTACTCTGACTCTCTCAGCTTAGCAAGCAGAGCACATAATATGATGCCCATCTGGCACAAGGTAACCAGTTCAGACATGTTTGTTGAATGTATGAATGAATCCCTTACACATGAGGAAATGATAGAGCTAAAGTCAACTAACCTAAAACTATACCCAACTCTCTGCCAGATGTCTAATTGAAACTATATCATCACCTTTTCCACCCATAAAAAAAAATCATTAATTTTAGTTTGAAAATCTTCTAATCTTTTCTATGTCTTACATACCATGGTGAAGGTATGGTATAAAATAGATGAACTGAAAAAAAGACATACTAACTTCATATTGAGGCAGTGCAAGATGATAGAGAGTTGTCTAAAAATGATAGTAGAAAACAAAAACAAAAAAATCATTCTGCAATATTATAGAGACAGCACGGTATGGTAGAAAGACCCTGAGTGTTAAATCCACACATCCCTGGAACTGAAGCCTGGCTTTACCACACACTAGTTGAGGGAATCTGAGCAAGTAAATTAACATTTCTGAGCCACAATTTTTTTCTTACTTGTAAAAATGTGCAACATTCTACTGAGAGCTCCCTAATATTGGTGATCCTCAAAGACTGGAGAAAATTGGGGAATCAGTAATGATATCTAGAATTTGGGGGGGTGTCATCACCTAAAATAGACGAAAGAAGTTAAGTAGGTTTGAGGAGAGAAAAATGAATTCAGTTTTGAACACACTGAGTTACCTGCGGGAAATCCAGATAGAGATACCTGGCAAGGTGTTAAATATTTAAGGAGCGTTCTAGCCTGGAGATACAGATTCAAGAGTACCGAGAGAATAGATGAGATCACCCAGGGAGAGTATGCCAAATGAGAGGCACATGGGACAAGGACTGAACCCAGGGGAATATCAACATTGAAGGGAAAGGTGGAGGAAATAAAAGAGAAAGAGAAGGAATAGTCCGAGATAGAAGGAGAATTAGGCCAAGCAAGTAAAGAGCTGCAAGAATCAGGGAGTAATCAATGGTGCCAAATACAGCAAAGATGTTCAGTGAGATAAGAACTGAAAAAATGTCCATTAGATCTGGCGATCTGAAATCACAGAGGATCTTATCTTGAGAACGTCAGTAGAGAGGTGAGAATGCAGAGTCAGGGTGCAAGGATGGAGGAGCAGGTGGGAGATGTGTAGGTGGTGATGGTGAGTAAAGCCTACTCTTCATAAGTTTCAATGGCATGAGAAGAGACGCTGGACTGGCTGGAGATGTGAGGGTTTATTAGGATGGGAGAGGCTTTGAGTATATTTACAGGCTGAGGGGAAGGAATCAATTGAAAGGGAAAGATTGAAAGTACAGAAGAGAGAGGGGATAACCGAGGGAGGGAAGTTCTAGAGAAGGCTGGAAGGCATAGATGGGGTCATAGGCACAAGGTCAGAGGGACTGACCTTGAACAGTAGATGGGGCACCTCATCCTCTGAAATTGGAGGGATCTTTTATTCAAAGTTGATTCCATATGCCAAACTTTGTAATCTCTAATCTCAGCAAAGTGTCTGGAGTAGGAGTGCCTCTTCAGAGCTTGTAACAAAAATTCTACTGCTAGAATCGGAGTTGGCAGAAATTGTCATATAAGGGGCAATTCTAATCTTGAATTGTGTTGAACAGGGTTATACATAAAGAATTTACAACTCATGTGAATTTGGAAACAGTAAGAGAAGCATCCCTCTGTATAATGATGTCACAGTCTTACTCTCCTTGACTAAGAAAGGATTTAAAATATGGTTAATTATTGTCAGAAGATGATCAATATCATTGTAATCTTGGGACATCTTCCAACATTTAAATGGTCATTATTAAATAACCCATTCAATAGGTCAATTTTTATTAGAATAAAAAGATTTCATAACCACACCCTGGAGAAACCATCAGAGACGAATTCCTAAAATTACCCATCAGTAGAATTTTATGGCTGAGGGGACTAGCTAATAACATACATCCTAGAATTCAGGTAAAAGTTGTCTCTTATACACTATGTGGCTCAGAACATTGGAAATGCAACTTAGTACTTGTACAAGACTTGAGAAGACTTGAGGCTCTCTTCTGGAGAAAATGCTGCGTTTATCTGCTGGTGGTCCTGTAGCTCACACTGATGCTGAAATGTATTGGACTTCTGCCTGTGTAAAAATCCAAGACTGGCAAATTCTCCCAACAGAGTGACAATCCTGGCTTTTAAACAACTCAGAATATCTGCACTATGCGTCTTTTTAAAGATTATAATTTATTACTTGCTAAAGGCCTATTTAAGACACTGAATATTTAAGAGAGCATGTAGCATTTGATTCTTCTCGATTCTCCAAGTTAGTCTCTGTACCAAGTTAGAGCACCACAACCTCTAAAGAACCTGGGCCATATTATCTTCATTAATGCACTTACCATTACCTGTAATGATTTTATTTCTTGTTTATTATCTGTTTCCTCAACAGAAACTAAGTCCCAAGAGTGGTATATATAGAACTCGTCTGTTTGATTCCCGAGGACATAGAAGAACATATATAGCACACATAGAAAACGCTCACTGACAATTTATCAAATTATCAAATGAATGACTGAATGCTTATCTCTTTCCTTAGCCCTCCACAACCAATCACAAAATCCTATCAATTTACGTCTATAATAACTCTTGACTCCATCCCTTCCCCTTACTTTCTACTTCCACACTATAGTTCAGACCCTCATTACTCCACAGCTGGTCTCCCTGTCTCACTTCTCTTTCCCTCTGGTCCATCCTACATATCACGTCACATTCACTTCCCTAAGGCACAGCTTTAGTCCCATTTACTCCCACAACCTTACTCCCATTCAAAAACCTTCAGTAGTTTTCTATTGCTTATCACGTAAAGACCAAACTTCTTAGTCTAACATGGTAAGTCCTCCACGATCTGGCTCCAGCTGTCCCTTCCCAGCCTCACCTCCCACTGCTCCTCAGTCATTTCCCCACATTGCAACCAAACTAGACTACTCAGCTTTTTCCTACGATGTCCTATGCCCTTGTCTCTGAGTCTTTGTTCACACTGTTCTTTCTGCCTAGAATGTTTCAGTCTACTCCTCTTTTCTAAAATCCAAAGCCTAATTCAAACACCTCTCTTACTATGAAGTAAGGTCCGTTTTGGGGACCCCTTGTCAAAAGTGGTATCACACTATATATACCATGTTATAAACTACTTAAGGGTAAAGAATGGACTTTATTAATCTGTGTTTCCCCCCAAGAGAACCCAATACTCCCAATGCCTCACATATAGGAAGTACCCAAGAAGTGTTTGTTGAATAAATGGATCACATTTTATACAAGGCAATCCAAACTGGTATATATTCCATGTCAGCTTCTCTCAATTCCTTTATAGTCGGCTAATACAGGGAGGGTAACAGAAGTCACACAGTCAAAAAAGAAGCAAAACAGTTAATAAAGGTAGACATGACAGGACAATTTAGGATATTCAGGAAATAACATCCTTTGTATAGTACACTTGATACCAATAAATCAAGAAGAGATTCAAGCACTAGGCAGAGGCTATTACCTAATGACCTCTGATAAAGTCTCTTCTAATACTAAGGTTCTACAGAGGAGAGAGGAGACTGGTGGCACTTAACAACAGGTATCCAGGCCTCTGAAAATCTCTAAAACATCAGGAAACCTATTTCCTGATCTACTTCCTCAGCCCCTAAAGGAAAGTAATTCTTTGTGAAAGGAAAAGATATATTGGTAATCAGTCTTTTTCCCCCTAGAGTCCAATTCATTTTGGTAGATGGGAAAACTTTTTTAGAAACTTAGAAAAAAAATTATAATGCCCTTTTTCATGTTCAAAGCCCTTAGAAAAGTACATAATGTTTTCATATGCATGATCTCATGAGATTAATTAATTCATTCAACAAATATGGATTGAACATTTACTATAGGGCAGGCACTGCGCCAGCTGAGAAGCATACACGAGGATGAACAATAAACAGATAAACACATGCCAGGTGTTGCTAAGCACAATGGAGAAAAAGGAAGCAGGGTTGGAGCAATAAGCTGTTTTGTTTTATATAGGGTAGTCAAGAAATGATCTTCACAACACCCTGCAGGATAGGTGGGATATTAGCTATTAGCATAACCTTAATTTTCTAGATTAGGGAAACTGAGACCCTGAATGGTTAAGTGACATGTCCAAGATCACCTAAAATTAGATGGGGATGAGATCAGAAACAGATTTCCCAACACTTCGTCTATTGTGAAGGCTATAGAAGAGGAATCTGACTTGGGAATGTTTCATTAAATTCCTTTCCCTCTAGATAATGACATGTGGAGAGAGGAAAAGAACCCCATACGTGCACATCATTAACCCATCACCCTGAGAATGGCCTACCTCCCATTGGCTCACAAGCACTCGCCTCAATTTGATTTGGTGAATACAATAATGGAAACACTATTTTGTCTTTTTATATTGTTGCAATTTTTCAAACAACAAAATAAAATGAAGTTTTAAACCAGTATGTAGTTTTTATTTAAAACAGAAAGCAGCATCCAGGCTTATTGTGCAAAAGTAGGCAACGCAATACTTCATTAACAATACTTCAAATCATACCCAATGAACATAAACTTTCCTTTGACAGCCTGTCTCTGCTCTGCACACCTGTTGAAAGTGTGTGAAAATAGATTCACCAAGGATTTTCTGCCAGGAGCTCATGGGACTGTGTGTGTGTGTGTGTGCGTGCACGTGTGCGTGTGTATGCGTGCGCACATATTTCACTTAGAGCTCTTCATTTGAGGAAGCTGACAGCACTAACATTAGTGAGGTAATGAGAAAATTGTGAACATTGCTGGGAACAGGGTGCCCTGCCACACCTAACCTGAGTTAAACCTAAACCCCACTTCTTATCAAAGGTAGGGCTGAAGGTCTTAATGTGTGACAGAAATACAGGAGAAGGAATGAGTTCTGGTGCAGGAGAATCAAGTCAGGCTATAAGGAAGCAGAGGCCTCAAGGCTGGGCCTGGACGAATAGGTAGAGTGTCAAAAGGTGAAGCCCAAGGACAAGAGTATATTCCAAGAGGCAGGGATGGAGACCAGAAGGCAGGGGACACTAAGGAAAGAGAGAGTGGTCTGCCACAGCTAAAACATGATATGTGATAGGCATAAGTGTGAAATACAGTAAGAAAGATAAAGATATAGGTCCAACTCTGATCTTCCATGCATTGTGGATAAGAACATTGAAGCCCAGAGAATTTAAGTGATTTGGCCAAGGGCAAGCAAGAGGTAAAGGCAGAACTAAAATGAAGGTTTTTACATTCCCGGTTAGCTGCTCTTGTCACACCATTCTGTTGGTAGGCTGGGGGACTAGGGCGGGTAGGAGATGATCTTCCTTTAAAAAGTAACAATATGTGGAGAGGTTAAGTAGATTGCCTCCAGATTACACATCCAGCTGAACAGTTTTAGCAGTCCTGATGCTGAGCCCAGGTCTCTGGAATAGCTTGTCTAGGACTGCTAGAGAGTCAGGGCTCCTTCACTTGAGGAGATAAAATCCTGGAGCTAGAACAGATGCCATCCTTTCCCCCAGAAGCACTGCACTTCTTAGGACCCAACCCTTAGAAGGGTTGTTAAACCACAGGGATTATCAGGGAGGTGAATGAAAAAGCAGGGTTCTCTGGATTTGCCTGCCTAGCTTCAAAAGAACTAAGCCAGGCTGAGGATCAATTAATGAAAAATTAGAGAAGTGGGGAACTAGAAATATGCTGTAATGAACTCAGAGTTAGGAGGCATGAGTTCTAGTCCTGGCTCTACCACTAACAGTGGTGGTGGCTTTTGACAAAGTACTTCACCTCGTCAAATTTATAAAATGATGAGGCTGAACCAGATGATGTCTAAGGCTACCATATCCTAACTTCTATGATTCTCAATTTGCAGGAAACTCCAATTTGCAGGAAAAGGTAGACATGAAAAGTTGAAAGTGGACTGAACTTTGGGAAACCACACATAAGAGTTTAATGAAAAAGGAATGTGCCCTAGTTAAAGGCACATCAGTCAATTCTGTAATTTGGATTTTTGTTTATAGGACTTTCTATAAGAGGGTATACCCATTAAATAAAAAGGACACACATATCAATGATCAGTTTTAAGAAATGGGAAAAGGAGTAGGAGGCAACTCTGAAGGCCTCCTTTCAACTTAATCTGTAGACTTTCTCGCTGCCTCACTTAAGACAGCTGTTAGCAATGTACGTGGCCATTTAAAATGCAAGTTATTATCAAGCACTGGAGAGTATTTTTTGTAGTGAAGATAGAAAGACACTTTGAGCAACAGAGAAAAAGTCCTTGATTTGATTCACTAAAAAAGTGTGGGGGAGGGAGAAATGAATTGAGAATTTACACTGATAAAACTTAAGATTCTATAATACGAAAGAAGGGAAAATAAATAACAAAATTAAGACTTCAATAGGCTTAAGAAAATAGCAGAAAGAAAACCAAGAACAAAGGCATTCAGGAAAGTTCAAGTTTCTTAAAATACCTATTTGTTTTTGCTTGTACGTATATAAAGAAACTCTGGAAGATACTAACAGTGGTGTCTGTGCAGGGAGATAGGAAGTAAACAGATGAGGGAGAGGTGTAAAGGGAAGACTTTTTACTGAATATCTTTTACTGAAATTTTTAACCATGTCAATATATTACCTATTTTAAAAATTAAATAAATAAATAATTTAAATGTTCCTCAAATTCAATTATTTGCAGGAAACAGTTGAAAAACAAGAAAGCCAAAGAAGGAAGATGTGAAAACAAAGTACCAAGAGGCAAAGAAAACGCTGTAGCACTGGGAGGTCTGAGGCCACCCAAAGAGAGGATGCTCTGGGCTGTTTTCAGGGACCAGCCGGGAAATTCAGGTGAAACGCAACATGGGCGACACTGTGGCGGACCTCAGCAGCTTACAATAGCTCAAACCAGCACCAGCTGGTACAGGAGCAGCTTGAAAATGTGAGACAAAAGTTTTACGGCCCTGTGTCCCTGGAGAGTGTGAAATCCACAATGGGATAAAACCAGAACTTTACTAACAGAGGACTAGTTTTCTTTCACCTTCTAAAATACAGAGGGAGGGAAATGAGAAACAAGTTTCTATGAGAGTCACAAAAATGATTAATCAGAAAATGAGGCCTATGAGGACAAGATAAAGATATCCCCTTGTATCATTTAGTAAACGAAAGGAATTCTATTTTGCAAGAATTATTTAAGGCAGCCCTTAAAAAACAAATGGAAGGGGATGTCCTCTTAAAGTCATTTCTACTCTCAGGATTTTTTGATTTGTGGGTTAATTCCCAGTGTGCTTCCTTGTAGGGGAGACCTTGCTAATTCGGCCTAGTGAGAGGCCTAATTAGTAAGAAGTATTAGTAATGCCAGTGAAGATTTGCAAGTAAACTTTAGCAAGCATATTATTTTTAATCAACTGAAAAATTCCCTCCTTAAAAGTACAATGAATATTTCTGAAGTGCTACTAATGTTTTCCTTGTCATGAGTGTTAGTTTGCTTTATAATAATCATTAAGTTAGGTATTTCTGTTTTACGAACTTTTCTGCATGGTGGTGTATTTCACAATTTTTCAAAAAGGATTTAAAAAATACAATTAAAGTTATTCTTTCCACGAACTGTTACCCTTGTGGTGAGGCCAAAGGCTGTAGTCAGACACTCTATCATGAAAAGCCAGTCCCCTAATGGAACTCCATCAACATCTGGCCTATCCAAGGAACGATACCAATCAGGGCCAGAGATCCACTCTCTTTGGGTCCTCACTCCCAAGCCAGGGCCACTAAAATATGAGGCATCAGGAAGGAAAGAGGCTGTCTATAGGGCAGGAACCAGGGAAAACAGCATGCAAAGGAAAATTGGGCTCTGACAACAAATAGCTCTGTATATTTCTCCTATGTTAAGAAAAGGAAATTTAATTTGTATTTGAGTTGGGAAAATAAATAGTTCAAATAAAAGCAAAGAGGTTTTAGCTACCTGAAAGGCCAGGGTCCAAAGGGCTTTACCTATCTGCTTATTGCTATAAGAGTACCTTCCGAAAAAGTTATACCAGTTGGCCAAACTTATCTAAACAACCTAAACCCTGCGATTTGTCATTTCTTTTTACCTCTACTAAGATGATGGTTGCAAGGGTAGGAAAGATAAGGGAAACATATTTCAAAATTTTATAACGAATGAAGTATTTTTCTAAAAACAGCCCAAGATTCCACATTCCCTTATTCACTCACCCATAAGGTTAACCCTTGCCTCCTCCCTCATCTACCTACTCCCACTTGGCAAAGTCCCAGCTAAAGAAGTTAGACTTCAAGAAAGGGAAAAGTAAATGGGGAAAGCAGTGACAGCTTATGAAAACTGCTTAGCCCCAGAACTTGGTATTGGAAAAAGTCCTTAGAAATTCTGTCCAACTTCTCAGTTTCTAGAGGAGAAAATTTAGGCCCAGAGAGGTGAAGTGACTTGCTAAAGGACATGAACTAGTTTTGAGAAGGTTTTTTTTCTTCACTGATTACTTTTTTTCCCATAAATTATCTGTGGTAGCTTGAACAATATGTACACTAAAAAAGAAAAATATAAGTAATAAACATGGTGAATTATGGTAGAGTCAGGATTTCTTACTTCCAGTCTACTGTTCTTTATATCATATCATGTTTTGTCCCTTAAACTTTCTAAATTTCCCAGTGGAAGATAGGCCCCTGGTCCCACTGTATCCTGTCACGTAGCTCTTCTGAGCTGCAACAGAAGTACATGGGCAGGAGGACCATTTCGTGTAGACATCTTAACCGTTTTTGCCATCCTAAACTAAAAATGCCTCCACAGCTACAGCTCAGTCAGGAGATATCGTTCTCATCTTACTTCTGTCCCATTATTAAGCCAAAGAAACTGAAATTTCTTCCAAATTGAAAGATTGAAAGGCAATTTAGTTAAGGGCAGTTTATAAGGCAGTTTTGTTAATAAAGGCAGTTTACTTAAGCTTTGTATTTGTAAATATATAATTACACAAAGCCTTTCACCCCTTCATCTGGAAACACCTACCGATGTAATTCTTTAAATGATATCTGTCAAATGAGGATCCCCTAAAATGGTGTCTGACACCAGTCCCCAGCATTCAATGCTTATCACTTGGCTGGTGGATTAACTAGGGGGCTTTGCTTCTTCACTTGTTGCCTTGTTTCAAAAGATAATTGTGACAAAGAAACCCAAGGTTTGGTCAAATGTTTGTCAGGGCAGTTTGAAACTCTTGGCCAAACGAAGATTGGTATTTCTTTCACCCACGCTCCTTACTCGCAGGAATAACAGAATTGACTCCAACACAAGAATCAGTGCTGGCTCAACCCAGATCACTGTGCAACAAGCCCAAAGACTGGGCCATTGGCTCAGTTGGGTTTACTCTATCCCATTTCTGTCCCCAGCAGCTATGATGGAATGTCACAAAGGGGCTGGATAAGAGTATAAATCCATCATCTCCATTATATTAACGACAGGCTCTGCTGATGTTGCAATAGTTACATCATCTTTATATTTACAGATAGAATTTTGAATGTGTGTGGGAGAGACAGGGCTCTACCATCTTTTACTATGCCATCTTTCTTGGACTCTATTAAATAGTCCCATTTCATTTATTTCTTCTTTTTCCTTTTGAATCTGTTTAATCTTTTTCTGATCTGGCCTGGAGCCAAAAACAGACGTCTTATTAACAGAGTTGAGAAGTGCTGAGACCCACAAATGACCCTGAGCAGCAATTAAACTGAAAAATAATCCCCATAAGCCACAACTGAAACAAAAGGTTAACTACTTATCCAAACTTTGGCAAAGAGACACAGTTCTTTCTCCTCCATCTCCCTAAGCCTGTTGGGAAAGGGGTATCTGAAGCTGCTCCTCCTCCTCCTCCAACTCACTTTCTGCGTCAAATAGTATGGGTCAAAGTCCTCCAGGGGAACCGCGACCAGGCCTTGTGGGATGTCCCCATAGATGAAAGGCAAACTCTTCCCTGCTTCCAGGTCACTGTTCGGCTTGGGCTTGCTGTCCTCATCGTCTTCCCGGTGACTGCCATCAGCCTTTGGCGGTTTCTTGAGCTTGCTCTCGGCAATGCGCCTCTCGATGTTTGCCAGTGACTCAGGGGTGAAAGGCTTGAAACTATCAGGGCCTGGTGGTGCGAGCAGCCGCGCTGCCATCTTCTCATCCTGCAGCAGCTTCGTTAGTTATGCTGCGTCCAGTATAGGTCAGCTCTGGAAGAAACAGCAACACAGACAGCATTAATCAATCACTGCTCTGAAAAGAGGCCAGAACAAGACATCTCACTCTCAACCCTTGCAACACGTAGCTTCTTCCCTGACATGGTTATTTTTCTCTTCAGAAAAATCTGTAGCATGAATGGACTAGGTGATGTTCATAACCACCCCTTGGGGAAATGATCAGCCAGGAAGATTGAAAGATGCGAGTCTCCCAAATTGCAAGTTTTTATTATTTATTTAGATGCAATTCACTGTTAGGAACCACATACAACTAGGACGATATATTCCAAACCTTCAAGCAACTTCTATCCTCAACTAATAAGGCATATGTAACATTACCCAGGGGCACATATTAGCTTTGGAATCCTTATGTGCTCAAGTCACCTTCCTTTCCTGGAACTCTACCCCTTAAAGAAATACTCTTCCTTCCAAGGACAACACAAGGATAAACTGTCACTCTTCTCAAATTTCAGTTTCTGAAAACACTAAACTCTTCAAAACTTTGGAGGCACAAAATATAGATAAATTAGCTTCCATCTGCTTTGGCTCTTCCATTTCAAGTTATTTTTCAATTCCCCACGCTGTGTAAAATCCATCCAATACAAAAGTCTAGAAGTACCTTCTTTGACGACCAAGCTCTTGCCAGGGACAAACACAAAGCATTTTTCTCTGTGAAGCAGGCAGATACCTCCCACTCAGCAATGGAGACAAGCAAATGAGAGAAGAATCTTAGAGAACTTCCTCTGATGCAACACACTGCAGCAATGTAGAGTGAATGATAACAGAAGGCCTGATTGCAACCCCTGAGAGGGGTTCACCCAGGAAGGAAGGGAAGGGAATGACAAACCAAAATTCCCTTCTACAAAGGAAAACTGAAGTAGTGTCACTAGAGGCCATGATTTCTAAGCATGGTATTTGAAAAGTCCATTTCCACTGATGTTTATAAAGGGTTCTGAGTTATTTAAATACACGCCTTGAAACGGCAATCCCTAATGTCAAAAGCAACAGTGTGGGTCACTGTCACAAAAGGACCCAAGCAGGGCAGTCTGACCACGAAGCTTCAGGGCTGCACTGGCAGTTCATCTGGTGCTCGTGGTGCCGCTTTTTCCTTTAGTTTTGTGAGCTCCACAAAGACAATCCGGGAAATTTTTTTAAAAGACTAAAGATTGTTCTCTCTCTCCTACTTAGCCCTCAGGGTCCACTTCAAGGCAAGTAGCCATAAAACTCGAGGCTCCTCAAGAAAACAGTAGTAGAGTTAACTCTAAATAATTTGGGAGTGAAATGCCCAAGGGCTCCTTTCACAAATGCACCCGCAGAGATCCCAGATTTCTCTGGTGATGGAGATTGCTAAGTGTGGCAAAGGCAGCGTGTAGAGTCTGCATGTGGGCTGGTCAGCTCACTCGCTTACAGCATGAGACTAACGAGGCCAGAGCCACAAGTCTGCCCCCACACAGACCAGTTAGCTTCACGCTGCGCAAAAGAACACTGTTCCACAGATGGTGAGGTCAAAGAAATCATCTTCATGTATGAAGCATGGAATGTCAGAGCTGCAAGGGATTTTACAGATCCAGTCCATTTCATTTTACAGATTAGAAACTTGGGGTCCTAAGAGATTGGACACCTTGCCCAAAGTCACAGGGCCAGGATAAAAACCACGACCACAGAGCTCTGACTCCCCAACTCACACTTCTCTAATTATGACAAAGATCAGTTGCCAGCCTCCTCTGCTACTCCAGTGCCCACTACTCCCACAGGAAGAGTCCAGTTCATTATGTTAATCACATGCAAACGCCAATGGGGTTTACTGATCTAAGACTTTATTCAGTGCTTTCCCCAATCTAGAATTTCTTTTCCCCTATCTATCCCCAAATTGCCTTTAACAAATCCCACTCCTTCACACCTGCTCCAGCCTTTACTATTTTTTTCCCCTTGTGAACTCCTACAGCTTTAGCATGATCTTAGCTAATATTTACTACATACTATGTTTCAGGAACTGATCCAAGCACCTTGCTTGTATTAACTCATTTAATCTCCAGAACAACATATGAGGTAGATATTATTATTACCCCCATTTAACAGATGAGAAAACAAGAGGCACAGAGACCTCATGTAGTTTGCCCTAAGTTACACAGCTAGAAAATGACAAAGTCAGGAATCAAAACATCCTATTCACGCTTGTTTGGGCACTTTATCCTTGCTGATTTGTACCATACAAATTCCCAGAGGGCATGAGTGGTGTCTTAAACTTCTTCTGTATCCCTTTCACAGAGAAGAGGATTATGCCTGGAATCCATAATTAGTCCAAATGCCTGGGACTCCTTGGTTCCCACATCCACGTTCACTCTCAGCCCTGTGTCACCCTCAGTTCCTGATTAGATGATAAAGAATACTGCAAGAGGGAGTCACTGAAGATGCTGACAAATTTCTGTGAGCTGATTGCGCACACCTGGTTTCTTCACAGGTAAAGCCATCCAAGGCTAAGTCCTCTGCCCTTTGCTTTCAGATCCTCCTGCCTTCGCCAAGACCATGTTCCCTCAATTATCCCTCTCTCCATCACCTCCTCAATCTTTATTTTTCCTCTCCTACTTCTTATCTTCTCCCTTTACATCTTCATCCCCCATTCTCTCTTCGTTTGGCTTAAGCAATCCTGGTTCTATTCTGTTATCCTGGTTCTATCCACAACTGCAGTCTCTTCTTCCCCTACTACCTCTTTCTTCTCTGAGGGCTGGCCCCTGCAATCTCTCTGCCACACGCCTTCTTTTAGTGGCCTCACCTACTAGAATAATCTGTAGTTGGGTGATTTTCAGATTTCTATCACCAGCCCCGACTGCCCTACTGAGCTCCACAACTGCCTGTAGCCACGTCAAAATTAAACCATTTAAACCACTCATCTTTTTACTTCCAAAACAGATTCCTCCTCCTGGCTTCCTTAATTGTTATTGGGACCATTGTTTTTCCAGCCATCGAGCGTGCAATCTCAGTCATCTTGCCCCATCATCCTTTGCTGTCCTTGCCCAACCAGTCATCAGCCTTACCAATTCTTCTTCCTTCAGAGTTTCCATTTTCAACAGCATCACACTAATCCAGGTCCTACCGCAACAGCCTCCCACTTGCGGACCAGTCCTCAGTCCACCAGGCACATCTCCAAAGATCTATTTCCCTAAAAATCTGCTTCCATTATGTCATTTCCCCCCTCAAATCTACCAGAGTTATAGGACAGAATCCAAACTTCTGCCGTTCAAGGCCTTTTACAACCTTACACTTTTCAAACATTCTCTTCTATTGCTTCCCTGCAGGAACAGCTACTCTGGTGACTGTTTTTCGGTTTGGCTTTCTAGTGTTTTTTTTTTAAGGTAGAACATAATACAATAAAGTGTACAGATCTTACACACATACTTTGGTTATTTTGCACATATACATACACCTGTGCAACCACCACTCAGATCAAGATATAGAAGATTTATTTCCAGCACTCCAGACGGCTCTCTTGAGCTCCCTTGCTTCCATGCTTCCCTCCATGCTTCCCAGCAAAGGCTATTCTGACATCTATCACCAAAGATTAGTTTGGCCTGTTCTTGAACTTCATATACGTACAATGTAAATATACTCGTCAGGGTCTGGCTTCTTTCACTCGATATTATTTCTGTGAAATTCATCTTTGCTGTGTGGGTAGCAGTAGTTCACTCTTTTTATTAGTGTACAGTATCCCATGTGTGAATATAGCATAATTTATTTATCTATTCTACTTCAATAGACATTTAGGTTTTTATTGTTTTAGGCTACTATGAATAAAAGCTACTAAAAACCTTTTTGTACATGTCTTTTGGTGGCCATTTGTGTTCATTTCTTTTCAGCATACAGGCAGGAGTGGAACGTTGGGGTCAGAAGAGGGCATACGTTTAACTGGAGTGACACTCCTCCCAACAATGTAAGAGGGTTCCAGTTGCTCCACATCCTAACCAACACTTGGAAATGACAGTCTTCTTAATTTTACCCATTCTAGTGTGTGTGTGTGTGTGTGTGTGTATACACACACACATATAGTGGTATCTTTACCATTTTAAAGTGAACAATTCAGTGGCAATTAGTACATTCACACTGTAGTCCAGCTACCACATCTATCTAGTTCCAAAACATTTCCATCACCCCAAAGTAAAACCCTTTACCCAGCAATCAGTTTCTCTCCACTCCTCTCCTGTCTTCCCCTGCCCCAGTTCCTAGCAGCCATCAGTCGGTGTTCTGTCTCTATTGATTTATCTATTCTGGATATTTCATATAAAGGGAATCAGACAATATGTAACCTTTTGTGTCTGGCTTCTTTCAGTTAGCATAATGTTTTCGAAGTTCATCCACATTGTAGCATGTATCAGTACTTCATTCCTTTCTAGGGATGAATAACGTTTTGTTATATGGATGTATCATAATTTGTTTATTCACTCATCCATTGATGGACATTTGGGTTTTTCCACTTTTTGGCTATTGTGAATAGTGCGTGCACATGTACTTATTTTAGTCCCTGTTTTCAATTCTTTTGAGTTTACACTTAGGAGTGGAATGGCAGGGTCATATGGTAACGCTATGTTTAACTTTTTGTGGAACTGCCAAACAATTTTCCACTGTGGTTGAACCATTTTGCATTCTCACCAGCAACGTAAGCAGTGTAAGGGTTCCGATTTCTCCATATCCCAGCCAACACTTATTTTCCTTTTTTTTTTTTTAAATTACAGCCATCCTAGTGGGTATGAAGTGGTGTCTCATTGTGGTTTTGATTTGCATTTCTCAAATGACAATAATGCTGCTGAGCACTTTTTCACGTGCTTGTTGGCTCACTGGAGTTTGCTTTTCTCTGATGATACTGAGCACCTCCCCTACGTTTACTGGCCATTTAGATATCTTCCTTTGTGAAATGCCAATTTAGGTCTTTCCCCACCTTTTCTATTGGGTCATTGGCATTTTCTTATTGACTTGTGGGAGTTCTTTGTATATTTCCCATACAAGTCATTTGTCAGATATATTTCAAATATTTTTGTCCTTTTTTCTTTCTTAATGGTGTCTTGATAAACAGTGGTTCTTAATTCTACTGAATCCAATCTATCAATCTTCCCTTTCATGTTTTTTTTGGTTGTTGTTCTAAGAAATCTTTGCCTATCCCAAGGTCATGCAGCTATTAGCCTGTTTTCCTCTAGAAGCTTTATTGTTTTACCTTACTTATTTAGATTTCAAATCATTTGGAATTGATTTTTGTATATAGTGTGAGATAGAGGTCAAGGTTCTTTTTTTTTTCTACATGGATATTCAATTGATCCAGCATCACTTAATAAAAAGTCAGGTCACTGTTATTTTCATTGACTCCCAAATATACTTTCATTTTCTTATTTTAAATCTCCTAAAGTCTTTCTTTCCTTCTTACCTAAGTTCTAGTCATCCATTAAAACCAGATTAAACTGCTCCTCCTTCTGAGGAAATTGTCTTGCAAAAATTAAAAATACATTTTTAAAATTTAGATGGAACTTAGAGCCCATCTAGTCCAACTATCCTTACTTTACAGATAAGAAAACTTATCAGTAAGTTAAGTAAGAGAGGCTGAGTTGTCTAACTGCTAATCAGTGACAGATGCAGAGCTAGGGCACCCATTTCTTGGCATCAGATATGATGCTCTTTTCACTATAAGGTAATGCACCTTGCCCATCATACGACTCCTATCTCAGCTTTCTTCTTCCTGCAGTGCTGAGACAAGACAGCCGGCCCAGATAATGAAGGGACAATAAAAGCGACTTTTAGCCCTGAGAGTTCCAAAAGAGACTGAACTAGACTCCAAGTTGGGAGCAGTAGATGGTGAGGGCTCTCTTCTCTTGGTCTTCCAGGATTAAGACCTTAAAATGCCAGTTGTGGCCTGGACACACACAAGTAAAGATGAATCCAAATTAAGGGAAAAGGGGTGGAAGAGGGAAAGAAAACTGGCACTGGAGTGAGGTTATAACAGGGATGAAGGAAGAAAGCCATCAGGAGGAGTTATTAAAGGAAACACTACAGGTGAGGGTACACACGAAAAAATGTTAGGAGGAGGATCAAATAGCAAGCAGTATTAAAAACTTGTCTCAGACTTGAAAAAGAAGAACAAAGTTGGAGGACTCATAACTCTTGATACCAAATTACTACAAAGATACAGCAACCAAAGCAGTGTGGTGCTGGCAAACAGACAGACATATAAATCAATGGAATAGAATAGAGTGCCCAATGCACAACTATGACATACAACCATCTACTGGGGCCATGGGGATAAAAAAGCAAAAAAGGAGGAAGATTGGCAACAGATTAGCTCAGGGCCAATCTTCCTCACAAAAAAAAAAAAGAATAGAGAGCCCAGAAACAAACCTTCACATATATGGTCAAATGATTTTCAACAAGGGTGCCAAGACTACAGTCTTTTCAGTAAATGGTGCTAGGAAAACTGGATATTCATATGCAAAAGAATGAAGTTACACTCTTACCTTATACCATATACAAAAATTAACTCAAAACACATCAAATATCTAAATGTAAGAGCTAAAACTATAAAACTCTTAGAAGAAAACATAGGGGAAAAGCTTCATGACATTGGATTTGGCAATGATTTCTTGCATATGACCTCAAAAGCACAGCAAAAAAAGAAAAAATAGATATATTGGACTTCATAAAAATTAAAAGGACACTATCAAGAGAGTGAGGCACCAGCCTGGTAGCATAGTGGTTAAGTTCGCACGTTCTGCTTCAGCGGCCTGGGGTTCATGGGTTTGGATGCTGGGTGTGGAACTATACATTGCTCATCAAATCATCTTGTGGCAGCATCCCACATACAAAACAGAGGAAAGCTGGCACAGATGTTAGCTCAGTGACAATCTTCCTCAAGCAAAAAGAGGGAGATTGGCAATGGATGTTAGCTCAGGGCCAATCTTCCTCACCAAAAAAAAGAGTGAAAAGGCAACCCACAGAATGGGAGAAAATATTTATAAATCATATATCTCATAAAGGATTAATACTCAGAATACATAAAGAATTCCTACAACTCAACAACAAAAACCAAACAACCTAATTAAAAAATGGAAAAAGGACTTGAATCGACATTTCTCCAAAGAAGATATACAAATGGCCAATAACCACATGAAAATATGCTCAACATCACTACTCATTAGGGAAATGCAAATCAAAACCACAATGAGATACCACTTCACACTCATTAGGATGGCTATTAAAAAACAAAACAGAAAATAAGTGTTCATGAAAATGTGGAGAAACTGGAAGACTTATGCTGCTGTGGAAAACATTATGGCAGTTCCTCTAAAAAATTAAACAGAATTACCACATGATTAAGCAATTCCAGTTTTAGGTATATACCCAAAAGAACTGAAAGCAGAGACTCAAACAGATATCCATACACCCATGTTCAAAGCAGCATTATTCACAATAACTAAAAGGTGGAAACAACCCAAATGTCCATGGACATATAAATGGATAAACAAGATGTGCTATATACATATAATGGAATATTATTAATCCTTAAATAGGAAGGAAGTCCTGACACCTGCTACAACATAGATGAACCTTAAAGACATGCCAAGTGAAATAAACTAGACACAAAAGGACAAATACTGTATGATTTGAGGTACCTAAAGTCAAATGCATAGAGACAAACAGTAGAATAGTGGTTACCAGGGGGTGGGGGAGGGAGCAATGGAGAGTTATTGTTTAATGGGTACAGAGTTTCAGTTTGGGATGATGGAAAAGTTCTGGAGATGAAGAGTGGTGATGGTTGCAGAATAATACCACTGAGTTGTACACTCAAAATGGTTAAATTTTATATTATGTATATTTTACCACAACTTTTTTAAAAAGAGAGAAAAAAACATCTATTGTGCCCCCCTAGTATATGCCAGAAACTGTACTGATGATCAGTATAGCTCCCCCTTAAGGAAGCTTTAAGGTCTTCTGGGAGTGGTAGACAAGTCAATAGGCAAAGTACAGTATGATAAATCCAATCAAGTAAAACAGGCTTTTACAGACACACATAAGTGAGACACCTAACCTAGTTTGGAGAGATCAGGGAAGGCTTCCTGGAGAAAGTGACATCTTAGCTAAAGTCTGAAGGACAGCTGGTGGAGTGGGGGATGGCAGGAAAATGGACAGACCTTTGCAGGAAGAAGAAATAGCACATACAAGAGACCAGAGACAAGGGAGATCAAGCCAGTTGGGTACTGCAACCAGTTCAGTCTAAGTGGACTTCAGAAAATTAACAGGTAAGCAGGTGCAACATCAGGTGGGCAAAGTCGTTATCATGGGAAGGAGTTTTGATTTTATCCTGAAGGCAATGAGGAGATATTGAGGGCTTTTAAATAGGGAATGACGATCAAAGTTACATTATAGAAAGAGTATTCCGGCTACAGTGTATAGAATGAGGAGGGCAGGGGGAAGATGAGGTGGGGGAGGAGCAAGATCACAGTGAAGAAGACCAGGCAGAAGACCGCTGTAGAGATTCAGCTGAGAGAGAACGACGGCCTGAACCAGGCAGCAGCAGTAGGGAGGACATACCAAACAGTCTTGTCGACTAACTGACGTGGGAGGTAAAGTAGAAGGAAAATCAAGAAAGAGGCCCAGGTTTTTGTCATGGGCAAACGGAGGGAAGGTAGTAAACTTCACTGAGACAGGGAATAAGGTGTGATGCCCAGCTGTGGTGTTAAGATGGTGATTTCCCTTTTGAACATGTTGAGTCTGAGTTGCTTTGGTACATCCACATGGAGACCCTGAATAGGCAGTAGATACGTGGCTCTGAAATTCAAGGAAAAGACAACAGAACTGAAAGAAGAGAAAAGCTTGGTATAGAACTATAGCCAGACTTGGAGGACTGCCAGCCAGCTCTTTGCATGCTGATATACAGCTCATTTGGAATTAGCCAGGGGAGCATCTCTGCACTGGGAGGAAGGTGGGCGGCTCTTATCACAGGAGAAGAGAGAAATGCAGCCAGATGGATAGAGTTTACACTGTCCCCGCTCCCTGGGCCCCTTCTTCCTCCAGTGACAACTAGATAGATGCTAGGCTGCCAATTTTCTACTTTGTCACGTGAGGATTTCATTTTGGAAAATCATATAACAGTTCTAGAAATTGAAATAACAACAATTTTGTCAAACCTTAATTTAACTCATTTGAAACACAAAAAATTGCAGTCCTGAGCTTCTCTTGATAACATCCAAATCTGGCTCTCCCTCCCACAAGATCTTATGGCCCATCCTCACCCTGGTGAACGTCAGCATTGGTGCTGACAGCCGCCCTGTGCATTCTTCTCTCTCACTGGCTTTCCACCTCATGAGGCCATTTGGAAGCTTGTTCTTCCTAAGCCTCACACCCACCAGATTTTCCCAAAGCTGAGCCATTTGATTCTGATTCTCAATAACTGGTCTCTTTCTAATCCTTTTCAGATAGTCACTCTTCATTGATTTACATCTATGTCTTCCTGCAGACACTCTTTGAAGGGTCTGTTTATAGAATATTTTGAAAGAGGCCCAATATAGATATAAACATAAGATTAACCATGATAAATAAGTAACTCTATCAGGAGGTACTTGTGAAGCACTTACACTTTGAGTACTTGAATATTTTGATCTAAAAATGCTTTGAAATTAAGTCAAAACCAATGATTTTAAATGGATCCAAAAGTTTCTCTGAGCAGGTCCCATCAGCCCCAAATGAAGCTAGGTTTCCACCTTGTCTATATATCCATACAACTATCAAGCCTACTCTTCTGTCTACTTCTCAATATTTAGCCCAATCAAGAGGTCATTAGACTCCCATCTTCCTGGCCCTTCAGATACCACAAGTCAAAAATTTCCTCTATTTTATTACCTACCCCTCATCACCAATTTTGTTCTTCAAATTTAACTGGCTTTCTATGTTTTTTTAATTTCTTCCACAAGGTGCAGGAGCCTTTTGCCTTCACATCCCACACATTAAACCCTTTGTAAACTCTGGTTGTGGCCCCCACATTTATCGTCATCCTCTTCACTAGTCTCCTGATTCAAGTTATGACACAAGCAATTTTTCTTGTCCATTGCTTTATTAAAAAAAAGGGTTTCAGGGACAGGCCGGTTGCATAGTGGTTAAGTCTGTGCACTCCACTGTGGCGGCCCGGGGTTCACAGGTGTGGATCCCAGGTGCAGACCTATGCACCATTTATCAAGCCATGCTGTGGCAGCATCCCACATATAAAGTAGAGGAAGATGGGCACAGATGTTAGCCCAGGGCCAATCTTCCTCAGCAAAAAGAGGAGGATTGGCAGAGGATATTAGCCTAGGGCTAATCTTCCTCACCAAAAAAAAAAAGGGTTTCATTTTTGTGATCTGTGGTTCTCTACTTCTTTTTGCCTCAATTCTAACACGCACATTAGATTTTACCCTCAATTTCCTATGCATTCCTTTCAGAGTAATATTGACTCTCCTCTCCACCTATTTGGTCCTTTCCTCCCATCCCCATGCAATGGTCTAGAGAGAGAGCAGATGTTGTCTTATTTTCCGCTAGGTTGTTTCCATGTTTCCGAGAGAACTAAACTATTGACATATGTTTAACATCTAGAAAGAAAAGTCAATTAACAGGTACTTCTACTCCTAGGGAAGACCAAAACATTTAGGAAGCCATATTTTATCTCAAGTATCTAAGACAGCCTTCTAGATATTACTCTAGAGCCTGGATGAGAAACTCTCTCTGTACACATTCTCCCATCAGCATTTATTGGGCATGGTGAGAACAGGAAAAATCCCTCCATAAGAAAGAATATGGTTGGCGGTGGAGGGAGGAAGTAGCTGTACACACAAAAGCTATAAAATTCCTAATTATAACTGAGGAAAAGAAATCAACACATCTTGTATTTCATGTTGTTCTTTTCCTTTACAACCAGATACAATTAATCAGCTTGAGTCCAATGAACATATAATTTGGGTTAGAGATTCACTGCTTCTGACCAAAACTCCAATGGTTTTAAGCCTTGCTTCTACTGTATAAAGACTATGAGACCTACTAAAATGACAAAGTACAGAGATTGATACAGTGTCTAGAAATGTAGAAAGTGCACAGTAAATATTAGATCTTAATACCACCTGCATCACCAATTTAATGTTTTCCATTCTACTCAATCTTCATTAATAAAAATCCAAAACAATTTCTGCAAACCATTGCATAAATCCTGCTGAACAAAGATGACACCACTGTGGAAATAAATTTTTGGCAGGCAGTCAGTGACATGAAACACTATCTATAAATGTTCATTTTTCAGTTGATACCAAGATATCCAAACGTGGGTATAACAGATAGTTAAGGGGTATCAACATATCATGTGTACAAAAGACAAATGTAGGCAAGTTGTAGATACTCTCCACTATATTATAGACTATACACGGCCAGAGGCAGGCTTGCCAAGTTCAACTGAGGAATGAAGATGATTCCACTCGTACCAGAGAAAGAGATGGTAGAAACGCTTGCTGGACTCACAACATCTTTCACAACTGAGGATGAAGGTACGGACTATGATAAATAATGTCGATAACATCACAAGGTCATGTTACTTTCATCTGCATATACACTTTTTCATAGCATACAGAATTCAGAAGTCACAGGATTATACAGTTGGTCTTATCTCTCCCATCTTCAAAAATATGGCATTTGACTAAAATGAGGATTACGAGGTTTCTGCTCCCAACGATCGGTAAGATCCTAGCCCATATGTTTCTACAAAGCTTGATAATTTCCAATCAAAAGAATGGTTTTGGACAACTGACATCCCCTTTGCTATAGAGATTTTTTTTTTAAATTAAGACATCAGATGAAGATCTCTACTAAACCCTGAAAAGAGAAACAATCCTAGGCCAAGATTGAGAAACTGATGTTATAGTTCAGATATTGTCCTGACCAGCTGTGTGGCCCTTAATAAATCAATTCAGCTACCCAAGCCTTGTCTTCTTTATAAAAGGAGGGAGGTGAGTGAAAAGATTTATAGAGCTGGCTCTGCAATTTACCAGCTAATTGACACTAGGCAAATTACATAATCTTATGAAGCCTCCATTTCCTCATTTGAGGGTTAAATGAGATGGTGCATGTGAAGCAGGTCTCAGTAAACAAATAATGATAATCATAATACTACCCAAAATAACAGTTAATATGGAGCATTTACTACGTGCTCTCGGCACAGCTCTAAGAGCTTTTATATAAATCTTTTGATTCTTCTGACAACCCTGTGAGGTAGGTATTGTTATCTTCCCATATTACTGATGAGAAAACTGAAGCACAGAGAGATTAATAACTTGCCCAAGATCACAGAGTGGGATTTAAACCCAAGCTGTTTGGCTCCTAGGTCTGTGTTTTGAACCATTTCACTATACCATGTGTTATCAGCACCTTTTCCCCTTCTCGGCACCTTTTCTAAGATCCCTTCCAGCTCTATGATTCTGTAAAAATAAACAAATCAGCTGCCCTGGACTCTGACATGCTAAGTAAAGTTGGCTTCTCTGAGAGAATTACCAAGGTTCTAAACATATGGAGGCTTAAATCAGAAGGAGTTGTGTCCTGACCCAATATCTATCATCAAATAATTATGTGCTGAATAAAGGCATGAACAGAGGCTAAAAAGAGGTCCAGTACTACTTGATGGGTTCTTACCACAACAATGACCAAGAATTCATTCATTCAATAAGCACTTCTCGAGTGTCTACTATGTGGCAGGCATTGGAAAGCTTAGAACTTAGAAAACCTAAGTCATTATCTGTCAGTCCTGTTGTAAAGTAGATTCTTGCACTGGATAGTAGAAAGTTGGATTAAAATTTTAAGACTTTTTTGTTTTCAATCAGTGGAAGTCCTTTTCAAATGAAATCTCGGATGAAATGTCAAGGTATAATACAGACTTTAAAAGCACCTCTGCTGTGTCTGAAGCAGGGAGTGAGTGTGAAGTCTACCTCCTCCTCTTGTGTCACCCTTGAAGACATTCCTGCAGTGTCAGGACGGCTGTAAAACTATTACACAAAATAATTACTGGGTCTCTTTCAACTCCAGAATTCAATGGACAACTCTTACAATGGATCTGGGGCTGTTTACCAATAAAGTCCACTTGATATGGACATGCAAAAATGTACAAAAGTGGTTATGGGCCTGTCTGTAAAGCTGGTGCAATAGCCATAAAGATTATGATAACATATATCGTCAGGCACTTTATAAACATCACTTTTAATCCTCACGACAACCTAATTAGGCATTGACAGTTTCATTTTACAAGTGAGGAAAGATAGACTCAGAGAAAAAATATGAATTCCCAAGGTCACACGGATTGCAGCCTTCCTCCAAAGCCACATGCTTTCCCCGTACCACAATGCCTCCAACAATGACTAAGGTCCAGCACCTGCCTACTCCAAAGAAGCTCTACAAACAGGAGGAAGACTTTTAATGGTAACACGAGGACTGACAGCATGCATGGAGTTTTGCTACTTGGGCAACACACAGACTGCTTCACTGGTCAAAAAAGTTGACACCCCAACTGGCTCAAACTGTAGGGCATTCAAGCAGCATTGAGCACCGAAGCCTCGGGTGTGGCTAAGTGGTCTGGATACGGCATCACAGAGGTCTCATTGAGCTTGTATAGTTTTTGCTCTTGCTTGTTGAATCAATCACTAATGGATGCAGGGCAGACCCACTAAATGGTTACCAGAAGATAACCTACTGACCAAATTCAGAAGCATCACTCACAGTCTAGGAGGCTGGATCGGGGAAGGGAAGACGGGTCACCCAAGCAGCTGCTGTGGTGCTGACATGGTGACTACAAGCAGGGAGACACACACAACAGGTGGCCTGAGGTACAGCTCCAGTCATGGGGATGATAAAAACGTCTTCCTTACAGGGTTACCGCAGATGAGGAGCAGATGACAGAATTATCTGTCAAGGGCTCTTGAAGTGTTATACAATTGTGCCTGGCTACGAGTTGCTGGGAAATACAGCAGCAAACAATCCAGCGTGGTCAGTCATGATTGAAAAACAGGCTAGATCTTTCCTGAACGAGATTTCAGACGTGCTAGGAATCTTAGGAGATTGAGCTGACAGAGGGACAAACTCTGCAAACAGTTGCTGAGGCTACAAATTAATGCAACCTCATATTTGTATAGTGCTTTAACATTTACAGAGCATTTTCTTATCCTTTACAGCATCTCATCCTGACTTGTGAGGTTAAAGGAGCAAATATTGCTAGATCCAACTTCACAGAAAAGGTATTTGGGGTGAGAGAGGTTAATTGACTTGCCTTGTATCAAACGGCCAGTAACACAGAGACAAAATATTAAATGGTCCCCTGTCCATTTTCTGAGGAGGGACAATTCCTTTCCTGTTGAGACTATCTTCCATGCTGAACAGAACAATGGGTAGGGGAAAGGGAAAACTCTCTAAACAATAATAATAATGACAATGATGGCGATGATAAAGAGGCCAGGAAGAAGTCTGGGAAGGTGGCTGATGCTGGAGACTGTGGCCCAGGAGATGATGTCGGTAGGGCTGGGAAGTTTAGGAACAGAAAGAAGAGGAGAAAGAAAAAGAGGAGATAGGACACTATTATATGGAGTGGCTAAAGAATACTTTTTTGGGAAATCTAGAGGCTTACTGTCCCAAACATCTTGCTAACCTCTTCAAGAACCCTCCAGTAAGGATCTGCATTACTCATTAAATCTCCTGGAATTGAATTTGAGTGTGTTTTGTTTCTGCAGTTTTTGTTGCTCTTCTGTTTTGCTTTTATGGTGCCTTGAGACAAAAGCAGGGTAGCTTACAAAGCAGGTCGTTACTTCTGAGTTACACCAATAAGTGGCAGGACGAGGGCTAGGATTCAGTGCTTCTGCCCTCTACTCCAGGGCTTTCCTATGATAACACACTGCCTCTAAGCACTGTGGACATGATGTGCACAGGGTCTTTTCAGAAGCATCCACAACACTGTCAGCAATGCCTGTAGGAAACACCATCTCCAAACATAAAGCACAGCAACCTGCATCCTAATACTGTTAACAATGCTTTCACAACTCCTTTCCAAGTGGAATCTCACAACCACCCTACGACAGCTCACAGAGGTTAACTGACTTGCTCAGGGTCACAAAGAAAGCAAGTAGCAGAGCCAGGACTGAAACTCAGGATGTGACTCTTCATCCAGTGTGCTTTTCCATAGTATGAGGCTTCTCATTCAGGAAAAGAATGTTATAATGGGACAAGCACAGTGGTAGCAAGATGAGAAACATATTTCTAATCTCACTTGTAATGTATTAACAAAACTTAATGTTATACTTTTCCCTGAGATGCTCAAAGTTCTCCATCTCATCTACTCAGAGAAGACGGGACTAGCAAAAGATCCTGCAGGAAAAATTAAAGCACAAAATTGTTTTCTGATTGCTATGGTGCTTTCACTGTTGCTAACCACCTCACTGATGACAAATGAACTGACTAACCCTCAAAGCTGGCACAAGCCCCTGCAACCTCAGGGACAGGACAGTAATTCCAAACTGGTGGACCCAGTCGGAAACTGGTATGAAATTTAGGCTTGATGGCCATGGCTCCCTTCTGCTCAAAAACCTTCAGACTCTCCACTGCTTTTTGATTAAAGTGTCAAATCCTTAAATGAGCACTCAGGGCCCTTTTCAGCCTATTAATAGACCTTCTCTGCTTGCATCTTATGCTCCTTAAAACCAGTCCTCATTCCTGTACTTTTCCATTCCTGCTCCTTGGGCTGTGCATTCCTTTTGCCTAGAGTGCTAGCTTACCTACCACTGCTTGAGATAGCTGTTCATATATCCCGTCAAAAACAATCTCTCCCTCCCCTCAGTATATCACTCCTAAAATATTACTTTATAGTTTTACGTTCCTGTTTCATTTTCCCTACCTGATTATAAGCACCTCAAGGGCACAGATCGTGCTTATTAATCACTGCATCCTCCAAATGCCTTGCCTCGCACTGGGCTTTGCCCACAAAGAGGAACACAGTAGGTCACTGGATAACTGTGGCATAAATGAAGAATGGTATTCAGTTATTGTCTCAAGTAAGACAACAGCCATACTGAGTAGCAAATTGACCCTAATATCTCTTAAATAATGCATCCAGCAGTTCTGAGATCTTCAATATCAAAGAGAACCAGGGCTCAAATCACCTATATAAATTTCTGTTACTCACCTTTCCACACAGCCATAGTCTAAGATCTCTGTGATAAAAGTTAAAGTGATGATTTGGAATATGACATTTGTTGTCAATAAAATGGAGCATCTCCCTTAGGCTAACGTTGCCACGTCTCCATTTGGACCACTAGGTGGAGGATGGCAACCATTTAATTAGTTGGGCCCAACAGGCTGACTTATTCCTCATATTAATAGGAGTATGACAGATTGAGGTGTTCTATAAAAACCGTATTATTAAACAATGAATACTCAGGATAGTAGTTCCCTTGGGGAAAGGTAGATTAGGCAAGATGTGGGGAGGCTTCTGGGTTGCTGGTTACACAGGTGTATTCACTGAAAATTTATCAAGTACACAGTCATGATTTCTGCATTTTTCCATAGCATGTTATACTTCAATATGAAGTTTTTATAAAATGAATACTGATAAAACAACTTTTCTAATATTAAGAAAACATGTCATTTAAAGCAAGATTTAAAAACATTTAAAATCAGATAAGATGAATGAGGAATGAATCTAAACTTTTTAAAATCGTTATTTATCTCAATCCTGGGTTTACTTTCTTCATTTCCCTACTTCCTCATTCATTATTTCTAGTAAGGCACTGGCATTTAAAACTCTGGCTTTTCATTTCTCCAGTTAAAAGTTCTAGAGATGGCTAAGCTCTGAGTCTGGGCGAACAAGCTCCCAGCTGCCATGAACACCCATAGCACCACTGCAGCCCTGAAGGGAGGAAGCATGTCTTGGCAGAACTGTGGGAGCAGGTGGCAGTAGCCCTGAGCCCCCATGTGATCACTCTCTTATCCGGTGGAAGAGTCCACAGTGCCACCATGGTCCCAGGGAGTGGCTTTGGCTGGGTCCCAGAGGAGAGGTCCTGCCCACCAAGCACAACGGCTGGTACGACCTAGGAGCAGATGGCATCGTGAACCAAACGAGCTCCAGCTGCCATGAATGCCCATAGCACTGCTGCACCCCTGAAGGGGGGAGCACAACTCTGCAGGATTGTGGGAGCCCCCTGAGCCCCCTGTGTGACTACTTTCCCCTTTGGCTGGAGACTCCACAGGGCCACTGCAATCCCAAGGAGTGGCCCAGGCTTGGACAGGCACAGCTGACAGGGATCATGGCAGAGAGCTCAGATTACACAGCTCCTGCAACCCCTAAGTGGCAGCTGGTGCAACCTGTGTCCAGAAACTATCACTATGCACTGGCACAAATCCATTCCATCAAATGGTATAAAGAAATATATTAATACTCCAGACCAGAAGGAAAAAGACAAACACCCAGAAATCAATCCTGAAGGCATGGAAATCTACAATCTAAATGACAGAGAATTCAAGACAGCCATCACAAGAAAACACAACGTGTTATAAGAGAATTCTGAAACACAGTTCAATGAAATCAGGAACCAAATTACTGAACACAGGGAATTCTTCACAAAAGAGATTGAAACTATAAAGAAAAACCAATCAGAATTATTGGAGATGAAAAACACAATGGATGAGATAAAGAAAAATGTAGAGTCCTTAAATAACAGAGCTGACAATATGGAGGATATAATTAGCAATCTAGAGAACAGGAATACAGAAATGCTTCAGATGGAAGAGGAGAGAGAATTTAGACTAAAAAGAAATGAAATTCTCCGAGAAATAGCCAACTCAATTAGGAAATGCAACATAAGGATTATAGGCATTCCAGAGGGAGAAGAGAGGGGAAAAGGAGCAGAGAGCTTGTTCCACGGAATAATAACTGAGAACTTCCCAAACCTGGAGAAGGAACTGGAATTACATGTAAAAGAAGCCAACAAAACTCCTAATTGCCTCAATGTAAAAAGACCTTCTCCAAGGCATATATTAGTAAAGTTGGCAAAAGTCAATCACAAAGAAAAAATATTAAGGGCAGCAAGACAAAAGAAAATAAACTACAAAGGAACCCCTATCAGGCTTTCCGCGGATTTCTCAGCAGAAACCTTACAGGCTAGGAGAGAGTGGAATGATATATCCAAAATTTTGAAAGACAAAAACTTTCAGCTAAGCATACTATATGTGTAACATAGTGTAAATATCCTTCAGGTATGATGGAGAAATAAAAACTTTTCCAGATAAACAAAAGCTTGGGGAGTTCATTGCCACAAGACTCACCCTACAAGATTTGATCAAGAAGGCCCTCATACCTGAAAAAAAAAAAAAAAAAGAAGAAGAAGAAAGGGTTTACAAAGCCTTGAGCAAGGAGATAAATAGGCAGACAAAATCAGAAAATTGCAACACTCTATTAGAACAGATTAGCAAACACTTAATTGTAACTCTAAAGATAAAGGGAAGGAAAACATCAAAAATAAATATTATCTCTTCATTTTAACCAAAAATTCACAACACATAATGTAATAAGTTGTGACAACAATAACTTAGAAGCAGAAGAGGAAAAGGATGAAACCTGCTTAGACTAGGGGAACAAGAAGCTATCAGGGAATGGACTATCTCATCCACAAGACCTTTTATACAAACCTCACAGCAACCACTAAACAAAAAAATCAGAACAAAGACATAAATGATAAATAATGAGAAAACCATCATAAAGAGCCACCAAAGAGAGCCATCATAGAGAGACTGAACTGGCAGTCTGAAATACACTAGATGAGAAACAAGGGAAATACATAACAACTGAAAAACAAGTGATAAAATGTCAGTATCAAGCCCTCATATATCAATAATCACTCTAAATGTAAATGGATTGAATTCCCCAATCAAAAGACACAGAGTGGCTGGATGGATTAAAAAACAAGACCCAACAATTTGCTGCCTCCAGGAGACACATCTCAGCTCTAAAGAAAAACACATGCTTAGAGTGAAGGGATGGAAGACAACGCTCCAAGCTAATGGCAAACAAAAGACAGCATGTGTTGCCATACTTATAGCAAACAAAGTAGACTTCAAGATAAAACAGGTAATGAGACAAAGAAGGGCAATATATTATGATTAAAGGGACACTCCATCAAGAAGACATATCACTTATAAATATATATGCACCCAACACAAGAGCACCAAAGTACATAAAGCAATTATTAACAAACCTAAAACGAGATATTAACAACAACACAATAACAGTAGGGGATCTTAACATCCCACTTACATCAATGGATAGATCATCCAGACAGAAAGTCTATAAGGAAATAGTGGACATAAACAAACAACTAGACCAGATGGACTCAACAGATATATAGAGAGCACTCCACCCAAAAACAGCAGATTACACATTCTTCTCAAGGGCACATGGAACATACTCAAGGATAGACCATATGCTGGGAAATAAGGCAAGCCTCTATAGATTTAAAAAGATTGAAATCATAACAAGCATCTTTCCCAACCATAATGTTATGAAACTAAAAATCAACTACAAGAAAAAAACTGGGAAAGTGACAAAGATGTGGAGACTAAACAACATGCTACTGAACAACCAATGGATCATTGAAGAAATTAAAGGAGAAATCAAAGAATATCTGGTGACAAATGAAAATGAAAATACACCATACCAACTCATATGGGATGCAGCAAAAGTGGTCCTGAGAGGTAAATTCATAGCAATACAGGCCCACCTTAACAAACAAGAAAAATCCCAAATAAGCAATCTTAAACTACACCTAACAGAATTAGAAAAAGAAGAACAAACAAAGCCCAAAGTCAGCAGAAGGAGGGAAATAATAAAAATTAGAGCAGAAATAAATGAAATTGAAACAAACAAAAAAAAAACCAGTAGAAAGGATCAATGAAACGAAGAGCTGATTCTTTAAGAAGATAAACAAAACTGACAAACCATTAGCCAGACTCACCAAGAAAAAAAGAAAGAAGGCTCAAATAAATAAAATTAGAAATGAAAGAGGAGAAATTACAACAGATACCACAGAAATACAAAGGATTATAAGAGAATACTATGAAAAACTATATGCCAACAAATTGGACAATCTAGAAGAAATGGATAGATTCTTAGACTCATACAACCTCCCAAAACTGAATCAAGAAGAACTAGAGAATCCAAATAGACCAATCACAAGTAAAGAGATGGAAACTAATCAAAAACCTCCCAAAAAGTAAAAGTCCAGGACCAGATGGCTTCTCTAGAGAATTTTACCAAACATTCAAAGCAGATTTAATACTGATCCTTCTCAAACTATTCCAAAAAATAGAGGAAGATGGAACACTCCCTAACACATTCCATGAGGCCAACATCACCCTGACACCAAAGCCAGACAAGGACAATACAAAGAAAGGAAACTATAGGCCAATGTTGCTGATGAACATTGATGCAAAAATCCTCAACAAGATATTGGCAAACTGAATACAGCAATACATTAAAGAGATCATACACCATGATCAAGTGGGATTTATATCAGGGACACAGGAATGGTTCAACATCCACAAATCACTCAATGTGATGCACCACATTAACAAAATGAGGAATAAAAACCACATGATCATCTCAACAGATGCAGAGAAAGCATTTGACAAGATCCAACATCCATTTTTGATAAAAACTCTCAACAAAATGGGTACAGAAGGAAAGTACCTCAACATAATAAAGGCCATATATGACAAACCCACAGCCAATATCATACTCAATGGGGAAAAACTGAAAGTCATCCTCTGAGAACAGGAACAAGACAAGGGTGCCCACTCTCGCCACTCTTATTCAATATAGTACTGGAGGTTTTGGCCAGAGCAATTAGGCAAGAAAAAGAAATAAAAAGAATCCAAACAGGCAATGAAGAAGTGAAACTCTTGCTGTTTGCAGACGACATGATTTTATATATAGAAAACCTTAAAGAATCCATCAGAAAACTATTAGAAATAATCAAGAACTACAGCAAAGTTGCAGGGTACAAAATCAACTTACAAAAATCAGTCTCATTTCTATATTCTAATGATGAACTAACAGAAAGAGAATGCAAGAATACAATCCCATTTACAATTGCAACAAAAAGAATAAAATATCTAGGAATAAATTTAACCAAGGAGGTGAAAGACCTATACAATGAAAACTATAAGACATTATTGAAAGAAATCGATGATGACATAAAGAAATGGAAAGATATCCCATGCACACAGCTGAAAGAATAAACATAGTTAAAATGTTCATACTACCTAAAGCAATTTACAGATTCAATGCAATCCCAATCAGAATTCCAATGACATTCTTCATAGAAATAGAACAAAGAATCCTAAAATTCACAAGGGGCAACAAAAGATCTTGAATAGCTAAAGCAATCCTGAGGGAAAAAAAAAAAAAGCTGGAGGCATCACAATCCCTGACTTCAAAATATACTACAAAGCTATAATAATCAAAACAGCATGGTACTGGTACAAAAACAGACACTCAGATCAATGGAACAGAATTGAAAGCCCAGAAATAAAATCACACATCTACAGACAGCTCATCTTCGACAAAGGAGCTAAGAACATACAATGGAGAAAGGAAAGTCTCTTCAATAAATGGTGCTGGGAAAACTGGACAGCTGCATGCAAAAAAATGAAAGTAGATCATTATCTTTCGCCATACACAAAAATTAATTCAAAATGGATCAAAGACTTGAAGGTAAGTCCTGAAACTATAAAACTTCTGGAAGAAAACATAGGCAGTACACTATTTGACATCGGTCATAGAAGGATCTTTTTGAATTCCATGTCTACTTGGACAAGGGAAAGAAAAGAAAAAGTAAACAAGTGGGACTTCATCAGACTAGAGAGCTTCTGCAAGGCAAAGGAAACCAGGATCAAAATGAAAAGACAACCCACCAGTTGGGAGAAAATATTTGCAAATCATATATCTGACAAGAGGTTAATCTCCGTAATATATAAAGAACTCACACAACTGAACAACAAAAAAACAAACAACCCAATCAAAAAATGGGCAGAGAATATGAACAGACATTTTTCCAAATAAGATACACAGATGGCCAACAGGCAGATGAAAAGATGTTCAACATCACTAATCATCAGGGAAATGCAAATCAAAACTACACTAAGATATCACCTTATACCTGTTAGAATGGCTATAATCACCAAGACAAAAACAACAAATGTTGGAGAGGTTGTAAAGAAACGGGAACCCTCATTCACCGCTGGTGGGAATGCAAACTGGTGCAGCCTCTATGGAAAACAGTATGGAGATCCCTCAAAAAATTAAAAATAGAAATACCTTATGATCCAGCTATCCCATTACCGGGTATCTATCCAAAGAACTTGAAATCAACAATCCAAAGAGGCTTACGCACCCCTGCGTTCACTGCAGCATTATTCACTATAACCAAGAAGTGGAAGCAACCCAAGTGTCCCATGACAGATGAGTGGATGAAGAAGATGTGGTGTGTGTGTATATATATATATGTATGTACAATGGAATAATACTCAGCCACAAAAAAAGGCAAAATCATTCCATTTGCAACAACATGGATGGACTTGGAGGGTATTAAGCAAAATAAGCCAGACAGAGAAAAGACAAATACCATAGGATTTCACTCATATGTGGAAGATAAACTAACACACAGAACATTTTGGTGGTTACCAGGGGAAGGGTGTTGGGGGGTGGGCACAAGGGGTGAAGGGGCGCATTTATATGACTGACAAATGATAATGTACAACTGAAATTTCACAATGTTATAAACTATTATGACATCAATAATAATAATTTAAAAAGCCAAAAAAACAGTTCCAGAGAGAATTCTGGAATTCTTATTAGTCAACCTAATTACCTCTCTTGTACCAACGAGCAGAAAATCTAGTTTCAAGTTTCCCATCAAATGGCTCAGTTTCCAAAATGTCTCCTTCTGGGCATAAAGACAGTTGTGACCTTTCCATTCATTCATTTGTTCAACAATTATTTACCAGTGCTTTCTATGTGCCACACACTGTGCAGATCCTCAGGATTGATTCAGCGATGAACAAAACACCTGCAGCCCCTCCCTGTGGAGCTTAAACTCCAAGAGAGATGGATGGACTACCAGCCAATTACAGTGCAGTGACACAACAGCATTAGGGATCCACAGAATCCAGAATTAGGGGCAATGGATGTGAGGGGGGGGTGGAGGCAGGGCTTCCTATAAAAGTAATATTTAAGCTGAGAAGAAAAAGAAGCTTGTTCTAAGAACACGTGAAATGTGTGAAGTCCTAGGGACAAGACAAACAGAAAAGAATAAAATATTAAAATTAATTTATCTGCAGTTTGATCCAGCCTGTCTCCAACCCCATGAGAATTTCTTCGAACTAGGAAGGGGTTAACTTGTTAACCATGCTGTCAGTCTTTGAAAATCATTGTCTTAACATGATTTTACATAATACTAAATAGCAACCTTTGGCTTTAAAGATCCTCGCAGTTTTTTCTCTCTAAACCTAATTCTTTAGAAACAAAAATTTTTTCAAGCAAAGAGAAGAGTAAAGCACATATCAGATTAAAGTGTTTGAAGATTATAGCCAGTTAACTGTAAAATATCCTCAGGTCCAGATTGGAGAGAAAACTCTGAGTGGCTGTCAGTGCTGTTTTACTGACTTATTTTGATATCCTGTGACTTCTTTAAAAAAATAACATTTATTGACATTTTTCCTGATTACAATAACAATATATCTTTCACTGTAGAAAACTTGGAAAAAATAAAAACCCAAAGAACTTTTGTTAAATCCTTCCATGTTCTTTCATTTGCCTATAATTTTATAAAATTGGGGGTCATATTCTATACACATTGCTGAACACTGAATATTTCAGCTCCCCCAAAATTCCTATGTTAAATTATAAAAAAAAAGAGTCCCTTAGAAAAAGAGACCCCAGAGAGCTCCCTTGCCCCTTCTGCCACATGAGGACACAGTGAAAGGGCCTTCTAGGAACCAGAAGCAGGCCCTCACCAGACACTGAATCAGCCAGAGCCCTGATCTTGGAATTCCCGCCTCCAGAACTGAGACATAAACCTCTGTTGTTTATAAGCCACTCAACCTATGGCATTTTTGTTATAGCAACCTGAACGGACTGACATATATTTGGAATCCTTTTTATTACAGTTGATTTATTTTATGAAATATTTCAGGTATAAAAAACCATAGAGATAATAACAGAACTTTACAGATACAACTGAAGCCCCCTGTGTATTCTTTTCCACAGAATTCCTCTCTACCCTCCTCAACGGCAACCACTATCCTGAATGAGGTGTTTCTCAAACTCTTGCATGTTTTTATATTATTGCCACAGCCATAGTGTATCCACATATAATATAAAAGATTGTTTTGGGGCCGCCTGGTGGCGCAGCGGTTTAGTTCGCGCTTGGCAGCCCAGGGTTCGCGAGTTCGGATCCTGGGCGCCCGCCGACGCACTGCCTGTCAGCCATGCCATGGCGGCGTCCCATATAAAGTAGAGGAAGATGGGCACGATGTTAGCCCAGGGCCAGTCTTCCTCAGCAAAAAGAGGAGGATTAGCAACGGATGTTAGCTCAGGGCTGGTCTTCCTCACCAAAAAAAAAAAAAAAAGAATTTAAAAAAATAAATAAATAAAGATGACTAAAGCAAAAAGACAGTTGGTGAATAAAGTTTGCCTTAATTTCTAAAAAAAAAAAAAAGATTGTTTTGCATGTTCTGAAACTTTGTATAAACACAAAATATTGATCACATCCTGAAGCTTGCATTTTCCCGCCCCACATTATGGTTGACATTTATTCCTTTTGACACATTTTCCTCTAATTCATACATTTTCATGGCTTCATAGCAATAGTCCACTGTTTGGCTATACCACAATTTATCCACCGTCCTGTTGGTGAACCTTTGTTTCCAACAATTCTGTGCTATCATATCAACAATGCAACCATAACACACTCTTGTCCAGGTCGCCAGGTGCTCATATGAGAGAGTTTCTCTTGGGTATATACACATCTAGGAGTTCAATTACTGGGTTCTAGAGTATAAGCATTTTCCATGTCTATACTTGAATCTTACACATTTTAAATAATAAAGTGAATAGTTCTTAAGTAGAATTACACAGGGATATCTCCACCCAAGTACCCCTTCTCTAGTTTGGGCCAGAGTACCATATTAAATAAAACCAAATGATTAAATATATGTGGAAGGCTAAGGGACAATGACCAGCAACCAGGATCTATACGGAGAACCCACACACAGTGGCACAAAAATGATTCAACAGCAATTACACCCGACTGTCTAAAAGAAATGCTGAGCCATCCCTAACTCTTGCACAGGAGGAGAACCCTCTTCAGACTACCTTCAGCAGGAGAGAGGGAGCACAAAGGAGAGAAAGACATATTCTGGGTAATAAAGTTAATTGGTGGCAGGAATTTTGCAAAGCATATTGGTGAAAGCAAACCTCCTTAGCCAAACAGTTGATGAAAATTCTTATTGAAAATCTGAACTTTGAGCAAATAGAGACTAAGAAATTGATTTGTTTTAAATGGCCATTCCAGTGCAAAACTATGTGGGAGATAGGTCAGAAAATAATAGAAAACCTTGAAAATCACAGAAGGGAATATAGATAGAGATGATTTCCCTTGGCCTCTACCTTCAAAGTATTTCTAACTGTTATGTGTGTGT
Source organism: Tapirus indicus (assembly GCA_031878705.1). Classification (NCBI taxonomy): domain Eukaryota; kingdom Metazoa; phylum Chordata; class Mammalia; order Perissodactyla; family Tapiridae; genus Tapirus; species Tapirus indicus. Next base: position 137,832,061 of record CM062918.1, on the reverse strand, counting down.
GTATATATATATATGTGTGTATGTGTGTGTACACACACAAGTGTAGGGTACATTTGTCATAGTTTGAAAAAGCCCCTGGGGACTCTGATCCACCACTTCCCTTGGCAACCTCCCTTCCCTCAGCACCCTCTTGCACAGCCTTGGAAAACACTGCTGTAGGTTCACTATATAGATCAGTGATGCCACACATAACATAGAGCTTTTCCAGATATGTTATTACATTCGATTCTCAAAATAACCTGGAGAAGGCAGGTGTTGCTATTATGGTCACTTTACAGATAAGAAATATAAAGCTCAGAGAGGTAAAGCAATTTGCCCAAGGTCACAGTGAGGGGTGGGGATGGAGCTGTGAAGGCACTTGAGGAAACAGAGAAGAATGAATACAAGTCGTGGAAGGCAGACCTCCTACAGGAGGCCAAGCACATTGCTCTGGACAAAAGGTTTGTTCAAGAGTTGGGGAGGGGGTGGACATGGTGCCTCTGGGCTTCAAATGAACACATAATGATTTCCTACGTTCAAAAAAAGAAAGACCTAAAGCAAATATTAATTATTCTCTATACTTTTCTGTATGTTTAAAATATTTCACATTAAGAATAAAAGAATTCTGGGGGCAACATTTAGAGCTGCCACCACATTGAGGATAGGATGCCAAAGAGCAGACAATACCCGAGGCCTAGGTAGGGAAGATCTTACTTCTTCAGGGATCAGAAGAGGTGAAAGGTATAATTCTGTCTGGGACTTCGGTTAGACAGGAGGACATCAGCAAGGGACGACAGAGTTGTGCAAACACTAAACCCAGACAGGAACTAGGGAGGCCACAAAGAAACCCGCCAACACTTCACACTGGGTCAAGCTGATTTCAGTAACCTGAAACCACACACCTAGGACTAACTGATTCTGTAAATTGTCCTGAAATAATTCCCCCACTTAGCAGAAAAATCGTTTGTGCTTTTTAAAACAGCTGAATGTACCCAAGCACAATGCAGTGAGTACTGTGGGAAAGAGGCATTACAGGTTTGAAAAACAACAAAGATCTTTGGAGGAGAAATTCCTCTTGATCTTACAAGCGGAGGTTATGGTAAGTTACTTGAGCAAGTGGTGGTAACAAAACCTGGCCAGCCAAGGAGTCACGGGTTTAGGGACTCCTGGGAAAATCTCTCTGGGAAAACCATTTTTAAAAAACTCTTCTGTTCTTATCTGTCTTGTTGGTTTTACTTATTTCCCTGATCCATCCTTATTAACACGGTGTGGGGTGGGGAGAGGGATGTATCTTGCTGAAGGTGCATAGCTGGGCCAAGAATAAAACTCCAGCATCCTGTCTCTCAGCTCCCTTCTGGACCATGCTACCTCAGGAAGGAACATTTGAAAATAGTAATTCTCTCCCACCTTGCAACCAAGCTGTGCACAAGCACATGATCAATGAATGAAGTTGGCGAAGTGACTCAGCACTGGGCTGGCTCTCCTGTGAGTCAGAGCCAGAATCCTGAGTGGTTGGAAGCACAATTTCTTTAAATAAGACTTTAAAACCAAGGTCTTTGCCACCCGAGATCATTGAAAGATTTCAAGGGTATTTTATTTTGTTTGAACAAGGATCAGGATGTCACCTCTAGCATTTAGACATGAATCAGCTTCAGTAATTATATCGTCCATAATTTTCATGGATGTCACTTTCTTTGTGCACTGTAGCTTCATGTAGCGGTCTTAAGAGTCCAGAACCAGTTGAGGCAGATGGAGGCAAGAGCACAGACAGGACAGTCGATAAGTGGGTGGACCACAGGAAGTAACTAACAATTTGGGATCACATCTGCATCTCTGCCTCTTTACCACAGGAAAAGACCCTAAAGTAAGGCCTTCTCTTATTCCTCTGAAGGATAACAACCACACACACTGCTTTGGGGGCATATTGGTAAGCAGCCCCAACCTGACCCTGTCAATAGCCATTGGTTTTAACCACCTGCTCACACCAGGGAAGAAGCTAGCCTCTGAGCAATGACCTCTGTGACAGATGGCACAGCACAGACAGAAAAGGGCCAGCCAAAAATATCCCTTCCCACAGAGGGAGGGAGCCTGGGTGTTTAAAGACAGGAGTGGAAGGAACAAAGCAATGAAATTCACTAAGTGTATCCAAAACTTGCCCTCAGGATATCAATAGTCTTCTGAATGACAAATGAATTAAAACCCTTGATGAGGGGACCTCAGGATCCTGGGCACAGCAAGCTGCCATTAGCAAGGTTTTGGAACAAATTATCTTAGAAAAAATGTGACAATGAGATTTAGTAAAGGACTCTCAGAGCCATTAAGGAGAACCTGAACACTTACAGCAACCTTAGAATCAACTCAAATTTCCAGAGATTGACTAGTTTTGAAATAACACAAACAGTTCAGGGAATATTGATTGCAAAATGTCAGTCCTGGAATGGACTTTAATTGGCAGGGAAAAAAATCCATTAGTCCTTGCTTTGGTTTGGTTACCAGTACTAGGAGGGAGTCAAAAGAAGCAAAAGTGAAGAAGCTGCCAATGCCCAGCACTCTGCAAGGAGACTTTACAGACAGCCACCATGATCCTATGAAGGAAGCATTATATTTTGTCGTTTTTAAATGAGAAAAATACCATAGCAGCATTATTCACAATAGCCAAAAAGTGGAAGCAACTCAAGTGTCCATTGACAGATGAATGGATAAACAAAATGTGGCATATACACACGAAGGAATATTGTTAGCCTTAAAAAAGAAATTCTGACTCAAGCTACAACGTAGATGAAGCTTGAAAATATCATGCTAAGTGAAATAAGCCAGTCACAAAAGGACAAATACTGTATGACTCCTCTTACGTGAGGTACCTAGAGCAGTCAAATTCATAGAGACAGAAGGTAGAATGGTGGTTGCTAGGGACTGGAGGAGGGGGAATGGAGAGTTAGTGTTTAATGGGGACAGAGTTTTAGTTTGGGAAGATGAAAAAGTTCTGGAGATGGATGGTGGTTATGGTTGCACAACAATGTGAATGTACTTAATGCCACAGAACTGTACACTTAAAAATGGTTAAAATGGCAAATTTTACGTCAAGTATATTTTATCACAAGTTTTAAAAATGAAAAAAAAAAAACAAGGCATTGTGAGGTTAAGAAACGTGGCCAGGTCAAAACGAGTAAATGGAGGAGATAAGATTCAAGCCAAGATTAAAGCTGTAATTTCCTGGGCTCTCCTTCCTCCTCCACCACAGAACTGCACAGGCTTAGGGAGAGGAGAAGGATAAACAGAGCGATCAAGCTATAATACACTATTGAAAGAAATCAAGGACATAAAGAAATGGAAAAATATTCCATGCACATGGATTGGAAGAATAAATATAGCTAAAATGTCCATTCTACCTAAAGCAATCTACAGATTCAATGCAATCCCAATCAGAATCCCAATGTCATTCTTCACGGTAATAGAACAAAAACTACTGAAATTCGTATGGGGCAACAAAAGAGCCCGAATAGCTAAAGCAATTCTGAAAAAAAAGAACAAAGCTGGAGGCATCACAATCCCTGATTTCAAAATATACTATAAAGCTACAGTAATCAAAACAGCATGGTACTGGTACAAGAATAGACACATAGATCAATGGAACAGAAAGAACATACAATGGAGAGAGGGAAGTCTCTTCAATAAATGGTGCTGGAAAAATTGGACAGCAACATGTAAAAGAATGAAAGTAGACCATCTCCTATCGCCATATACAAAAATCAATTCAAAATGGATCAAAGACCTGAAAGTGAGACCTGAAACTATAAAACTCCTGGAAGAAAATATAGGCAGTACACTAATTGAGATTGGACATAAAGGGATCCTTTCAGATTCCATGTCTACCCAGACAAGGGAAACAAAAGAAAAAATAAACAAGTGGGACCTCATCAGACTAAAGAGCTTCTACAAGGCAAATGAAACCAGGATCAAAATGAATAAACAACCCACCAGCTGGGAGAAAATATTTGCAAATCGTTTGTCCGACAAGGGATCAATCTCAGTAATATATAAAGATCTCATACAACTGAGCAACAAAAAAACAAACAACCCGATCAAAAAATGGGCAGAGGATACGAACAGACATTTTTCCAAGGAAGAGATACAGATGGCCAATAGACACATGAAAAGATGTTCAACATCACTAATCATCAGGGAAATGCAAATCAAAACTACACTAAGATATCACCTTACACCGCTTAGAATGGCTATAATCACAAAGACAAATAACAAATGCTGGAAAGGTTGTGGAGAAATGGGGACCCTCATTCACTGCTGGTGGGAATGCAAACTGGTGCAGCCTCTATGGAAAACAGTATGGAGAGTCCTCAAAAAATTAAAAATAGAAATACCGTATGATCCAGCAATCCCACTCTTGGGCATCTACCCAATGGACGTGAAATCAACCATCACAAGAGGCGTATGCACCCCTATGTTCATTGCAGCATTATTCACTATAGCCAAGAAGTAGAAGCAACCCAAGTGTCCCTCGACTGATGATTGGATAAAGAAGATGTGGTATATACACACAATGGAATACTACTCAGCCATAAGAAAAGACACAATTGTCCCATTTGCAACAACATGGAAGGACCTAGAGGGTATTATGTTAAGTGAAATAAGCCAGAGAGAGAAGGACAGACACTGCATGAACTCACTCATATACGGAATATAAGTGAACACACGGACAGAGAGAACTGATTGGTGGTTACCAAGGGGAAGGGGGGTGGGGGGGGCATAAGGGGTGAAGGGTTACATCCACAAGGTGACGGACAAACAAAAATGTACAACTAAAACCCCACAGTGTTATAAACTATTAAGACATCAATAAAAAAAATGGTAAAAAAAAAAAAAAAAGAAGAGAACCCGGATGCTCTGCTTACCCACAGCTGACCTGGCAACAATGACTAATTTACATGTCTCCTCTCTCCTCCTCTCCCCTCACACTAGTCCTTCCATGTGTCTTTACTCAAGCCTTGTCTAATCTTCTCATTTTCGTCTCTCAGCCCTCTCCCAAGAGTATGGCCTGTTTAGGGAATGTCCTGTATATTCCAAGTTCACCAACATCACTCAACAGATTCCGAAAACCTTCCATTCCCAGAAAGCCTCCCTGAACTGGAAGGTCACAGAATACTACCACCCCAATTATGTAGGCCCTCTAAGTCACTCTCACTTATTAAAAAAATGTATGCTGCAGAATTCATTTGCAAAACAAAAAAGTCTATATTACCAGAGTTCTGGGACACCTTAATTTTACCCGGGCCAGCAGTTCTATACTGGGGCGGGTTTGTCTGCAAGGAACCTTTGGGCAATGTCTGGAGACATTTTTGAGCGTCATAATTTGGGGCAGGGGGTACTGCTGGCATCTAGTGGTAGGTCAAGGATGCTGCTAAACATTCTACAATGCACAGAATAGCCTCCCGCCCCCAACAGAGAATTATTCCGTTCAAAATGTCAACAGTGCCAGGGCTGAGACACCCTGATAGCCCAACCACACACACCCGACACTTGCACTTCCTTTAAAATTACCAAAAGACAACAGCCTCGGCTACAATGCCAATGGTGGACAGAGAGCTGTGACCTGGGGCAGCCCATTCCATTGTTAACAAATATTGTATTCCTCAAATTCTAACAGTCTTTCACCTATCAGTCTTAATACTAGTTCTTGAGGTCAAACAGTAGTCAAATCCCTGTTCCACATGGCAGTTCTTCAAAGTCAGAAGATAGTTACCACATCTTATAAACATAGTAGTTGGACAGTGATACAATTGTCTATACCTGCTTTCATGTTTATCTAGGTTTAAGAGTCCTGCATAGAAATTCTCAAGAGCAGGTAACATGTCTACATTGTGTTGCCCAGCTGGCCAGTAAAACTATCATCCAGACTAGTCCTTAATAATATACAACTAGTACTTACTAATATATAACTAGGTTGATGGTGAACACAAAGGAGGTGTGGACCTGCTGTAATCCCTGGATAAGAAAAGTACCCTTCTTTCAGGGAGAAGGGTCACCGCTGGCCACACAAACACAGGCCTGTTGATACCAATGCTCAACTCCTTTCCACTTTAAACAGTCTCTACCAGCCACCGACAGCGGGGGGCCAGCATGCGGTCACACACCACCCCCACCTCCAGCTTGTGAGAATCCCTATACAGTAAGAATCCTCTTCACCTTCCAGAAGGAAAGTAACCCAAACTTTGGCACATCTCCATAAAAGGCTGCTAATTCCTGGCCTATCTGCTTAGCTGGACTATAAAACTGCTAAAAACCTCTGTCACTCTACATGGATTATATTATTAACGGCATCAGCAGCCTAAGAGACTGGCTCTGCAGAAGCAAGGGGCTTTGTAAGCATTATTAAGTCTCAACCTTGAAGAGCTAGTCTACAATGACAAGGACTCACTTCTGAACAGTTTGAAGGTTGCCTGCTTGACTTTGATAAAGGTATAGCCACACTGAATAACTGCAATTTAAAAATTATTCTTAAAAGCTCACCAACCTGACCTTCACTAACCTGACCTTTACTACCGGTCCACCAGGCATTCACCTCCTAATATGCCCTTCTCATTCCTACCTCTAATCCTCCACCTGGCATACCCTCTACTGTTGTTTCCCAAACTAAACCTACAGTGTGTTTAAGGTCTACATCAGGCTCTCCCTCAAACCTTCCATCAAATCTTTTTTTTTTCTTTTTTTGGTGAGGAAGACTAGCCCTGAGCTAACATCCGTAGCCAATCCTCCTCTTTTTGCTGAGGAAGATTGACCCTGGGCTAACATCCGTGCCCATCTTCCTCTACTTTATATGGGACACTGCCACAGCATGGCTTGATAAGCGATGTGTAGGTCTGCACCTGGGATCCGAACCTGCGAACCCTGGGCTGCTGCAGCAGAGCACGCAAACTTAACCACTATGCCACTGAGCCGGCCCCCATCAAGTCTTTTTTATTAACTCCATTCCATGATGATCTCTCCCAGTCTGTATCCCAACTTCTCACTCACTTGCATACATTCTGCTTTAGAATTAGTCCCCAAAGGTTTTATTTATATACACTAAACATTCAACAAGCATCAATTAATCAATAAATATTTATGGACTACCTACAATGTACTTTGCACTCTAGGTTCTGTGGGGGATAGAAAATATGTATACCCTTTAGTTACTGCCCTTGAAGTGCCAAGACTAACTCATTCAAAACAATCACTAAATTTAAGAAGCACGTAATTACTAAATTACAGCTATAGCTTACAAATACTACAGAAGTTCAGAAAATACGATCAAGCTCTCTTAGTTCTCATTTCTTGGAGTGAATGCCAGAAACAAAAGAAAAAAAGATATATTCATCCATTCCCTCAAAATTTTCTGAGGCTTTTTATGTATCAGGCATTGTAATACACCTTACATTTGTACCGCACTTAGGTCTTATATTTATTTTCTCATCTCATCTTTAACAACTATGTAAGATAGGCAGAGCAAGTTGTAATCATCAGCCCCATTCCCTAAATGAGGAAACAGCTTAGAAAGAGAAAGACATCTGCCCCAAATGTACAAGTTAACAATAAAACCAAGAGAACAGGTGTCCGACCCCTAGTCCCAGGTTTCTCTCTCCCCACAGCCCCACCACCCCCTACTCCTCTAGCCACACACATATGACTATGCTATTTCCCCCATTACTGCTTTTTAGACGCAACAGTAAAAAGTTGAGACAACTACTTAAACGAAAGCTTTCTGAGTTTTTAAAATATGCTCCAGATCCTCAAAAGAAAATCTGTCAATCATATGCCTTTGCTTATATTTTTCATGAATGTGAAAACTCAGGCCCATAATCTAAGCTCCTCTAAATCTAAAAGTATACCCAGAAAACAACTGGAGAGTAGAGGGTGGAGGGAAATGGAAACACAGAGCGAAATGAGAGGATGTACTTTCGTATTAAATATTAATGTTTATAAGGGACAGAAATGTACTCTATTTGGTTATGAACTTTCCATCTGTTAGATTAAACCCTGTGTCTTCAGAGACTAGCAAGTGCCTGGCACACGGTAGATGTTCAATAAACGTTTACTTACTGAATGAATGAATCTGTTTTTCCTGATACATCATGAGCTCCTTGAGGGCAAAGACCTCATCTCATGCACTTGTGTACCCCTGTTTCAAAGTAGGCAGTCAATAATGCAGTGAATTAAACTATTCAACTGGTAGATAGAGACCCATGTAGGAAGGTTGTGTTGGTATTCTGTGTTTTCTTAGATTCTCTATTTGGCATCCATTCATCATGGGACCAAACTAAAAGCCAGAGTTGTTTACACTTCCCCCCTGCCATCTGGAGCCCATACTGTGAACCTCCCCTTTATCTAACTCTCACACACCAAGCCAATATTTCCCCTGCCCTAAAGCAACCCAGGGCTGGGTTCCACACAACTAGGAACAGCCCCTATCCCCCAGAGCCCAGCAGAATTATTCAAACTAGCCAATCCTATGCCATATCCCCTGCCTGGATTTTCCCATGGAAAAATAAAGGTGCTGAGCCAAACTTTCCACCTGCTCCTCCTTCCTCCTGACCAACCCTGGTGCTTCCCCCTGTGGCCCTGTGTGGCACACACACCCCCTTCTATTGGAAAATGTAAATAATAAATTCTTCTTTCAATAATTCTTTTATTTACTTTTGAATTTTTATTAATCTTAAAAATTATTATTCAATGTATTCAAGTTGACAAATTCAAATCCCTTCTCTCCTCTTAAGAATTAAAGTTCAGCTTACAAATCTTCTATGTAAGTACATTTTAACAATTACTTTTAAGGGAGACTTCACAAATTATATTCTCTGAATGTTTTAAACCGAATTCAGAAATTTTCAATGATCCATTCTTTTTAGAGTACTTCAATTATCTAACAATGTAACTCTTGGAATTTTAATTTAAAATATCAATATGATTAATTCTTAATGTCCCTCATGTTCCCAAACTTGTAAACATAGGCCTAAATCTCTTACTCAATTACCTATTTTGATTTAAGCACAAGGATATTTTTATGTCATGGGCAACATTTTTATTAATTTTAAATATTGCTAATATTTAAAATAACAAATGAACACAGATTGCTCTTTAACCAAAAAAAAATAATAAGGCTTGATTTACTTTATCATTTTTGTGTGTGTGGGGAAGATTAGCCCTGAGCTAACATCTGTTCCCAATCCTCCTCTTTTTGCTGAGGAAGACTGGCCCTGGGCTAACATCTGTGCCCATTTTCCTCTACTTTATACATGGGATGCCTCCACAGCATGGCTTGATAAGCAGTGCATAGGTCCGCACCCAGGATCCGAACCTGCAAACCCCAGGCTGCCAAGGCGGAGCACATGAACTTAACCACTATGCCACTGGGCTGGCCCCTACTTTATCATTTTTTTACATAGTTCTCACTACCTCTCCATGCTGTCTCTCAGTCACCTTTATAAACTAAGCCCCAGGCACAAATCAGTTAGACACTACCATCACCATTGCCACCAGACACAAAGAACCAGAACCAATCCAGCCTAATCCTAAATGCTGGCTTACATCACCACTTACAAAATCTTACCTTCCCTATTAGGTGGCAAACTCCTTTGAAGATTTCAACAAGATCTCTTGTAGCCCCTACTCACCAAATTTAATGCTATCTACACACTAGTCACTCGATAAGCTGGATTTCTTTTAGCCTGAATCTTATCGATTATATTATCCCCTCTGCCATCAAAAAACCCCCAAAAGTGGGTGATTAAACTCTGCTGCACATTCTGGCAGTTTCCTATATAGTTAAATATAAACTACAGCATGACCCAGCAATCAATCACAATCCTAGATACTTAGTGATACTTAGCCTAGTGAACTGAAAACTATGTTCACAAAAAAGCCTATACACAAATGTTTATAGCAGCTTTATCTATAAGGGTCCCAAACTGGAAGCAACCAAGATGTCTTTCAACAGGTGAATGGATAAACAAGTTGTGGTATATCCACAGAATAGACTATTACTCAATGACAAAAAAGGAACAAGCTAGTGGTTCACGCAACAACATGGATGAATCATAAACACAGCTTGCTAAATGAAAGACTATATATTATATGATTCCATTTATGTAATATTCTGGAAAAGGCAAAACTATAAGTAGAGAAAACAGATTAGTGGTGTCTAAACAGATTAGACAGTGTGGTGGGAGATGGTTGACTACAAGGGAATGCACAGGGTAATTTTTAGGGTGATGGAACAGTTCTATATGGTACTGGGGTGGTAGATACACGACTCTATGTATTTGTCAAAACGCATAGAACTGTATCTTACAAAGAGAGAACTTTAATGTATGCAAATTTAAAAAAATCAAACACGATGTCAGGGGATTCCAAGATAGAAAGTAGACTAAGACAAATGAATCTAATGTATTAGAAATGCACGACATAAACTCACTGAAAGGGGTGGGGGAAAAAAGGAGCTGACCTAAGTTACCTTGGAAAACGTTTCCACTGGAAATTATAAGGCTGAAGACAAAAGGAACTGTACATAAACACTGTACAACTGAGTTGGTATATCTGTTGCTCACAGAAGTATGAGTTAACAATTCTGAACCTGCTTTAAAGGATTTACAGGATTGAATAAATAAATAATCCACCACCTACTATGGTGGATAGTGAGAGGCAGGCTTCTCACTGTCAGAGAGGGAGCTGCAGATAAACAAGGGGGAAGTGAGAATAAACTCTGTGGTACTGGGTTAGAGTCAGAGAATCAGTGTGAATCCATGTTTAACTTAATATATATACAGATGGATAGAAATAGACTGCAAATATGTATATATACATGGGTTGTTATACATATGTATACTTCCTAGCTTTATTCGCTGAGAGGGCCTAGTAGCAATACACACACTCAATGCTCAGATGTTGATTTCTCCAATGAAAAGAACCAAGACTCCTTAGGAAAATGGCTGATTCTAGAGCTAGGGCAGGGAAAATACAAGATGAGCCTGGAACATCTTCTAGTTCCAGAAAGTAAGGAAATGCTCAAGTAGCAAAAGGATGAGGTCATGTTAAAGGGACACAGAAGCCAATCTGGAATAGCCCCTAGCAGCCAAAACTGGATCAATTTGAGCAACAAAATAAATAGTATGGTAAATAAATAACCCAAAGTGTAAAATAAATACATGAATCCATACTGATATAAATTAATGACGATAAATAAACACATGGGTAGGAGCAGCAAATCTTCCTTTACAGAAGAATTCCAAATAATACACGGAGACACCACCTCCTCCAGGAGGTGGAGCTTCATCCTCGCTTCTCCTCCCCCAAGTGTAGGCTGGACTTTGTGACTCATTTCCAAAGAATACAGCATGCAAAGTGGAAAAATAGTCATTCTACAGTGGAGGACTCTGGCAAACACTACCTTAACCACATGATTAAGGTTAACATCACAGTGGTAAGTCATGGTAATATATATACCCCCAATATGACGCGACAAGGTGGGCTTCACCTCTAAGGCATTCTTCCTCAAAACCCATAACCCTAGTCTAATCATGAGAAAGACTTCAGACAAACCCAAAGTGAGGGACAGTCTACAAAACACCTCACCAGCACTCCTCAAAACTGCCAAGTCACAAAAAACAAGGGAAGTCTGAGAAACTATCACAGACCAGCGGACACTAAGGAGACACAATGAGTAAATGCAATGTGGTACGCTGGGCTGGATCCTGGAACAGAAAAAGAACATTAGTGTAAAAACTGGTAAAATCCAAATAATAAGTCTGGAATTTAACAGTAATACACCAATGCTGGTTTCTTCATTTTGACAAAGATGCCACAGTAATGTAAGATATTAACATTAGGGGAAACTGAGGCACGGGCAGGAACTCGTTGTATTATCTTACAACTTTTCTGTAAATCTAAAATTATTCCAAAATAAAAAGTTGATTTTTTAATAACCTAATGCTGGCTTAGGGTCAAATTAGTGAGAAAAATTAACTAATTAAAATTTTATTTGCAATATTTGTGTGTGACAGAAGTATGAGATCACATTATTGGGCACATCTTTTTACAGAGAGCAAATAAAGAGCACCCGGCATACTATCTTGTAAACTGAATCCATCGCAACGATACTTTTATTGATGAAGGGAATGCACTTTCATGGCACATTCATGGTCAGATGCTCCTTTACCAGAGGTAGAAATAATCTCCAAAACATAGGACTACGTATTCTTTCTTTGACGAGGATTCCTCCTTTCCTTCCATGCCTCCAGATGAGAGTCACTGGGTTTCCTGGCCATATGGACTATGTAGCAGAACTCCGGCCTCTCTTGGGACTCTCACCTTGTCTGGTCTGGACCTGGCGTGCCTGTAAGAGGCCTAGCAGTGTGGCTGAGACTCTGCCCCTTCTTTCTTGTTCACTATCACTTCTGACACAGAACTAAGAAATCTGAACTACCCCAGTCTCTCCATGCCCAGGTTACATTATTTCCAGAAGCATCACTGTGTACACGACTGATAATAGCAACGTCCTAGTCTGCAGCCAAATAACTGCACAGGCTCTGCACAGGATACAGAACTGATGAGTGACACTGGCACCCACCCCTGCGATTCGGTTTTTGAGAGCTCACTATCTAAAAGGGGCATCAATACAACGCGTTTGTATTCCTAAATGAAAATTAGCACCATTTTTCTTAAGGTAATGATTAAAAACTCTAAGAGTTCATTGGCTGCCCTCTGGGAAAGATGTATACTGTCAAGACAAACCCTGATCTCTATATCCAAAGTCAGGAAATAGCATTCAAAAGGGAATTTCTAGACACAATAAGTTTATAGTTGGCAAGGGCCACACTTGCTTAACTTGCTTTATATGCTTAGCAGAGAAGGTCACAAAACTTTATGAAGATAAAAAGTAAAAGATATAGCATTTAAGCAATAAAAGGTTTCTTGACAGTCTTTGCTCTAATTCATCACTCTATAAACCCACTATCCAAGGAAAGACCAAGGAGCCATACCTTAGTATCTTCCAGTAAGCCTGCTCCACTCAGGTCATTATACAAACCATCACAGTTTTCCTTCCCAGTCTGCCCCATAGTGGTGTCTGATTCTACAGAGACTTTTTATTTAATTTGACTGATGTGGAACAGGTTCAGAGGGCAAATTCAAACAAAAAATTCCAAGAATGTTTTGTGTAACAATTGCCTCACTGTATTAAGTGCACAGCCTTCCAAGATAACTGTTTTTCTTATTTTCTATTTTTTACTGCATTGCATTTCTTTAAAAAACTAATACATGCTCATCTCAATTTTCAAACTGAGTATAGGTTAAATATTTTTCAAATAATATAGGTTAAATACTAAAAAAATTAAAACAAGATGACTATTTGAAGAGCTACCAAAAGCAGTTTTATTGCTTAATAATTTACCCAAGTAGGGTCCTTGCTTGGAAAGAACACACCTTCACTTTAAAAAGTCTTTCTTTTTCAGATTAATTTTACAGCTAATTTTATTTACTAAAATTAACTGAAGCAAATATGAACACAGTTAAAGACAAGTAAACATGAAAATTTTTTAGCATCTTACTGATCTGATTTCTGGTCAGAGGTATAATGTCACATTATTAGGAAAATGCTCCACTATATTGGAAAGTCCATATCTCAGATTTTCCAAGAAAGCCTTCATTTCAAATAAATACCATAAACCATCAAAAAAAAACCCTCTAAATGACAACTCTTTGGTTTCCATAATATTAAACACATCTCCAAGGCTGCTTATTACACAAAACTTTTTCACATCACATGTGCTGATCTAGGGATCAGAAAAAAAAAAGAAAGATCATTATATTTGTAGGGGTGGTCTAGTGGTTAAGATTCAGTGCTCTTACTGCCACAGCCCGGGTTCATTTCCTGGTCAGGGAACCATACCACCCATCTGTCGGTTGTCATGCTGTGGCAGCTGTGTGTTGCTGTGATGCTGAAAGCTATGCCACAGGTATTTCAAATACCAGCAGGGTCACCCATGGTGGACAGGTTTCAGTGGAGCTTCCAGACTAGACAGGCTAGGAAGAAGGACCTGGCCACCCACTCCTGAAAAAACTGGCCTTGAAAATCCTATGAATAGCAGTGGAGCCTTGTCTGATATAGCGCCAGAAGATGAGAGGCTGGCGCAACAAGACTGGGCAGGTTCCACTCTGCTGTACACAGGATCGCTAGGAGTTGGAATCAACTGGACAGCACTCGCAACAACAAATATTTGTAGGGCTTCTGTTCTGCCATCAGTACAGCAAATGGTAACATCTTTCACCTGCCCTCTCTACTTACACATGCATGGTTGTGTAGGTGAGAACACATGACAGAAAAAATGTTCCTCAGAAGAAAGGCTTTAATCCAAACCAGCATTTGAAGACTAGGAACTGAGTGCCCAATCAACTGGTCATTCCAGTCCTCTTGACTGTCATATCCTTCCTTTTGGCAGTTTACTATTTAGTCATTTCACAATAATTTTTTCACAGCTTGTTGGCACGTCTCTTCCCAGAATTAGAAGGGGGAGGAAAGAAGGAAAATGCCAATTAATCCATTTTCTTTCTTTCCACATAATTTTGGTAAAAGACTTGGCAGAACCAGAGTTAGATGTTAACCAGAGTTAGAAAAAAGGTTTAAGATTTTATGAAGATTTCTACTACCTATTCTAATATTCCTCTTCTTACCAAGTCTTAAAAAGTTGATGGACTGGGGCCAGCACAGTGGCATAGTAGTTAAGTTCGCACACTCCACTTCAGCTGCCCAGGGTTCGCAGGTTTGCATCTCGGGCACAGACCTACACACCACCGTTCATCAAGCCATGCTGTGGCAGCATCCCATATACAAAATAGAGGAAGACTGGTACAGATGTTAGCTCAGGGACAATCTTCTTCAAGTAAAAAGAGGAAGACAGGCAACAGATGCTAGCCCAGGACCAATCTTCCTCACCAAAAAAAAAAAAAAGTTGATGGATTATTTGTAGTTGAATGAAATAAGATATCAATATACTATTAACAATTTGGCAATTTTAAATGGACACATATACTCCTTAGCCTGGCAATGTCACCCCCAGGTATTTGTTCTACAGATAATGTCTCACATCTGTAAAATATGCATATAAGGATATTCAATGCAACTTTCCTGTAGTAACAATGGATTAAATTGATGGAAAAAATGTTTGTTTATTTACTTACTGAATATATATTTACTAATATAATAATGTCCATTAATAAAAGGCTTATTAAATAAATCATAGTACATTCATTTAATCACATTCTGCACAGCTGCTAAAAAGAATGAGGCCTTCTGTAGACACTGATATGGAAAAGTCTCCAGGACGTCTTAAGTGAGAAGGCAAGGCATAGAGCAGGGTGTACAGTACACTACTGCTTCTGTTAATATATGCACACTTATCCCTATCTTATGTTTGGTAATATGTGGAACATCCCTGTAAGGACACACAAGAAATTGGTAAAAGTAGGTGCCTTCAGGGGAAGGAACTGGGTGACCAGGGACAGGTAAGTGAGGGAGACTTACCTCTCGCTTTGTTCCCTTTATATCTTTCAAATTTGGTACTAAGCGCAAATATTATCTATTCAAAAAAAACTTTTAATTTAAATTTAAAAATTAAAAAGGAGGAGGAGAGAGGGTCCTGCACCAAAAATGCTGGAGTGATTCCTTGGGGTGTCTACTCCACTAGGGTCCTGAGGCCTGTCAGTCCAGTCACTTGATCTTTCACAGCTGACAACCTGACTCAAAACCACCTCCTTTCTTCGCCCTACCAATCTTGTCCTCTCTTAGCATGTTTAATAAATAACCAAAGTTTCTGGTTCTAGTTAAGATGAAGTAAGTCTACTCTACCCTGTCTCTCCCACTGAACTCAACTAAAATCCCTAGATAGAGCTGCTCCACACATTACCTGATGACTCTGAAAAGTACATAATTGATAGCAGGTAGATTGGGAAAAAAACCCAAAACTCAAAATATCATGAAACCAGCAAAGAGTTTCCCTTTTATCTTCTTCTGGTATCTCTTGGCCTGGACTCAAAGGCAGCCCAAACCCAGAACTGTGCACCAAGCACAGATAGAAAGAGCTCCAAGAGAAGACTTCCATTTTTGATCTAAGAAACAGGAAAGGGAGATCCTAAAGGTCAAAGGGAATGGAGGAAATCCCCTGATTTTGTTTGTTTCTATCTTCTGTTTTCTCCTGCCCTATGCCAAGGCAATTAGGCAACAGGGGCAATGACAACAGCAGCCAGACAGAAAAACGTTTTCTGTGACCAGAGGAACTACAATCCCAAAAGCATAGAGGGAATCTCCATTGCTTTGTTTTCTCTTCCTATCCTCCTGCCATTTGGTTCCCAAGGGAAATGCAGTCACAGAGAGTACAAGGCAGAGCAGAGAAATTAAAGTCTCAGCTTTCTAGTAGGAGGAGCAGGAAGGAGAATCCTTTGGATCTGCAAAGTTTGGGAGAACAACAGGAAGAGGAGGGAGCTCAGTAAAGCTCTATGTGAACTCCAGGGCTCATCCCCAAGCTGCACATGCATGTATCTGACCCTAAATAGCATACCAAATGTTTTACAACTGATCTATGGGGTACGGCACTGCCCAGGTCTGAGACTGGCCAATGGCTGGTACATACATTAACAGACACAAATAGCACAGGCAAATACTTTGAAAACTGAACAGATACTGAACCCTAGCCCATAGAAGGCAGGTAGGTACTTACAGCCTGAAGCTAACTGGATTGATTGCCTACCAAGACAAAAACAAAAAGAAACATTCTCTACAGAATTTAAATAAGACCCAAAGCCTCATAACATAATATTCAAAATGTCCAGAATACAAATCCAAACTGATATACAAAGAAATCTGAAAATTTCAACATCTCACAAGGGAAAAGAAAATCAACGGACACCAACCCCAAGACATCAGAATTATCAAAGACTTTAAAACATGCTCCAAGAAATAAAGGCAAACACCCTGGAAATGAATGGAAAAATAAAAAGTCTAAACAAATAAATAGAACACTAAAAAAGAACCAAATGGAAAAATTTAAGCTAGGAAATAACAGAAATTTAAAAATCCACTGGATAGGCTCAAGAGCATAATTAAGATGACAGAAGAGTCAGTGAATTTGAAAATGGATCAACAAAAATTATCCAAGCTGAACAACAGAAAGAGAAAAAAACCTGAAAAAAAAAAAAAAACCGAACAGAGCCTCCAGGATCCACTGGACAATACCAAAAGGCATAACATTTGTATCATCAAAGGCCCATAAGGGAAAGGAGAAAGAGTGTGGTGCAGAAAAAAATATTTGAACAAATAATAGCTGAAAACTTCCCAAATTTGGTAAAAGACATAAAATTATAGATTCAAGAAACTCAGTGAACAACAAACAGGACAGACTCAAAGAAATTCTTGACCAATGAAAGCTAAAACAAAGAAAACATCTTAAAAGCAGTCAGAGAAAAAAGATGCATTACACATAGGGAAACAACGATTCGAATGACTGTGGATGCCTCACCAGAAACTATGGTGGACAGAAGGCAGCGGAACAAGATTTTTAAATGCTGGAAAAAATAATAATAACTGTCAACCCAGAATTCTATATCCAGTGAAAATATCCTCCAAAAATGATGGTGAAATAAATTCTCAGCTGAAGAAAACCAAGAGAATTCATCACCAGCAGACCTACCAAAGAAATGCTAAAGGAAATTCTTCAGATGGAAGGGAAATGATACTACACAGAAATTTAGAATTTAGAAATTTAGAATTTCAGGAAAGAAGGAAGAACAACAGAAATGGTAAATATCTAAGTAAATGTAATAGCCTATTTTACTCCTCTTAAGTCCTTTAAAATATGAATGATGGTTGAAAGCAAAAATTATAACAATGTCTGATGGGGTTTTCAATGAATGTAGATGTAATACATATTACAATTACAACATAAAATGAAGAGGGTAAACCAATCCATGTGGTACTAAAGTGTCTACATTCCATTTGAAGTGGTAAATATTAATTCTAAGTGAACTGAATACTTAAGTATGTATTTTGTAATCCTTAGTCAACACTAAAATAACTATACAAATGGAGATAGTAAAAAACTCAATAGGCAAATTAAAATTGAATACTAAGAAAATTCAAATAATCCAAAGGAAGGAAGAAACACAACACAAATGTAACAGAAAACAAATAATAAAATGGCAGACCTAAATCCAAAATATCAATAACTATATTAAATATAAATGGTCTTAACACATAAATTAGAGATTGTCAGATGGATTTAAGAAAAGACGACACACTATATGTTGTCTACCAAAAACCCACCAAATTCAATGATATATGTAGGTTAAAAATAAAATATATATGTGGGTTAAAAATCCAAATAAAATTCTGCAGCTTACTTAATAGAGTACTGTACCAGTGTTAATTTCTTAGTTTTGATAAATGTACTATGGTTATTTAAGATGTTAACACCAGGGGAGGCTAGGTGAAGGGCATATAGGAACTCTCTGTACTATTTTTGCAACTTTTATAAATCTGAAATTATTTCAAAATAAAAAAAATTTAAGTAAAAACAGGGGAAAATATATACCATTAAACATGAATCAACAGAAAACTTAAGTGGCTATATCAACATCAGACAAAGGCTATATCAATATCAGAAAACTACCAGGGATAAAAAGGGACATTAAATAATGATAAAAGGGTCAATTCACTAAAAGATATAAGAATCCTAAATGTGTATCTACCTAACAAAAATACCTCAAAATTTATGAAGCAAAAATTGACAGAACTAAGGGAAGAAATGGACAAATCTACAATTACAGTTGGAGACTTCAATCTTCCCTTCTTAGTAATCAATAAAACAAGTAGATAGAAAATAATCAAGGATATCAAAACATAAAGTTTTACACCTTAAATATATACAATTCCTATTTGTCAATTATACCTCAATAAAGCTGAACAAATGAAGAGGTAGAATATAATATTGCAATTAAGTAAAAATTAAATCACATTTTTATTTTAAAAAAAGGAGGAAAAAAAATCAAGGATACAGAGGAACTAAATACCATCAACCAACTGGATATAATTGACATTTATAACATTCCACCTAACAACAGCAGAATACACATTCTTTTTTGGGGGGAGGGAGGAAGACCAGCCCTGAGCTAACATCCGTTGCCAATCCTCCCCTTTTTAGCTGAGGAAGACTGGCCCTGGGCTAACATCCGTGCCCATCTTCCTCTACTTTATATGGGACGCCGCCACAGCATGGCTGACAGGCAGTGCGTTGGCAGGCGCCCGGGACCCGAACCTGCGAACCCTGGGCTGCCAAGCGCGGACTAAACCGCTGTGCCACCGGGTGGCCCCTGAATACACATTCTTTTCAAGTGCATTCACCAACATTCACCAAGATAGATCAGAGAACAAACCTTAACAAATTTAAAAGTATTGAAATTATACAAAGTATGTTCTTTGACCATAGTGGAATTAAAGTAGAAATCAAAAAATAAAGGCTCTGGAAAATCTTCCAATACTCCAAAAACTCAAAACAACATATTTCTAAATAATTCATTGTTCAAAGAAGAAGTCTCAAGGGAAATATAAATTCAATATATCAAAATTGTAAAATGCAGCCACAGCAGTGCTTAGAGGAAAACTTATAGCATTAAAAGCTTATATTAGAAAAGAAGAAAGATCTCAGATCAATGATCTATGTTTCCTTAAAAAAAAAAAACAGAAAAAGAGTAAATTAATTCAAAGGAAGAAAATAAAGATAAGAACAGAAGTCAATTAAATTGAAAATAGAAAAGCAGTAAAGAAAAATCAATAAAATCAAAAGCTGGTTCTTTGAAAAAATGAAAAATTTGATAAGCCTCTAGCCAAACAAAGAAAAAAGGAATGAATACATGAATTATCAATGTCAGGAATGACAGAAGGGATATCACTAGAGACCCAAAGACATTAAAAGGATTATAAGGGAATACTACAAACAAATCTATGTACATAAATTTGACAACTTAGATGAGATGGACCAATTCCTTGAAAGCCACAAAGTATCAAAACTCACCCAAAAGAAATAGACAACCTGAATTACCCTGTATCTATTAAAGAAATCTAATTTATAGCTAAAAACCTTCATATGAAGAAAATCCTAGGCTCAGATGGCTTCACTGGGGAATTCTACCAAATACTTAAAAAAAGAATTCCACACATTCTCTTCCAAAAAAATATTAAAGAGAATACTTTCTAACTTATTCTGTAAAACCAGCATTATCCTGATACTAAAACTAGACAAAGACAGCCCCCCAACCAAAAAAAACCACTATGAGTAACCTCATCAACACAGGTGCAAAATTCCTCAATAAAATATTAGCAAATCAAATCCAACAATATAGAAGAATAACACATCACAACCGAATGGTGTCTACCCCAAGAATGCAAGGCTAGTTCAATATCTGAAAATCAATCAGTGAATTCAATTGTATTAACAGATTAAAGAAAATATCACATGATCACAGCAATTGATACAGAAAAAGCATTTGACAAAATTCAACATCCATTCTTGATAAAGCTCTCCGCAAACTAGTAATAGAAGGAAGCTACTCAATCTGATAAAGAGTACCTACAAAAACTAACAGCTACTGTCATACTTAATGGTGAAACACTAAATGCTTTTTCTCTAAGATTAGGAAGAAGACATGAATGTCTACTCTCACCACTCTCACTCAGTGTCCTACTGGAAATACCTTATGATCCAGCTATCCCACTATTGGGTATCTATCGAACAAACCTGAAATCAACAATCCGAAGAGGCTTATGCACCCCTATGTTCATTGCAGCATTATTCACTATAGCCAAGAAGTGGAAGCAACCGAAGTGTACCCTCGACTGATGATTGGATAAAGAAGATGTGGTATATATATACAACGGAATACTACTCAGCCATAAAAAAAGACAAAATTGTCCCATTTGCAACAACATGGATGGACCTGGGAGGTATTATGTTAAGTGAAACAAGCCAGAGAGAGAGAGAGACAAACACTGCATGATTTCACTCATGTGTGGAATATAAACTAACACACAGACAGACAGAACTGTTTGGTGGTTACCAGGGGCAAGGGGGTCAGGGGTGGGAACAATGGGTGAAGGGATGCATCCATATGGTGACTGACAAACAATAATGTACAACTACAACTTCACAATGTTATAAACTATTAAGACATCAAAAAAAAAAAAAAAAGATAAAAAATGGTACACCCGTACAGAGGGCACTTACCATGAATGGAGCTTGCAGGACTAGAAGTTGCTCTGAGTGAGTCAGTGGGTGAGCGGCGAGTGAATGTGAAGGCCTAGGACATCACGGTACACTACTGTAGACTTTATAAATACTGTACACTTAAGCTACACTAAATTTATAAAAAAGTATTTTCTTTCTTCAATAATAAATTAAACTTTGCTTACCATAACTTTGTACCTTATAAACTTTTTAATTTTTTTAACTTTTTGACTCTTTTGTAATAACACTTAGCTTAAAACACAAATATTGTACAGCTGTACAGAAATATTTTCTTTCTTTATATCCTTATTTTATAAGTTTTTTTCAATTTTTTTTTTTTTTTTTTACATTTTAAATTTTTTGTTCAAAACTAAGATACAAACACACACAATAGCTGAGGCCTACACAAGGTCAGGATCATTGATATCATTGTCTTCCACCTTCACACTGGAAGTCTTCAGGGACAATAACATGCGTGGAGCTGCCATCTCCTGTGATAACAATGACTTCTTCTGGAATACCTCCTGGAGGACCTGCCTGAGGCTCTTCTTGAGGTGTCACTCTTTTCAGAAATATGTCCGTGGTGGTTTACTTCATTTGTTTCTTTTTTCATCATAGCTTTGCTTGTAAGCAGACAATGCACCATGGACATTCCTTTCTATTAACGAAAACCTTTTGGTGTTGGGGTCTGTGTTTTCAAACTTTTTAAGGAGCTTGTTGAGGTCTGCAAAAGCTTCTGCTAAACCCTTCAACTGTGAATTTTCTTACGGGTTCTTCTTTTTCTTCTCCTGCAGTTTCCCTTTCTCTTGCATCTTCTTCAGCTATGCATTCCTGTTCCAGTTCCAACAATTCCTCATTAGTCAATTCCTCAAGAACCACCTCTAGGAGCTCCTCAATGTCATCCTCATCCACACCCGGGTTAAAATTTGCCATCTCAACCACAGCCTTGTTGATTTTTGCAACCCCCTCATCCTTGGCAAATCCTTTGAAGTCATGGATGAACCTCTTGAGTGTCTTCTTCCAGATACCATTCATACACTCATTGGTGACATCACCCCAAGCCCAAGCAAGGTTCTTAATGCAGTCTTAGACATCATAATCCCTCCAGAATTGCATCAGTGTTTTCCTCAGTTGCAGCAATAGCCTGGGCAAAGGGCCTCCTCAGGCAGTAGGCATTAAAAGCTGCTATAACTCCTTGATCCATTGGTTGGATCAAAGAGGGGGCGTTTGGAGGGAGAAACACTGCTTTGATATTGGAATGAGGATCACCAATAAAAGGAGGATGTTCAGGAGCATATCAACAATAAGCAAAATCTTGAAAGACGTTATTCTCTCAACAGTACTTCTCCATTTCTCTGGCAAAGCAATTGAGGAGGCATCTTGGAAGAGGAGCTGGGTCATCCATGACTTCTTATTGCTCCTGCAGTACACAGGCAGTGTGTGTTTACTGATATGCCTGAAGGCCCTGGGGTTCTCACTCTGCCAGAGCATAAAGGGTTTCAATTTGTAGGCTGCAACATTGCCCCCAAGCAAGACTGTCATCCTGTCCTTAAAAGCCTTGAAACCCGCACTGACTGGGATTCCTTAAGGATGAAAGTCCTTTCAGGCATCCATTTCCAGCAAAGGGAGGTTTCATCCATACTGAATATTTGCTCTGGCAAGTAATTTTCCTCCATAATCAGTTTATCTAGAGTTTCCAAAAATTCTTCAGCTGCCTTCACATCAGCACTTGCAGACTCACCACTCACTTTCACATTATATAATGAATAACAACTCTTGAATCATTTAAACAACCCAGAGCTAGCAGTAAATTCAACATCGTAGTTGGGTCCAGCCTTTTCTTTCAACATCACAAACTTTTTGCTTGTGATCATCATGGTGCTGAGAGGGATATGTTTCTGTCTAGTCTTCAATCCAGGTCATTAGAAGTTTCTCCATGTCTGATATACGCCCTTCTTGAATTTTTGTTAGTCTTGCTGCCTCAATGAAATAGATCCTTTAACAGCTTCCACCACTTTGTTCTTGTTCTTCAAGATTGCAGCTGTGGTGGAATGGGCCATGCCAGATTGGTGAGCAATAACCATCACTGATTTTTCCACCTTCATAGTCCATAACCACTTTAATTTCATTTCCAGGTCATACACTCGACATGACCTCTTACTGGCAACATTAACAGTGGATTTTGCAGCTTAGGGGCCATGATGAACAAAACAACATGAGATTAAATTAAGCACAAGAGAAAAGGATACAATCAAGGGACGTGGTAAACACCACAAGATGCATGAGGCTGCTGCCAGCATAACACGCCATGCTGTTTTACGATGAACTTTTTTATAAGTATAAAGAGTACACTCTAAAGTAATGGTAAAAAGTACAGTACAGTAAACACAGAAACCAGGAACATAGTCATTTATTATCATTATCAAGTATTATGTACTGTACATTACTGTATGTGCTGTACTTTTACAGGACTGGCAGTGCACTAGGTTTGTTTACACCAGCGTCACCACAAATGTGAGTAATGAATGCATTGCGCTATGACATTATGATGGCTACAACATCACTAGGCGATAGGAATTTTTCAGCTCCATTATAATCTTATGGGACCACCATCATATATGTGGACCGTTGTTGACCAAAACATCTTTATGCAGCGCATGACTGCAGTTAAGACATCAATTCTCAAACTGATCTATAGACTTAATGCAGTTCCAATCAAAACGCCAGCAGGGGATTTTGCAGATATAGATAAGCTGATTTATATGGAAATTTATATGGAAAGACAAAAAGACTAGAATGGCCAAAACAATTTTGAAAAAAGAAGAATAAAGTTGGAAGACTCACACTACACAATTTTTAAGTCTTACTATAAAGCTACAGTAATCAAGACACATAAGTCAATGGAATAGAACAAAGTCTAGAAATAGACCCACATAAATACAGCCAGTTGAGTTTTCAGAAAGGTGCAAAATCAATTCAATGGAGAAAGGACAGTCTTTTCAATAACAATGGTGCTGGAACAATTCCACATCTATCTGCAAAAAAAATCCCACAAAAAACAAGAACCTTGACCTAAATTTCATACTACATACAAAAATTAACTCAAATGGATCATAGATCTAAACGTAAAATGTGAAACTATAAAACTTTTAAAAGAAAACAACATCTTTGTGACCTTGGGTTAGACAAAGAATTCTTACATCAAAACATAATTCATCAAAGAAAGAAATTGACAAATTAGACAATCAAAATTTAAAACTTCAGCTCTACAAAAGACATTGTTAGAGATGAAAAAAAAAGCCACATACTAGGAGAAAATATGTCTAAGTAATTTATCTGATAAAAGAATTGTATCTAGAATATATGAAAAAGAAAAAAAAAAACTCTCAAAACTCACAGTAAGAAAACAAACAATCCAATTTAAAAAATGGGCAAAACAGGGCCGGCCCAGTGGCGCGGCAGGTTAGTTTGCGCTTGGCAGCCTGGGGTTCGCGGGTTTGGATCCCAGGCGCTGGCCGAGGCACTGCTTGCCAGCCATGCTGTGGCGGTGTACCATGTAAAGTAGAGGAAGATGGGCATGATGTTAGCCCAGGGCCAGTCTTCCTCAGCACAAAAGAGGAGGATTGGCAACGGATGTTAGCTCAGGGCCAGTCTTCCTCAGCAAAAAGAGGAGGATTAGCAACGGGTGTTAGCTCAGGGCTGGTCTTCCTCACACACACAAAAAAAAATGGGCAAAAGATTTGAACAGACACTTTACCAAAGATATATGGATGGCAAGAAGCATCTGAAAAGATGCTCAACATCATTAGCTATTAGGGATATACAAATTGAAACCACGATGAGACAACACTACACATCTATTAAAATGGCTAAAATAAAAAATCTGAATGTTCAATGTCACTAATCAGCAGGGAAATGCAAATCAAAACTACAATGAGGGGCTGGCCCGGTGTCGTCGTGGTTAAGTTTGCACACTCCGCTTCGGTGGCCTGGGGTTCATGGGTTCGGCAGAAACCCACACACCGCTCATCAAGCCATGCTGTGGCAGCATCCCACATACAAAATAGAGGAAGACTGGCACAGATGTTATCTCAGGGCCAATCTTCCTCATGCAAAAAAGAGGAAGATTGGCAATGGTTGTCAGCTCAGGGCCAATCTTCCTCACCAAAAAAACCCAACTACAATGAGATACTACCTCACACCTGTCAGAAAAAGTGTTAGCGAGGATGTAGAGAAACTGGAACATTTTTACATTGTTGCTGGGAATGCAAAATGGTGCAGCTGCTATGGAAAACAATATGGAGGTTTCTCAAAAAATTAAAAGTAGAACTATCATATGATCCAGCAATTATACTTATGGATATATATCCAAAGAAATTGAAATCAGGATCTTGAAGAGATATTAGCACTCCCATGCTCATCACAGCACTATTCACAATAGCCAAGAGGTAGAAACAACCTAAATGTCCACTGATAGATGAAGAGATTTTTTTTTTAATGTGGTATATACATACAACGGAATACTATTCAGCCTTTAAAAGAGAAGGAAATGCTGACACATGCTACAACACAGATGAACTTTGAGAACATTATGCTAAGTGTAATAAGTCAGTCACAGAAAGCAATACTGCATGATGCTTCTTATATGAGGTATCTAAAATAGTTAAATTCATAGAATTCGAGTGGAATGATGGTTGCCAGGGGCTGGGGGAAGGGGGAAATGGGAAGTTAACTAATCAATGGGTATAAAGTTTCAATGAAGCAAGACAAGCTCTCAAGATCCACTGTACGGCACTGTACCTACAGTCAACAATAATGTACTATACACCTAAAAATTTGTTAAGAGGGTAGATCTTATGTTAAGTGTTCTTACCACAATAAAATAAACTTCAAAAGCAAACAAGCAAAAAAATCTGACAATACCAAGTACAAATGAATATATGGAGCAACTGAATGCTCATCCATTGCTGGTAGAAATGCAAAATGGTATAACCACTCTGGAAAATAGTTTGGCAGTTTCTTATACAAGTAAACATACACTTACTATATTATCCAGCAATCTCACTCTTAGGGATATCTTTGAGAAAGGTAAATTTAGGTTCACA
Organism: Tapirus indicus; assembly: GCA_031878705.1. NCBI lineage: Eukaryota > Metazoa > Chordata > Mammalia > Perissodactyla > Tapiridae > Tapirus > Tapirus indicus. The sequence goes on along the minus strand of CM062918.1, from coordinate 137,805,660 downwards.
CAAAAACCTATACATGAATGTTTACAGTAGCACTATTCATAATTGCTTGAAACTGGACACATCTCAAATACCCTTCAACAGAAGAATGGATAAACAAACTGCTATATAACCATACGATGGAATACTACTCAGAAATGAAAAAGAACACTATTGATAAATGCAACAACATGGATAAATCTCCAAGGTATTAAGCTAAGTGAAAGAAGCCAGTCTCAAAAGGTTGTATAAGGTAGTATGATTCCATTTATATGATATTCTACAAAAGGCAAAACCATAGGAATGAAGAATTGATCAGGGATTAGGGGTTAGGGAGAGTCTGACTACAAAGGGGCAGCAGGGGTGAGCTTTTTGAGGTGATGGAACTGTTCTGTATCCTGATCGTGGTGGTGGTTACGTGAATCTATACATGTGTTAAAACTCACAGAACTGTACACCCAATTTATTTTCAATTGTACTATTTGTAAATTCAAAAAATAACAATAAAAGAAAAAATAACCAAAGCTGTTACAAATGTTAAAAGGAAAGAGATATGTTTGCCATACATGAGCTAGAACTTCCAAAGCTTTTCCAATATTAGTTCTATTGCACTTATTCTTGAGAAGGAAACAGTATCCTAGTAGGAATAAGTTTCCAAATAGGAAAAAGGACCCGTTTGTCCCAGGGGCACTGTGTATTGGCCCACAGCCACAACTAGACTGCAGGGGTTTTTATGTCTAAATTTTGGCCATAAAAACATCAGATACTCTCTTGCCCAAAATGTACACTAGCGCCGATACTTTGAACTCTATTGATCCACACTAGATTTTTATAATATCCCCAAAAGTCAGTATTCAGTTCCCACAAATAAGAGTTCTTACTAGGTTCTGTGATTAGACCATGGAAGGAAAAAACCAGCAAGACCTTGACAATCAACATCTAGAAAGAGAAGCCGTGTCTGTAAGGAGCTGATGGTTCTGAATCCTGGCTAGAAAGGCAACACTGCTCTCCGGGGATGATTTCTTTTCTCGAGATTTAACAACAGATTGCACCGAGTGATAAATGCATTGCTCTTTAAAAAAAAAACCTTTCTCCAAGCACTACCCTGGGCAAATGCAGGGCTCCAGAGCAGAGCCCAAGCAGGGCAAATAAGTCGCTTTCCCCCGCGTGACTGCTGTGCCTCACGACTGGGAGCCAGCAAGGCGGCCTGCTAAGGAGTGGGAGGTGAGAGATGTGGCAACTCCTACAACCTACAAGGGAGAATACTAACCAAAGACTCGCAAATGATCAGGAAGGAGCATGTGGCTAGGAACAAAGCGCATCAGCTCCAAGGGTCAGGCGGGATATAATCTAATTAAAATTAAAGATGGAAAACACTCGGATCTAATTAATAAGAAGTCTTTGATATCCACTCATCACACAAAATAGACTTATTTTCTTTGACCTATAAAGCTTTTGAGCAATTTCTAATGTCAAGAATCCACATTAAGATCCCAAAATAAAAGAAGTCCTATCCCTTCGGCACTTATGGCTGAAGTTTCCTGTATGAGTCAGAAAATAAAAAGCCTTGTTAGGTAAGTGACATACTCACATGATCATTCTACTCTGTTTCCCCACTATCCTGAATTATGCAATCTGTGCCTTTCTTGGGTCTTATACCCCACCCCCACCTTTTCTAGACAAGGCAGAAGAAATATTACAAACAAAAGGAAAGTAAAAAAAAAATTAAAATCTATTAATATTACTTGCTCTAGAACACCACCATTCAGTTAAGTGATCTTTATGGACTTTTCTCCTCTCAGGCTACCTTAAGAATGCCTTCCCAAGGGGTTGTTGTTAACTGTTCTGAATCACTGTTACTTTTGAGCGCTCCGACTAGGAGGCAGGTACAAACCTACAGTGTGATTGCACAGGGAACCTCCCAATGGGATTACTGTAAGAATGCTTGGCATCCCTAAATAGACTACTAAATTTACTAACACCTTGCACATGAACTCTGCCTGCTCTACCGGCTCCACACAAACCACGGGTACTTCTGCCAACTCTCCGAGGGCACACTGCGGCACATGTTAATGGAATCTGCAAGCTCTCAGTAACTTGACTGGTGAGAAGGAAAACAATATTAACAAATTAAATTAAAATTTTTATTGCTTTAAATTAAATTGCTTTTCTTGCTTTTCTCTAGGTGCATTCTGTTATTCTGTATGTATATATTCTGATGTTTCAATTACTCTTTATTTTTTCTTATTCAAAGATCTTTACTGATTGCAAAAACTGGAACAGAATCCAAGCTCCCTGAGCCCAGCCTTTGCTCTAAATTACTACCCTACACTGAAGTTGCACATTAAGGCCCACAGGCCACTGTCTTGTACTCCAGCTACATACACCAAGGAAGCTTAAGCAAGTCAAGTCCGACATTTTGTACCCACAGCGCAAGATTCAGTACCCCAAATAGAAAGCAACAGCACTGGCTGATAAGGCCTCTTTCCCTCTGCTTTCACCTATTAGCATCCTCTCAGTTGCTACCTTAATTCAGCCTGCAATTTCAAATACTATGGCTCTCATGAAGCACAAGGAATATAAGCAAATGGCCAAAGAAAGAAAGCCACTGAGTTTCAGTAAGGACAAAATAGTCATCCACCAGGTCTATGAAAAGGTAAATAACTCTTGTTTCTTTATACACTAAATTCAAGGTTAGTTGAGAATATCAAGGAGAAAGACAATGAGTTAAGTGCCTATAAATGGATAGAATGAAAGACTCCAAAATAAGAAAAGGATAGAGATGGGCAAAGATTAAGTAATCTTTATCAGTGAGAGAGCACAGAGAATAAAGAAGTTGGAAGATCTAGGTTTTCCTTAAGGAAATAATATTAGAAGCTCAAGGGGAAAAAAACCCTCTGTAGAGAAAGGATTAAAAATTAGAAATAAAGATAGCTTGCTAACCAAGCCGCTCTGGACTAGACTGCCAACATGTATGACGGAACATACTTCCCCAGATGTTCTAAATAGAAGATTCTCTGTCTCTAAACTTTAAATAGCAAAATAATCTTTAACTACCCCTTCTCCCTTTCGCCCATGTAAAGTCATTCACCAAGCCCTATTGAGTCTTCCTACAATTTCTTACATTAGAAAAATGTTAAACATTCACATCCATGTAACACACATATACAAAATTATATTGTTTTCCTTCCTTCCCATCTTCATCACTACTATCCTAGTCCAAGGCTTTGTCACCACACAGCTAGGCCAAGTCAAAGAGCCAATTAACTGGATGCCCATTCCTTGCTCTGGTCCATTCCACGATGCACTGCAGCCCAATCCTCCTAGAACGTTACAGCACAGCTTTGATGATGTGCTGTCTGTACTCCCTCAGAAATCTTCTATGTTCTCTATTGTCTCTCAGGATAAATGCAACTTTCAAAAATCCTTAATGTTTGGCTAACTCTACCTCATCTTTGCAGGCTTATCTGCCACTGGGGGTTCTAGCCCAGCTCAACTGATCCTGTCACTGCTCCCTAGACACTCTGCACATTCTCACCCTCTCACTTTGGCTCCCACTGTTGTACCCAACCATTCTGTAACGCCCAGCTCAAGTCATACTGCTTCCATCAGTCTGACTCTGATCATACCAGCGTGAAGCTCTCTCTTGTAAAGAACCAATTCACTTATTTTCTGTACCATTTATGTGGCAAATAAACCCTTTTCAAATGCTATCATGAACCATTATGGAAACCTCTTCTTCTTTCACATTTTGTGTTTAAAATTTATTTCACCAAATAAATAAGCTCCTAGAACATCAGGTCTATCTTTTATCTGTCTTTCAATACTTGTCACAAAGCCTCACCCTCAGTTGCTACTCACTAAATATTTGTTGACTGGTGTGATCAGGGCAGGCGGTTTATAGTTCCCCATAGAAAGCAACAGACTAATAGATCTCAAGGCCTTGTCCTCCTCTCTACTTTTATTTTTCATAGATAATTCTCAAACAGAAACCCTAAAAAGCAATGCAGTTAGTAGAAAAAGGCTGCTTTGACCCAAACTAACTTTTTACTTTAAATAAGCCAAGAAATTAAAATGTAAATTTCACTAAGAAAAAATAAAACATAAGGGAATTATTAATACAGACGCGCACACGTATGTAGAAAAGGATGCAAGAGAAACGTAACTGTAGCTGCCTTAGGGAGTACATACTGGGTGACGGGGGAGACAGTAAAAGACTTTTAACTTCAACTTTCTGATTTTTGAACCCTGTGCCTCTGCTAACTATTCAAGCAAATAAATGTAAAAGATATATTTTACGACATAGCATGGAAAAAGATACCTTCAACAGGGTCTTTTGAGAAACTGTTTTTATATTAAATTACTTAAAATCCTAAAAAAAAGGAAACAAAAAAATTTAAGAATGTTACTAAATTTTTTGCTATAAAGCAAAAAAAATATTCTTCAGTTTTTCCAATGCAGAGGTTTTTGCAGCAAAGTTCTAGCACAGCTAGGGGTAAAATAACATTTAAAAAACAAAACACCTTCCCAAGGTTCTGTGCCCTACCCGGAAGATGAGGGTCACTCCAGTCTGGCAGTGCACAGAGATGCATCCCAAGGAGTCTGCAGAGAGGAGAGAGCTCCTTCTCTTAAAATCTGAGCAGCTCCCAAAGCTCACATCCCAAGTCCCTCATCCATTTTCACTTTCTCTCACTCTCCCCCTTGGATGATTCCTCACACTCCCAAGACTATCTTCCCTATCATAAAACAACTCTTTAAAAATGCCTTATTTTCTTCAAGGCATCTTTCCTAGAAATAAGACATTTCACCTCTTTAGTCTTCACCAAAATCTTAGGAAACCCAATTGAGAATTCTGTAGCAAATGAGATTTCTGGGTATTCTGACCTCTGAGAAAGCTCTCCCAGGCTCATTGGCAACCTGATCAATTTTTCTCTGCAACTTAATAACAATGCACCAATTTGTTTTCACTTAAAAGCATTATATTCAGCTTCCTGCTAAGACAAAAAGACGCTAGTAGATGTGAAGCAAAAGCCTGTTGCACTATCCTTAATTGAAGAATTCCTCCTGAAACAAGAAACTAACGATGTAAAAATTAAGCCCTATATATTTACAAGGCTGTCGCTCAGTAAAATGAAGGAAAAATGCCATTTCACACTGGCTTCCAGTGAACATTAAGCTTCTAGAAGCTCAGCCTTCAACTGTCTATACTATTAAAATAAGGAAAGAATTAAGAACAGATGAAAAATGAATTGCTTTTTCATTGATAAAGTAGGTGTGATGTCTTCCTTTATTGAAATTTAAAGTAACATTTTAATTTTGACTTTTTCTCCCTTCCCAAGTTCACTCTAGTGGAAATGCTAATGATCAGTTAAATACCCAAAATGTAGAAAAAGGGAGGAAAATAAATGACATGCACAATTCACAGCCCAGATAATCCATCCCTGGATAAATACGCATTCATTGTATTTCTCTAATGTTCTTACTCCCCAGGAACTCAAAAGATTTCACAGCATAAAAACCGCACTAATCAACTGAACATGAAAGGAGTCTGTTAATATGTCTTTTGAGGGATTTCAGTGCTTTCCATTTCCAGATCCTGGGACGAGCCCAATGAACACAGGAGACCTCTCCCTACCACCAACAGGAAATATAAAAGTGCTCCAAACCTCTCCAGCTCACATGCCAGTCACCCACCCAATGAACTCCTTCCAGGATCAAGAGCTTCAGGCCCAAACTAGAAGTACCTCTTAGACCCTCAGCCTCCCTGCATTTATTTCCTTTCACTCTCCTCAGCAGACACAGCTCCATATGCCTAAGGGAAATCTTAACTATTATCCTTTTTCACCTTTGCTCTTCTAGCCCAAGAGCCTCCCAGAACTTTCTCAGCTCCACCTCGCACACCCCTCCCAGCACCAGTGCCCAGTACACTCACTCTGTTCTTCTCTGAGTCCTACGCCAATTCCAGCCGTGCGTAAGCAACAAGTCCACGTGTGAGCGGCCATAATTCCCCTATGGTCCTGGTTATAACTTATGTCGGCAACGTGAGAGCATTTATGAGTAACCAAGGGTGTGTACTTATGGGCTGGGAGAACTGAAGAAAGATAAGCAGACGTGATGACCTTTTAAAACGCTAGGCTAGCTGCAGAAACAAAATGAATGTGTTACTTCAATGCCTCCTATTTTCATCTATATTCTATTTATTGATACATCTTCTATTCATTTTCCCTCATCCTTCCTGCTTCCAAGATGCTCTCCTTCAAAGGTACTTTTGCCCTCCCCCTACCTATCCCAGAATCTTTCATGATGCCCACTCATTAAGATATGTTTAGCTACCTAGGATAATGATAATTTCTTAAAATAAAGCCAAAACTGTTCAAATTACTTGGTTATATGAACATCAGAATATAACACCATTTAATGGAAAAAAATCTTTAAGCATGAGTCAACCAACCTGGGTACCTGTCTCCACTCCACCACTTAATGGTCCTGTTGCCCTGGACAACTCGCTTAAGCTCTGGGATACTCAGTTTCCTCAGCTATAAAGTGGGTAGAATAATATTTGCCTTACCTAACTCAAACAATCAACCGATAGAAGGATTTTTAAAGTTTCTGTAAACAGACAATATAGAGTAATAATTACCAAACGTAGATGGTCAGCTGGAGACCTAAACTCACAAGACCCATTCAAACAAAGCAGTTCAAAGACTCTATGACAGGGAAAATCCAGAATGGTGCTGAAGACAAAAGCAACTCCAAACTTGTAGGACCACTTACCACAGTGAAAATATCAAGCTCAAGCAAGACAAAAGGGGAGCCTCAGCCTTCGGGCCCATTCCGCCTTCAGATCCCAGGCTGCAGCTAATAACAGCCCAGCTGCCGGCCAGCTGTGAGTGCCAGAGTATTCCTGTCTGGTAAAGAGTCCTTTGCTAGAATAGTTTGGGAACGAATGAGGAAAGAGTTACTTTGGTAACTTCACTTGCGCTGGGGGTGGGGATCAGCATAGCAATTGTACAGTAAAGCTTCTCTCCTTTCAGACCAGCAACGTCCATCCAAGTCAGGGCACCTGCAGATTCTGTCCTCTGGGCCAGACTGAAAATAAAGCAACGTCTGCTTCTCAGACTACTGAAATTTAATACAGCACATATATACTATAGCAAATACACATATAAATACACACTAAGCTGCTAAATCCCTAGAGGGAAAGGAGCTAATATATACTGAGCTCTATGTGTCAGAAACCATAAGGAAACAGATTTCATTTAATCCCCAAAAACACCCTGCACACAGGTATTATTATTTCCATTTTTATAGAGAACACTGAAGCTCAGATAGATTAAATAACCTGCCCAAGGTCACAAAGCTAATAAGGAGCAGAGTCAAGATTTGAACTTCATTTTGTCCAGCTCCAAAGCCCAGACTGCTTCTGACTTTTTCTTCTTAATGGCGTAACTATGGCAACCTTCTTGATTCTTCATTCCACCTTAATTCCTGACAAAGTACTTAATTGTGTGTCATGGTTGTGCCTCTATAACTTCACAAAAGGACAGAAAAAAAATTTTCCAGAAGACTTCTTTGTCTTTTCTTTTCCTGCACTTACTTCCTATTCTTGGACAAACTACTCTTTTTTAGGTTGAATCACTGGGCTAGACCTAACAGTCTATCATACAGCATTTCAACAATTAATATACCTAAAGGGTGAAAGTTCTGTTTCCTTCCTTCAATACTTCAACAGCCATAGTTTTTGAGCACAGTATCACTTTCTAAGCTGGTTCTTGCCATTTGAAGAATGTTAGTCCTAATACGATGCCTCATACACGGGAGGGGAAAAGTGAGAATATTTGTTGATTCGTAGATTGAGAAAAGATTTCTTTATTCCTCTAGTTAATCTGCTAAATTTAAATCAAGGGACTTTTCAGGAGTCCAATTCTATGAACAAATTCTTTCACATTAAAAATAATTTTTTGGAAAATTTAAAAATGATTCAATAAAAAAAGTATTGAAATACAACAATCTAGTGTTTAAGTCCCTAAATGACTTAATTAGTGGACTATGAACTTAAGAGTTTAAAAGTTTTGGTTTCAAAATAAATTATTCTGAATAACTTTTGCAACTGTTGTCTGCCCTTGCTATGGGAAAAAAAAGACTGAAAATATACAATAAAACACAGACAACTGTTTTGCCTAGGATGGTAAGACTAATGATGACTTTTTCTCCTATTTTTTACATATATTAAAATTTTTCTGCAATAAGTATGCATTATTTTTATAATTATGGAAACTGATCTCACTCTGGATTAGCTTTGTATTTTTAACACTTTCTACACAGAGTGGGTTTATTTTCTTTCTCAGATATAATCTATAGGAATTAAGTATTCATGAATTCATGCACAGGGCTCCAGAACAACTTGTTATGTAATATCAGCACATTAAAGATAATTATTTTTCTTTCCATTCATGGAATGTTTTTCTTGCTTTAGGTGGATATGTCTCTATCTTTGTATTCTTTTTAAGCAGGTGCAGGTTTCTTGTATAATCTCTACACAACATTGACTGTCAATCTTTTCTTGGTAACAAGCACAAGAATGACATTTGTCCCCAACAGAGCTCCAATTTATATGTCTTTTAACTTTATGTATGTTACCTTCCAATGACATTAAAGTACTGCAATCACAGTGGAACCCAAATGGAATGAGCTCCTTTATGTGGTCATAAAGTTCTCTACCAATGAAGTATTCAAAGCAGAGATCTCACCTAAGGGGATTCCTGTGCCGGGTGGAAGGCCGTATAAGCTGAACTTTATGGCCCTCTTCCTATCCTAGCATTTTAAAATAATTTTTTTGACAAGTCTACTCTAGTGATACAGTGGATTACATACTGGCCTCTGTTGTGTCGAGTCCTTTTCCCAGCTCACTGTTCAAATCAACCCAGGGAAGATGCCTTTCTGGTCCAGCTTAACTCAGTGAGCTATCTAATTACTTCTCGTGAAGAGAAAATTCTCATAATATTAACAGTTTCTTGCTGTTTGAAATTACCAAAATGTGCTGAAATAACGCAGTCAGCAAAATGTCACTGTATGACTTACATATGCATCTGTTGCGGCCTGTAAAACACTGTCTCCGTGAGGGACAGCCAAAATGAAGAGAGTTATGTGGGAGTAATAAAATATGATAACGAGGCCTGCAACCTCAAGTATAAACCCAGCTGCGCATGTACACACACATCTACAGGGAAGCCTGCTGATAATAAAAGCAAAGAAAAACCGAGCACATGTGCACTTGGGGGCAGAGCTGGTCAGGGAACTGTCCTTTCAGCACCACAGTAGGAAACCCTGGCCAAGCCTCAACACAGGCAACCAAAGCCGGGCCGTGAGAAAAACTGTGACAGCACCTACAAAGAAAGCAACATGCAACTGTATGGTTTGTTTTTAAGTATGCCATATTCCGCTTCATTATCCTTTATTAATTTAAAATGCAATCCTTCAAATATTTTGATAAAAGTTGACAAAACCCCCCAAAATGAAAACCAAAGGCATAGGAAGTCAGCCTCTCAAACTGAACCCAAGAAACCAATAACTGGCCTGCACTCCCAAGAATTGCTTTGCAACACCCACGACCAGCCCTCCTAAGAAACACAACACATTTACACATACCCTGAATCAGATGTGCAGAGAACATGGAACACGCTTGCAGCCCTCTCCAGGGAGGGCCTCAATTTCTAGGACAGAGAATGCTCTCTGAATACCAAACCATCACTATCACCCCCCTTTCCAAGCAATCAAACCCTCTTTGGGGAGAATTGAGGGCCTTATGGGTCATGAGTTCCAAAGAAAAAATGCTGCAGCATTTCAAGAACCAGGTTACAGGCAATGGGTTACAAAGCTTTCAGCATTTTAAATCCGATTCCCCCAAGATTCCTACCAGGATGGTACCAGGTGGTAATGTTATCCAGCCATTTGCATTACACCTCAAAAAAAATTTTTTTTTCAGGAAAGGAAAAAAGTCCCCCCATCCCCAATCTCTTCTAGTGCACGTGGAGAAAAGAGAAGTACAGAGAGACTGTGGAACAGTGAAAACCCACCACACCTGAAATCTCCCTTAGAAAGCTAAAACATCCCCCAGCCCGAACACACCACTACCTCTCTAAGGGCTCTCCAGGTTCAAACTTGAGAAAACAGTTATAAAAAGCACTCTCCCCCTTTGCCCCCAAAGCCCTCACCCACACTTCCTGCTTCCATCCCTGCTTCTCTGGTGCCCACTGTGCATTAAAAGCAGCTTCCCCTGTGTGGCAGAGCTTGCTCCATACTAATTCTTTCTCCCTCCCCCTGAATTAGCCAGATGCAATGCAAAGTTTCTTCTTCTACCCTTCTCCACCCCCACCCCCCAACAGCTGACATTCCTTTATTATGAACATTGATGCCAAAGCTTGGAATCTCCGGATATAAAATGTATTCCCCCATGCTTCAAAAACTGCAGTCTAAGTCAAGAAGAGGGCACAGAGTGAAGTAGTTGGAAGGAATGCATGGTTTGAAAAATCATATTTATCAGGCTGAAAAACGATTTCCACGCCACCCCACCTCGAAGCTGGGGCCCCTGAAGGAGTCTGAAAACCCTGGCTAACCCCCGGAAAGTTAACTGCCAAGTCGAGTCCTCAGGAAAAATGCAGAGGCTTTGCGGTCCTCCAAGTACCAAGAGAACTAGAGAGGAGGGGTCCAAGCCTGTGGAGCTGGGCAGTCCTGTAAGCCCAACGCCAACAAGAAGCCCAGGGTGCCGCTACTGGTGGTAAGGTGGGGGAGGAAAGCGAGAGAGGAGGAGAGGAGCAAGCTCTGCATCGGGTGGCGTAGGGGTGGGGGAAGGGGATATTCTGAAAGAGATGTACTCCCTAATGCAGGAATCCTAGCCTGCCGAGGAAGGTCCCGGGGGCCCCCAACACAGTCCCAGAGCACCCTGTCGGGAGGGGGACGGACGCATCTGAGTAAAGGACAGGGGGAGCCCCGGCTGCCCTAAGAACCCAGGAGCCCCTGGCTTCTGCAGTTGGTAACAACCTGGAGCCGGATGGGGGAGAAGGATGCAGTAAGACATGGGGGAGGGGATAGAGCTGAGGAGCTGCTGTAGGAAGATCCCGACAGCACTGTCCTTCCCAGTGCAGCCCGGCGAGGGGCCCCGACTCTGCCCGGCCCAGGAGATGGGGGGGCCGCACCACGGAAGGGGCGCCGAGGGCAGGCCGGTGTCCCCCCATGCAGCCAGGAGCTGAGGAGAGCGAGGGTGTATGAGTGTATGGGGGTGGGGACCAGTGGTCCTCACTCTCTTCAGGGACCCCCGGTAAACACAGTAGAAGGAAGCGAGACTTCCGAACACCTGTCCAAAACAGGGAGGGCAGAAAGCCGGCTCCGCGGCCCCGCGAGCCCTGCCGCGCACTCTGCGGCAAAGCCCCTGACCGGAGGCTGGCGGGCTCCGCTCCGGGGTCCCGAGGCGAGAAGGGGAACCCGGCGGGCGAGGAGCGGCGCTGGGGCGGGGGCTCTGGGGCGACTTACGGCGGCGGCGGCGGCGGCGTCGGCGAGGGAGGCGGCGGCGGCCCTAGCGCGGGGCCCGGGAGGCGCGGCCGGACTGCAGAGGCGCCGAGGCTGCGGCGGGCGGGACTGCGGCGGGCGCCATCTTGGAGCGCTCCCCGCGCCCGCCCCCCGCGCCGCCGGAGTCCTTGCATAATTGATGACTCGCGCCCGCCGCGCGCCGCCGCGCGCGCCCCCGCCGCCGGGCCCCCCGCCCGCCCCGCCCCCGCGCCGACCCCCGGCGCGCGCCCCCCGCCCGTCCCCGGCCCCCGCCCGCGCGCCCGCCCGCGCCCCGCGCCCACCTACCACCGCAGGGCGCGCCCGCTCGCCCGCCGCGCCGCCCGCCCGCCCGCTCGCTCTCAGGCCGGCGTCCCCGCGCCGCCCGGACCGGATCCGGCGAGCGAGCAGGGCGCCGGCAGGGGGCGCCGTGCCGGAGCGCCTCGGGAGCGTCCCCGGGCCCGCCTCCCCCACGCCCCCGCGGAGCCGAGCGGGAGGGGTACCCGGTTGAGCGCCGGGATGCGGGAGCGGGGCGCCGGCCGGCTGCCAGGCAGGTGCTGGGCGTTGTTGAAACCCACGAGGTGCTCCGTTGCTTCGAGTGCCCCGTGCCCTTTGTAAATGCCATGTCTTACTTTTCTCCTGAACGGCAGTCGCAGGACATGCCCAGGAATGTTGCAAAGCTCACCTGTTGGAGTTTCTGACATGCATAAACAGAAGGCGCTCAGTTTGCAAGGTCTTTGCCGACTGAAAAAAAACGCAGAAGTCTGTCAACAGCAGTTGGAGCCTTGTGTTCAGTGGACAGGGCCCTGGATTGAGTAGTAGGGAGACACATTCCCTAACAGCCGCCAGGTCTGAAACCAGGTGTAAAGGTCACCTTAATCTCTCTGAACCTCAGTTTGACCGTCTGTAAAGTAGCATTTGAACTGCTTAGTCCACACTCTCTTACGAGGATCTGGAAAATGAATGTGAGAACTCTTAGCACTTTTTGTGCTTTTCTTCTACATATGGTCAGGCTGCCAGTTACTAACTGGGTAACCGTGGACGTGAACAACCCCTCTAAGCCTCAGTGTTCGCGTCTGTAAAAGGGAACAATCATAGTACCAGCTTGATAGGTTTGCTGTGAGGATTCAAGAGGTGAATGCATTTCGCACATTTGTAACACGACATGGCACACAGTATGCCTACCATGTTAGTGTGCTCACTATGTACATTTTTAAATAGCTTTACTGTGGTGTATTCGACGTACAATAAACTACGCACGTTTAGAGTGAACAATTTTTACATATGTATACAAGCATGAAGCTATCACCATCATCGAGGTAACAACAGACCCATCGCCGCCCGAATTTTCCCCATGCCTTTTTGCAATCCCTCCGAGCATCGCTCTCCCACACTCAGTCCCTCTCCAGGCAACCACTGATCTTCTTTCTATTACTGTACATTAGTTTGCATTTTCCAGAATTTTAAGCAAATGGAATCACAGTATGTACTCTTTTTTTTGTATAGCTTCTTCCACTCAGCATAATTATTTTCAGATTATTCCATTGTTGATTATTCAAGTTGTCTATCAATAGTTCATTCCTTTCTATTGCTGAGTAGTATTCATTATAGGGATGTACCATAATTTGTTTATCCAGTCACCTGTTGATGACATTTAAGTTATTTCCAGCTTTTGCCTATTACAAATAAAGCTGTTATGAGTATTTGTGTACAAGTCTTGATGTAGACATATGCTTTCCTTTCTCTTGGGTATAAATATCCAGGAATGGAATGACTAAGTCCTACTGTAGGTGTATATTTAACATATTAAGAAAGGACCACGTTGCTTTCCAAAGTGCTTGTGCCATTTTACATTCCTACAAGCAGAATGAGAGTTCCAGTTACTCCACATCCTTTACAGCTTTAGGTATGGCCAGTCTTTCATTCTAGCCACTCTAACAGGTGAGTAGTATTATCTTATTGTGGTTTGATTGGCATTTCCATAGTGACTAAAAATATTGGGCATCTTTTCATGGGCTTGTTTGTCCTCAGTAATCCTCTTGGGTGAGGTGTCTGTTTAAGTCTTTTGCCTATTTTTTAAGTTGGGTTGTTTGTTTTCTTATTATTGAGTTTTGGGAGGTGTTTATATATTCTGGGTACAAGTCTTTTATCAGATATGTGATTTGTAAATCCTGTCTCCCAGTCTGGGCACACCTTTTTATTCTCTTATCAGTGTCTTTCAAAGAGCAGAAATTCTTAATTTTTATGAAGTCTAATTTCTTATTTTCTCTTCTATGGATCAGGCATATCTAAGTTCTTTTTTTACTTTTTTTACATGGATATCTAGTTGTTTCTGCACTGATTATCCTTGCACCTTTGTTAAAAATCAATCAATCAGGCATGTTAAGGGTCTGTTTCTGGCCTCTCTATTCTGTTTCATTGATCTGTTTGTCTGTCTTACACTAATACCACACTGTCTTGATTACACTAGCATTATAATAAATCTTAAAGTCATATAGTATAAGCCTTCTGACTTTGCTCTTCTTTTTTTAATATTGATTTTGCTATTCTAGGTCCTTTATATTTCCATATGATTTTTAAAATCAGCTTGTCAAATTCTGCAAAAAAAGCCTCCTGGGATTTTGATCAAGATTGCATTGAATCTATAGATCAATTTGGGGAGAACTGATGTCGTAAAAACAACACACAGTATATCACTCCATTTATTTCAGTTCTCTTTAATTTTTCTCAACAATGTTTTATAGTTTTCAGGATATAGGTCTTGCTCACCTTTCTGGTATTTATTCTTAAATATTTCATATTTTTGATGCTATTGAATAGTATTTTTATATTTTAAATTCTGATTGTTCATTGGTAGTATATAGAAAGGCAACTAATTTGTGTATGTTGATCTTATGTGCTGCAATTTTGCTAAATTCATTTATTAGTTCTAGCAGATTTTCTGTGGATTTCGTTAGATTTTCTACAGAGACAATCATGTCATCTGCAAATAAAGAGGTTTATTTCTTCCTTTCCAATCTGGAGGTCTTATGTTCCTTTTTCTTGCCTTACTGCACTGGCTGGGACTTCTAGTACAACACTGAACAGAAGTGGGAAGAGCAAACATCTTTCCTTTGTTCCTCATCTTGGGGGGAAAACATTCAATCTTTCATCATTAAGTATGATATTAGCTGTAAGTTTTCCCTAGATACCCTTTATCATGTTGAGGAAAGTCTCTTCTATCCCTACTTTCCTGGGAGTTTTTATCGGGAATGGATTTTGAATTTGTCAATTTTTTTCTGCATATGGTTTTTCTTTTTACTCTGTTAATATAGTGAATTACATTGATTGATTTTCAAATGTTAAGCCAACCTAGGATAATGTTTTGATCATGATGTATTATCCTTTTTGTATATTGTTGGATTTGATTTACAAACATTTTGTTAAGAATTATTGCATCTGTGTCCATGAGGTGTATTGGTCTGTAGTTTTCTTGTAATACCTTGTCTGGTTCTGGTATCAGAGGAATGCTGGCCTCATGGAATAGGTTAGGAAATGTTCCTTCCTCTTCAATTTTCTGGAAGAGTTTGTGTAGAATTCTTATTATTTCTGCCTTAAATGTTTGGTAGAATTACTCAGTGAAATCATCCGGGCCCGGAGTTTTCTTTGAGGGAAAATTTTTAATGACAAATTTAATTTCTTTAATAGATACAGTGATATACAGGTTTTTATTTCTTCTTGAGTGAAGTTTAGTAGTTGTGTCTTAGAATTTCCATTTTATCTAAGTTATTGAATTTGTGGGCATAGGTTTGTTCATAATATTCTCATATTATTCTTTGGCTATCTGTGGAATCTCTAGTGATACCAACTCTCGTTCCTGAGATTCGTAATTTGTGTCTTCTCTCTCTCCTTCTTTTCAGTCTGGCTATAGGTTCATCAATTTTATTGATCTTCTCAAAGAACCACTTTTTGGTTTCATTGATTTTTCTCTGCTGATTTTCTGTGTTCTATTTCATTGATTTCCACTCTGATCTTTATTATTTCCTTTATTCTGCTTACTTTGCATTTCATTTGCTCTTTTTTTCCCCTAGTTTCTTAAGGTGGAAGCTGAGGTCATTGATTTGAGATCTTCTTTTCTAAAATAGGCAATTTATTGCTATAAATTTCTCTCTAGGTACTGCTTTAGCTACATCACACAAATTTTGATATGTTGAATTTTCATTTTAATTCAGTTAAACTTTCTAACTTTTCTTTTAATTTCTTCTTTGCCTCATGGATTATTTAGGAGTATACTTTTTAGTTTTCAAATATTTGGGGATTTTCCAGATATCTTTCTGTTATCAATTTCTAATTTTATTGCATTGAGGTGAAAGAAATTATTTGTATGACTTGAATCCTTTTAAATTTTTTGAAACTTGTTTTATGGCCCAGAATATGATCTATCTCGGTAATGTTCCAGGTACACTTGAGAAGAGTGTGTTCTCTGCTGTTGTTGGATGGAGTGTTCTATAAATATCATTTAGGTTGAGTTGATTGATAGTGATGTTCAAGTATTCTATGTCTTTACTGATTTTTTTGTATGTGTTCTATCATTTATGGAGAAAGGGATGTTGAAATCTCTGAATATAACTGTGGATTAGTCTGTTTATTCTTACAATTCTATTAGTGTTTGCTTCATATATTTTGAAGCTCTGTTATTTGGTACATTGATATTTAGGATTGTTATGTCCTCCTTTACCTTGTTATGACTCCTTTACCATTATGGAATGACCTCCTTTATCCCTGGTAATATTTTTTTGCTTTGAAATTTACTCTGTCTGATATAGCACTGGCATGGTATTTCTTTTTGCATTCTTTTAATTTAACCTGTTTGTGTCTTTATATTTAAAATGGATTGCTTTTAGGCAACATATAGTTGGGTCTTGTTCACCGCCCCCCACAACCACCATTCTGACAATCTCTGTTTTTCAGTTAGAGTGGTTAGACCATTTACAGTTCATGTGATTATTAATATGGTTGGGGTTAAATCTAACGTTGTGCTATTTGTTTCCTATTTGTTCCATCTGTTCTTTGTTTTTTCTCTTCTCTTTTTCTGCCTTATTCTGATTAATGGGAATATATTTTATGGTTCCATTTAATCTTCATTGTTGACTTACTAGCTATTACTCTTTGTTGTGTTATTTTGCCATGACATAAATTTAAGTATTTGCCTTAACTTGGGTATTAAATTAAATTGTGAATTCTTTGACTATTTGGAATTTGTGTGCTTTGTACACAGTAGGTTTTCAATAAATACTCACTGAATGAATGAGCATTTGTTTCTTCTCATCTTACATCAACAAACGTTTCATGATCACCTGCTTAGAGTGCTCTGGATAACTGAACTAGACGTTGGTTTCAGTTGGAGCAGGCTTCATACTAGATGAAGAGACGGAGCACTGATTTTCTATATGGTGACTAAAATCAAGGTTGTTATAAACAGAAGGAAAGGAAAAGAAATATTCCTTTAAGGGCCAGCCCGGTAGCATAGCGGTTGGGTTCACGCCCTCCTCTTCAGTGGCCCTGGGGTTCGCAGGTTCGGATCCTGGGCGCGGACAGACGCACTGCTTGTAAACCATGTTGTGGTGGCATTCCATATAAAGTAGAGGAAGATGGGCATGGGTGTTAGACCAGGGCCAGTCTTCCTCAGCAAAACGGAGGAGGATTGGCAACAGATGTTAGATCAGGATAGTCTTCCTCACACACACACACACACACACACACACACACACACAAGAAATATTCCTTTAAATGGTTAAAATAGAATTCCTAAAGGCTTTATGTGGTATAATTTATAAGAAAGCCAATATGTAAATAAGTTAGAAAGAGAAGTTTGAGGTCACAGATTTTTTTTAAAAATCTGATCACATGACATAGAGAAACTCTTTCTTCATAATAGACTTGCCTGTGTAAATAGTTTTTATTTTGCATGTTCTGAAGCTCTTACAGTTGTTACAATCAAGATGTATGTCCTCTGTATTAAGTCTTCTTTTCCTGAAAAATTAGACTCTTTGGAGCTATCATCAGACATTATTTGCCAAACAGTGAGAGAGGACAGAGTTCTGTATTCTTTCTCCAATAACTTACCGAACATGGAAATTCAGCCCCCTGGGATATAGGAATCTGTTACCTTTAAGCTCCAGGTAGCTGAACTTATAAACTTTTCAAAGTATGAGAACATTTGCTGACTCCATGAGAATCTTGGAAGGTATCAAAAATGTCAAGGATTTCCTGTAACACTGAGCTCATATCAGGAAAAAATTCAATACACTGAGAAATGAATTTCCATTTAGAAAGATGAAAGCGATGGGGCCGCCCGGTGGCCCAGCGGTTTAGTTCGCGCTTGGCAGCCCGGGGTTCGCAAGTTCGGATCCCGGGCGACCGCCGACGCACTGCTTGTCAGCCATCCTGTGGCGGCGTCCCATATAAAGTAGAGGAAGATGGGCACGGATGTTAGCCCAGGGCTGGTCTTCCCCACAAAAAAAAAAAAAAAAAAAAAAATGTAAAGGTGAGAAAGATGAAAGAGGGATTAGACTTACCCAGTGTTGCTCCAGAGGGCAAAACCAAGACTGAGGGTAGGAGTTCCTAGAAAATAGATGCCAGCTCAGTATGAGGAAGGATGTTCTACTAGAGCTGATCGGCAGCAAAACTGACCACCCCTGAGGAAAGGATCCAAAAGTGATTGTTCAAGGAGAAACTGTTAGTTTAGTTGTTCTGGACATTTTTAGGATCAAAGATCCCTTTGAAAATCCGATGAAAGCTATGGATCTTTTTTCTTCCCGGATAAATTCACAGATGTATGCACACACATGCACATACACTAACGCACAGCTTTACATTCAGTTGTGAAATTTATCCTCGAACCCCAGGTTAAGAATGGCCAGTGTATACAGATGTTTAAAGTGTGAAGTGGGACTATGCCCCTTCCCACTCAGCCTATGCCCTCTGGTTCTATCCCCATCCTCATCACTACTTTTAGAGGTCACCTAGGGTTTCCTGATGGAAATCCACTAGAAGTACTTTCCTTCTTTGAATGTTCTGCCTCACTTCTCCTTTCTCCCTTTTGCCCAATAATAATTTACTTAATCTTCTGTCCCTCATTCCAGACATTACTGCTGCCTCTAAATTTACTGTTCCCTTCCATGGAAACAGATTTTAATCCCTTAGCTTTCTGTGATGCCAGCAGACTCCAGTCTGAAGATTTTATCTCTGAGATTACTCCCAAACTCCTCCCACACTGGCAGGCCCTGAAGAAATATTGATGTGGAAGATGCTGCTCACTCTAGCCTTCCTTTCCACTGCAACCAGTGTGAAATCCCCTATGACAATGCACCTCATGGGTTAGCCTGTGGACTTTGGGACTATCCTACTTTTGATTTCTCTTACTTTTGGTTTATCCCACTTTTTATTGTAGCTTTGCAAATAATTTACCAATTAATTTAGTCAAACTGAGTCTACAGGAGCATACCTCATGCCTCAAGGTCAGCATCTGGACCCCACTGATGGCACTGCCATGCATCCTATGCAGTCAGTACGTTCTTTGATAGGCCTAGTTGAGAGGCAGAGTTCATAGTGGTCAGCCACATGGACTGCGGAGTGAGATGTCAGGGGTTCACATCCAAGCTTCACCATGCCTTATGATCTTGGGCAAGTTATGTAACTACTGTGCTTTGGTTTCTTATCTGTAAAATGGAGATAATGATAGGTCTTATTTCATAGGGTCGTTATGACAGGATTACATTAGTCAGTGTACATAAGTACTTAGAATGGTGCCTAGCACCTACTAAGCACTCTGTAAGTAATAGTTTATTATCCATATGCTCAAGATAGAAATCTCTTTCTCTACACTCACCTCACTTCTAATGGACCCTAGGTCCTGGGAGCGCTTACTCCCTAATGCCTTTGACTCTATTCCTTCCTCTTCACTGTCATTGCTCTAATCATCTATTGCCACTACTACAATGACTGCAGTATTGTTAATTCTTTCTTCCCTCCCCCAACCATGTGACCTTGCAATGTCCTTGAGTAGATGGAGCATATTTCCGTGCCTTAGTGACTTTGGATTGAGCTATGTGACTTGCTTAGTTGAATAGAAAATTAGCAGACGTAATCCAAGCAGAGGACTTACATGTGCCTGTGCACCATTCGGCTTGGGGTCTTGCACTAATATCTGCCACGAGAAAAGCATGCCCCCAAGTAGTCTCTGGCCCAAGGCCAAGGTAAAGATCCATGGACCCACCCTGAAGACTGAAGCCTAGAATCCAGCCTCGTCCAGCTGAGTTGCAGCCAACCTACAGATCCATGAGTGAAGAACACTTTTGTAGTGTTTTGTTATACAACATTAACTTAGCAATAGCTGACTAATGCAACTTCTTCTTAGCTAGTCTCACTACCTCCCATCTCTCCCTATTCCAGTCCATCTTCATGCTGCTAGATTTGTCTTTCTACAATCTAAAACTAATCAAGTAATTCATCTCTTAAAAATCTTTGACGAGTCCTTAGAATTCTCAGAATAAAGTCTAAACTCCACTGTATTGCATTTGAAGCTCTTTATAGATAGGCTGCAGACTACCTTTTCATTCTCACCTTCTGCCATTTTAATTCATTGGCCCCAGCCATATGGGTCCTGTGCAGTTCATAAATATGCCATGCAACATCATACCTGCTCATATGCTTGTGCAGGTGACCATCTGTCTCTCCCTAGTCAACTATTCATTCTTCAAGAATCAACCTACGTGTTCTATGCTCTATGAACATTTCTGTAACCACCTACCAAGTCAAAACCAATCATTTAGTATATATTTTTGTTAGAGGAATAATCACAATCTATTGCAGTTTATCACAGCTGTCTTCCCAGCTATAATGTGCATCTCCAGAGACTAAGACTGTGCATTCCTGGTGATCCATTGGGCCTGGATAAAACTTAAAGTGACCAACAATACCTTGCATAAGTTGCCCACTGCCTAGTAGTTTAGCTTCATTTCTTCTCACTCTCCCCTGCACAAACACGTTATCTCCTAGCAGTATTGAAATACTTTTAGTTCCCCCAGATGTCCAACGCCTGCAGCTTCCAAACTGTGTACCAAGGCACCCCGGGACACTTTGGAAGATATTTTAACTATTTGAGGAAAATACATTGATAATCGACATCTGTCAGACACTGCACAAACTACTAACTTGCAGTAGTTCACAATTCCAACATTAGATGACAAGCATTCCTTTTGGTGACATTATCTCTTTGCAAAGTTGGATTTTCATGAGTTGCTATAATAAAAAGCAAACGCCAGGCCCAGCTCCATGGCCGAGTGGTTGAAGTTCCATGTGCTCCACTTCAGCAGCCTGAGTTTGCCAGTTCAGATCCTAGGCACGGACCTACACCACTCACCATCCATGCTGTGGTGGTGTCCCCCCTACAAAATAGGGGAAGACTGGTGCAGATATTAGCTCAGGGCTAATCTTCCTCAAGCAAAAAAAAAGGGGAGAATTGGCAACAGATGTTAGCTTAGGGCGAATCTTCCTCGGTAAAAACAATAAAACAAGCAAATACTATGTGAAAATCAGTGT